>CP093832.1:13800133-15084588 GCA_033064975.1 Smittia sp. YW1114-2 | reverse complement strand
AATGAGTTTCCATCACTTCTCTTGTAGGTCACATGCCTGATGGTTAGAAATAATTCAAAGAAATTTATCCGAGAGTAAATCAATTCGCAAACACAAAAGCATTCTGTTAATTGGATTGCGAAATAATAATTGATCAAAATACTGCAAGCAATTATGCAATTGAACTGCTGTTAATAACACCAAGAAGCAATTTATTATGTGGAACTGGTGTAAAAGTTAAAAATGAGAATATTTTCTCCTTGCACAGCTCCGTTCTAACCGAGCATGCTGACGAATAGTTCACCGTAAGGGGAAGCTTCACGATTATGCTGATCACATGGAATTTAATCACGTTATAATGTTTTCCGGAGCTTGAAAATAATTGAACATGCATTCTTTATGAAGAAAAGTTTAATAATGTTTCGTTCTCGTCAAGGTTTACGCTCTAACATTTTATTAAGTTTTCAGCAGCATAAGTTTCAATTCTCACAGGAGGTACACATTCTGCTACGCACACACGACAGCTCGCTCCCGCCTACACTATCGATGTGAAAATGAGTCGATTGTAAGTAAGCTTTAGAGCGATGATTAATATAAATTGGATACTATCGAAGCATTCATCGGGATCTTGATTCTTAGACGCTCTTTAATCATCTATAATACCTCGAGGATTAGACTGTTTTATTACAATATTTCTAGCGAGCGTTGGCTCCGTGCGTGTCTCCACATACGCAAAATTCCCATGCCTTATAATCCTTTAATGAAAAACTTTCTGCTTCGAATATTCATTTCACATGCGATGAATGGGTCTGAAACAAAAGGGAAGCGGAGCTAGTGACGGCAAAGACGACGTGTTGGGAAGTTTCAATAAATATTTTCGGTGATGTCTCGTGCTCGTTTTCCAGCAAATAATAATGAGCAACTTTGCAAAATTATAAGTTTGGAACCATCAAGCAGTTATTAAATATCTCTGCAAAGTTTTCGTTCAGAAATTTGTGAACTTTCAACGAAATAACTTATACAATGTCACTCCATGAAACTGTCTTGTAATTGTGCTTAAGTATTACCATGAAATTCTTCTCCAATTCCGAAGCAAGTTTGCTTGAAAATGTCTTCAAACCACCGCATAACAAGGAGGAATTTGCTTCGTCTTGCCAATCACCCACATCAGAAGGAAAGGAAACTGACGTTCAGTCATTCATCTTTCTCTGGTTCATTGAAATCATCGTCAATTCGTTCATTACTGGACGTGACGAAAATCGAATGAAGATGGCAGCCTAATTTGTAGTTGATTCAAATGTGCTCTGGTGAATGAGGTAATTTTATTTGCCTCACAAAATCAGCGTGTGAATGATGTTTGTCCGCTCGTAGCTTTTGATCAGATCGAGATTTATTAGGAAATTCAATGAGTATAAATCCTGTAAACAAGATTGGATAATTTATGGGCTGATTTGGACATTCTACCACCTCTCGGTCCTTCCGTCTCGGGGGTAAAACGAAAGGAACATAATTTACTTAGACTTTAACGTGTACTGGCCATGTTTCTTACAATTCATCAATCTTACTCCCCTCGCCATCGTTCATTGAATTTATTTGGGATCTTTTCCATCAAACCCTTTTCTCGCTTCCACTTCAAACTCTTCGATGGTTTGAAACTGAAAGCTTTGAACAAGAAGCTTTCAACATTACCAAAGACAAAATTCCACTCACAGATTTTATTTCAAAGTTTCACGTTACAAAATCCATTAGATTTATTTTCTCTGCTCCGCTTCAACTTTCTTGTTCACCTGACTGCAGTCTTACTGTCTAAGGAAAATTATTCGAGGAAACTCTTTTAAAATAATTTAAAAGCTCAATTCACTTAATTGATACTTCAAATTTACAAAGATCCCTCTGGATAATATTCGTAATCTTTAAGTAAAAATTCGTAGAGGAAATTCGATTTCCCAAATCTTCATCAAGCTTTTTCTTCATCTCGAAACGGAGCCAAAGCTAAGCAAAGAACAACATAAAATTAGTTTGGAAAAGTTCACGATCCCTCAGAAATTCAATACTTCATAAATGCAACCTCGCTGCTTAAAGCAAGAGTGACTAATAAATGGTCAGCCTAGCAAAGCCACAAGACAACAATTTCTACTCGCCATAACAAGATCCAAACTGAAAGGACAAGGGAAAAGGATAAGATAAGAGAAAATATAATCCTCATTGTCCAACATAAAAGTTTTCAATATGAATAAATAAATTAAACTTCAGTCCTTAATGTATTCATATTCCTAGGAAGCAGGGAAAAGAGTTTTCCATTCATTTCTCGGGTGTTGAAATATTTATCCGAGAGCCCCTTTTTACTTATTTACGACTCTCGTCCTCGAACGGAGGAGCAAGTCTTTATGCAAACTGTCTTCTTGAAGGTCTCAAAAGAGAAGAATTCCGGATCAGAAGTCCCAAGCCAGACGATTTTCTTGTCAAAGTTTTGCATTTAGCTTAATGGAAGATTTCTTGTAACGACAACAGAATCTTCACGAGGCATCTCTGTAAACAAGATTTCACTTAAAATTAGTGTTTTCAACTTCCTTAATCTCAAAAGGTTTTTGCTTTACGAATCAAATGACATTGAAGCTTTCACGACAGTTTCCAGATTCCTCGTCTCATCGGGTTGTGGTCGCATTGGAAATTTAATTCGAGGGTTGAAGTTGCGGATGCCTGAGTTTGACTTTACCGGAAGCAAAGTGACGAGTGAAGGCGTTGTTGATGTAATACGTGTAACAGGTGACGATGACATCAGCGAAAGGATTTCTTCGTACTTGGTTGGGTCGACGGGTTCGACCTCAGCCTGACCAACCATCGACTCCGACGAAGACTCGCTTCCTACCGTCGTCGTGGTCGCTCTTGCTGTTGTAGTGGGCCGCTGTGTTTGTGACACTTTGGTTGTCTTTGGACGCTGCTGGCTAATTGGTGTCGTGCTGGAAATGATTTTGGAGCTTGGCATTCTCGTTGTCATCGTTCGGTTGCTATTGTTTTTAAGTTTATTTTGTTGGGAGAACGGCGGCATCTTGCTGGCGACATCGATAGGTTTGATTCCCAGCTTTGCCGCAAGCGTATCAAATATCGAGGACAATTGCTGTAGATTTGCTTTATCAACCGTCCGATTAACGTTTGGATCATCGAAACGACTGCCGTGGGCCGAAGTGGTTTGTGAATTTTCAACAATTACTGCTTGGAGCGTCTCGTTGAAGACCTTTTTCGTGATACTTTCGCTCGAATTAGCCTGAGTGCCATTGACAAATTCCCATTTCGAAATGATGGGAAAGAGCTGAGGTTGCGAAGCAGTGGTTTGAGCGACGGTAACAGCTGCTGGAGTATATTTTAACGTTTCCACTTCGACAAAAGTGGTTGTTGGCTTCTCTGTCGTACGCACGCTGCTATCAGAAATTATTTCGAGCGATGACTTTTCGGAACTGTCGTCGTCAGACTTATTGTTCTGTAAGTGAACTATAAACTCTTTCATATTCATAAAGTTTAATCGCTCAGTTGTGGTCGCTGGAAGTTTCTCGGCCGATAAGTCTTCGCTTGAATCGTCAACCGCAGTCCTTGATTCGAGCTTATTGTCGTCGGTCCGGGTCAGATTCAGAGCCTCGTTCTCCTTATCCAGGTTCAACAGCTCCTCGAAAATGTCGCCGAGATTTGTCGGCGCTTCCGTTACATTTCGCTTCGTCTCCACTTCTGTCTCATTATCATCATGAATAATTTCCAGATTCTCGTTTACTGCCTCCTCGTTTGTCGATGCGGCTGTGTCATTTCCTTCTGGCCTCTTTGCAATTACACCACCACCCAAGTGCTCAAACTTATCCTCGTCATAATTCATTTTCATGTTATCCACTTCGTGAGTCTCTGTAGGCATCAGTGGCTTCAAATCGGCCTCGTTTACGTTCTCGTTCAAATCGATTTTATTCACCGGCAGTGGATAGGGCTTCACGTCGGCGATTCCCAACTTTTCAATTGCCAAATCCCCTGCGGAGAAGTCGGGATTGTAGAAACTTTGATAGAACACCGAGTCAGAGTCGTTGGTGTCGTTGAGTGGATACATCGGTTCGGCATCGACAAACTTGTTACGATACACGACCGTCTCGGGTGGATTTGGATTGAATGGACTGCGGATAACATCGGCGGGGACGCTCGAAGCAGTTTCAGTATTCGACTCAGTCGTCGGCGTTGGGAAATTCGCTTTCACTTGGGATGGAGATGGATTGATGGGCCGCCAAGGCTCGTTGTCCAACACAGGCGCACTCGTGAAAAGACTGACATCCAATTTCGGCAAATCTTTATTAATTTGGGACTCATCGGTATCCTGCGGTATTTTGTATTCCTCCGTTGTCGTTGCGGCTGAAGCTGTGGAGTAAGTGGAACTTTCGCGGCTCTGCGAAGCTTCAGTCGTTGGATGAGCTTTTGCAATTGTTGTTTCACCATTCTTATTCGTTTTCTCGATTTTCGCTGTCACGGGTGGCTCTTTGATCTTTTGATGGATTTGTTGCTTTTGATGTTGTAAAAACATTTCCAAAATGTTTTCATTGGCGCTCGCTTTTGTGGTCGTCGCAGTCGTCGATGGGGGCTTTTCGCTCGATTTTATTTTGATCGACGATGCGGAACTGATGAAAAACGGCTTTAGAGTGTTCGGTGTTAATGATGCAGTCGACGCTGGCCTTTGATTCGCATCCGAGCGCTTTTGTGCAATGTCAGCGTCTGTCTTCGTTATTTCGAACGAGCCCTGAATCACTGGCAAGTTTTCCATGTCAACGTCACTCTCGTGAATCGGCTTTTGATTCTTTCTCGTGAATTTAGAGGATCCCGCCGCTGTTGACGATGACAATTTATTTTTCGCTCTTTCAGTTGATGTGCTCTGATTTTTTCTCGATGAGGATGCAGGCAAATCGTCAATTGGGATCACGGTAGTTGGTAAAATTGTTGTAAAAGCCTCGTAAGACTGGAATAAAAGTTTTCAATAACATCAGCAAAAATATATTTGAATTAATGTTTACTTGATCTCGGTAGAGCGCAGCCTGTCGCAATACTTCAGGATCAAGTTGCCTTTTGATCTCCATTGTCGCGTCCTCGATTTTCAAGCTGCGGAAAGTTGACTCAGTTGAAGCCGTTTCACTAATGAATGCATTTTTTATGTGCTCCTCAACGTTCGTTATTGTCCTGTGGGATTCATATTAAACTTTCATTGAAATCTCTCCAACTGTTTCACTTACATTTGAATTTTCCTCATGTCCAAATAAATGCGGAAGCTCAGCTGTATATCGGGCCCGACGCCGAAGCCATTTATTTCGGTTTTGGCAACATTAAAGCTCCCATGTTCCAATGACGTTTCGATAAATTTGGTGTAAAAGGCTGCCTTCTGTCGATAAATTGCTGTGTGGTTGTATTTCAAGCCTGACGTAAAAACATCTCCCTTCGCGATGCGAAATAAGCAATCAAAAACGAGCGTCGCTGGTGATGTGGCAATAAAATGAAACGAAATGAATAATTATTACCGTTCTGTTGCAGCTAGAAAACTAGTCTGGGAGCTGGCTCATATTTTAGATCCAACATTTGAACCTGATCAGACTGAAATATTGAGAAGCTTTTGAGCGTGTCATCCATCCAACAATGTTGGACCAATTGGTTCTCAATCAACTGAATATTTCAAGCCATCCTCGAGCCGAAATCCTAGGAAATCCGCCAAACCCCCTGAACTGTATGTGCGGACTCGCAACATAAAGCCAAGCAATTATTTAGCGGCACATTGATTCGATTGTGCAAACTTACAGTCGGCAGCATCTGATTTGAAAGTACTAAAATAGAACGCTAAGCCGGCAACTGATAGCACTGCCAGCAGAACGATGAAGGCGGCTGACATGATGAGAATCGAGAACGATCGGATGTTTATTCGCTTCTTTGAGTAGACGGATGGTGACAAATGGCCCGTGTCCCGCCATAAACCCCATCCCGATGTGTATCCGTAATGGCTACTTAAACTAACATCGGATGGATATGAATATTTGGACATGTTGGGCTGATGCGAGTACGCGCCAAACAGCGACCGTCGACTCATCGTATTTTGGTAGGATCCACAAGAGTATTCATTTGCCTGTAAAATGAGCAAGAGACGAAGATGAGAAGATAAGCAAACAAACAGGATTTTAAGCTAGAAGAGAAACATCGATGACGATGCAACACATGACGATGCAGTCAGAGCAGAATGTGTCATGCACAATGTTAACAAACCAATGAATAACATTTTTGTTCGGAAAGCTTTACAAGCGTGGATTTATTGGGGAAACATTTTGCCGCGTTATGAAACGTTTTTTGGTTGAGTAGCAATGTGGTTCGTGAATAAGTTGCGACAACATTTTAGCAACGTTTTAATAATTGAAGCTGTCGAGCTTGCGAGCGATTCGTGAATTACAATTTTTTATTAAGGGCGAGTTCATAATTATTTTAACTCTCTCTGCCGTTCAACGAAAGCTTGTTTGCTCATTCATTCACCTGCTTTATATTAAAATTACATGTTGAATTTTTAATGACAATTTTGGCGAAGAAACATTTTCCGCTCTTAATGAACATGAAAACCCATTTCGCTGAAACCGAGGCAGAAAAAACTTTTGTGTGTCGCTGAAACTACACATTGCTCCTGTTCCGCAGAAGCTCGTCGTGTATGTTCCTGAATGTTTAATTAAAAACTTGCGACTCTCATGTGTCGGATGTCGAGCAATGATTGCTCGTGAAAATTAGAGAGTCGCTTTCAATCAAAAAGGAGCAAACCTCGCAATTCCCAACCGTCGAGTTTAGTTGATCAAATTAAATTATTTACGGGCTTCGCAAAGTTTCGCAGCATTAATTATGGAAATGAGAATTCGCCGAGGATGTGTAACTTTGATTTGAAAATGATATTAGATTGACGCTCGAAAGTTGGTCGGCGATGAGCTTTCCTGGCAGATGCAGCTTTTTTGAGCACTTTAAAGCCCTTTTTGAACTTCACTAACTGAATATTTTTAATAACATTTTTCTACTTAATCAAATGACAGGTTTAGCTTTTTCATACCTTATGAATCATAAGTTTTTGATATCAAACTAAATTCCATTAGGTAAATGGACGTAAGCAGACCCTCCAAAAACCGATTTCACAAAAAACTCTAACGAATACATTTCATTCATTTCCCAACCTGCCAATTAGGGGAATTATAAAAATGAATAGTTAAATAGAAAAGGAAGTTTGTTTGCCTTTGCTGCTCATGCTGATGCAGACATAAATTATGACATTCGATGAAAATGTTTACTTTTTATTCTGCAATTCTCAATTGTGCCATTTTCAACTGTCTCTGGACGCCACACATTTTTCCTTTGCTCGTGTTTTTTATTCAGCTCGTGACAATCTAAATACAGAAAAAAGTTGATTTCGATATAAAATTCCGAACGAGTATTGAATAAAGTTGGCGAGCATCCAGGCAGAGAAGATTCAAAACGATGACACAAATTCGCGGAAAATGGTATTTCTACCCAGCTCTGCAAATGCGACAATGAAACTTCTAAGTCGTCAAAGCAAATTTGAATTCGACTTAGTGGAACGAGATATCGAATTGACGAGGTCAGCAATTGGACAAATTTTATTCATAAATTCTTTTGAATGCTCTTAATCGATTCGAAGGGCTGTGATGCCAGAAAAAGCGATCCAACTAAGAAATGGAGAAAACATAAAATCATTTCACTTCATTAAACATGAAATTTACTAAACTTTCACGCTTCAGCTTTTATCTAAACTCTTTCTCAACGACTCGGCCTGTTCTTTCACGAACCTTTGTGCTTAGTCATTCGAAAAGGCAGAAGAGCTTCTCGTTTGAGCGCTTGATTCCGGAAATTTTCTCGGGTGAAGAATTTTGTAAGAAGTTGGCGAGAATTTAAGGAATGTTAGGAAGAACTGTTCATGTCGAAAGTCTCGTTAGCATTCGAGATTAATGAAACGCGAGCTGCGGTGGTCTCCAAGACGCAGAAGAATTCTTAACTGTTCTGAGCAATTCTCACTTCTATTACGGAACAAATTCCCAGGTTTTCACACAAAGCAGCGAAAGAAATATTTAACAGTTTCAAGCGCAAACAGAGATAATCGTTTGGGACGAATTAAAGCTGATTAAGAGCGCCGCGTGCAGAATAATTAATGATTTGTTTATCTCTGGAAAGCTTGGCGCGATCACAACCGTTCAGGTTCGGTGAGATTCTTTCGCCCAATCTCCGCTCAGCGTAGCAATTTTCCACGCATGATGAAATCGTGATGGATGGAAGAGATTATCTTGACACAGCTGGAGTCAAATAGTTGCCATTGACATCTATTCTTTGGACTATTTTACAATTTCCAGGAAGAGTGTGGCGGCACGTAACTCGCTCGCATCTCGACGCAAACGACGACAACGATTCTTCTCTCTCAGTTACTTTCTCGCACATAATTTACCAGCTTTCCGTTACGTTGCGTACCATAAAAAGAAACAGCAAAGAAACATCAGCAAGAACAATAGAAATCAGTCACGACAAACGGCAACCTTTGTGTTGAGCATTTAACAATAATTAATTGCGTTCTGCGAACAGAGAAGGAATTATGCAAACAGCGTTTGATATGCAAATTCCGTTATTTCAGATCTTGAACACTACAATTCACAACTCCATAGCGTTTACATTATGCTAATTAAATAATTGATTTCGGTTTAAAGAGAAAGCATGCATCGCGCGGTTCTTGCAAGTTTTCTTTTCTCTTATCAAATCCTAATTAATTTGGTCGACGACAACAGCGGGAGAGGAAATGGCGCTTGCGTTCAATGTTGGATAAGAACAGAAGGCAGGGTTACTGGCTGCAGTCGCTCATGAATTTCTTGACGTCACAACTGCTTCCTAATAGTAGAAACAAATCCTTAAGAAGCACGGGAGTGTCGAAGAATCCCTGACCGCAATCGAGAACATAAATCAGCGGACTTTAAATTAATTTTCCAGATTGTAGCATGCACGATCAAACAAATTGAATTGACGTCGAGTCGCCACGAACAGTTTTGTGGAACAAATTTGTAAGCAAAGCAGGCCAACGTCTGAATCTGTGCAATGAACTTCAGGAATCATCATCAAATATCTTAGGCAAGGTAGCAAGCTTTCAGCAGTCATCATTCATTTCAACGCAAGAGTTGTTGCTGTCGTAACGTGTTCCATTAGCGTTATCTGAAGGGTAGAAGCACGCAAGCATGAGAAGCTCCACGTAACACAAACGATTTTCGTTTCTATTCTGAAGAATCAAGCCGTTTAAAAAGCACGAAGGATTTTTTAATTGAGGTATTTAATGCAACTTTTTGTCGTTCATCTCGTTAGCGTTGTCAGGCATTTTTCTAACTCCACTCAGCTGGTTTTCAAATTACAGGTTTCTAATGACTCTCAGCACCACGAGAGCTTCGGTTTGTTTTCTCGAAATATCCTTGAATTTCTTTTAATTTGAGCCGCTTCAGTTTGCTTTTCTGGTGAATATATTTTTCTCTGTCATAAACACTTACGGGAAATTACGGTGCGAAGCGTTTGGCTATAAAATCTTGAAGATTAAGCAGCACACGAGGGAGAAAAATGAAACTGCTCGGGACACGGAAATTAAGTTATTTTCCGCCTCGCTTAGCTATGACGCTTAAACTAATGTGATGTTCAGTGCAGAAAGGTGGAAGATGCCAAGAATTCCAGCGTTTCCACAACAATCAAGCGTAATTGTAGACAACGAACGATGGCGATGGCAAACGTTAATCACTTTAATCTGCGGCTAATCAGCGACAAGAACAATTGGGCAATGAGCTTAATGTCTCCGTGTAATCAGTTGTGAAGCAAAGCAACATCATCATCTCGTTGTTTATGGACGATTGGTATCAATTTGGTCTCCGAGCGAGAACGAATTGTGTCAGCTGTGAGAAAGAAATATCAATGATGTTTGTATTGCTCTCTGCTTGCCTCCAGCTGCAGTATCGGATCAAATGAAAGGTTTACAGAGCAAACGAGAGGAGGAAAAGCAATTTGAAGCAGGCACTAAAGGCATTAGATCATTGTTAAGAGTCAATTTGTTTTCATTTTTCTCTCTTCAAACTACAAAGTCTACATTTCCGTCACGTCTCCCATGCAATCAAGGAAAATAAACCTCATGCGAGAAGTGTTTCCTCGACGAGTGTCGCTCTTCGTCTCTCTTGAACTCATTTTTATTCGCTTCTTTCTTGTCAGGTTCTGCTGGCGTAGGCTGAAGTTACGGCCATCGAGCCGAGCATAAATACTCTCATGCTGCTTAATATTTAATGATGATGTTCTGCAATCTGCAGCTGAGGTCAAGTATTGATCGACTGAGAGCCTTCTGCAAGCGAAATCATTTGGCTGAGCGGACGAGAGGATTGCGTGCGAAGGAATATTGCCGAATGATACATTTGCCAAGGGAGAAGAGATCAAGCGAGAAGCAAAAGTGTTATTTTTCATTTTAAGTGGCTGATGCTTGTAATTTATTCGGCATTACGAGTGGATGAGAGTCGAAGGCGAACTGAAAACTCCTAGGTTGTGTTATTTAGGTACGACATACATCAAGCCTTGCTCGTCTGTTTACGAGAATGTTTCTTGCTCCGTCGTCGTCGCGTTCAACAGCGATTTCAACCAGATAAATAATTCGAGCTAAATTGCCCGCTCTCGTGTCAATAAAAAATTTATCACCTCGAGTTCGCTCGACGGAAAGCGTTTAAAAAAATCTCTTCTCCCTCTCAATTGCCGATTTCCACGTTTAGAGAATCTCGAGCGCCTTTTTACGAGCCTAACGACAAATTTCAGTTATTAACTGTTAAAGACAAACTTCAGCCATTTCTTTGCCCTGTTTATGACTCCTCTTGATGTGTCGCGTAAGGAAATTTAAACCGCAAAGAGCGAGCGACGTGGAATTTATTCAATTCACGTGTCGTCGAAAATGTTGCGTCATGAATATCAAAAATAAAATTGTTTTATTTATCCAGCAGACTCGACATTCCAAGCCGAAACGAAGACGTCGCTTAAAGCAAAGGAATGGAGAAAGCAGAATGAAGATGTCTTGATGGAATGTCTTTTGATATGAGAGGAACAAACGCCCGAGAGGGAGAAAAATCAAAAGGAAATCTCGTGGGAGCAAAAAGGAAACAAACATTCATTTGTTATCGACGCGAATCATCGCTCATGACAAAGAAATTCTAGTGGAATCATCCAAATTGGAATTTGATTTCATGTCGTCGATAATGACGGATTTAACGACCGCGTTTCATTTTTTGTTTCTTTCCATGGAGCCACGGCAACGACAATCAATTGTGCGATTGTGAATCAATTCGTGACTTTCGTGTGGCCTGATAGCTGACGTTCAGTTGCTGGTTGGCAGTTCTGAAGTTAGAATCTATCGTTGTCATGATTTGTTTGAGCGTTAGTCTTTATTATCGAGACGGTTGAGATTAGAACTAAAATCTGTAACGAAATATCTGACTGTTGACGAACACATTTTACTATTTTATTAGGTGAAGCCTTGACCTTGGTAGATTTGGCTGGTCAATTCTAGATCATTTGAGATCGGCTGAGGTATGATACAATATTGCAACTAATGACATGAGTTCTGTTGCATGAAAAATTGCAGAGCTTTTATCGCTCGTTTATCGCGCGTGTTCGATGCGCAATCTTCCGAAATAAATGTAATCAAATTGAAATATAAAAAAGGAAAATCAGGATTGACTGAACGTTCGATATTCATTGCGAGCTTAAGGCTCGGCTAAATCCCGGAAG
Organism: Smittia sp. YW1114-2; assembly: GCA_033064975.1. Lineage (NCBI taxonomy): Eukaryota > Metazoa > Arthropoda > Insecta > Diptera > Chironomidae > Smittia > Smittia sp. YW1114-2. Next base: position 15,072,792 of record CP093832.1, on the reverse strand, counting down.
GATTATAATGCGAGCAATCGCAGTATCTGTGGGTGAGAGATCACTGGAGCACTGACACTGCCTCACTGGTCCCTTAGCTGGAGGGCTGCCTTAATGGCAGTCTAAACCAGCGTTCTGACAATCTATCTATCTATCTAAGGCTCGGCTGTAAGCTTTGGAACCTACAGATTCATCGTAGCTGAAACCAAAACCTCTCCAGCTGCTGGCAAGCTGCCCCTATCATTTCTTACGAGCTGCTACATAATTTACGAACCAGCCCAAATTTTTTTACGGCTCAACATATTTTTTGTTGATGCCACACGAACCTGCATCGCTCAACGTTGTTGTTAAATTTTATACTTCGCTGCTGCCCATTGCAGTTTGCGGCGTGAGCGAAAGAATTCGCAGATAACAACAGATCTGCATGTTCAGCCGAAACACAGAGCGCTTTTCTTGTTTGCGAGCTTATCAAATCCATTGCCGCAACCATAAAATAAAATTAATTAAAAAGCCATTGCGCTAGTTTTGTTATTTTTCGAGTTTAATGTCGAGATAAAAAAACGTAATTTACATTCGAGGAAAAAGGAGCGACGGAGAGCAACAAGTTTCCGCGGTTGGGATAAAGCTTTCCGTTGTTGAGTCATAAACCACGCTCCCAGATACTTGCATGCGGTTGAATACAACGCGATTCTCGCTCGCAGCGTCAAGTAAATAAATTAAAATGAAGATTAACCAAGTGCTGCATCGTGAGATACAAAAACGCGAAATAACTGCAGACACAGAGATTCGCATTTGAAAGCGAAACTGTAATGAAATCTGGAACGTATTCTACTTACCGATGGCCGCAATGTGGTGTTGCCTCGGTAGTAGTCGGCGGCGTTGAGCGTTTGCAAGTATTTCTTATTGCTGTAGATCGAATCCATCGTTGCGAAGAGAGCTTTCAAGCTTCCTGCCGTCGAAGTACTTATTACAAAGTTTATTTATGATTTCTTCCCTCGCCGCAGCTCAACTACTTAAATTTAAAGGCGCCCTCGACCTCAAAATGAGCGCGAAAAAGGAAGTAAAGCTGAAATTAGATTTATGAATTCTCTTCTCGCCTGCAAATTCCGCTGGATGGATTTTTATGTGTTTTTCGTTTCTCCTCCCGCCCGCACTTATTTATAGCTCTCCTCTGTATCGCATTCGGAAAATATTTTCCTTCCCCTCTCCTCGACTTCGCTCCCGAACAACTTGCATCTGTTGATTTATTATATTCCACTTAAGGATGAAGAATGCTTCATGTAAGCAACGAGGGCAAATTGAAATACAAACACAAGTTCCTGGGAGCGAGCGGAAGATAAAGGTGAATTCAATCAGAAGAGAGCTCAAGGCGAGATGGAGAAGAGCAAGCGATTTGTCGGAAAATATGTTTTGCTTTCCTCGCAATGAAATGCAATTTTTCTCGTTACATCATTATTTCCCTTCACCGTTGTGGCGTGGGAGGAAAAGCGAGGCAAAAAGGAAAACGAGGAACCGGAACGGAACATTTATCATAAAAAAGGCAACATTGATTGTTGGGGCGCACAAATAGAGTTGCTCTGCAATTATGCGATCATTCGTTTCTTCACTCTACAACTGCAATCGCAATTACATTTTACGAGCTTTTAACAAAATTTTATAAAGTGCTCGATTGTAGTTCGTTTTAATTGCTTCATCATCATCAATTGCGGGTATTTGACCGGAGGGAGTCTGTCTGAGGTGATTAAAACATTTTTATCATTCGATGCCGAAGGTTTGTGATCGATTACAGAGCTGAACAGTAAAGCGCAATTAGATTCTTCCGTTGCTTTTGTTACGGGAACAACGTTTTGATGGAAAACCGCAATAAAATTTTCACGAAAACTGTTTGGAGGAAAAGTGACTCACTCGTCCTACTTATTCATTTCATAACGCATAGCGATCGTTTGCGGTTCGAAGAATATCGAACGATTCATACACAAGAGGAACTCGCAGTATGCGAAGGTGTTGAGCCTTGTGAGTCGAAAGTGGGTTAAGCTTAGTGAATCCGAAATGAAAGAAACCGTCACCTCGTAACGTGTATGGGAACATCAAAGGATTCAATACTTTCATTTGAATAACGTGAACGACTTAATAATCTATGCTAACAAAGCAAAAGTTGATCCACCTTATCCAACCGGCGATGGAATTCGAAGAAAACTATGCAACTCGAATGCTTCCATAATCGTATATGCATTCTATATGGTTCAAAGCTGCACAAACGATGTCTGTTAGAGACGGAAATCTATTTATGGAACAGGAAAATCCTGTTCTGCAAGTCCGAGTCTCAAAGTGATGCTGAGAGTGATGGAAAGGGGAAAAGTTTGAGACGATAATAACGCGTATTGCTAGAAGAGACGAAAAGATGGCACGTCAGTTGAGGCTAGGCTTCAAAGAAGATGAGAAGAATGTCGAAAGAAGAATAATTAAGGTTCATCAGCATGCATGCGAGCGTCGAGAGAAGGCAACAGCCGCGCTCGTTCTTCTCCGCCAACTAACCAAGACCATTTATGCTTCGTTCTTCCCATTCTTCTCAGCTCAGCTTACAAGTATTCGTTCACGTTCACTGAAAGCAGTCGCTTCTCGAGCTTTTCACAACTACAGCGGCGCTTGACCTCCATTGGCAATGAACTTGATTCACGCTTTTCATTAGGTTTGTCGCGAAGGGGGCCAACGAGAAAGCAAATTAAATCCTTCTCTTAATTTATGTTTTCGGACAGATTAATAATTCATTACGACAAGAATAATGAGCACGAGCATGATGGAAAAGTTTCGGGGCTAATTGATTGGGCAGTGGGAGCGAAAGAAATATTTTCCTCTCCGTTGATGAAGTTCTTTGAACGCGCAACCGAAAAAAATGAAGTCAATAAACCGCTAATGGCGGAATTATTGAAGACGGTTCATTTCACTGATGTGGAAGCTCCGATGGATGTTTCGTGTAATTTCAATTCGATTTCTTTCTCGTCTATACTCATCCAAGGACTAACGATGATTCGATAAATTGGGAGAGTCGGAAGTAAAAGTCAAAGCAAACTTGGCTTATCGATTTCCCAGCTTCGTGTGTTTAATCAACGATTCGCCCTTAATTTCTATGATAAATGTCTGTTAATTCGTTCCTCGTCCTTTCGCCAGCTCAACACATGATGAGGAAAAGTTCTCAGTAATCACCACTTATAATCCGGACGATGCTGAAATCACTATCGAAACTTTCTGGCTCTCGCTCATCCAAATGGTTTTTCCATGTTTTCAGAAGCCAAACTGCGAGAGCATCAAGTGAATGTTCGGTTATTGTGTGGCGGAGAAAAGCGTTATCACTTCGAAACACTCATATCACAGCACTTGAGCTTATCAGATTCTGCCGCTTTGGATATTTTTCCAAACTTTATTTCGATGGCAAAACTTTTTTTCGGCTGCTGCTTTGAACTAATATTTGAGGATTTTCCACTTGAATTGGCTTTTTCTTCAACCTTTAGCGTCTTCTGAACGCCCAGAGGCTGAATTCCTTTGCTATTTTACGGTCGCTCCCTCGCGATAGATAAATTTTACACATCGAGCGACTTCGATTGCAATTTTAATAAAGTTTTTCCAATAACTTCCACTACAAACTCCCGGATCGCCTCGTCGCGAAGAAGCTTAAACTGAGAATAAAATGAGAAAGAGGCAAATAACTTTTTTCTTCAATCCAGCTGAAGAAGTCGCCGGGCTGCGTTCGCCAGTGGCATCGTCTGATTCACTTACACCGTCTCCGCTTAACAACGAGACCAGCGCACCTCACTTATTACTTCACCCATTTTCCTCTTCAACACAATTTTTGTTTGCTCTCTTTCTCTCTTAACTTCATTTCTTCTTTCTTCGAGCTTCACAAATGAAATTTCAATAAAAAAAACTGTTTTTCTTCTTTTCTTGGTGGCATAAGACGGATGAGGTAGAGGAAGAGAACTCAACAGTCTACGTGACGATTACACTACCATACTAGGTTGATGTTGACGAGCTCGTTGTAGTGTGTTCATAACAGGTGCATCAAATGCATATTTAACACGTCTGGCTGGTTTCCATTCACAAGGCACTCCGAGAACAAGATAACCAAGTTCACACGGAGCATCTAATTGCATCAAAAGACTCGGTTCAATTGAATAAATTCTCATTCGCCTAACATGCAACATCATTCAGTGGCATGAAATTTTAACGACGACAAACAGAACTTTGATATCTCGAACATGAAAGCTCGCTCGTCTTACCTTCTGTCGGTTGTCATCCACGTACGACGGAAAGTTCAGTTAGAACTTTGAATTGCTAAATTGTGTTACGTTCAAGCACGAACCGTTTCTTAAAAATTGCTCTTTTATCAAGAATTGTCATCGACGCGGAAAGTTTTCCCAGCGCACTCGAGTCAAATCTGTTTGTTGATCTCTTATCGTCGTCGTTGTCTCTCTCACTCATGATTCCCTTGATTGCGATGCGTTTACGTGGAAAGAAAACAAGAAATTATAAAAATTCTTGATGTAAAGAAGAACGAATCAAACTTCACGAGCGAGTGACTTCCGTCATCCCGAGTTCTCTGGAACTTGTTGTTGAAGCAATTTTACTTGTTTCGTTCTTTGAGCTCCGCTATCTGCCTTGCATCTGACTAGTTTTTATCTCTCGAAGCAAAGAATTTCCTTTCGCACACACGAACTCGGGTTGTTTCGTTTAATCTTGTTAAGCAACTTTATTTCTCTTCCCGAACAAACTTGAGATTCGCTCAAAAGTTTTCTTCGAATGTTTAAAGTAATTAAAACTTTCGTTGTGAGAGCGTAAAAGGTTAGAACAACAGACAATTAATGTCGGTTGATGAGGAAGGAGGGCGAGAGAGCTCAAGCACGCCCCGAGAAAATGCATGTTGAAGCAGAACTATCGATTGTCAAAACAGTTTTCCATCCATTTTTCATTCATGACAGAAAATTGTTGAGCACGCAACAAGAAAAACACTTTTCCTGCTGTTGCTGAACGTTTGCATGCTCGAAAAAGGCTCGACTCAGGAATTCCCGCTCCATTGTTTGTGTCGGAGAATGTAAATCGCACGAGAAGCCCGCGACAAATATTTTGAAATATTCGCGAAAATATTTTTCCGCCAACATGAACCGCAAGTAACAGCCGACAAGTTGAGTTCAGCGAGAATCGTTGATGTGCAAACATTCTCGTTTGGCTTTTCGCTCGCGTTTGCAAATCAGCAAAAGCTCTGCGATGCTTCAATGTTCCGCTGTCGCCCTACAGGTACTTATAATTCTTTTCGAGCATATCTGGTGTCGCAGGGCGAAAATAGAATTGAAAATGCTTAGCATGGCAAGAAAAATCAATTTCGAATCGAAAACAGCACGAATATATCAAATTAATGTTGCTGCTAGAGTTTCAATTGAAGTGGAGAGGAAAGAATGGAAGAATGAAAAGTATTTTTGTGGGGCAAATCAAGCCGCATTGTCGAATCCAAACTCAATAATTGATCCAAATGCTTATAAGGCTTCGATTTAATGTCGATGTTATTGTTTATGGCGAGCTTGTATGTGAAGCCGTAAGCCGACCAATTTTTTTCTGAAGCAAGTGAAGAAAGATAATTTGAAATTACTAATTTCACAATGGGCGGCAGAAGAGGCCGAGGTCGTTCCCCTAATTATGAGAAAAGGTCGAACAGATTTGTCTTGAATTTGCATGAAAAGCTTGACCGTGGACTCGACTAAGTACGGGTTCGATCTAATTCCGTCAGAGTAATTTTTACCCAGCAAATGGGCTGATCTACCTTTAATTCTATTCACCCACTCTAAGTATATATTTCCATCTTAATTGTGATTTTACTAATTTAATCTTCTAAGATGTTTCTTGTTAAACCATGCATGTCCTCTTACGCACAAACATCGCATCAAATCAATTAGGATGAGTTTCCCTGACCGAACGAAACAATGAAAATGTAATCGACGAGCTTACAACGTGCAAACCTTGCATTCTAATCAAATTCGGATTATAAGAGTTGGTTTATTACAAAGCCAAATGAAATCTGGATAGTCGGAAGCAGCTTTACGTTAAGAGGTTCTTCAAACGAATGCTCCATCTGCGAGATAATCAAATATGTGTAACATTACGCTCGGTAGACCGTGAAATAATTTCATCAATTTTCATCGTCGAAGCTATTATTGATAACTACTTAATCATCCTTCTTCCAATATTGCACATCAATTTCCATTTTCATGTTCGCTGCTGCTGCTCGTTGTAGGCTTCAGTGCTTTCCTACCAATAAATTCTGTGTGCCGATGTTTAATGCCGGAGGCGAGTGTGAGTGAGTTTGCTTTTAAATCAAATGCGCTTGGATAGAATTTTAAGACGATGGAGGAATTTGCGGCAGCCGTAACGAGCAGCGGGCCATAAATTCCCGATAATTAATTTACTTTGCGCTTAGACATTTGCAATTTGTTTCAATTTGCGAAACATCAGAGGCACGAGGAGCAGAAGTTGAGAAACTTTTCGGAAGTGGAAAGTTTTGGCATGAGAGCAAGAATTCTGTTCGACGCTTTAAAAAATGATTTTAAAAATCACTGTAAATCACAGCAAATTTTCGATATCAATTTTTTGAACAACATATGTATTCAAAGAGGATTTAAATACTTCAGTATTGCGAGCACTTAGAAGGATTCACGCGCTTCAGCTCAACTGAAGAGCTTTTGCTCAAACATTCAGCATTTTGATGAACTCTGAAGGGGCAAATTAGACTCAATTCCATCCGAGAGATTTAAAAGAGCTTAATTTTATATTTTTCATTCTCTACTTCAGAACTTTATTCCCTTTGCCGACTACCATTGGTAGGTTCTTTTACCGTCCACTTGATAAGTAATGCATGATGCATCTACATACTTGAATTATATTCGAGAGCAAGAATGAATTTTTCGATTAAAGCTCAGTCGGCCACAACGTAAACGAAAGTTAAAATTGAAATAAATATCTAAATGGAAATATTTTATAATAAAGTTATGACTTTTCGAGAGATAATCTTTGTCTTTGCATAAGCCATTTATCATGAATGAAGCCATGGAAGAGGGAGCTTGTGCAGCTCTTAGAAACTCTTCGTTCTGTCGAAGATTACCGCAATCATTTCATCGGCAAGAGAGGAAGAGCGAAATTATGGAACGAGCTCAGACCGAAATTTTGATTTTCCCCAGGATGATTTTGGAAACAGAGTTTTCCGTTGCGGTTCATCTCTCTCTCTGTCTCATGAGCCACAGAGATTTTGTCTCGAAGAACCAGCATACATAAATAATGAAGCAATTGGTTTTGCCAGATTCCAGTTTCCGCTTCCCAAACGAGAAACTTTCTCGAAGATAATTCGAGTTTAAATCTCCACAAGTTGGAGAGCAACTTCGTCGTGAAGTTGAAATCTTAATTGGGATTAAATGACCGCAAGAAACTAAGAGAATTAAATGTCATGTTACAAAGTTACAACGAGACGCTAGTCCCGGAAAGGCGCAAACAACTCATAAAATGCTGTGAAGCCTCTTTATTTCCCCTTCCGACTTCCGGAACAGCGAATGAGTCTTCTCATCTGAGTCTTCGTTGCTCCAAATTAGTGGTAGAGAGTCGCTTTAGAAGCAACGCCTTTTCATCAGTGCTCGAACCAAAGCTCTAACAAGTGTGCTCTGCATAATTCAGAAGCGCTGGAAGAATCAAAGAACAAGAAGATAATTTCTTATTTCGCTCATGCCGAACTGTAATTAAAAATAATCGCATGTTGAACGTCGCGAGCTAACCACGAGCGGAGACCGTGGCTTCACCTGGGCTTAAGTGTCTCAACTCACGAAATAACTAATCGCTTGTCTTTACTCATTTTCAGTGCTTCTTATAAAATCTTTTAGTGAGATTGGGGTGAAGGTCATTAGGTACACAAGAGTTTGAATTTTATTAGATCCGACATCAATTTTATGAAACACCTCAAACTTTGAATTAAACTATAAATGGTTCGGATGTTCAAATCTAACACATGAGGGCATTTTACGAACTATCAAGTTTATTACTGCTACTAACTTTTCAATTAGATAGAGTGATCAAATTATAATCTTCGTTCCTACTAAAACAAATTTTCTATTATTCTGATAAAGCTTGACAAAATTTGAACTTGACGACAGTCGAGAATTTTTCTTAGAATGCTCCGAAAATCACACAACGAGTGCTTAGCGATTAACTTTCAGGTTAGTCTCTATAAGTTATTCACAAACTTTGAAACTACTCTAGACATTAGTCTGAAGCTTAACTCTGGTTAGTTGACCATTCATTGTTGAACTAGAGGAGAAGTAACGATTTGAAGGAATGGAATTCTTTCTAGAAAATAAATTCAAGGGCATGTTCATCTTCTTGAAGGTTTGTGGCTGTTGGCCGGAAGCGCAATCATCTCTTGCACTGAAATTATATTCGGCCTTCATCCAGTTTTTTCTGATCGAGATGGGATTGATATTTTTATTCATCCCGATTCTCCAGTCAGAGAACTTGGAGGATGTCTCGTTCATGACCTTTATGGTCTTAACATATTTCATCAATGTTTGTAAGACTCTGAACGTAGTGGTAAGGTTGAAAGATATTATCAAGCTGATCAAACAGATCGACAAAACTATTAATTTCGGCTGGATAAAATTTGTGTACCAAGAAGATTTTCAGTCGCCAGTTTTGAAAGTAGCAAAGCTGACGAAAGCCTACATAACGTTGTGCATTATAAATACTTCATTGGGGCTTTTGCAGCCCTTTTCAACTGGGAAATTGGCGTACAAAATGTGGTTTCCCTTCGATGTCGATCAGAACGCTTTTTATTTTAATTGCGCTGCTTCGTATCAGCTTTTATCTACACTTTACGGGGCTTGCATCGCAGTGGTTATCGACATACTGCCAATTCTACTCTTGAGCTATGTCATTGGATTCACAAGAGTTTTGTGCTGTCAGCTGGAGGAATTTGGGAGAGATGGTAGTGAATTTGAAGAGGAAGAACTGAAGCAGCTTTCTATGTACTTGAGGATTCATATTGAGCTAAAACAGATTATTCGAAAGCTCGAACAAATTTTTGGTGACATTCTGGCTGCTCAGGGACTGATCAGCATCGTTATACTTTGCACAACGTCGTTCTCGTTAACATTTGTGAGTGATATGATAATTTCAAAACGTAAATTCATTCGTTTTGTCTGATTCAGGTGAACCAAGTTTCGGTGTTCGCCTTTCTCTTTGGTTTTCTCATGGCGATGATTGTCCAGATACTCATTCCTTGCTACTTCGGCAACGAAGTTTCAGTTGTTTCCAACAAACTTTCCGGCAGCTTATTTCATTCCCAGTGGATGAATCGATCGAAAAGATTTACGAGCGCGATGGCAATTTTTATGGAGTACTCTAAGCAACCGATGAGACTGACAGCTTTGAGAATTTTTCATTTGAATCTTGAAAACTTTATGATCATTTGCAATTCTGCTTACACTATGTTTGCAGTTTTCAAGAGAATAAACGCAAAATGATCTTAAGGGGTATGAGTGATTGTAACTTTGAATTGAATTGTTAACCAAACTTCGAAATTCTAGTTAGTAAATATTTAAAACTTGTCCTTGTGGACTGAGGGATCAATTTTTGAAATTTATGAGCAACTACGAGCTTCAAAAGTATCTCAAATGTAACCGAGTTTTCAAAGTCATAACTTCAAGTTGAGTAAGTTTTATGTTTTAACTTTTGCTTTGAACTTTTGTTAGAAATTGTATCATTTCGTGTGTAATCGATGAGAACTACAGAAGTGTCTCAGTGAAACCTTAAAGAATAAAATGGAATTTCATCCTGAAACTAAGTACAGATCGCTGATCGTCATCCTGAAACTTTGCGGAAGTTGGCCGGAACCTCAATCATCTCGAGCTTTCAAAATTTACTCTGCAGTCGTACACGTTGTACTACTTGAACTCGGCTTGCTGTTTTTATTTATTCCAATTTTTACATCGGAAAATTTGGAAGACGTCTCGTTAATGACTTGTCTGTTCTTGACGTACTTTTTAAACTTTCGAAAGAGTTTGAATGTGGTGTGGCGACTTCAAGAAATCTTCGAATTGTTTAAATCTCTTGGAGACCTCATCGATCGCGGCTGGATAAAGGATTGCCACAGAGAAGAGTTCCAATCGCAGATCTTGAAAGCAGTTCGACCGATACATTTTTATGTAAGGATGAGCATCGTCATCGCGCTGATTGGAGCGTCACCAGTTTTCTTAACCAGAAACCTTACATACAAAATGTGGTTTCCCTTCGACACTGAAACAAATGATTTTTATTTCAACTGCGCCGCTTTGTATGAGCTTATAAGTTCAGTTCATGGGACATTAATAGCAGTGGCTACTGATATGTTGCCGGTTGCATTTCTAAGCTACTTCATTGGCTTCACGAAAGTCCTGTGCCGACAGTTGGAGGAATTTGGGAAAGAGGGAAGTGAGTTTGAAGAGGACGAGTTGAAGCTGCTTTTGACGTACATGGAGATTCAGATGAAGCTGAAGCAAATCATTAAAAAACTTCAACACACATTCGGAGAAGTTATGGCCACTCAAGGACTTATCAGCGTCGTCATACTTTGCACAACGACGTTCTCGTTAACATTTGTGAGTGGTTGAAGCTTTATGAGACTTTGCTTATTTTTGAAAATTGCAGGTAGACCATTTGCCCGTCTTCGTTTTCTTGTTCAGTTTCCTGATGGCGATGATTGTGCAGATTCTGATTCCTTGCTACTTCGGCAATGAAGTTTCAGTTGTTTCCAACAAACTTTCCGGCAGCTTATTCCATTCCCAGTGGATGAATCGATCGAAGAGATTTACGAAGGCGATGGCAATTTTTATGGAGTACTCTAAGCAACCGATGAGACTGACACCATTGGGAACTTTCCATTTGAACCTTGAAAACTTTATGATCATTTGCAATTCTGCTTATTCGATGTTTGCAGTTTTCACAAGAGTCAACGCAAAATAAACCTAAAGCGAACAAAGCGCGACATTTTGCAAGGAAAATCTGACTGATGAATGCGCAACGTTCACCAAGGCAAAGTCACTTCATCGAAAAAATCTCTCGTTAAGCCGTTGACTTGACGGATGAAGAAAGAAATCACAGACCGGGAAAATTCCATTCGCGACATAAAATTTTCATCTTTTACTACACCAGAAAAATTTATCATTGCATTTAACTTGATGGAGTTCTAATAAAAAAGAGTAGCAAAGACGAGCAAGAATTTTTATTCTTGCTTATCCGTGAAGATGATTTCTGTCGAGCGAAATAAAAAAGCTCTTCATATCTCTTTTACTGCAGACGGTAATGCCATTTCGAACGCAAACATATAAAATGTCTTGAATATGAAGCGGAGCGTAATAAACCAACGAGGGAGAATATTCTCCTCTTTTATTGTTTGCATTTGATTTTCTTGCCGAACGACTCTTGTCGTTCGAGATTTCTCCGTTATCGTTCTCAACTCGTAAAGCTTCAGCTGAGCTTTAGTCTGGCGGAGTGGAAAGCTACAATCATAATTCATAGAGCTCCACTTTATTCTCATCGATATTCGTACAATGCATTTTAAGACGATAAAGTTAATTGAATTTATTGAGTCGACTCTCGACCGTGCCGTAATCATTTCGGAATTTTGTCAATTGCATTCATGGCGAATTGAAAGCCATATGCTGCTGCTCTCACCCACTGATTGTTTGCTAGCGATGATAAGTACGTTCTACCCGATTCGATTTTACGCTCTCCCTCATCGTCCACGTCCGCGCTGTCCTCAGATATCGCACGACCATGGAATGATCGACTCAGATAGTCGACGTAGTCGTAATCGGAAGTCAATGGGTTCACTTTCGAGTAATAAATGGCAGCGAGTGTCGAGTAAATCAAGAGCGCTGCAGTTCCAAGCTGAAAACATTGTGGCGTTGAGATGGAAAAAAGAACAAAATTTACGTAATGAAATGTTACCTGGAAGACAACCCAGAATTTGTAAGAACCCTCCGTAATTATGAAGTCGTAATAGCCATTGAGTGGATCTCCTTTTATATAACGGCCCTCTTCAACAGCGCGTTCGGTAATGTTGCTGGCGTCTTCAATGGATTCCAAACGACAAAGAGAATGAAATTTGAAATAAAGAGAAAGAGACTTGTAGAAGAATCAACGAAATAATGGCTATGCGGCTACAGAAAAGGTATAAATGAGTTACGTGTAGCATAAATTCAAGAGCAAAAGACCCAGATGATAAAATAGAATGCGAGGATGAAATATAACATTTTAAATTGTTGCTAACGCTCAGATTTTCTCTAAGAACTCGCACAGCTCAGATGCTCACGGTGCCATAAAAACATTTTCTATTGGGAACGAGCTCAAGTTGCGTCACGGCATTGAGAAGTTTCTGCTTAGAAAACTTGCAAAAGCTTCTTTCGCCTCAAACATTCACATTGCAGCCCGCAGAATGATTAACCCGACTCCGGCATAGTTGCGAGCACCTCAAACAAATATTTCCACTGCAAAGTGTTCCCGCGTTTACCACCTGATGAATGCATGATTTTGAGGAATTGATGGCATAAATAACCTGCTTGAGATGCGAGATGTGGAAAGAGTTCCGACAACAACAGGAGAAGAAAACTTCTCGTTCCACTTTTCGCAATAAAATTCATTGGAACAAACCTGGTGCAAAAAACTTCGTGCTCGTTCCTTGTTATACAACAGATAACTCGAGTGAGTATTGTACAAAAGCTCACTGAAGAGCGAACCAACTCGAAAGTCGTCCTCTTCGCTTTGTTGCTAGTGAACTAGCAATGAAACTTTTTCCATTACGATGTAAAAATTAATTGCAACGCTGCGAAATCTATGGCTTGGCGGCAGCAGAAATGCAACTAAAACTGTTCACATGCAGATGAAAGTTACTCAATGTTTTTCGAAGAACTTAAGAAAACCTCAATTGAATACATCGCATGATCATGCAGTTCTCAAATTTTAGAATGACAAATGGGGACTTTGTGGGCTGTCCTGCAGTGAATCAATTAATCACGGTCTTAATCATTGGAACAGGGAACAAGTAGCAGAGTTGAAACGTAGGTCTCGTTATCCCTTAACTCGCTTTTAATGTACCAACTACTTTCCGTCTCCTTAGAGATTTCACTTCGAGTGGAGGTGGAAAGTTTTATTACGATGAAAACGTAAAATATTAGCGCCGAAATGAAATATCGTCGACTTAAGTGTTTTTAATGTAGTAAAAGCAAAGAGCTCTTTGCTCTGCTCTGGTTCTGATACAAAGCTAAGGCAAAGAACATAAATTTACGACTCAAAATGCGGTAAACGATTTACCTCAATGCAGATGAAAGTTTCTGGCTTTTGATTACGTAATTCCACAAGAATCAAAGGCACCCGCCTTCGTCATTTAGCTAGCTTTTGCTACGACACTTCAGTCTTTCTTTAATAAAGCGCTGAAATTCCTCAAATTATGCTTTTCCTCGCTTCGCTCCCGGCCGCCGCCCGGTCGAGAATAAAATTAATTGCTTAATTTATCGACGCTCGAATAAAATTGGAAAATTATCGCTTGAAATGCTTTTCCAATCTTTTTGAAACAAGCGAACTTGAAGTCGTGTCGAAGAATGATGTCACCGCTCATTTGTTCCCTTGACACGCTTCGGCTGATCGAGGTTTGGAATCTAAATTTCGGATATTGATGGAAGCTCCCCACGAAAAGCAATAAAGCTAGACAAGCTCCCCCTCCCAAGCACTTTCGATACTGTTTTATTTTCGAGAGTGTCACGCTATCTAATTAAATCGAGGTGAGGATGAGCGACAAAAATAAAACTAAAACAGAAAACTAATCATAAAGTTTTATAGATTTTAGATATCGCACTCGTCGGTTTGTGTTTTGGCACCCTCGAACAATAGACTCAGTGGAAATTCGGAAATTCTCGTATGCGGCTTAGCGGAGCTGTCACGAAAAACTTTTTTCGCACACCGATAGAAATTATTCCTTGTCATCGTTCTTAATTAGATTTATGTGGTTGAGCGTTGAGAGCTCGATGAAGAAGTGAAAGCTTCGCTATCTCGATGTCAACGAAATTAAACTCTTACAAACTCAATTAAAGAAAAGTCCCCAGAATGAATGCAGTGAAATTTCAATGAATTTGCTGATTAATTCAAGACAAACGAGATAGTTCGAATCCAAATTGAGGGTGACTATCAAAGAGTGAACATAAAAAAAGCTTAAAGCGACTTGTTCTAGGATTGAATTTACACAGTTTTGTAAGTTTTTGACTTCCAACGCTTCTGGGATGTTCCTGATATCATTCAAATTCGGAGCAGCTTCTGCATTATACCCAAGAGTCTGATCTCTGACTTTCCAATTTCATTGAAACTTTCTGTGCTCTTCGAACTTATTTTTTCCGCTCGTCTACATCGCAACCTTCTCTGATGAGACAAACTAACAATCAAAGAGAAGCTGCCTTTAGAGCCCGCCCATCCGTTGATGAAGCAACCCTTTATAAACTGACTTTACAGTGTCAGCGTTTTCGAGAGAAGGTTCTCAGGGATTTTTTGAACTCGAAATAGCTAAGAGCAGATGAGAAGATGTTTGCACAATGTAACGGGAAAAGCAAGATAAGTGAAACCATGGCGAGCGGAACTACACGAATCAGATTTTTCATGATAAATGAGCTTCCATTTGACATGAAATCATCACAGAGCAAAACCTTTTCGTCAGTTTTTTCCTCATCTCCCGTCTTCTAATCTTCCGACAAGATAAATCACAGATGAAATTTGTTTAAACGCTTTTCTTCCGCTTCTTCCTTTCGCTTTCCTCCGCCGGTTGGGTAATAATTTGGGAATGTTCAAGCTCACCAGCCATAAAAAATTACGTTTCCTTTGACTTTATTATTATGATTCCGTTGCCAGCGAACGTTTCGCGGTGTAATTCGATAAGCGGCGGATCCCGAAAACAGCAGCAAGTTCAAAAGGAAAAATTTTCTCACATAAAAGGAGAACGAAATGATATTTTCCGCTAGCAAACAATAACACAAATTACTTTTGAGAAACAATAGGAATTTTTCCAAAAAGCAGAAGCGCGAATGAAATTAAATTTTATCGAGTTACTTTCGTGATTAAATTAGAAGTTACTGGGCGACGCTGGCAAAGAAATCTCATGAACTTTCAGTTTTTAAAGGTCGAGGTGTCGAAGTGGTAAATGACGAACAATATCGAGTTGAAGTTGAAACTGGAGTCAGAAAGATAAGCAGAGGAGAGGATGCTAAGGGAATTCTAGGGGAGTAAAACTGAAATGACTCATGCTACAAATTTTTCCAGAAGAATTTCAAACCTTCACAACCCTGGAAAGTTCACATTCTCCGTTTTGTCACGTTTTATGAGTGATTCGGTGTCGCCTTCTCAACCTTGCCCAGCAAACAACATTCGGTGTTTCATCAACACATTAAATGATATGAAGGAAATTGTTGAAAGCTTCGTCATGATTCCTGACGTTCCAACGAACACAGAAACATCTCTCAGCAAAAATTCTCCGCACACATTTCGAAATCATATTTCTTGTCGTCGCCTCCAACTTGAACTTTGCTCGTTGGCTGATAAAAAGACATTAAAAAGCAGCGGAAAGTGAAAAGGCGAAATGCCAAAGATAAAAAGTCCTTGACAGTTTTTGCTGCTTGCGAAGACATCAAATCGACAACCATCAGCAGATGATGAGTTTCACGAATGTCAGAAATGTGAAATTGAGAAATGTTGACGTCAATCAAGCTTTAAAATTCAATTAAAAAATCGACGAGGAATTCAAAGATTGCCGAGCGACAAATCGTTTGAATTCCCCCACCAGCGATGACGACAACTCATTAACGTCTCGAAATTTCCTCGGATTAAGCAGAAAATTGTTGTCGCGAAATTCAAATTCGCAGTTTTCGCTATTCGCTGGATTCTGAACTCATTAGCAAGCAAGCGCCACACTTTCCGCTTCCCTCTCACTCCCACCATGCGACTAAACTTTTAATCTCTAATTATGTTCGGTGCCCGATAATAATGTGCTGTAATTACCATAAGCATTTTCAGTAACACTATCATTATCGTCAACACCTCCATTGTCCCTCACAAGCTCTTCATTACGATCGAATCCAATTAGCTGAGTACCAGACTTTTGTGCAGCGCTTGTGGCAGATCTGAGAATAGCGCTCGTAATCGCGTTGAATATCTCGAGCAATGGATTGGTGCCATCACTTAATTGTCGACTTTGCACAATCTGCTGTTGCTCTTCCATCGTCTCATCCTCCTCGTCAGTTTCATCCTCGTATCTAAAAGTAGAAAAAGAAAGCGACGTTTAAAGTTCACTGAAAAGCTGCTCTCTATTTAAATTGCTGCAATTTGGAAAACAAATTAATGCACACCAAGTTGTGCAAGCAGAAAATTGAACAAGCGCTTTTTGCTATGCAATCTGCCAACCCATCGCTTCGTTTATAGTTAGAACTCATTATGCATGTGATGATCTGAAGTGGTTCTCTGGCAACGCCAAGATATCAAGACAGAGAGATTCTTCCCCATGAAAAATCTGTTTAATTTCAGATAAAATATTTATACGAATAAATCTCTCAAAAAAAGAATTTTTCTCTTTCGTTCTTCCATTGTCCGGACATGAATGAATGTAAGTTGAAAGCTGAATAGTTAGAAGAGGAAAGACTTTGTTCCTTGCTTTAATCTGCAATCCAAACACTTGAATTAGTTTAATGGATTCTTTAGAGTTGTTTGATTTGAGTAGTTTAGATCGAGAGCTGGAACGGGACTTCACTTTCACAAGACTTCAATGGAATACTTAGAAAACTTTCAAAGCGCTGCTAGTTGTAAGTTGCACGTAATGGAACTGCTGAGGCTTTGCAGTTTCCTTGAAGATTTATTTCAGGAGTAAACTATGAACTAAAATACTTCCATTAAATTGGAAAATTGCTGCAGAAGCTGAAGAAAATCAAAGAACTCAACATTGTGAATCACAATTTGTGATTCATCACTCGATGAATAAGTGGCAAAAATTTAAATCAAAGCTCATGCAAACACATAAAGCAATTCTACATTCCCGCCCTTCTCTCATTGCTCGCTCCGCTGCTGCTCGGTTAAAAACACTTTGCTTTAAAATAATTACCGCAAATATCTTGTAACATGCACTCGAGAACTTTTTAATGCATTTTTTCATCGGAAGCCGAGCTTTCTAACTGCACTCAAATTCAATTTGCTCACGGATAAAGCTACGAAGGATAAAACACTCGAGAGCATGAAAAACTAAAACGATCGCGTCGCTTTTTTTGCATGTTTCACGCCAATAACAATATCATTATACTTTTTCATGTTTCTGACTATAACATCAAATCGAGGTTGAGCTGGGGGAGGTTGCAGACTGAACTACACAGGCAATTATGAAATATATTTTGTTTAGAGCTCCGAGTGCCGTTAATGCAGTGTAAGTAGACACATGCAATCCAGGGTGGTGTTGATGATGCATTTAAGCTTCGCTTAATCCTCTCTCAATTAGCTGATCAATTAAATTCGCTTTAATTTATATTTTGCTGCGTTTAAAGCTGGTATCAATTTCTCGATGTACGAAATCGAATCCCAACTAAACTTTATGAACAAAAAACTCTGTGCAAGCTCAAATGTCAAGTAAAATTTGTAAGTCTTTCAAGGAGTAGTTTGAACTTACATAACTTGTGCTGATTGCTGTAAAAGCAAATATCAATCATGAAAAATTGATTCGGAACATGAACGATTCAATCTTTGAACGATCTTCAACCTCACGTAATCATTTGGCATCGTCTAACCTCCGCTTGCATAAGTTCCTCAACCGAATTTGTTTATCACAAACACTTCGCCTTTTATGCAAAGCAAAAAGCTTGAAAGGAAGGTGAAAATTGAAAAAGAAACCTCGTAAAAGCTTAAGCGGTTAACAGCTCTTATGTTAATATGAAATCGCTTCCATAACCGAAACTCAAGCGAAGACTTTATCGGAAAAATATTCAATGGCGTTTGCCCTTTACTCTTCCCTCCGAGGCGCTTCGTAGTTGAAGGAGAAGAAAATCGCACAAACTCAGACAGATAAGCAAGCAAACTTAATTTGCAATCGCTACCATAAGAAAATCGTATCAAATTTCAGAATCGTTTGCATGCTACCACGTGCCGGTTTGCAGAGAAAACAATGTGAGGGGAAAACTTGAGACACGGGCGAAGAAGAAAAAGCGATTGGGAGTTGAAAGAAAGTCTGCCGCTGTCGAGTGCCAAGTGAATTCAGACATCTTGGTTCATTGGGAGTGTTTAGAGCGGAAGTCAATGAATTTTTCAAGCAGACAAGTTGTTGGGCAGATCTTAGAGCTGTGCGAACGTCAAACGATCGAAACTGGCAGATGATTCCCTTAAGCTTCCGTCCTGCTATCTCATATCACCGAAGGATTCTCCATTATTTCTTTTCGAATGCCTCCTCAATTTTCCTAATATTCAAATTGCTTTCTTCCGCCTTTGCCGCTCCTCCTCCTCCTCAGGCTCATACCGTGGCACAACAACAGATTTAATATCATTTCTTTGCAATAAAAAAGATTGGCAATAAGAAAAAAATCTTGATAATTGCTTCAGATAAAAGAGAGGGGAGGAATAAACGCTTCACCCCTTTCCCCTTTTGTATTCATCCTCAAGTATCTTCTTCATCTCCGGATAAATTCCTCAAATGCTGCATTCCCTTGTTGAATAAGAATATCAAGAGATGAGCTATTGTGATAGGATGGAGCTGAGGGAAGCGAAAATACTTTTTTGCCTTCGGAGGTGCATGTCACATGTCAAGAGTTAAAGTCGTGACTCCTTCAGAGAAAATGCTTGGCATTTCGATTCCATTCCGACGCTTTCCAAACCCCTCGACAGAGTTACTCTGAGATCCTATTCTGCACATACCTAATCGTCTTACAATTTTGTTATGGAGAAAACGTTTAAAGGTTCAATGACAAATTCTTTGGAAAGAAGGGGCCTTTAGACTTTTCAACTCGTATACTTTTTCTCCCCGTCATACAATCAAAGGATTATGACGGAAAATTGAAGCCACTTTTGTGCTGTTAAGCGACGGCTGTAGTTCCCAGAACTCCACTTAAAGTTGATAATGCGATTCGCATCTTGTTAGTTTGTTTGAAATTTAAATTTACTTCGAGAAGTTTTTAACGAAAGCCTAAAGAGAATATCTAATGAGACGTTTATTTAATCACATGCTAATGAAGCGTGAGGCAAGATCAAAGGTTAATTGAAATCTGGGATGGGAAGCTATTTGGGATGCGGTTAATTAAATTCATTAAGCGAGTTTTAACCGACGAATGGAATTATCTTAAAGCTCGAAGTCATCGTTAGGCGTTAATATGACGCAAGTGATGTAAGTTTGAAGCTTTTTAATTCTTTAGTGAAATCAGCCCACTACTAATCGAGATGGAATCATGCTTGGTTAAATTTCTGATTTAATGAGTTGTGAGAAAGTGATCGAGTCAACTTCCTCTTGCCAAAGAGTATCGACGTTCATTGAAGAAGACAATGTTCATTCATGGGGTAAATTTTCATGTCTTCAAGCATCATAAAGCGATTCCCTTGATACAGCAAAGCGTGTAATGTGTCATAAGACGTTGAAATCAATTCTATTTTTGGACTCCCTTCGCAGTTAACGTGAGAGATGCGCTATTTGTCGAGCTTTTCCAGAGAAGTACGTGACACAGCACGAGGATAAAATTGCTGAAGTTTTACCTGCCAGATGACTGTCTCGGCGAGATCTTCGGCGTCGTGGCGACGAACATGTTGTTTGCCGCAGTCGTTATTAAGCTTTCGTTGGCATCCAGTCTTGATGAGCCGTCTTGATCCGTCTCACTTGTCACGCAATTAATGAGAAACATTGTCGCGAACAAGTGAAAAGTTAGTGTAAACTTTCTCGAATACATAATTGCCGCTGGTAGTTCGTGCCGAGTTTTATTGTAATTTTAATTAATTTATTGCGGAGAGCGACTGATGAGCGGAAATCGTCTTCGCTTCTAAGTTTTGAGTTATGGCTGTTCGCGCGATAAAAGTCACAAATGATAATTTTATGCAAATGATGAACGGCCTGGCAGAACTTTCTTTGCTTCGATGTTTTTGTCGTAGCCCTCTTTATCAATTCTCCAGGGAATTCAGGGCAAACAGTTTCCTACTTCCCGGCAGCTGTCCCTAGCTCGAGAGATTGTTTTTTTATCGAAGACTTTGATGCCTTGTTTGACTTTTAACTCGAAGCGCTTGCCTCCACAATGAGTCTTCCGCTGTCACTTGCTACTTTGTTAGCGCTCTGTGCGATCTTTGATTAATTCTCAGCCACGAGCAAACTTCTTATAGTTCAAATCTTCACTCGAGTTTTTGTCGTTAAAACTCTTAGTCGAAAAGCTCACAGCGTCAAAGTTTTCTCACCGGAAAATGGAAAATTCCGACGATGAAAAGGCAGGAAAATTAAATATTTAATAAACACAAATAAAAATTCTCTTTTTCACTTCCAAATGTTTTCCTCTCGTTGCTCTGGCCTTCGGATATTTCAGCCAGAATTTTCTTTATGGCCTGCTGCCGCTCTTATCCAGGATCACGTTTCCACTTTCAGCACAACAAAAATTAAAACTGTGCTGTTTGTTTCGATTCGAGACTCGTCGAACGTTTGAAGTTGGCTCGGAATATTTTTTCCTCCTCCTTGGTTGAGTCAGAAAGCGAGCAACCGACAAGCACACAAACGGATTGCGATGAGGAAAAAGCAGATTTCAACTGGCTCAGACGAAACAGGAAAATAACTTTTTTATGTGGCGGCTGTTGGGACGGGAGAGCTGAGTGAGAACGACGCTTGAAAAAAACTGTTGAAAAATGAATTCCTCGATTCATTTCCAAAGCAGATTACTCTCCCACCTCTCGCTTGAACGGTTAAACATTCATGATTCAGGGAAAAGGCAAGCGCCTGTGGTCTCATTCTGTCGATCGACAGTTACCACTTCTTCACATTATGAATTTCTCACACAAATGTGATAACTGAGAGTCCCTCAGCTAACAACAGCGATCGGCGATTTAAAAGTATCACGTTCACCGTTGAGGGGACAGCGAGCCAGAATTAGAATGGAATCATGAAAATCCAATTATCGAGTTCATGTGTTTGCAATGGGATAAGAGAGAAAAATTCTTTCGCTCATAATTACGCGCCTCTGTGGCACAAAATCCGAAAACGTGAACTCGACTAACCGAATTACGTTTTCATTCGTTTTCATCGTTTGTTCATTAATTCACACATGGGATGCGATGGGCGTCGAAGCGATAAAAACTGGAGCACGGATAACTGTTCATCATCAAATTCAGGCTGTAGAGCGTTCACGGGAATCACGATAATTACGACTGTCAACTAACCCGGAATTTCGGCTGCTTGGGATTCTGCTCCATTTAATTTGAAGCTTTATTTAATGTCATGTCAATTTGACCAATTTTAATTGAAACAAGTTTACTTGTTACTCCAACTGGAAGTTCGAAATGCTATCACTTTCGACAAATAGTGAAATTTACGTAAATTGCAAGGTGTGATTGTAATCAAAAGCTTCTCAATCTGCACATGGAAGTTTGCGGCAGGTGATGCATGAACGAGAGTGAATTAAGATATTCAGGAATCGATAAGAGCTTCATGAATACACTCAACCACACAAGTGTTCAATTAACAGCTTGTTGAATTGAACAATCTCGTGCGACGCATCCTCGTTCATTGACGAGAGCTAACGCTGTCGTCATAAGTTTGAAGAACATCAGAAGCTGCTAGGGTAATTTAATTCATCAAGTTTGAAAGTTTGTCGTTCGAAAATGAGGAAAATCGTAAGCGCGTCGACTATTTCCGTTCATTCAGATTTCCCTCATTCGCTTTTCCTTACACAAGCGTTTATGAAAGTTAATGCTCATATGTCATTCACAGCTCTAGGAACCTGCACTAATCTGAATAAAATATCAAACGTCAAGTCACTCACTCAAAAAGTGGAAAACAACATTTTCATATTAGAACGTCGTCCTCTTTTCATTCTCCCAGCTCCGACGACATTAACATGCTTGCTTCTTCCTCGCAGCGTTGCAATATGCGCCCTCATGCTCCACGTCCTACTGAAAAATTCAACAAATTTTCTTCGCATTCGCTTCTCCTTTATTTCCGCTTTCGTGAAAACTGAAAACTCAAAGCTGTTCACGACGAGTGCGAACGACTATGTTGGCAATAACGCTCGAGTTCAGCTCAAAGAAAAACGCTGAAAAGTTTATTGTGCAAAACATATTCATGAGCAATTGCGACATGTTTAAAAGCACATTTTGTCATATTTTGAGCGGTTGTGAAAGTGCTTTCAATAACAAAACGGGAAAACCTTATTTTCCTGCCCCCGATTGTAAAAATATTTACCTGCTTCTAGGTTTTTGCGGAGCTTGCTGCGGCAAATATTTTGAAACTTTTATTGAGTTACGAAGGCGAAAGGATGGAAAAATGTTTGTTGATTGAGCGCCTACGAAAGTTTGCCTGGGGATTTCTAATCGATAAACCGTTGAGTCGACATAATTCAAGTGCTCGTGACGATCTTGAACTTTGAGTTCGGAATTTCGAGTTGATTGCTTGGTGAATATGTCAGTCAAAATGTTCCAACGAGCTGTCAAGCAACAGAGCATTAGGACCGCCTTAAGTCCGCTCAAGCTCCCAATGACACGCTTCTGCCGAACCTTCGAGCTTTTAATAATCTGTTAGAACATCTCTGTCGCTTGTGTAATTAAGCAATAGCAGAGGTGTAACGAATAGCCTTTTCGTCTGATGTCGAACTTCAAATATTTGGCTCGCTCACTTTTTCACGGCTTGGTTGCCTTCAACAGTTCAAACTTAATTTAAAATTCGCTCCAATGTAAATAAACTTTACCTTTTCATCCCTTTTTTGCGAGTCATGCTCGGAATAGGTGATTTACGTCGTTATCTTCAAGTGAATCCCATCCAACTCTATCGCCCTTTCAGCCGGAGATAAAAAAGCTCTTGGAAATAATTACATATTTTTCATTGGGCTATTTATAAAAATATGCAAAGTAAACTTGAAAATCCTCGAGAGGAAATTGAATTGGAATAGCAAATGCCCCACGTTCATAGCTCATTAAACAGCTCCAAAGAACCTTTTCGACTCAGCATGAAAGTCCATGGGAACTGAAAAGCTGGAAATGGGAACTCGAAAAGTTCCCAAGCCAATTGCACTGGGAAAAGTTTCGTCCTGTAAATGTGAGAGAAGCAAAACAAAACTTGTTTCAGAAACATGAAACCTTTCGAGGCACCAATTTTTTCAATCATGAACGGCAATGCAAATCATTTCGAGGCTTCATTGAGAGCTCAGAGCTTCGCAATCAACTTCCACTAGAAACTTCACAGTGCTATTGTTTCTGTTAAAAATTAGGAAGTTGAATGTGGTCTAAGTATCAGAGTAGTCGAAGAGTAATCTGTTACAGTCTGTTTGAAAGCCAAACTACCATTTTCCTACTGGCTTCCGTGTGCTCTACAGATGAACCAAGCTTCAGCAAATCTCTCAAAATCCGTAGAGAAATAGATTTCAAGCCAACGCTCAGAGACATGGACGTTATCTCTCCTTCCATTCCTGTAGGCGGGATGGGAAGGGTTTAATTAAAAAATGTTGCCTTTTGATTCACGGAACCTCTCGTCACGTCAGCCATCTAAGAGAAGGCAAGCTCTAGGACGACGGGCTTATTTGCATTTTTCGCCTTTTCTTCTCGCTCGTATCTAGAATCTTTGTAATTATTATAAAATTTACGTTATGAAAATTTCTTCGCTCGTATCAAATTATTTTAATCTTGACAAGGATTTTGTCTTTTCTCCGAAGTTCGCCTTCGCTTTCAGCTACGACAGTTGAAAAGGTTCCCGCAGTCATGGCTGTCTTTTTCAGCGTTTGTCGCTCGTGGATGTCTCAGCAAACATACACGGCGTAACTCATTTTTCCTCCTCAAACCTTCGTGCATAATCTTACGCTCATTCACTTGCCATTCTCGTCGAACATTAGCTAGAATTAATGCCGTGACGTGACGCACTAAGATTAAATCCTTAACACGAGAGAAAAACGAGAAAGAAATGGCAAATAATTTTTTATTTGAGCGCCGGAGAAAGTCAGACTGTTTCATGGATGTTAAACGATCCATTAATCCATAATTTTACGCTATCAGACACAAATTAATTGGCTGAACTTCTTCGCTTTCTTCTGCCACAAATTACTGAATTTCTTCGAGGGCGAAACAGAGACGAAAGTTTCTACAATTGGTACGATTATGTACAATTTATATCATTTTTTATGCATGCTCGGCGTCCTCGAAAGCTTTTGCGATTATTTTCGCGAATATTTTCTCCGTCAGAAATCCTGAGGGGAAAGGATTTGCGGAAATTACTGTCGACTCTCGAACGACTTATTGAAAGCGATTAGATTAGAAGACAAGAGGAGAGTTCCGAAGTGATTTAGCTCGAGGTGCACCGTCTTCTTCTGAGTGAAATCGATCGATAATAAAACTAGAACGAACTTCTCTCGATAACGGAAATTCCTGGGAAATCCAGAAATAAAGTTATTCAAATTTCGGCAGACTACAGTTCAAAATAATAAAACTTTATTCCCGAGAAGATATTTTCATGAATCGCGCTGATACTCGAGGGCGCATTTTTAAAGGGTTTATCGAGCGTCTCGTTAAGCAATTCTATGTTACTGGAAAAAGTTAGGCGAACAGTTCCAATGAATTGCTTCATTGTTAACCGAATGCCCATTCAAAGATTACAGGGATCTCTCGTTGTTAGGAGCTAGCTCAATAATAATTGAACAATTTTATATTAGTAAGAAAGCTTTTAAAATTTATTCCCCGACGAGAGTAACTAATTACGTTACCTAGCCTTTAAAACCCAATTTAAAGCAACCTCAATCATCCCGAAAGCTGCGGTGCAAAGCTTGTAATTTCTGTGTAAATCTATTTTAATTAGTCTGCAAATGTTGCAAGCAATTAATCAAAAAATATCAAGCGGGAGAGCAGCGTTTGCATTTTTTTTCAGAACAGAATAAATTTGCTTGAAAATAAATACAACGCTCTGCTTATACAGTCGGTGTAGTTATTCATTTACTGGGTAACCAGTTCAGCTTATTTGCTCTTGACTTTGCTCTGATAAAAAAATTGAAAGTTCTCTAAGTTCAAAGAAATCTTTTCTGAAAAAATTTGCGAAACAAAAAAGCTAGGCCAAATTAGCTACGCAAAAATCTACTCCCATATGAGTGGAAAAATCTGATAGAACGTGAACGACGCTCCTACAATCTCATGCTCTAATAGGGCCAATTACAGATTATCGGAATGTTCAAACATTTTCTGTGTTGATGGAGAGCTAATTACACAAATTGAACTTCATCGGAGGAGTCGTAACTCAATCGAACATCATTCCTTATCTCGACACGTAAAATTAAAAAGAACCGCAGGACATGCACACTTAATTTCACTCGGATTCCGTGCAGCAGTTAAAGTCTGTGCTGGCCATAAATCCCTTTCACATAATACAGCGGCGGCTACAGATTAATAATTCATACGACAATCCATAAAAATTATAACAGAAACATAGCGGAATGAAGGTGGAAATCTAAGCACGAAAGGAAAATGTCAAATTGTTGTTTAATCTCGGCAAAGGCGACTATAAAAATATGTTAATTAATATTTCTCGTCATTAAACATTCATATCATAAGCTTCGTTCTGAGGGTGCTACGCTCCTGAAGAGCATTCGTCGGATGTTTTAATGATTTGTTTGTCGAGCAAGCCAGAGCTTTAGAGCAGCTTGCTAGTCGCTCTCATTATTATCATGCCATGCGAACGTCATAAGAACTCCATTCTCTCATAACGCAGCTGAAGCTTTTGAACGATACCAGGGTCCAAGCTTCTTGCTGCTCTGATTGTAATTAGACACAAGAAAACCAACATTGAATAATTAAAGTTTTGTTCTAGAATTCGTCGAGACTAACGCTGCCGCAATTATATTTATGAAATTCGAAAATTCAAAATTCTTTCTCGCTGTCAAGTTTGCTGAGGGTTGGAAACCATCAGAGATCGTTTCGCATTCAATATTAAAATCCATTTGTCATATTCGTTGCTTCCCACACACATCGGTCGATCATTCCTTCGCGTCAAGCAAGAGAAGCCGAGGCAGGCAATTAAGAGCGGATTAATAATTGATGAAAATGTTGGCCTAGTTGAAAAAGTTCTATTGATTGTTTCTTTGTTCGCTCCTGCTCACGCTTCAAATCACCTCTTTCATTTGTATTCATTCAACAGCAAATGCGCTTCTTATCTCGACATCTCTAATCCCTCACTGCCGGAGAGGAAACTTCTCGCTTTAGAAGTAATTAGGAGTAAACAGCGCTCCATACATTCGTGCACCTCCATGAATAATAATCTAAACGTTTAACGACAGAAGGATTTTTCGCTCTGGCTGGGAAATTATAATTAGAACGCTAAATTTGCCGCATCGAGTGTTGATGAAGCCTAGACACTTTGCTCTTTGTCTCGCTTCATCTCATTCCGCACAACAAAGTCTCACAGCACCTTCCTCGCTATTTACATTTTTCCACATCATTAATTTCCTTCAAACATCATAAATTGCATAGAGCAATGAGGAGACGAACAAAGCGAGTGGGAGTTTATGTGTACAAGAAGAATGTCGTCTGTGACATTCAACGTAGGTAAGCGCGCGTAGTGAAGCGCAGAGTAACAGGCGTGAAATGAGACTGAGGAAGAAATGCTGTAGGATGACATAGAAACGTAATCATTAAGATTGCTACTTAAAACGCAAATATTTGCATACGACTTTACATGTTTCTTCAACGAGAGCTCACTCCACGGCCTTATCGCCCACAAGCACTTCTCTCCAATGAAATGAAGAACTCCCATTAGGAAATGGAAAGGATGTTTTGAACAATAAGCATCTCAAACAAAAAGCTTCTGCAGAATGGAAGTTACTGTAGAAGCTGGTGGAAGGTTCTTGAGCTTCGGAGTCACTGAAAGGGTGATAAAGCATCGGATCCTTTCAAAGAATCTGTCTGTCAATGAGTCTGTGGAAGCATTGTGATAGTTTATTTCCAATGAATTGAGGAAGTTTTAATAGAGAATCTGCCATAGTGCAATCTCTGCTTTCATTCAATATTCATGAAACAATTACATAATGAAAAATTATATGTATGTGATTTGAAGTTCCACGATGCGGCATTGCAATTTCATGAGAGAATTGTTATGAAAAATGCAATAAAATCATTCTGAATGTTTCAGTTTCCTGGGCGGTGGAAAAAGTAAATTCAGGTGGAAGTTCCAACATGCAGCTGAGACTGTTGAACAAACAGTAGAGCGAAATTGCAGTGATTTATTATTTATGTAATTGTGCAGTTCTCTTTTGCACACCGAACAAACCTCACGCCGTAATTCGTAGCTTTAATGTTCGTCGTTTTATGGTGACATTTTTTCGTGTCGATAATAATATGAATTCCGCGGAATCATTTGAGACACTTATTGAGGTCAATCCTAAGTTTTATTTCGTTGAACGTCCCGTCAACTAGAAAGAATATAACAGCTCACCTAGTTCGTTGAAAGATTTTTGTGCAATTAGCATTCGTTTGACGAAAGTAAACTTCTCGCTTCCGAACCAGAGCTAGAAAACATTAAGATCAGTGCTAGGAGCTCTTTCATTCATTCAGGTTAGGAATGTTCGAGAACGTGCTAATTAACTGAAGTCTCATTAAATGTAGAGCACACCGAACAGTTCTTTTGCTTATATGAAGAAGAGAAGGGAAAACTAGAATGAAATCAGCAAACACTGGACGACGTGATGGTAAAATTTTCGTGTTTTGCTTTAAAGCTTTCTGGAGCATCGTCAACAGCAAAACGAGACGATGTGAGCTTTGTTTGTTGTTGACGTAAAAAAGTGTTGGGGGCTGAGACGGAGTCTCACTCTCGGGCGACAGAAATCGATTAAGCTTAACAAGGAGGAAGAAGGTGAAGAATGGAAATGGTTTCGTTATTGTCGACTCGGCTGCTCCCAAAAATTCTTTTCGCATTCAGCCACATCATTTTTCTCGAGCCGTTGCTCTACCCTCTCCTTACTCGCCGGTCTCTCCCCTCCTTTCCCACCAACAGAGACGTCGCCTAAAAGAATCACAAAGATTTTTCATTCAAAGCGTTGAAAAGTTGCAAGATAGACGCTCTCCACCGTCTTCAAGTACACAGCATCAGAGTTTTCTCGAGCAGGAAAGGAGACGAGAAAGAAAGGAAAGAAAATCATCGCGGGACCGGGGTCGTCAGTCAAGTTCATGCTGCTTTTGTGCTAACAACAAAAGAGTAATGTTGAATTGAAGCACAGAAGGGCAAGAAGGAAAAGGGAGAAGAGCAGGGCATTAACTCGTCGAGTGTTCTCGTGATCAACAGAAAGAAATGAAATTTGAGGATTTTCTTTTTCCGTGACGCGCAGGAAAAAGGACAAACCTTGTGTAATTGAGACATTAAAAATTCATAATAGCTCATTAACAATTCAAAGCCTTGTGAAGAAGTGAAGCCAAAATGTTGCTCCCCTCAAAGTTGCTCAGTTTAGTGATAATGTTAAGTGTTTGTCTAGTGAACGCCATCGAGATCAGCTCGTATGCACGTGTCTCGAGAAACGGAGATTCGATTATCAAGCAATCAGACACGAGAAATGAAAGCATATCGAGCAGAGTGTCAGACGTGGAATCAACGCTAATTGATAAGTAAATGGATTTTCAATTTCCCTTGCAGGATTTTCCGTTTGCACTCCGGCCTTTTAAAGCTAGAACCAGCTGTCAATTGCAAACTACGGATCCAATATCCGTTTTCCTGCTTCCCACTCTTAGCTCGTTCTCGGGCAATTGCTCCAATCAAAAATTTATTTGCTGCACCGGATGAGCTTCGTATTGGTTTCGAAGTCGTGTGCAATAAATCGAAATATCAGCCTCGTCAGAGTGCTCCTGCTATTTCATGTAGTGCGAGACGACCGTTCGCACAAGACATTTTCTAATTGAAAACCTTTTCCTAGCGGGAAAATAATTTTCCATAATTTTCTCTTCTTCGCAGACAAAATGAGACGACATCAGCACAGCCGCCAGCCAAAGCACGTGAGGCGAAACAAATGAGCTCGGACGAGAAATCAACGGGACGTGCCGTTAAGAGCAATTATTATTTCCCATTGCCTCAACTTTCGAAGCCTGTTAGACGCAACAGATATAGCAATGAGAAGTCAGGAAGGGTAATTGTTTATCCCTCGTACTCATCGAACAATCGCAACAGCATCAACCCGCCGAGAACGCGATACAATCAGAGAAAACCATTAGGTAAGTGTTCTCATTATGAGGTTACAACTTCATTTGGATAATTTGTTCATCACAAGCAATGTGATCCGAGTTGTCGATATAATTTCAAGTGAGTTTCGTTTATTTCCATCACAAAACAGTCCATAGATTTGAACGACTGATTGCACTGTTAATTCTCAAGATCACTCGATGACGTTTTCAGGAAAATTCCAACATGTTGTTGGTAATATTTCCAAGCCTTTTTTGGCAATTTAAAGTGGAAGTCGCAAAGTAGAAAGCTTGTTTTTCAGTCATCAGGCGAGACTTGAAGTCGTTATAATCTCGATAGCATATTTAGTCGAGACTTTCGCTGTTTTCCACTTGACATTGGCGGGGATCTTGAACCCAAGCTTTGCCGCATTGAGAAATGTGAACACCGAAACTTATTGAACGCTTTATCCGCGTCATTCAGGAATTGTACAAGTTCCATGACTTATCGTTGTTTGGCAAACTTTTCAACATGTTGTTGCTGCTCACACACATCACGTGTACAAGTGTGAAAAGTAACTAAGATTTATTATCGAACTGACATTCGAACCGCACGATTTAAGCGGAACATTCTTTTGCATTCACCCATCAACCCTGGAATTGAATCAAAGGTTGTACTTGGCAGTTGTTCAATTGATACCAAGAATTTGCAATTTGACTCTCCCCCCCTCTGTTTCTGCAGTGAATTTAGCTAAACAGAAATCGCTCAACTTCACTAAAAGAAGCGAGTAGTTCGTTACGTATTGTTTGAATAGCCCAGCTCGTGTTTTGACTCTCGACACGTCCACGAGGAGTTCTAACACTAAATCAAGGCAAGAGAAATCACGCGTTAGCACAGAACATTAAAGACGAGGTGGGCGAGTAAAAGAACTCGATTGTGTTTGCCATAGCATGGAAAAACATTGGAAAATCAAACCTTTAATAGTCTCAATGGAAATTGTTTCTTCCGTTTGCTGTTCCACCGCAGTTATTCACACCCCCTCGCCCTAATCAATTCCGATGATTTATGAACAAACAGCTTTCAGCTTTGCTCTCTCCTCGGGACTTGCTTAGCGCCAACGCGAGAAAGAATGACTCCGTTCATCGGTGAAAATCGAACAAATATAAAAACGGAAAGAAACTTGCTTCGAGTGAAATTAACAGCGGAACGAAAGCTGAATTTATTACGACTGGGAAATGTATATTGATTTGCGCGGCGTGTTAATACGCCGCCTGAAGTTGATGATACTTGAATCGTATTCATCGAAAAATAATAGGATCGAATGAAAATCAATAGCTTTTCACTTCAAATGATTTATTTTTATTTGTTCTGCTTCTCCTTCTTCGCCTTGGCAGGTCAAAACACAGCGCAGAGAAGATTTCAATACACGCCCGACTCGATTTATAAGTTCAAGGGACCGGGTTCCTCACAAGGATATCAATATGCGATGCCGCCAACAGGTGAGCGAGTCAAGGATTATAACCGAAAAAGACTGAGGGACTTAAGTTTATTCTTTGTCTATTTTCATTAGATTCGAAGCCCTCGCCGATGAAATTCAATGCGCCGATTGTCGTTCCAGACATGCAATCGCCGCAACAAGCTTATCTACCCCCCGACATGGCCTCTCAACCATCGTATTTGCCTCCAGACATGCTGCCAGCTTCGCCGCCCAAGTCTTCATACATCGCTTCAGACATGATGCAACCAGCACCACCACAGCCATCTTATCTACCACCCGACATGATGCCATCGCCCCAAGGTAGCCCTCATTTCTTACCAACTCCTCAGCCGGATGAAACCTCATCCAATCCGATCGTTGATCTACTCGCTTTCCCCCCACATGTGAACACTTCTTATTTGCCATCTGAGCTTGACGCCATCAAAGATTCCATTAACAGTAATCATCAGCCTCCCGAAGAGTCATCATCTGGTGAAACCACTTACACTCCGCCGAGTAAACTTTATAATTTTCCGCCGAACATTTTGTCGTCGTATTTGCCTCCATCTAGTAAAAACAATGGTGTAAAAATAAGCAGCAACCTGCAGCCTCCTACAGGAACAGAAGACTCTGAGAATGCCAAATCCCCCGTTTATATTCCACCAAAAGATCTTAACAATTTTCCACCAAACATTGAGTCGTCCTATTTGCCTCCTTCTAGTAGTTACGCGAAAGTAGTTTCAAATAGTTATTTGCCTCAACCTTCAGGAGACAGCAATGACAGTTCAGACGATAATACTACCGTTACCACCTCTGACGATTCGCCATACGTAGCCCCTAAAGATCTCTATAACTTTCCGCCCAATGTTGACTCAATATATTTACCGCCTGGGATGAAATCGAACCAAGAATCTCCAGTCAATAGTTACTTGCCGCCTGCTTCAGGTGATAACTCCGAAAGCTCTGAGGAAGCTCCACCAAAAGAAAATCCATCGGCATATATTCCTCCGAAAGATCTCTATAACTTTCCCCCAAACATTGCCTCTGCTTACTTGCCGCCTCAAATGAAAGCGAATAAAAATCCATCTATCAGTAGTTACTTGCCGCCTGCTTCAGGTGATAACTCCGAAAGCTCTGAAGAAGCTCCACCAGAAGAAAATCCATTGGCGTATATTCCTCCGAAAGATCTCTATAACTTTCCCCCAAACATTGCCTCAGCTTACTTGCCGCCTCAAATGAAAGCGAATAAAAATCCATCTATCAGTAGTTACTTGCCGCCTGCTTCAGGTGATAACTCCGAAATCTCTGAAGAAGCTCCACCAGAAGAAAATCCATTGGCGTATATTCCTTCGAAAGATCTTTATAATTTTCCCCCAAACATTGCCTCTGCTTACTTGCCGCCTAAAATGAAAGCGAACAGCAATCCATCTATCAGTAGTTACTTGCCGCCTGCATCAGGTGATGACACTGGGAGTTCTCAGGAAACTTCACCAGAATATTCCGATGGAGTTGATGAATCTGCGCCTTACGTTCCTCCGCAAAATCTTTATAATTTTCCACCGAATATAAACTCAAACTATTTGCCGCCAGAAATGAAAGTGCCCTCCGTTCCCAACAACAGTTACCTCCCACCTGCTTCGGGAAGCGAGACAGATCATCATTCCATTCCATCCTACATGTACAATCCTCCCAGCAATCCCTATCCTCCAAGTGTTCAGTCATCGTACCTTCCACCCGAGATGAAGCAAGTCATGGCACCTGGCTATAGTTATCCGCCGCCTTCGGGGAGTGTTAGTGGTTTCTCAGATGGCTCAAAACAAAATCTTCCAGGTCCAATGGATTCAATGGATATGCCACCAAGTGGGCCACCGATGGATGATCACGATCATGATCACCATGACCATGATCACGATCATGACCACCATGATTACCCGCAATATCCAGACTTCCACGGTCACGACATCATTTACGATGACCATCATCATCATCACGATGAACCACCCGAAACCACGACGACAGAAGCACCGCCAGAGGAACCTCGCGTGAAAAAGTATAGCTACTACTATTTGGGCCGCAAATTATGGTATGTGCCGCTGTACTTCACCCTTTGGTTCTGTCTTTATGTCGCTGCCTTGATTATCCGTTCGATTGGACGTCATAAGGTTGGTTAATTGAAATGTCAGGAACAACAGACTTGTAATTGCTTTCCTCTCTAATCCATTCAGGTTGATTTGCCCAATCATTACGTCGCAAGAAGCTTACACGACATGTCCCACGAAGAAACCGTTCAAAAGATTAACAAAATGACTGAGTTTGCCATGCAACAGATCGAGGACTTCAAGGAAAAATATCTTTAAAAATATTTAAAGCGCACAATTTCTAATCGTTAGCAATGTGTTCTCGTTCTCGTTATTGCAATAAAAATAAATTGAAAGGAAATCGTTTCGTTCATAATTTGATTTCTCACGCGCATTGATCCCGAAATGAAAATATTTCAATCAATAAACGGTTTCAGCAACAATAATCAGCTTCCTAACAGCAACTATCGGGTTTCCATTTATCAACCAGAGCAAAACTGAATCTGTTCCGCTGATAGTGCGGTTAGCAAAAACTTTATCAATTGCTCGGCTACCGATTTATCAATTTTTCGCTCATCCTTTCCACCTCATTCCACCCAACACCCGCTTTCCTAAAACATTGCGAAAAGCGATTTATAGTTGGGGAGAGAACACCGCTTAACAAAACCATTATGTTTGCGAAATTTTTGGCCTGGCATGCAGTCGATGTTGCGTCCGAATGATGAATTTCATTCAAAACATTTTATTATTGCCACTCGTTATTGTCTAATCGTTTAATCTAGTAGTGGTCGCGGTTGGAAGTTGCTGTGCTGATTAAAACTCTGATTGTTTTTACATTCTAGAGGGTCGTCATTATATGCTGGGGTATGGATGACTAGATGAAACGAGCACGAGGGAACAAACTGAGATAATTAACAGGATCCACGCCTTTTGAAAACTCTCAATTTTCTTTGATGCTTTTCATCGTCTCCGTTGAAGCTTGTAATTGTCCAAGGGACGACGTCCTTTGAATTCTTTCGGATCATGGCTTTTGTGAAAGGCAAACCAGGAACTCTGAGTGAGTAGGGCAGACGACTCATTGTAAAGGTGTGCAGAATGTTGTCCTATTAATTTCAAAGGTCCGTCAACAATGCAGCATACTTTTCTCGACACTTTTTGCATAGAAAGCTTTGCATGGCCACCCTCTAGTTAGTGAGCGTTAATTAAAATGTCATTTATTCCGAGCCCCTTTGTCATCCATCTGGTTTATGAGGTTCTGACTCATTGCCGGTGAAAGCTAATGGACGCGAACAGTTTGAAACGGGACATCCGAGGTTAGAAAGGCGATGAAATCGGAGCGGTCGAATTTGATCTACTTTAATCGCTGGGAGAGTGAAATCGTGCGTGGCCGAGCGTCCGAAATCCCAAACAGAATCTGGAATTGTTTACCGAAATCATTTGAAGTCGTTAACACTCGTCGGTTCCCCTTTCGAGAACACTTGACGAACGAGATTCTCCATGCTGACTCTTCACGTCTCTAGTGTTTGTCTTGCTCCCCACTTTCCATTCGCTGTTTGAACAAGGCTTAGAGCGGGAGACAAGCTGTAAAGCGGAGTTTTTTTATTGTTTAATTCGGTCGGAAAATGCGTTGAAGCATTTTTCCTTTGAGCCGCACGTTGAATCATGGTGAGCTTCTCATCTCAGGCTAACAGTTTAATGTTCGTGTTGATTGCGATTCAAGTGACGCATAATGAAGCAGGGAAACTTAGGACACACTCGGCGCTTTCGTCGAACGGGAATTCAAGTGCGGTGACTAAATCTCTTAACGTTAACGACGATAAGCTGCTTAAAAGCAACCAAGACATTTTGGATGCTCGGTCAGAGGAGCGGACAACGGAGGCGACAGCACTTGACGTTCGAAAAGCAGATGCTCGCGGAACTTACAGCTACTTCTACGTCGGAAGGTGGACTTGGCATATTCCTCTTTGGTTTACTCTGTGGTTTACTTTCTACGTATCGTTCAACGTTGTTCGGGCAATCTATGGACATCATGTGAGTTCAAAATTGTAGCTTTTGAAAATCCTACGGATTACTGTGGCTTAATTTTTATATATTAAACAATGGTTAAGTCTTTAGCTTCTTATCATGTGCTAAAACTTTCAATATTTCGATCGGCAGCTTTTCTTAGACTTTGGCAGGATCTCAGCTTCGAGTTGATACTAAATAAAATCTTCTCGTCCAACAGATTAACCCAGATGACTACGCGAGACGGAAGAGGGAGATTCGAACTTCGTACCAGCCGTCATTTGAAGAGATAAACCGAATTACAGATTTCGTCATAAAAAGCTTTACGAAATTCGAGAATAAAAATATTTAATTTTCAAAATGAGAAAATTTTCTTCTTCATTTATTTCCACGCTCCGAATCATCAACGAATTTTCTCAAATAATGACATAAAATGAACATCAAACACGAGTCACAATTTCATTTCGGTTCCTTTTTTCGTGCCGTTGAATTCACGTAAATCAAAGATTCCATGATTCGCAGGAAATTTATGGTTTCATGTCGTCGCTGATGGCATGATGCGGATTAGGATCGGATCCGTAAATAGATTTCAAGTGTCATTACCGCTGATTAAGGCCGCCCTTCTGTTTCGGTCATTGCGTTTGCGGTTCGAGCAGTTGTAGGGGACTCTGGACTTGGAAGCTGTCTTGAATGATTTGAAGAGACGGGAGGTCTTGCTTGATGTCGCTACTCGTCAGTGGAAGTTGCTGGAGAATGACATTTGAGCTGTCGACCGTGATGACATGTTGGTTTTTAGGTTGAAGCTGTTCGAGCCTTGGAATGTTGGGCGCTGAGTGTGCTGTTTTGCCGCTAGCTTCAAGAGCAGCGAGTTCGGCGGGGTGGGTTTTCTTCTTGTGACTCCGACAATTGGAACCGTTGGCGAAAGTCTGCGAAAGCAAAATATTTGAAGAGAACAAAACTCGTGAAAATCAAATCAAACCTTATCACAGAATGGACAGGAGTAAGGACGAAGTCCGGAATGTAGAATCAAATGGTTCTTGAGAGCTTTCGAACGCTTAAAGCTTGACCCGCAGTATTGGCACTTGTACTTCTTTTGATCACTGTGAACAACCTTTGAAAGAAAACAGAAAGTTTGAGCAGAATTAAAGTCACAAGAAGATTCCTTGAACTTGCCATATGCATCTTCAGAGTCCGCTTCGTGTTCAATGAAATACCACAGATGTTACAGATGTACTGCGTGTTATTGTGGATGTCTTCATGCGTTTTAAGTCTGGGTAGGTTCTTGAACTTCTTCGGGCTGCGAGAGAGAAATCAGATGAGACAAGCTTTCGAATCAAGTGTCTCGAAAACGTTACCAGAAGCTGCAGTGAAATGGGAACGTGTCGGAATGTATAATTTGATGCTCTTTGAGAGCGCCTTTCGTGCTGAAGTTCTTGCCACAATCTGCACATAAAAACGGCCTCTCCATCTGATGAATTGACCGAACGTGAGCCTGAACGTTGACTGACTTTGTGAACTTCTTCTCACAGTAAGGACATGGATGTATCATCTTCTTCTCGTCGGGAAGGTGAACTTGGATGTGGATCTTTAGCTTCTTCTCGCTGTCAAAGCGCTTCGGACATTGCGTGCACAAGAAAGGCCTTTTCTCTGATTCGGGGTGTTGCTTTTTCATGTGATTGTGCAGCGATTGTTGATGAGAGTAGACTTTGTCACATTGATCGCAACTGGAAGGTCGTGACAAGGGAAAAAGGTTCAAGGCTTAATGCCTATATAATTTAACAGCCAAAACTCGATACCGAATTGAAAATCCATCAGGCATTTTTTACAAGCCTTGCTGACCGAAACTTGAGGAATTTCAAACTGCGCAATCACTCGCCGCTTGACCAAAAAAAAATGTTCAATCAAAATGCAAATTGAAAGGATGAGATGGTTAAAGATTACAAAAGACTTTCCACTCGTCTTTTGAGAAAGTTGGAAGGGGAAGGCAAGGAACGTTGTTGCTGAATGGAAGACATAGCGGTTAATTCGGTGATACAGTGAATCTACTTTCTATGTAATTGCTTCGGAGGCGAGAATTTAGTATTGAATGATTTCCTGATCGAGAGTAAAGGATGGATTTTCGAATCGGTGACCGTGCAGCTTCTAAGATACTCACGCGTGTGACTTGTCCGGCTTATGGAGTTTCTTATGAAGATGAATTTGGGCGCGGGAGTTTAGGATCGCGCCACACTGGCAGGCAATGTGAGCATTAGTGTCGTGCTCTCTACGACAATGGCTTTGGAGACTGAAGAAGTTCTTCAGAGGCTCTTGACAGACATGACACGAATACCTGAAATTGGAAAGGAGTTAGCACAGCAAACCTTTGTAGCTTTAAGCATCACTTACTCGAGTTTTTCGTCATCATTTGCTTTTGCTTTAAGTTCCGATTCGCAGTTTATTTCAGCCTCCGTCACCGTCTCCACATCTTCTTCCTCGATCTCGTCATTGCTCAGTGCAAAGTTGTTATCAGGTAGTGCTATCGTGGATATCTCTCCAAAGTCTTCCAGTTCGTTGAACGAATGATCGTCATCAAGGTTGTTCTCTAGAATTGCACATCGTTAGCTACCAACCAAAGCTCGTCTCGAAATCATTACCTTGAGTCTGTGGATTAATGAACTCATCCTTAATCTCCATGTCTAAGTCAAGCGTGTCTGTCGATCTATCAGTTTTAATGTCCTCCAAAAGTCCAAACTGACTTCTTGCAGAGTTCAGGTCGTCGATCGGCTCGGGCAAGGTTGCCAGAAACTGTAACAACTGCTGTGCCTTTTGACATCGCTCGGAAAATCTTTGTATCTTATTGAGTACTGATGAGCAGTTCGAGCAGATGGACTCTGTCGTCTTCAATTCCTGTCAACATAGTTTAGCAAAGCATAACACCGGAAAATATATTCAACTTACGAAATTAACTAGATTTTGAATTCCAGTGAGATCGCCGAAGCTCTCGAGTTTAAAAGTCACGTCCAAGTCATCAGCACAAAGTTGACATAGCTTATCAATGGACAGCATTTTGAAATGCAATCCGTCTGGCTCTGCAATCACTTTAATCTTTTTGAGTTTTCGCAGTTTGTTATTATTGACAAACGAAGTATTTGTACAGTTTTCGGATATATCTGGAAATGTGAGTTGTGATGCTCTTACCAACTAAAGCGACGCTTCGAAAATCTGATTTGAAAAGGAAAATGCGAGTGATTGCGGGTTGTGAGAACGGTACTTGATGGAGTTGAGGTTCGTTTATAGATTGGGAAAAATCAGGAGCAACCCAACAAAGCCATTATGCCAAAAACAATCAGTTGCTTTTCACGATAAGTTTTCTCATAAGTTCATTGGAAAGCTTTTAGTTCTTGAGCTTTAAGTCTCCTTAAGCTTTCAGCTGCAAATCTTCTAGAGTTTCTGAAAGCTCAACAGTAATTTATGTCTCACCAAAAGTCCTCGCAATCGTTGAGCTTTCAAACATTTTTAATTCGTAAACTTTCATGTACATATTCCAAACCCAATCTTCTCTGATGTTTCTGAAAGCTCGTTTGATCCTTAAAAAGAAAAAAGCATTCATGTTTTGGAAGTTAAATCGCTTTTATTTCACGCTTACTTTTCGTCGAAACGCTTTCTTTTTTATACAAGTTCATTAATTGATTATAGAAGTTCATCGTGAATTGTCGAACATAAAAAACTATTACAACTTTCTCGTGTCGCGTTGCAATTCAGTGTCTTCGTCAGCCGGTTTAACATTTGTTTTCATTTCGTTACTTAAAAAACTTAATTGCAGTAAAAATATAAAGTCAACAACTGGTTCTATGGAAGTGTTCAGTTGAATTTTTGTCACGGTTTGTAAATAACAATTCGTCCAATGCTTAAAGAGACATTTAAAAAAACATTTATCGTCGATCGAAAAAAGGCTCGATCGCTTAAAATTGTGTTAATTGACAACCTGTAAGTCCGCTAAGCGCTTTAAGTTCTAAGTCGAGAGAGAATTGAAACCAAAAACGTTTATCATCGAACAAGTTACTGTGCGGATGTCATATGAAAGAGTTTGTCCTCTTTGATTAGAGTTGAGTTGATCTCGTTTAGAATTGACAACCGTTTAATTTTTACTTTAAGTTAAGTCATTAAGTTTGCACCGATTTGTTGGAAAAGAGCCCGCGGGTGAGTTTTTCGTATACATCAAAAAATTGGTATCGTTCCGCACTTATCTCTTATTTAATATCAGTTTAAGTTGCTCAGAGTCAACGAAAGTCGTAAGCTTTGACATCGATCAAGAAATTTTGGTTGACTCTCTTATGGAAATTTTTATAATTTAATGAACTACGCGTTTCTTTTCAAATGATGTCGATGTCAAGGCTTCGACCTTCGCCGAGGCACTGAATTGTGCAATTAAATTCATTGTTTTTTATTTAAAAAGAATTCTTAGTATCAAACAAATCGCATCGTCATTGATACACCCAAACGTTCACTCACACATCTTTTCGAAGTCTTTTTAAAAATATTTTCTTCATCTTGTGCACAAATCCATCTCAATGTACAACATTCATCATCATCATAATAGAGAAATCATAAATTTGTTAACTAATAAAGTCCCAGCGCAGCCGAATTTCTTTCAATAGGTTTCGATGCAAAAAGAATTCTCGTCCCGACGCCCAACAACGGCACCAACAGCTTATCTTATATAAGGATTAAACGACAGGTGCTGTGTGGGTGGCACTGACGCTTGCTGTTGTTGCTGCTGCTGCTGTTGAGCTTGTTGAACGGGTGGCTGATTTTGATTTTGGCGTTGGGACTTTCTCGAATTTCATCTCTTCGGATTAACAATCACTTGAAGGATTTGCGAAGCTTCAAATGCTGTGCCCGGAAGTAACAGCACGGGTGATGAAACGTGACCCGCTTCCACGCACACCATGTTCGGGTATTCGTCGTCTCCAAAGTCTGGCGTCTCACGGGCTTTGTCTAGCCACGGGTTCCAAATGACTAAAAAAGTTCAACGAAAGTTAAACGAAGGTTGCAGTGGGCGACCATGGGTTTCGCTTACCTGTGTCGGGGAAATTGTATTTTTGTAGTCTCATTTTTCGGCCCGAGACGACGTTCGTAATGATGTGCTCTTGGTTCGTGTGCTGGTATATCCGATCTGTCCACTCATTGATCGTCACAACTTCACGGCCTTCCTGGTAAATTGCACCGTCTCTTGTCTGCAAAGACAGTCGAGAGTTAAGCAATTATTTGCACAACTCTCGAATCGCCATGACTCACCTTATCGATAAAAGTACAACCGTGTAGTCCAGTGATTTGACATTTACGGACATCAGGAACTTTCAAGTACGTATGGAGAAGTAAGTTGAACGAGAACGCCAACTCTTTACTGGGATTGTAGACGCCGATGTGGAAGTGAAGCTCCTTCTCCCTCAAAATGATGCGATATGTGATGCGGAAGCTGAGAATGAAGAGCCGTCATTAGTAAAAGTTCAAGGCAGTTGAGATCAACTTACGGGTAATTCCACATTGAGCGAGTGAAATCTGTATCCATTAAACTTAAAACAGCCTCAACATCACCGTTAGGAAGGCGCTCAGGTCCTCGCTCGAGGGTCCATCTGACTATTCGGGCAAAGCCGTGATTGGGACCGAAGCTCCAAGGACCGAACTGCGGGAAGACGAAAGGAATTCCACCACGAATCGCTTTCTTTCCATCGAACACTGCTAGTTTGCTGCAAAGAAGAAAAAAAGTTCATAAGTCATAAAGTTGAGCGGTTGATCGAACAAAACTGGAAAAGTGTCGTTTCATCATCAATTCATTGGTGAGAAGCGCGACAAACTCAGCCAAGAACTTCTTATCATTCTGAGCTTGAAAGTTCTCGAGCTGAAACTTCCACCGCAAATTGAAAAGCTTTCGTGAAGCTCCAGTAAAAGTTTTGAATCAGCTTTAGCTCGACAAGGTCCTCAGGAGAAAACTACGAATCGGATCGAGTTTCGAGATGAGCGTGCGAGGAATCAAAGCAAAAACCCGTTCGTAAGAAGAAAACTTTTAAATCCGAGAAGAGTTTCTCATGTGCTCGCCATAATTTGGCGTGCTAGCAAAAACCCCATGAAACTCATCAGCAAAAATTCGGTTCACAATTTGAAAGTTTGAAAAGGCAGAAGAGGAAAAAACTTTCGGAGATGGAGGAGAATGAGCGAGAAGCAGCAAAAAGCGAAACGAGGGGCAAAAACGCTCACAGAAAATTCCGAAGCGTTTTTATGAATGGAAGAAAGCATAAAGAAAAAACGTAAATGCAAGCACAAGCGTGGCTATGGTGAAAAACTAGGCGAAAATTCTCCGCTCCAACGTTTCTCCCTCCGAAGCGAAGAAGAACTTCGAGTTGCTTTTTCATTCACAGCCCGAAAGGGAGGGAAATCGTTTCTCGTCCTCGCCGGAGAGCGTGGAAAACGAGAGAAAAGTTTTCCTCATGGCAACGCGAGAGGAAAATCGCTCGCTCAACATCAATCTCCGTCACTCGCGATCCAACTGCAACATTTTACGAAGCAGAAGCTGCAAATTACTTCTCGGTTTTATTACTGCAGCGGGAATCGATGGGATTCTCTTACATTGTTTTTGCCGCTGGAAACAATTGAGCAAGCAAAAAGCTAATGAATCTTTCATTATCGTCTTCGGCTACTGTGCACCATCGAGAGAGATAAGTCTCAGCAGTTCATGTCGATGCATCGTAAAAGGGCAGCAGCATCATCATCAAGAGTTTCAGATTAAAATCGCTCGTCTCTTTTTGCAGTTGATTATTGGACGATGATGATGATGGAGAAGTGGAGGAAAAAAGATTGACCGTTTATGGGATTCGTTTGGCGGCGGGCGAGAGATAGAGCGAGAGAAGAGAAAATTGGATTAATCAACGTCTGGTGGAACACAAATACATCAAACATGTCGCAGCAATGTCCTTTCCTGGCCTTTGCCGACGAGATTTCGAGAGGAAAATTCGCCGCAAAAAGCAAACAAGCAGCGAGAGAACTGCATAAATTTTCGGTTCTCGCTGGGCGACTCGACTGCACACGCAAAAACGCTCTTTCATTATTTCGGACGCTGTTTGAAAGCACATGGAGAAAAAGTCGTCTACGAGATGTGCTTCGTGCTCTGGAATTTCATGGAGCGCTTTTTGCCGCTAGAAGATTCATTTGCTGATGGCAGAAGCAGCAAGGAGCTTTTTATAAGAAGCTTCGAGTTTTTGCAGAGACGTTGAGAAGTTAAGCTAAGCTGCTACGAATTGCAAGTCATCCGTTACGAAGCCGGAGCTGCTCCTAAGGTTTGACAATATTAAGAACAATATTTTGGTCGTAGACTTGCTACAATTAATTCTTAGAACATCGACAGAGGTCCTAAATAAACGTTGTGGACCAGGCAAATCGATAAAACCATATCCCTTTAGTGTCACGTCATTATCAAACGAACCCTGAGACTCGCTACCTGATCTATGAACTATTCCCTGACTCGCTCCGCCCTCCCACTGCTCTCATCTTGCGTTTCCAATCAGTAAAATAATTGCACAGTCTAAGCTTTCATCCAAAAAAAACTTCTGATCACAATCGATTCATTGCCGCCAAAAGTCTTCGCCGTTGGCTTCCACTTTTCTTCCGCTCGAGCCGATATTCTTGTAAGGAAAACAAACAAAAACCACGAAAGAACGTTAAAGCGATAAAGCAAAACATGAAAATCGAAGAATATGAATGTGAAGCGGAGAGGGAGTGAGAGAGACGCGGGAGATAAAATGCTCCGCCGAGATCATCGCGAGGCGATAAGAATCACAAATGGAAACACGAAGTTGGAACATCAAAGCAAGAAGTGAAACTCACCTAACGAACAGTTGCTCCTGGTTGTTAACGCGCCATGACACGACTGTGGCTCCTGAAATTGAACAGAGAACACAAACATGTGAGAGATGCTGATCGGTATCCGGCGAACATCGCCCGGATGTTTAACTGAACATTAGAGACCATCTTAACCCTTTCGCCTCGAACTCTTTTTTTCTCACACACGAAACGATGAATATTATTCATAGATAAGTAGCAGATTGTCGATGCTTAGGGACACATGATGGCACACATTTAAATCATTATTTGAAGTAAAAAAGAGTTCGGAGTCATAAAACATCTTTTCTTCGCTCGGAAATCCAAGAAATTAATTTTTCTCTGGCCTCGTCTATCTCAAACGAAACATTCATTCGATTTATTTGAACACATGTTCGATCGTCGGCCGCTGCTGCTTCTTGGCTGCTGTAAATTTCTCATTTCTCAAT
The DNA here is from genome assembly GCA_033064975.1 of Smittia sp. YW1114-2. Lineage (NCBI taxonomy): Eukaryota > Metazoa > Arthropoda > Insecta > Diptera > Chironomidae > Smittia > Smittia sp. YW1114-2. The sequence goes on along the minus strand of CP093832.1, from coordinate 15,029,541 downwards.
TATGTGTCTGCTTTCGTGAGCTTCGCGCTTCTTTTTATTGCTTTGGCGTGTTTAGATTGCGAGGCTCCGCGACGGCAATTATCGTTAGTAGCGGAGTTGTCACCTTTCTGCCGCAGCACGACGTGGCCTCGGGAGAGGAAAAGAGTGAAAAGTCCTTCTCAGAACTGACGCTGCAAGCATTGAACCGAACAGCCAACTCAAGTGGAATCACACGAGTTACTTGCAAAGTCTCTCGTCAATGACACAACCGCCATCGATTATGTAAATTACACTCGAAAATGCGATTCAAACGCGCAATTATCGAGGCAAAAAAACCTTTGATTCAATTTTCAACACACGAAAAATGTTCCATTCGTGCAAATGATTTGAAAGTTAGCTCGAGAGACCGAAGCGAATGGCGGTGAGTGACAGAAAACGAGCTCAAGAATCCCGTTAAAACTAGAACTCAGCCTGCCTCGTTTGGCTGAAAACACAGCCCCGAAAATAGCATTCGCCAATAGCAATTTGCTGAGTGACCTTCAACTAAACGCAAAAGACCTGTTTTCATTGATTAATAGATGTTAGAGAGGAGGAAAAAACGAGTCGAGTGTCTTAGAAATCTGCTTGAGGGGATGGAAATCGAGAAACGTTTGTGAAAAGCTTGCGAGGAAAGTTCACAGTTCGTTTCCTTCGGACGGATTGAAGGACCTAATGTGAGTTGGTCAAGGAAACAGATAATTTTATTCGTAGTTCCAATAGAAACTCGATGGCAACGATCCCCTCGTTCGTTGCCACCGTCACTCAAAAGGCAACGAGATCTTAGAAATATTTTTTCGCGTGATTGAAAATGAAACTGCATACTAATAAACGATCGTTGGCTTGCTCGGCAAGACATTAGCGATGGAATAAAGAGACAAAATTAATTCTAACGCACACCAGAGCGACAACTGCTGCGAGTTGTTGCCTAGATGTGGATAGGCGAAAGGAGAATAAATCGTGAAATTTGAATAAATTTCGATGGAGAGCACCATCTGACTGAACCCTTTTTTGCAGCGAAGCTGAGGGCTGCATGGGAATGTCTCGACGACGAGGGTAAAGGAATGCTTGGAAGCTGGCGATGAAAAAAGGGTCGAGGAGAAAACCGAATCAGCGATGAATTACACGCTCGATCTTGAGATGAATTTGATTACAGTTAGAGCCACGAAAAAAAAACGCAAGCTAATCATTCATCACGCAGACGACGAGCGGATAGAAATTAATCAAAGAAATGGAGAGATAATGAAAGCTGACGAAGAAGAATCATCAATGGAGTTTCATCGATCATGCAGCAGGCCAAAGTCAAATCTCCGCATCTCGACTCCAGCTAATCTTCTTCGCTCGCGCGCGCACTCAGAGACGATGAACCTGCCCCGATTCATCTTGTCTAATCTCAACATTAGCTTTCTTCCTTTCTTTTCTCGTTTCATTAACTGCTTTCTTTTCTATCTGTCTATCCAACAATCCATCGTGTTGGCTCGCGAAAAGTTTATTTTGAAAAAATCGCGGGTTCTTCAGATCAGCACTTGCCAGTGCTGTGTTGGTGCGTCGAACACTCTCATGCGCCCGTGTTTTAGCCAAAGAAAAAGAAAAATCTCTATTTCCCTTTCAGACGCAAAGTTCCGACTGCTCGAGTGTGCCGGGGTCAAGTTTGGCAATAATATTTACCGTGGAGATTAATCGTGCACGTTGTGTTATTCGAACGGTCCAAAACAATCACCGACGTTGCAGCCATTTTAGAATTTTGAGGAATTGGGATGAAAAAACACGAATTTGAACACTTTTTTTCTATGTAATTTTTTTCATAAACAAAAAAAATTTCTTCACATTGGCCACGACAAAACTTCACGTTCACTTGCACCGGAGTGTGGAGAGCGAATGACTCGGATGGTGGTTCTTGTATCAACGAGTGGTCGGCTCTATGTGTGAGAAGGCGAAGTGGGAATGTAGCCGAGAATTTGACTTGTGCAATCGAATCGCGGCTCTACACTCACTGAGATTAAGCTGATATTCGAGTGAAGCGGAAGCGACAGAGGGGAAATATTCGAAGTGAGATTGAAGTTGCAAAAGAATTGCTGGGCCAAATATATTTTTGTAAAGAAGAAATAACGAATTTTCATCAAGGAAATCATTGAAATATTTATTTGTTAAAAAGCTTCACAATTTTGTATTATTACAACCACGTAAAAATGAAAAGTTTTTTTGTTTCAAAAACTTAGTTCATTATTTGAGAATCAAAGTGGCTGATATTTAAAAATATATTCATGACTAAAACTGCAACATAACATTTTCAAACATACCCGCGGCCTTCAAGTCACAAGAAAAATGAAAAGCGCTTCCCACAAATTTTCGAATATCGCATCAAGTAGTTCTGATTCAAAACAGAATATCTAACACTGAACCTTTTGATATTTCACTTGATATTATTTGCTGCTTTGTATTAGAAGTTGTCAACCTTGATCAAGAATGAAGAAATCGTGGCGTGAAGCAGCGACGTTGATTGTGATTGCACGCGATGTCACGAAGAATCTGAAGTTTGATTATAAAGTGAGATTGGAGCAATCTTCGTTAACCTTTGAACGTTGTAAATCTTATAAGAGAATTTGTTTAGGTTTTAACATTCAAGCGAACTGAGAAGACGAGTTTTATGCCCAACAGCATTTGCTTTCCCGGGGGAGCCATTGACAAAGCAGACGAGTCGAGAGATTGGATCAACTTCTTGAAAGAGCACAAAGTTCCTATTGAAGATCTGAAACCAAAGCCTGAAAGCAAGCGACCTTTCATTTACGATCGTCGTGAGAACCTCCTGGAACGAGAAATTTCACTGAGATTGACTGCGATCCGCGAGACGTTTGAGGAACTTGGGATTGTCTTTTGCCGAAATCCATCAGACTCTTCCAACTCTCCTTTCTCGAGCTTCTATCATGCAAAGGATTGCGATATTCCCGACTGGCAGCAAAGAATTCACGACCACAAAGATTCGTTGATGGGATTTTGTGACAAATATAAACTCATGCCGGACGTGATGAACATTCACGAGTGGAGTTGCTGGATGACTCCAACTTTCTTTCGTCCAAAGAGGTTCGAGACAGCCTTCTTCCTAGTTGCATTGAACGACATCCCGCCAGTTTACCCAGAGACGCATGAAGTTCAGGAGTTTCAAGTAAGTTCATGAGCCAAGGCTTGATCAATTGATGGTCCTGCAATTTTGTCATCCAACTAATTGATGCCGCTCTTTATAGTGGGAAACTCCTGATGAAATCCTTCGATTGTACAAAGAGAAGCAGCTTTGGCTACCGCCACCGCAATTTGCTGAAATCAGAAGACTTTGTGCGATCAAAAGTATCGACAAGCTGGTCGAAATCGCGAAAAGCAGGAACGGCGAGAGTATGACGCAGAACATGCCAATGCAGTTCAAATGTAAAGATGGATTCCTTCACGTCCTGCCCGGCGACGATTTATACCCCGAAAATCCGAACTACAATGAGCCGGATCACAACGTTGATGAGTTTGCTGATAAAACTATGGAGGAGATGCGCTCGATAGCGAAGAGACTCTGTCGTTCTGAACAGCGAGACATGTTCGACGTCAAACTGTTAGTGAACATTGATCCACTCGATGGCCACATTGGCCTGACCACTGATCCAATCGCTAAGATGTAAATATTGCTGCAACACAGCGTAGACAACTGCCTGAAACTATGTTAACTTGGTGATAGAAAAATATCAATAAAGCAATGCATTGAGTGCACTCAAGCTTTCGTAATAAAAGTTTCTTCTTTATTATCTTAATAAATACTTTAAACGGCTAAGATTCGATTTTGATCCACCAAAAACATCGATTGTAAATTTTCATTGTAAACTTTTGATCGTTGTCTAATAATCATTTCCAGCGAAATTGGAATTTCCACCTTCAAAGTCTCGCGTACTTTGTTAAGTACGAAAAGTCGAATAAGGACTTCTACGCTAACATTAAATGATATCTTATTCCATAATTTTCAAATTTGATCCTGAGATGAGAACTTATCGTAATTTGAGTAATTTCATTGATGGAAGCTAACGCTCCCGAATTTTCAGTTGACGAAAGCTCAGACCGTTGGCCACAGTTCAGCCGAAGACAGTCGCGTTCATGTAATAAATTAAATTAATTAACAAATCGATTGGAAATCAGTCTTTCGTGTATGCTTTAACTTCATAAATTGCTTCAGACGAAGTAGGCAAACGCCACTGCATCCCACTTCGTCTCCCTGCAACTCTTGTCTGTGTTTGACAGAATTGGTTTCGATTCGACAATATTTGGACATTGACACATCTATAAGATAAGCTCGCAATGTAATGTTTAGGCAAATTGATTCTTATGGACATTGAAACATGGAGGTTTGGACATCGATAAATGACAGGTTTACTCGTTCTCGTTGAAATGATGATGGAAGTGATGATGGATGTGAACGAATCGAACGGATGATGACTTGGAGGTGGAGTCAGATGCTGCCTCTGGTTGCTGTAGTTCATTGGGTTTGTTATCAACGTGAATTGCTGTCGATGCTTGTTCTTCGTCCGAGATTAAAAGGTTCTCACACTCGCTGATATCGCCTGAGACTGGAACGTTTGAGTATTCGAGGATGATTTGATTCTTCGTGCTGTTGATAGCTTCCTTTTGCTGCTTCGACTGATGGCCTAATGGCTTTAGTTTCTTCGCTATTAGAAGTTCTTTGTTGAAAACTTTTTTCGGCGTGGAGGTCGCTGGAGCTGCCAATTTGTCGATCACGATTGGGTTGAGAATGTTCTTGTCATCTTTCGAACGCACTTTTCCCTCGTCGATTCTGTATGCTTGAGCTGTGCTTTCTCGCTCAAGCAACCACTTCTCAACGTCATTGAACTTCCTCGTAAGTTTCTGTTCCGGCGTGAGATTCGAATTGAATTGGTTGAGTACAGAAGTCTTCAATTTCAGAGCTGGCGGCATCGATTGGTTCATTTGCTTCATTTTATTTCGATTATTCATCTTTGTAGCGTGGAGCTTTGCTGTATCTGTCGGGTTCGTGCATATAGTGGCGTGGAGAAAAGAATCGAAAGCGCAGAGGTGTTGCTGATCAAAATCACCGCAGGTCGTCTTGCCAACGGTCATTTTGTTGGTACAAGTGACTGTGTTGGATCGCTGGCGAGTGTTACTGGCGTTCTCAGGTTTTCTAAAATAAATCAACTCATTCAACTTCAAAGATCTCATGGGGAGTCGATTGCCAACAAACCTATTTGCTTGAAAACACAGACGGTTCTTCTCCATGCTGTCTTTGATGATCTCTATGAGCTCGTGGCGACGGAGATTCGTACTGTTGTTCAGCTGGCAGTCTTTGACGAATTCCTGTTCCTGGGTCTTTTCTTCTTGCTGCTGCTTGCGCCACTTGTGGTCATTGCCAACCGATAACGATCGGACTCGAGCTTCAGACGGCTAAAACGAAAGATTTGTATCAGCAACGATGAAATTTCTTTGAAGTTTTCGTTCTACTCACTCGTTGTCTCCTCGATCTCGACTTTCGCAGTAGCTTCTTCTTTGAGCTTGGCACGTGCTTCTGATGGCACTTTGTGACGTACAAGTTGGCATCCTCTTCAATGTGCAGTCGCTCAGGCGAGTGACTCGGTTGACAGTTCTTGTAAATCTCAATGTTTTTGTTGTTTTTCGTTGAAAGAAGGTTGTCGATTGTCTGTGACTGATTGCAGCACTTCATCTTGTTTATTGACTCATAGACGTTGTTCTTGTCATTGTTAAGATTCTCGCCGACTTTTGTGCTGTTGTGTATCAGCTCATTTTGCATTTTCACCAACGGTGTGAGATTGTCTGACGTTGACTCACTTTCATCGTCATCGTCGTCTTCGCTCAGCAGAACGCGCGGCCGGTAGCGCCGACATGGTGTTAATTGAAGCTTTTTGCTCGCACGACTATGATGAGTTTGTTCATTTGCTGACGGCTGTGGTTGATTCTTTGCATCAGGCGACACAGTTAGTTTTACGTTTATCGTCTTCTTCCCATAATGAGGCACGACAACTGTTTTGCCAATTGAGTCGTAGATCGTGGAGACGATGCTCCCGATATCGTCTTTGGTTATTTTTCCGTGACCATCAAGATCGTAAAGCGTGAACGAGAACTGGATGGGTTGAGGCTTCTTGTTGGAGTCTTCAACTGACACATCGCACGTGAATTCATCGAGCTTGATTCGATTCTCTTCAACGGCTTCGAGATGTCGAGTCGTCGCGATGCTGTGACGCTTCTGCAACCTCTCCAGCTGCTCCTGACTCATCTTCTCCTTCACATGATGATCTTTGACTTTTAAAACTTTTGCTGGCTTCGGTTGGCTTTGCGGTTCCGGCACAGCCGTGGATTGTGCGACGATTGGAGTCTGAGTTAGGAGGTCGGGCGGAGCACTGCACGCTGATGGCGCCTGGTATATCAACTCCTCCGAATCTGTCTGGCATTCTTGAAGCACTGTGGGAAGAGAAATGAATTCACATTAAAGATGCATTCATCAACAGCTGACGCAATAGAAACACAGAAAAGTCATCAAAGGAAAGGAGAATCGTTTGAAGTTTCCCGCGTGGGAGACTTCAACATGTGGACACGCTTCACGTGGTCGTCTAATGGCGAAACATCGAAACAGCAACATGTATCGAGCTTCAAGCATCCTCCAACTGTTTATTTACATCAGTCATAATTTTCATCGCGAGGAAAACAAATCGTCGGAGGGTCGAGGAAAGTCATTCATGAATCCGCGTCCAAGCGATTATGAGAGTGATGACATGGCATTCATTAAGATTTATTTTTAGACCGCGATCTCTGCTGAATAAAAAGAAGTTTTCTGAGAAAATGAAAACTCCGGAAAACTCTTGTAAAACGTTACTAACGTTCACGGTCGGGGCATAATAATTTCGTTTATTTATTCATCGCCGAGTGGATTCTTGGATGATTTTCCTCTCGCTTCGCTTGTCTCTGAAATTCAGAGTTTGAATCAAAAGCAAATGAAAAACATTTTAATTTGAACAAGCTGAGTTGAGAGCTTCGTGGGAGGAGGAGGAGATGTGTCGCAAGATTTAACGGCAAAGCTTCGTTTCCATTAAGAGGAGAAATGTTTTTCCGATTCGAGAATCTCAAGAACATCAAAGAGAGAGAAGTTGTTCAATACGATTCGTTTTGTTTCTTCATCTTTTTGTGAAATCTCTTCCAGCTACTGTCTTTTCAAACTTCGAGTCGAGAAACTGCCGCAGCGAAGAAACATCGCCGATGACATGAAAGCCGGAGCAGCAAGAAATTATCGTTCGACATTGTTGCAGCGCAAAAGCAAAGGCAAAGAGAAGAACGGGAACCCAAAAGCGAAACGAAATGCGGAGTGAATTTCTGTGAAATTTCTGCGATCTCCGAAGGCATAAAGGAGAATAAATGGGCTTTAGATTTGCAGCGACGTCGCATTTTTGCCATAGTCGCTTTGAGGCTGCAACAGCGCTCTTCTTCCACCGCCGTTTGCATTAATTCCTCGTGATGGCCAATTTTTCTTCTGATTTCGATCTTTCTCTCTGTTGCCGTTCGCTGCGCGGAATTAGGCGATTGATCATCGGTAGGAGTTTTTGCCGAGGTCTCAGTACCTCCTTTAAAGGGCTTCAATAATTACTCTGTCTTGTTATCGTAATAATGTAACGTAAAGTGTACCGCGTGCTCGAAAGTTGTATTAAACAAGTAAACTTCTACTCCAATTTGATTCACGATCAGGAGGTTTCAATGTTTTCTTGTTTTAAAAAGAAAATCCAATCCCATAAGTTCGCGAAAGAAACAAAATCGAGTCGGAAACTTTTCTGGTCTCGCGGAAAACCTCGTTCGGGGGAATTCCTTTTATCTTCTCGCGAGTCTTTTTGCGAGCCGAACGCTTAAATAAACATCAGAAACCATCAAAAATTTCTGATTACTTTGTTGTTTGCCCGTTCGCTTTGATGTTTGGCATCAGAGGAAAAAGATTCTTTCAAGTTTTTCTTCTTCTCACGCATTGTCGTCGTCGTCGCAGCAAAATAGTCAAAATGTTGCGCAGCTCACTTGATGAATTGGAAGCCCCACACCTCATAAGCGAAACATCAAAAGCTGTGCTCGGACAAGCTTCGCGTCAGACATTCGGCAAGAAGACTTGAAATAAAATCAAAGACGAGTCTCGTTAATGAATCGAGCGAAAAAGATCAATCGCGGTGCTTTCTTCTTGAGCCCGACGACGACACGTCAACGAAATTCGCTTTTCCTTTTGTTGTACGGAGCGGGATGTGCTTAGTTACGCGCCTTTGCAACGCAAACAAGATGCAAATGAAATTCTAGCTAAATCGCTCGATGCTCGAACTCGCGCGCAAAGTGTAAATTAGCAAAAGTTTCGCAAGGCGACGATTCGTCTTGACACAGAAAGCACTCTCGCCTCCCTCATTAAACAGTTTTATTTCTCTTCACACGAAACTTTTCACATGAGAATGATAAATATTTTAATTATGATGCGTCAACGACGAAACTTTTCATCTTTGTCGCTTCAAACACATCTCGACTCGCTTTGATCTTTTCTCTTCTTTCATTTCGATTTCAAAGAGATCAACGCCTCGCTCTCCTCGTCGTTCGACTTTTCGGCTGTTTTGCGATCCAAAGTGTGAAGTGTCTCGCTTCCAAGAAGCTCGCTCGAGTGGCGATCGTTTCCTGGAACGAGAGATCCGGAACTTGATCCTCACGAAATTTTGTCGTTAATCTCTCGAAATCTGGACAGCTTTCGGGCTGCTGGAGCGTCTAATATCTTTCAAAGGAATCTTCCACTCTCGAATTGCTCGGTGTGGTGCGTGAAAGCCTCTGCGTGTGAGTCTTTCGGCTCTCGGTACCTGAGCTCGTCTCTAAGAATTTCGTTTCTTGTGGCAGAAGGGAAGAAAACGATCCGAAAAAGGCCAATAATAAGAGAATATCATCGACACAGAGGGCCCCTCAAAGAAAGAAAGAATAAGAAAACACATGAAAAGCAATACCAAGCGCAAACAACAAAAACAGCAGAAAGTTTCAAAGAAAAGGGAATTTCTTAGAAAGAAATCTCACACAAAATGGAAGAGAACTTCTTCTCGAGCGATGAATGAATCGATGAGCAGCGTTCGTCAGAGATCAGATGATGTCGAAGACGAATGTAAGAAGTCATTGTGAAAGTTGGCAAAAGGTTCGGCTCGATTCGATTCGCTTTGTCGTTACGGAGGCTTGTGAAAGATTTGCCGCTCGATTGACAGTTGAAGATCGAGTTGAAATTAGGTTGATAGGGGCTAGAGTAGAGCAAAAATGCATGCTGAGCTCTTCAGTTTACTCAGCTTACAAACTGATTGGCAGAAACTGTTTTTGTTCAGCTAACCATGGTAGCGACGAGCTTATACGCATGTTGTCAAGCTAAGCTCTCAATTATTTGAGCTAATCTTTGATCGAGAACCAACATAAACTCCAAGCATGATCCTGCATCAAACTAAGAAAAGTTGCGAGACTAACGAACTTCCGACACTTGGACAAACGCTAACGTGTAAAAATTTCTCTAAGTTAATTTTTTTTCGAGTCAAACAGTTGAGTCAAACGTCGTTGGAGAAAATCTTCCATGCTTAATCTTCCGAACGTAAAAGAAATCCGAAAGAAAATTAACAGTTTCTTTAATAGTAATTTCTTGTAAAGAAGAAACACCGAAAAGAACTCCAACAGCTCGTTTTCAATTCCTCGCCTTAGCTCTTTTTACACTGACGATCTTAAACATCTCCGCTACGCATGATTTTGTTCCCATCTCCCATTCATTTCACAAGAAATCCACCGAATGGGCGAAGAAGAAGAGGCGACGAGGCTTCGAAATGTTATTAAATGGTTATCTGTTTCGTTGATGAAGGAATGGCATTCCAAGCTCAACGACTCAGCCAAGCGAACGGTGGAAAAAATGTGCGAATCTCGTTCATGAGCTTCCACAAAACTCGCAGGTCCGAGCGATTACCATTTACCATTTATTAAAATCGTGAATCGGCTCTCGGACTCGAGAAGATATTTTTCTTCTTTCGGCATCATCGAAGGCCCCGCAAGAGACGAAGCTCAACAAAAGATTCTTTCAAATTCGTCTTCTTCCTTTCCTTCTCTTACACAAAGCGCTACGAGGCAACGCACAAGCGGAGTTGTTCCGAAATAACTCAAATATTATCCAACTATTTGTTCCTAGGCCCCGCTAATGTGTCTTGTGAATACTTTCGTGCTTGTCGGATTGAATGAGGAGGGGGCTCGAAGCGGGTCGCCATTGTCTTACAGCGAAAAGTATTTTCATGCGCCGCATTCCAATCGAATGAGGTGATCCAACTACTGTTCATTTAAGTCTCGAGACTTGCACAATCACCTCGGAGGAATTTAATTGCAACTCGAATCGACTCTCGAGAGGATTGATGCGATACGAACCAGATTGCCCCATGAATTCTTCAATCGACGATCGATTAAACTTCACAAGGGCGGAAATGACTTTCCGTTTAACGGATCAATTGAACGCTTCTCCGACGAGATGCTGAGGCATCTGGTTGCGAGCGCTCGACCGAAGGGAAACCAATCGATCGGAAAAACCGTCAGCGGCTGCTCTCAAAGTATCATGTGATGTCAAAGCCGAGATAGATTTCAGAGTAAGTCGGTGAGCGTTATTGTGCATGCAGTTTGCCGAGACCACACAACGCGATGCAGGTCGGCAATGATTTTTAATAAAAGGTCTTTAAATTTCATTCCTTCGTCTTGTTTTCTTTCGGTTATTGCCATTAAAGAAACATTTCACAGAACATTTTCTTTCCATTCTCTCTCTCTGGCCCTCTCTGGGACAAAGTGCGATTCGAATCGAATTGTGGTTTTCGGGGAAACATTAAAGATAATAAAAGATACAGTCAGACACGTTGTAAAATGTGACGTAAGTACAATAAAAGAGTGAGACGACATCGATGCGTCCCACTCGTAGAAGAGAAGAAGCTCAGCTCGCCGATTCGACATGTGACATTTACACAGTTCGACTGAATAATGGGACGCGAGCATTTGCTATTTGAGACGAAAGAACTCTAACAGGCGTTGATTGGATGTGTAGAACACCCCTAATCGCATCGTTGCATAATTTAAGCTTGACAACATCAAAAGAACTGAGCTTTCTGTCAGGATATCTAAGTACTTCTTGTTCACTTTGACTACCACTAGGCTGTGCAAACTTTGTTAAACATGTCGAAGGTTTATTCGTTTCAAGTACACCCTTAGATTTTCACTGAAAACTTCTACCGCTAGCAACGACATCAGCGCATTCCACCGTCGAAAGCACAAAGACATTCCAGCTTCCTTTCTTCGTTCCGTCTCGCGACGCTCTCATGAGGCCAATCACTTCCTCGTTTCGCTTCGAACATACTATTTGCTTATTATTTTTGTATTTCAAAACCAGATACGCAGCATCATAAAATGCCCCAGCATCGAAGCGAGAGAAGAAGAACAAAAATTACAAAATCATTGAGCACATTAAATTCCAGAAAAGATTTTTTCCTCTTCTGGCTCCGCGCTTTTTACTTCCATCATCTTTCGCGGCTTCTCTGGAGCTTTTTAATAGAATCCCATTTTTATTGAGTATGAATCAATTAAAAAAATATTTTTTCCTCGCCGTCGTTTCCATTAGCGCTTAAGTCGGTGCTCCGTCTCTGCCTCGATCTCTCTCTCCTCCACTTCACTTCGCTTAATGATAATTCTTATTTTTATTTTTCCTTCTTTGCGCGGCTCCGCTCTGTGTTCAGAGATTCCGCGGGGCCTCAATCGCTCTCGGTCGCTGATGATGTAAAATGATTATTAATGTTGGAAACAAATTTAATTTCATTCTGGTTGTGTGTGCCGCGCGGGTCTTTCTTCTGCTTTAATCCAAAGCTCTTTGCGCGCCGTCATCTCCAGCATTTCTCAAGTGGAAAATTTGATTTGATTCGGTAAATGGATTTTATTGAGTGATGGATTGAATTTTGTGGGGCGTTAGAGGAGCGAGGGAGATTATTGACCCATCCCACGAATCTGTTTCTCTCACGAATCTGCCTAATGAACCATGGCAATCTAATTGAATCACGAACACCATTCCCTCAAGAGACTGTCGTCGAATCGCAGATGGAGCTAAGACTGTAATTAAGGCAGCATATGTTTTCTGCATCATCAAGTGAGATGGCTGAAAGATGAACGTGACGTCACGCACCACCAATTGCTGCAAGTCGTTGTGCTCAAACCAATTTTCTTTCCGTTCGAGAACTGGACAAGCTTGTTGCGCGCCGCACGCAGTCATTAAAAGCCTTCAATTTCCACTCTCCATACCCGCTCGACGAGCTGTGGCTTGTGCTCTGCTTTTAACCAGCCGCATGCTGCAGCTTTCTCGGCTTATTCCGAGCCCAGCTCTCCATAAAAGGTCACAACATGATTTCTAACAGCCCTTAAAAACCGATTGCAAGCTTTTTTCATTCTGCTCGAGTGACGGAGCGGATTTTTTTCGGTGCCGAACCGCAATATCGACATCTCATGCAACGAGTGCCTTCTTCTTTGTGATCTCCACTTTATACGCGCATATGGCTCGGGGGAATCGCTTGAGATCCACAAAAGGAAAGATCAAGTTTGAGGTTTCAGGGATTGGGATTTCGATTTTCCATCGATCGAAATGCTTAAACTTTTAAATTCTTGCAAATAAAGTGTCAAGATTGAGCCTTGATTTGACACTACGCATGTTCAACAAGCCCTTCAAGACAATGAAGCGTTTCCAAGCCCTGCAATTTCCGTGAAAACAGCACAAGTCGACCGCAGCAACAGGCAATTAGACAACCTCGAAATAAAAACAACGCAGCACCAGCAATTTCTTCTTTCGAAGATGATGGGCGCAGAACGAAGGAAGAGACCGACGAGGCGATTATTAAAGATTTCCTACGGTATAATTTCCGAGGTTTCTGCTTTTATCTCTCGGCTCTTGCCTCCTTTCCCAGCCCCTCATCTCCAATTGTTTTGAGACGATTAAAAAACGCGTCTTTTAATTTCCAATCGTTCTTTAATGTGTTTTTGTTGCTGCTTCAATTTAATACCAGATTCCCGACGAAACATAAAAAAACGTCTCCTCTTAACTGCACCGAGCATTCCGACGTCTGCCTTTATTTCTCGAATCGCTTCTCTTTGCGGAGAACCTTTTGAAGATGCGACGACGACGACGTCGAAGATGAGTTCGAGAAGAGATAACTAATCAACAACAACAACCTGTTCGATCGAGCCTCGTCCCTGAAGGGAGATCTTCTTCGTCGCTCGGCGAACAGCGAAAACGGAGCGAAGAGGAAAAATATTATTCATCAGAAAAATCCGACATATGGATGGACATTACAATCTTTTTACTTTGTCTTCTTCCTCGCCTTGCCTTTTCTTCTTATAAAATTCGTATAATCTTCATTCGGCATCTTAAGTTATTATTATTTCTCCTTTCGTCTTCTCCGGTTCTTTTTCTTCTCTCGCTTATAAAAGGCCCTCACCGGCCCTCATCGTCTTGCTTATTATTCCACTCTCGACTGTTGCGCGCTTTGCTCGATCAGTTTGTTGTTGTTGTAAATGGACGAGGAGGGCGGATGGGGCACAAGGGAGCTCTCTGATCTGTCGGTCCTACAAGCTTTGTTTCTCTTACATATATTTCTTTCAAGAAAAAATATTTTTCTTCTCCGTTCCCTCTCGACCGAGTTTCTTCTTCTTCGGATATCTTCTCGTCTTTTTTTATGTATCCGAGAGAAGAAAGAAGAAAAATCTCTGAAAAAGGGAAGTCGATCGTAAATGGAAACAAAATGTGTGCGCTCGACGTCGTCGACTGTGCAAACCCGAGCCGAGGTTAGAGAAACTTTTACGATCCGCACCATGATCGTCCTCCCCCTCAACTGCCTTTTATATTTATAACTTCTTCTTCAAGCAGCCTCTCTATCGAACTGCGTCGCTCCAGCGTTTGTCGGTGATAGCGTTTCGTTGGAATGAGACAAAAACATCTTTCGGGGATCGTCGAGGCAAAAGCCTTCACTGCAATTACCCGTCAAACCGAAATGACGGGCATGCAACGCAAGTTTTAAGAATTAAAACCTGTTGGTTCGGCACGAAGCCGTGCGGAGCGCGAGAAACGAGAGATTTCTAAGAAAAGTCTGCAAACATCCAAAGCGCTCTGCCGAGTCAGCAACGGCCGCAGCACCGAAAGTGCCTCAAAAGCGGAGAAAAATGAACGATGGAAACATGTGTAATTTATGAAATGAGAAAACAAAAAAAGGAAAAGGTGTTAAAAGTATCATTAATATGAAGTTTCCTTTCTTCTCTGTTCGGGTCGCTCTTTTATTTCGTTCGAACGCGGGCTGTAAAAATCGTAATTAACCTTTATTTCTTTCCCTCTCCCCCTCTTCACTCCTCGTTCTCGCTTAATAGCAACTCAAGAAAACGCATTGTGAATTAACTATTCAGATTTACTCTTTTTCATTGAAGTAGCCCGAAGCAAATCAAAGCCGAGAGGCGAATGATCGAATGGGAATTATGGGAGCGATCGGTAGGTTAGGTCAACCTTCAAGCGTAACCCCTGCGTGAGCTGGAGATATTGATGGTTTAGGCTAGATATCTGTTTGTAAACCGAAAGCCTTCCAAGTAGGCACGAACCCACTACACGATCCCCTTCCCCCGTCGCAGTTAAAATCTTTTTTATAATGACCGTGATCGGAGTTTCACCTATCGACGGATTAAAAGACGGCATGTGTGTATAAGCTGCTGTGTCGTAAGAGATTTATTGAGCGCATTTGAGGAGAGGGAATTGCGTAAGTTGCGCGACGGGTCAGCCATCAGATCAAAACCAAAGCGCCGACGCCGCCGCCGTCATGAAAAATATTTTAATTATTATTCACGTTTGTAATTTTATTATTAAAATGCATTTATTTTCCTCTGCCGTCGTTGTTGCTTTGGTGTGTCCGCTTGATTGTGTAAGACGCTCAAGCCGTGTATATGATTTCAACTAGCCGCCGAGAGCGAGCGGGCGAAGAGAGACACGAAGAAGTAGAAAAAATGTATATAATTTTCATTGTCGGCCTTTTTTCTTTCATCAACTTTTAGAAGCCGACATTATATTTTTAAAGAAAAAAAAATTGTATACGCTTCATATACACATTAAGTTGATTTTTCCCTTCTTCTTCTCTCCTTCGTTCGATTCTCTTTTGGACTCGGTGGAGATTTTCTTTCGTTTGTTGTAAGGCGAAGGCACAGGCAGAGGAACGAATTGTACGACGACGAGAACTAGCTAATGACCCGTTGCAGTCTCGGAGCCTTTGGTGTTCACCGCTCAGTGAGTCGGAAAGTTGATGACTGTGAAGTGGAAAAATCGAAGCGAACCGCGGAGGGAATTTCCACATGCGACTCGTGATTCCCTTGATCAGATCAGAAATCATTTGTTTCTTTCTCGGAGCCGACTTTGGGGCTTGTGTAAAAACGTGTGTTCGGCCGCTGTTGTTGTATCCCGCATAGACGTTTCTCGCTACACAGCGCTCGAGCTGTTATTATGGAAAACTGGATTTTTTTCTCAATCATCTCAACATTTATTCAGTGATTGGAATTGAAAATGATTTTAGATTTTTCTTCAATCGACAGATCAAAGCTTGCAGGCCTTGCCTAGGATAAGCATGGCTTAGCAATTTGTCTTGGCAAGGCTGCAATGCAACGACGCATTTCTCCTTCCTTTGACGTGACTAGTTCGTGTGTTTCTCAAGTCTGAGTTTCCTTTTGGGTCCGCAATTAAAGCAAAGCGACGCAAGATAAGATTCCGACATTTTTCTTACCTGAGAACTGTTTATATTGTTTGAATTGTCGCCACCATTTGACGATATTTCCTGCCATGATTTCCTCTTTACTCTCGACGAAACGTCGTCGCTCCTCGCTGTTCGTTGACTTCTCCTTGCTCGAAGGCAAATCAACACATTTCCACAAACTTCACTGAGCTTGTCTACGATTTCCACGACTTCGCCATCACTTCTCACGTTTCTTAATTGACGAACTCTTCTCCTATGACGAACGAATTCCTTTCAAATGCAAACAAACACTTTGAATACTTTTCTTATTGTTCAGCTTTTGTTTTCGTTTCTTAAACTCGGATATTTGATTCTCCTCCGCTCACCGAAAGCCGTCGAGAGAGAGAAAATCTAAATGGATTTTATGTTTTATTTTTATTTGTCACACATAAAATCACATAAAACTATCATATTTGCTCTAACGACGCGACACACCAGCCAATACTCGTTGTTCAACGATAATAATTCACGACGATGACTCACGGATATATTTTCCACACTTCACAAATTAAAATTATTTATGTTGCACAAAATCAAAAATATTTTCTTTCTTATTCCGACATATTTGAAAATGAACTTCACGGCTCGACGTCTGCGATACTTCTGAGCGAGGTTTACGTTCCACTTCTCAGAGAAGAGAAATATTCGTTGTTAGGGGGAAGAGACCGAATCACGATGAACATTTTACTCAAAAATATCTTGGATATTTGTGATTGAATATTTCAAAATAATTTTAATAAAAATTTCTGGAAATCAGATGAGACGAAAATGAGATATTTATGCAAAAGGAAAATTTTGTAAACTTGTAAAACTATCAGATATGTGAGACTCGAACCCTTTCACACAAGCCACAAGTAAAGTCTAATGGTTATTTTAAGATATTGCTGTGGGGACTTTCTTAAGCTAAGCCCATCGTGAATAATGCAATAGATTTTCATTCTGATTAGTAAATTACAACAATTTCAAAATTTATAAAATCTCAATTTATTGTAAATTTTCTAGCTACAAAAGTTCCGAAATTATTCAATTTTTAAGTGATAAATTTTCATTAAATTTAAAATCCACAAATTTTCATTTATCTTTTTCTCTCATGTCGCATAATTCGAAATTTCTGTTTAATTACCGTCATCGAAAATTTTGGAATATGCGGGCGGCGGGGTGGCGCTGTCAGTTCTTATGTTGTCTAGGTTTATTGTTAAGCTAGAATTGTTTATCGAGAGATAATCGCTGCTGTCGTCCCCGTCGTCTGTTGGGACGGCCGCAGTTGGAATCTCCGAGTAAATCTCTTCGTGAACTTGCACTGTTGGCACTTGTCGTGAAGTGGTCGGTCTGAGCGGCCTTACTTCTGAAATGTCGGGCAGTAGCTTCGGATCGCGGTTTCTGAAAAGCTTGTGAATTAGTTGCGCTGTTGGCGAGAGCTCGCTTTGAATTGTGTTAGGTCTCGCTGGTGGTTCAGTTCGTCGTCGAATATCTGGCGACTGCGACACTCGGTTGTTAACATTTCTCGGCGTTGGGATTGGCGATCTTGATTGAGTAATAGGCGATCTTGTTTGAAGAACAGTTTCTGTTTGAACTGGAACAGTCGAGTGGCTTCTTATTGCTGGCATTGGTGAGTTGCGAGGTGACTCGTGGGCCATTCGAACGCCTGAAAGAGTTTCAAAGTTGAATTTTCGCATCATTTTTAAACGTACAAACCCAAACTTACTGGTCAACAGCATGCGATCTCTAGCTTTCTGTCTCTCAAGTTGCTTGCTATTAGCCTTTGCACACTTTTTCCTAATCAACGACAGCACGAAGAAGACAAGGCAACCGGCGAGGCTTCCCAGAAAAACGCCCAAGTAGAACACGGTGGCAATTCTTGTCTCTATGCTTCGCTTATGAAGCGGCTTTGATCTCTCAACGGTTTCGTAGTACTTAATGAATTTCTGGCGACACTCGCAGGTCGAAGGAAAGAGTTCGTCATCGTCACAGCTGAACTCATCATCGTCGCCATCACTTTCCGCTTTGATCTTCTCATAAAACTCTTTGATCGTGATGGCTCTGGATTCTGTTTCATTGTGGCCATCGAACTCTCTGTTAATGTAACCAGTTGAAGAGCCCCACACGAGGTCGATTTCAACATCTTCTCTTGCTGGAGACTCTGTCGTCGCATCCGGATGAAGAATCATCTTCTCGAACATCGGCTTCTTAGAATTCTTCACGCATTTATCAATCTTTACGTGCACCTTTCTCTGCTTGAACATCTGAAGTGTGCTCTCAATCCTAAAATCGCACGAGAATCGATTATATTCCAAGTTGATGAACTGCAAACTCTCGAGTGGTTCGAACGCTGATGGAATCAAAGTGATCAAAAGATTGTTCGAGATGTCTAGGTCGACCAGGTTGGGCAGTTCACTGAAGATCGAATCATACACGTGCGAAAGATGAGAATTTCTCAACGACAGAAATTCCAGCGAAGGCGACACAACCAACGGCAAATCCTCGATCAGCATGAACTTGTTCTTCGACAGATCGAGGAACGTCAGTTTCTCGTTTCTCTCGAGGATTCTGTTGTCAATCACTTCCAGTCGATTATCAGAAAGATCAAGATAATCCAATTTCTCAAGTGCTTTACAGAGAACAAAATTTCTTCGATTATGAAATATCAAAAATTTGAGGGATTGTTGAATTACCTTCGAACGCAAACAGCTCAATCGTGTGTATCGAATTTCGGCCAAACGACAACTTGATCAAATCTTTGTACTCGGACAAGCAAACATCGTCGATCAAGGTTATCTCGTTGCCGCTGAGGTTGAGGATTTCCACGCTGGTCGCGACATTCGTGTACGGCGAGGCGAGGTTTTGATCGCTAAAAAGAAAATTTTCTTGCTCGGTGATTCACGCGAGATTAGTCAATCATAAGCTTTGTAGTCTACAAGAATTCAGCGCTCGCAATCCTGGGATTCGATTGCCCAACTGTCGCATTACTCTTTGTTGCTTTCAACGCTCGAAACTCTTTCTCGTCTAGCTCAGCTTAAGCCACACTTATCTCACCTGCAATCAGCCCTTTTAAACCCTTCAAACACATCGCACAGGCACATCCTCGGACAGACTTCCTTCGTCATTCCTTGCCCAATCAGCAAGAGAAAAATTGAAACTTCCACGAAATCCATTTGAAGTCTTTTCACATTTTCCAAAATTTTCTTTCCTTCCATCCACACCTCGTCGCGTTCAATCACAGAATAAACAGCAAACCACAAAGCTGGATAGGCCCGCGCTCTTATCTTATCAGTGACATCACACCAGGGCTGAAATGCGAAAAGTATCAAATGCATTCAATTTATTTCACTTCAGTTTTATTCAAATGATTTTATGGGATTTCTCAATATGCTTCAATGCAACAACGTGATAATTATCGATGCGATTTTGACTTTGTGTTTACAACTTTGCATCGATGCCCAAGGTTTTGTAAAGGAACGTGAGAATGTCGGTGGCTTCTTCGATCTTCTTGCTGACTGGCTTACCGAAGCCGTGGCCTGACTTGGTGTAGACTCGAAGCATGACCGGCTTCTTTTGGTGCTTGGACCCAGCTATGGCGTGATGAAGGCTAGCGACGAACTTCAGCGAGTGCAGTGGCGAGACTCGATCGTCGTGGTCTGCAGTGAGAATCAATGTCGCCGGATATTCTTCCTTCTCGTTGGATGGCGTTCGCGTGTTATGCAAAGGCGAATACTTGAGCAAGTTCTCGAAATGAGCTTCTTCGTCTGGCGAGCCGAAGTCACTGATCCAAGCAGATCCGATGGTGAACTTATGGAAACGCAGCATGTCGAACACTCCAACCTGTGCAATCGCAGCACCGAAGAGATCAGGACGTTGGTTGATGCAGGCGCCCACGAGCAAACCTCCATTCGAGCCGCCTTGGATCGCGAGCTGATCCTTCGTCGTGTATTTATTTTCGTAGAGATATTCGGCGGCCGTTTGGAAATCGTCAAAGACGTTTTGTTTCTTGAGAAGTCGACCGCCGTTGTGCCATCTCTCGCCGTACTCGCCACCGCCTCTGATGTTGGGGTAAGCGAGGACTCCATCGAACAAATCGACGAAGGCAAGCAAAGTGATGCTGAAGCTTGGCTGGATCGAGATGTTGAATCCACCGTAGCCGTAAAGCAAACAAGGCTTTGGCTTAACTTCGCTGCCCTTCTTGCGGATGATGAACATTGGAATCTTTTCCCCGTCAGCCTTGCTCGGGTAAAACTTCTGCTCGACGACGAACTCGTCACGGTCGAAATTCGTCGCTAGTTTGACTTCTTTGAAGATGACTGGATCGGCAGAGTTGGCGAAGTCGTAGTGATAGATGACGCCAGGAACGAGGAAGGAAACGAAATGGAAGAAGATTTCGCTGCTGTCTTTCTCGCCTGAGAATCCTTGGATAGTTCCGTGCTCGAGTGGGAACTTTGACTCGAACTTTCCTCCGTTGGTAAGCGAGTGAACTTGCAAGACTGACTTGACATCTTCCATGTAATGGAGAACGAGCTTCGTCTTGTTGACGCAGTAAACCCAATCCAGTACGTTCTTTGGATGTTCCTCAATCAACGTCTTCCAGTTCTCCTCGGCTGGGGAGTTGAAGTCGATCGCAACGACGCGGTAGTTCAGCGCGCCTTTGTTAGTACGAAAGTAAAAGATTGAATCCTCGTTGGTGATGTAGTCGTAGTCAGCCTCAAACTTCGTAACGACTTTGGTGAATTCCAGCTTCCCTTTGATCTCGGGTGTTTTGCGAAGATCGGCGAAGTACAGCAACGAGTCGTTGCATCCGTACATCACGAAGAAGACGAGGTAGTTGCCACAGTCGGAGACTTCGGCTGAGAAGCGCCACTTCGGCTCGTCCGGGAACTCTGCGATGAGAACGTCATTCTCTTGCTTGTCGCCAACGCGATGATAATAAACTTGTTGGTTCTCGTTGGCGCCTGTTTCCGATCCATCAGCTTTGCTGTCGATCGATGGGAATCGCCCATAGAAAACGCCTTTGTTGTCGTGAGTCCACGTCGGTCGGAAGAACTTGCTGAACTCCAAAGTTTCGGGAAAGTCTTGATTCGTCTCAACATTACGGAATTTAATCTTCACCCAATCGGAGCCCGACTCACTGATGCCGTAGGCGAGCAACGATCCATCTTGAGTGAAGTGTAAGCTCTGCAAAGCTATCGTGCCATCAGCCGAAAGAAGATTCGGATCGAGGAAAACTTTCCTTTCAGAGTTCAACGACTCCTGATAGTAAATGACGTTTTGGTTCTGCAGGCCTGAATTGTGGGAGTAGAAGTACTTCGACCCATGCTTGGCTGGGCAGCCAAACTTCTCGTGCTCCCAAAGGCTCGTGAGACGCTGATTAATCTTCTTCCAAGCTTCTCCTTCTTCAAGGAAAGGCTTCGAAACTGAATTGTGAGCGTCGACAAATTTCTTTGTTTCCTCTGCGTCGGGATCTTCAAGGTAACGATACGGATCAGAGATCTGCAACGATTAAACTTATTAACTCGCTCGAAATCAATTTCGCCGACAAAACCTTTTTGCCGAAGAACGTTTCCTCAACGTTTTCCTCGCGACGTGCGACTGGATATTTGAAGCTCGGAGCCATTGCGCTTTGTGAAATCGTTCGTGTGAAGTGTTTACCTGCTCTACTAGCCAGAATTTGATGATTAAGCGTCGCGAATATTTTACGCAAAATCATCAGATATTGAACCGTTTCAACCGTTTCAGTTTGAACCGTTTCAAAATAATTTGAACCGTTTCGGTAAACTAAAATCAGTTCAGTGGAAAATTGTGGAAAAATGCAGGAAGTATTACTTGAAGACCAGCTGCGGACCCAGCTGCTCATTCAGGACCCAACGGCAGGGTTGCCATCGCAAGTGCAGCTTCCTGTGAACCGGCAAAACAAGCCGAGACGAGTGAAGAAACAAGCGCAGCCGAAGGTTGAGGCGACGATCGAGGAAACAATAAACAGCCTGAAAAATGAGATCGAATACATGCCGATGAAAACGCCGATATCGATCCTACAGGAACTGCTAAGCAGACGAGGTGGGTTCAGTTTTGAAAGTGAAGTGATTATTGATTTTCACTCTCGCCATTGATTTTCATCCCCGCTGAAGGAATCACGCCGAACTATGAATTAGTGCAGATTGAAGGGGCCGTCCACGAGCCCTCGTTCCGCTATCGAGTCTCCTTCAACGATAAAGATGGTGAGTCAAGCGGTGTTACATGGTTATTCAGTAGGTAATCGGCTACGTTTGCAGCTATGGGCGTTGGGAGAAGCAAAAAGGAAGCGAAACACGCAGCTGCTAAGGCTCTCATCGATAAGTTGACAGGACTGAACCTTTCCGATAGCTTCTATCAGCAGCAAAAGAGTTTCGCCTCCAACGGATCAACCGGAGCTGCCAACACGACAACGAGCAGCACCAACTTCGATGAGAAGAACCAGATGGGAAACCCGATCGGCGTTTTGCAAGAGTTTTGTATGTCTAAACATTGGCCGCCACCTCAATACGAAGTCGAGATAGAAGTTGGACTGCCTCGTAAGCAACATCAAGTCAGTCGCGATGCTTCAGTCTAATCACTTTCTTCCGTTTAAGATGAAAGGCAATTCACAATCGGCTGCTTGGTTCTGAAGCTGCGTGAAGTTGGAATGGGGAAATCGAAGAAGATTGCGAAGCGACAAGCTGCCCAGAAGATGTGGGAGCGCCTTCAGTCTCAGCCTTTGGACCAGGCCGACATCGTTCAGGGCTGTATTGACGAGGCGAATGATGAGGTGAGTGCGAAGATGAAATCACGGGGTAACATGATGGGTCTCGTAGTATTTTGGAGAATCTTTCAATGGCGAATGCGGGGGCTTAATGCGAGCGTGAATTTTCCTGAGATGATCCCCATCATGTTGTTGGTGGTCGATGATGACTGAGAAGGAACGAAAAGTTTCGTGTGAAACAGGTAGGAGCTTGTTGAAAGACTCGTCAATGCTATGAAGTAATTAGACTTAATTAGAAATCTTGATGAATCTTTCAATCTGCTTTCTTCCCTTTTTCATGCGAAACTTTTCGTTGTTTCAATCGTCGTCGTTGGACAACATAAGATGCGAGTCTCCAACATTCTAAGTCGATATTCTGATTTGAAGGACGCCAATATCTTGACGTTGACCAATCAACACAGCTTCAAGGTCTCGCAGTTCCACAAGATGCTTAAAAGTACTTATGGAAAGACGCTCGCAAAGCTTCAGGTGAGTTTGCATTCGACGAACGATTTGCTGAAGATTCTCCAAGATTCATTTGAGATCGAGCAAGCAATTGAAACTTCTTTGATTGCAGAACATGTGCCTCAACAATAAGGAGGTCAACTATGTTGCTTTCTTACACGAGATCGCGACCGAACATCAGTTCGAGGTCACCTACGTTGACATTGAAGAGAAGACTCACTCAGGGCGCAGTCAGTGTCTAGTTCAGCTGTCAACTTTGCCAGTTGCCGTGTGCCAAGGGTCAGGAATAACTTCTAAAGACGCTCAAACTGACGCGGCCAAGAACGCTCTGGAATACTTGAAAATCATGACGAAGAAGTAAATCGCATGCGTTGCCACAGATTTTGCAAATATTTCAAAATGATGATTGTTGGTAAGTCACTGACTCAATTGCCATTCTTTGTGAAATATCACAATGTCATTTACAGGCTTCCGCAGCTACCGATCTACCCATTCGTCAAAGTTTTATCTTGCTTAAAGTCAAATGAGTAACGAGGATTTTCGGCACGGAGATCATTTGGAACTTAAGTCACACAACGAGAGGTTCGATCGCCAATCTGTGGTGACAGAAAGCGTCGGTGTGAAGTTGAAATGCCGATGGTCTCCAGTCCCAACCACTTGATGGTTTTATCCACAAAGTAAAATATTAACTAAATGCATAATAACTTGATAACTTTGAAGTGAAATATAACCGAAAGCAAAGCATAATTTAATCAGTGAACACGTAGACTTCGATTCAATTGAAATATCTTTAAAAAGTTCCCTGGAATGCCTTTTTTTCGAGTTACAGTTTAACTTTTAAACAAATCAAAGCGCGTCACGTTTTGTTCTATTTTACTTTCTCGAAGTTATTATGTGGGTAGTCTAATGTATTCAAAGCGACATTGCTTTGGCAGATGGAATAACTCCTGGCGATCGAAGAGCATTTCGATATATTACAAGCTACACACTTGCATAGAGTTTAATATCTGACTTTTACATAATTTCCTCGAAACATTTTTGTTAGTTAACGATAAACGTATGGCGAATTCACATTAACTTCTATTGCAATTGTGCAGATGTTGTAAGCCCTAACCGTAGAATTAAGAGGAGATTTTGAGAACTTTTTCTTTTATCTTTTTGAAAGTCTTTCTTTATTGATAGTTTGCATGTAATAGTTCTGAGATCTGTGGCGATTTGGCCGTCGCGAAAGCTCAACGCTCACGAAGGCTCAACGATCGAAAATCTATCAAAATTTCAGATGACTAGTTCCCCAAATCGCCACAAGATACTTGGTAGAAAAGTAGGCAAGGCTTGTGCCTGCAGCTCCAGTCAACCACCTTTCTCCTTTCACATAAATGTATGATTATTAATCGATTTGTGTAATTGATCTTGATAAATAAACGCTTTCAAAAACTTAACGGATTTTCAATTTTTAAATTTTGTTTAAAAAATTCAAATCGTTCAAAACTGCGCTGACCAAATTCAGGACGAATTTCCACAAACAGCATCGAATTAAATTAGAAACGATGGATCCCAGTCGAAGCCACGCAAGTCCAAGTCAGCGCAAACGAATGGCCGTCAGCTTTGAGCGAGAGAAGAAGCTGAGTGCATCTCAAAGCCGAAGCAAATCAACGGAACCACAAACATCCTCGAGACAAAGCCGACGGAAAACAAAATCGCAATTGGATGCAGAACGCGTTGCTCAAATAGAAAATGCAGTGAGAAACAATCTGGAGGTTGGAATAGAAGCCCGTGAGATCCCCAACAAAGGCCGAGGAGTTTTCTCAACGAAAAACTTTAAACGAGGAGATTTCATCTGCGAATACGCTGGAGATTTGATTAAATCGAACGAGTGCGCTTACCGTGAAAAGCTTTATGGATGTTCAGATGCAACAGGATCAAGTTACATGTTCTACTTTAAACACAACAACGAATTGCTGTGGTAAGTGAACTAGCCCGAATGATCTGATCGGTTAACCCTCTTTCTCGCAATTAGCGTCGATGCAACAGAAGATCGCGGCAGATTGGGACGCCTAACTAATCATTCTCGATTCTGCAATATGACCACGAAGGTTTGGACTATCGACACAGTCCCTCGACTCCTCCTGATGGCCAAATTTGACATTCCAGCAGGCGTTGAGCTCACTATTGACTACGGAGATCGCTCCAAAGCAGCTCTCAAGAACTTTGTATGGCTTAAGCAATAGAAAGAAACATGACTTTAATATTTATAATAAATAATTGACATAACGAGAAGGACAAACGCTTGAGTATTCTTAGTTGGCTATATATTTTTTAACGGATTCAAAATATTTAAATGAAAACCGATTCAAAATTGCAGGGACAAACTACGCTTGATTTTTCCATTTTGCGTAGTTGAGCATCACGGAAAGTCACAAACGTAAACAAAAATATTTATTCCAAAATTATGGCTGACAACGATAGAAATCCGAAGTTGGAATGGATGTACAAGACAGGCCAAGATTTGCTGAACCGCGAGGAGTATTTGACGGGCAGGAAAGTTGATAAGCAATTCGAGAATCTGACGACTGGAGAAAATTGTGTTGAGCATGAGGTGTTACCGGCGAGTATCTCGAGGAAGAAGGATGCACACGCCGACAGAGAGCAGGTCGACATCGTCAGAAAGCAGATGGAAGATCCTTTGATGGCCATCAAGCAGAAGGAAATGGAAGCGCGCCGCAAAATTCTAGAAAATCCCGTAAAGTTGAAAGAGCTTCACAGACTGCTGAAACAAGAAAAGGTATTTGTACGCATTGAACCAAGTTTGTTATTGACATTCACGCAAACTCTATTTCAGAAAGATCGTGAGCCTGAGTCGAAAAGTTCTTCCAAGCAATCGAAGAAGAAGAAAAGGAAGAAATCGCGTTCGAGCAGCAGTTCGTCGTCGTCAAGTGGCTCAGAAGACCTCGACAAGCTTCTCATGGAGAAATATAAGAGCTTGAAGGATTCTAAGGATGATTCCGATGACGACGATAACTTTATCGGGCAAAAGTTCAAAACATTAACAAAGGAACTCGACAAAATAGTCAACAAGAAAAATGAGCGAAGTTCATCCCGAGATTCAGACGATCACAAAAATAGAAACTCCAGAAGGTCACCCGATCGAAAGCAAGAACGAAATCGCCGAGGCTCAGTTGACCGAAAGCGTAGAGATTCAAGAGAAAGACCTCGCCGGGATTCGCCGCCCGCCAGACATCGCAGAGACGGAGACAGACGTTCGCCAATCAGAAAGCGGAGGAGCTCAAATGAAAGACGTCGAGATTCACCTCCTGCCAGAAAGCGTAACGACATTGTTGACAAGTCGAGAAAAGATTCCTATGAGAGCCGCAGAAAGGACGAAAGCCGCAATCGCGAGAAAGTTCGTGAGTCTCCAGAAAGAAAGCGAAAGATTCCACAACGAGTGTCGCCGGAGAGAAAGCGTCGCGACTCTCGGGATCGGAAGCCTCGTGAACTGAAGCGCTCAAGAACTCCAGATAGAAGAAATGATAACCGTCGTCGTTCTCGCAGTAACGAAAGAAAACGAGACTCTAAGATCAGGAAAAGGTCTCGCACGCCTGAACGGAAACGTCGCGAGCCATCAACCGACCGCAAGAAGACTGAAGAGTCAAAGCACAGAAATCCGTCACCGCCAAAGCGAAAGCAATCGTCGACAGACTCATCACCATCACCACCGCCAAGACAATCACGTCTCGATGACTCTGACGACGAGCGTCGCGCTAAACCGAAAACGTTTGGTCTCGTGACAGCCGCGGGCGAGAAAATTGTGCTCGAAAGGAAAGACGAACCGAAACGTTACACGCGAGAAGAACTGAAAACTGTCCGCGAGGCTCCGAAGAAGCAGGAGACAAAGCGTAAGAAGCCATTGACCGAAGAGGAGATGGAAGCCGTGCGATCAGAGATGGTGAAGAACGCCGATTGGCGCGAGAAAGATCGTGAGAAGACAGTCAAGCAACACCGCGAAGCCGAAGAGAAGGAGAAGCAAAACCATGAGAAGGACTTCGACAAAGATTTCCTCAATCGTCACCTGAAGAAAGCTCAAAATCAGGCCAGCTCGGTCGAGTCGCGCATCAGGAGCAACTTGAACAACATTCAACGCTCCGGCCGAGCCATGGAAACGAACTTTGCCAAGCGATAAAAACCTTTTTATTGTAAAAATAAACTTCTAAACTTAACTTCTGTTGTTAACAATCTTATCAAAGGCTTCGTCCCACCAGTTGAACAGGTGAACACTCATGATGGGGTCAAAAACGATTGTTTCACCCGCTGGATTGCCGAATTGATCACAGAATTGAACGGTCAGTTTGTAGAACCGGAAGCCGCGTGACAGCGTCTTAGTGATTGACTTGATCACAAAGTTTTCCGACTCGTAAGGAACTGGGACGAAATGTTTTGTGCGAACGAGGAGCAATTGACATCCCTCGTCTCGGTTTCCCTGAGCAAGCGGTCCGAGTATTCTTTGCTTCGCTCTGAGGTTGAAGTGGTAGGATCTTACGCTATGTTTCTCGTCGAACGTGTGATTGATGCTCGAACAGATCTTGCCAACAGACTTGTCATAGCTGTCGAGGTCGTGTGGTCGATCTCTGAACTTTGGGTAAGACTTGAACAGCTCGCGGATCGTCTGATCTCGAATATCTGAAAGCGGGAATGAGGTGTGAACGTCGCAATGTCACGCAGCAGAACTCACTTGATCCTGTTGAAGGCGTTGGAACGTCAAGCCAAGGGTACTTAGACCTAATATAGCGTTTGTAGACTCCCGTCCAGAATGATTCGGAGTTTGTCACAGCAAAAGTTCTCTGGCAAATTTGTGCAAAGATTGAAAAGTCCTCGGGTCGAAGATATTTGGAGATCTCGAACCAAATGTCAACGTGCAAGTTGTTCCAGTTGTTCTTCTGCTCCATGTCTCTTGAGTTCACTGAGTCGTTGCAATACTAAGCGCCAACTCTTCTTGTGAACTTCTGGAATTGAGAATGTTGACATGAAACTGAAGCCGAAGCGCTGCAAATGTTCGACCGCTGTTGAGTGGAGCAATTTTAAATTATTTTGAATCCTTTGCGATTTGATTGAGATCATTTGAATCCTTATTGACGTGAAAGTTCAATGAGCCCAGGTCAATGCTCTGGCCGAGTCAAAGTCCTTGGTATTTAGAAGAAATGGTCGATTAGAAACTCAAAACTGATGTTGACATTGACGTTTCAAATCTAGAGTTTCATTCAGAAGCATATCAAAGTTTCTTAGTTATCTTTTTAGTTGGATCGGTCAGCAATTCGGAGGCTTAGTTTGCCTTTTATCGACGGCCATGGCAATCTCCAGGATATCTCTGAAATTTTCTTATAAATTATAAGTTAGACTGTTCGTCAATTCACTTCTTTCGATTCGATTTACTTTCGTTTATTTGAAACTACTTTGAACGACAGATTAAGTTTGATCGGCGCTGCTTGGAAATAAATACAAAATCTTAATTTGGGATCTACAAGTTGCTTAGTTTCTATTTGCTGAGTCTAATGGGGGAATTAAAATTCGCTGCGGCGGAACATTTGACCGAGCGAGTTTTGATGAATGTCTACGTTAAGCTACACAAAGTTAATGGTCACAATCGCAGACGACTCCTCCAGTCTCTCGTCAGCTTCGTCTGCAATTTCTCATTCGTTTCATAAATAGTTGTAGTAGTTAATATCACATGATCATCACACATTTTCCTCTTTTTCCTTAACTCAGATTGCTTCAATCTTCTCTCTTCACCTAATACTAAGTTTAAATATTTGTTGGATGAACGGCTGGAGATTCAATCTACCAGTTCGTCAATTCAACGGCGGTTTTGTCTTTGTTGCGATCGATCGGCGGTCGACTGAAAGGAGAAACGAATTGAAACTTCTGCAGCTAATGATCTCATCAACTTACGGTGGCAACATTCTTGCGAGGGTCTCACGACGAAGCGACTGAGTGCTGCTGCTTGGGATAGCAGCGTTGGCGTTTGCCGCTGATGCAATCGTCGATGTGGAGTCTTGGGAAACTGTTCGTTGCATTGGCACTTGACTGCGTCTGAACGGGTAACGCCATGGAGATTTTGGCACGTGATCTTGCTGGAAGCCGCGATTCTCAACGCCCATCCGACTAATGTCACTGAGCTGTTGCTCGCGGGTTTTCGAAGACAATCGCCTGGAAAAAGTTAGACTAAAGATCTAACTTTCTATTTCTGTTTCAAGTGTTCATACCTCAGAATTCTCGAACCAAGGCTGACTGGCTCTTCAAGCCCGCCTTTGCTGTTCCTCTTCCTGTATCTCACATCGTGTGACTCTTCTAGAATCACATGACGATCATATGGCGTATCGTAGTATACCTCAAGAATCGTTGAGAACTTGTGAGGCCAAATCAAGTCGATCGCTGAAACGATCAACCCGATGAAGAGACACATTGCACCGGCGACCAGAACAGTCCAAAAGCACCATCCTAGTCCAAACTCGATCATAGCTCCTTCTATATAGATGATGAGGGGAGGCTTTGGCAACATTAGGTAATAACCGATGGCACCTCCGAGCAGCAGAGCTCCCGTCGAGCACATTCCGTAGGCTCCGTAGCGTGGAACGGCAGTCAACAGAAGATTCATTAAAAGCCACGAAGCAAGTGAAGCCCTAAAAGTAGAAACTATCAATCTGAAAGGACGTAAGATGCAAAGTCACTAACCACAGCCAAATGCTTGCATAGTAGCCTGCGGCTCGGTACTGTCCACCCCAAGCGAAACCTTCTTGGCCTAAGCTGAAATATTCTGCGACAGTGAGAATCGGGAAGGGGAGGCCTCGCTTTAAAGCCTTTTTGTAAGAGTTCCCCATGTCGTTGGCTTCATTCCAATTGAATCGCTCGTTGAAGTCGATGTCGGGCGTTGACCAGTTGCCAACGGACAATCCACTCAGAGTGATATTCACGTGCATCAGTCCGATGTGAACGCCGATCTTTGCCGGCAGCTTCTCTCTCGAGAACGCTTTGTAGGGAGCGATGATGTTCTGCTGCGCAACGTGCCATGACGATCCCAATTGGCCAACTGCAAATCAACGAAAATCGCTTTAGCTCATCGTGTGATGCAAAAACGTTTCAAGACTTTATGATGAATGCTCAGACAATTCCGAAATTGTTAATGTGGGAAAAGCTGCTTTGCTTTTGTTACTCGCTTGCAGCGTTTTTCGCCGTTTTCTGTTCGTCGGCGTTACTAATTCGTCAAACATTTTTCCACTGCAGCGGCGCAACACACAAAACGCTTTTAATTAAATTGAACAAAAAGGCAGAAAGAGATTTTTTCCTTTGTTTGCTTCTCATCAGTCAAGCGACGAATCACTCGCGACCGTGACCCTCATAAAAGCTGCAACGAAGCGCATAGAAAAGCGCGATGATTTTTTTCGTGCGTTATCATCAGCGCAATTAAGCAGCTGGAAAAGCTCGTGGAGGAATTTGTGTCAGAGCGATGAATTGTCGATGTGTGCGGGCGAACGAGTAACTCACCGAGAATGACTAGACCGACGAAGAGGCTTAAAGTTACGGTGATGAATGTCGAAAACTTCTGCGAATAGAGAAAACGGGTAGTCGAGATTAGACGTTCGGTTGATTAATTAAATTCGATTTATTCATGCAACGGCGCAAATTGCTTGCAATAACCGCTGATCATCTTGGCGGAGTTTGAGGAACGATCAAGGCGGATTTCATAACTCATATTAAATTATGTAAAAGCTAGTCGCGCGCCATTAACAGCGGAGAGAGATGATGGATGCGGGTCATAACCGAGTATAACTTACTTGCTTTCGGACGCCGGGAAAGATTACTAAAAATGCAATGTAAAGCGTTGCGAAAAGCACTGAAACGCCGACGATTGCGACGTCTCCAGTTACAGGCGTTCGGTTGGAGAAGGAGTAAAGCGTCGGCGCCCCATCATCGCGGAAAGCGTCGAACCACCCCTTCA
Source organism: Smittia sp. YW1114-2 (assembly GCA_033064975.1). Lineage (NCBI taxonomy): Eukaryota > Metazoa > Arthropoda > Insecta > Diptera > Chironomidae > Smittia > Smittia sp. YW1114-2. The sequence goes on along the minus strand of CP093832.1, from coordinate 14,998,469 downwards.
TCGTTCACTTGATAATCAGCCGTCAAGCGAAATGAATCTGAAAACGAATGAACGAAAGTAGTTGTTAAAGCTTTAATGAAGAAATGTTAATGCATTTGACATCGTGTTAAAGAGAGTTCAAGCTTGAAGCGCCCAACGATAAACAGAGCAAGACTAACGTGTATGCAAAACTCATCGCACTTTGCTGTTATAAGTTACATAAAAGATAATTGTGTTGAAAGCAAAAGCAATGCTCGTGTTTCAACTTCAAATTCAGTAGTCGTTTCTTGTCCCCAAAACTCAAATTGTCATTACGGAAAACTTGCTTCGAACTTGAGACGCTTTCTGTGGTTTAACAATCAAAGAAGCTTTAAATAAAGAATACAATCCGTAAAGAAGGTTGTAATGTTCACGAGATGATAAAGAAGAATTCTTGATCAGACTGACAAATTAATTTGGAAGTTGTGACACGTGTTCGTTCCATTTTTGAAATAAAAATTTCGGTATTCTTAGGAGGTTTCAACCAGATAAGACAATCCAACGGTTTGTTCCCAAGATTCCTGAACAGACGTTTTCCTAAAAAGTTCTGGAGCTTCTTAACTATTCTCACCATATCGCTGCACGTTATTGTAAAACTCGGCACGAATCTTTCCCCGCAATTCCAACTTGAGCTGCTAGAAGACGTGAGGAAGAGCCTTGCCCGCGAAAGAAGAATAGGCGATCACAGAAGGGCACAAGTGATTCAAACAAGAGCAGAACGGACACATTTGATTGAGCACCATCGACCTCCGGCAAGGACGACTTCTCACTTCCTCGACTGAATTTCTCGCATTCTTGACGAGAGCGTAAAGATTGTGAGCGAGCTGAGCTTAAGCTTCTCACAGCGATCCATAAAATCGAGCTGATCTTGACCTTCGGATTGCTGCGCGCGCATGACGTCGACGACGACGTGCGATTGTTAATGTATTTGCGAACCATGCTCTCGCCGATGTTGAGCGCGATTTCAATCGCAAATTTGAAAAAAAAACTCAAACGATGTTCAGCAAAAAGCGATAAATGGCCTTGAGTAAACTCCGAAAAAATCGTTTCGCACGTTACGAGCTGCCGATTAACATCGAGCATTACTCGCGTTGAGTAAACTTGTAGGCTCTTCATACGGATTTCCGTTTGCATCGGAATGAGATGAATCAGATTGTTCGGGGAAGTCAAGAAGTTATGTCATGTCGAGTCTAAGCTGTTCTTCCTGTTTGCTTCGACTTCAACCTCGCCTCTAAAAATAGCTCAAAGCTTCAAGCCTGACGAAGAACTCGCTTGAGTTGCGCAATTATTTTCTTCTATCGTGAAACTCGCTTCAAGAATCTCTGAACAAACAAATTAAAAGTTTTAATTATTTCGCCGAGAGTTTTTTCGCATGAGGCTCGCGAAGATCAAGGCGTCATCGGCAGGGAGTTCTCATGTTTCGCCCAGCGAGGCTCCACAATACACACTCGCTTCAAATGAAACAAAAAGCACTTTAATTGCTATTTGAATGCCATCTCCGAGAACCGGTTCCAGAGCTCATCAGAATGTAACTGAGCGCGAGAGGAGGCGGAGAGAAGTTCGCTAACGAAGGAATGTTTGCTTCATGTTTAGTATTTGCGGAATCATCTCGAGTTGCACAAACAATCTTCTTGTCGAGAGCTTAATGACGACCATTCCTGATGGAACCCGGATATGTTAAATCACCTTCGTCTTAAGTTGATTGCTTTTATAGCTCTCGAGATCGCACGGCTCGCAGGTCGCATGAACAGTTAAACGCTACAATTCAGGTTCATGGAGAGACGCGAGATGAAATTTTCTTTTCATGTCCGAGTCGCTTTTGTTCCGCAATTGAGTTTCGCAAGCGACATCGTGCAGAGATCGGCGTGGCAGTTCAACAGCAGATTAATTAACGGTTCAGTCCACTTACCCCAGGAGTTGCTTGAGGTTGTTCTGACTGTTTCTGTTCACTTCAACTGTCGACTAAATGACATTGGACGATCTGAGCTCTTCGATAAGAAACGCAACTTCAATTACCAGTCAAAGTACAATGATGAGCCGACATCATTAGCGAGCCATCCGCAAATATTTTCTCTTTCTTTTCACGCCGATAGTTTAAACTTTTGGTCAACTGAATACGCAGCTTTCATGAGAATTATCCCAGCAATATCGTTTGTGACCCAACTACGTTTAAAGTTGAGTTTTATTTTATTTTCTCAACTCTTCACTTTAATTTATGATTCACGCACGTTAAGCTCGGCTCGCAATGACAATGAAATGTTTGTCTGCTGAGATTTATTTGTTCAGGTCGTTTTTATTCGCAAATGAAACTTCCACCCGATCGTAAAGTTTCTCACCGACTGAGCCAGCGGAACGGTCGAAGCATTGAACGTGCTCAACGTTTTCTTCTTGTCGAGCTGTTCGATGTTTGCGAGAGAATCGATTTTGTCGAGGCTTAAGTCGCTCCGCAGTCTTGCGAAGAATTTAATGAATCAACTGGTAAAATATTTCAGCGGTTTAGTGATGATCGACAGGTTCAAATCATTGAATATTTTCAAAGGAGAAAACGAGCTTTTGTAATTAAGATAGTCGTGACCCTGTCAAAGGACTTCATTCACATACGATCCTTTATCAGTCCAGACCCTCACAAATTGTTACCACTAGATTCATTTTGAAAATAATTCAATTATTCTGTATTTGCCAAGGCAACACATTAACTTTAAGTGAATTTTAATCTCAATTCAACCCAAACGTTCTCTTGCATTTCATGATCTCCTCACCACCAACTTCTGCTACGAACCTCGCCCGTGTTCATTAATAGAAGTTTTATTAGTTTATTTCATCATAATATCCACAATTGGAATGTCGTGCTTGGACAAGAACTTCACAGCCAACATTGGTCAGAAACAATTATGGAAAACCTGAAGCTCGAGCCGCGTGACTTTCCCAATGCAATTTGAATTAAGCGCGCTAATCGCTTTATTAACGATTGTTGTCACCAAGCGGCCGCTGCTATTGAACTTGAGGATGTTGTTGAACAAACCGGGCTGAGCTCAGCGTTAATTGAGAGTCGTTAAAGTGTCGTTGGTGGGATGATCGAGTGTCATATGATGGTAAAGCCGAGAGGGAAGATAAACACATTAAAATTAATTGCAGAGCTGTTAAAGAAATCTTAATCCCGCCGCGTTATCAAAGCCTATTAAGCGCTCGACGGTAAACGTTTTCTCTCTGATCCGGCCGTTGAAGTCTTTCCGAACAAGAATTACGCGGAATATTCCGCGTTGGTCACAACTTAAGCAGAATGAACGTAAACTGATCATGTTAAACAAGGTGGATACATTGCCCCGACCGAGGCCATTAACCGAGCCGACAATTTTCTTCGGAACTCGACGACGTCGAATTCATTCCGCAGCCACCGAAGGTCGCCGAATGGGCATAAGGAACTTGTGACTCGAGCACTTAAATGGTTAGCGGTTTGGCTTGTAAATGAGATTTCAATGGACGTATGCCACGCCAGAAATGGATTGACTCGAGCGGCAATTTAATTGAGGAAATAAGTCGCGAAGGTCTGCAGAACGAGATTGTGCAAGGAGTCAATAAACCCTCAGCGCCTTAAACTGCCGATCGATCTCAGTGACGTCACGAATGAAATTTCACTTTTTTGCTTCGCGCGCTCTCAAACGAAGAAAGCACCGGCGAAGCAGCAGCAGCCGCCGCAGACGAGAGAAATGAAATGGAAAGTTGTGAATTTATCAGCGCCGCTCGTCGTCTGTCGAATAACGAGCTGGAAGGTGAAGAAGTGGAGCTCGTTACGATGCAAATGACGACGGCTTTTGATTCAATTGAATTCAACTGGGCGGAGCAGCTCAGTTCAATCGACCACATGACTCATCGAATATCTCGTCTTGACATTCTTGTCAATGACAATTTCCGCTGTCTACCGCTTCTAGATTCATTCTCGTGATTCTCACAGAAATCTGACGGATCTCATCGACAAATCAAATCTGCTCTTGACCTTCACATGTCGCTCTAGCAAAAAAATTGCACAAAGCCCAAAAGGCGAGCGCGAGACTGCGGCTTTGTTCGTTGCGAAAACGAAAAATCAAACGTCGAAACCTTGTCGGGGTTCCACAAAAAAAAAAAACAACAAATCCGGTGATCGCACTCAGTGAATCGGAACGGATCATTAGCAGAACTGACATTACTTTCCTGAAAGACGAGGAAGGAATTCGCTCGCTGAAATATATCGCAGAGATTAAGGAAAACAAACCGGCGAAGAGCTTAAAATGTCACTCCGACTTACATCAATCCAACCGGTTTTGTCTTCGGTTCTGATCGCTTGTCTGCGTCTTTCGCAAGAGACAACTTTTCCCTCTAAGCCAACCGCGTTTATGCAATGAACTTTGCCAAGTCGTGCCTTCAGGCACCTCGAGTTAAAAACGCGGAAGACATCGCGAGAATGGCAGGTTGGATTGGCGTCGAGTAGGACAACCCGGATGCAATCGATCTTAAGTATCGAGCGCGGGTAGAAGTCAAACGACTTGCACAGCTAAGCTGTTACAATTCAGGTTCATGGAGAAACGAACTGGAAGTCTCATGCTTCTTCTTGTCCGCTTGTTTTGCCTGTTCCGCGAGTGGCTTTCAGAGAGTCGCGCGCGAAAGATTCGCAGATAATTGAGATGGGAGATTAATTAACGGTGAAGTCCACTTACAGGTTACTCGTTCTGTTGGCGCAGGGCTATGATGAAAGCAGCTTTCGTAACAAACGTGATCGACGTATATTCGGCTAATAAATCAAACTCATGTGGTTCATAACTCAATCTCACTTTCCTTCCGAGGCGTTAATTGAATTTTCGCCAACGATCAAAATAATTCGCACGCAGTTGCTATGATTTCTGGTTTGTTGTTGCTCTCACACCCGAAACGATGATGTCACTTTTTATGTAACAAGCCGAGAGTCGCGAGCGAGCAGAAAACTTCGCTAAGTTAATCGCGCAACTCAATCACGTTGCTATTTAACACCTTTTCCATGTCACGCCCGGGGAAGAAGAAGTGGAAAAATCTGCTTTAATTAATCACAGTCGGACCTTTGCTCGTGCGAACTGCTCTTCGAGTGACTTTTCTTTGTTTTATTTCTTGTGGTCGCGGTGGGAGCGAGATCGGAACGACCTGAACGGCTTGAAAGTAACTCGCAAACTGACGGTGAAACGAGAATGAGAGAAGTTGGATGTCGAGTGTTTTGTCGGGGATTTCGTTGTTGAATGTTTCGAGCTCTTCTTGGCGCTCCGAGTCTGTGAAGAAAGCGACAAACGCTGCGAATAATTGATTTCCTTAACCGCCGCATTCATCGCCTTCGACCTCCCACAAAGTCTCGTCTCGCTGCCATCAATAGAGCTCAAAGCCTCGAACCAGCAAGGCGACGTCGGCTCATCCCAACATCGATCCATAAACGAGTGAAAAGGAAAGTTGTGAAAACAAATCCATCATCACTGCGGTCGAGCTCCGTTTGCAATTTCAATTATCGCGTCTCTGGGTGTCGTCGGCTGTTGACATTTTCGTGTCTCTCTCATCACAGCGATCCATCAACCGATTTTGAAAGTTTCCTTTCTTTGACCCCAACGGGTGATTAATGCCAATAAGTTCATTCATTATTGTCCACTACAGTAATCATGCCTTTAGTGTTTCCCATCACCGTGTTTTATGCGATCGCCATAGGGAAAGTTTCAAGTAACGTCTAAGCTTCCAATCGTGGTTAGTCCAGTCACTGGTTGATTCAATGGTTTAGCTTCGAAACTAGCAATGCTGATGGTTGAGCCTTAGTCTCCGTAGGCAATCAACGATGGTCTGCCCATGCGCTCGACCCATCGCCACATTTAATTTCGCGTGGTTATTAATTTTATTCCATGCGCGATGTCTTCGCTCGCTTACAAATGAAGTTCGCTGTGAGTTAAAATTGAATGATTATGATGGAACTGTTGACTGCTGATGGGTGGATCAGCTATGACTTCATCCCGGGGCAGTTTTGCAATGAAGACTTCAAGTCCGATAAGCTCGCTGCATTCATTTTAGACGCAGAATGTTTTTGCCTAGCTACATTCGTTAGATTTTGCCTCTCCTTTGTTCATTTTCATTACAGAAAAATTGTTTATGTAACAACATGTATGAGCTCAACGGTCTCGCTCTGGTTGCAGGCGGCGTGTTTGATAATTATTGTGAATCAATGTGCTTACTTCAAATCCGTCATCGCCCTTTGTTTAGCACTAAATATTGATGAGAAGTTCGGAAAAGTAAGCGGCATCGTTAACGTTCGATTTCGTCTGTACAGTCAAGCGAGCTCGTGGCTTGTGGCTTGGAAATTCCCTTCCCGCATTTTCTTTGCATTGTTGTGCAAGCGGAGAATTATTATCTCAACAACTAACAAGACGAATCTGAATTGCAAAACAAAAGTCAGAAGCTTCGAGCGGATCCGCGTCGAGATGCTTCGGAGATAAACAAATTTTTAAGCAACACCTCGAAGCATAATCTCGAGTATTTTCGCACGAGACTTCGAGAATTTTGGGTTTTTCGCGTGTTTAATCGAGTGTGACGTGACTCAAGGTTTGCGAGCTTGCTGCTCTCAAGCTTATTATCGATCTTGTCAATTTCTAACTTTCAGAGTAAGGGATCGTAAAACTACATCGCTGCTTATTTAGATTTTTAACAAGATATTTCCTTTAGCCGAACTCTCGTCCATCGTAAGCTTGTGGCTCAGAACAATCGTCTAAATCTTTTTGTGCCGCTTCGCTCTTCAATTTGACAGAACAAACATTTATAATTGCTTCAGTCTCAGCATTAGCCACTGATTTTGCTATTTAATAAATCATTGCTGCTTGTTCAAGCCATAGCGAGTAATCGAAAGTTTTCAGAAGCCGCAAGACTCTCGGCTGCCACTCAGCGATCTTTCAAGGAAATCATCCGCAAAGGCAATAAAAACGCTGCAGCAATGAAATTGAGATTTTGCAGCGCCATTCGACCTTTGCCTGATCAAAATATCAATTAAGTGTTATTTTCCATGCCGAGCCCAGCGACTCACAGAATGTGCAAATTCACTCGCCTTCGTCGTTAATTGTTTTCATACCGCAGCAGCCGCGAAGAAAGCTGAAAAACTAATTCCTTCGACTTCTCATGAGATAAATTTATTCGCTGTGACGTTACAAGCCGCGATCGTTTATTGACAATTTTGAAATTAATTTTCTTGATTTAGATGTTTATGCTTCCCGTTTGATAGCTTCGACGTCGTGTTGAATGCTCGTGATACCGTATTGAATTTTCTGAAGCTTCGAGGCAACCTTTAAGACCTTGGCGCCGATATTCTCACGCAACCGCTTGGTTTCTGATCTGCGGGACGATTTCGAGCTGTCGGAGCGACTTGAGGCGCTGTTCCAATCACCGCTCTCTTGGAATCTTCCTTGATCTCGAATCATCTGCTTGAGTCTCCGCAGTTTCATTGTTTCGACATTCAGGCACTTTCCTGTGAGGTCGCTTTCTACAATTGACCCGAAAGCGCTGACGTTCGAAATCCCAGATGGCAGGACAGGTGGAGCTATCTTCATCGGCTCGCCGATCGATGTTATTGGAATCGGGCCCCATTTCTCTTCTGGATGCTCCCGCTGATAGGCGAGAGCATGCTGGACCATGCGGCGAACTTTTGAGACTTCCATTCCTAATTGTCGCTTCAGCGTGGCGGTCTCAGCTTCAGGGACACATTGAAGAGTTTTGACATGCAGCTCGCGGTTCATCCTATCAACCACAAAATTCTGGCTTTCGATTTCGTACCTCATTTTCCTGTACTTCTTGCTAAATCCATTGTCCGTCGAGCTGGTATGCAGATTTTTAACTTTAATCTTTCGTTTCATTTCTCGCTCACGAGGCTTGAGCACGTAATGCCGGACAGAAGGATTCTCGCTGATTGAAACCTGCGAGCGTCGACGCAATTTGCTTGAATTTGGCCTAGCTACATCAGAGTCACTCGTGATGGAAATCTCCTCGATTGATTGACGTTGCTGCTTATCGAGTCTCAGTTGTATTGGCTTCGAGAAAATCTGTGAACTGATGACGACTTCTGAGTCCGTTCCCGAGAAATCCAATGTTTTGACGCGAGCAGCACTTAAAGAGCGGGCACAATCGACTCTAGATTTACACTCAAGGACTCCAGTTGTTTCATCAGAGATACCTGAGCAGACAAAAACAAACAATTAGAAATTCTAGAAGAACGCCGGTAGTCTCACCTTCTGCACAGTTAGAGCAAGCATCAGCTGAGTTGCAAGACAATTGAGCTTTTTCATCGTGACTAAAACTCGACTCAGGACGAGCTCGTCGTGTGCAATTCTCACAGATTCCGATGGACACGAGTGAAGTGTTATTTGTTCGAGCGCAGCTTTGGCCATAATCAGTTGACTGGCAGGATGATTCGACAGCTTGAACTTCTTTTGTGCACTTTTTACAAACTCCGATGGATGAAGATGACGTGTTATCAGTCTTTGCACAATCTAGGCAAATGGTCGTCGATTCGCTGGTTGAAGCAGCTTCGCTTATGTTCGTCCGCCCCATGCATTTCTCGCAAACACCATAAGAAGATGTCATTACATTGTCACTCTTACTGCAGTCAGGACATGCAGCAGTTGACTCGCAGCTCGAGGCAGCTTCGGTGTCATCAGCTCGACCCTTGCACTTTTCGCAGGTCCCGGAAGAAGAGCACGATGTCAAGCCATTGTCGTTCCTAATGCAATCAGGACATACAGCAGTTGACTCGCAGCTCGAGGCAGCTTCGGTGTCATCAGCTTGACCCTTGCACTTTTCGCAAGTCCCAAAAGAAGAGCACGATGTCAAGCCATTGTCGTTCCTACTGCAATCAGGACATGCAGCAGTTGACTCGCAGGTCGAGGCAGCTTCGGTGTCATCAGCTTGACCCTTGCACTTCTCGCAGGTCCCAAAAGAAGAGCACGATGTCAAGCCATTGTCGTTCCCAATGCAATCAGGACATACAGCAGTTGACTCGCAGCTCGAGGCAGCTTCGGTGTCGTCAGCTCGACCCTTGCACTTCTCGCAGGTCCCAAAAGAAGAGCACGATGTCAAGCCATTGTCGTTCCTACTGCAATCAGGACATGCAGCAGTTGACTCGCAGGTCGAGGCAGCTTCGGTGTCATCAGCTCGACCCTTGCATTTTTCGCAGGTCCCGGAAGAAGAGCACGATGTCAAGCCATTGTCGTTCCTAATGCAATCAGGACATACAGCAGTTGACTCGCAGCTCGAGGCAGCTTCGGTGTCATCAGCTTGACCCTTGCACTTTTCGCAAGTCCCAAAAGAAGAGCACGATGTCAAGCCATTGTCGTTCCTACTGCAATCAGGACATGCAGCAGTTGACTCGCAGGTCGAGGCAGCTTCGGTGTCATCAGCTTGACCCTTGCACTTTTCGCAAGTCCCAAAAGAAGAGCACGATGTCAAGCCATTGTCGTTCCTAATGCAATCAGGACATACAGCAGTTGACTCGCAGCTCGAGGCAGCTTCGGTGTCATCAGCTTGACCCTTGCACTTTTCGCAGGTCCCAAAAGAAGAGCACGATGTCAAGCCATTGTCGTTCCTACTGCAATCAGGACATGCAGCAGTTGACTCGCAGGTCGAGGCAGCTTCGGTGTCATCAGCTTGACCCTTGCACTTTTCGCAAGTCCCAAAAGAAGAGCACGATGTCAAGCCATTGTCGTTCCTACTGCAATCAGGACATGCAGCAGTTGACTCGCAGCTCGAGGCAGCTTCGGTGTCGTCAGCTCGACCCTTGCACTTTTCGCAGGTCCCAAAAGAAGAGCACGATGTCAAGCCATTGTCGTTCCTACTGCAATCAGGACATGCAGCAGTTGACTCGCAGGTCGAGGCAGCTTCGGTGTCATCAGCTTGACCCTTGCACTTTTCGCAGGTCCCGAAAGAAGTGCACGATGTCAAGCCATTGTCGTTCCTAATGCAATCAGGACATGCAGCAGTTGACTCGCAGGTCGAGGCAGCTTCGGTGTCATCAGCTTGACCCTTGCACTTTTCGCAGGTCCCGAAAGAAGAGCACGATGTCAAGCCATTGTCGTTCCTAATGCAATCAGGACATACAGCAGTTGACTCGCAGCTCGAGGCAGCTTCGGTGTCATCAGCTTGACCCTTGCACTTTTCGCAAGTCCCAAAAGAAGAGCACGATGTCAAGCCATTGTCGTTCCTACTGCAATCAGGACATGCAGCAGTTGACTCGCAGCTCGAGGCAGCTTCGGTGTCATCAGCTTGACCCTTGCACTTTTCGCAAGTCCCAAAAGAAGAGCACGATGTCAAGCCATTGTCGTTCCTACTGCAATCAGGACATGCAGCAGTTGACTCGCAGGTCGAGGCAGCTTCGGTGTCATCAGCTTGACCCTTGCACTTTTCGCAAGTCCCAAAAGAAGAGCACGATGTCAAGCCATTGTCGTTCCTACTGCAATCAGGACATGCAGCAGTTGACTCGCAGCTCGAGGCAGCTTCGGTGTCATCAGCTTGACCCTTGCACTTTTCGCAAGTCCCAAAAGAAGAGCACGGTGTCAAGCCATTGTCGTTCCTAATGCAATCAGGACATGCAGCAGTTGATTCGCATGTAGAAACACTTTGTAACGAAGGTTCAATGAAGTCCGATCCTTTGTCTTCTCGTTTGTGGCGAAGGTTCGAGCAGCCCTTGCACATCTTCATTGTGTAGTAGGAAGAAGAACCGCAGTTTCCACAGACGCTGACTGACGATCCAACTGAACTCATGTCCGATGTTAGCATGGATTTCATTGATCTGACTGCTGTCGGCTGAGTCCTTGACAAATGGTGGGACAAACGCTGTCCAAAAGGAGCAGATTGACTTCGAGACTGAGCGTTAGACAGATTCCGAGCTGTAACATTGTATGTAAATTTTTAACTCGTAGAAATCGCAAGCAAAATTTGTTACTCACTTGGATTCGCATTGTGTAAGACTGAAGGATGAGGGGTGAACCGGCGATCACGATTCATGCTTGTTTTTCCCACTGAGCTTCGAGTGAGTGGACCGTGTGAAAAGCTAGGCTCATGTTTAAAGGATACGTTGGGACGTCGCTCTGCGGTGAAACAAGCATTCGGGATTGGAGAACAAAGTTGACTTTGATCGATATGGAAACTCACCGTCAATGGCCGACTTAACTTCATTCTGATTCTTTTTGATATCATCGACTCTCTGTGCGATGCTTGCAATGTCACGGCGCTGCCCATCAATGAACGCTTTCATCGATTGCTGTTGAGGGTCAGAAGGGTTCATTCTTGTCATTTCAAGCCGCACAAAGTTCGCCGATTCCTCGAGACGCGATTCAAGAGCCATCCTCTCCTTCTCGAGCTCCTGGTACCTTGACTGCAGCTTCTCAAACGATGCGCGACGGCTTGGAGCAATCATCTTCCTAAGAGCAAATAAATTTCCGACCAACAACTTTCACTTGAATTTCGAAACGAATAAGAATGAATTCTAGAGCAAAGGTAACTGAGAACTGCAAATGAAATGAAAACGTCGCTCTCAGAGCGGTGAACTTTCCCGCGTATCATTAAGTGGGCCGACCCAGCGATGATGAAAATCAGATTTGATTCGAGCCTGTGGAAAACTAAAGCTCTGATCACTAATTGAAATGAAACAGAGAAAACTTCTAGTTTAAAGTATTACTTTATTAGCGCTTCTTCTCTTGTTTCAAACAATCGACATCCTTGTGGAGTTTATTAACGTTGCCTTGCATTAGCTCCACGTTGCACATCAGAGTCTCCATGGCATCATTGACAATTTGAAGTTCGTGCTTCAAATCTTCTTCCTGGCTCAAACTGCTGACTTGAGACGACATGCCGAAGAGTTTTTCGCACTTGATGTCTCTGTTGCATCCCTTAGCCTCCAATCGCACTCGTTCTTCTTGGAGTTGGTTGAGCTTACAAGCCATTGACTTGATTTTCAATCTGAACTCTTCAATTTTCTCGTCTTTCTTTCGCTCTTTCTTCTGTTGAATGCAGTTTTCTTGCTCGACCTCCAACAGAGCATCTTCAAGTGCTTCGAAACCACTGACAGTGGACATGTTAGATGGAGTCTGCGGGGGCCTCAATTTTGTTAGTGGTTCAGGACAAGAGCGAGATCTTGGGCGAAAGCTTTGACCAACTGTTGAAATTGGAATCGGGCCCCACTTGTCAACCGGATTACTGCGCTGCATGCAAACGGCAAAACTGACCATTTTTTTAAGCTTTCGTACTTCGACATCCAGTCTCTGCTTCAAATGACACAGCTCGAACTCAGGCCGGCACTTCATAGTCTTCGCTTGAAGCTCGCGGTTCATCTTGTCGATCAAATAGTTTTGCATTTGGATCTCATATTTCATCTTCTTGTATTTGCTGCTGAAAGCTTCCTCGAGCTGGGGCGGATTTTCTTTTTTCTTTCCTTTGTCATCTTTTCGTACCTCTGGCTTTGGATTGTTCTCGACATCCAATGCGGTCTTAGATCTCATTGCTTCCAGTTTCGATTTGGCAGAAATTGATTTTACTCTTGGCCTCGACGTTTTCTTTACACCCGAAGCTTCTTCCTCGCAAGGGTTTTCAGGGCATTGAAGTTCATCAAAGTCATTTCGGTTCTTTTTTAGAACGAGAAGAGTTCGCCCAGACGTTGGAGGATTCTTGGAGTTATCCGGCCGGCAGTTTTGCTTTTGTTTAACTGATTGTGTTTTCGACGAGGCTGCGACACTTTGCTTCGAAGTTTTTGGTGGCGAAAATTTACCATCAAGCCGAGTTGAGCATTTTGACGGAACAGATCCGCCAACGCTTGCTTTTGAAACCGACGGTTTCACGACAGAAGCTTTGCTCGGGGTTTTCGTTGGTAATTTTGAAGCACTCGTGAATGGCTGACACTTCGACATCGTTTCAGCCTTAGCGCAACTGCTAGCGACGCTCACTTTGGGCCCTGAAATGTCGGACTTCTTTCCGCATTTGTCACAAACGTTCGTAGACGAGCACGCGGGAGTCGACTCTGTAATGATAGATTATTTTATCAAGTACACATTTAAGATAGCATTAACTTTGTCATTAAGCTCACTTGGTTTGCATCCTGAACAAACATTTAGAGAGTCGCATGGCGGCTTCCGTTGGCTTTCTCTAATTTCTGCTGCAGGATAAACGCTTGCGATCACGAACGACTTTCTAGGTGTGTTTGTCGATTGGCAAGACGTTGCAGAGTTGGTATTCGCGCATTTGTCGCAGACACCGTAAGATTCACACGCACGCGTACTGCGGTTGTTTATTGATGACTTGTCACAAGCTGAGTAGGATTCACAACTTTTTGAAGATTTAATCGTTTTGTTCTTTTTACAATCGCTGATCGATTGGCAAGACTTTTCAGGAGTTACGAGTCCGTCGGAACTCCATTCATTGACGCCGCCACAAACGCTGCAAACACCCATGGACGCGCAAGACTTCTGAGGGAATTTGCCACAAATATCGAGTGAATCGCATGATGAACTGGCATCTACTTCTTCCTCTATCCTCGGCATGTTGCTGCCAGAGTTGCTGCAAATCCCAGTCGACGGACTTGGCAGTTTTCCCTTTCCGCAGTTTTGACAAACATTTAAAGAGTCGCAAGGTGTTTCCGATTTAGCAAGTTTCTTTCCAAATGATCCACCGGATGCCAGACAATTGATTGTCACACGACTTGTCTTGGACTTCGGACTAGCTTCCTGCGCACAACCCTTGCAGATACCGAGAGACTGGCATGACGAAGCCCTGTTGATCTTGGATCGCGAATTTTCACGTGATGCAGGTTGCTTTAATAAGCTGTCACGTAGCGTTGAAAATCCACAGATGTTGCACAAGGCTGAGGATTTGTTTGATGCTTTAGCCTTTAAACAGGAACTGTAGCTCTGCTTGTTCGTACTGACTGTCGATGGCGGTAGAGTTGTTGCTGAATAAAATAACATTAGGACGGGAAACAAAATTACCTTTTGAGCTTACCTAATGGAATTGTCACTCGATGATCAATGCAAGAACAGCACTGCTCTGCCATTACAAATTCTTCTTTAGCAGCGACATTTTTCGCCTGGTTTGAACTCCCCCCGATAACGAACGAGTCCTTCTGATTGACGGTTGGGATGTTTGGATGTCCAAGTTTGATGAATGCCTCGTGTAAGTTCTGTGCAAGGTCATGATCACGCTCGGGATGAACGTTTGGATGCGGCAGGATCGGGCGATCTTCTTCGGACTCGTCTACGTCTGACTTGTATTCAATATCGTTGTAGGAAACTCTTGGCTCAACGTTATCGTCTTCGCCTACGAGATTTTTCATTCTTGCGATCGACATGTTGGGGTGCTTGAACAAATTTCCCTCTGTAAAAGAATCTATCGTACTTGGCTCTGCACTAGTCAAGAAACTCATACTTTGGATCGCAGCATTGACTGCTTTCAGCTCCTCTTCGATTTCTGCTATCTTCGTCTCCAATTTGGTCGCTTCTTTCCGCATCTTGTCAATTTTGGAGTCGAAGCTTCGCTTGCGGCCATCGAATTTCAAATCGTTCACGTCCAAAGCTTCGAATTCCTTCGACTTCTCGTTGATTTCATTTTCTATGTTCGTTATCTTCTCATTCACTTCCAATTTATCCTTCAACAGCAGCCGTCTGTCTTCTTTGAGGTCAGCTATCGGCTTAGCATCCAGTGGGCTCGCCATTTCACGGAATAATTTAGAAATTTCGACAGCAAATTTTGCTCGCAATGAAATGAGCGAAGGAAACTGAGATATTTTTTTTCGATGTGAAAAAACAGTTTTACCACCGCAGAATTGATTAAAACAAATCGAATTGAAAGTGTTTTGATAGGGAAGAACGAGAAACATTGTCAGATAGTCAAAAAAAAAACATTTTAATTTTTTCCCCTAAAGTTCGTTAAGAGTTCGCCACGTGAAGCGTTTGAATTCTACTCAATGAGCTAGCACGTTGCTAGTAGCAACATAACAAGGTGGACTAAGCTATAGGCGAACCTCAAAGTCGTCTCGTTGGCGCGTCTTGAAAACTCCCAGTCATTCGGTTTTCTCATTCTCTCTTCAGGTGTGCTTCAGTTTTGTTTTGATCGTCGTTGTGTTAAGTCGAACTTTTATGCTCCGGAGTTTGAAATCGGAAAAGCCGGGATTTATTTTTGGAACAACTCAATTAACATAATCTTTTGATAAGGAAGAATTGGCGAATCGAAAGAAGTTAAGTTTCGCGTGTTAAAATTTGCACAGCTAAAGGCGTGGAAATTGTTGATAAGGAAATGAGTCAGGAAAAGCCGTAACAACAAGTGACTTGGATAAACTTTGAACGCGGTTTGACTGGTGAGTGAGTGATTAGTTCTTTGCGCAACAGTCCAACGCTCAATCATAACGTTGCGAAATCGTCATGTGATTCATCTCAACACTTGCTCGTCTCTCGAACATAAAGACTTGTGAAGTGACGCTGCGTGATTGAACGGAGTCGACCATTCGAAAGGGATTTCTGTTACCTGAGCATCTCAATTGTGCTCTGACCTGTAAGAAAAATAAATCATTCTAAATTAAATGAAGCGTGGAAGAAGAAGAATCTAAGGAGTTTGTGAGAAGAATATCTTGGATCTCTCGGGTCCTTGGGCGATGTCGAATCTTGCATTCTCATTTCTTCTGATTGGAACACAAGAGAAATGCGGGTTTCATTCGATTTCGTTTTCGAGGAACGCGAGGCGAATACGTCAAGACCTCCTTACTCGCTGATGGAGGTCTCGCCTCTCTTGGCAATTGAATCGTTCGATTAACATTCGAAAAACGCTTTGTTTCTGACGATACGAAGTGAGATCATGAGCGGCTAATTAGCATAAGATCTCTAAAATCGTCGGTTTTGATGTGGTGGAGGCTATAACCGAAGGTGCGCCAGTGATTGTCACCTAATTATTTATGAGGTTTACGAGTCAAATTGCGTCAGAATTCATAAAATCTGCTTCGTCGTCGAAAAAAGTTTTGTCTTCTGTTCCACATTTTCGTTGCAATCCGATACGATTCTATTTTGCTTACGGTTTTTGTCGTCAAACTGCATTTGCTTCATTTTCGACTTCCGACGATTAAGTTTCGGGTTTTCCTTTGAACAAGCTAAACTAGTCGATTGGCGTATGAGATTCAATTAGAAGCATTCAAATAGCGATTAAGGTCTGTACAACAATGACGTCAAAAACGATGTGATAAAGTGGGAAATGAGCCTAAATGAATAACTTTTCTCGTACTTGGCGACGGTGCAGCTGAATGAAACCATAAACGTCCTAAGTATCTGCTATTGATATTTTAAACGTCTTCAATTGTTGTGCAAATTTGGCGATGCGACGATTTCAAATTCATGTCAGAGACGGAAGTTTCGTTTGCGAAGAGAGAAGAGCCTAAATGTGAAATGGATAATCATAAATTACTGATGCCCCTAAAAGCGGCAAACTTATTCAATATTTACGCAAATTTCTACAATACCAAGTGAAAGTCTTTGACGAGTTGAAGCGTTCAGTTTCAACTCAGACGACCAAAAACAGCCGCAGAAGCGTTATTGGAATGCGAGAGTGAAAATTAGTCGCTTTATTGATGATCTAATGTTACTTTAAATACATAAATTAAAGCTCCATTTCTGGACGCGAACAAGAGAGCCTGAGGCGGTTAGATTGTGTTTTATCATTGTGATTGTCGCTGAGTTGTGGTAATTGAAATTGGAAACTTTCGTCGCGGTCTCATGCGAAGGTAGAAAGCGCTAGCTATGGAGTCGCTTTGATCTCAATCTTATCGATGACCCGGCTAAACATTTTGCCGTTGAATCTCAGACTGCGACCTCGAGGTCGCTCAAGACACCAATGACACATCCAAATTAGGACAAATCCACAGCCAAACGTTTTGTTTGCAAAAGCAATTCAGTGTGATCGGCAACAAACTTGTTTCTCGTTATGTAATGAGCAGAGGCTGAAAGAATCTTTGATGAAGACCGCGAACGAAGACCCAAAAACAATTTCGATAGCGAATATCATAATGAACGAATCGTGATGCCGTTTTCAAGATCTCAAGGCGAACTGCTCGCTGTTTCGTGCACTTCGTTCTGAAGGATTCTGGAATCTCTGGAATGTGCCACATCACTTGCCGTGATGAAATGTAAATGATTTTGTTGTTGAGTGTCGAGCGGCGGGAGAAAAAGAACTTTGAGAATTGGAATTATGTGTCGACTGTCTCCACTCGAGACGAAGTTTTTCACTTGATCTTATCAACCGAATCTTTTACTTTTTCATGATTATCAACATCGGCTTCTCATTATTCTTGCGACCCAAATTCCCCGTTCAGATTAACTGCACAAAAGAAGATTTACAGCGAACATGAAACAGGCTGGAAGATGTTTTGCTTGTGGTGCAAAAAAATTAGATTATCACGAAGATTACTTCGACCGTGTAAGAGAATCTGGAACAGAGTCTGATGAAGCAAACGACTGCAGCCTCGGCTCGATCGAATCAACGACTTCAATTAGCTTCACACTTGGCGATGGTCATTGAGCAATGAAAGCAATCGATCTTAAATTGCTGGCTTAAGCAAGGCAAGCTGTTGTTCATCTCGCCACTTTAAGTGAGCTCTTAGTTTCTTAATTATTATTGTTTGCAGCTTTGAAGTTTGTGAAACAAGCGTAATTCGAAGAAGACAAAATAATTATAGGAAATTGAATGAATCTTGTTGTGCCATGGAGTTTGTTTCTGAGTAAAATTATTTTGCGAAATAATTGTTGTGAAGTGAAAAAGTAAAAGTGAATTGCGAATCATCTCGTAGTTTTTCCGCTTCTCTATCTTGGCGCCTCTTACGTCAACAATCTAGCTCCAATGGATAGCCTCGGTCAATCATTATCGAGTCGTTTATGGAGCTTCACATATATAATCGAAATCAGGTTCTGCTCGCGCTTGTACAGACAGTCGTTAGCTAATTGCCCCAACAAAGACTAAATTTAATTGCTCTGCTCGTCTGACAGATTGTCGATACTTCGTTTCGACTCCATGATTGGCTTGACAACTCTCGAGAATTGTTAAATGCTTTCAAACCTTTTGCCAAATCACCAGAACGAAGGCTCCAACCAACACGAAGTTAAGGCTTGTTCACCTACTACGTGATATCCAAAACGATTCCTCTTGCTATTCTCGTGTTGAATGCTTGAAGAAAGAACGACGCCTAATTAGGATTCATGATTTTTTGTGTTTGCTCAAAAAATTCTTCTGTCTTCTTTTCCTCAAAGAAGATTAAAATGTAAATTCCGAAAGCTTGGCTTGTGTTTAATGAGTCAACAAAGAATTTCCAATGAAACCGTTTTCAAAATTGCCGTCACGTGAATATTTGTGGAATCTCCGCAGCCTCGGAATAAAATTGCATCACGAGCATCAGAAATTGGCTTTACAGTTTTAGAACGATCCAATCCAGTTAAGGATTATTACTCCACTCGTTTCCCGTTAATAACAAGCCAGAACCAGCTCGTGCGGAGAATTGTCATCTTTGAATCGGATCGAATGTTTAATTACATTCAACTTTTATGCTTCAAGAGCTGCTAATTTGAGCTCAACTTATTGGTCAGTTGTTGGCGCGATTAGGAGGTAAAAAGCGAAGAGAAACTGGTTACAGCTTTCTGCTGGTGTTTATGGCCTTTTAAGCAGTCCCATGTTGCTGTCACCATAAAGAATCGTCAAATAAAGCCACGCGATCGCAACAGAACTGTATTGAGCTTCTTCATGCGTATGAGAATCGCTTTTAGAGAAAATCTGTTTGATGTTATTAATTAACAAAACTCTTAACTGCTGGAGCATCGTCGAGCGGAGAATTTACGACATGAAGGCAATTAAATTCATGCACTTTGGATGAAAATAAATTTTCCGACAAGCTCGCGACGCGACGGAACAGTAGAGAAAGAGACAAAGTGGAAATGCCTCGAATGACTGGAAACTCTATAAATTGCAGTCGATGTTGTTCAACCCGAAGTTTTCCCAAAATATTTCAACGTCAATCGTCGTAACGATCGCAAACCGTCGTTCGCCGATCACACGCGAAAACAATTGAAAATGGAAAGTGAAATTTAAAGTGAAGTTAAGTTATTCAATTCCAGCGATGACGCTAATTTGTGCGGATGGACAACTTCAGCTTTACGACTCACTTGACAGTGCTCGCTTTAATGTTTTTCCAAGAGAAACCAAGCGCGATAATCTCGATGTTGGCATCGTTGACTCTTTGCATGTAACGCGAGTCGAAACATGAAAGCGAGTTGAGACCTGGTTCAAGGTCAAATTGAATTTATCGCCGCAAAGTCGACTCGATTATCTCGCTGCATGCGTGAAAAGCGAGAAAGAATTTTCTTCACAATTAATTCTCGCGTTTATCGTGCGATCGAACTGAAATGTCCGACAAGTCACGATGAGTTTCAAGCTCGACCGATGCTCAGACGTCGGGTTACATGCGAGGCGCTGTAAAGCGGAAACTCATTGACTGAAGAAATGGGCATTTAAGAGATGAGATTTTGACCGATAGTGATGAGAATTGAGAACGCTCAACAATAGACAGCGGTGCTCGAGGCTCATGAGCTCACAAAATAGATTGAAAGCGTCATTAGCGAAGATTTGAATTCGTCTGCTGGAAGCCTTTCGAAATGATGCAATTAAAACTCGAAGATTGCTTCTCGTTTCCCCGCTCAGGTGGATCGCATAATAAATCTGATAAAGAGTAATAAGAAGAACCAGTAGACTCGATCTCAAGATTTTCATTCTCCGCTTTGATCCGTTTTCTTTGTCATAAATTGCTTCGTTGCTGCTGCATCGTCTGCTTCTGGCTACCGAAACATTTTACTTTGATTTCCTGTTTGTTCAATTCTCTTAATTGTGTTCAGCGTCCATTCGACATGACCACATTCTAGGAAGATTAAAAATGTCTCTAGCCGTCCTGATCAATTTATGACGACTAATTTGAGAGCTGATGATTTTTCTAATGATGATTACAGTGTTGGAACGTGCTGATTGTTGATGTTCTCTGCCTTTTGCAACCGAGCATCATCACACACGTAGCGATCAACTAGAGCTACTAAAATTCTTTTAGCAAATCATTTTAACAATCCTGTAAGTTCATTCATAGCAACAATATCCAATCCTACCAACTAAGATACCAAAATAAGCTTTGACGATATTTTATCAGCTTATTGTTGTCGATGTTATTATTAGAAACAGTTTTTGATAACAAATCGATTCTAAAGCTTTGATCTTATCAATCGTGACGTTATCAACCTCTTGAGAATGGAGTGTCGTCGTTTGTCGCAAGGAAGTAGTTTCCAGTCAATCCAATGTTTCCTACTGGTCCTCCCAATGAGGCAGTGCGACCAGTCGGTATGCAACGATCGTTCAAGATATCCTCCCATGAAGTACATTCAGTTGAAGTGAAGCGCGAATTGATTGACTCGGCGTAGAAGAGAATGCATCGAGTATGTGAGCACTGCTGATTGATTTCAGTGCAACCTGGTTGTAGTCTTCCACCCTGAAAGTTAAGTTGATTGTAAGAATGTCAAATAAAGCTGAACATTGCTTACGTTTGGATAGAAGCTAGCGTGTCCGATAGGCTCTCTCATGCCCAAAGCTCCAGCGTTAGTGTGGATAATTTCAACGTAGACTGCGTCGGCTGGGGAAGTTCTCTGGGTAGGATCGTCGAAGGGGAAAAGTGGTCCTGCAGGGTCCAAGGCCATGATGACCTGCAACTTACCACGCGTAGTTGACTTTCCAACGAAACCGGCGACTTGCCCTCTACATAAAGTCAAATGATGTGACATTACTTAATTCATGCGAATAAGAATTTACCCGAGAGAATGACCGATAACGTGAACTTCTGGATAACGGATTTGATTATTTGCGTGAAGGAAATCCGCGAATCTAGCAATAAACTGTCCTACTTCTGGGCATCGGTTGCGAGCAGTGATGTAGTTCGGGGCAGAAGCACCAACAGCCCAATCGACTGTGATCATCTATTGGAGTAATTCTTTGTTATTTTCTTCAAGGATCTGTAATATGTATTCTCACGTTGTATTCGCCATGTTGCAAGTAAGCTTCGGCTACCAATGTATTTACTCGTGATGTAATATCGCCAATCCATCCGTGAATAGTGAAGCGCGTCGGATGTCTTGCATCGAAATTAGAGTTTTGAATGGATGCCATGTTCAAGGTGATAATTTGAGCGGCAGTTGGATTGCGACGAGTGAACAGCAAAAATCTGACGTCGTTCTCTGCAACAAAGAGAGGCTCGACTGGAACTTCATACGTGTTCAAGTCAATCAAGTGCAAGCGACCTTCAGCGTCTGGCAACATTGTCCATCGAAACTTTGATTCGTCGACTGCATTGCCTCGGGAAATGCTCGCGATTGGTGATGCCAGCAAAACTGTTAATATAACACATTAAAAGAAATCAAAATTATGACGATTATTTTGCGCACCATCAGCGAGCAAGAACAAAGAGAGAAACACTAAACACTTCATTGTACAATCACTAACTGATGTCGCTGCTCGACCACCAGGTCTCTTTATACCTTCGGGATTATAAGATTTTTGATTCCGGCGTTCACTTATCAGATAATAATTTTATCAGGAGATTTCAATTTCATTCATGAAACAGTGATCGGAAAGGCTAGTTGATGTTGCCAGCGCACATCATAGCAGCTCGTTACGAGTAATAACCTCCCGAAAATACAATTCGCAACCATTTAAATTACATGATGTTATTCACAAACGAGCATAATCTGGATAGCTGATGATGATGATGACTGACTCAATGTTTTCTTGTTTATTTCAGATTGCGCAGCTTGAACTCGACAATATTCATCATGCGTTGGTTAAGAAGATCGTCAGAGACGCCGCAGCTTCTTGGACTATCACCATTGAAATCTGAAGATTCTCTCTCAATCAGTACAATCAGTATAAACTCAATTGATCAGCGTCAACAGAAGCCAGCAGTCGAATCGATATCTGATATTTTGAGGAACAGAACACCGAATCAATCGGCGAGGAAATCAAGATTAGGTGAGGATATTTTGGTAAAGAATAAGTCAGGCGTTTGCTGAAATGGTTTCAAAGCAAAATGATGAGAGATGTCTATGAGGTACACAAAATGTATTTATACATTAGAAATTGGATTACGCCCTTGAAAATTTACAAATGTTAATTTCTAATCAATCACAATATTTCCTCGAAAGAAAATTTATCGAGACCTTGCATAACAAGTTTTGTCGTTTTGTTGTCGTCGAGTTAATTAACAGATTTCCAATTAATTCCGCGCCTACGCTCTCAAGATTGAAGTTTCTGTAACGAATGACCTTGATAAAGCAAAAGTCGATGTGACGATGATGACATTTTCAATAAAAAATCATTTTTCATGCTGTCGCTTAACAATGTCGATCTTGAAAATTAAATGTTGCGGCTCATGAAAAACGACTGAGACGAGGCATCGAAATTTATGTGGGAGTTTACGATAAGAATGCTTCATCGGCTCATTTCAATGCACAACGACAAATTGACGGTCATAAAACGAGAAATTATGTGTCGGAATTATGATGGAATAATCATGAGGGTTCAGATTGTTTACAAGTCATTTTATTGGCTGTGTTTGTGTCGCTCGAGTCACATTTGAATACACAAATGAAGATCACATTAAAATGCACAATGTGTCTCATAAAGAAACTCAAACTGAAAATGCTCGAGCGAGCGAGAATTGATTCAGTGTTCGTTAGACATTGTGCAAGTGCAGTTCGAATGTGACCGAAAATATTTTTTGGAGAAATCAAAGCATCTGCTTCTTGTTAGCTTTCGCCTTTCGCTCATCGGAGTTCGGGTTTGGAAATTTGTCCGTGTTCCCATCTCGCTGACAGCTGAATTTGATCGTAATAGTGAAAGTAACTGGATTTTTTTCTTACTATCATCTTCAGATCAATCATCGCTGTCGTCGCAAACGTTAAACTGGTCAAAGAAGCTCACGAAATCAACAGAAAATTGTTATAACATTCAAGAAGGAAGAGTCGTCGAGAGGGGATTGAAGGGTCGATACGTTTCTCCAGTCCGAATCAAGAACAAGCACAGCTCCTTGATTCGATCGACGTCACCAGCCGCGCAGTCAATAACCAGCATCGAAACGATTTCACCAACACAACAGTCGCCGTTCAGCAGCAATTCACAAACACTCAGCTGGAGGATTTTGCAACGCGATAAACTCGCAGCTAACGGATTCGATGCTGATAAGAGGGACGCGGGAGATGAATTTGAAAATCGATTAAAAAGCAAACTCAGCAGAACGATCGGAGGCTACAGCGTGCCATACCGAGAGAAACGGAATCCGTTAAGCAGCACGAGACTGTCTTGCTATAAACCGCTCGCCGATAGGAAGTTTGACATTCCGAATCTCAAGAATTATAAATCGGTTGACGACTTTCTGTCACTCGACAAACCAGACATGAACAATTCGGACCACGCTGTTGCATCCATGCCGTTCATCGCTTCATCTCAAGATCTCACAAAGAATTCGCTGAAGAAAAACACAAGCGACGAAACACCAAAGATGATTCAAGACGCCACCGAGTCGATTCAAAAGTCAAAGAAACATGGGATCAGCAACAGAATCAAGTCGATGTCTGACAAGACCCACAAACTTTTCTCGAGGATATACTCGAGCTCCAATCTCAAGTCTGGCAGCAATTCTTCGTCATCCGATGTGTGCAACGATTTCATTCTTCAAAGACCGAACAAACAGCCAGCGAATGTGATCAACTGCCGTCGAAGTCTGAGCTACGGAACGCTGCCTGGCGTTAATGAGTTCGAAGTGAAGAAAACAGAAGGGGAAGACGGCGACTCAGGAATTTTAGTAAACGAGTCAGGAGCTTCGTCGATGGTCGAAACAGATTCAAGTTCAGACGACGCCAAGACGGAGATCGAACAGACGAAACCTCAGCAACAAATTCATACCGCTAAAATAGCCAGCAATAGCTCAAGGTGAGTGATACCGAGTTGACATTTTATTGTGATATTCACAATTTTCAACATTCCACAGAAATCTGTCGAATCAAAATATTTCCTGTGATGTCGTCGAACCTAAGAACGAGACTTTTGATCTTTCTGCTTGTCGCCATTCAAGCAGCACTGATCAGATTTTGTCGCCTTCATCAACGCTGAGTTTCGCTGCGAAGAGATCGAGGAATTTGTCAATGGATGAACTGAGTGAGAGGAAATTTAATGAAGCGCCTAAACGAAATTCCATAGTCTCGGAACTTGTCGCAATGTAAGTTTCAAATGGATCGTCAAAGAAGAACAAGATTTAACACTCAATGATTTTCTAGGATTGAGAAAAACGAAACAAAGTTCAACACGATGAGAAACCCTCGACGATCGAAGCCGCCGGTAGTCAACGATCAAGCGCCATCCTGTGCGATTAGCGTATCCAATTTAAGCGATGACGATAAAATTAGGTTGAAGACTTCGCAGTCAAAAGAAAATCTTTGCGAACAAAACGAGCGATCGAACAACTTTGACGATGCAACGAAGATGAAAACGACTTCGAACTTCTGCACACTGCCACGCAGACCAAAGACAAACTCACAGTGCTCATTCCTGACGGTTTCCTTTGAGAAAGGACCCGGCAAGAAATCTCTGGGCTTCACAATCGTTGGCGGCGCTGACAGTCCTCGTGGTGCTCTCGGAATCTTCATCAAAAGCATCATGCCCAACGGCCAAGCAGTCGAGAGCGGTCTGTTGAGAGCTGGCGACGAAATCCTCGCAGTCAACGGCCAAGTCTGTCACGATCTCACCCACCAAGATGCTGTGAGGATGTTCAAGAGCATCAGAAGCGGCGAAATAGTTCTCAACATTTGTCGCCGTAAGGTTAACGTTTGTGTCAAGTGAAGCAAATCTATTGATTCAAATAAAGTTTATTAAGTTGTAAAATGACTTTTTGAGGTTTCAAGAACATCGTGTGAGTGATAAACGTTTGTTCGTGGCAAGTTGACTTTCTTCTTGCGTGTCTCGCCAGCGACAAACCCTCGTTTTCATGGTTTGTGTAACCTGATAAGAGACAACCGAAGCGTAAAATCGATTCTTGGCTTTGTATTCTCGTCTTCGCTTGTGACGAGCAAAACAAAATGCGACATGCTTCGCATGTGAAGACGGACGGGTTGCGTAACGAGAGAGAATTAATTGAGTCGTTAGTCGTGGCTTTTTCGGGTGATCACGCAAAACAACCTGCGACGTCTTTTATGGCTTCTGGACTTTTCAGTGAACTTTTTTTTCGCTTCAATCGACCGGATGTGAGAAATTTGAATCTCGACCAGCTGGCGAACTTAACATTCAAAAAAACTCTCTTTCCAGTTAAGATTTTACATTCCCTTCTGTACTCTTGATTCAAAGTACTGACGGTCATGCAACCTATCGAAAAACTGAGAAAGCCCAAATAATAGGAGAATCTTAAATCCACGACGAAATCGAGCAAATTGTTCAAATATAGTCAGCTGTTGATCGAGAAGACATTGAAGTTTGCCTCGTAATTAAGTCGACGATGGTAAAAAGCGAATCGTTTCCGTGGTGGAATGTTTAAGTCCATTGAAACGGTTTTTGCGATCGACATCGGCGGAATGAGAGTACAAACAGTTCAGCAGGTCGCACGTCTGCGTTGCCTTCACCCACATTCTTTTACGACGCTAATTGTTAAGTAATTTGTGTTTCCAGCGTATTAGCGTCGCAGTTTCAGACCAATTAATCGAAAATCTCGCTCTATTGTCGTGAGACTCTCGCGTGATTGACGAAGTTTTCCTTTTATTGCTCATCGTCGACGGCGGTTTGAATTCAATTTCTATGCAGCCCAAGGCGAATTGTGACAAATGCTTCATTGTGATCACTTTCACCGCAATTTGCCATCCTCACGACACATGATTAATGAGACACCGGCGGTAAAAAACGAGGCTGCTGGCGATCAAGCTTCGCTTTTTATCGCGCACTGGAATCGTTCAACTTTTTGCATGAAACGAAGAAAAGCTGCAACCAGTCGTGAGAGACGAAGAGTCGATTGCAATAATTTCTCGTTTCTTGCTTGCCTTCCAAGGTCATTTCATGTGCATAATCGAGAACTCTGTTGCGGTTTCATGTGGAGGCGAAAAGTTTTCTGTTTTGCGAAGAATTCGTAAAAGAATTTTGACCCAAGAAAATATGGCGAAAACCGATGAATTCCCCGTTTAGCGATC
Source organism: Smittia sp. YW1114-2 (assembly GCA_033064975.1). Taxonomy (NCBI): domain Eukaryota; kingdom Metazoa; phylum Arthropoda; class Insecta; order Diptera; family Chironomidae; genus Smittia; species Smittia sp. YW1114-2. The sequence continues at coordinate 14,972,175 of CP093832.1, read as the reverse complement.
TTTATCGCCTCTTAATGCGACAGCCACTCGATCGCACCTCCCTAATCGCATATGAAGATGAGAAATCTTAATTCTATTTAAATAAATTTTTGGCGAATTCCGATCCACGAGGAAATTATTGAGCGACTTGATGAATATTCCGACAACGTCTCAATATCTTTTCAGAGTTCTCTATTCGATTTTTCGACCCAATTCACGGCTGCAACTAGCCAGCATTAAATAAAGTCCCGTTTGTTTCAAAAACGCAGCTCTTTGATGTGTTAATTGGAGTTTAACGAGAAGAAAGCAATTTGAATGTTATCGAGAAATTCTTATGCGCTAGAGGCGAGTTTCGATTTCTCGCTTTCAAGGCAAGCAGCGTTGTGTTCTGAAGCAGATGGCAAGAATGCACGATAATTTGTTGTTTTCGCATCGCCGTGAACGGCCAAAGCGATAAAGCTGTTTTTCTGATATTTTCGTGCGGTAGATCAAAACCAATGATTGAACTATTGCGTAATTAATCACAACGAGACTCTCCTAACATCAGAGGTCAAGGTTATACGTCATCATCGTACTGGCTCGTCCAAAGATTTACGGCCATACCGTCGTCGTATCTGATGAAACTAAAGTCCATAAACATGGTTTCCTCGTCATTACAGAACGAGAAGATCAAAGCACAAAAGAAATCGAGGCGTCTATGGCAACTGAATAGAATCTTTTGATAAAATCTTGCGAATGTTAAAGAAACTCGTCTCGGTCTTATGAAAAGAGTTGAATTGAGCCAGCGCCTAAAATTTGCTTAAACCATTTCTCTACTTCAGTCTGAATAATTCCGACGGAAGTGCCTGGAATTTTTGCGATATCAGACTCAACTCGTTTTTATCTCGAGACGGCCGACACAAAAAACTTCTACGACATTCTTTCTCTTCACTGCTTTCTCGTCTTTCTTTCTTCTTTGGAACTCGCAAAATCAAAAACCTGGTAAAAGAAGATGATCGAATCACTCAAAGTTGTCCAAGCAGGATGATCCCTCGTCCCAACAAGTTTGATCACGTTCGATGATTGTGCAAGATTGTTAGGACATTTCAATCAATAATAACTTTTCACGACAGCTACGAGTTGATTTTCTTCTCACTCGAGCATCTCATGTTACTCGGACATGGCATTCAATAAAGAAGCTTATTTACCGAACCAGTTTCACCTGTGAAGAGCAAGATGCACCGAACTGTCCTTGAACCAAATTATTTTTTCGATGCTGCGCTGGTGACCATCAACTCAGCGATTTCAAGTGTTTGAGTACGAGAAGTTTTCTAGAAGCCCCATCCAAGGTCAACGATCATGTTTACCGAAACCTTTTCACCGCTTAAAGTGGCGGTGGTTACGATTTGTTTGCATTTACAACTTCATGCGCTCGGGGAATATTTGCTCATCGAACGTGATGTTTGTTGCTTGGCTGCCCGAAAAACAAACGCAGATTGTTGAAGTTCTCCGACCGGGGCTGTTGATGGCTTGATTGCTCTTCGTGCTCTTTTCTTGTTCAAAGGGTTTCGAATTCTCACGGAAATCGAGTTTGGTCGAAGGAACCGCGTTGAATAATTCGCCGAAAAGAACGGAAACCAAGAATTTACTCTCGTCAAAGTTGGCTGCTAATTGAATCTTGAGAGAAAACGAGACTTTCCGCTCGTTTCTTATCTTGTAATTTTGAATCTTGTTAGAGCGCTGGTGACAGCAAACAAACCGAGGTAAACTGAGTTTGTGAAGTGTGTGGCAAATATTTATGACAAGCAACTAAGGGCTTTCGTCTTCCTTCAAACTAAGGCGACGACCTATCACTGAACGAATCGCCTAGACTTCTTAGAATGTCAGGGCTGAAGACTTCGAAGGCTCACAAGGATAAATGCAGAAGATGATAACAACGGCGCTAGTTACAAGGTACAAAACAAGTATTTTGTAACTAAATCCTTAAAACTTTACACAATTCATTTCTTAAAATTTGTAGCGATTTGTAATTTCTCTATTTGAAAGTATGGTATGTTTGACTGGAGTCGAAATCTTCCCCATTTTCTCAGGCTACTCAGTAATAATCAGCAAAAGCTCACGGTTTCAGCAAAAGGCTTCGAATCCAACAAGAAAAGCTTGGAAGGTGCAAAAATATTTAGTAACCTGCCACAAAAAATGTATAAATATATGATGAATTCGCTTGAATTTACAACGCCAACAAGTAAATGCCTCGTATTGACCATAAGTTTACAAAGGTTACATAGGAAGCGGTTGAGCCTCCAATAAACGAAAACATCATTAGCGATTTATTGTCCAAAACCCAACAAAATGATAAAAAAATTACTGAACCGTGCACAACTTTGAACATCAATGAGTTTAGAGTTTCGAGTAATTAGCCCCGAACTCAATTTATCGATGAATCGTTGCTTGGAATAAAATTGACGAACAAATATTGTTAATGTTTTTAAAAAATAAGTGAATATTAAATCAAATTGTGCTCAGTAAATCTCAATTTAACAGATTCACAAAGCAGAATAAATCCCCACTTGCTCCATCACAAGAGGGCAGCCAATGTAACGTCACATTTCGCCAAAACGTGCGCAGAAATCCTTGCTCTGACGTCAAAGTTCAAGAATCAATACTGGCAGTGGATTGATGAACCAGACAATAGAGTGTTTACGTCTTAATATTCTGCTTACGTAGGGCAATCATCGCCACCAATAGCAGATTTTTTCCAATCATCAACTCGGACCCTCAAATCTGGCCCGTCATTCAGAGAATCGAGTGTCTAGGTTTTGGCATATAAAGGCTCCGTGTTTCCTGAGGCAATCAAACGTACGGCAGTCGCTCACCGTTTCAGTCGATAAAGCTAGTTCCCGAGAGTGTTTTAGGCATCGCAGTGGTTAAAGTGAAAATAAAAACAAAAACGTTTACTTAATTGTAAAAAAGAATAAAATTAAAAAGAAAAGCTTTGAAGCAATTTTTGAAATCGAAAAAAAACTTTGAGAAAATTTGAAAAGTTCCTCGTAAAAGCAAATAAAGTTATTGTGAAGTGAGATCAAGGAATCGCTAAAATGTCGAACGAAGAAGAGTTTAGTCCTGACGATATCGTCGTGTCTGGGATTTCCGGTCGGTTCCCGAACTCGAATAATATGCACGAGTTTGAGCATAATCTTTATAATAAAATTGACATGGCCGACGACGACGAAAGCCGTTGGAAGCATTTCAACCCTGAAGTTCCCAGACGATCGGGAAAAATTCGTAACTTGGAAAAGTTTGACGCTTCGTTCTTCTCAATCTTGAACAAGCACGCGAACATGATGGATCCTCAATGCAGAATTCTCTTGGAACATTCCTATGAAGCTATTTTGGATGCGGGGATCAGTCCAGAATCGCTAGTGGGCGGTCGCTGCGGTGTTTTCATCGGCTGCTGCTTCTCCGACTCGCGCGACACTTTCTTGTATCGCTTACCAGCTAAGGAAGGATGGGGAATCTTCGGCAACGCGAACTTTTATTTGTCGAATCGAATTTCCTACGCTTTGGGGCTTTGCGGTCCATCGTTCACCGTGGACACTGCTTGCTCGAGCTCAGCATATGCTTTGGATTGCGCTTATAAATACATCATGAGCGGAGCTTGCGACTCTGCCATCGTTGGTGGTGCTCAGTTGCTTATGAACCCAAACTCCACTGTGGAATATACTCGGTAAGTTGCAAAGCTCAGGGATACAAAATCATGTTAGTGAGAAGTGCTAAAGTAGTTTGGCACTGAAAAACTTCAACGATACAGCTTTTTAAGCTTAGAATAAATATTTTCAAGTGCCAATTAATTATTGAAATCCATAAGCATGTTTGTTCTCTCACAAAAGCTTCAAAAAGCTTGTAATTTCTCAAGTGACAACAGTTGTTAAAACTGATTTTACCCTAAAATTTTGCAGACTTCGCATTCTGGCACAAGATGGCTATTGCAGGCCATTTGATAAGAATGCTTCGGGTTTCTCACGAGCTGATACGATTGCTGTAATTTTCCTTCAACGCCAGAAAGACTCAAAAAGAGTTTACGCTAAACTTTGTCACACCAACTCGAACAACGACGGTTTCAAGAAGGAAGGCAGCTCATTCCCATCAAAAGTTATGCAGCAACAGCTGCTCGAAGAATTTTTCAAGGAATCAAACATTGATCCGAGCCTGGTGAACTTTGTTGAAGCCCACAGCACAGGAACAAAGCTTGGAGATCCTGAGGAAGTTGCTGCTATTGATGAAGTGTTGTGCAAGGGAAAGAACAGGAAGAAGCCGCTTCCGGTGGGATCAGTGAAGTCAAACATGGGCCACGCTGAAGCCTCGTCCGGCGTCGCGTCCATGGCTAAGATTGTATTGACCTTGGAAAACCAGAAGATCCCGCCAAACATTAACTTCACAGAGGCACGAGCAGAGATTCCAGCATTCGCTGAAGGAAGAATGAGAGTCGTGACAGAAGTTGAAGCACTCGACGGCCCGTACATATCAATGAATTCATTCGGACTTGGCGGTGCCAACGCTCATGCTTTGTTCAAAGGAAACGAGAAAACAAAACGGAACAAAGGCCTTCCAAGCGACAACCTAGATCGCCTTGTTATGTGGTCGGGAAGAACAGAAGATGCAGTTAAGTCCATTTTCGACGATATCGTCAAACGGCCGCTTGATGTTGAGCACATTGCACTTCTCCAAAATGCGCAAATCAAGACCAACACCTCGAACATCTACCGTGGCTATGGAGTTTTCGCTCATGACAAAGCAACTGGAAAAGCTGTTTGTACCCAGAAGGATATTCAGCTTTTCACCACCGAGAAAAGACCGATCGTTTGGGTTTTCGCTGGCATTGGCAGCCAGTGGCCGGAAATGGGAACTGACTTGCTGAAAATTCCTCTGTTTGCACAGACAATTCAAAAGTGCCACGACATTCTGTTGCCTCTGGGCTTAAACCTTAAGCACATCATAACTTCACCGGATAAAAGTCTATTCGACAGCGTATTGAACTCGTATGTTGGAATCGCTGCCATCGAGATCGCGTTGACCGACGTTTTGAAAGCCATTGGCCTTGAACCTGACTTCATGATTGGTCATTCAGTTGGTGAACTGGGTGTCGCTTACGCTGACGGTTGTTTCACTGTCGAAGAAGCCATCCTTGCTTCTTACTCTCGTGGTAAAGCCAGTGCCGAGTCTAAGAAAATTAATGGAGCCATGGCAGCAATTGGCATCAACCATCGAGAAGTTAAGAAGATTTTACCGAAAGATATCGACATCGCTTGCCACAACTCGATTGACTCTACGACTATTTCCGGCCCTGCCGATAGCGTCAGAGCTTTCGTGCAGGAACTTACCGAGAAAAATATTTTCGCGAGAGAAGTCGCTTGCTCTGGAATTCCCCTCCACAGTCGCTACATCGCCGAGATGGGATCGCATTTACTGACAAAGCTTAACGAAGTCATCAAAACGCCTCGTAAACGATCGCCGAAATGGTTAAGCTCAAGTTACCCAGAAGAAGATTGGAAAAATCCTGAAAGTCAATACTCGTCTGGCCAATACCACACGAAGAACTTGCTTAGTCCTGTTCTGTTCGAAGAAGTGCTTGATATGTTGCCCAAGAACGCGTTGACCATCGAGATTGCGCCACACGCTCTGCTGAAGTCGATCCTGAAAAGATCGCTGAAAGAAGGCGTTCACTTAAGTTTGACACAACGCGACAACAAGGATGGATCGCTCTTCTTAATGGAAGCTTTGGGAAAGTAAGTTTTATCATTGATAAGATCATTGTGAACATTTGTAAAAGCCAAACTTTTCAGACTTTTCGAGAATGGTATTGACATGGACATTAAGAACCTTTACCCGGCCATCTCCTTCCCCGTCTCACGTGGCACAGCGATGATTTCGCCAATAATCAGGTGGGATCACTCTGAGAATTATGTTGTGCCTCTGTTTGACTCGTTCAACTTCTACGAGAAACGAAACGTTGTCGTCAACCTCAGCGATAAAATATTTGAGTTCATTCAAGGACACATCATCGACGGTGAGTCTGTCAATAAAGCTAATTGACTCTTGAGATTAAGCAAATATTTTGGTTCATAGGAAAAGTACTCTTCCCTGGCATGGGATGGCTGTTCCAGGTGTGGGAGGCGTTTGCTATGATGAACGGCATTCCTCAATTCAGCATGAAGGTTGTGTTTGAAGATGTCAAGTTCCTGCGAGCTACCACGCTTCAGCTGAACCAAGACATCGTTGTCACTATCGCGATTCACCGAGGTGAGTTATATTTGCTTTCGCAAATTAGCTTTGAATGTAAATGAACGTTCTCTTCCAAAGCTTCCGGTCGGTTCGAGATCATTGAAGGAAAATCTGCAATCGCTCAAGGAACAATTAAATCAGCCGAACATATCAAGTTATCTGAAATCGATGTTCTAGAGAATAAGGATGCCATCATGTTGCAGGAGCCTGATTTCTATAAGGAAATGAGATTGAGAGGTTATTACCATCGTGGTTTGTTCAGGGCAGTTAAGGAGATCAGAGACGACGGCTTGACAGGGAAGGTCAAATGGAATGCTGACTGGACGACCTTCATGGATTGTCTGATTCAATTCCAAGTTCTCATGAGAGACACACGCATGTTGATTTTGCCTACGAGCGTTAGAAAATTGGTCATCGATCCTCAACGTCAAATGCAGATCGTCAACAGTAGCCAATCTGAAGACATCTTGTTCGATGTTCAAGCGTGTCCTTATCTTAACATCATCAAAGCAGGAGGCGTCGAGATTCATGGATTTGAAGGAAGCTTGGTAAACCGCCGTCGACCAGCTTCAGACCCAGTTCTCGAAGTTCACAAGTTTGTTCCACACTATTCAAGCCCAATGCTGTCAAAAATTGACATGGCAAAAGTTTGTGTCCAACTGGCATTAGAGAACGAGCCGGTTAAGAAAATGGTCACAGTTGAAATTGACTCTAATGATAGCAAGGAGCCATTGAGTGAACATTTCTTCTCAGGACTGGGTGACTTGCCAGTCATTACACCAGAAAATAATTATCTGACAGCACAAGCTATTGAGATTGACAACGTTTCGGTCGCGGACAAAGAATTGTCGTCGTTCAGCAATGTCAACATTATCATAAAATCAAATTGCATTAACGACAAGGACTTTTTGGAAACAGCAAAGTCAACAATGGGCGGAAAAGGTTTCATCATCTCGAGAGAGCCAGCAAACAGCACAATCTCTTCGTCTCTTCCTAACGGTCTGGAATTGATTGCAGCTATTCCAATCGAAGGCGAAACTATTTTCATGATGCAATTTGCTAAGAGTGATCACGTTAAGCCTGACGCCGTCATCAAAATTTCACCCAACATTTCCGAATGGCTTGAACCACTCAAGAAGGCATTAGCAAATGGAACAGTCTTGGCATACGCCCAGGGTGATAAACTGTCGGGAATTATCGGTTTGATGAACTGCATTCGCAAGGAACCTAACGGCGATAAGGCCAAATGTTTCTTCATCGATGACGATTCAGCGCCAAAGTTCGACATTGAGAACTCATTCTACCAAAACCAATTGAAGCTCGGTTTGTCTACCAACGTCTATCGGAACGGAAAGTGGGGAAGCTATCGTCACTTACGAATTATTGACAACCTGGAAGCTAAGCCGCGTGTCGAACATTTCTACACCAATACAACCGTTAAGGGAGACTTGTCCTCACTCACCTGGTTGGGAGGGCCAATCAAGAATTTCGACAATCCACATGTTAGAATTCAGTATGCGTCTTTGAACTTCCGAGACGTTATGTTGGCATCAGGAAAAATCAACTCTGACGATGTTCTTAATAGAATCCAACAGCAATGCATCATGGGCTTCGAGTTTTCTGGAGTCACCGACAAAGGACGCAAGGTGATGGGAATGGGACCTACTGGTGCAATGGCCACTCACTACCAACTGGACAGAACTTTATTCTGGGACGTGCCATCGAACTGGACTTTGGAAGAAGCGGCGACAGTTCCACTCGTCTATTACACAGTCTACCTCGCATTCTTCTTCATCGCAAACGTTGAAAAGGGAAAAACGATTTTGATCCATGCCGGTTGTGGCGGTGTTGGACTTGCAGCAATTCAAGTTGCTTTGCATTATGGTCTTGAGGTCTACACGACCGTTGGAAGCGATGAGAAGAAACAATATTTGCTGGAAAGGTTCCCAGAATTGCAAGTAAATCATATCGGAAATTCTCGCGACACGACGTTTGAAAAGATGATTCGAGTTGGCACCAAAGGCAAAGGTGTCGATTTTATTTTGAACTCATTATCGGAAGAGAAACTTCAGGCGTCAATCAGATGCCTTGGTATGAACGGAACATTTTTGGAGATCGGCAAGTACGACATAATGAACAAGACACAGTTCGACATGGGCCACTTCTCCAAGAGGATCAACTTTAAAGCAGTTTTCTTCGATGACTTGCCACTCGAATCTGAGGAACTTCAGGTAAGATAAGGAATAATTAATTCTAATTCAACACATGTTTCAACAAAATCTTTTTTAGCTTGTACGCAATCTTATGGAAAAAGATATCAAACGAGGAATCGTTAAACCGCTTAAGACAAATGTCTTCGATGCCTCGGATGTTGAACAAGCTTTTCGGTTCATGGCAAGCGGCCGTCACATTGGAAAAGTTCTTCTCAAGATGCGCGACAACCCAAATGACGTTCAATCGCTGCCGATCAGCGCCTTACCAAAAGTTTACTGTGACTCCAAAGAATCTTTTATTCTCATTGGCGGGCTCGGAGGCTTCGGTTTGGAACTTGCTGATTGGCTGATTTTGAGAGGTTGCAGAAAACTCGTACTGAGCTCAAGTCGTGGTATCAGCAATGCTTACCAAGCTGGAAGAATCAAGTGAGATCAAAATGTCAGAATCGTGAATCATTGTTAAACATTTGTTCGTTTCACAGGATTTGGAAAACTTATGGAGTTAACATTGTTATCAACACGTCGAACATTTTGACGAAATCTGGTTGCGAGCAGCTTATTCGTGATGCTATCAAAGTAGGACCTGTTGGAGGCATTTATAATTTGGCGGTCGCACTGCGTGATGGAATATTTGAGAACCAAACTGAACAAATGTTCCTGGAGTCGCTGGGACCAAAAGCTGAAGCCACTATGTATTTGGACGAAATATCTCAAAAGCTTTGCCCTGCTCTTAAACAATTCGTCATCTTCTCGAGTGTCTCATGCGGTCGTGGAAACGCTGGTCAAAGTAACTACGGCATGGGAAACTCGATTATGGAGAGAATCATGGAGCAAAGAACGAAGCGGGGATTGCCAGCGAAAGCAATTCAGTGGGGAGCCATTGGCGATGTTGGCTTGTTGGCTGATTTGCAGGAGATCAATATGGACATGGAGATCAGTGGAACTCTACCTCAAAGAATCACTAACTGCTTGGACGTTCTCGATTCTCTGCTGAACGTGGAAGAGCCGGTGGTTGCCAGCATGGTCGTTGCTGAGAAGCGATTCGACGACATTAAGAAAGGAAACATCATTGACGCTGTTCTGAACATCATGTCGATCCGCGACAAGAAACTGGTGTCAATGGACGCCTCACTCTCTCGTCTTGGCATGGATTCTCTGATGGGCGTTGAGATCCAACAAATCCTCGAACGTGATTACGACGTTGTTATCTCATCACAAGAAATGAGATCCCTGACCCTGAGCCAGTTAGAAAAAAGAGTTAACTCAAAGGATTCTGGTGCAGTCATTCAAGTGGATGAAGTGACTCAAGACATGGCATTCCTATTGGCTTCGTTTGGAAATGAATCGACTAGCGACAAGACAATTTTGAAAGCCCCGAGTGCCTCCGATTCCGGAAACACGAAAGTTTTAATAATTCCTGGCTTCGAGGGAATGGCTGGAGACGCTTGGTTTGCCGTGGCTAAGAACATCAAGCATCCAACTTATATTCTTCAGCTTGGAAACGCAACAGGCATTGCCACAATACAAGAAATGCTCGATGCTGTCCTCAAGGTAAATTATTTCTGCCTATATTCGAACATTTTCTTAAACGTTTTTATATTCCAGGATGTGCTCGATCTGTTCTCGGGCAAAGGAAATTTCTGCATTATTGGCTACTCATTTGGAACATTGCTAGCAATTGAACTTGCAAAAGCTCTTGAGTCGAGGGGCAAGAAAGGAACTCTTAAGCTGATTGATGGCTCCCCACAGTTCCTTAGCATATTGGCAAACATTTTTGTTCCAGTTGTCACTGACGAAAACATTCAATCGCTGATTGTTTCGACTTGCATTAAACTTCTTTTCCCCGACGAATATCATGAAATTGCCAAGAATGTTTTCTCTAAAACTTCTTGGGAAGAAAGACTTGAAAGCTTCGTGCAAGTGGGTCAAACCAGAAGTCAATATAGCGCAGATTATGGCAGCAAAATGTTGAATGCGCTGATCAACCGACTCAAAATTTCCCTCACCGCTGACAAGCTTCAGCTTCCAACTCTCACGTCAACACCAGTATCACTCATAAAAGCTTCAGATTCATCAGCGCAAGGTCTAGGAGAAGATTATGGATTAGGCAAGATAAGCAACAGCAAGTTGGACATCTCCGTCATTAGCGGCAGCCACACCTCAATACTTAGCAATCCTGACATCATCAGGTTGTTGAACAATTGAATTTAGTTTAAAGGATCTTTCCAAGACGTGATATTTGGTTTTGTGAATGAAAATTTCTCTCGGTGGCTTGAAAAACGAATAAAATTTTTAAAACAAAAATCAAAAGAAGGAAATGTTCATTGTGAGTTCATCTTAATGTTTCCTTTATAAAGAGTGCGAAATGCATCAAACTGTCCATGAACTAAATAAACTTGTCTGATGCATCGCGCTTGACCATCAACTCGGATTCTTGAGCAACTTATAGCCCACACCGAAGGTCAACGATCATGTTTACCGAAACCTTTTCACCGCTTAAAGTGGCGGTGACTACGATTTGTTTGCATTTACAACTTCATGCGCTCGGGGAATATTTGCTCATCGAACGTGATGTTTGTTGCTTGGCTGCCCGAAAAACAAACGCAGATTGTTGAAGTTCTCCGACCGGGTCTGTTGATGGCTTAATCTTCGTGCTCTTTTCTTGTTCAAAGGGTTTTCAATTCTCACGGAAATCGAGTTTGGTCGAAGGAACTGCGTTGAATAATTCGCCGAAAAGAACGGAAACCAAGAATTTACTCTCGACAAAGTTGGCTGCTAATTGAATTTTGAGAGAAAACGAGACTTTCCGCTCCTTTCTTATCTTGTAATTTTGAATCTCGTTAGAGCGCTGGTGACAGCAAACAAACCGAGGTAAGCTGAGTTTGTGAAGTGTGTGGCAAATATTTATGACAAGCAACTAAGGGCTTTCGTCTTCCTCCGAACTAAGGCGACGACCTATCACTGAACGAATCGCCTAGACTTCTTAGAATGTCAGGGCTGAAGACTTCGAAGGCTCACAAGGATAAATGCAGAAGGCGATAACAACGGCGCTAGTTACTGTCAGGTTTTCAACAGGTAAAAAAATGCAAGACAATTTGTAGTTTTTTTACATATGTATTAGCTCTAGAACATTTCAAATTGCATGCTTTGTTTTGAGCCGAGCAAGGTGCTTGTAAGGTAGAATAATATTTTAATAAATCAAACGATGATGCGCAATTTGCACAGCGCAAAATCATCTTGACTCGAGCTGGTCTTTAAGTAAGCGAGAAAACACGGATTTCTCGGTGTTTAATTCCTGAGACGGTTAAAATTCAAACATTTGAAAAATAAAACAAGTTTAAAATCTAATCTTTGTCAATTGAACAGTTGAAATGACAGCCAAATCAGGTGGAAGACGACCGGCGTGTTCCCACGATCGCCAGAACTCAATCTTTTGTCTTCCCTTTTCAAGTTTTTCTCATTCACGCTCCAGTGACAACCCAATTGATGAATCGTCTTGCTTTATTTCACAACGCACGATCAACTGTGGTGACGAGATCATCAAGTTGTCTTTCGATTTAGAGTTAAAACTGTAATTTATGCGGTGATCAGATGAACACCGAATGTAGACTTTACATTTTCTGTTACATTTCTGGATTCTTTTGATGGGTTAAACAAACCATTTGAGACAAACGAGAGAAAAAAAGAGAAAACGACAAAGCGACCTTGCACGTATTAAAATTCATCCAACGGGGCTCAGATAATGAGGCTGAAAAAGCCAAGCACGAACTAAGTTGTATTCGATTGCATAACTGCGTCAGTTGAAATCAAAGGGTCTAATTCAAATTTAATATTGACCTCTAATATTTCCCTTCGGCAGCTTTTATCGTCAAAGAGTTGAGAAACTTTTGGAGAAGATTTCAAAATGTTAACGGAAAGCTGTGATCGCTTCGATGTAAGCTGCCGTTTAGCATCCATTGTGTGTTCGATGATGATATGGCGATATGTTTGAACAGTTCCGAACGGTTAAGCAAAGATCAGAACGGGCCGGTTGCCTATTCAATCTATTCCACTGGTTCACACAAATCGGTTTACGTCCAATTTCACGATGAGAAATTTTTACTGAAAATTCGCACTGTCAACTCTCAAGGCTTAAACTTAGGATCGACGCAACCAGGCAAACTGAATTGAATTCAACTAGAGGTAGGTCAGTAGTGTCTCTGACTTGCCTTCTCCATTCGTTGCATGAATAATGTTTAGTTAAGAGTCGATGTTTGCATATTGTGTCACAATGAGTACTTCATTTCGTGTCCCTTTCCTCTCAATAGGTTTACCTTTCGGCCATTTACCATGACTCTCACCAAGCCAACATTGAGACTCCGGCCATCACTTCCATTGAAAGATTAGGAGTCTTTGCTGTTCTGAGCCATTGCGTAATTCTGTCGAGCAAACAAACCTCAACTATGTTAAGTTGCCAACAAGGAATTTGTCCAAATGCAAATTCGTGTTTCGACTTTCATCCCCACGTTGACCGAAGTGTTTGCGTTATAGCAGACGTCAGTTGGCCAGTGCGAGACTACCTCATCTACGACTTGATGTCAATTATTTCCCTCAAAGACGCAGGCAAATAAATCTTTAAGCAAATATCGTTAGGATGTTTTGTTCGTCGTAAAACTTCGCTTAGCGATCGATTCTCTAATTGCGAAACTTATTTAGAATCAGTTTCCTCAATTGCAAGGATGTGGTCGTCTTTTCCTTTATTCCTAAAAGCTCTAGAACGACGAGCTTCAAAGCTCTCATAGAAGATTATTTAATTTGCAAATCCAAAAACGTAATTATCCGTCGATTTTAAGACTCATGTTTATGAGTGATTGAAAATAGATTAATTAGCCCCTAAGTGATAATTGACTACAATTGCAAAGGCAATGTTTTTCTAAAATGATTCGGAAATTTCTTTGCCCGTCTAGAGTAATTCAATGGTAATCGTATGGAGGTGTAAATGCAGGCGACACAATTCTTATTGAATCAACGTAAACAATAATAAAACTTAAGGATTCACAAAATAATACGCAGCGTTTACACGGGAACTCCTGTTGTGAACCATTATCATTGCATCCGAGTATCATCGTCAAAGTCGCTCTGACGTCAAAGGTAACGAATTAAAATTATCGATATATTGAGGGCTGATGAATGAGTGAGGAGACTGTTTACTTGTCTTAAGAGCGTCTACTGCTTACGAGGGGCAAATAATCGCTTCCAATTGAAGTTTTTTCTTCTCACTGTCGTCAACAATTTGTCGAAGAAATAACGTCCAACTAAGTCAGCCGTGATTCATGTTGTGAGTCTCACGAGCTTTGGCATATAAGGCGGGAAAATTTTCCTGAGCCGCTCACTCGTACGCCAAGCGCTCGTCGAATCAGTTGCAAGAAGCTCCTTACGAGAAAAAGTCGATAATTATTCCATAACATCTCAGTGTTAAAAGTGAAGGCTGCGAGATAAATCAATAATCGGTTTAAACTTTAAAGGCAAGAAAGCGAAAGTGATGTGATAACAGTTCTCGAAGAAAATTGTGCCATTGTGAAAAACAAATTTTGCAAAGAAAAATCAAATAAAATAAAAGCGAAAACAAAGTGTTAAAAAAATCAGTTCTTGAAGTCTAAAGATATTTTGCTAAAACATCTCTTTCAAAATCTTGAGATTATTGTGGTGAACAAGAAAATTAGAGATAAAGTTAACATAAAGTAATTGTGAAGTGAGATCAAGGAATCGCTAAAATGTCGAACGAAGAAGAGTTTAGTCCTGACGATATCGTCGTGTCTGGGATTTCCGGTCGGTTCCCGAACTCGAATAATATGCACGAGTTTGAGCATAATCTTTATAATAAAATTGACATGGCCGACGACGACGAAAGCCGTTGGAAGCATTTCAACCCTGAAGTTCCCAGACGATCGGGAAAAATTCGTAACTTGGAAAAGTTTGACGCTTCGTTCTTCTCAATCTTGAACAAGCACGCGAACATGATGGATCCTCAATGCAGAATTCTCTTGGAACATTCCTATGAAGCTATTTTGGATGCGGGGATCAGTCCAGAATCGCTAGTGGGCGGTCGCTGCGGTGTTTTCATCGGCTGCTGCTTCTCTGACTCGCGCGACACTTTCTTGTATCGCCTACCAGCTAAGGAAGGATGGGGAATCTTCGGCAACGCGAACTTTTATTTGTCGAATCGAATTTCCTACGCTTTGGGGCTTTGCGGTCCATCGTTCACCGTGGACACTGCTTGCTCGAGCTCAGCATATGCTTTGGATTGCGCTTATAAATACATCATGAGCGGAGCTTGCGACTCTGCCATCGTTGGTGGTGCTCAGTTGCTTATGAACCCAAGCTCTACTGTGGAATATAGTCGGTAAGTTACAAGGCTCAAAGCTATGAAAACTGATTGCAAATAGTGAGTAAGACAAAATTCAAAGTTGCAACATGTTAATTGTTTCTTAAGCTTGGATTGGAAAATGTCGAGTGGCAATTTATTTCGATGCCTATGAAATTACCGTATATAATTTTAATTTCTCACATTGTTCGAAACACCGGACTAATCTTTTAAGGAAAAATTTTTGATTTCATTATTCACAATTTCGCAGACTTCGCATTCTGGCACAAGATGGCTATTGCAGGCCATTTGATAAGAATGCTTCGGGTTTCTCAAGAGCTGATACGATTGCTGTAGTTTTCCTTCAACGCCAGAAAGACTCAAAAAGAGTTTACGCTAAACTTTGTCACACCAACTCGAACAACGACGGTTTCAAGAAGGAAGGCAGCTCATTTCCATCAAAAGTTATGCAGCAACAGCTGCTCGAGGAATTTTTCAAGGAATCAAACATTGATCCGAGCCTGGTGAACTTTGTTGAAGCCCACAGCACAGGAACAAAGCTTGGAGATCCTGAGGAAGTTGCTGCTATTGATGAAGTGTTGTGCAAGGGAAAGAACAGGAAGAAGCCGCTTCCGGTGGGATCAGTGAAGTCAAACATGGGCCACGCTGAAGCCTCGTCCGGCGTCGCGTCCATGGCTAAGATTGTATTGACCTTGGAAAACCAGAAGATCCCGCCAAACATTAACTTCACAGAGGCACGAGCAGAGATTCCAGCATTCGCTGAAGGAAGAATGAGAGTCGTGACAGAAGTTGAAGCACTCGACGGCCCGTACATATCAATGAATTCATTCGGACTTGGCGGTGCCAACGCTCATGCTTTGTTCAAAGGAAACGAGAAAACAAAACGGAACAAAGGCCTTCCAAGCGACAACCTAGATCGCCTTGTTATGTGGTCGGGAAGAACAGAAGATGCAGTTAAGTCCATTTTCGACGATATCGTCAAACGGCCGCTTGATGTTGAGCACATTGCACTTCTCCAAAATGCGCAAATCAAGACCAACACCTCGAACATCTACCGTGGCTATGGAGTTTTCATTCATGAGAAAGCAACTGGAAAAGCTGTTTGTACCCAGAAGGATATTCAGCTTTTCACCACCGAGAAAAGACCGATCGTTTGGGTTTTCGCTGGCATTGGCAGCCAGTGGCCGGAAATGGGAACTGACTTGCTGAAAATTCCTCTGTTTGCACAGACAATTCAAAAGTGCCACGACATTCTGTTGCCTCTGGGCTTAAACCTTAAGCACATCATAACTTCACCGGATAAAAGTCTATTCGACAGCGTATTGAACTCGTATGTTGGAATCGCTGCCATCGAGATCGCGTTGACCGACGTTTTGAAAGCCATTGGCCTTGAACCTGACTTCATGATTGGTCATTCAGTTGGTGAACTGGGTGTCGCTTACGCTGACGGTTGTTTTACTGTCGAAGAAGCCATCCTTGCTTCTTACTCTCGTGGTAAAGCCAGTGCCGAGTCTAAGAAAATTAATGGAGCGATGGCAGCAATTGGCATCAACCATCGAGAAGTTAAGAAGATTTTACCGAAAGATATCGACATCGCTTGCCACAACTCGATTGACTCTACGACTATTTCCGGCCCTGCCGTTAGCGTCAGAGCTTTCGTGCAGGAACTTACCGAGAAAAATATTTTCGCGAGAGAAGTCGCTTGCTCTGGAATTCCCCTCCACAGTCGCTACATCGCCGAGATGGGATCGCATTTACTGACAAAGCTTAACGAAGTCATCAAAACGCCTCGTAAACGATCGCCGAAATGGTTAAGCTCAAGTTACCCAGAAGAAGATTGGAAAAATCCTGAAAGTCAATACTCGTCTGGCCAATACCACACGAAGAACTTGCTTAGTCCTGTTCTGTTCGAAGAAGTGCTTGATATGTTGCCCAAGAATGCATTGACCATCGAGATTGCGCCACACGCTCTGCTGAAGTCGATCCTGAAAAGATCGCTGAAAGAAGGCGTTCACTTAAGTTTGACACAACGCGACAACAAGGATGGATCTCTCTTCTTAATGGAAGCTTTGGGAAAGTAAGATTTATCATTGATAAGATCATTGTGAACATTTGTAAAAGCCAAACTTTTCAGACTTTTCGAAAATGGTATTGACATGGACATCAAGAACCTTTACCCGGCCATCTCCTTCCCCGTCTCACGTGGCACAGCGATGATTTCGCCAATAATCAAGTGGGATCACTCTGAGAATTATGTTGTGCCTCTGTTTGACTCGTTCAACTTCTACGAGAAACGAAACGTTGTCGTCAACCTCAGCGATAAAATATTTGAGTTCATTCAAGGACACATCATCGACGGTGAGTCTGTCAATAAAGCTAATTGACTCTTGAGATTAAGCAAATATTTTGGTTCATAGGAAAAGTACTCTTCCCTGGCATGGGATGGCTGTTCCAGGTGTGGGAGGCGTTCGCTCTGATGAACGGCATTCCTCAATTCAGCATGAAGGTCGTGTTTGAAGATGTCAAGTTCCTGCGAGCTACCACGCTTCAGCTGAACCAAGACATCATCGTCACTATCGCGATTCATCGAGGTGAGTTATATTTGCTTTCGCAAATCAGCTTTGAATGTAAATGAACGTTCTCTTCCAAAGCTTCCGGTCGGTTCGAGATCATTGAAGGAAAATCTGCAATCGCTCAAGGAACAATTAAATCAGCCGAACATATCAAGTTATCTGAAATCGATGTTCTAGAGAATAAGGATGCCATCATGTTGCAGGAGCCTGATTTCTATAAGGAAATGAGATTGAGAGGTTATTACCATCGTGGTTTGTTCAGGGCAGTTAAGGAGATCAGAGACGACGGCTTGACAGGGAAGGTCAAGTGGAATGCTGACTGGACGACCTTCATGGATTGTCTGATTCAATTCCAAGTTCTCATGAGAGACACACGCATGTTGATTTTGCCTACGAGCGTTAGAAAATTGGTCATCGATCCTCAACGTCAAATGCAGATCGTCAACAGTAGCCAAACTGAAGACATCTTGTTCGATGTTCAAGCGTGCCCTTACCTTAACATCATCAAAGCAGGAGGCGTCGAGATTCATGGATTTGAAGGAAGCTTGGTAAACCGCCGTCGACCAGCTTCAGACCCAGTTCTCGAAGTTCACAAGTTTGTTCCACACTATTCAAGCCCAATGCTGTCAAAAATTGACATGGCAAAAGTTTGTGTCCAACTGGCATTAGAGAACGAGCCGGTTAAGAAAATGGTCACAGTTGAAATTGACTCTAATGATAGCAAGGAGCCATTGAGTGAACATTTCTTCTCAGGACTGGGTGACTTGCCAGTCATTACACCAGAAAATAATTATCTGACAGCACAAGCTATTGAGATTGACAACGTTTCGGTCGCGGACAAAGAATTGTCGTCGTTCAGCAATGTCAACATTATCATAAAATCTAATTGCATTAACGACAAGGACTTTTTGGAAACAGCAAAGTCAGCAATGGGCGGAAAAGGTTTCATCATCTCGAGAGAGCCAGCAAACAGCACAATCTCTTCGTCTCTTCACAACGGTCTGGAATTGATTGCAGCGATTGCAATCGAAGGCGAAACTATTTTCATGATGCAATTTACTAAGAGTGATCACGTTAAGCCTGACGCCGTCATCAAAATTTCACCCAACATTTCCGAATGGCTTGAACCACTCAAGAAAGCATTAGCAAATGGAACAGTCTTGGCATACGCCCAGGGTGATAAACTGTCGGGAATTATCGGTTTGATGAACTGCATTCGCAAGGAACCTAACGGCGATAAGGCCAAATGTTTCTTCATCGATGACGATTCAGCGCCAAAGTTCGACATTGAGAACTCATTCTACCAAAACCAATTGAAGCTCGGTTTGTCAACCAACGTCTATCGGAACGGAAAGTGGGGAAGCTATCGTCACTTACGAATTATTGACAACCTGGAAGCTAAGCCGCGTGTCGAACATTTCTACACCAATACAACCGTTAAGGGAGACTTGTCCTCACTCACCTGGTTGGGAGGGCCAATCAAGAATTTCGACAATCCACATGTTAGAATTCAGTATGCGTCTTTGAACTTCCGAGACGTTATGTTGGCATCAGGAAAAATCAACTCTGACGATGTTCTAAATAGAATCCAACAGCAATGCATCATGGGCTTCGAGTTTTCTGGAGTCACCGACAAAGGACGCAAGGTCATGGGAATGGGACCTACTGGTGCAATGGCCACTCACTACCAACTGGACAGAACTTTATTCTGGGACGTGCCATCGAACTGGACTTTGGAAGAAGCGGCGACAGTTCCACTCGTCTATTACACAGTCTACCTCGCATTCTTCGTCATCTCGAAGATTGAAAAGGGAAAAACGATTTTGATCCATGCCGGTTGTGGCGGTGTTGGACTTGCAGCAATTCAAGTTGCTTTGCATTATGGTCTCGATGTCTACACGACCGTTGGAAGCGATGAGAAGAAACAATATTTGCTGGAAAGGTTCCCAGAATTGCAAGTAAATCATATCGGAAATTCTCGCGACACGACGTTTGAAAAGATGATTCGAGTTGGCACCAAAGGCAAAGGTGTCGATTTTATTCTGAACTCATTATCGGAAGAGAAACTTCAGGCGTCAATCAGATGCCTTGGTATGAACGGAACATTTTTGGAGATAGGCAAGTACGACATAATGAACAAGACACAATTCGACATGGGTCACTTCTCTAAGAGGATCAACTTCAAAGCAGTTTTCTTCGATGACTTGCCACTCGAATCTGAGGAACTTCAGGTAAGATAAGGAATAATTAATTCTAATTCAACACATGTTTCAACAAAATCTTTTTTAGCTTGTACGCAATCTTATGGAAAAAGATATCAAACGAGGAATCGTTAAACCGCTTAAGACAAATGTCTTCGATGCCTCGGATGTTGAACAAGCTTTTCGGTTCATGGCAAGCGGCCGTCACATTGGAAAAGTTCTTCTCAAGATGCGCGACAACCCAAATGACGTTCAATCGCTGCCGATCAGCGCCTTACCAAAAGTTTACTGTGACTCCAAAGAATCTTTTATTCTCATTGGCGGGCTCGGAGGCTTCGGTTTGGAACTTGCTGATTGGCTGATTTTGAGAGGTTGCAGAAAACTCGTACTGAGCTCAAGTCGTGGTATCAGCAATGCTTACCAAGCTGGAAGAATCAAGTGAGATCAAAATGTCAGAATCGTGAATCATTGTTAAACATTCGTTCGTTTCACAGGATTTGGAAAACTTATGGAGTTAACATTGTTATCAACACGTCGAACATTTTGACGAAATCTGGTTGCGAGCAGCTTATTCGTGATGCTATCAAAGTAGGACCTGTTGGAGGCATTTATAATTTGGCGGTCGCACTGCGTGATGGAATATTTGAGAACCAAACTGAACAAATGTTCCTGGAGTCGCTGGGACCAAAAGCTGAAGCCACTATTTATTTGGACGAAATATCTCAAAAGCTTTGCCCTGCTCTTAAAAAATTCGTCATCTTCTCGAGTGTCTCATGCGGTCGTGGAAACGCTGGTCAAAGTAACTACGGCATGGGAAACTCGATTATGGAGAGAATCATGGAACAGAGAACGAAGCGGGGATTGCCAGCGAAAGCAATTCAGTGGGGAGCCATTGGCGATGTTGGCTTGTTGGCTGATTTGCAGGAGATCAATATGGACATGGAGATCAGTGGAACTCTACCTCAAAGAATCACTAACTGCTTGGACGTTCTCGATTCTCTGCTGAACGTGGAAGAGCCGGTGGTTGCCAGCATGGTCGTTGCTGAGAAGCGATTCGACGACATTAAGAAAGGAAACATCATTGACGCTGTTCTGAACATCATGTCGATCCGCGACAAGAAACTGGTGTCAATGGACGCCTCACTCTCTCGTCTTGGCATGGATTCTCTGATGGGCGTTGAGATCCAACAAATCCTCGAACGTGATTACGACGTTGTTATCTCATCACAAGAAATGAGATCCCTGACCCTGAGCCAGTTAGAAAAAAGAGTTAACTCAAAGGATTCTGGTGCAGTCATTCAAGTGGATGAAGTGACTCAAGACATGGCATTCCTATTGGCTTCGTTTGGAAATGAATCGACTAGCGACAAGACAATTTTGAAAGCCCCGAGTGCCTCCGATTCCGGAAACACGAAAGTTTTAATAATTCCTGGCTTCGAGGGAATGGCTGGAGACGCTTGGTTTGCCGTGGCCAAGAACATCAAGCATCCAACTTATATTCTTCAGCTTGGAAACGCAACAGGCATTGCAACAATGCAAGAAATGCTCGATGCTGTCCTCAAGGTAAATTATTTCTGCCTATATTCGAACATTTTCTTAAACGTTTTTATATTCCAGGATGTGCTCGATCTGTTCTCGGGCAAAGGAAATTTCTGCATTATTGGCTACTCATTTGGAACGTTGCTAGCAATTGAACTTGCAAAAGCTCTTGAGTCGAGGAGCAAGAAAGGAACTCTTAAGCTGATTGATGGCTCCCCACAGTTCCTTAGCATATTGGCAAACATTTTTGTTCCAGTTGTCACTGACGAAAACATTCAATCGCTGATTGTTTCGACTTGCATTAAACTTCTTTTCCCTGACGAATATCACGAAATTGCCAAGAATGTTTTCTCTAAAACTTCTTGGGAAGAAAGACTTGAAAGCTTCGTGCAAGTTGGTCAAACCAAAAGTCAATACAGCGCAGATTATGGCAGCAAAATGTTGAATGCGCTGATCAACCGACTCAAAATTTCCCTCACCGCTGACAAGCTTCAGCTTCCAACTCTCACGTCAACACCAGTATCACTCATAAAAGCTTCAGATTCATCAGCGCAAGGTCTAGGAGAAGATTATGGATTAGGCAAGATAAGCAACAGCAAGCTGGACATCTCCGTCATTAGCGGCAGCCACACTTCAATGCTTAGCAATCCTGACCTCATCAGGTTGTTGAACAATTGAATTTAGCTTTTAAGATTTTTCCAATATGTGATATTTGGTTCTGTCACAGAACTTCTGTGAATGAAAATTCCTTTCGGTGGTTTGAAAAACAAATACAAAATTTAAAATAAGAATCGCTTTCAATTTGAAATATTTTTATTTTCCCACACTAAATTTATTTGACATTCAAATGAGTTTTCCGCCGGCAAATGTTGAGAACTATTTCGCCGCTTCTGATGCTCTTGAACATCCTCACAGCATCTTGGTGGGTGAGATCGTGACAGACTTGGCCGTTGACTGCGAGGATTTCGTCGCCAGCTCTCAACAGACCGCTCTCGACTGCTTGGCCGTTGGGCATGATGCTTTTGATGAAGATTCCGAGAGCACCACGAGGACTGTCAGCGCCGCCAACGATTGTGAAGCCCAGAGATTTCTTGCCGGGCCCTTTCTCAAAGGAAACCGTCAGGAATGAGCACTGTGAGTTTGTCTTTGGTCTGCGTGGCAGTGTGCAGAAGTTCGAAGTCGTTTTCATCTTCGTTGCATCGTCAAAGTTGTTCGATCGCTCGTTTTGTTCGCAAAGATTTTCTTTTGACTGCGAAGTCTTCAACCTAATTTTATCGTCATCGCTTAAATTGGATACGCTAATCGCACAGGATGGCGCTTGATCGTTGACTACCGGCGGCTTCGATCGTCGAGGGTTTCTCATCGTGTTGAACTTTGTTTCGTTTTTCTCGATCCTAGAAAATTATTGAGTGTTAAATCTTGTTCTTCTTTGACGATCCGTTTGAAACTTACATTGCGACAAGTTCCGAGACTATGGAATTTCGTTTAGGCGCTTCATTGAATTTCCTCTCACTCAGTTCATCCATTGACAAATTCCTCGATCTCTTCGCAGCGAAACTCAGCGTTGATGAAGGCGACAAAATCTGATCAGTGCTGTTTGAATGGCGACAAGCAGAAAGATCAAAAGTCTCGTTCTTAGGTTCGACGACATCACAGGAAATATTTTGATTCGACAGATTTCTGTGGAATGTTGAAAATTGTGAATATCACAATAAAATGTCAACTCGGTATCCCTCACCTTGAGCTATTGCTGGCTATTTTAGCGGTATGAATTTGTTGCTGAGGTTTCGTCTGTTCGATCTCCGTCTTGGCGTCGTCTGAACTTGAATCTGTTTCGACCATCGACGAAGCTCCTGACTCGTTTACTAAAATTCCTGAGTCGCCGTCTTCCCCTTCTGTTTTCTTCACTTCGAACTCATTAACACCAGGCAGCGTTCCGTAGCTCAGACTTCGACGGGCGTTGATCACATTCGCTGGCTGTTTGTTCGGTCTTTGAAGAATGAAATCGTTGCACACATCGGATGACGAAGAATTGCTGCCAGACTTGAGATTGGAGCTCGAGTATATCCTCGAGAAAAGTTTGTGGGTCTTGTCAGACATCGACTTGATTCTGTTGCTGATCCCATGTTTCTTTGACTTCTGGATCGACTCGGTGACGTCTTGAATCATCTTTGGTGTTTCGTCGCTTGTGATTTTTTTCAGCGAATTCTTTGTGAGATCTTGAGATGAAGCGATGAACGGCATGGATGCAACAGCGTGGTCCGAATTGTTCATGTCTGGTTTGTCGAGTGACAGAAAGTCGTCAACCGATTTATAATTCTTGAGATTCGAAATGTCAAACTTCCTATCGGCGAGCGGTTTATAACAAGACAGTCTCGTGCTGCTTAACGGATTCCGTTTCTCTCGGTATGGCACGCTGTAGCCTCCGATCGTTCTGCTGAGTTTGCTCTTTAATCGATTTTCAAATTCATCTCCCGCGTCCCTCTTATCAGCATCGAATCCGTTAGCCGCGAGTTTATCGCGTTGCAAAATCCTCCAGCTGAGTGTTTGTGAGTTGCTGCTGAACGGCGACTGTTGTGTTGGTGAAATCGTTTCGATGCTGGTTATTGACTGCGCGGCTGGTGACGTCGATCGAACCGAGGAGCTGTGCTTGTTCTTGATTCGGACTGGAGAAACGTATCGACCCTTCAATCCCCTCTCGACGACTCTTCCTTCTTGAATGTTATAACAATTTTCTGTTGATTTCGTGAGCTTCTTCGACCAACTCAATGCTTGCGATGACGCCGTTATTTGATCTGTCCAGAAGAGAAAAGAATGATGACGAATTGATTTGCAAATAAATTTTATTATACAAAGTTCATGCGGTGATTGATCGAAACTTTGAAATTCAAGTTGATTTCTTACGCTTGGTTGATTTTAATAATTTGAAAATTTCAAGCGATGACAAATTGGCATCGGATGACTAATAAACTCGGGAATGATTCTAACGTCGATCTGGACTCGTGCACAGTTATACAAACACTGAAGTAGCTCGTTTCGGTGATGTTTTTGTAACAAAACTCTGCTTTATTTGTCTGAGCCATATGGTGTTAATTCTGGTGTGCCCTCGCATTGATACATGTGTTCTCTCTACGCGACAAACACACAGAGACTCGGCTGACACATGATGATCCCTAAGAGTTCTCGACTCGAGGATTTTTTGAGTTCTGAGATTATCCAATTCGTTGGTTGTAGATGTGGATGAGAGAAAGACCGAACGTGCATTCGTATGCACACCCACAACCCATCGCAGCATTCCATCACATCTGTTTCTTCTCTCGCCTGCTTCATCGCCGTTCGTTTCGTTATAGAAATTTCAAGCACGATTGAAAAGTTTGTATCCAAATAAAACAATGCAAGATTGGAGTTTGTTGTGTCTGCCGGTCATAAACTTCAAGGTCGTTCGATCTACTGTGGAAATTTATGCAATGTTCGTCGCAATTTTTCCTTTCAAACGTTCAAACGACTTTCCAAATAGTTGCACAATGCCGTAATTGCTCGGTTAATTGCGCAGGATGTTTTAAATTAAAGTGACAAATCAAAGCGAATGCTCGTCTCATTCTCCAAATGGAACGGAAACCTACAGAGAAGCTCAAAGATCTTTGAAATATTTCTCATGTCGAGCATTCGCATTTTTCTTTCTGCTTGTTGGCCGTGACGGTCCGAGACAGAAGCGACGCTGATGAAAGCTTGCGAAATGAGAAGGGAAACAACTTTTGCTTCTGAATTATCAACAAGACTTTTAATTGAAAAGTTAATCTCGCTTCGCTATTAGCTCGAGAAATGTTCAATTTAAATTATGACTCGAGATGATGTCCAGAACCAGTTTGCAGAAACTGGATTGTGTGCTTCAAGCAGTTCAAGGTGTTGCTTAATCGCTATCGCTGATCTGAAGAACGTCCCATCGAACCTAACAAGCCGATGAGTGGGCGATAATCGAGTTTGTGAGCGAATCAATTGGAATTTCAATGACGTCCGCTTAAGCTTTCTCTACATTGAATTAAAAATCCATCAAAATTTGCATAAGAAAAGTTGTGTCATTCACACTGACAATGCACTTTCCATTTGCCGCTATGTCAATAAGCTTGTCACTTATTGAATTAGTCGGAGCTTGTGCGTGACAGATTTTTCGGCGAGATTCTCATTCAGCTCGTGATTGAAGTGCAAAGCTGACAATTTAGAGTTCATCTGAGTTCAAGTGTCGCTGCAATTTTCTTCAATTGCCTCAATTAACAAATACGTTTCAAACTTGAGACGTGACGAGACGACGGAACTTGAAAAATTATGTTGAAAGCTTTCCGTGGAAGTGCTGCGATCGCCAAGGTATGAACCTGTCGTGAGATATTTTTCTACTTAATTGATTCCAAGAAATGATTCCCATAGACGGAACGATCACCTTTTTTGATGTTTTCGAAAGCGAATCAACTTTCATCAAAGTTGATTTACATACGTCGCTCGTTATTTGTCTATGAAGAGGAATCTTTGAGGTCTTTGCGATGAACATAGGAAATGTCATCCATCGACTTTGTCAAGGTCATTTGTTATGGAAAACTTCGGCATTTTTAACTGCACGGGTCGTAGGCGGTTCTAATGTGAAATCTGTTAATTAACTTTTATGTCATCAGCGAGACAAAATCTCGGTTTAAAATCGAATAAAAAAAATTAATCGCATATGCTTTTCAGGAAATGAGAAGATTTATCAATTAGAATGGAAAAAAAATCGTTTTTTAAATCGAGATATTAATAACAATAGACCAATAAAAAGATAAAGAATTCATGACTGCTATTTGAATTTTAGGACCCGAACTTCACACTCAACCGCTCATGTTTTTGCTTAAAAATTGATTTCGCAAACACCTCATTTATTCTCTACCAAAATTTCCTCACCTATCCTCGATTTCCTCGCCGATTGATTTGGGGTTCTGTTTCTCAAAATATCAGATATCGTTTCGACTGCTGGCTTCTGTTGACGTTGATCAATTGAGTTTATGCTGATTGGGCTGACGGGCAAAGAATCTTCTGATTGCAGCGGCGACAGGCCGAGAAGCTGCGGCGTCTCTGATGATTTCCGAAGCCAACGCATAATGAATGTCAGGTCGAGTCTAAATTATGCGATCTGGAATTCAAAGAAAAGAAATTGAGCTGGTCATCATCATCAAGAATATTCATCAAATTAATCTTCGTCAAGTGGCCGGGAAACCGAGAATTTATTCTAATCTCCTCCAGAATGCGGCCAAGTCGCATGGACGTAAAACTCAATTAGAAGAACTGAACATACAGGAAATCAGAGTAAAAAGTTTCGGTAGCCACAAGCAGTAGCTGCAGCAGCAAGAAGTAATTTATGACAAAGAAAGCGGAGAATGAAAATCTTGAGATCAAGTCTACTGGTTCTTCTTGTTACGCTTCGTTTGTACTTCTCGAAGCCACAAATTATTCGATCCACCTGCGACTCACGAGTCTCGTAAAGAACGAAACTAAAACCCAGCGATCATAATTGCATCATGATTGTTCTGGTTTCAATCTCCTCTTGAAAAGATCTCAAGAAGATTCAACAAAACAAAAAGCTCCGCTTTATTACACAGTCATGATCGAGAGAATCAAATCTCGGCTAATCGTTCTACCTCGATATTCCTTCTTTCATTCCTTTTGCCGTCGATTGTTGTCGGTAAGTATCGAGAGATCGAGAAAATATTCATCATCGTTAGATGGTCAATTCAAAGTTGAATTTAATTTCCTTTGTGACTGCCAGTCTCGATCATAAAAACTTCGCTTTAATTACAACTAATCTGGCTCATGATTTATGGCTTAATTTCCGTCAGCTTTCCGACTTTTGACATGACTCGTTCCATATTTTTTATCGCTTGCCTAAGACACAGAAAGTGCAGCCTTACTTAAGTCGCGACTTCATAAATCAAGACGGAATCAAAGCGAACTCGATTGACATCGAAATTAATTGCTTCAGCTAGTTTGCAACAATACTCGACACCTGCTGGACTCGCGTAGATTGGAAATGTTGCGGTCAATGGAGCGTGAAATTTAAGGAGCCGCGAAAAGAATTTTATTTACCTCGCGTCGAGGGTTCAATGGATTCGATTAAAATCAGCCGACAATGTCGAAACTGGTTCGCGAATATCTGGATTTGTAACATTTTTACTCGCGTCGCCTCCACGCGAGCGACTAGACTCATTTATCATCGCTCTTGCAACAAGCCGCGCTCGCTTCTGACGCGAGAGTGAGAGAAAGTGATCGACATGTACATAATATGTGCGATAATTTGCCTTCTGGATGATTGAGGAAAACAATCGTCCACTGTGGAAAATAGAAATCTCAATGATTTACGACGTTCGAGCGGAACCAAATAATTAAAAGCTTTTTAATCGATGGCTGCGAGTCTGCGAGAAGATTCGTTTTCACGGCTCGCTCATTTGCATTTTTCTGCGATAAATTTGCGTGTGAACAACGTCGGGAACAACGAACTTCTTCTTCGAGACTATGAAGAAGACGACGAACAATGGAACTCGATTTTACAATTCGCATCTTCATGTTAGCGGAACCGAATGTTAATTAAGAAATTAAGCGAATCGATACACATTTTTAGGCTCAGATCGTGGAAGGAAAGGCAATGAGCCAAAACAGACTCGGAAGTGCGGACTGAGATGATCATCAAAAATATTTGTGCTGATCTCTGTTTGACCCAAAAATTTCATTGATTGTTAATTCAGTTAACTTACGGTGAACGACAAACACTTGCTCGCCTCGTAATGTCGTTGTCGAGAAATTAATTGGAATATGCGAGGGTTTCGCACTTTCCTTTTCGATTGTTTCGCGTGTGATTGACGAGAACTGCTCAGACAAGTGTGCCTCGTGGTTGCTTTCGACATATTTTGTGGTTTTGTAATGACTTCAAGTGCCTCGCTCGTTTCGGCAGAATATTGGCTTTGGAGGATCGAAAGAACTCGCAGACTTGCTCTCGTAATCTGAAACGTTTTAAAATTTCTCGAGAGTCTTTAGCAACCACATGCGTTTGATCGAAACAAGAATTTTAATGAGCGCTCTTGATGATAAGATTTGTGGCTTTTAATCATCATTTGAATTTAACGAGACGATGTTGTTTTTATGGAGATTTCGACTCAGAGATCAACAACTCTTGTCGGATAACGCCGAGTTGTGGCTGGGGATAGAGAACTCGTTTCTTTGCGTTCTCTCTCTTCGATTCCGCTTGGAAATCAGAAAAGATCAACTCGCATTGAAGCTTGACCGCTGCCGACAAGCCTAAGCGCTCTTCCCTGAATTCAAATCTTTCACGAGAAGAAAGCTAATTAAATTTCGATCATCAATTACGAGTGGCGTAAAATCGCTTAGCCTTCGCCTTCTAAGAAGATCCGACTGGCAGGTAACGGTCGCTAAGACGACGACTGAACTATATAATCGTTCTGGAACTGTAAAGCGATTTGGACACAACAAATGCTGCTTGAATAATCAGCAGTTTAGAGCTGAAGCACATGAAGAAGATTCATCACAAAGCCGGCTGAATAATAAACAGCGAGCAGCTTCAAGAATGAGTCGATAATTTCCTCCGTCGAATTATTGATTAAACTTCTCCTCAACAATTTTCTCAGCTGAGCTTAAGCTCGACCATCAACAATTTAATTCAATTAATTCATGCACACGAAATTTTCTTTTCGAGGCGATACAAGCGCAGTTAATTGCCGTAATGGTAATCTGGCTAATCTTTATTGCATTGTCGGATCTTCAACGCGTGCTTGTTGACACAGAAAAGTTAATTACAGCTATTTACGACAAAGGCACATCACAGAGCGGTTGATTCATTCCTTTATATGTTTTAAGCTGCGCTAGCTTTCCGTTATTGCACGTAAACAGTTGCAGTTAATCCTCAACAAGACCGCTCCACACCTGGATCTACGGCATGCGGATCTCGATTAAAGCTCTGCCTCCAATTTCTCTGTCGCGACATTCATACTAAATCGCTGGTTTAATTCCTAGCGAAAACAAGCCGCGACTTGAGATTTTCTAGAATGTTAATTCTGGATGATTGCGGGGAAATTCAAGCCGAATGGTGTAAAGTGTTTCGATTTTTTCACAAGAATTTGCTTGGTAAGAGTCAATGAATGTGTCACCAAAATATTTAAACGGCCACGGCATTCTAGTGATAGTAAGAGAAGTTACAAAGTATTGCAGGTGCTCTCAATCTTTCGACCGTTTGTGATGAGTTGAAGACCTCTGTAGCCAGCTCACAGTAAAACAATTTTTTTTCCCCCTTTCTTGTATTATATGCCATCACTCAGGTTGTGAATCTCTGACGCTCTTAAGCCGACGACAATGGAATGCATCATCTTTTACCGTTCAACGTCAACTAAGAAAAGTGACGAACCAACAATGACAGCAAATTGATTAACAAGATGTGAATTCGTTACTCAAGATGACAAGAGTCTCGCGACGTAACGAAATTTAATGTTTTCCCATCCACCGAAATCTAATTTAGGCTTCGAGAAAGGCGAAGTAATCACAACAAATAGCAAACGATTTCCGACTTTATGGCTCTCGCGATTAAATCGCTGTTAACGAGTTGAGAAATGGAAAACAAATGTTTGCGTTCAGAACGAACGCGCCACTTCGTTCTGCGGCTCGGACATTTAATGAAGCAAATTGACGATCGTTATCTGATCAATTCCAAAGCGTATGGAACGAAATGGCGCAACGGCTCCAGAGCGAATCCCGAAGCGCAAGAATAGCGATGGAATTTACATTTCAAAGGCATTCAAAGCCGATGTAGGTTCGAGTGGGCGAGGCGTGAAAGATGAGGAGAGAGAGCAAAGTTCTATAAAACGAGCTGCAACCATTAAGTATCGGCGAGGAGGAAATTGTTTATGGAGAGCCAGCAAATCCTTTTATTTACGATCCAAGTGTCATCTAACGCAATCAATAACTGTTTGCTCGCAAAAGATTTACTCGATTTTCACCTTTTAAGGCTTCCAACCTTGTCTCACTTATCCATGGCTCGTCGACCGGCCGACTTCCTTTCCCAGTTAACGAGCATATTACACATTATGCAATTGATCAAACAAATCGCCTCGAACGCAATTTGTTTAATCGAAAACTCATTTCGATAGTTTTCGTGCCATGGAAACGTTCGTGGCAGTTTACACGAAGCATTAAAATCTTCAGCTTGTAGTGAAGATAAGAGCTAAGCGGCATGAAATTAACAAGATGGAATCGGGCAAGGCATGGAGCTGAACGTTTCATCAGCAGACCATGAAATCATTTGATGCTAAAACAGATTTTTAACGCTTCGCGATTCGACGCGGATGATGTAACGACAATTCTAATTAAGTTTTGCTCTGTAGCGTCTTCAGCTGTGCTTAGATTCGTGGCGATTGCGAAAAAAGGGCGAACGCTAATGTTTGCGTTTCTACTTTGCGAGTTAATGGTTCGCGTGAATCTAGTTTTGTAGTCACAAATTCACCGACTCTCCATTTATCTACAGCGTTTGCTTGCCTAAGGCGTGTTGACTTTCGCAAATGAATTGCCAGAGTGGTGAACGCTTGATAACGACAGAGGCTTCTTTGTGCGGTAGCTTGAAAGCCCATCGTTAAAATATTTGATTTGGTGATTTCTCCTTTAGCATCCACTCGAGTTCTCGAGTGACCAGACGACGATTTCATCTTAAGTCGACTTTGATAAGATCAACAAATGCTCGAGAATGAGAAGAACTTAAAAAAACATTTCGAGGCGTGCATTCGATTGAGCATGGAAATATTTTAATGGATTCAGATTGAATCGACCGTTCCATCAATCATCGCGAGATGGAAACGAGAATCGAATCCTCCACAAATTCCTACGAGGAACCGGCTAGCTCAACTGCGGAGCTTTGTTCAGAGTGTTAAGATTAAGATTCAATGTCAACAGGCCGTGTAAGAGAACGCTAGAAAGTCAGTCGTGAACTTCGAACATTCCTGGCTCATGTTGCAGGTTTCCTAACCACAGCGCTGTCAACAGTCGTCAAGTCAACTAAGCAAACCTCAGAAGTAATTTCATAAGCGCGTCTCATGGAAATTTTCTATTTTCCTCGCGCGTAAGTGTCGCAAGACAGCGCGAAGAAATTGATTATCTAATTTGCTCTGAAGCAACCGCATGCAACTTTTCAATTTCCACGTTTGTGTGACTCGCGGTTTCGATCGTGAACAGCAAAGTTTTCCAATCAAAACTATTGTTCGTGCCTCGGCGACACTGTCGACTTTTTATTAATTCAACAATGTTTCGTGTGCTGAGAGGTGATTCGACTTTGACAGGTTTTCGTTTGGTTCAAATTTTTTCGGGGCTGTCGGCTTTTGACTCGTGATCAGAGCCTTAGAAAACTTTCACTGCTTTGATTCGTTTTTAATTCAATTCACTTCAGCTCCACGAGGTTCGATTCATCGATAATCTATCAAAACGGATTCGCTACTCTGATGTAATCAAATCATTCTACAATCAGTTTGTATTCAAATAGAAATCATACGTATGTCGGCACTTTCATCTCTTCAGCTTCCAATTATGATCCCATCTATTAAGAAGCCGACAGAGCGAAATTACAGTTCACAGATCGGAAGCATAAATATCTTTTCCCATAAATTCTGAAACCTTTTTATTCTCCCGAAAGTGAATTAAATTACGAGCGACGTTGGATCGCATTACATCAGCTGAAGTTATGTTTGGAGGGTTGACTCGAATCCCTTTTAAGGTGCGCTAAGCAATTATCATCGGAAAAAACTGTCAGACGACTTCCGACTTTCTCACACGCA
Organism: Smittia sp. YW1114-2; assembly: GCA_033064975.1. NCBI lineage: Eukaryota > Metazoa > Arthropoda > Insecta > Diptera > Chironomidae > Smittia > Smittia sp. YW1114-2. The sequence continues at coordinate 14,940,207 of CP093832.1, read as the reverse complement.
CCGAAAGAATCAAAACCACAACGAAAAAATCGCCAGGAAGTTATCAGAGGATGGATCTTTGTCGTGCCCAAGTCATTAATCACTCGTGTTGGTTTTTTGCTAAAAATTCCATGTTGAATGTCAAGTGACGCCCAACAACGCGGCACGCAGAGGACGATGTCAAGGCTCTCAAACTAGAGCAGAAGAAAAAGAAATTTAAACCTTCAAAATCTCTTGAGCTTGAACTAACTCTGATGGTCCGTCGATGATGAAGCGATTTGCTGTTCTCGCTCGACGATCTTTTTCACAGTTTTAAAATCGATTTATTACGGTTTGGTAATTTTTCGGGTCAGAGGATCGAGCAAATAGCGTCGGTCACAGGTAGATTGAAGTCGTCGTCATCAAGAAAAGTTGAGATTGCTGCTGTGTGAGATGAGTCAGTCGAGACTCTCGGAATGTTTATTTATCGACCTCGTTGCGCAATGGCCAAGAATATCGACGATGATTCAATCAAAACATTTTCATTCGCCGAGCTACTCACTGGTTGGCATCCAAGCCTGAGCTGATTAATCCGGCTAAACTTTCCGAATCGCACGGAGAAGTTTTCTTATCAAATTTAAGTTTTGTTTAATTTTTCTTCAAGCACGACCGGCGTGAAAATTCGATTTTCTGCCGTAAACTTTTCACTTTTTCTTCGCAACTTTCATTCGACGATTAACATCAACTTTTCTTTTTCTTTGAATCACCTTGAAATGTCATTAGGCACTTGATCAGACGCGAAATTATCGAAACGATTTCTCACAATGGTTTTTCGATGTTCGCCCGGAGTTTGATGACTTTGAATTAAACCTGAAGTGTTTTTTCTTTCGTTTGCTTAGCGGCAACAACCGACATCGACGTCTCCACACAGCAAACTCATGAACGAAACTGAAGAGCAAAACAAAACTGAAAAGCAGAAAGAAACACTCGGAAAATACCTGCGAACGAAGAGAGGCGAGTCGGAGAAATCCGAGCTACTTACCGAGCGTTCAAGAGAATAAAAGCAGGCATTTACCTGGCATTTTGCAAGCGCCTGAAAGGTTTTGTCTGTGGCATAATATGCAAATTAGATCGAGACATGTTCGTCATATTGTGGAAAACCCGAGGATTCTTCGTCATCTGTTTCTGATTTTTCGATGAACTTTAAAATTGCCCAGCCACAGATTATCCTAAACAGATCTTCATGCTTTCTTATCAGATCTGTAAACGCTTAATTAAACATTGAAATATTAGGAAAAGCAAACTCAACGAGAAGATCATTTGTGAAGCAAACGAATTTCAAGTCAAACATGTGGCAGGCCCGAGATAAGACGAAATGTATTTACTTACCAACCGAGCTCTGGGTTTCCTTGAGATTCCAGTGGGCTTGAAACATTTCACGCCTTATGTTTCCTTAATTATGCAATTACTTTAACCTGGAGTTAAAGAATGTGGAGGAACGATTATTGTGCAATATCAAATCGGTTACTTCCGCTGTCGTAGTTCACGATCTATCGCTTTCGAAATGCAGATGTCGCTAGCAGTTGCGTCACGTTCTTCGACTTTTAATGCTTCACTATAATATTGATGACAGTTCCTAATTATCCTCGTTAACAGAGTAGAGTGAAGTGGCTTCCTGATTATCACAAAATCATAATGAGACTCATTGAGTTCATCAGTGATCTTGAAACAAAATTTCAATCAAGAGACACATTAGCCCTTCTTTAGTCTTTGCCTTTCGCTAACGTTCTAGGACATACGATACATTCGATACGTAAAATCGTCAACTCAACTTCTGGACTTACTCAAAAATGTATTATTTCATATTCTTTATTCTCTTCGTCAACGAATGAATCTGTTTATTATCTTTTTATGTGTCGATATAATTGCTATCAATCTATAAAAGCCTCATCGACAAATCACAATTTTCTTAAAATTCCAAACAAATCTCAACCTCCGGTTTTAATCAGCGGTCGAGCATAAATTTTGTTTCCTACGATTGCTCTGAAATGGCGAACCCTTTCTTTGCGCAGACGAAGTGTGAGTTCTTTGATGCTGTCGATCTGTGCAGACAAATCTTCATCGAGGGTCTTTTTGTATGTTGTGTGAATCCAATCGACGGCCTTGACGCAGTTTCTTTGATAAGCTTCGAGGACATTTTTTGTGTGTTCGTAACGATTGTCGTTTGCCATATCCGTCAGCATATAAATCAAAGCGTGTTTCACTGCGCTTGATTGTCGCTGAGTGACGAAAGGAATTTCAACTTGTGGAAGAGCTTGTTGGGAACAATCGAGCGCAGTGAGTGAACTTTGGCATGAAGCACGGGTGTCTAAAGCGAATTGAATGCGATCTGATGGAATTTTCGTTGGACCAGCCAACGACCAGAATTCATAGGCCTGCAGAGCGCCTTTCGAAGCAGCTCTGAGTAAGTTACTGGAAGTTCTCCATTGCTCCGCGACGCCAGAAAGTCGATCACGAATCTCCCGTGCAGTTTCGAGGCTTCCGTCGATTTCCTGCTCCGTCGATGAGTTGTAAGTTCCGCCGGATATGGAGGCGATTAAGCCGTCTTGCTCGAGATAAAGTTCTCGCAGTTGATTAAACGAATCAATAAGTGTTTCAACGCGTTTCCTCGCATGTTCGACGATGTCTCGCTTCAATCTCTCCGCCTCGATTTCCATCAAACCCTGGCTGATTCTCGCGAGGAACTCTTCCTGGTCTGTTGCCTTTTTGACGTCCGTGGCGACTTGGAGTTTAATTGCAAGCTAAAAGCGAGCGATAAATAATTGGAAGGCGACGGACAATAAATACCAATTAATTTAGACGACAGCGACAGAACCAATTTGAACAAACATTCACCATTACATACTTTTTTTACCTTGACGATGTCATTTCTTTCACGCTCTATCGCCGAAGGTGGCGGCTTATCCTCGTCTAGCAGCGACTCATCAATCTCAGAAATGACATCCAGCGAGGCTTTATCGCTTCTCGTGTCATCAATCCTCAATTGCATACTCTGAAAGATCACGCGACATGATTAGTGGGAATCGCTTAGTTGATTTACCGCCGCTTTACTTCCAAATGCTCTACCCAGGCTTCCGCCGTTGTGAGACGCGATCCCGGCGATAAATTCTCGAGTGCCAAAATTTCCCCGTCTAGTCTTGTGAACGCTTCGATCATCGTTTCCGTCGGCTACGCGTTGAATAAAAGCGATAATTAGAGTGACTGATGAATATTTGATTCGTCTCAAGGTGACTCGAAGTCTCGGAAAGGATTCGAGTCGCAAGCCGCTTTCAACAAGGATTTATTCAATTTCATGCAATTCGGATGCGCGCGGCGGATGTGGACATGCAAATTATCTGCTTTCGCTTTCGTGTAAATTACTTTCTGAGACCTTGAGGGAAAATGATTTGATGACTCGAAGGAATGTCGAGGAACTTTCGAGGCTTCGATGCCACCTAATGGAATCAAACTTCAATCTTACTCTATCCACCAGTCTCCCAGAATTGAAGGCGTGAACATTTGCCCGGAACTCTGGGCTAGTTGAATCTCTGATTGTCGCTGATGTGTCGCTGAAGCCACATCCCATTGTTGTTATCACTCTTCGTACACTTTCCGCATAATCTAATCCCATCAATTAAATTCTTTTCGCACGCGATTTCTTGGGTTTCCCAAAAGTTCGCTTTCACTTTGAACTTGAACAGCTGAGTTTAGTTATTGTAGTCCTGAACTTGCAACCGATGTGTACTCGACCGCGACCATCGTACGAATGGCATAAATGCTTAATATTCCAACCCGCGCCTCCCAAGTCGAACGAACAGCACCGAATCGATTTTCTCATGTCACGGCGGGCACGATGAACGTTGCTTCGTAGTAGGAGGAGAAATATGAATTATCTTTCATCAAAAATCATTAAAAATTTATGCATGCATGTTGACTCAGTGTGAAAGCATTTCTATCCGCTTCGCTTCGTTATCGTTCTGGGCTCTTCCTTCAAACAGTTTACACAACGTAGCGCTTCTTCGAAAGAAACAATCGCCGCAGTCATTCGCCTTAATTGATCTATCCATATGCTATGATTCATCCTACAAGGAAACTTCTCCTCGCCTTTCCCGTCTGAGCAAATGTAAACACAATCACGAAAACAATCAGTCCTGCGTGTCTACTCGGACTGTTGTGCAAGCGGCGTCCTCGTGATTAACAATTGAGCTATCAGTTTCATTGAGGCTTTCCCTTTTACGCTCGCCCGCTTTTACACGCGTTGCCGGACATTGATTTTCCACTCGCGCTCAGTGTTATGTCTACTTAATTGTTTAATGTCAATGGCCATGAATGGGGACGAGAAGTGGATTGGTTTCTGAGTTGAGCCTAGTCCAACGAGCCGCGAACTGTTAGCGACGTGATTTGAAGCAAAGTAACTAGTTAATGCTCTCATAAATATGTGGGCTCGGTGGACGGGGTTGAGTCGACCTCCAAACTTAAGCAACTATGTCCTGACCACTTAGTAGATTTTCCTGGACTCTAAACGAAAACTTATTTTCGCTCGTTTTCCAATAAATTACGAACTGCGTCCAATCGCTGCCTTTCGATCTCTCGCTCAAAGCGAGTCGCTTCCACGAAATGCTACGCAATTGAGCGAAAAGCTTAATCGCGATCATTGCGATTGCGAGTATCGAATAAAACAAAAAGACCTTCAGTCTGTAATTTCCTTCATTTATTTCTGTTTCGAATATACAAAGCTTATATCTTGGAATGCGATGACTGATGTCAAGCCGGAAAAGAAAATTGAGGAAAGCCTTTGCGGAAACTCTCGAAAGTTTCGTTCGAAGTCATTTGGTAAGAAAACTAAATTCAACAGAAGATAAATCAACGAAAAAAAACTTTAAATATCAAGCAGCAATCGATGCTGGGACGAGCCTCGTCAAAGGTTCAGCGTTGACTGCCATCGCTCCATGAGCTGCCTCGCATCCGTTTCAACCTCAACAAAATCACATGAACTCTTAATTGCAAATAAATTTAGGTAAATTTCCTTCAGCTCTCGAATGAATCGGAGAATCACTGTTCTTCGACGAGGGTTTTTCCTCCACTCACGGAGAAGAAATGAAATCGTGTCCGTGATTTCTTCTTGGATTGTCACGATGCAATCGTTTGTTGAGTTCTGTCGCTGTGAGAGTAAAGAAATTAGCTTCATTTTCGAACCAGAGAAAGTCTTAGTATCTTACTTTATAATTACAAGCCATAACAAGACCCAACATCCGTTGTGGTCGATTCAAATTTGCCAAAATAAATCCAAGAACGTTGGTTACGCTGATTGATATTTTTGTCGGGAACCTTCGACTCTCTGACTTGGTACTTGACGGAAAGACAATAAGCGATGGATACTCAGCTACTGTGAATTGCCTAGAAATAATTTGGAAGTTAGTCAAGCTTTGCGATTCGAAATGGTTCGTTTCTCACCATGGCAAATCGTTCTTATCGCCGTCAATTCTAACGAACTCGATGTCTGCAATGCCTTCAAGGATTCTAGAAACAGACATCACGCTCTGCATCATCAGTGAGCAGAAGGCACAATTCGCCGAGAAGAACAAGACGACGACAGTCTGGAAAACACACCGATTAGAGCAAACTTTTTGGCAAACCATTTGAACTCTCACCTTTTCTGATTTCAGCACAACATTTTCAAAATCCTCTGAGTTGATTTCAGTGACAACAACGTGCTGAACTTTTCTCTTTGCAGTGTCTAATTGACATCGTCTTTTTCCTCCAAGCTCGCGGCCTCCAACGAACTCTTTCCTCTTCGATCCAAGAAACTCGTTCATGTCGAAGAAGTGCGTGTGCTTGTACAGCACGCTGTTGGTTCGAAGGAATCTGTTGAGAGCTCCGCGATGATAATGGTACAAGAACCTCGTTAATGAGTTGAGGTTCACAGGTTCATCGAGTAGATAAGTTGATTCGTTCTCCTGATCCATGATGATCGCCGCAGTTCTGTTCTCAACTTCCAGGATGTCAATTCCGAGTCTCTCGGCGAAAGTGTGAAAGTTCACACTGTCCATTGCTATGAGCGTAAAGGTTTTGTTAGTCTTGCAAGCGAGCCCTGAGACAAGTTCCAGGGACGACGGATCTTCGTCGTCAATAAACAGAATTTCGCTTTTTCTTTCAGCCAACATCAACATTTCGCACTTCCGGCGGAAGTTGTATTTGTCAATTGATTCCGGCGAGCGATCATCATCCTCATTGTCCAACATCGAAGTCGGAAATTGTTTCTCTTCTTTGTTGGCTTCGTATGAATATTTCAAGTGCTGCTTGTCGAACGACAGCTCGCTTTGGCAACCACAAACTCCTGCGTCCTTCGAGACTTCGCAAAAGCTCGGCAAATTCTTGAATTTTGTTGCTTCAAAGTTATTTGATGAATTGAGTACGTTGGCGATCGATACGGAAACCGAGTCGCAGTCGCGCTTCGTTTGCTCTGGATGATAATTTTGTTGGAAAACCTTGCGGCATTCACGGTTGAGCTTTTCATGATTGAGCCGATTTTCTTTTCTACGGGAAGGAAGATAATCGCGAGCCATTTCCTGAACCCAATTGTCGCTCTCGCAATTATAATATTCCATGCCGATCTGCTGTAGCATCACGTACGGGTCGGAGAGATCAGTGTAGAAGTTTCTCGGTGTGAAGAGGATCAAAACGGGGCCTTGCTTCAAATACGGAGCGAGTGAAGATGTTTTCGTTCCAGGCGGGGAAAGATTCAAAGACACTTGTTGAAGGTGCTCGTTGACCCACTTGTTAATCCCCTTTGTCGTCCACGTCGTTCCGTTGTCGAAGAATTCAATCGTTTCGTTCCAGAGGTAACCGCGGATTGAAGGAACAGTGTCGACGCCGAAGACAAGAGCCGATTCACCAGTGACAACAGCGAATCCTACTTCGTTGAATGGATCTCGTTCAAGGAACTTGAGCGCGGCTTGGTAGTATGACTTGTAGTGACGAGGATGAGTTTTCAGATCGATAAAAGCTACGACCATCGCGTCCTTGGAAGTCATCATCTCGAGTAAATCATCTGGAGACGTCAGTCGTTCAACGGGATGAAGCAGCGATGTAATAAATTTGGTCAAAGCTCCTTCAGTCCACAAGTTCTTCTGATATTGCACGCCAAATCCATTCCGCTGGTAAGCCATGAGTATTGGCCATGAGTGGATCTTTGTGTATTGATTCCGACATTCGCTTCCTGGCTGCCAGCAATTGATCGACGAGAAATAAGCTTCACTGTGGAAAAGCCTAGCGACATGGTCGAACGCAGCACGAGAATGTTGACTCTCTGAGCACCACGGCGCGTAATAAAGCACGAAAGACAGCTCTGAAAGCCCAACACGGTTGTTCAGCTGGCTTAACTGTCCATAGTGATAATCATCCACCAGCGATCCTTTAGGGAAGAAGGGAACAGGGCTCGCAGCTCTCGTAACTTTGGGCGAATTTTGCACACTCGCGAATGTCGCTGTGAAATAAAGAAGTGAGACAAAGTTTGACTGAGAGGTAATCGAACTTACTTAGGATAAAAGCAATTATGCATAATAATTCTTTCCCGTAACTGATGATCATGTTAATCCGGTTATTTGGGCTATTTGTTTCAGGGTCGCTGTTCACTGGGCCGTCGTCATTGCTGTCGGTTAACAGATCTAAGCTAGACGAGCGCGAGGTGTTCTCGAGGAACATCTGCCGCGTGAAGTTGCAGTTTGATAGTGAAAAAGAACACGTATGAAGATTTTGTTTCAACTTAAACTAATTTCATTGTTTTTCTCGCGATCTTTCGCCGATTTTGTGACTTTTTCACTTCGTCAGCAAACGAACGTTGAATCTAATTTTATTGCTGGATATTTAACACTTGAGCGGTAATCACATCTTAATCAAATTAAAGTTGAAATTTCATGCTAACTTTCTCTTGAAAAAGTTTTGTTTTGATTTCGATTGTCGACTTGGCGAGTTTAGCACAAAATTTTCTTGGTTTCCCTTCGTTTCGCTCAAGAAAAAGTAAATGAATCTTGCGAAAGTGGAATAATCAGCAGGAAAATGTGTTCGTCCTACGATGTGATAGTCAAAGAGTTCCAAACGAATCTCGCAAGCTTCGTCAATGTAAGTTTGCGGTTGTAATTCCTTTCAAAATCATTTGGGATCTTTCGGCGAACTAAAGTTTTGTTATTCATTGTAGGCGGCCCAATCGCTAGCCGTATGCACACAAAACCTCGCCACGATCATGGGAAACGTGGATCCAGGACAGACGATTGTAAACAAAAGCGTCCCTGCTTTGATTGACTGGTCACAGTTGAGTTGCTCTGAATTTCGCCGATAACAAATTAACTTGTTTTAGTCTTGTAGGAACCTTTACATTCTTTCCGAGCGTTTTGAGCTCGACGCAAAGACACAGCTCTCAGCTAGCTTGGATAAGGAACATACACAGCCAGAAGCCTGCTCAATACGAATGACGATGGGCAACATCTACGAGAAAGTTTTGTTCTTCCTGAATCATATGACGCACTCTTACATCGACTATTCAAGATCTGAGTCGCCAATGTCGGCAAGCTACGAGTGTCAGGTACCAAACTCAGGCGCAATCCAAAGATTCCGGACGCTTCAACAGCAGCAACAGTATCGTCGTTGGTCTGAAGCCGCAGCTGGAACTGCCATGGAGGCTAATGAAGCTAATGTTGTCGATTCAAACCGCCGTTGGTCGATGCCAACGAATGTGAGCAAGACTCAATCCCGGTTCATTCCAATGATGAACAAGCTAGCAGGGCTAGTAAATCAACAAAGTCAAACGACAATTCCTGATCTGACAACGAACAACTCCGACGGAGTTAACGAAGCAATCCAACTACTCTCAATTCGACCGGCTCCATCTCGACCTCCTTCGCAACATTGCCCACAACAAACCGCATATCCCTCACAAACGCAACACTTCCGCAACCAACCACAATCTCAGCGACAACGACAGTCCCGTGGGGAGTTGAACGAGATCCTCGTTCTTCCGCGCGCTAATGATCCGCTCTACCTCGGTCGCTACCAGCAAATTGTCGAAAACATTCGAGGCGAAAGCGATGAATACTAATCGCTTGTCATGTAAACGTTAATTTCCTTCAGCTCTCTGCACGTGTAGACGTTATCGGAAGCTTCGGTGTTGATCACGAAAACTGAAACAAATTTTCTAGTCAATAATTTTCTAGTAAACACACTGATGATATTAATCGGTCATTTGAAATGTTATTGAATAAACTGAACGTCAAATCAAACACTGAGACTTTAAAAGGAAGGCGCAATCGCTCGCAGCACGTTGGTCAAGTTCATTTGGTTCTCAAACTTCCCTTTAACGTTGAAAAAGAATAGCGGCGTCCACGTTTTGTTGTCTTTCTTCAGTGCATGGTACTTTAATATCAAGCGAAACTTTATTTCATCTCTCATTGGGACCATCATGTTGTAGTCGAACGTGAAGTTTGACGACGTATAACTTCCCTTGGGTGTCGTGCAGTCTGGAATAACTTAAAAGTTATCATAAGGCGCACGATGCCTCTTTGTGACTTACAAGGAAAATTCTTTGTTACTTTCAAATAGCCATCGAGGAAAGCACGCATGAAGTAGTTACTCGACTTTCCGCCACTCGTGATCTTGCACATATCAGCAGTTGATTGAAAATAGAGTCGCTTGTAGCTCTCGTCGGCATCCGACGTGGGAATGAAAACCTGAATAATCGCTTTCTGTTTTCCAAGCTCCTGGTAGATGTCCACCGTGGAGTTGAAGTAAATCATTCCATCCGTCCCGAACCAGTGGACTGATGTAATACGACCGAAAGAAGTTGACGGATTCGTGATGTTCAGAGAGAAAATCGTCAACTTGAGTCCCTACAAAAAATCTTTAAAGACAGATCAAATCGTTTGACTTTATATTACGAATGACGTTAGCAAGGAACTCGACAGAAGAAGAACGAATGAAACTGCCAGGATAAACTTCATGGTTGGAATCGTTGAAAGTTCTGAACCGCTTCGTCTAAATAAAAACCTTTTTCGTTGATAAGCGAGACGATTAAAAGGAAATTATTCGATCGTCATGAGCGATTCCTGTTAACGAATTTTCGCAGATAAACATCAACAACTGTGAACATTTAATCCTCTCCGACTGCGATCGTTGTGGCAATGACTTACCGTGGAACGCCTGGTTAAACCAAATTCTACTCGTCGTTGAAAATGCTTCCTATTTTAAGGAAAACTTTCTAAAAATTATTAAAATTTTTATTTGGTTTCTTTCTGTAATAAATCTTCACTCCTTTACAAAGAGATCTCACAGGATCATCCATCTTCAGCTCAGCTAAAATGTTTCTGGCATATCTGCACACGGTAATTATTTAAGAAAATCATTTGGAGCGTTTGTATTCACCGTAGAAGGTAACAGTGCTTAAATGAACAAACGAGCTTTTTTCAGAAAGCTTTGCTAGCCCTTTGACGATCAAAGAACCTTTAGATTCCGGACCAAACGGAATGAATTTATCGATGACACTAATGTTTTCGAGTCGGAAATTGGAGCCCTTAAAGGTAAAATTAAGGAACATGTTACGACAGCACCAGCTCTTAATAATTGATACCTACAGCAGGAATTGGAAAGCGAGGGAGCACAGGATAAGCTTTTATCACATTTTCCAGGACTGCATCGATGACAAAGCTGCCCTTCAAGGTTTCCCTGATTCGATTCAAGTCAACCGTCGTCTGGAAGAACGTTCTGCGGTATGCTACGTCTTGTGCATCTTGGGGCATCATGATCCTCACATTTAACTTTATGTTTAAAATAAGAACTTTGCTGGAAACTGAGAAATTAAAGACGGTGTTATGCTTCCAGTCGTTGCGAAAGCTGATATTCATGATTCCGTAATTATTCTCTGGAAGATAATCGACGCGATGTGTGATCACTGTTGATTGCTACCGAAATTCGTTTAATGGAGACAAACGGGGAAAAAATATTGGACGACGACTTACAGCAGACGCCGCGACAGCGATGAAAATAAGGAACTGCTCCATTCCACAGCCACAGATTGGAAGTGACAGAAAGAACTCTGAAAACATTGATACGATTTATATAATTTGTAATGATTACAATTATATTCTAGATTAGTATCAATTTGCTAATTTCGTTTTGTCCATTAACCAAAGGAAAACAAAAGAGAAACGTTAATCTTCATTTGGCACGTCAAAAATGAATGTCAAATGGAATTAATGAATATGTAAGAGTGCATATTGATAACGAACAACTTGAACAAGCGAAGATCCAGGGCACATTGCAGTGAACTTGCCTGTTAAATGTATGAAACCCCTTGCTAGACATTTGTGACAAAGATAGATATCTGTGATGGATAAGTTATGAAACGAATTTTTGTTATCCCGATATCCTTGCTGACTTTAAAAGCTAAGATTTGTGGCCAAGCAAATTTCTTTCGATTTGATTCAATATTTCAACAAAACTAAATTTAACGGATTTCAAGTTTTTGAAATATGTTCTAAAAAATTATCACAGTTTAGTACAAATTTTCCGAAAGAAACATAAACAACAAACTTGAATTTTGATTAAATTGGATAAATCCAAAGAAATGGAAGTACTTCCTGTATTTAAAAGCAAAACGCTTCAAGAGCCCGGCCCGAAGAAGCGCATGTGGAAATCGTTGAAGCAGATCCAGACCACTGAGAGGAATCTTTACGGACTTAATTGCGACGCTGTTCTTTGTAAGTTCGAGTAAATATCTCGCTAACACGCAGCAACTGACTCGATCCTTCAACAGATTCAACGATAAACGCTCCTCCATCATTTCGGCCACCGAAGAAATACTCAGATCTGTCCGGTCTGGTCAGCAACTACTGCGATCCTCACTCAAAATTGTATTACAGCAACACAGACGAATACCAAACGGTCAAGAAAATGCCTTCGGATATCGTTAAGGGCTACCTGACATTAAGAGGCGCATCTAGTGTTGTTTAAGCCAATAAATCTCTTTTATTATCATATTTATTTCCTTTTCTCGATCGACACAATATGCTTCACTGCCATCTTTCCCGTGAATGCCATTTTCATCTTCATATCTTTCTCGGTCAACTTCGTCGAAAACTTGTAAGCTCGGATGAACTTCATCACCTCAACCTTCGTTGATATGTTGGCAAAGCGATTTCCAATACACATTCTTGGTCCCTAGAGTAAAACAGTTTCAATTACTCCTCGAAGAACTTTCAAAAGATTTAAAAATCTTACCGCCCCGAACGGGAGGAAACAGTAAGGATCTCGGTTCGCTGAGTTTTCTGGCGAGAACCTCTCTGGCCTGAACTTGTCAGCGTCCTTGCCCCATAGATCTCTCCTTCGATGCAGCACATATTGGAAAATAAAAATGTTTGTTCCTTTTTTCAGCGGCTTGTCAAAGCCAATGTCTAGCTCATCAACCAATTCGCGACCCGAAATGGGAATCGGTGAAAACAATCGGAGCGTCTCCTTATATACCATTTCCAGATATTTCAGCGCAGATATTTTGTCGTAATCGATCTCGACGCTTTCGTCACTAAACACCTCGCAAATCTCGTCGTAGACTTTCTGTTGAATATCTTGGTATATCGCAAGATAAACGATGATAGTCGCGACCACGTTGGCCGAAGTTTCAGATGCAGTTATCATTAGAACCATCAGATGTTCTCGAATCTCCTGATCTGTGAATTTCTCCTGCAATCCAAATCGTTAGAAGGTGAAAAATGTTCTGTGAACGCTACGAACCTCGTGGTTTATTAACTGGTCGATAATGAACTGAACCTTCAAGTCTTTCTTATTGGGAAGATTTCCATTTTCATCCAAGACTTTGTCTTCCATCTCGCGCTGCTTTCTTGCAACCGCAATCAGTTCATCGCCATAATCCATCGTGAACTTTCTCGCCTCGCATTCGATCTTGTAGCTGCAAGAGAAGAAATTCAATGCCAAATTCCCGATCGGGTCATCTCAGTTTCGGCTTACTCTTTCGTCCATTTGAAGAACCAATCGCGGCTGTAGAGCGGGGTAATGACGCGCTTCAGCATAATGTCGAGGGATCTAAGAACATGCTTTTAATCAATGATTCTAGAAATAATCAGAGAACCACTCACATGTTGATCGAGTCAATCAGCTTTTGATAAGATTTCGTTTCGATTCCTTGGACGTTGAGACACGTGGCTAGTTTTCCGAGAAAAATGTCGCAAGTATTTGGAAGACAAAGGTTAGTTAATCAGACATTAGTTGAACTGTAAAAATTGAGCGTCAATTCACGAAACAATAAAAGGTCATAAAAGCCTAAATTGTTTTGTGTAGGAAGAGAAAATATCGTCGGCGTGCCATTGACACTGTTCGTAATAAAAGCCGGAGCCCAGAACGAGCTGCGTCATCGTAATCAAATAATTCTCACCTGCGACAGTTCGAGCTGTTAGTTGAGCCAGGGGAAAGAGTAGGTCGAATGGCTCGCCATCGAGATTCTTCTCCATGTCCTTGACGACTAGCGACGCATACCGATCGAAGATCGGAATGAATCCTTTGAGCACATTGAGATTGAAGGCGCCGTTCAAATGCTTGCGAGACGATTTCCAGTAATGATCTGCAATCGAAAGTGCGCATCAATTATCACGTCTTCTTATCGTGCTTCACGTTCAACTCACACTCGGAAGCTAATAATCCATATTCGAGTTGCAAACAGTTTCGGTAAGGCCGTTGACAAGCACTTTGGGAGTTGAACACTTTCTTGCACAACTCTGGGTCGTAGATAACTAAATTGTCCCATTTCAAGAATTTCAAACGCGCATAACGTGGAAAAAACTTGTGAGTAAGTTTGAAGGCGTCGAGGCGGTCTTCGTTCTTAAGCACGAAGCAGAACTGATACATCGCCGTGAGGATTATCCAAATTTTCCACGGTTTCCGCTTCTCATCTGGCGAGATTATTGACTTTCTTAGCTTCCAAACTACGAAGAAAGCTGACGCAAGAGTTACGAACAAGAGTAGTAGCCACATCTTGAATTAGCACGACCGATCGCGTTGACACTTTGACTTCAACTGACTGGACAGACGAAGCGAAAACTCTCAAGAAATCACACCTAGTCGAGTTCATGACGCGCTTCGGGAGGTGGTGAAGATTATTTTGGCCTTTTGACGCTTTTGGGATGAACTTGACTCCACATTCGTCTTCTCCAACCGTAAGCAGTTCTCTGAACTTGGTCAAACTAACCAAAAATGAAAATCTGTTGCTCTCGAAGAACTTTTTATTTCACAAAATATTTTTACAGAAAAATCATTGACAAGTTTACAAAATACAAAAAGACTTGAGAACACCTCGATCGATCGGGCTTTCTGAACAGCTTCAAAGTTTTCCCTGCTTAAGATTTTTCGTTTGTTGCTATCGCACACTTGGAGTACGTCAAGTTTCTCAGACTTCCTCTTGTTATTTTGTCAAACTGTTTCATCTTCCCATGTACTTCCCTTTGATTTCTGATCCCATAAGAAGTTGACGACGTCATTGTCGATCTGCTTGTTTAAATTCGACTTAGAATTCCTATCATAGTTTGTCGTGGCTTTAAGAATATCAAGATCGTTGCAAGTTTTCGCGCTTGCCAACTTATCTCGCTAAACATGCCATCGAAAGTTCAGCCATCGACTTCACGAGATTCCCTTCTTGTCTCCTGTCCTAACATATATCACAATTGGTTTTACTTCCTCTACGAAATAAGCAAAATATTTCCCGAGCGAACACTTCACTCGACTTGAGAATACTTGAGGCAGTAAACAACTTCACTTCCCAAAAAAACAATTCGTTTCGAACTAGATTCGTGTCCGTCGGTGAGTTTTCCGAGGATGCCAAAAATTATAAAAGAAAATTGTTAAAGTTAAAACTTTTCTATGAAAGTTTGCCAAAACTAAAGTTCAAGTCTCATCAATTAATATGTGAAAGTCTTAGACACCAAATAAACTTGATCGATCAGTAAGTCTCATAAAGAAGGTATTTGTGGAGCATGTGGGCGATCTCGAGAGACGGAACCTTCTCGGGCAGCTGACGGCCGAAGAGTTTGCGGAAAAAGGTGCGGGAAAGTGATTGGAGGGAGAGCGGAGCTGATGATTTCTCGAGCAACAGCGAGCGCTGTCTCAGGTTGAGGTGTGGATTGCGACGAATCATGCACGGGTCGAACTCTTCGGCGGATTCGAGAAGGTAAAGGAAGACGGGAGAGTCGCCGGTAAGGTTAGACAAGCAGTTCAGCAATCCGTCGGGGTCTCTGAACTGAGTCTTCATGATCACGCGGGCGCCGTGTTTGAGCAGAAGTTTCACTTCCTCCATCTGTACGTTGTCGTTGCTGATAAGAAGCTCGGCTAATGGTGGACGCAATGTGGCGTTTGTTCCCATCTCGCCGAAAACGCGAATGTTGGGATTCGCACCGTATGAAAGTAGCATCTGTAAGATAACAAGTTAGGACTTGCAAACTTAACATTTTATCTTGTCTCACCTTCATGATCTCTACTCGATGCAAAATCTTATCAGCGCAGGCAACGTGGAGCGGTGATCCAATAATTGGACTGCAACGGTTCACGTTCGCTCCATGTTCGAGCAGCATACGAACCAAGTTTGGATCGCCACGCAAGATTGCAAGGTCGAGCGGTGAAGCGCGGTCAGGTTCAGGCGCTGGCGGTTGCACGTCAACCTTTGCTCCTTGCTTCAACAGCAGAGTTACCAAGCCCATGTTTCCTGTAATAATAATTTACAATGAGTGACAACTTGAATGAACTCTCCAATAACTAAAGACCACTGAATGCATTGAAACGATCAACGACGCTGATTATCACACGAATGAGTTTGATTAGAAAGATTATTACCATTAACTGTATATTCCGCTCCTAGATTAATTGGTTGGTTAATGTGTGAGTCGCAGCGGAGTTTAAAAGAAAAACAAAATCAATTAGCTTCCAGTCTTGTTTGGATATTTTTCGGTTTAATTGCAAACGATAATTGAAGAATTAAGGGAAACTTTGAAAAGACTTTCTTACCGGACAAAATCGCGTAATGCAAAACTGTTCTGAAGTCGTTGCGGCCATCGGCCATTGCGTTCACGTCAGCGCCGTATTTCAGGAGCAAGAGAACGGCTTCCATTCCAGTCGAGGAGCGAGCATAGCGCATCAGAGGCGTCAAGCCTGAGCGATCTCGCGTTTCTGTGTTCGCACCAAAGTTCAAAAGAAGCTCAAGTGACTCAATATCGTTCGCCAAATTGATTTCAGCGCCAAAGAAATATCGCTTGTTCGGATCGGCTCCGCGTTCAAGGAGCAATCGAGCAACGTCCTACAATTGTAAATTTGATGATAAAGCAAGAAACGTGCAAAAGCTTACAACTTACATAATGTTTATTTCTCAATGCGAGTCTCAGCGGCTCATCGCACAATGTCGTTCGCGGGAAAATCTCGTCTGTCGGTTCGCGATAGTCCACTTTGGCTCCGCCGTCTAAGAGAATCTTACAGATTTCCAAGTATCCATGCTCTGAAGCGAGATGCAACGCAGAGTATCCGCAATCGTCAATTTTATTAATCTCGGCGCCTCGAACAAGCAACAAATTAATCGCTGCGATGTTCTTCTGCCAGACGGCGTAGTGAAGAGCGCAAAGTCCTTGTGTGACGGGTTCGTTGACCTGAAGCGAGAAAATGAACTCGTGATTCGTTTCCTCGTGATGCGATCAACGGTCGTAGACCGTGACCATCGCAATTTGCTCACCTTAGCCCCGCAGGCGAACAAAATTCTCAGCTCGTCCAACGAGACCATTCTAATGATCGAGTCGGCCAAGGCCCGCTGCAGAGGGTTGGTGGTGCACTCGGAAGGCATCGCGATAGTTCTTCCTGTATCGATAAGGATTGGAAGATTAGTTTCTGTATCAAACTCGTCAGCGAAAGGATTGTAATCCATGAAGGAGCAAAAGCCGCAACTGAGTCTGACGTTGCGTCTAGAACGAGAGTGAAGAACTTGAAATAGCCTGCGACAGATGCTCGCGGAGATCATGTCTGAGGCCGTCAACGAAAGCGGGACACATCTGATTGCTACGTAAACATTTCCATTGTTTCAGGCGCCGATCTCGGTCAAAGTTTTCCTTTCGCTATTTTAAAGCGCGATTTTATTTTTGGAGCTCTCAATTAAAGTCGTTCGGGTTTATTTTTACTAGAATCAATTAATGATTTAACTAGCGCGGCGGTGTTTTGATTGGCGATCTCATATGCTACCGTCGTCATCATCATTTTCTGGGAGATTAAGGCGAGCGCTACTTGGAGAACAAGGTCAATCGCGAATTTCCCGCGACGTAGAAGATTTTTCTCGTCGGCGAAGTTTGAGTGAGAAGTCGATGGAAGCTTGCGAGGTGAATGACAAGCAACAAATTAATCTTATGCAACAAATTTTCGCGAGTTTTCCGACTTGACAAACCTCGAAAGTTGTCCATTGTGTCTTTTGATTTCTATTGCTAATTTAAAATTTCCCGAATTATTTCTCATCGACTATGAGATCGCACTTCAATAATCTAACGAAAACTGTGCTCAAGTCGCGAGTTTTCATGCGAAAATCTTTTTTCCGATAAATTTAAAACGATGATGAGAGAGTTGAGAGAACTTAAAGGTGAAAAAGCTAAAATTAAATCTAAAAAAGTTTTTGAGTGTAATTTCAAGTGTAAAAGTTAATTAGAAAACTCAGAAAACTAGTGATTGGGACTTCGAACCCTCAAGACGTTCTGATGTTGTTTGGATTTCTTAATTCTTTTCTCAACATTGAACTTTCAAAAACAATTTCACATCAATTTTCCTCGTGATCGCGCACGATCTCACATCGTCGCACTTTTCTCGAAGTGTTTCGGAGAAAAACAGAAATCATGCGTTGCTGGTTTTAACAACAAACAAAGTTTTTCGCAGACGCTCATCAATTCCAATAATTTTATGTCGCAACGTTGTCATAGGCGAAAACAGTTTTTCTCTTCGCGGAAAGTTCTCTCCGCCGGCCGAAAGAGTTCAAGCGATGCTCTCATCGCCGATGAAAATAAGAAAATTCAGAAGAGGCGACGACAAGTCTGACGACTTTCTTCGTCAACTGCGATTTCCTTCGTATCAAGTTTGTTGATCAAGATCGTCACGGATTGAAAGCCAGCTCGTGATCTCTCACAACAAAATGCTCAACGAGCCGCGAACTGTTTTTCTTAAGACGGAAAAATTGCGCTATAAGTCGAAGAGGGAAAACATCGAAAGAGTAAAAGTGAATGATTAATTATAATTAGATTTTAAGGCGCAGTTTACCAATTGTTTTTCACCTCGTTTTGACGTTCGGATTTATGATCAAGTGCGATTGATGAATTTTCAGATAAAAAACCCGGAAAATTGGGAAACTCAGAAAACCAAAACATTCGAAGACCCGGAAAATTAGAAACGTTTGTTAGCCAACTAACAAAACAAATAAATCGAATTTTCCGCGGTCTGTTTTCCCAGTCGAGTTTCCTCACTTCTCCACTAATCTCAGAGAACACAAAAACCTTTTTCAGCTTTGTGAAAGTCGCGGAAACAATTTTTTCCCTCCCCGAAGCGCGAGAAAAGATTGATGAGTGATGGGAAAATTGACCGAGAACGCGTTGCGATCGTTTGATTTTTCAGAAGTCGGAAAAATTGCGTAGATTATTTTCAGTTGAACGAACTCTCGAACTTGATAATCGAACAAAGAGATTTTGCGTAGCAAGTTTTGCCCTCGAGCTTTGCTGAACTAAATCGCGAGGAAAACTAGGTGAAAGCTTTCTACTAACTTTGATTGAACTTTTCTTTGTTTCACTAAGCTTAGGAAAGTTTTCCTTTCAGTCTTTCGCTTCTATTCCAAAGTCTTTTGGTGTTCTTGTTCTCGTTCACTGCCTCGAAAATATTTCTAAAGTTTTCTTTCAATTATTTTCGCTTTCCCTTTGTTAGGAAAATCTTTTTCTATTTTCTAAACTGTCTTCACTGATCAACATTCACTTGAAGAATGAAGTCTCTGTCGAGCTACGACTGGCGTTTGGAGAAGTCTGTTTTTGTTTTCACTTCATCAGAACGATCGGCGAGATTTCCGCCTGGGTTGGAAGAAGACGACACGAGACGTAGAAGATTTTTCGCGATCGCAAAACAAAGCGGGACGGAAAATAGAAGAAAATTGACTCGCAAAAAGACGGTTGAACTTCAAGCCGATTGTTTGAAGACGAAGTTTGCTGCTGCGGCGTTGCTGATGTCACTTAATCCGATCTGATTGCGTTAGAGTAATGGGTGAATTGCCCTAGCAAAAAGTCAAAAGCTTTACTAACGATTGCTTCAGTCAAGTCTCAACCATCAGACAATGCGTCTACTTAGAACGATCACACCTGGATCGGTTTAATAAATCTTTGTCTCTTTCCCTCTCATCACTAACGAGCTGAGACAGATTTTCCCTCAACCGATCAGATTTTTGGCAAGAAAGCTTCTCGCGATTTTCTTTGACCTCCAAAGATTTTTTCCGGAGAAAAGCGTGTCGAGAGAGTTTCATTTTCAGCTGATTTGTCGCGTGGCTTCTGACTCAATAGGAAGTTCTTGGTAAATGAGATCACGAAGCGTTCGTCAGTGATTGCTGGCTCGAGTGGAATGTTTTCTGTGCCGAGGGAAAAGTCGACAAAGGGAAAGAGAATTACCGCCTTGGCCGCTGTCACTTTTCCTCAAACATCGTCAATCGCACAAGTTACACTTTCCTTCGCCTTCAAGGTTGTTGCACCCTCAGATCCACCGATGCGAATATTTCATTTGTCGTCGCGCTTCTCCGTCTGATTGTTCTCGGCGATCGCCCCAATCGCGTCTTCGATGTGCGTTGTTGATTAAAAGTAAGTTCAAGGCTCGCGACTAAATAATTATCAGCTGGCAGAGACCATCAGTTCAGTTGAAATAAAGATTGTAAACATTTCTTTGAGTTTTAATTTTATTTCACTCTCGTTTAGACAAAAACATTTTCCAAAGTTACTTGAAGACTCGATCGAGAAGCGTCTGGCTGAACTCAATTTGTTCCTGTTGAAGAAGAAAAGCAAGAAATTCTTTCATTAGCAGACTTAATGATTCTAAAATTAACTAGCGTCTTCCTTGTTAAGCGGTTGTGCAAATCATTAGTCGACTCGCTCAGTTAAACATGGAAATTTCTTCCGAGACTTTGTGACTTTCTATTCTTGATCTGCCGGAGATCAACGGACGAATTGTTTAAATTTAGAAAGGAAAAGCTCGCGAATGCTAGACAGAGTTGGACAGGGACGTTTCTACTCACTTGACATTCCTCCTTTCCCTGGCCAAGCGTAATTATTTGTTCGAGTTTCTCCTGGAGGTTCAAACCTTTGTTTTGACATCGCTTGATGGAATCTTCGGTTTCGACGAGGCTGGTTAAAGCTGCGAGAGTTTGTTCGAGGCGCGTGTTGTATTCTCCCTTCGGTTCAATCGTTTCGACAATTTTCTCGATTCCTTTAAGCTTCACAATTCCGTCTCGGACAGCAGGCGAATCTTGGGCGAAAGCGTTCATCAAGAACATCGATTTGATTATGAGTTTCTCGCGCTCTTGATTTTGGATAAGGTCGAGGAGGCATTCGAGCCCGCCCATACTAATAAATGCTTCCATTCCAGGCTCGTAACTTCTGACCATGCAGGAGATTGCGTGGAAAGCGTGACTCGAGACTTCGGCTTCGTCGGTCATAAGATCGATAAGCTTCGGCAGAATGTTTAGATCCAACAAGTGTTTCTGGCAGAATGGATTGTTTTGGGCGAGTTCACCGACGAGCAGAGCCGTTTCACTCCGAACTTCAGCGTATTGAGAGTTGAGACATGGCGCGATGATGACAAAACCGCCAACTTTGAAGAAATCTGAAACGGTGAATCATCGATCAGCCAAGTTCAAGGTGACAGATTCAACACTCACCGTTTGCTGTATCGATGTCCGCTACAAAATTCGTAACCACTTCAAGTGCTTGTACCTGCTCGTCTTCGGCAGCATTGCCGCCAGTCAATATTCGCATAGCTTTGCTCAATTCTTCGATAACATCGACCGTCATTGACTTCAGAGCTTCCTCGAGAAATTTTCTGTCTTCAGGGGCCATCTGCTCGAAGTGGGAAGGCTTTGTTGGATCCTCATCCTTGGTAGCTAAATATAATCAAATGATTAATGATTAGTGATTAATGGTCTAGTAATGTTGTAGCGATGACTCTTTGATAATCAAGCTGTGTAATCAGCTCGTTTGATGCCGGAGTTCAAATGATCCTCATAGGACAACTCTGGTCTTCTTGCACAGGTGGATTCTTCGAGAATAGACGAAATGACTTGCTTATATAGCAGGTGTATATCTTGATTGAGTGACTAGACGGTGCTCAGCAAGTTTGAGACAGCCGAAAGTTCTCGAACGCTCACCTTCCATCGCGAATTTTAATAAACCCTGAAGGTTGTGCGGTTGTCGTGGTTGCTCTGGATTCCCATCTCCTCCGTTGTCACTCATTTTGATGAATTTCTTTATTTAAATTGAAGGTGTTTCGGTACTTTCAATTATTCACTGTTTTTACGTTGTTTTGATTTTCCAGAAGTTTCTCACCACATTTCGTCCAATCTCACCACTGAAATGAGAAACTCACCACGGTGCATGCTTGATTTGATTAGTTTAATTAGACTGTGGCATAAGTCGAAATTACTGCAAAGGGTTAATTGATGGATAAGATTTGAGTTTATGAAGTCATTATAAAGATTCTCGATAATTATCTGAGTTTGGTGTAAAGTTTTGTTGAACTCACCAAAAACGAAAAAGTTTTGCTGATCGAAAGAGCGAAAGTACAAAAGTCGGGCTGGATTTTTTTACCATCCATCGACTTCGTTCATGTTCTGTCCCGATTTTCCGAGCGTCCCAACGTCGAGTCGTTGCACAATATCAATAAAAAATAAATAAAGTGATAAATTACAAGAGAAACATTAATATTCCGTGAAAATTTCGTGAAAAGACTAAGTTAAAGTCGCATTTGGGACTTCAAAATCGGATAGACGAGAGTGCAATCGAGTACAAAGCGTGAATTCCATGGAGTAGAGCGGGATAAGCGCCCGAAATAAGCGGAAAATCGTAAATTCCATTTTCGTAAAATGGACGAAAATTTTGCCTAATTTAAATAATTAATCCTCAATAAGTGCAATGGAAGGAGTGAATTTTTATGGCTTGGAAAAATCGATAGACTCATAATTCTTCGATTAGCATCGATCTGCCGTGGCTCTCGGTTGTGCAAAAGTGGAAAATAAATTAAACATCGCTTTGGTGTGTCTTTGTGTGTGCGCTCCCGTATAGGAAAATTAATGAGCCTCGCTCTCCTCCTCTACATCTTTTTATGATATATTTTATTATGAGGCGAGCAACTTGAATTTCAAATAATAAAAATGGCTTTTCGACATCTGAATATCTTAGCGAGCAACATTTAATTCGTGCGGACGTGTGGAATTCAAAAGGTTTCCGATAAAGTCGAGTGTGATAGTCGTCGGTGGTAGCGACGTTGAATCATAATTCTAGTGAAAACGGAGGATTCATTGTTCCACCCGAAACGATTTAACAATGAGCGATGATTTCACGAATCGCAATAAAGTCAGCTACGCTAATCAGAGCACGCCCGACTCCCTGCTCGACATCTCGGCAAGGATCGTCGCCGAGAACGAGCCGTTCCAACGGGTGGAGGAGAAGTACGATCGCATACCGGAGCCGGTGCAACAGAAAATCATTTTCTACTCGTTTCCGCGCGATGAACGGGACATCCAAATGTACAGCTCGCTGTCGAGGTAAGGGATCCCGTCTGTTCGTTAAAAGGAATCGTCAGGGCAGATTGCAATGCTTCTGTCAGCTCTTGCGTTGAAGCACAGCTCGAATACATGAACCGTCCGAGCCCTGCTCAATAATCATTTATCCATTATTATCCCCCACGAAACAACCGACGAAGAATCATCTTCCATTTTGATGAACGAAAGTCGGCGGCGAGATAGAGAAGAGGAACACGAAAAGAATAAAATGAGCTTGGAAATTCATTCCGTGCACTAATATAATGACAGGTGTTTAATAGTTTTAATATCTGTCTGTTTTGTTGGTTCCTTCTGGCTTGTTTATCCTCGTCTTCTCTCTCGCTCGTCTCGAGTGGTTCTCGTCTTCGCACTAATAAACCAAACATATGTGATGCTTGTAGCTACAACAAACCTTTTTCTTTCTCATCTTCTTCTCCTCGGCTCTTTATTATTCTTTCTTAAGCCCAAAACCGACGACGAGAAGAGAAAAGAGAAGAAAATTGTTGATGACTTGAAACCCCAATCTTCATTATGTTAATTCGATTGTGATTATTTATTCAATACAGGGCATCATCGTTCAACGCATCGGATTCGCAGAGCCTCAGCTTCAGCAAAGGATTAAAATTACTCGAGAGCAATTGCGTTGAGAACGTTCTGCAAGTCGGTACGTGAAGTGAAAACCCATGATATGAAGAGCCGCTCGCACATATCCTTCCCTCATTTACATAATATTCGGAGTCTCGAGAGCGAGAGCCTAGAAAATTCCGTATAATTGATTAATGGGACTAGGGGGTAAAATAAAAAAGAAGAATTCCACATTTTTTCCATATCCCCGAACATGATGATGTTGCAAAAGAAACCTCCGGAGGGGGTTAAGGGAACAGAGCTATGGAATCGTTAGGAAATCTTTTCCTCTGTGAATTTATAATTGAGTTTTTTCAAAAATTGGGTTCTCCTCTCAATTATGAGCGTCTCTGCAACGAAATGTTTCCATCCTTAATTTCATTTCTCCGGGTCAGGGCTGCGTAGCCTTTTCAATTTATTCTTCGGAGGTCAAAGCTATGAAGCTCGTAAATTAAGCTTGAGAATTGAGCTCCTTGAATAATAATTTTGGATCTAAAGCTTTGACATAACGGGACAGGTCATCCGACCAAACAGTGACGTCTAATTTTACTGTCGCATCACTTGATCAACCGACAAGGTTTCTTAAGCCATCAAGACTTCGACTCATGTTAAACTCAATTGTGAACAAGCAACAAAAACTAGATCCTGTTCACCCTAAAAGATTGTGAAGCCCTGTCGCACCCTCACGTATCGAAAACCTCAACTCATTCTCTTACTTTCTCGGCATCAAAAGGATTCCATTTGAGCGGCGAGGTTTGGACGTTCCCACCGATACTGCCCGACGCAAATAAATCAAGATCATCATCGCAGAGCAATCAGCATGGCTCGGTGCCTCTCCTTCCACCATATCCATCACAAAATAATCTCAACATTATTCATCAGAACAACGCCAACAACAATAATGCAAATAATAACAACGTTAACGTCGGCGTGTATGAGAGAAATATCAATAACGATCCCACCGCTCAGTTCGCAGGAGAAGAAAATAAGAAATTCAAAGTCTCCGTTAGCTTTGACAGGTGAGCAGACCGCTGAAAATTTACATAAGCTTTGAGGACTCTTCTTGATTTCGTTAATTGGATTGGTGGGGAGAGTTCGTCAGTGTTTGCTTGCTAATTAATTACCGCCTTCCCACGACCTAATTCCGCAAGCTACCTTGACTAGCGAACCTCCCCCATCAACTCGCTACGATTTAATCTTCTGAGAATCAACCAGAGTCATCAGAGTTCCCATCCAACCCTTCACATTGGTAATTAAATCATGCCACAACTCTCGAATCGCTTCCCCAAACTTCTCTCACTCCGTCCCACGAATGACACAAATTAAATGCAAATTATGAAAATTCATTTGAACAGATGCAAAATAACATCCGTGAAGTGCAGCTGCGACACGAAAGACATATTTTGGTGCCATCATGTTGTGGCTCTCGCGCTGTATCGCATCCGAAACGCGCTGAGCGTCAAATTGCGCGTTCCCATTTCTGGTAAGCGACGTCAAAGCGTCAATGTCGATCAATGGCGTAATCGCATTTTCCCATTGCAGAGACCCTGTTGCAAATGAATCGTCAGCAGTTGCAGAAGTTTGTGCAGTATTTGATTGCAGAGCACTACACTGAAGTTCTACCGACAGCGCAAAAACTCGCTGACGAAATTCTTCGGCAGAAAACTGAAATCAACAGCATATCTGGAGCGCCGGATCCGACTGCTGGCGCCGCAAAAGATGACGAGAACTCGTGGCATTTGGATGAGACGCAAGTTTGCGAAGTCGTCCGCAGCTACTTGGGCCAGGGAAGCTACTACAACAGCAACAAGCAGCTCAACTGTTTGTTCGGCAAAGTCCGTGAGATGTTAAGAGCTCAAGACTCGAATGGAGCGAGAATGCTGACGCTAATCACCGAGCAGTTTCTTCACGACCCCCGCTTGGCGTTGTGGAAGACTCACGGTCAGGCGATGACTGATAAGTGCCGACAGCTGTGGGACCAGCTGGGTTCGTTGTGGGTGTGCATCGTGTTGAATCCAAGGTCTTCGCAAGTCGAACGCAATAATTGGAAGGAGCTGCTGGAGTCGTGGTCGAAAATCGACGTTTGTCCTCAAGAAGATCCCGACTTTCGGCCTCCGGGTCGTGAGAGTCATCGACTTCGATCCCAACGCGAACGCGAATATGAACGCAATCGATTTTTCCGCGAGAACAATCAGAGAAACGCGCTCTATCATCAATACCAACAACAGCAGCAGCAAGCGCAGAATAACTATAACAATCAGCGGTTCTACGACAACCCACCAATCAACCCGAACGAGAACCGTGGATATCTGAATGCGAACAATAACAACTACGATGAGTCGTCGTCATCATCTGACTCAGACTCGGAAAGTGAATCCGATGAAGAGATGGAAGAGAATAATGAAGCAATGAATCCTTTGGGCGTCGAGAACAGAGCTTTGATGGACGTTCCAGTCGAGAACCTATTCGAAGTCCCTAAGGATGAAGAGAACGATCGTTTAATCGAGCGAATCAATAATTTCATCGAGGAAGAGGACAACGCTGTGATGAATGATTTGTCAATCGATCGAGTCGATCAACGCGATGCTCCCGAAGGTCCAAACGATGAAGCTGAGCTGTTCAAGTTTGCTTTGCCAGCTCTCCCTGACAACGACGACAGTAGTCGCGAGTCAATGGACGAAGATCAAATCCGCGAAGAGCATGAAATCCTCGAGAGCATCAACGATTTGAACAACGGCAAAGAAAAATCTCTTGAAGACTTTGACGATGAGTTCTTGCCAGATCAGAAGGAAATCTTGAAGATGAACAACTTGAACTACATCGATGAGCATGAGCATGAAGACTTGGATCATTCGAAGGAACTCGACGAAGCGATCAACCCAGAGAATCAGAAGAATGAGGCGGAAGAGAATAACGAATTGGCCATTGAGGCGCTCAACAATCAGGCTCAAGACGATCCTATGGAGGAACAGAAGAAGAAAAAGAACCACCGAGCTGCTGACGCCGACAATAAACCCAACAAGAAGTTGAAGTTGAACAACGGATCGTCGCTCGCGAAAACAACCACGAAAGTTCCTCGAACGATTTTCCACAAAGCTCTGGACGCCGTCAACATGACCTGGGACAATAATCATCTGAAGTTGATCCTTGCGAGTGACAGCTACTCATTGGCGAGCGAGAACTCTGTGCAGATCGCTGGCTCAAGCAAAATGGTCACAGCGAACAACACCTCGTCGAAATCGAACTTTAATGCGCTCGGTCAGCCACTCTGGTATGAGCCGATGTCTCATTGCGCCGCCCGCATCGATAGCTTGCGCTCCCACGGTCATATCGACGCTGCATTACGACTAAGCGTCAGCGTTGTTCGCACCATGAAGCAAGTTCAACAAGACGCCCAACTGTTGTGGCATAAATGCCGTAAGCAATTCCCACAATCTCCACCGAAACTTCCATCATCGTCCGACTGCAATAGCTCGAAATGCAAAGACTGTCAATTAAATAAACTCTTTGAATTCACAATCCACAAGTCGTCGACCTACACGTCGTCGCTGAGCAAGAATCTGATGCCAAATAGTGAAAGTTCAATTCCGAAAGATTGCCATAAGTGCGCCGATGCCGAAGCTCCGCCAGAGGAGCAGCTCGAAAAGGCGAATCAATTGCAAGCCGCGGGCTCAAGTTCCTCGAAAGCTTGCCAACAAGGCTACCCGCATTACCAACCAAAGCCTTCCAGCTCGTCTTCGAAGACTTACAACCATGAAATGCCACCGCCACCACCGAGAAAGCTCATGAGTAACTGCATGTGCCAGTACCCAGCATCGCCTCAACAGAACGTTCACAAGAGCCAACCGCCAACCCACCCAAACTACTTCGTCAAGAGCGGACCGTGTCAACCAATCTGTCATTTCAACACTGGCAGTCGTCACCACATTCCGCAGCCACCGAATCATCATCCGTTGCCGATTCCAATGCCGCCACATCGCATGAACATGCCGCCCGGCCCAAGTGGATCTGCAGCTCCCAACATGTTTCCCCAAGCCGGCCCATCTCATCACGGTCCGAACAAGTTCTACGAGTGCTCTGTTGGGCCAATCAACTCGTGTCAGATGCATCAAAAGCGGCCTTGCATAAAGACAATGTGCTGCTCAGTCGTGCCACCTCCAGAGAAGCATCATCATTACTACCAAAGGCAGCACTGCAATGCACCGCCTGCCCCGACAAAGTACGACTACATGAGCAAGTACCCACTGCCTGGGCCGTTGTCGTCATCGTTCTGCAACGGCTGCATGCGAAGCAATTGTTTGTTGAAGACACAGAACGCTCAGATGATGCAACAAATGCCGCCGATGCCACCTCCGCCTCAAATTCCAATGCAGGCGAACGTGACATTGTGCAAAAACTGCAAAGTGACTGAACCAAAGGCGCCAGTAAAGCTAACGATCCCACCAGTCGCTGAGAAAAGTGTCGACGTTGCAAAGTACAATATTGTCAACTACGGAGCTTCAACTTCCAAAGGCTCTTCCAGCACTGCCACGTCCTCTTCATCTTCCCAAGTTGACGCAAAGTTCAACAACAAAAAGAATCCGATGTGCGTCTCCAAATGTCTCGACTGCTCTGTTGGCTGCGAGATCGAATTTCCATTGGACGCCGTTGCGTGTATCTTTGACTGCTTGACCGAGGCTTGCATCTCAACAGCCGACGTCGTTCGTTTAAACAGCGTTGAGGACGCTAACATTATCGCACCTAAATACAAACATATCCAAGTGCCGGGCTCGAAGGACTCGACTGAAACGTTCCTGACGCTCGCTTTTGAAGCTGCAATCTTAGCTCTAGGCAAGCAACGCATTATGCCACAAGGTCTCTATTCTCAACACTTGATCTGCAAGCAACAAGATCAGCTGATCGCGAGGTTGCGAAATGTTGACCTCGATCAACTGCTCGTCGAAATCATCAAGAATCTCAGCCTGCAGATGATGGACGGCGGCCCGACAAGTGGCTTCGGTGAATCGATTCATCCAGAATCCGTTCCAATGCACACACTCGCCAGATTTCTCTTCGCTTCGTTACTGAACCAGCATCCAGACTTTGCTTTCAAGATTGGATTGCGAGCAATGCGGTTCCCGCTCTTTGAAACTGCAAGCAATATGTCAGTTGAAAATCCCACGTCGCCTCAAACGCCATACGCGCGCTGGTGGACGTTGGGTCATCTCGAGAGTCAACAGTGCTCGTTGAGCTCCACAATGTTGAGCGCCAGCAAAGGCGACAAAGTTCGCTTGGCTGCCGTTCTTGAGAATGCTCGTCACAACATTCACAGCTACCAACATCTCTTCAAACTGGCTCAGGACGCTTTCCGCTTCGCCACTCCTGAAAACGGTCCACGATCTCATACTCTCCTCGAAGTCGCATTTGAACTCGGCCTGCAAGTCATGAGAATGACGAGAACTTGTATCAACTGGCGTCGTCGCGAGATGGTCCGATGGTTGGTAACGTGCGCCACTCAGCTTGGACTTGAGGCTACTCTCTCAATCATGCAAAACTGGTATGAGCTGTTCACGCCGACTGAAGCTACAGGACCTGTAGCAACAACAATCATGCAACACTCGTCAATAATGCGACTGAACCTGAACATCAAACAGCAGGAAGAGCTATCGACTTGTGCGCGAACTCTCGCTCTTCAGTGTGCGACTAAAGACCCACCGAACTGCGCGTTGAACGCTCTGACTCTTTGCGAAAACGATGGCATGGCTTTTGAAACAGCTTATCACATCGTAATCGACGCAGCCAATCACATAATGACGAGCAGTCAACTCTTCACCATCGCTCGTTACATGGAGCATCGCGGCTTTCCGCACAGAGCTTACAATCTGGCGATACTTGCAATGAAAAACGTTCACTTGGCATACAATCAAGACACCCATCCAGCGATCAACGACATTCACTGGGCTTGTGCTTTGTCGCACACTCTTGGAAAGGCTGAGCTGTCAAAGATGATTCCGCTTGTCGTGAAGAACGTGCAATGCGCAACCGTTTTGTCTGATATCTTGAGACGCTGCAGTGTTCCAAATCCGGGCATGACGCATTTCAGTGGACACCATCGAGGTAAAACAAACTAATTTTGTTCTTAACTTTCAATGTTTAACTTGTCTGTTTAATAGGAAACAACATGAGGTCATGCAACAAGCTTAGCTACGACCGCGAACCTTTGAACCAGTTGCTTGAAGCTGCAATCTCAGCTTATGTAAATACGACTCATTCGAGGTAAGCACAGTCAGCTCCGTCCTTCGCTTCGACTTCACATTCCTTCGTTTTCTTCTAGACTATCTCACATCTCGCCTCGTCACTACGGCGACTTTATCGATTTCTTGAGCAAGGCTCGAGACACTTTTGTGCTGGCACGAGACGGTCACGCTCACTTCCAGCGTCTCCTTGAGAACATCACAATCGCTTACAAGGGCAAGAAGAAGCTGGTTCGACAAGTGCGACAGAGATTTTACTGAAATTTAAGAATCCACTCTTGGTAGTGGTAAGTTTGCCTAATCATCGGTTCGATCGCTTGAATAACTGTCAGTCTTTTCAGGATGTAATCTCTCTTACTTTTCCTCCACTTTGCTCAGCGCCTGGCCGAGCATCGATCGATTCAACTCTCAACTTTACTTAGCTAGTTAATTTTTTACGAAGAAAAGCTATTTAGTGATTCAGATTCTTTTTTATTGAACTTAAAACTGTTTCGTTAACTTCTTTTTATCAGTTTTCTCTTTATTTTACAACGTGATTCTTTATTAGACGTTCTTAGATATTTTTATTACTCGATAGACATTTTTACAACGCTCTGATCTTCACTTTTATGCTTTTTCCAATCCTTCGAATATAAAAATCGCTTCGAGAAGAAATCACTTTTTGGAACGACCCGATCTCATAGAGGAAGAAAAATTATCATTAAAGAAAAGTAAAATATTGCGCAGAAATCCTAAATACATAAAATATCCATTCCAGAAGCACGATGTGGGGTCGATGTGTCAGTTACGTCATGAGCTTAATTGCTACATAGAAATCAATAGAAGAATCATCGTCTCACATCGCGATGTTTTGAAGTTTATATCAACCATTTTACGTTATTGACAGATCGACCCCACACGAAAAACATAAAAATAATCTAAAGAAAATTCTACGTTGATTTTGTAAAATTTTATGTTCTCTCGAATGAAACATTTTTGTTGTTGACAAATATCTTCAGTTTATTGGGATCAAGCTTAACAGATGACGTTGCCCTTTTATTAATTCGTGTTATCGTTTTGAAAACACACAGAGAAAACAATAAACCAAATAATGCCAATAGCCTGGACCTGATTCACAGATCAGTAAGGATTCACAATTAACCGATTAACAAATCCGAATTAAACCAACTCACAGTAACAATTACGAACCAGAAACCAAAAATCTAAAACCGACAAGGAGACAAAACTAACTTTACAAAGAACAATAGACAAGTTAAATTATTTTTGTTAAGTGCTAAAGATTTAACGATTAATTTTTATAAGAGCAACACTAAGCCCACAAGAAAAGAAATCACGCTAGAGTTATCATCAACTACAATAAACCGTAAGCATTAAGGCAGTAAATTATTTATGATAAACATTCAATAGCAGTTTGCTTGAACGATAATGAAGCTTCATAGCGGGAGCTTTCGTTAGTTGCGTCACCTACTTCAAGAGCTGATCTGACAACTTTGTTGCGACCTAAAATCTCAACCGACGACTGCAGGATTTCTTATTCAACTTACAAGTTGTCAATGACAACGAAGCAGTTTTTAAAGTGATCACTGCATTCGTTGTGCACTGGCTGAAGCAATTGACGATCGTCTCACAGCATCTAACATCATTTTAAGTTCAAAACACAATTCAAATGACAGAGCTACCTCTCTGATGTCTAAGTGAAATACATGAAAGTTTCATTCAAAGCTGAATTCTAAAGGTAGCCGCGATCTGATTTCGTAACTTTTACCATAATTTTAATGTCGGACTCGGTTAAGCTTTCTCTCCGAATGATCAGGAATATTTTAGGGAAATCGAGACGAAAGTGAAGAGATAGGTTTTTAAAATTAATTCAGTATTAAGTAGAGTTTAGATTAAGCTGTCGCTTTCGAGGAAAGAACGGAGCAAATGCTTATCGCTTGTTTTTACTTGCAAACCGATTGATCGCGATCTCTTTTGCTCTTTTTCTATGACTAACCTTTTAAGGATCGACGAGTAATCTTTTCGGAATCTTCCACTTATGTTTTAGTTTAGAAAATGAAATTTTAGATGAAAATGAAGCAAGAAATTCAAAATGGAAATTATGCAAAACACTTTGCGACTGATTATTAATTCTTTAGTACAATTTTACTTTACGTTACTCGGCTCTGTTTATTTTCTCTCGTCGTAAACCTAATTTACGAGGGGAAATGTGATCGCTTCTGGGGGAAAACTCGATGAGAAACACTTTGGGATTTCCACCAGTGACGACACTCAAATCAAAATTACCTTTATCGTTTTTCTCATACTTCGAATTCGCTTGTTTGCATTTCGTGTGATTTTTAAGGGCTGCATAGTTTTTGATTCGGTATGAAATTGCAGTTCAACCTCATAAATAAGATTGGAAAATGCCATATCGTACTAAACAATAACACAATTGCGAAATACGTGAACTCACTTTCTTCGTTTCTCATTCAAATTATGTGCCAATTTGCTAATTTTGCTTTCATTTTTCCGAGCAGACTCCTCGTTTTCCATCGCGGCAAGGGCGATGTGCGAGAAGTAATTACATAGATATTAAATGAGTATGAAATTAGAGAAAATTGAATGAATAAATTTATGACAAAAGTTGATGAGACTCAACTGATTAATTGGATAGTTTTCAAAAGTAAACTTAAGTAATAAAAATGATTGAAAACATAAAACATTGTTTTTTGCTTACGACGCTTCCAGAAGAGCTGATTTATAGTGGACTTTTCCGATGAATCATTGTGGAAATAATCCGACAAGATTAATTGAAAATCGATGTTCACGGTCCGTGGTGAGATTCTGTGGTGAGTTTTGCGCTGTTCACCACCAGGTGGCGTAATTGTTTAAAAGCGTTTTCTCAACTTTGCATTCCGACTAAACTTTGCGATTTGTTTATTAGCTTTGTTATTTACGTTTTCCGTGGAAATAACAGCGCAGATTAACCCGAAAGTATAAGCAAGTGAAGAGCAAAGACCGAATAGAAAACCGCATCATGGAAAAGAACTTCGAGAACGAGTTGGCATTTGTGGGAATTCGATTTTGTCAGGTTCGTGTTTTTCCCAAAGCAAAAATGCCAGCGATTTCATGAATTCTCGTTTTAGGAATGCAACAACATGCTGTACCCGAAGGAGGACAAGGAGAATAAGCTTTTGCTCTATGCATGCCGAAACTGCGACTACAAAACTGAAGCCGACAGCTACTGCATCTATGTCAACAAAATTATGCACGAGATCGAGTGAGTTTGCTCTTCAAGATTCGCTCGATTGATTTCGAAGGCATTAGAGTTTTGTAGAGCCTTCTAAGACATCAAGGATTAGGTTCCAGAGGGTTTAATGCTTGTTGAGGTTCCGGATTGATCGTGAAATCGATTCACTTTCACTCTGAAATGTACGCTTGACCATTGACGGAAGCGAAAATCAAGCTTTGAGCTCTTTGAAGCCCAAGATTCCTCCACCATCATTGGAATCAGCTCAGCATCGTTTCAAACTATCCCATGAATCTAAATCAACTGAAAAGAATTCGAGGATAAGCTTCGCGAATAACTTAACAACCAACAAGCTTAAACTTGTCGAGCAACAGCAAAACAACAACTTAATCCCAATATATCTTTTTTATTTTCTAGTGAGTTGACCCACATCGTCCCTGACGTCATCTCCGACCCAACATTGCCACGCACTGAAGACCATCCGTGCCCAAAGTGCTTGCATCGCGAAGCAGTTTTCTTCCAAGCTCAGACTCGACGCGCTGAAGAAGAGATGAGACTTTACTACGTCTGCACAAGTCCCAACTGCTCCCATCGATGGACCGAGTAAGCTCGACTGAATCCTGTGACCATTTCGCTATGCAAATCTAATAAAACGAAAGTTCTCAAGCAAATAAAATCTTTTGTCCAACTATTCGCAATGCTAAACAAAGGTTCAACTTTCACCCATCTGACCATCTTTCTATTCACGTCGTCTCGTTTGACATCCTTAAAAGAAAAATCTGCATTTCATTAGCGAAATGTGAGAAAAAAGGGTTGAGAACGGTTGCGGCGAGGAACTTTCTAACTCGAGTGTGCAATGTGCAAATTTCCTAAGCATGAATAAATCTTCACATGTCCGAGGGAAATGCGCGTCCGTTGACCGTTCTAATCCTCCAGCAGCAACTGCAGTCTCATGGGAATGTGAGATGCAAAATAGCAAGCGCACGACCCCAACGTTCCTTCAATCAATTCAAATGCAAAACTGCATTTTCGAGTGAAATTTTATGTTGGCGAAGAAAATCTCCGAACGAGATAAAAAAGTGAAATTAAAACTCGTTCGCGTCCAAGTGCAACAAACTCGGATCGCGCGCGAAAAAAAGTCCGCTTCGAAGAAATCGAGAGCAGAGGAACGAAGGAGAAATGGCAAGAAGTGCAAGCCTCGGCCCGAAAACTGTTGCAGGAAGGAAGAGAAGCAAACAACAGAATCGAGAGTTGCCCGGCTGTGTTGGTTGGTGCGCTTTGCAAGGCCAATGAACCCTGAAACATAAAATGCAGCATAAAATTCATTTTACAACATCAAACCCCATTTCCCAATTGTTCGGGTTGCCGGTTTTGCTGCAGCAGGAAGAAGACGAACGGCGCAAGCAGTCGCAATTTATATGCTCTGCATGTTTGCAGGATCCGAAGACCATAAATTGCATATGTTGCAAGGCACACTGGAGCTTAAGGTGTTTGTATGTAGTTAGGACGTTTTATGCAGCTCCACGTTGGCCCAAATGTCATAAGTAGCTCAGGCATTTGACTGTGGCTTCTGGTAAGAAATAAAGTTGTTGGAAGACACAGCTAACTCTGGAACTTATGCATGAGATTGAAACAGTTTTCCAACTGTCCTAGTTATTTCTGGAAATGTAGCTTCCAACGTCTGTTTTCAGAGACAAGTTGGCTTTCTGAGACTCATTCTAGGCTGCCCAGTCTCTTAGGCATGCCTTAACTTGCTTAGCAGCTCTTGAGAAACGTGTCTAGAGCTTCCCAAACGCATAGAGAGACGCTGCAAAGGCTTCGCTTCCAGTTGGAGTCTCATAAGAACGTTGCGCTACGCCATTTTCCTCTGCTGCCCTTTCCGACTCGACGATCCAATGGAAATCGAGGAAGAAGGAGAAGCCTAAAACGAAGAAGGTTTAAAATTTGGGTTCGTTGATCCTGTCCCCATACAGAGTAAATATTACTCGGCTCGAGACTGTCAATCGAAGTGAATTTATCGGTGAAAGTTTCGAACGTCGGCGGGGGTAATAAATGCAAATGAACTTCGTCCAGATGCCGGGCGATTAATTGCACTTTTACATGAGTTTTATTGCTGTAACATATTGAGCAGTATAGCGCTCGTTAGTTATCGGCTTATTTGATATTCCATGAAATCCCCTTTTGAGGTTAGAGCTCCACTTAAAGTTGGGGCGAATTTTCACTTTCCACTTTCGTCGGTGGTCGCTGGAAGTTTGTTAGCCAATACCGGAGATCAAAACTTGTGAAACTGTGAATCTAAAGTCACAAGTTAGGGTCTCAGGGAACCAGCCTCGTCAAACACGTAATCACTTTTCACCACACGTCTTCACTTGCCCACGGGCGACTTAGTCACCAAGCTCTACATTGTTGCACCGTTCCGGTCATCTTTATTCGTCACGGACAATCGCATCCGACTCCGGATCGCAGTTTATTGCTCCCACCTCGCAAGCAAAATGGCCGAAGCGGCCCTTCTTCTCTTTATGTGTGTCGAGTCGTCGACGAAGAAAAGAAATTTCACCCGAAATGATCGCGCTCGTCTAATCTCACAGCATCGATCGACTGCGACGAGAGAGAGATGGCTTGCCTTAACTCTCGAAGGAAAACTGCGGAAATTAAGTGTCGCGAGCTGCGCCTTCTTCTTTGGCCTTCTTGCGCAATTCGTTGTCGCGTGCGAACTTTCACTAGTTGAGCAGCCCAAGCTCGAGCGGCTTCTCCAGCTCAACCACAGATGTGCGCTTGGAGTTTCTTCGCCTAAAAATAATTTTGCGCCGTGATTCGAGGAAGCGAACAGAGAGTTTTGTGCAAAATTGGCTTTCGCTTGTGTTTGTTGTACAGAATTTGGGGTCAACAATCTCGCGAATTAATGCGAGCACGTTTATTTTCTGTTTCGAGTCGAAAGCGTAAAGAAAGC
Source organism: Smittia sp. YW1114-2 (assembly GCA_033064975.1). Taxonomy (NCBI): domain Eukaryota; kingdom Metazoa; phylum Arthropoda; class Insecta; order Diptera; family Chironomidae; genus Smittia; species Smittia sp. YW1114-2. The sequence continues at coordinate 14,904,334 of CP093832.1, read as the reverse complement.
GCTGCGAGATGAGAGATGTTAGAAGAACGATTCTCTGGGGGATTCGCGTTCATCGTTCCTCTCGTTCAAGCACCATGTCCTACTAAGCAATGGTTGGTATTGACATGTAGATCAATTATTTTTATGTTCGCAGTTTAGCGGCAAACATCAAACCATCGGGCTTTGCTGCGTCAAACTCCTCTCGCCCCTTTTCTAATTCCTTTCCGGGTTATAGTAAAGCATCGTAAAGCTTATATCGTTGACCCCATCGCGCTGCCTGTTCCGCCTTTGCAGCTACGTTGCCAATCCGATAACCGATTTCAGAGAAATGCGCGGGTTTCCATGGAGCGACGACCGTTGGTCCGCCTCGCGCCATGTTAGAATCACGAATCTCGCTTACATCATTCGCCGAAAAAATTCCATCGCTTACATGCGTAGCAAAGCCTTTCTTATTTTAGACTCGCAGCGAATCGTCGTCGTTCTGCTCGGATGGAAAATGGGGTCAGAGCATCAGAAATAGTTCGGAGCTGATAAGAACTTGTTCGATTTGTCGCCTATCTTGCTTGACAAGCGCTGACACATTTTCTCTCGGCCATCAAGGACTAGCGCACGATTAGATTGCTCAGATGTTCGACGGCGGCTTCTCTAAGCAGAGCAAATGAAACCAAAAGTGCGTAAGACTTCTTCTTCGCGAAACTCCGCTTTGTGTTCGTGCGAATTGTGTGTAACAGTTTTCTCTTTCCCTCGCTATTTCTGGGTTATTGCTGTGGTCGTTATCTAATTTCTGTTGCTTTGCGTAGATTTTTTGCTCCACGAGGCCACAGATGATTTGCGAAACAAGTCCTTGAGAGTGTGATATCGAGTGCGAGCGGAACGAGGCGGAGGTTGACGAACTTTCGCGCTCTTCTTTCCTCAGCATTACAGATCGCGTTCACGTTATTTTGGAAGACGAGATCGTCTAAGCAAATACAAGTTTCGAGCGTTCGATGGAATGTTCGCTTCTGGCCACACAATCGCCATTTTACGACGCGACGAACTCGATTGTTCTGGATTAAAATTCAAAACGTTGCTCGAGAGATTCGACAGCGATAGTTTTATAGAATGGCTCGATTTCAGGCATAGGGAACGCATTAGAATCTCGACAAGGGTCACTCGAGACTACTTCACTTATGAAAAGGTTTCCATTAAACCATAGAAGCTTCGTAAACATTTGTATTTAAGTGGTTCATTCCTAAAATCATTGATCATGCACCGCGAGTCCAAACAAATTTACTGAGAGTTTTCATCTACGAAATTTGTCAGATTTGCGCGTTTTCGCTGAACGCGTAGCGTCAAGCAGCAATGTCGCAGCCTTGAGCTTTGCGAATCGAGACAAGGCAGTAGCAGTCTGTCCGCCTTAGCTTAGAACTCTGAAGAGCCTTTCTTTGAAATTTCAGTTGCATTCACCTCTTAGTTGCTAAAGTCGGCGGCTCATCAGCTGATTGAATCTTAACATGATCCTATTTCTCTTCGACGTTTGCTGACAGTCAGAATAACAACGATTCTATAGAAAACTTTTCTCACTCAGCTCGAACCGCGACTGTGAAGTTTAACAAGCGACGATGGAAGTTTTGCGCGTTCATTTCGTCTCAAGGAAAAATTGTTCGCGATATTAATTGAACTCCGCGATTCGCCTTGGAAGTTCAACCGAGTCTCTCGCTCTCGTTTTGCGCTAATTACTTTCAACATTTGCCGTCGGAAGACTTACAACTTTTACTGATTTTCCATTGCACAACAAACCGACGACGAAAGTTTTTCGATTTCCTCGGAAATTTCCCTCAAACTTTCATCGAGGAAAATTTCAAAACTTTTGCTCTCTCGCTTAAAATTTGATGAAACTTTGTAACCGAGTTTGAGAGCTCTGCTTAGTTTCACTGTTTACAGCACGTCTCTCACATAAAATGGCGAACCACTAAGAGCCTTAGCATTAATTAGATTTCTGCTCCAGTTCTTTGAAGCTTCCGCGTTCAGAACTCGCATCACTTTGCTAATGTTTCACTCCGTTCACAATTCTCAACGAGCTAAAACTCCACCGATCGTCAGCGTCCATCGCCAAGTGAAAAACTATTTCTAAGCGAAAGCTCCGAAAATCGCGAAACAGAAATTTCCCCGCTGATTATTTTTGCGCGACGAAAGTCCGTTGAACTCCAATTTCACTCACACCAACCTCGTTTCGCGAGGTTCTCTCTTTTCGCCCGACGATCGCGCGACCCAATCATCCAGAGAAATGGCTTTCGCGCCGTTGCGAGATGGCCGAAGCCCACCCGATGACGGCAAAAATCTAAACCCGCTCGTGTGAGCGATAAAAACGTCGGAAAGCGACGAGAAAAGTATTCGAATTGATCGAGTGAGAAAATCGCTCTTTTGTCTGCGAATATCTGCGAACTTTAGTTTTTTCGTCTATTCCATTCAGCTCGCGAAAAGCTCAAGGACCACCATTCCGCTATTCTCTCGTCGTCAGCTTGGTGTTGGTTAGAAGGCAGAAAGAGAGCGGCGAGCTACAAGATTAGCTACAGTTGGAGGTCACAAACGTTTGCGAAACTCTTCCCCACGAAAAAAACCATCTGGCGACTTCAGTTGGGGTTCTCACTGTGATCATCATTTTGTTTCACTATCACTATTCAGTATTTATCCTTCACACACTTGAGCCGATTCACCGTTGACGTTCTCGATGACATTGAAACTTCGCATAAAGAGGTAGCAAAATGTACAGTAAAACTTGAGGAGATCGAGAGCTTTCACTGTCGAGCGATCTCACTCATGAAACATTTGTTCATTTAATTACTATACAACCTACTACCTCAACATGCAAAAATTCCTCTCTCGAAAGTTCCTGGTTTCTTCTTCTTGGTCGACTATCTAACGATTTGGCAAATTTATGAGGCGCGTGGCTGAAAGAAAGGTAAGAAACATGTATGAGCTGATTGCAGGTCATGGCGATGGCTCATCTCATGTGAAAGTCGCAAGAATCGACAACTTTCGGAAAGAACTACGAGCAAGCTTTTGCTGCACGTGTCACCTTGGCCATCGAATCTCTTTGTCTTAGTTTGTTGAACAGGTCGTCGAATATCTGCGTGAGTTGATCAACAGTTTGTGGAGTTCCTGAATTCTTACACCAGCCATTCTGGTTCCTGATGATATTCATATCCAACAATTTTTCATTTCGCGAAAAAAATGTTCATTCAACTGCGCACTCGAAGCGAGTTCTTTGTTCAGCAGACTTTGAGGCTCTGCTCGAGCACGTGAAACAGATCTGCAGACTACTTATTGGGCGCAGCACCGTAAAAGGATTTGGATCCGGAGCACAGGAAGAGATTGCGATAGCTCGTTATCGTCAGGTGGTTGAAGCATTTGCCTCGACTTGTGCTCAACTAATTAAAATTTGGACAAAGGAAAGAAAGCTCTGTAGAGATAAAAGCGGCTTCAAAGCCCGTCCTGAGTTTCCATAGCAACATTGAGTGCCTCGTAGAACAACTTGAACCGCTATGAGATTGAAATGCGGCCAACATTGTCGCTAGCAAATTGAGTTTGCAAATAAATTCCAGCATTGTGTCAGATTTCGCTTGGTCATCGAACCGCTGTCGTTCACTCCGTTTCATCTTCTCCTAAAATTCGAAACAAATTCGACGGGAATTTCAAGCCAAATTTAAAAATTTTGATCGATTCAGTCAAAAGCCAATTAATTTTGTCGTTTATTTCTTTGATTTTTATTTTGCTTTGCTTGTCATCCAATTGCAAAAAAAGGAATTTGTTCAGCTGAAAAGTAATTTGCTCTTGTCGATGGTCGAGAAACGAAACGAAAAACCAAAACTCTCGACGAATTCACTCACAAAAATCGCACAAAAATCAACATTTACAGGAGAGTTTCATTAGATGGCAAAAAGCGCCGACGGCTTCGACGATCGGCCGCTGATGTGAAAGCAAACACCGGCAGATTCCCGTAAATCCGTGCTTGTGGCTTCAATCAAGTGTCGGCGGTGTAAATTAAGAGAAAGGCTTAGCACAAGTTCGGATCTACGGGTTTCTGCAAATGCATTCCAGACTCTCGAGCTAAGCTAGAACCTCCCTCGATCCGATGACTCCCTGAAAGAAGACAGAAACAATCATTAGCAAAGACATTGATGAACGATCATGAACTTAGTCAAAGAAACTTTCCATACAAGTTTGCGAATAACTCGCGCAAGTGTGGGTGACGCACAAGGTTTCTCGCCGAAAATAATTTTTGCGAATGTGTGGCGAGATACGCGATCACGTCATTTGCGAAATCGAAAAAGAGAACATTGATAACACAACTCGAAAAAGATTGATCGGCATTGCTCAGCAGAGATCGCATAAAGTGCGTAGTTGAGTGTTATGCTTGATCCCTGGATCGCGGAAAGTGCGTGCGGCCTCGAAAATGCGTAAACCTTCGAAGCGATGAGCGGATCTCGAGGCAGTATGCGAATTCTGTTTACACAATTGTGCGTGACTTTATCTACGCGCGAACGAGAGAGCGTCGAAGGCCTTCCATTGCTTGATGTCAAGATCAAGACTTTTCGCAAACGTTTCGAAGGCGACACGCTTATTCGCATAAATATTTAACACTCGAGTGTTGGCATTTGGAAAAGATTTACGCAGCACCATGGTTTGAAGTGAGTCAACGGCTCAGTTGAAAGTTCAGCAAGCATCGAAGTTCACTCAACAAATTCCGAGCAATCTCACAAATTTGTGTTCGGCCATTTAATCTAGCATAATCCATAATTCTTTGCAACTACAAGATTTCAATTAAAACTTGTAGTTGTTCGTCGTTTGTTCCATGTTCGATCAGTTCAGCAATCGAATGTTGTAAGAGGCAATCGACTCTCGCCTCGAAGATAAAAACATTTTTACATATTTTTTCATTAAACCATTCGCTAGTTCCACGAGAGTGAGAATTTATTGGTCGTGTCTGTTTCCATCTTCTCACAGCTCGAACATTTTTTAGAATTGTAAATCGTCGTCGCCATTTTGTGGAAACAACTTTACATGGAGATTACACGAGCTGAGAAATATTTGCCGCTGGTGGAGCGAGAGGAAAAGTTTGAAGTCGAAGATTTCTTTCGTGCAATTTCGAGTTAATTGCGAATTTTCAGTTGCACGAGATGGTAAAGTTTTCAGCTTCCGTCTATTCGCCCAGCTTGGAGCGATAAATTAGTTGAAATTACTTTTTCCCTTTGGAATAAGTTTTTCCGAAGTGAAAAATTTATGTTCTCGTGTGATTTTTCTCTTCTCGTCGCCCGCGAGAGTTTGCGTAACGAACGAATCGATGATTTGAATCGCGAAACTATGACGACTAGCGCTACATTTTGTCTCACGTCTATGATGCCAAATGAATCTTCCACCTCGCATTTTGAACTTTTTCTCGTGAAAACTTTGCTTGCATAAGCTTCGCCTTTTCACGAATTTTCCTTTTGTCGGAAGATTCATTATGCTTGGCCAACAAACTTTCCCGACTTTCCCCACTCGCAGCATCTCACAAATTCTATTTGCCTCGAAAACTTTTCTTCTTTCGACGAGAAGTTTTGTGTCCGAGTGAGAAAAGCTTGCGATGGAAAATTTTCTTCAAAGTTTTTCCTCGCAAATTTCTTTTTCGACTCAATCTCATTGCACGAAAACAAAACTTTGAAGTTGTTTGTCTCGGGCGAAAGGCAAATTTTCCTCCCAGCGATGCACGGAATCAATTTTTCATTTTTCACACAAAAAGCTTTTCGCCTTTTTCCATCCACAAACTGGAAAAACTAATAAGCACTGCTCGGAAAGTTTTCCTTCGACGTTACTCAACAGCGAACGACATTACTTGCTTCAATAATCCTCCTTTTTGATCGAAAACAGATTAAATTTCCTTTAAATTTGTGGTTTGCGAACTTTTTCCGTGTCGTCCTCGGTACGCTCTGTGTCTGTTTTTTCATCGCAATCCAAAAGCTGCGCCGGCGCGCCTTCACCCCCGTAATCTACCAACACGACTAGCAGCTCGACGAGCGTTCAATGATTTTTCCCCAGAGCTCGTTGGTGTTGGTGTCGGATGGAAATGCAGTTTTCCTTTCCTCGAGCGAGACTTTTCATCGCGCCGTTGGTGTTGGTAAACCTGATGATGATGATGTTATTGCATTTCCTGATTCTTCTCACTTCACTCATCTCGACTCGTGATAAGAGTTTTCTTTGTGTGAAGACTCCCTTCTCGTTCTCTGGCAACGAGGAGGAAATTTTGCTTCGCTCGCATAAAGAAAAATAAAGCTCAAAATCATCTTGCAAAATTTGGCACAGCGTCTGGTAAATGCAATCGTTTGCTTGTGATAGTCGTTGGTCAAATCAAACTCGAATCACTTCGAGCTCTTTCATACATTCAAACGCAATGAGCTCATCACAAAAGTCATCAACATCGTGTGGGCTGGAATGCAATGCAAACGAGTGATTTCGTTTCGTCTTCATCTCGACGTGGCTCGACAACAACACGAAATTTATTTGTTTATTCCTCAACAACGAAGCAGAAACGAATATAAAATTAGCAATTTTTATATTCCCCGTTCCCGTTTGATGTGCTTTAAAAATAAAGTCGTGACTGGGTTCATTGACCCTTCGCGTACGGAGGCTCAATTTCGTTCGGCTTTTCGTCAGGGGTTGTCTGATTTGCAGGCACGAGGATGAGAGATTTATGAGTTCCGAGATATTTCGGGTTCAGAGAGCTTTCCCTCGAAACCGAGAGAGCTCTTCAGACGAAGTTTGCGGGCAGCTCGAGCGGCGTACGAGGAAGAAAATATGAGAAATGATAAATTTCATGGCGGCTGAGGGGAGAAGGGCGTAGGTTCAAATTGTGTCTAGTCTGAAGATTATCGTTCTTTACATGCATGAACATGAATTTTATAAAAGGAAAACTTGTTGGCTTTTCTCTCAGGTCTTTTCGACTTTCTTTCGCATTCAAATTTCTGCTGCTCGAGTGGGCAGCAAGGGAAACTTGGAAAGGAAGGGCGCACCAAAGTTTTCTTTTCTTCGAGCATGAAAATATTCAGAGAACTTATTTTGTTTGATGCCAATTTAAAGTTTGGTTTTCGAGACATTTGCAAGCTTCATGAGCAGGAAATCATTTTCCAAGTGATGAATTTTCCAGCTTGCATTCCAGAAACAAATTGAGAATCTTGTTGCAAACGAATGGCATCTGAGCTCATGGCGACGATGAGAAGTAGAAGGGCGAGGGGGGAAATGAGGGCGTCGAGCAATCAGCAAGCGTCGAGGGAATTATCATGTCGACATTGTGCATCGACTCGAGTCGCCAGGGCTTCGTTGTGACAATCAAGACCAAACGAATGGGAAAAGTTCCACTGCTGCTTCGTTTTTCTCTCCTCGATGGATCCCTGACCTACTCAATAATGCAATGCCATATGATCAATTTACATGATTTTCCTCAGTCTGTAGTCTTTTCTAGAGACTTGAGAGTAAGTTGAGATTGCAGATTTCAACTTAGAACTGCAAGGCTTCGCGGCGAGCTGTAAAGTGTCGAAATGATCGCTTATAAATGAACGGAAGTGTGTTTTGAATGTTTATGACATCCATTGCAATTGAATTGGATCTCAAGTTGATATCTTCACCAGGGCTTGAGGGCGCTCTTTAGTGTGCGCTACCGTAGATTGCGAAGAGCGCCCTGATCTTCACTGATATTTGCGGTTGACTCATTCCATCAATTTGTTCAGTAATTTTTATCTTGCAAAAATGGAAGATTGCAAGCCTCTGATTCTCTCGCTTTGAAACCAGATACCAATAAATTACTCGCCGATGCTTTTCCGATTTATCAATGACAATGACGAAGCGAAAGCATGTCGAGGTCGTTGCTTTTATTCTGCTTGCAACTTGCATTCCACGCTATAAACGGAATTTACTTATCTATTTTTCTGTTAGCGAATGGGGCGGGGTTGGGAGTTAAGCTATTCCGACATTGAAAAACTCGTTGAAGCTCCGAGCTCGAAGGATTTTTATTGGAAAGATTCATTGAGAATGGAAATCCTTGGCAGTTTACAATCTTTTGCCTTTGCAATTTAATGCGATGAGCAAGACTGTTCACGATTGAATGCGCCAATGCTTCGTTCGCGGAAGAGTAAGCAGATAGTGCTTAGAGCTGATTTGGATCAAGGCACTTCCCTTCGATAATTGTTCGTCGATTTTGATTATCGTCACTCAAAGTCGATAATTGCATCGTTTGAAAGCGAAAATGGGAAGAGCTCCGTTCACGTAGCTGAATTACGAATGCAATTCGAATGCAAATTTATTGCTTCTTCACTCGCCGGTTGTTTGCATTCGTTTTTGCGAAAAAGTGAGTTGTTACGACATTGAAAGTAGTGTGTCAATTACAGCAGGGCCTCGTAAATAAACAATAAAGTGTTGCAGTTTGCGTTGTTTCGTTTTTTAAGCGCTCGGTTGCATTGGGAACTGACCTAGCTCTCGAGTGCAGTCTGCAGAAGGAGAATTGCATAAACAATTTGCGGAGCAACTGAATCATAAATGTGTAATGTGGCTCGAGGTCGAGCGCGAGACTCGAAATGAGGAAATGATTAATCGCATTTTAATGAGTGCAAGCATCGCACGATGTTATGACTTTACGACTTGATGAAGCTTTCCCGAGGTTGAGGTCGTCAACCGCCCAGTTCAAGATTAACTCGTCCAATTACGATGATTGAAGTGGCTCGAATAAAAATGACTTTAATTATACAAAAGGACTTTCTTAACATTTACCAAACGTCTTGAATAAAATCAAAGTTACGCAAGCAAATATTGTCGAGGGAGACGAACAATCATTTCGCAATCACAATAAAGTCAAATGGAAATGGAAAGAGAAGTCGGAATGCATTGTGGAGCATCTGTTTGATGTCTGATGATTCTTATGGCAACTTCTCATGCTCCAGCCAGTGTCTGCATGCAGACAAAGGATCTGCTCTCCAGTTGACCCCCGCAACCGTCTCTTCGCTGTATATTAAAGCAGACCGTGGATAAAACACAGACGGGGAAGCAAGGGACGAAAGCCATCATCATTAAAAGATGAAACGTTTAACAAAAGAAGTCTGCTGCATGCTCTTACCTACTGCAGCCACCTTTTGTTAGCCTGTGATATTCTAATGACATTGAGTTCGTCTCGAGTACGAGCGGAGGGAAGTTAAGCGGTTGTGCTGAAACAAGCATTGGGAAACTTGTTTGAGGAAGAGACAAACGAGTTTTCCCTTCAGCAATTTGTTCGCTAAATTGCTTATCCGGAGTTGTTTCAGAACTTTTGCCTTTTGTGACTTTGCATCAGTAGAACGTCAAATCAATTGAGTCAGTGAGCTGTCCATAAACTTGAGAAGACTTTTTGTTTATTTATACGCTTTTAAAAATGATTTGTTCTTCTGCGATAAAGGTTTCGGTGCAAACAAATGCAAGAAACTCGTTGAGCAACTTCGCAAATAATCGCAAGAGCGTTCGTCACAGAAGCCAATTCACCAACTCAATCTGAACGAACGAGGAAAATGGATTCACTTGAGGAAATGGCAATTTATTCTTCCCTGGGTTTCCACCTGACGACGGTGCTACCGAAGCACTCACGCTCGCTCGCTCGCTCACCGCCTGTCTGGGAAAGTTTTAAATTTTATATTTTCCTCGAGCAAATATTTATTTGCGATTTTTGATGTGAAAACATGGCGGAAATATGCAAAAATATTTTAGAAAATCTTCATTTCAACATAGTTTGTGCTGCAAATATATATCATTCAACGAAGGAGATTTGAGGAAGCCAGCGAGAGAACGAACAACATAATAATTTTCATATTTGAATTTGTCTGGCTTCGTCGACTCGACGATTGCAAACAATTTAATCATTCATTAGATTCAACTCTCGCAGCGGAGCAATTTCAGCGTCTGCGGACAGTTGGCGAGTTTCGCAAGCGGAGGTAGCCGACACATCACAATCAGTGTTTGATTGAACGAAACGTTCCAAGTGCTTTTCATCATTCGCAAAGAATTCAATTAAAACCTTATCAGCTATGCTAGACAACCTTTGTAATTCGAAAGCTCTTCCGATTCTCTGCTTGGGAACTAAACGACTTCACGTAGCCCTAATCAAGCTGCTGATAAGTTTACGTGATTTTCGTCAGGTCAATTGCTTAATTATAACTTATAATTGACGATTTTCTCAATTGATGGTTCAGTTTTCGTACGCTCGTCGAGATGTTCAGTCTAATTAAATTCCTTATTGTCTCGCTAGCATTCGTTTGGGTCGATGCAAGTGTATCGAGACATGACCCGTTCTATTGCTATGCGCAAGACCCGATCCGTCCGCAGCGAGAACTGTTCTCTATCATTTCAACTTACGAGACTAGCAGAGGTCATATTGTGACACCCAGCGCATCTAGCTGCACTCCATCCAAGTTCTGGCTCATCAGTCGACATGGAACAAGATTACCATCGCGAGGCGATATTTCTAACATGTTGGAGCACAGCGCACGACTTCAAAGCGAAATCATTAGGAATTACGAGGCTGGCAGAACTTCGCTTTGTGCAGCTGACATCGAACTGATCCGAAATTGGCGCTTCGATTCAAACATCACGGTTGACAGCGAACAGTTGTTGACAGTGACTGGCTGGAACGAGTTTCAAAGCTTAGCTCAGCGTTACCAAGCAGCTTTTCCGACGCTCTTGCCAAGGACGTACTCGCCAAGCCATTACTTCTTCAGAACTGTTCAAACGCAGAGAGCTGTGGGAAGCATGAGAGCTTTCGCTGATGGTCTGTTCGGTTACAATGCCTTCGAAAATGTTCTCTTTGAGGACGTAGCAGAGCCTGATATGTTGATGCTCCCACATGATCATTGCCCTGAATATATTGAAGTTATTGCCGAGTCAGTTGAACAGGCGGGATTCGTTGAAGGACCTGACTACCAAGAGATGATGAGCCAAGTCAGCGCTAAGCTCGGATTCCACGGTGCTCAACAACTTCGACCAGTTGAAATTTCAACACTCGTAAGTCTCTGCCGCTTTGAACAAATCTGGAACATCAACGGAATGTCACCAATGTGCGCGGGTTTCTCTATCGGCAATCACCAAGTTCTCGAGTATTTCGACGACCTGCATTTCTACTACAGATTCGGTTACGGACACGCAGCAGAGTACCGAACGCTTTTCGAAGGCATTTACTGCCGTCTCATGCAAGACTTGCTTAACTTCATTCAGTCGGACGATGCCAGCGATCCAACTGCAAAACTTTATGGCGGCCACACTGCAATGATGCAGCTCATTCTCACCACTCTCGGTCTGTTCGAGGACGAAGTTCCACTCACCCGTCACAACTTTTCCCAGCAAATGTTCAGGCAGTGGAAGACGAGTCGACTTTCGCCTAAAGCATCGAACTTAGTCGTTGTGCGCTACGAGTAAGTTCATTGCAATCAACTTTGTTACGAAAAACTTTCACAATTGCTTCTAACGAACTTTCAGTTGCGTTGGCGGAGACAACGATGTTTTATTCCTACACAACGAGCGGCCTTTGCTCATACCCGGATGTGATGAGAACGGAGTTTGCAAGCAATCGTTCGTGCTTCAGAGATTCAGTCGGTATCTGAATGGAAACTGCGATGAGATTTATTGTAGAAACTTTTAAAATCGACGTGCGAATAAAAGCTCAAAGCTTCGCAATTCGATAATAAAGTTGAAACAAATCAGTTTGACTTGCAGTGAAGTTGAATTAATGTGTTCCTCTTCAGACAAAGCTTACTATCTGAATAAATGCTTCATTTACAGCCAGTGCACGGCGATGGATATTGCAACATCGGGTCAAAGATTAGCATTCGCTTGCATGTTTGTGCAATTCGCCACACTCAGTGTTTGTTCTACACTCAAAATTTGCATTCCCATCTCGGAAAGTTCCGCTTTTTTGCAAAATTAATCAATGACGGTCGTTGAGCATTCGCTTTTCGCGAGGTTCGACAGCAGCTTTTGATGTGATGTGCAATGACAACGCCAAAAAACGAGATGGAAGGCAAATCTGTCTATCAGATGCTTCCTGAATGCGGTATGGCGAGCGAGAGATGATGATGATCACGATGGAAAAATGCTCGATGGAACGAGGGAGATTGGCTGACGCGTACCATTCGGCGATTCAACAGAGCCACTCAACAGAAGTGCAGTTGTGCATTGTATGCAAATATTTAAACCGCTAGTTCCACGCTCACAAAGAATTACACGAGTCTATGCGGATTCTCTATGGAGTTTCGCGAGAGATGCGAGGCCGTTTAATCTGATCAGCGTAATGAAAAATGGTCACATCATCGAGTCACCAACGTGTCGTTGTCAAAACTGCTGTCGTGCAGCTCAACTGATTTGAATTAATTAGTTTCAAAGTAACGACGATAGATAAACTGTGATTTCCTGCTACCAATGAACAGCTCTTGAAGTACTTCCAGTTACACTCTCTGGCCACCTGCTTATCCTGAACAGCATCGAATCGCAGGCACTAAGCGGAACCATAAAGTTCAGGAAGCTCAACCATAAATCTCGATGAAACCCGCTTTGAAATTCACCGAGACTGTTTCAAGTGTGTCTAGAGAAAGCCAAGTTGAAACCAGTAACTTCTAATTACGCTGCAATAAATTTTGTTGCATTAAATATTTAATGGAACAGCGAGAGAACGCGATTTTCATTTCAGTGTAGAACACTTCGAGTCAGGAAAGAACGAATTTACTAAGAGTAACTAACGAGTGCAACTTGATGTCTATGCCGAACTGAACATGAAAAGCTATGAAAGTGGTCAAAATATTATTAACTTTGAACGTCTCAATTCTTAATAAAGGCGGAGAACACTCTCGAGGGTTATCGTTCTCAAAATAGACTATAAAACTCTAACGAAGGGAATTAAAAGTGGAGCATTTATCACCAGATTCCACCCGCTTTATTAGCGTCATTTATTTGCAATAACGGAATGTTTATCTGCTCACTGAACTAGATTCACACTCAAATCATCGTCTGAAATATATTTTTGCCGGCTCGCAAATTGCATTCATCACTGGCGACGAGCCAAGAATCTTTTAATTCTCAACATTTCATAACGTCACTAAATCTGCGATCTTTCTCATTGAAAGCTGCTCCCGATATTATTTTTGTCATCTCGATTTCTCGTGTCGCTGCCCAAACTGCTTGCCGTCTGCTCGCATAATAAATTTCCCTTTGGCTCGACGTCGAAATTTTCCTCTCGCATCGCATGACAAGCAAAAATAGTCGAAGACAAATTTGTCAATTTTAATGAGAAAGCGATCGTCAACATTTCCTGGTCAATCGAGACGACAACTTTGCAGCTCTATCGTCAACGACCGAATAAAATCCTTTAATGATCATCGTTTTCTCCCCCTTTGCATCTCGTGCAGTTTTTTTGACAGTCGTATGGAAGAAGAATTTGAAAATGCAGTCGACGGCAAAGACGAGCCGAGCGCACAAAAGATTAACAACAACGAAGCTCTGCAAGGCGAACACATACTCATAATACTCACAACAATTTTATCGTTTAATGCGGCTGTTAAAAAGGTTACTCAACCCAATGCCTGTCTATCGGCAGAACGCGCGATTTTTTACATTAAACGATTCGGCTTCTTCTTCGTCTCTCGCCTCGCTCAGTTTGTTGTATTTTCGTTTCTCTTTTTGTCTTCGCTGCCTTTCCGAGTTCATGTGTTTGCATTTTGCATGAGAAAGCCAGTGGAGGTCCTGGTGGGGGCAGGGGGAAGAGGTGAATGTCTGTCCGCTTTTCCATGCTCGCAAATTGTAATGAATAGCCGAGATTTTCGTTTGTGAAGAAACGTCGTCTGAGCCGTTCAGCCATTCATCATAACGACAAGCACAACTTCCAGTCACTGCCCAATTATTCTTTTTCCGCTCGCATATTCTGTTGCGCTTCGCCTCTCCTTCTTATCTTTATCAGTTTCACTTCCATGCCAGTCGTGAAGCTGGAGTGGATCCAAAAGGAGAGAGAAATACTTCTTGATTTTTCACAAACTTCCGCCCGTTTGCAGCTCCAGGATTTGTATGAAACAAGAGGCTCGATCGCACCATAAAGAAGAATCTCTCCAGACAGCCTTTGAGTTTCGGTTTTCTCTTGGTGTGTGTCAGCCTCACTTTGTCTCGTCTGAATGAAACTTTGCAATCAACTACGAGAGCAAAACGTCGTATAAAACTTAATTATAACTCAATTAACGTTCGGTGTCTCCAACAGCATAGTCATCACCATCTAATTTGATTTACTTCCTCGCTCGTCTCGTCGACTCAGGATTTCTGAATGATGATTTAGTTAGACAGGGGAGGATTTGAAGCATTTGATTCGAACACTCGGCCTCCCCCAACGTAGTTAATTGATAACGAGTTTTCACGATTTCGTCTGCTTGCATTCGTTTTGCTTCAAGTCTGTCTGCCGTAACACACGAGCAAGTTATTATTTCATAGCACGCAACATAATTTTGTCTGGATATTTATGCTTTATGCATGCAATTCCATGTTAATCCATTTCATGTTTCGCATCCACAAGGATTTATTCGTTTTCAAACCGAAATGTGATGGCGGCGAAAAATTTCGTGGCACAACATAATAAAAATTAGTTCCGACAGTTGTGCGACGAACAAACGAGCTTAAAATATCAAATCCGCTTTTTCGAGTTTTATCGAGAGGAAATGGAGGCGAGGTTTTAATCAGAACATAAAGCTCCAAGCTGGTGATAGTCTCATAAATAAATCAGGCTCCGCATCACAATTCGAAAGCTTTACTGTCATTCAGGAAGCTTTATAATTGAAAACGAGATTCGCTGCACCAACTCCGTCCCTCTTGTTCAATAAAACTCAACTTCGAATCTTTTATTCATCGCCGTCTCTTTCGCCAACACGAGAATTGCATTTGAACTAACGACCGTTGCATTGGCACTTTAATTAGAAATGAAACATGTAAACATTTAATCTTTGGATCTGGGTCAAGACTGTGTGTGTATGTGAGTCGAATGTAGGTCAGTGCAATATCGCAATTATTGCTCCGAAGTAAAAATCGATCCACGTCGAACGAGACAGAAGTTGCATTTTATTTTTAGATGAACGTTCCGAGCAAATCAAGTTTGAGCTCATCACAACGCTCGAATAAAACATGAGAAGGATTCGCTTGAAACTGTGTCAGATATGACATAATGAGTAAGAAGAAGCCTTGAACGGAGTCGCAGCGCGGCTCTAATGCATTCTAAATTATGATGATGCTCGGAATGAAAATTGAATTACCCGGAAGACCTTCGCAGCACTGTCGCTATCCTGCTTTCGACTACGACGAGCTGTTCTGCAGCTCAATGCGCTTGTGTAGCTCGAAGGATTTTCCCACTGTCCTTGCTGCAATATTTTTTGCAGCATTTGTAGCAGTTCGTGAACAAAGAAAACTGAACTTTGAGCAGAAAAGTTTTCGTTTCCGTTTTTCTGTGGCAGCGATAAGAAAAAGCTCGAGCAAAATTCACAGCTTTTCTTCCACTCTGGTTCACCAGTTCTCTCGAGATAAAAGAGGAATTGATTATGATAAAGATAATTGGAAACTCTTCTCTTGGTGCATTTGGGTTTGGCTTGCCTTTGTTGTCTTTCAAGTAAAATTCTTTAGCAGAAAACTGGAAATTTATTCATAAATGAAGGAAAATTGAGGAGGAGAAAATGTTTTGTGTTGGAAAACTCTGATACCAGGCCTGATTCAGAAGCCGCCAAGCCGACTGTGGTGTTTGCCAGACATCATATCTTAAAGCTTGTTCAGTTCTCTGTAACATCTGAAAATCTATTAAAGTCAGCAGACGAACCATCGCAAACCCATCATAAATATAACTTCGTTTGATGTCGTTCATCCTACAGCAAAAATATCGAATCATCTCGAGAGAGCTGCAGAGCAAAGTCTAACAAAGTTAAATATCAGTTCTTGCAGCTGGTGTCGTCGAGCTCCGACGTTCCATTGCTGTAAGCTGCCATTAACTATCTGAGCCAAAAAATAAAAGGAAGGAGCAAAAAGTTTCTCCAATTGATTCAATTTCTCCCTTTTCCCATTTCACTCGAGCCAACGGGCGAGTGGATGTAAGCGATTTACATTGACTGCAGTAACGTATAGCTTTTCCCATTTCCGTCTCGCTCTAACCAGCGCTTGTGCACGTCGCTTTGCCGAGAAGCGGATGGTGTTTCCCCATAATGTTCCCAACAAAAAGCTTTCCTCCTTCCTAAGCGAGCGAGCGAGCAGGCAAAAAAGCCAGACGGAATCATGCACGGATGTGTGAGTGCAGCGGAGAGAGAAGCACAGAGCTGTGTGATCGGGAAAACTGTGGAAATGGACTGGGATAAAGCAAGCGGAAGAGTTGGGGAGACGTCGGGATCAATGACACATAACAATAAAGGCAACGAGGAAATTCTGGCGAATTGCTGAAAGCGGGTGGAGTGAAAGGATGATTCAACCCGTCGCCGATCGATCTCAATCGTATACAGCAACCAAAGCTAATAGTTCATTATGATTATTGTTTGTTTGCAAACCAAAGCGTCGACTTGACTCTCAATTATTCCTCGATAACAGCTCGTCGTATGAAAACTTCGCCGTTTCCCTATCATCATCCACTAATTATAATAATTTTAATTTACCGACTTTGTATAGAGAAGCATTAAAATTTACGCTTTTCGCTTTTGCGGACAGCGAGAGTTCAATTCTGCTTGAAAAGCGGAGGGAAATCGATTTTCAAAGCAGCCTCCGGTCTGAGGCGGTTACTGGCTGGTTTCATTTTTTCGGGAAACCCACTCAGAGCGGCTACAAGGCAAAAGTTTGTGGCAAGGGAAAATGTTCGCTCGGGTGTTACACGTTACAATGTTCATCGCATTGCGCTGAAGGGTTTTTAAGGGAAGTCATCCCGAAAACTTTATCTCGTTTTAACCGCTGCAACATAAGCGAACAAGATTGTAAGGAAAAAGCTGCACGCAGCAAGAAGCGCAGAATAAATTACACGAGCAGCTCGAGTCGCGCTAGAGATTGAACGCTTTCTTATCACCTTCACCGACCTGACAGTCGCTTGAGCTGCTCAGAAAGATTTTTCACGTCTCGTCAGCAAACGCTGAAAAAATCCACAAAAGTTTCTTCTCCTACCTCAACTTCCTTCATCTTCCACCACCCATCAAACGAATTCTTTGTTCAGCTAGTGAATAATTGCATCTCCCAAGTCGTTCCCAACGCTCCCTCCATCAACTGAGTGCAGAAACTTTTCTCATTTAATCAATGCCTTGTTATCTCGAGACTACGAGAAGAAGGATTCGTCACCAACAGACAACGTGAAAACAATCAATCAATGATTTCTTTAATAATCTTGATTGTGAAGTCAAAGAAATTCTTAAAAGAAAACTTCCGATTATTGAAACAGCTAGCAGACGATGAGGGTAAGAGAAGTATTTGCATGGCTTGAGCAGTATTTTAATTGAATTATGCAAAACCTGGAGTCGAATCTTCGCTCGAGATCTACTCTGCTTTCATTTAATTCAATCAAACTTTCTGGAATGAGAAGAAACGCAACCTGACCAGCTCATTCCACAAGATGAAGAACCCGCCAGCTTTCCATCAGGAGAATTAAAATTCAATTTACATCGAGACGAGCTCAAAGATTCTTTTAGTGCCGTAAGATGCACATCATCACGTCCCGAGCTTTACTGAATGCTCGTCTCGTTCATTATTCGCCCGTTCGTGTTTCCCTAATGGAAGTGAAGTTAAGCATGTGTTCTTAGTGGGAGCGTTCATCTCGAGAATTATTACGAAACTTTAATCTGCACTTCGGACTTAAAGAAACTTCCATCTCATAATCCATTCCTGTTTCGTCTGGCTCAACTCTTCTTCCCCTCCGAACTCTGAGCTTTCTTCGCCAACAAACAGAAACTCGAGATCTCTCATTCACATTTCGCTTTTCTGTCCATGCGATAAATCGATAATAATCGTCTGATGAAGCTCTCATGCCACTTTCAGTCGTTACAACGTCGGGAAGTCTCTTGTCGTATGTAAAGCACTCTTCCCCCATTTTTAAAACGTCAACACGAAAGTGTTAAGTCTGAACACCTACGAGTACCTCGCATCGATTTCGTCTGCTATGATTGAGATGCAGTGACTCGAGGTAAATGATATTTCCACCCTTCAATACCTGCTCGAGCTGCTCGATGCGCCCTTCACGTTCCCATTTGCCGCCCGACGTGATTTACTGCGGCGCATTTAATTAATAAATCACGTTTCGAGACGCGTCAACGTTTGCATCACGACCGAGAGTCGAGCGATGCAAATTCCCATTCCAGAGGAGTTTGATATAAATAAACTTGGCAACAACGGACGGACTGCATTGCAAATACATGCGGCGCAGCAAAAAATGGAATCAGAGTCTGATGCAAAAAAATATGCGTCCGTCGACAATGCAGCCGAGGTCTTCTTCAGTCGCTGGACTTCTCGCAATTCCGGCGGTTCATGTAATGCGATGCATCGTCATTAGATTCTTTTTATTCATTCCTCTCGTCTGTGCTTCCTCGGACTAAACAAACTCTTCGCTTATTTTCCCGACGATTCGCCTTACGCAGACACACAGTTGAGATAAAAAGATGTCGATGTCCCATCATCATACACATCTACACATGATTTTTTTTCTTCTCATTTCGCAGTCTCGTCGCTCAAGTTTCTTTTCTTCTTTAATTTCGCTTATTTTTCATTTCGGTTATCGCTGTAACTCTGTTCGCAGGCCAGACGATAAAATTCAATGCACTTTGACTCACGACGATGGAGCGAGGTGGAGAGAGAAACAAAGAGAGAACGATGGTGTGGCTCGATGCGTCGTCCTTGGTGGGGTCGTTCAATCAATCTCTTAGGAATTTTCTTCACTTAGAATGAGCTTGAATTCCAAGGAATTTCAGTAACTCGACGAGGGCAACTCGAATCTGCTAATGAACTTGCATAAACTTCAGCCGAAACGCACACATGAAGCCCCGGGATTTTACAATGTGTATGGTTTCACTCTGCTCGTCCGCTGCAGCATAAATTGAATTTATGTTTTCATTTTTTTTCCTCAACATTTCAGCAAATAAAACCGAAAAATTGTCCCATTCACAGACACCACAAAGCAGCAGGCGAAAGACTCCAGCAAACGAAGCTCTCTCATTACAAAGTTGCAGCGAAATAATTTTAATTACGAGTCGCTGAATTCAACGTTCGATGGGTGTGAGAGGATATTTTGCATTTAATTACCACGCTCCTTGTGCAAGCATAATGCGGGCTTCATGTTTATAATTGTTCTACAACATTTGTCACTCTTTTACATTTCAGCTTGTGCATGTTGATTAAATGTCGAAAGAATTTGCCTTTTGTCTGATGTAATCATTACAAACAAAAAATATCTGTGAGCTCCAGAATCTCAATACCTGCGTTAACAAATATCTAATGATCTAGGACCACCTGGATACTCCAAACCCACCGAGTACAACCCTCAAACCTAAACGATTTAGGACTTTTACATAACACTTTTCTAACGAGAATTTTTTTCCGTCTGCAACGCTTCAACAAAGGCTTCCATCTCCTTCCAAATCGAGTACGGTGTAATTGCAGTTTTTTTCCGTCATCGCGTCATATTTTAACAATTGCTGCGACTCGGGCTTTGTACGAGCGCACACATCTTGGTCAAACAAATGCGAATATCGTGAGAGCATAACGTGCAACATGAAATAGGAAATTATTACATTGTGCTAAAAGAAGGGTTGTAATAACATTTTTGAGCCAGTGATGGCAATTTCAGGAACATGCAATCAAGAAACTGCACAAACATCGCGCGTTCCACTCTAGTGGGGAGAACAACATTTCACCTCCGGGGATGTTTCGGCCGAGTTGATTTTATCGAGAAATATTTCGCTTCATCGATGGACGTCCGAATTGAAAATAAAAATGTGTTCTTGGTACAACCCGTCAGTTGAGTCACCAATGTGTCGATGCAGTCGAAGCTTCGCGGAACTTTCCCCTTTCATGAAAATGTCCTCGACGTTCGATTCGAATTTGCGCGACAGCTAAAACAGGAATTTCCGCTCAACTTTCTCCCATCAATAAAGACTCGATTCGCCTGTTTAATTTGACGTGTCTGGAAAGCGTTTGCGAGTTCGAGTCGCGCACACTCTCGCAGCCAGAACTTGAATGGGAAAAGAAGATTTGAGTGCAATTTATACGCTGCGGAAAAAATCGCATGCAAATTTAATTCGAAGTATTAATTCTTTATTCGCGACTGTCTTTGGCCTTTTCGAGCGGTGGCCTGATTCCCGGAGTCTTTTTTATTGGAGATTACTTCGTCACTTCGACGTCTTCGCAAGACGGCGGTAAGCGGATTGCTGCGAAGGAATGTGAATGTGCAATATTAATCGAATGACTTTTCGCTACAACCTCGAGCAGCCAACAAGAAAAAAGAATCGTTGTTGATTACAGAAATAACTGACCTATATTAATAAAGTTTATTTCAATACTTTTTCGCGCAGCTCGCTGACTTTTTCTTGCTTGTGAAAAGTATTTTCGCTGCAGTCGCCGTGAACGTTGTTTATGAAGCTTCGATGTGAGTGTGACAGGCAGAGCGCGCGGGGTTGGAGAACTTTGCGGAGGCCTTGCCCGGCTCGTGAGTCAAAATTATTATAATAAAATGCTTATTCGCACTCTTCTCCCTCCCCCAGGTTGGAGATTTCCCGTTCCAAGCTCCGCGCAATTTTGTTACCGATCAACAACATTTTGTACAATTTATCCTTCTTGATGTATTTTCAGACTTAAAAAACTTTATTTCCGAATCGATTTTGAGGTTTTTGACCTCTTTCCGTGTTTTCGGTTGCTGGCGTCGTTTTTTTTTTCCGGGAACAAGCAGTTTCGATGTGAAAGGGGTCAACATAAAATGCCAATTGCTGCTGTCTTCTTCTTCTCGTATTGTCGATTCGAGGTTGATTTAACAATTGGCAACATTTCCCTCCCCCTCCCTCAGCACGTCTCTCACAGCAAATGATAAAACGCCGTTCAATTGCTTTCCTTTGTTCATTGTTTCTCGATTTTATGAAAGTTTACTCTCTCTCCCCTTGGTCCGCCATGTTTGCCTTTATTGTGCGACTTTCCTTTTTCGCGAGCTTCGCGCTTGATAAACGGTGAGTGTTTTCTCGTTTCTGTTATTGAGCTTACACCCACATTGGAGAGAGTTTATTGCATTGCTGCAGCGGAAAGTGCATTACATTGTTCGCCCCGATAACGAGACGCGTCTCGAACGGAAAGTAAAACTGGTAGGGAAAGTTGTTGAGTTGTGCAAGAGGCTTTTACACTTTTGAATTTGCTTTTTCATTGTGTGAATTTGAGACTGAGTATCAAAGTTGATTAAACTCTTCAGACATTCTTGAACATCTACAGCTACTTCGTATGTGAGCTTTTATGAAGCAACGGCGACACTATGAGTACCTACGACAAAGGATTTTTTCCTTTGTCACTTATGATGAGAAAACTTTCAAATTTCGCTTATGTAAAAGTTAACCGTCGATTGAAAAACTTTGTCAGCCAAGTTTTACGTTGGGGCAAGTCAGCACCATCAATAATTAAAAGGCTGAGGCTTTTATTTTTAGCCCTGCGAGGAAAATGGATTTTTCATCACCCCAATAGTGTGAGTTCGTGTCTCAATAGTTTCGTAATCGAAGCAGCGCAATCGCAATGCAGAAATGTGCAGTTTTGTTGTTGCACTTCCTTCTTCCTGGATGAAAAATTTCTTTGTCTGCGATTTCTGGGAGAATTTTCAGGCATCGGCAGACGAGTGAAAAGTTGTTTGAAAAAGCTTTTACTTACTTGAATTGTTGAACGAAAATTCCTTCGACTGTTCGTCTTTGTCCTCATCAATTCATCATATTCGAAATGTTAATGTTCTGGCTTTTGTAATAAAGTGTCTACCTCTTAAAACAATTGCAATAAATTTAGTTCTCATGAGCGATCAGTATAATAAAGTATGGAATAATCGCTGATTGAGACGAACTGTTATGCAACATTTGAAATTTTTAGGGAAATTATAAAAGCTTTTTTGATTATGAAAATCACTCGAAAGAAGACTCGAAAGAAGAAAAATATTTAAACAAAGGCCTTCGGATCCTTTGATATCTTATTCATCTCTCTAAGAATACGAGAAATTCTCATGGAAATGAAATTATCGAAATTTAACGATGCATTGGATGCAGTTTTCAATTGCTCGTTGCTTTGTGTTGGTGCAATTGCATCCATTTTATGATCGTTTAGTTGGAGTCGTTTCTGGGCTTCGGAAAGCCGTCGCCAGTTGGAAGAAAGCTTCGCTCTTGAAGATGCACTTTTTACACCAGTTCTCGTTCCGTCAGTAACAGCACATTCACTTTATCACCACCGGGTCGTTTTAAGAAACGCGAAAACATAAAGAAATGATAAGACTTCTTAAGCCTCGAAATCAGCTGAATTTTGCACTCTGACGATAAGAATGAAGCAACGAAAAATAATCATTTCAATGCACTTTTGAGTCAACCGAAAAAATTCGAATGGAAATATTTTTGTGCAAGTTAGCAAAGTCAAATTTATTTTCCACTGAAGAGTGAACAAATAATTCTGCACATGATGCATTTTTGCAAGAGCGCACTCGCTGCACTTCAGACACTAACTGACAGAATAAACGCGAAGAGCGAATGCTCAACAATCGCAGTGTTGGTGCAGTTTGAATTTCTTCTTTTTTGAGCCGGATCGAGGCGAGCGAGAAGGAAAATACTCCTCGTTCGTTCGCTTCTCAATAATTTTCTTTCTTCTTTTCGATTTTGCTCAGCGATGGAAAGTCAGAGCAGGAAAATACTCCTCGCTCGGTTGGCGAATTTATTTTCGCTGGCTGATGGGAGATGGAGTTGGCGGAGAGTCGCGTCGACGACGATATAACGAACAAAGAAGTTTTCTTCCAAGATTAAAACTTTTATTAAGAAAACAAAAAATATCTCGGGGTTTATAATGAAAATATTTTTTAAAAAGATCTCGCGATGAGATTGATGGGATCGAACTTAGCTTATTGTCATTAATGATTTTGATTCGAGGGTGAAATAAATTAGAGCTCCACAGTCTCCACCGATTGCATTCACTGCTGGTTGCATCGCTCTTTCTGTTTCTTCTTTTTCTCATTTGACGAGGTCGTCCGCCGAGTTCCTTGGATCGGCATGTACGGAGCGGTTGACGGTGAACCGCCGTCTTCATAATGCTCGAGAATATCGGGTGTGGTTGAGTTTTTAGTTGGGGAAGAGTTCAGCGTTGCTGGTGGAGATGGCGTCGCATAAGTTGGATCAATCATCGCTGCAATGTTTTGGTCTTCGGGCAAATGGGCTCGAGGTGGGTGTGGACGGTTTATTTGGCCACGGATTTCGAGATGATTTGGGCGAAGAGCTGGCGATCTTTGATGGAGTGGAGGAGGAACCATGTCGACGGGATTAGAGTAGGAATCGTCACTCTGGTGATAATGACTGCCAGCGGAGCTTTGCGAGTTGTAACTGCTCTGCTTCTGGTGTAAATACTGATGGCCGTTATCGGGCGATTGCTGATGTCTTCGATGTGGCTCGCTTTGGAGCATATCGACAGGGTTTGCATAGGAATCACCTTCATGGTCTTGGGAGTCTCTATGCTCGCCATTCTCCAGGTGCTGTTGTTTCAGAAGCTCACGCTTCTGACGAGCTCGTTCCTTTGCCCGTTTTGCCTTCGCCTTTTCTCGCTCTTGTAGCATTTTCGCAAGTTCTTTGTCTTGTGCTTCCATCGCAAACTTTCTATCTATCTCTTCTTGGTTCACAACTTTGTTTTCGCTGTCCTGCAGCATCCTTGCAAGCTCTTCATCTTTCTTCTCCTGCTCAATTCGTTTATCGATCTCGCGGATTTCTTCTGCTGGCAATCCTAGAACTTTTAAAGCCTGAAGTCTTTCAATCTTCTCACGATAGTTTGAAGTTGATGGCTGCAGCTGACGGGACGAAACTGCAGCAGCAGCGCCGCCAATTGCATTTTCTTCTTCAATGTCTTCATCATCGTCGTACTGAAGAAACTTATTAACGCTTTGCTTTGTGCTGATTTTTTCAGGCGATTGCTTCAAAATGTTTCTCGTCTCTTCCAAAAACTGATGATGTGGATGACGTTGTTGAATGTTTGGATTGAATTGTGCTGCAGCGTTTCCGTTCTGATTCGGCTTGTACAAGTTATTCATGTCAAGGTTTAGCATTTCCATATCCAAAGCCTCGTCGAGAGCTGAATCAATGTCAGAGTAAGCTCGAATACTGTCAACGTTATCTTTGCTATTTTGTGCTTGTTGCGAAAAATTCTTTTTTAAATGTGGACCTTTGGCTGGCCTCGGTGGTGGCACAGCATCGTCGACCGGTGTTGTTACCTTCTCTGGCGTGTGCGATTGCAAAGAAATTTTTGTGTATTTGCGATCGGGTGAGGCTGGAATGAGCTTTCGCTGTGGATCAGGAGGCATCAAGTCCAGACAAGCATAGTGAAGTTGCGGCGACACGTCGGGCGAGTGTGAGAGATATTTATTGCTTGCTGGTTTCTGGTTTCTCGGCGGAATTGGAACTGATGGCTCCGCAGCCTTCGATCTCATTTGAAGGTTTTGCTGCTGCAGCAACTTCCTGGCAACAATTTCGCTTTTCTCCTGCTGAATGCGTCGCTCGATTTCTGCTTCACGTCTTAAACGGTCGGAGTACTCCCGAGCTACGATCGCATCCGCCTGTTCTTGTTCTTCAACCATCTGATGGTAGAGCATCGCTTGGCGTTCCGCATTTTCCTTCTCACGAATCTGCTCCGATAAGGCCGTTGGGAAATCTTGCCTAACGATTTGATTCCGATAGCGATTTCCTTTGTAGTGATCGTTGACTAAAAAGATAAGCGAGAAATGTAGAACAGTCTTGCGTAAAAGCTTCTCGTAAACTCGATTTACTCTCTTGGTTCTGCAGCTGATATGCCAGAGCATTGTCCTCCCGAACCAGCCATTCTTGACAAACTGAAAGAACAGAGAAGAGAAGCTTAGTTTTAGATTACACAACGTGACTCAGGCGCTGCACCCGTTTACATTATTTTCACGGTCAAATCTCGCGCTAATGGACTATTTCCCCTCGAAGCATTCGCGAGACGAGAAAATGATTTTATGATCCCGTTTAGATTCGATGTGGTATGAATGGATTGGTTTTTGGTGTAGCAAATTATTGAAACTAGAGGTTGAGAACCAGAGCTCAGATAGAGAACCAAAAGTCCAGTTTACTCTGAACTAATTCGATGACCACCGACCAAGGGTTAATCACTCGCAAGACTTTCATCAATTGAAAAGCCACTGACTCAATTAACTGCTTCGCTGTTTCGTAACGCAATTTCTCGAGATATATTCACTTAAGACGCGACTCCGGAATTTCCGCGAAGATATTTCATCTCATCAAGCAAAAACGGTTTGTGGCAATCGCCCGTCGAGACAGCGAAAAAGAAATTTCTCGTGGTGTCGAGCAATTCGTGCACTGTCGAATTGGAATTTTACGGCCAGCTAACTGTCATGTTCGGTCGTTAAAAGTGTCGAGCTGGTAGGCTGAACTTGTTATTGAACATGATTCATCGATTTGATTGATTGGGTGAAATATTTAAAACGAAGACGAGCTCTGAAGATGGTTACCAGTTCCCTCAGTTTAGTTGGCAACCTCACTGGATAGTTCCCAAATAAGAAGAACCATCAAGACATCAGCTAATTAAAACCTTCTCCGGCTCCTCTTCAAGCTTAAGTCTCTTGCTTAAGTTAGACCTTTCGAGGTCGCACTCTGAAAATCACCCGAGTTAATCTTGTAATGTGCTGCTCAATTAGATAAAAGCCTCTTTAATGAATGAACTCTGCGTAACAGCGCGAAAACGAAGACAAATATCAACGAAAAAGAAAGTAAACTACGAGAAAACTTTAATTGTGATCCGAAAAGACTTTTTAATGGAGTTCCAGCAACAAAAAAATTGGGAGCATTGAAATGAGTAAACAGCGATCGGCTGCTTCAAGCGGAAGACAATGCTGAATCTAATTAAAATATTTTCCCATCAAACAAGCGAGTTAGGAGCGATTAAGCCTCCTCATCTACCTGACTTGACTTTTCCCTTGAGGTTCTTCTGCGTCTCCGTCATGGTTCGTTTCGAGAATCCTTGATTATCCAGCACCTTTCGATCTTCACTTTAGCACATCCGTGTCGATTTTGAAGCTTCCAAAGCTGCCAAAATAATAAACGAAACGAAAACACTGAAGACGTACACAAAACACCAGAAAGAACTTGCACAAGTAAATAATTCCTCGCAAGTAGAGAGCGAACGACAAGCCAAAACGTAAGAAGCGAATTTCCGGTCGAGCGGAATGCGATGCGAGTTACGAACGAGATGAAGAGACAGACCGTTGGAACACAAAACCAGCAGTGTGATTTCCAAGAAGGCAGTGAAAAACGGCGCTGGAAGCGTTCAGGGGAAAATCATTTGCAAAAGACCGTTGAGCAATCTTATGAGACGACAGTTGGATTCCTTTTGCGCTTGCTCTTCTTGTTAGCCGTTGAAATCTTCCGATTGCTGGTGCAACAAAATTTGCACTGATAAATTTCTTATCACAAATCGTTTTATCAATAACCTAATCCATCGATATGAACCAACACAGCAGAAATATTTTTTATCTCAAAGCACGAAGCTTGCTCAACACATTCATCCACAGCTAACGTTCACCTGCACACTCGTCTTACATTCGCAAGCATCGACAAACATTTTCATTCTGTTTTGTTGGCACAGACCTTCAGTCGTTTCGTGTTGGTGCTACGAGTCGAGTCGAAGACTTTACCTGTTGATCCAATCCACATTACAATTGAAAGTCGTCATTAGATGTGATTAAGATTTACGTTAAGTGTTTCTTAAATATTCATCGAGCTTATTCGTTGACGCGGGAACAACGAATTCCGAGAAGCGAGAACTGGTTTCCCGTGGATATTTGCTGCGAAGAGAAAACAGCTAACAAGAAGACAAGACCAACAGTGATTTTGCGTCCATCGATGAGTCATTTGATCTTCCCAAACAAAAGTCGAGGTAGTCGCGAAAGAAAAGCTTTCCGCAGCAGAAGCCGCCGTGAGTTGTGATAAGAAACGCGAGTGTTTACCTGTTGACATCATAAGCAAGCTATTCGCTTTTGAAGTTGACGTTACGTGTGGTTTTAAAAACAATAAAACGAGCGCATCATGCTGCCGTTAGTCACAACCATTCCACTGAGTTCCACGGCGTTCACAGCGCTGACAATTGGCGGATCGCGATGTGGAACGAAAATCTGTGAAGTTTATCAATTCTGCTCGCCATTCCACTCTGACTGCGAAGACTGTGCGCCGATCTGCGATGAGAACGGCCACAATTTTGACAAAGAGACTTGTGTCGAGTCTTGTCGAGGTGAGGCTTCGTTGCATGCTCAACATTTCTTCCTACGCGGAAATGCAGTTAACTATTATGCTAACTTGTTTCTTTTGTTCCAATACGCCAGATTATCTACACGACCGAAGCTTTGTGAAGCTATCGGATTATGCCGGTAAATTGCTCGTGAAGCTTGAAGTTCCGTTTTAATAAAAATTTTCGTTTTCAGCTGAAATCAAAAACCTGAAAATTTACCTCACAGTGACTTTCATCTTGGCGCTCGTGCTGTTGATTCTCTTCTTCGCTGTAAATGGAGCGAAAATCTTCCGATGGCTGCGCCGATCATTTTCATCTATGAAGAATAGACAGGCAAAGAAGGCAAAGGCAGCTGAACCAGTGACGATGGCGAACCCGCACACCGAGAGCCCGAAAATGGCGCGAAACCAAAAGCAAATCAACCGAACGTCGTCGATCTTCACCGTGTCAGGAACTGAGTACGATCAGAAAACTGTTAGCACGCCGATCTCGCGGCATCCAGCGGAAGACACGCTGACCAGCAGTATCACAACCAGCGACTTCACCTATGACAACAAAGGCTTGCAGTTGACGCCAACGACGACAGAAAAGCCGAAGATCGAGACGACTTTCTAAGAAACCAACACATCACCAGAGTCATCATCAACCACTCCGTCCCTTCGATAGTCAATCAAGTTTTATTTTACCCAAAAATCCTAAACTTTACAAATTTTCCTTAACGCTTAAGTTTAATTTTATTCAAAGCTTAAGACGAATAAATTTTTCTCAATTGTGATAAAATTAAACTTTGGCTGATTTCAAATGGCAACTCAACTGCAAAATCAAACTTGCTACCTAAGAAAACTTTAAGTTTCGTCAAAAATCTTAACTCAGTTCATTTAAAATGTTCGAAGGCTCGATTGAGACCTTACACCCAATATTGGTTCCGCCTTAGCAGCGGGTTAATTTTCGGCGGAATATGTTGCGACTGCGGCAATGTCGACGAGTAGCTCATCTCAGGAATAGTTCCCATCATGTCATTTATAGACGACGTCCAGCTTTCTGGATCATCGTTGTACGACGCAGCATAACGAAGCATTTGTTCTCGAGCGTCTTCGCGCATGTCGATCATGTCTTCTGGATCTGAGTCGTGGATGTCAAGACCGATCGGGATAACTTTGCAGTGCGGCACGTTGCTTAGAACAGGAAGCGGAGTTGACGATTGAGTTACGGGGAGGGAATCGTTGTCGGATGGAGTGTACATGCTTCGCGTGTTGTTGTTCATCGTCATGAAATCTGGTGGACGTGGAAGGTGAGGCGGATCGCTCTTAGATTTCTTCTTGTTGCCGGATCGACATTTGATGAGAAGAATCAGGATGATCAGGAAAATGATAATAATTATGAGGATCGCGACGAGAATCAGATGATCGATTGGGAAGAATGTTGAGTCAGCGAGGACGACGTCGGGCTGCGATGAATCATCACCAGCTCTAATCGATGAGAAGATCTCGATGGAAACGATGCCTTGAGCTGGTTGAGCTGTTTTGGTGGTCAGAATATACTCGAAGGAATCTTTCATGCCACTGAAAGCCGGAGAAGGAAATTTCCTCGCGACGTAGTAAATTATTCCGCTCTTCATCTCTTTGTAAGTGAACGAGACGACGTCTTTGTCGTTGACATTCTCAACGTCGCCGGTGCTTCGGCGGATCTTCCGGAGCTTTCCATACAGCGGTCTCTTCGTTATGAAGATTTTCGGGTTGTATCGATTGAGTTTCAGTTGCGTTGGATTGTCCTGGATGAATGTGGATGAGAGTCGGACTTTGCTGCCGGGCGTTATCGAAATCGGACTGATGATGATGAAAGGCTGAACAACAATCAAAACGTCAACGAGAAGCGACGTCGATGAGTCGGGAATGTATGCGTTGACTTGGAACGAGTCATTGCTTCGAGTCATGTCGTTTTGAACATACTGAATGACGCCGTCTTCGAGTTGCCTCTGATTGAATCGGAAGATTTGCTTGTGATTGTTGTTCAAGACGCCTCCTGTGGGAAGTCGCGTGATGTTGTAGATTAGACGATTTTTCTGAACATTCGTTTCGACAGCTACGTTTTTCATTTCGAGATTTCCAGAATTGGAACCTTGCTGAACCATCAACGGGTGCGCTGGACTAGTTGGCGGAACAATTTGGATCGGAAGGATTTTAATAGAGAAGGTCTCGTAAGCTGGTTTGAACTCTCCATCCCAAACTTTGAAAGTGAAAGTGGTCGACTCGGGGCTGCCTGAATGCGTATAAATGATTCGATTGCTGTTAACGTCAGCCTGCGTGAACTGATTGCCATAGGAAACGATATTTTGCACATAGCCTTCGTCTGAAATCTTCTGAAGAATTCCATGCATTGGGTTGCTGATCACGTCGTAAATTATTCCATCGGGCGAAGTGTCAGCGTCTTCAGTCAGCAACTCGTTGGAAGATATTGTCTTGTTCTCCCCTTCGATGACAGAGATGCGAGGAGACGTCGTGACTAAGTAGAAAGGCTGATCGTTCTTGGGACGAATCGTGACTGGGATTGTAATATTGCACAGGAAAATGTTTCCTACAAGAAGGTAAACGGCCATCGAGATCTTATCTTCAATCGTGTCCGAATGATCGTGTTGATAAAAGATTTTATTGCCGTTGAAGTCGTTCAAGCTAAACCTGTTGATGTCTTTTCTCGAGTCCATCGTCTTGATGATTCCGTGGGCTGGCGAATAAGTTTCAACATAAAGCTCTGGCGACTGAATTGCTACTCTTGTCTCAAGATATTCAAGAACCCTTGATAGATCAAGGTGGATCGGTGACAAGTCTCCTTCGTCCACTTCGATTTTGATGTTCGGCAAGAACTTCAAAAGTCCACCGGATGAAACTGAGATCTCGATGTTGAATACTTGATCGATAAGCGATGGCGCATACAAAGATTTAACATCGAAGAAGAAGGAATCGTTGGTCCGTAGCTCGACCATGGGTGACGTGTGCTCGTAAAAAATTCTTCCGTTCTCGATATCATCTTGTGTGAACATCTGAACCTCAACAACAATTCCAAGCGCCGTGTCTTCTCGTATGATCTTTCCAATTTGCGGTGACACTGTGATGTAATAGTCAATGTTGCGATCGAGGTCCGAACATTTGTAATGAAGCTGCTCCGGTAGAATTTGCTTACGAGTTAGAGGGAAAACGTGCAAGAATTCGTTCTTCACGATCTCAAGTGTCACTGCATTGCTCGTCACATATAAGATCTGCTCAGTCGTATTGTGAATGCCATCACTGACGTAAAACACGACTTGTCCGACTTGTCCGTTTTGACCATTGAGGTCGTTGATATAGAAAATGTTTTCATTGTTAATATCGTCTTGGGTGAAGTTGTGGATCTTCCTGTTAAAAAGATTTCGGTAACTCAAATAGCCACCGGACAGGTGCTGGATGAAATAGGTAAGGTTCTCAGGTGAAGTGTCGTAATCTTGAGTCACTGCGAAGGAAAGATTTGTCAAATAAAAACCGATTGGATAAGACTTACAACTCACTCAAATCGCTGTTGCGCAGAACTGATTTTCCACCGACCCACATCTGCAGCCCAGTGTTCGTCGTGACTCGTGGAACCTCATCGTTGACTGGTTGAACTTCAATGTTTAAGGTGAACGCAAGGCTTTCCTTGTTCTTTCCAAAGGCGACGAGTTTCATGGTGTCAAAATGGTCTTCGGTGCCACTACGAACGTACAAGTAACGAATTGTCCTTACTGTAAGATTCTTAAACTGCAAGACTCGTCACTTACCTGTGGATATACTGAACGACCCCGGCCTCTAGTTGCTTCTGAGTAAATCGGTTGATCTTTGAGGATTTTCCTGATCGGATGGAGCCAAATCTAGGCAGCTCGAGGATCTTGTACTCGATTATCTTTCCGACATAGTATTCCGAGTAAGGTGTCATGTGCTCCGGCGAAAGCTTAACGAACTTCCCCTCTTCGACTTGCAAGCTTTGTGTTCTAATGTACAAATTCTCGGGAATGATTACAATCTTCAACACTAGATCTCTGATCCAGTAGATTCCGTTAGTGACGTCAAACATAAAGTAGTCGACTGATTGATTTACACCCGCTTGAATGTAAAACATTTTCTCGGAATTGACCGTCGATTGATCAAAGACTTTTGAGTTGTATTCATCATCGGAAGTTATCGATTGAATCTCGAGGTATCCATGTTGAGGAGAAGTCGAAACGAGGTAAGTTATGTCGCCTAGAAAGAGCATAAATGAAAATTTTCTGAACCTCTAAACCTCGTTAAACTAAATTCTCACCTGGCGAGATGCTTGGATGACCGATTTCCAGAACGTCTCTCGTTATCGTCACGCTAGTTGACTCTTCAACGTAAAGTGTTTGATTCCGCTTGATGACCAGCGGTTCCCAGTAAGCTGACGGGTAAATTCTAATGAGAACTTCACCCTCTGTAAAAACATTCTTTGCGGACACTCGGTACTTGAAGCGATCCATCGAAGCCACTTCGGTGTTCATGTACGCAATTCTTTCCTTCTCGATTTCCGCTTGAGTGAAGTTTCTTAAAGACGTCGTGTTGTTGCTCTTTCCGGTGTAGGTGAGGTTGAGCTTTTTCCGGTAATATTTCAACACGCCATGACTCGGATCATCGATTATTTTGTACTCGATTTGCTCTGGTTTGACGTTGAGATTGGTTTCGATGCTGAGATCGCTAAGTGTGATTGGAACAAGACGACTTTCTTGCACAATCGAAGCGTTGGCCTCGATAATTCTCAAGAAAGGATCTGAAGCTTCGATCTCCAACATCCCTGGAACTTCAAACATTCCATCAGTTACGATGAAGCTAACGCTGCCGAAATCATCGCCAGAGTGATTAAAGTAAACTCGCAGCAAGTCCAAGTCGTCTTGGTTGAACGACAGCGCAGTAATTCCTCCAATCATAACTTCGCCGTTCGTTGATTGAATGTTCTTGTAAACAATATCGGCAGTCTGTGAGTCGATATCCGGATCCGAATACTTCAAATCACTTGATGTAATTAGTTTTGAATCACCTCTAACGATCGGGAACTTTCGATCGATCTGACGCGTGGGCGGATTGTCATTTTGCAAGTAAACGTCAACGGCAATCTCACTGACATACTGGAAATCAGTTTGTGAGTCTGAGAGTATGAGAATCTTCAAAGAGTCTTCGTTGGACTCCGAATCGTCGTGACAATAATAAACATCGCCAAGGTACAAATTTTCCAACTGGAAAGTCTCGATCACCGTTCGGAAATTATCGTGAACCATGCACAAGTCGCCATGTTTTGACTGATGCGTCAGATTAAAGGTGAGGTAGTTGAATTTGTTTAAAAGGACATCAAAGTGTGTTCGAGACACAGCCGTTCGTTCGCCTTCGTTTACATAAAGTTTCTCTTTTCTTTGGTAAGTCAAAGTTTTTGCTAAGTTTTCATCGGGGTTGAAAATAATTTTGATCGATCCAATCACGTCTTCGCATTCTGGCACAGTCACGATGAACTCTAGATCGTCAACGAAAGGCGAATAAGATGTTCGATATGTTTTATAGCGGATTCTTCGCTCGTCGATGTCAAACTGGGTGAACGAGTCGCCGGCTTTCGCTGAACCGTCGTAGCCCGCGACGTACAAAATTCCAAACCGCGGAACCGACAGCAATGTGTAGATAATAGTTCGTGAGAAGGAAGCTATTGGCGTGGTCTGATGATATAGGAAATCGTTCTCAATAACCGAATCCTTCGTTCCGTTAATGATTTTGTTCTGATGTCGCTGAATTCCAATTCGAAGCTTCGTGAAAGTTATGCGAAAGTCGTAGGTTGACGATCGGACTGAGCCTAGCGTTGCTGTGAATTTATATTCGTCAAACTGAGGGAATTCCGTCGATGTATGGAGATAACGAATCTGTCCAAGCTGCAGCTGATTGCTGGTAAAACTTTCAACAGAAATCCACGAGGAGTCGACGGAACGAAGCTTTTGTATCGCGCCGTGATGTGGTTGTCTAACAATATCGAAACGAATGTCGAGATTGTCATCGTCTGAGTTTGTGATGAACGAAAGATTCCACGGGGAAATGAGAGACGGTGATTTGTGGATCATCACCAAGCCTGTGTTGTTCATCATTCTCAACTGCAGTGGCTGAACGGAAACTCGCAATGCTTCTGAAGCGCTCGTTTCCATTCCGTCGGAGACCTGCAGAGCAATATCGAACGATGTGTCTTCTTGATGCTGCGAGTTGACCAGATAAGTCACCGCTTTGTTGTTAACGTCATCTTGACTGAAAGAGTCGGTCTGCTTTCCGTTCACCTCAAGAATTCCGTTTTCGCCAGCCGAGTCCGGTTTCATCAAGATCGTGAAGATCAGCGACGAATTTGAGCTGTCGGGGTCCACTGCAGTAAGCAAATCAGATCCAAGAACCTTCGGGATCCCTTGAATTAGCCGAAGGATTTTGTTTGGTGGAAGTTCTAAAATCGGTGGGTCGTTCACTGGCGTGACATTCACATGCAGAATGAATCTCCGTTTCTCAAGGATAACTCCAACTGCGTCTTTCATCCCGAATTGCATTTCTAGTCCCATGTGGTCATTCATATGCTCCGATCCGTCGTGCGTGTATTTCACTTTGTCAGTTTGAAGATCAACGAGTGAGAAAATTCTCGAATGAGTTGCGTTGTGATGTTCGCCAATCCCCATGATCGAAAGTTTACCATGTTTAGGATGCTGCGTGATGTTGAAAAGAATATTCGACTCGTGAAGTTTCAATCGAGAAAAGTCAAACACGACGCGAATGTATTCGGGTGAAAGGAATATATAGCCACCCTCAAGGACTTGCATTGGGTTGACTTCAAGCAGCGGTATGTGCTCGAGTGGCGAGAATGTCGTGAATAGCTTGTAGGACTCGTGGTAGTCTGTCCGGATGCAGAAGTTTTGATCGCACGAACAAATGAAGTCGTCGATTCCTTGCTGATGACAAACTGCACTGAGTACGCATGGCGCTCGCTCCATGCAAGGATATCGCCAGACACACCCAACCGCTGTTCCGTAGGTTATCTTCATTTGAGGGAATCCGATCAGGTCTGAGTTGATGTATACGTTGCGTAAACAACCTTTAAAGCTTGCGTCTCTTGCATGAAAACCTTTATTGGCTGCACGCTTACGCATGACATCAGAGTCCAAGCCTCCGATGAAGAATTCGTCGCCTAGCTCCAAATAGTTAGAACTTCCGTTGGCAAAAGCAGCTGTGTTCAAGACATCGTCGACGGAAATCTTGACTTCGCTCGGGTTGTAAGCGATGATGACGCTGTGCCACTGCCCGTCTGTCACGTTTTTATCAGGAATCAGTTCCACAGCATTCGATCCTTTACCAACCAGCAGCCGAAGACGGCTGTCGATGATCTCCAAAGCCATGTAGTCATAGCGAATCGAAGCTTCGAGGTTGTAACTGAAATCGGGTCAAAGTTATTTTATGTTTCCACTCATCGTTAATCAAATAGAAACTCACATGATCGCCCCATACTCCTCGTTGGTTCTGAAATCGAACGACCACAAGTCTCCGCTTCTCGCTCGTCTTTCATCCTTTGGCTTCTTGAATACCATAAAGCCATCAACGTCATCGACAAAGCTGATTGTCTCATGAATCTCGGCGTCGAATTCCGGCGCGCAGTTCCACGAAATTCTTTCGGTCTCGACGTGATTCGATTTCTCTCTCGCACGCTTCAGAATGTTGATGTTGTTGTAAAACACATCAGAAATGCATCCACGGAAGTTTTCCAACTCGTAAAGATATCTGAACGTGTAGCCGCCCACGCCACCGAGGAAAGCGCCGAAGTGGACGTTTAACTCTCTCACATCGCCGGGCAGAGTTCTTCGAACAAAATGTTCGTCAACCTGAAGTGTCAGATTCGTTTCGTATCGCAATATGACAATTTCATGCCACAGCAGGTCGTTGAAAGTGTGTTGCTTCGGGGACCATAGCTAAAAGAAAAAGTTAATTCAAGTCGAAGATCGCAATTAATTTTCTTCACCTCGGTTTCATATTCGTTTATTTTCAGCTGAAACTTAATTCGTCCGTCGTTCAAAGTCAGCAAGCAGTGGTCGGTTCGACCAGCTGTCAAGAAGATCATAGCATTGGCCTGTCTCGACCGAAACTTAAGTCTGATGTTCGTCGATAGCTTCGCTTCCTGCAGCGGCATGTTGATGTGACTCGCCCCAAAGAACGAGACTGAAATTTGAATTATGCGTGAGCGCCAATCGCCAGATGCGTCGGCGACCCGACGATCATTGCTGGGCATGTTCATGAATGAATCAAAATAAACAGAGACGAGTAAAACACATTCGATTGAGTAAGTGCAACCTTGAACCCAAAAAACATTTACGATCATGCACCAACCCATATTTGTGATCGCGGGGATTGAGAGCAGACCCCGAATTTTTTTCTCGCGTACAGCAGACGAAGATGAGCGAAATGCCACATGGGACGGAAGAAAAGTTTGTAATCGTGCGACCATGATGATAGATCTCGGCTAGAGCTTCGAGAGAGCTGAGGCTTCTCACGTCTAATTTTAAAACTTTCATCAATGGACTTTCCTTCTTCTTTTTGATTTGTTTTCCTCGTTCAGTTTTTGTGAGAAGAGATTCAAGTAAAAGCAAGCAAGAGTCGTAAATATTTAGAGGATTTGTCGATGTTTCTCTAACCGAGCACTAAACATGTGTATCCGTCAGTGACCTCAAGAGCGGTGGCATGGAACTGAGGGGGCGTCAGATTCGGTATTTAATAGTTGGAGCTTCAATACTTTATAAAGTTGTTATTTTCATCACAAATCAACGCTCTCTGTATCTAAGTTTTGCGCTTTCATCTAAGAAAAAATAAATCCTTTTCAAAACTCAAATTGGTTTCTTCCGAATACGATCGCCATGCCTTCCTCCCCAGATCATTAACACACAAAATTTTATGTTGTTGTTTTAAAAATCTTAGATTAGTTTTTCAAATTGAAGTCGTAAATATTTCAGTGAATGGGATTTTTGCAAAGCTGTGTCGGAAAATGTTTTCCGTCAGTGATTTTAATCGAGAAATTTTGTTTTCCTTTTTAAATTTGACATTTTAATGAGAAGCTGAATTCACGGCAATTACAATAAATCCAACTCTGATCCGGTGGCTGACAAGTCGTTACTTTGAAACATAAACTAAAGTTGTGGGTCTTTGACCGCGTTCGTCAGCAGCAGACGCCATAAACCGCGTTTGCTTCCTCGCGAAAAAGAAAATAAATTTCATCGCGTCGCAGACGATTTTGTTTTCAAAATAATATTAAACAGAAAAATCTTTTATGCTTCCAACAGTTTCTTCAACCTCAAATCTTAATTTTCATCTCGCACGATGAAACTTGATAAAACGAAAACATTTTATTGCGTGCGGTTAACTTCGAAACTGCTTCATGCTCTCTAACGTTCTGAGACGCGTTTTACGACATTTGATTGAGCTTTAGGGAAACTTGATATCGACGGCACGCGTGGACGCGCCTCGCTGATCGAGAACGATTCATCTCGAGAGATGCAAATGAACTTTTCTGTTATTTTTGGAGCAGCAATGAAAATATTTTGTTGTAGAAAAGGCAACACACATAATTCGCTTGATGGAACGACGAGCACCACGCGATGAATTAGTGAGAAAATTCCACTAACAAACACGGAAAAGTCGAGCGACAAACTAAAATTAAGTCAACAGCAGAGGAGCGCTGAATAAATAATTTCCCACTTTGATCTCGCTTGGATTTATTTGAAAATATTTTTGGAGACAAGTTTCTTCTTCACGAAGCAGATTTTTTACGAGTCCATAATTTACGAGCTCTGATTCACCAGAAAAGGCTCCGCCATGTGGCACTTATGCTGGAGGCCAGAGCAATTGAACCGTCGAAGGACGAATGAGCATGCCGGCATATGATCGTCGTGTCGGGCGAACCCTTTTCTGAAAGCAATAAATCACTCGACAAACGCTCAAATCCAGCTTAATACCTTTGACAGCATCAACACATGATAAAACTAATCCCAACAGCATCCATCGCAGCAGAAAATTGTGTGTCAGATCCATGATTGGAACATGTGGCACCAATAACTTAATTCTTCAGTTTTCTATCGTCGCGCACGCCACCAGCGTCGAGTGTTTGACTCACGCAGCACTTTAACGATTTTTCTTCTTTATCTTAACTACGTTCTCTCCCTCGACTTTCAGGGTGAGACTTTGGCACGATCATTTCACTTTTAAGAGTCTCTTATTTATGCTTGGCACTTTAAACGTGACGAGATTAGACGAAGGATTCACTGACTGTTATTCTTATGGCAACTTGACTTCCGGGGGCTCACTTATTCGTTGTTTATCTCACACTGAAACCTTTTAAAAAAACACTTGAATTCATTCTCAAATCGAAGTGAACGAATTAACGATCGAAGGCGAACACAATTTATCAATTAATCTTAATTGTTCTCGATACTATTTACGTGCTGCTAAAACTATTGAAACGTTTATTGGATTTCTTTCTTCGTCTGCTCTCTCTTTGGCTATTGAAGATAACACAAATTAATTAATATCATCGCGAGCAGCGACGAAGCGTTTTCACTGAACTGAAACTTGAGAATTGGAGCGTCACAGGATTTCAAATGAAGATTTATCGAATCATCGCCTCGCAATTTATCCGAGTCGCTTCGGTGTTTCCCTCTTTCGTCACAAGCATTTCGACGGACATGAACACAAATTGCCAGCTTCACACGTCTTCTCGACTCCGATCCGTTGGAAATTTATATTTTTATGAGTGGAAACAACTGTCGCTTAAAGTCATTAAAAGTTTATCTTGACGAGAGCATCGCATGGAAGAGACAACACGAAAGGAAATCCCCTGCGTCTTGGTCTAAACATAGACGATCTCTAAACGCAAGTGCACTTTGAACGCAAGATGTCAATTGCAGAAAATTGTTGAGACTTTTCATCGAGTCACACACCGGAAATGAAATTTTTCTACACATGAAAACCATTCAGGCGTGTAAGCACTCGTCGATGTCTCCCTCGACCCGAATCAAACTCACTAAGAAAGTTATCACAAATGTTGCCGTTTCTTGCTCGCCCTCTTGGTCGCGGTTTGTTTCATTCACAAGAAAAGCAAACTGAGAGGGAGAAATTATCCAACGCTAAGAACAAAACGAAACGAGATGGGAATGAAATGTTTAAAAATAGCAGTGGCGACGATTTCTGAGGACTCAGCTGCCGACGAGAACGTTTCTCTCTGACTCGATTTAACGTGAAAATGCTTCAATCTTTTTCATCTCGAGTCATCGTGTTGGGAGGAAAACAAGCGCCAAGAGACTCGCGAATCGTATGATTCATTCGAAGCCACTCTGGCGACAATCGATCGTGGCGAATCTTTTAACGAGCAAGCTATCAGCCATCGTCAACAAAAGCAAAAGCGAGCGCCAAAAAGATTCAATTAAACTTCTAATTTATTACACACAATATTTGTCATTGTTTCGACTCGAACAGTCAGATCTCGCGATGTGGAAGCCCGCTCGTGATCAACTGCTCCCTCGGCGCGAGTCGCTACTTTGCGTCGCTCAATTTTGAGTTCCAAGAACAGCAGATTCTGAACAGCAGAAGTTTCGCTTTGCGCTTTGATAATCAGCCTTCCTTCTCGAGACGGTTCCGCATCATTACGAACGATGTTCTTCAAGCATTGCACGACATGACGAAACCGCGCATGCATAATTCTCATCACAAATGAATCGTTCGGGCTTGTGTCTGTGGAACTTCATCGAAAGATCTTGCGCAAAGTATCCACTTGAACAGGAATTTGAATTCCGGAAAATAATAATTTTCACAACTTTCCTCGAACGCAGACTGAACAACATCGCTCCGTCAATTACGAGATTTTCGCATAACGCAAACCGATTTCTTTCGCGCGCGTTTAAAAATAAACATCTTCACCTAATGTCTGTATCGTCGCTGAGAGATGAAAAGTGTAAGGAAAATACGCGAAAATCAAATCAAGATGAGTCACGAGCTGTCGACTTTTCCATGAATTTGTCTCGCAAGTCACTAGCGATCTCTGTTTATTTAAAACTCAACGTCATTAATAATGAAAGTCCTGCTTTCCAGCGATCGCTTCAAATTAATGTTCGCAACATCAGAGGCGAGGAGAAGTTGAACAGCGAAGGTATTTTTGGACAAAAGTATGTTAAAAATAACAACAACTGATCGCGTTCCCTCTGCTCAAGTCCCAATGTGTGTTGGCCCGTCAAAATGCACAACGAAATAAACACCGAAAAAAGGAAAACCTTTGAACGACAAACAAATATATCTCGTTCCCTACTTTTCACTGAGAAGATATTTATTTCCTAGAACCTTTCGGCGTAAGCGCGATTTGAAAAACGTTCGAACGCGGCCGCGATCAACTCAAAACTGAAGAGGGAGAAGTGAAACTCAAGAGGGATCGTCTCCGCGGTTTCGGTGAAAATGTTGCGCGACGGATTTTCTGAGAGAGGAAAAATTATGAGGCGAGAGAGTCATAAAAATATCTCAAGAGATCGCGGTGAAGAGATTCGATGGGGGATCTCCGATCGTTTTGCAACATAACTTTATATCAACAGTGTGTGCAATATTTGACGAATGAATATGCTCCGATTCTAGACTCTGGAACATGAAAAATATAACAACAGAAATCCACGCGATCTCATTATTATTTTTATGCTTCGAACTTTTGCTTGAAAGCACCGCTCGCTCAAACAAACGATTTCTTCCTCTCGCTGCGTCTCATCATCAGTCGTTCGGTAAAAGTCGTGCAGTAACAACGTGGATATTTGCTTTTGTGATAAGAGTTCACTTCACTTGTTACTTAGTTTTTTTGATTCATTTATCAACACAGTTTGCTAGCTAATCGAAATCAGAAAAATCGCAAAGACGAAAGCCAATCAAATTAAGCTCATAAATTGCGAGTTTATTGACCTTTCGCCGGTCTCTCGAGCTCTCTATTCGTGATCGTCTGTGTTCTCGCATAAAATGGTTAGTGTTCTACGATTGAAATATCTTTTTCATCAAAATTGTCGACTTGCAGTCTCGCTTAATTATTGTGATCATCGCCTCGTTGGTGCTCGCAGGTGGAGTTGCTCCATCTAAAATACTATTTCTCGTTGCATTTCCTGGAAAAAGTCATTGGCTGATGTTCGAGCCTGTTATCACTGAAGTAAGAATTATCTTCGACCTTGGTAATCTTCTAACAGATTGTTTACAGCTTCTAGAACGTGGTCACGAGGTGACAGCGATCACAAATTACGAGTTTATTACTGAGTCTAAAAGCTACAAACCTGTCATAATCGAGCCGGCATGGGATTGGGAAGCCGCAAGTAGCTCAAAATATTTTTATTGCCTGACATCGGAGTTATACGGCTTTTTATTTTATAGTCAACATGACAAATTTCTTTGTGAAGGAGACTTCAACTGAGGGAGTTTTCTTCAAAGTCACGTCGCTCTGGAACTTTGGAATAGCAACGACGAAGTTTGCTTTTGACTCTCCTGTTGTGAAGAAATTCATTGAGACTGATCGAACGGCCTTTGATCTCGTGATATCTGAGCAGTTCCAGCAGGAAGCTTTCAACATGTTTGCACACAAATACAATTGCCCTTTGATCACTTTTGCAACGTTGGACTACGCTGACTTTATGGACCGTGCCAAAGGAGCCCTGACACCTTGGAGTCACGTTCCCCACTTTCTAAGTCACAATACTGATCAGATGACATTCTTCGAACGTGTGGCAAACACGGCGGTGTCACTCTATGATGCGCTTGGACGCAAGTTTCATTACTTGCCGAAACAAACTCAGCTGGCTCGTGAAGCTTTCATGTCGCTTGAAAATCAACTTGGTGGCCGATTGCCATCAGTCGAAGAGCTCGAGAAGAAAATCTCCGTCCACCTTGTCAACAGTCATCCTGCGCTGTCCTACCCTCGTCCGAAAATGCCTGGACTCGTTGACATCGCTGGAATTCATATTCGCAAGCCAAAACCGCTACCGCAAGACATTCAAAAGTTTCTCGATGGTGCCGGAGACGCAGGCGCAATCTATGTAAGCTTCGGATCTTTCTTGAAAAGCTCGGAAATGCCACCTGAGAAATTCCAAGCGATGATTACCGTTTTCAAGAGAATCAAACAAAGAGTTTTGTGGAAATGGGAGAGCGACAAAATTCCGGATCTACCAGCGAATGTGATGGTCAAGAAATGGCTTCCGCAATCTGACATCTTGGCTCACAAAAGTCTTAAGCTCTTCATCGGTCATGGCGGAATTTTCGGAGCTCAGGAAGCGATTTATCATGCAGTTCCAATGATCGTTTATCCGTTTTATGGTGATCAACATTTGAATGGACAAAAAATGCAACAGCGTGGGATTGCTGTACTGGATTCAATGAGTAAGATGACGGCTGAGTCGCTGCATAGCGCAATCAGCACGATCACCACAAATCAAACTTTCTACCAAAATATCGAGCGAATGTCTGAAATCTTTCGAACAAATCAAAATGATCCTCTTGACAATGCAGTTTGGTGGATCGAGTACGTCATCAAATTCAAAGGAGCTCAACATCTTCAGTCACCAGCTAAGAATCTTCCTTGGTTCCGTTATCTGCAGCTCGACCTCGTGTTTGTAATCTTCGGAGCAATCTATATTACCTATGATCTCATCAAACAATTGTTCAATAAGGCGGACGCGAAAAAATCTGACGGACAAAAGGAAAAATCTGAGAAGAAAGAAAACTCGGGAAAAACGAAGAGCAAATCGAAGAAAAAGGAAAACTAATTGACAAAATAATTAGAACAAAATTGAATAAATTGGGAAGAATTTGCAAACGTAATACCTAAATGTTTTCTTGTTCTGACCACCAGATGAAATCAAAATTCTCTCATCCTACTGATCTGCGTGTGTTCTTGAAACAGTTGACTTTGATCCTATTTCGTCGACTGCTGATGTTCATTTTTGACCATTTAGCGAAGCGATTACTCGAGTTACATTTCACTTCCACTCGGATAATTATAACGGGAAAAGCTATTTTTTGATCTGATAAAAAATCATTTAAAATTCATTGTAAATTTCGACAAATTACTGTTTGCTGCTGTTCGCTACTTTGAATTTAATGGTTTACAAAATTTAGAGATGAAACTAAAACGAGACTATTGGCGAAAGCAAATAGTTTTTCTGGTTGATTTTGTTCATGTTTAGATTGATTATCAATTGGTTGATTATTGGTTGATATGAATCAAGCTGATACATTTGATTTCATTTTAAAATTTTTAAAATGGCTTTTCATTTGTTCAAACCTCAGTCTACTTGTAAAGCTTTTTATGTCAAGTTTATTAGACTTTAAAATTTTGCTTTCAGCTTTCCAGGAATTCAACAAACCGATTTGGTAAGGAAGTATTTAGATTGTTTTGAATCTACTGGATTGTTCACTGGGTTGAGACTAATTCTTATTCAAAATTAGACAATTTTATGCGAATAATTTTGTTAAACTTTGGTCAACTTTGTTAAATTTATTTGGCGGAAATAAGCAATTTCATTTAGGATGTCTGTATTCACCGTAGAAGGTAATTGTGGTCATGTGAACGAATGGTTTCTTGTTATCATGTTTTCCCAAGAACTTCAAGATTACAGCTGCGTCAGTTTCTGGGAATATTGGAGGCACAAACTTGTCAGGAATACTGATGTTTTCAAGACGGTAGCTGGTACCCTGCAGGAATATTGCAATCAAATAGCTACAAGAAAACACATAAAATTCAATACTTACTGCTAGAAGCGGAAATTGAGGAAAAATCGGATAGTTTTTTCTAAGGATTTCGATAGCGAAATCGAAGATGACGTTACCATGATACTTTAGATTATTCATTATTCTAACCACGTCTACAGTCGCCTGAAAATAAGTTCTCCGATATTCCTTGTCCTTCGCATCTTGAGGCAACATTATTTTCACAATGCATTTTGCATTTAGAAGTTTGATCTTCAAGTAGAGCGTGAAGTTATAGACGCTGCTTTGTATGTAGTCATTGTGAAGACTGATGTTCAAGATCCCATATTTGTTCTCTGGTACAAAACTGATGCGATGAGTCACCACTATCGATTGCTATATAGATTTGCTAGATTGAATCAAACCGTCAATGGTTATCACGATTAACTTACAGCAGAAGCAACCACTGCTACGAAAAATAGCAACTCCTTCATCATACAGCCAGATTCGGAATGGAACAAATTATTTGTTTTGTACTTATTCAAAACGGAACACATTTCTTTGTAAGTTTTCGTACAACTGTAACTCAATTCACGAAAATTTTATTGGGCACGAACTCAATTTTAATCAACATTAAAAATACAACTTTTATGTGAAGTTAACAATCGGAAACGGACCATCAAGCTCCCTGAAAATTTCCAAAAATTACTGTTTCGTTCTCTTTACTAATATAAATTCACTAATTTGACAAATTCAAAGTTGAAATTACAGAACAAGAACTGGCAGCAGCAAATGAATAATTTGAATCTAGAGACCACGACATTTGATTTGATCAGTTATCTTGCAATGATTTTTACTCAGTCCCGATTTTGTTATCTGTTATGCAATCAAGGACAATCAAGTTTCTAATTTTCTAATACTTGAAACGTCAAAGGTGCAGATTACCTTCAACAATTTGTCTTAAAAAAAATTTCGACGGAATATTTCTTGGAAAGCTTCATCAGGAGAAGAAGCGAATCTATTCGGTATAGAAATATTTGAAACGTTTCGAATTAAAATTGTCTCTTTGATTTGAGAGAAATTTCAGTTCAAAATTAGACCTAACTTAGTGAATCTATTTTGGGGTAGTAGACAAGTTCATTTAGGATGTCTGTATTCACCGTAGAAGGTGATTGTGGACATGTAAACGAATGGTTTCTTAGCCTCAAATTTTCCTAAGAATTTAACGATTACAGAAGCGTTAGTTTCTGGAAATAGAACAGGCATAAACTGGTCAGGAATGCTGGTGTTATAGAGACGATAGCTGGTTCCCTGCAGGAATATTACAAATAGTAATAAGAAAACACATAAAATTTAATACTCACTGCTAGAAGTGGAAAGCGAGGTAACACTGGGTAGCTTTTTGTGAACAATTGAAGAGCTAAATCGAAGATTTGATGACCATGAAACTTAAGATTGTCCATC
Source organism: Smittia sp. YW1114-2 (assembly GCA_033064975.1). NCBI lineage: Eukaryota > Metazoa > Arthropoda > Insecta > Diptera > Chironomidae > Smittia > Smittia sp. YW1114-2. The sequence goes on along the minus strand of CP093832.1, from coordinate 14,859,629 downwards.
ATTCGAACCATGTCTATAGTCGTCTGGAAGTACGTTCTCCGATATTCTTTGTCCTTCGCATCTTGAGGCAACATTATTTTCACAATGCATTTTGCATTTAGAAGCGTAACTTTCATGTAGAGCGTAAAGTTATAGACGCTGCTTTGTATGTAGTCATTGCGAAGACTGATGTTCAAGATCCCATATTTGTTCTCTGGTAGAAAACTGATGCGACGAGTCACCACTATCGATTGCTGCATAGATTTGCTAGATTGAACCAAACCGTCAATGTTTATCAAGATTAACTTACAGCAGAAGCAACCACTGCTACGAAAAATAGCAACTCCTTCATCATACGGCCAGATTCGGAATGAAAATTATTCGTTTTGTCATTATCTAAAACGGGACATAATTTACAGTATGAAGATAATCTATAGCACAAAGGCGGATAATGACATATTGATTCTTCTGCTAAATTTTGCCAGATCAGTTGTAGACTCTAACTCAATTTGCGGAAAAATATTTAGACATAAATTTTTTTTAAACAACATTTATAGCCTAGAAGCTTCTTCAAATTTTATGTAAAGTTAACAAATTATATTTGCATACTTTCTTAGTAGTCTAATGCTGTTAAATCAGCACGTAAAGTTCTTGAGTATTGTACAAATATTTCGATCTATCTCTTACAAATTATGTTGAACTAGAAAAACCTTCCAATTGTATGCGGAGCGCGGAGATAATTTACCTCGTTTTTCTGTCGCTCAGTTCGCTATCAGCAGTCACAGAAAACAGACGTGACTCACAATCAACAATATTAGAATTTGTCAAATTCATTTCCAATACTCAACGTGGAGGCTTGAAAAATGGTTTGGTGATTTGTTTGGTACTTGAATGAGAAATGTGATACAACTTTTTAATCGTAGAGACTTCCATTGCTGCTGACTATCTTTGCAGTTCTTGCTCTTGCCGGCTTTGTTGAGTCATCCAAAATTTTGTTTCTCATTGCGTTTCCCGGCAAAAGTCAATGGCTTATGGTCGAGCCTCTTATCAACGAAGTGAGCAAATCGTTTTCTATGGTATTGAATTTGATTCGAATTTTGAAATATATTTTAGCTGTTGAGTCGAGGTCATGAAGTAACAGCGATCACAAACTATGAAATGGACTTGAAGTCAAAGAACTATCGAAGCATAATCATTGATCCTCAATTTGATCGCTATGCTGACAGTGAGTTCAAAGCTTTCTTGTCTTTCAAGCTAACAAAACAACTTCTTAATTACTTCAGCAAACATTTCAGCGCTGTTTGAGTCCGGCGGAAAATCTGAGAGCGTCTTTTTCAAGATAAAATCGCTTTGGGGCATCGGATTAACTACGACAAAATTTGCGCTAGAATCTCTTGCAGTTAAGAAGTTCATCGAAACTGACAGAACTTCATTTGATCTTGTTGTAAGCGAACAGTTCCAGCAGGAAGCTTTCAACATGTTTTCCGTCAAATATAATTGCCCGCTTGTAACATTGTCTACCTTAGACTACTCTGACTTCATAGATCAAGCCAAAGGAGCTTTAACACCTTGGAGTCACGTTCCGCATTATTTGAGCTCCAAAAGTGACCGAATGACGTTCTTCGAACGTGTGGCAAACACGGCGGTGTCACTTTACGATGCGCTTGGACGCAAGTTTTATTACCTGCCGAAGCAAACTGAGCTGGCTCGTGAAGCTTTCATGTCGCTTGAAAATCAACTTGGTGGCCGATTGCCATCAGTCGACGAACTTGAGAAGAAAATCTCCGTCCACCTTGTCAACAGTCATCCTGCGCTGTCCTTCCCTCGTCCGAAAATGCCTGGACTCGTTGACATCGCTGGAATTCATATTCGCAAGCCAAAACCGCTGCCGCAAGACATTCAAAAGTTTCTCGATGGTGCCGGAGACGCAGGCGCAATCTATGTAAGCTTCGGATCTTTTTTGAAAAGCTCGGAAATGCCACCTGAGAAATTCCAAGCGATGATTACCGTTTTCAAGAGAATCAAACAAAGAGTTCTGTGGAAATGGGAGAGCGACAAAATTCCGGATCTACCAGCGAATGTGATGGTCAAGAAATGGCTTCCGCAATCTGACATCTTGGCTCACAAAAGTCTTAAGCTCTTCATCGGTCATGGCGGAATTTTCGGAGCTCAGGAAGCGATTTATTATGCAGTTCCAATGATTCTTTACCCTTTCTTCGGTGATCAACACTTGAACGCTGTCAAGTTAGAGCAGCGTGGCGTTAGCCTTCTAAGAAAAATGGATCAACTTTCCGCTGATTCACTCTACAGCGCAATCAGCACGATCACCACAAATCAAACTTTCTACAAAAACATCGAGCGAATGTCTGAAATCTTCCGAACAAATCAAAATGATCCTCTTGACAATGCAGTCTGGTGGATCGAGTACGTCATCAAATTCAAAGGAGCTCAACATCTTCAGTCACCAGCTAAGAATCTTCCTTGGTTCCGTTATCTGCAGCTCGACCTCGTGTTTGTAATCTTCGGAGCAATCTATATTATCTATGATCTCATCAAACAATTGGTTAATAAGGCGGACGCGAAAAAATCTGACGGACAAAAGGAAAAATCTGAGAAGAAAGAAAACTCAGGAAAAACGAAGAGCAAATCGAAGAAAAAGGAAAATTAAATGATGAAAGTTCAGTAATAATAAAATTGTAATTCTACAAAAGTTTCTTATTGAAAAACACTTGCGCGACCAACCTCTGTTTTGTAAAACTGTCAGCTTTTCAGTCTGCTGTCGGCTTCGTACGAGAACAGTCTAATTTCAAAAAATTCGTGAGCTCAAATTATTGGGAAATCAATCGTGAATCTGATAAGCTTTGCTATTCAATTCAAAAGTCGTCAAGAAATTTAGTCAATCGAAATATATTCGTTTGCGCATTGGCAAGTTTGCGAGCGACGTGTCACATCCACGAAGATTTTGAGCTGCATCATTCGACAGAATGTTAAAACAAATTTTGTTTGTGACTGCTGCACTTGTGTCAATCGACGCCTCGAGCATTTTGTTTCTTGCGCCAACTCGCAACGTTGGAACCTTTCTGTACCTCGAGAGCTTCTGCAGAGAACTCTTGGCCTTAAAGCACTCAGTTACTTTGATATCAAGCTACAGCACAAAAACGCAGAATGAAAACTTCACAGCAATCGTGGTGCCAATGCTTGATCTCAAGAAGTTGTGTAAGATTAAAATTTCTTCCGCTTGTGTCAAGACTTCATATCGATTTTCCTAATTGAAGATCCAACAAAGGACGTTCTTATGGGAAGTTCAACAAGCGAGACCCAACAAATGTCGCGTAACTGGAAAATTAGCCTGATGAACTCTGAGCACTTTTTGAAGAACGAGAAAGTACAAGCACTCATCAAGAGCAAAGACAAAAAGTTCGACTTGGTAATCGCCGATCACTCCGGTCACGAGTCAATGTTTGCGTTTGCTTTCAAGTTTGCTTGTCCGTTGGTGACAATGGGTGAGTTTAAACATCATCAACCACCTCACTTGTTTGACGATGTTACACGTCAATAATCTTCATTTTAAGGACCTTCTGGATACACGAACTCAATGGATATTGCGATGGGACATCTCACGCAACTCGCTCACGTTCCACATCAATTTTCATCCTACAGCAACGACATGACTTTCCTCCAAAGAGTTAACAACGTTTACCTTGCAATTTACGAGTCTTTCTTCCGTCGATTCAGTTACATGTCTTCTCAGAACGAGCTGGCACAGAAATATTTCAATGATGGTTTAGACGAGCCCATGCCCCACATTATTACGATTGAGAAACAAATCACCACGATGCTTGTGAACAACCACAGAGGTCTGCATCTATCTAGACCCAAAATGTCTGGACAGATTGACATTGGGGGAGCGCACATTCGACCGCCGCTTAGGCTTGCCGATGATCTTAATGTAAGTTTTGTGTGAAGACTTAAAGCTTTCGAACTATTGATTACTCCATTGCTATGCTTCCGTTTTTAGCCGTTCTTCGAAGGAGCTGAACACGGCGTAATCATTTTCTCGCTCGGAACCGAGTTAAGAAGCGACGAACTGCCAATGGAAAAGCTGGAGGAATTCATTGAAGCGTTCAGAGGACTAAAGCAAAGAGTTTTGTGGAAATTCGATGGCGAAGTCCCGAAGAATATTCCAGAGAATGTTAAGCTGTTCAAATGGTTCCCGCAAAGCAGCTCCCTTGGCCAACCCAAAACTGTTTTATTCATTACGCACGGAGGTATCTTGAGCGTAGAGGAGGGTTTGCATCGAGGAGTTCCGATGCTTTTCATTCCTTTCCTTGGCAATCAACAAAGAGCAGCCCAACAAGCAGAACAACGCGGTTATGGAAAAACGTTACATCTTGACAACGTGACTAAAGAATCGTTAACCGACGCAATCAACAGCATGATCTCAAACAATGAGTTCAAGCAAAACGCTCTGAAGGCCTCAAGAGCCTTTAACGACAATCCGATTTCGCCGTTAAGAGAAGCAATCTTCTGGATCGAGCATTCGATCAGAAACAAAGCCATCAAATCGCCTTCAATCCAACTAGACAACATGCAACACTTGCTCGTCGATGTCGCCGCATTCTACTTTGCTATTTTTGCGTCAATCTTCTTTATTTGGGTGCTTGTCATCAAGTTTGTTGTCAAACGTTATCGCAACAAAGAACAGAAAGGGAAGTTTAAATACTATTAGAAGATATCAAGATTGTTATTGTCACTGAGTTGTTGTACGAGTATGAGCTGCAAGTTATTTTCAATAAAGTCCAATGACTCCTTATGAAGAGTAACCAAACCTTCTAAATTAACAATCATGAAACGTCCCTGAAGGATCCAAAGCCTGATAAGGATCTGATTGATAAACCGCACAACGAGTAAGTGGTTCTGATCCCCCCGCCTCCCCTTCCGTTATTTTGAACGACACCAGCAATTTTCTTTTTGAAAAGCGCTTTGCTAGTCAGTCAGACGATCCAAAATCAACTTGAGGGCATTTTGATTTGAGATTTTCGTGCAGCAAAACAAGAAATTTCTCCATCACATCAAATTCAGTTGAATAGGTCGATCCAAGATGTCTTTGTTGCGCGTTCCTACTTGTTTAGCGTTTGGTCAAAAAACCGGTGAGTTGGCATTAGAGAATTGGGATCACGGATACTCACAGTTGTGTAAAGCTCAAAGTCCACTTTCGCGAATCATCTTTTGCTTTGACGCAAAGCTCAATGTCTAAATCATTATCTTTTAGTGATCCGCTCGTTAAGCACTTCGACGGCATCACTCGCCGCCCAGAAGAAGCAGCTTAAAACGAAATCTGCCCAAAATATTGTCATCGTCGATGGCGTTCGAACTCCTTTCCTCATGTCAGGTACTCAGTACTCGAAGATGATGCCTCATGAGCTTGCAAGGCACTCCCTGCTGAGCTTGCTTCGAAAAACAGGCATCGATAAGGATTTGATCGATTATATTGTGTATGGAACTGTCATCCAGGAAGTGAAGACTTCGAACATCGCACGAGAAGCAGCTCTTAGCGCCGGCTTCAGCAACAAGACGCCAGCTCATACGGTGACTATGGCATGCATTTCATCAAATCAAGCAATCACAACTGGCATGGGACTCATTGCAACTGGAACCTACGAGACAATCGTTTGTGGTGGCGTCGAGTTCATGTCCGATGTGCCTATTCGTCATTCCCGAAAAATGAGATCGCTGATGCTTAAAGCAAGCAAAGCGAAGTCAGTTGGACAACAGCTCTCGCTCCTGACAACGCTTAGGCCAGGCTTCTTCGTCCCTGAATTGCCAGCTGTGTCTGAATTCTCATCAGGCGAAACTATGGGCCACTCTGCCGATCGTTTGGCCGCTTCATTCAACGCTAGCCGGAAGGAACAGGACGACTACGCAATCAGATCCCACACTTTTGCTAAAGCTGCACAAGACAAAGGATACTTTACAGATCTCGTGCCCTTCAAGGTTGATGGAGTTGAAAAGGTCGTCGAGACTGATAACGGAATCCGCGTTGGAACAGACGAGCAGCTGGCAAAGCTGAAACCGGCTTTCGTCAAACCTCACGGAACTATCACAGCCGCTAATGCAAGCTACCTCACCGATGGCGCTAGCGCATGTCTCATCATGACAGAAGAGAAAGCGAAACAGCTCGGACTAAGACCGAAGGCTTATCTGAGAGACTTCTTGTACGTTTCGCAAGATCCCATTGATCAGCTGCTTCTCGGACCAGCGTATGGAATCCCGAAACTCCTTAACAAAGTTGGACTCGAGCTTAAGGACGTCGACTCCTGGGAAGTTCACGAAGCCTTCGCAGGCCAGATCATCGCCAACTTGAAAGCTCTCGACTCTGATTTCTTCTGCCAAACTTATCTCGGCTTGAAAGGAAAGTACGGTCAGCCAGATATGAGCAAGTGGAATAACTGGGGAGGATCTTTGAGCATTGGACATCCGTTCGCCGCAACAGGAGTCCGACTCTGCATGCATTCAGCGAATCGATTGGTCCGTGAAGATGGACAATTCGGCGTTGTTGCAGGTGAGTTGATCTATATTCGTTCTACATTAAGGCGTCAGTCGTTGGTTTCGCTTAGCGATCTGTCGATTTATCGTGTTCTTAGTCCAACAAGAACTTGAATGAAAGACAAAAAGATTAACAACAATAATCTTCTTCTTTTAGCTTGCGCTGCTGGAGGTCAAGGCGTTGCAATGCTGATCGAAAGACATCCCGATGCTAATGCCGAATAAGAGTGGAGTGATTGCTGGAGTTAAATTATTGTTGGTCGAATGGTTATTAGCATTTAATCTTTAAATAAAGTCTTTCACTCAACTGTTCCTTAATTCATTTTAAACAATATGTCGAGCTAGATCATGATGCAACCGCGAATTCAAAACCGTTTCACTTTTATAAATCAGCGATGAAATAAAATTTTATTTTCTGATAACGAGTTCCTGACATTTTTAAAACTCATTGAGAAAAGTTGTTACTCTCGAGCCACAACTTTTGCCATCAGGTGCTACCCAACCAATCTCTCATCACAGTTCATAAAAGAGGAGATAATGATCAGCGATTACTAAGCAATTATCAGAATGTAAACAACTCTGAAAGGTCTAATGATAAGTAACTGTCGAGTACAGATACTACAAATCATTGAGCCAGTCAGTTTCATTCAGCCAGACAGTTTCATTCAGCCAGCCAGTTTCATTCAGGCCGGCGAGCTTCAATAACGTGCAAAATTAGAAATGGTTAATCGCATCTAATCGCTCAAAGTTGGAAAAGAATTCAACTCTTCTTTTTATCTACAGAAATTGCACAAGGTTTTTTTCTTGTTGCTAACCGCCGCGTCCTTCACTGAGGGCTACAAGATTCTAATCTTGATTCCATTTCCCGGCCCGAGTCATTTTTTGATGTTTAAAGTTTTCATCAGAGAGCTGGTTAGTCGAGGTCATGAAGTCACAGCGATCTCAGCTTTTCCGTTGAAGGAGCAACTGACTAACTACACTGAAGTTCTTGTTACACCGCAATTTGATTTCGGCGACTCTTGTAAGTAGCTTTTAACTCTTTGATCTTGGCTTGAGCGTTTGTCTTCTTCAGTCAGCCATGAGGATATCTTCGAATTGAAATATAACAGCCACGTCGATATGCTGTTCTCATACTGGTCGATAGGACTCGGGTCCACTGAGCACGCACTCAAATCGAAGCCAGTTCAGAACTTCATAAAAACTGATGAAACAAAATTTGATCTTATCTTTGCCGAACAATTCTTTCAAGAGTCAATGCTGATGTTTGCACACAAATATCAAGCGCCGATTGTGACGATCAGTGAGTTGTATAGTTTTCCATTATCACTGTGAATTATCTCGAACGTAATTTTTAGGTACTTATGGCTATTCAGACTTCATGGACCGTATAATGGGCAGCCTAACCCCTTACTCGTTTGTCCCCCATTTGGTTTTACCTGACTACAACGACAACATGAATTTCTTCCAACGTGGCTACAACTTTTTGTTTTCGATGGCAGATGTTGTCATTCGACGGTTCTATTACATGCCAGCGCAAGACAAACTGGCACAAGAACATTTCTCTGGTCTAAAGGGACCGTTGCCGTCGGTGTTCGAGTTGGAAAAGTCAATCTCATTGATTCTCGTCAACAGTCATTTTGCAATGATCAAACCGCGTCCATTGATGCCAGGAATTATCAATGTTGCTGGCGCTCATATTCAACCCGTGAAGCCTTTGCCTAACGACCTTCAAGAGTTTCTAGATGGAGCCGAACATGGAGCGATTTTCATGTCACTGGGATCGTTCATGCAGAGCTCATTGATGCCAAAAGAAAAAAAGAAAATAATCCTCCAAACGTTTGGATCGCTCAAGCAAAGAGTTTTGTGGAAGTTTGAGACGGATGATCTTCCAGAGTTGCCGCCAAACGTGATGGTTCGCAAGTGGCTACCTCAGTCGGATATTCTCGCTCATCCCAAGCTTGTCCTGTTCATTGCGCATGGCGGTCTCTTCGGAACAATCGAAGCAAGTTACCGAGGCGTTCCGGTTCTCTTTATGCCATTCTTTGGCGATCAATATCGTAACGCACAACTCGCTGTGACTCGAGGATATGCTCAAACGATTTTTTTCACCGAACTAACGAATGAGCTTTTCAAATCTAAAATCCATAACATGATTTCAAACAAGCAGTACGTTGAGAAAGCTAAAGAAGTTTCTCGATTGCTTAATGACAATTTGATCAGCCCTATGGACGAAGCAATCTACTGGATCGAATATGTCGTGAGAAACAAAGGCGCCAAACATCTCAAGTCTTTAGCCGTCGATTTGCCTTGGTACAAATATTTATTGCTTGACGTTCTGGGAGCTTTTCTGATTTCCTTGTGGTCCCTTTGGAAGCTCGCCCGTTGCTTATGCGCTAAAATTTGCAAGAGAAAAATAAGTGTAAAAGCAAACGAAAAGAAAATAAACTGATCGAAGTTTTGAGACAATTGAGTTTATCAGTGTTTAAAAATGTCTTACTTAAAAATGTCTTTAGAACTTTAAAAGCTTGGTAAATGTGGAAAGCTCTTGGATATCCTAATTGTTCGAGACGTACAAGTTTACTTCTTATCGATGGTAATCATTATCTTGAAGATTTGAAAAGCTGATAGGCCGTATCTTATCTTGACATATCTACGAGATTGTTTTTCTATCATGACTGATGTGCTGACCTTGCAAAACACTTGCAACCCGAAATCAGAAGTAATTGATTGTAATTTGTCGGCATGCGATGAATTTTTGTTGGCAGAAATATTTTATCCGTCGACCAGTTCAGTTCGGAGATGGTGAAGAGTTTGATATCGTAAATAAAACAAAACTTTTGGAAGTTCATTTTTTAGAAACTCTTGCTGCTTATTCTAAGTCTGCTGTTGTTCTCAACATGCGAAGGCTACAGGATCCTTCTTCTGCTTCCATTCCCTGGACCCAGCCACTTCTTAATGTTCAAGGTTTTTATTCGTGAACTTGTCGAGAGAGGTCATCACGTTACGTCGTTCACTTCGATTCCGTTCGGTGAGAAACTAGAGAATTACACAGAAAACTTCATGACGCCAGAGTACCCGCTGAAGGAAAAATGTAAGCTATAATCATTCGATCACAGCTTCCGTCTAACAATTTTCTTAGTTTCTTCCAGCGAAATCTTCACGATGAAGTTCCAGACGAACTTCGAGAATATGTTTCTCTACTGGAATCTGTGCGAAGACAGCGTTGATTACTATTTGAGAAACGAGCAAGTTTTGAACTTTATTAACAACGACAAGTCGCACTTTGACCTGATGATAACTGAGCAATGGTTCCAAGAGTCGTGGTTGATGTTCATGTACAAATACAAGAACACGCCTATGATCACGATTAGCTCGTATGGATACTCAGACTTTATGGATCGAGCGATGGGCTTATTGACGCCTTACTCTTTTGTGCCTCACAAACTTCTCATGTATTATGGTGACGAGATGGACTTTTGGCAACGCTGCGAGAATTTTATTTTATCAATCTTCGATGTTGTGTTCAGAAAATATTACTACATGCCAGCGCTTAATCGAGCGGCTAAAGAAGCTTTCTCATCGCTTGAAACTGATGACGATCCTTTGCCGACGATCGAAGAATTGGAAAACAGAATTTCACTGATGTTGGTTAACAGTCATTGGAGTTACACTAAACCTCGTCCGCTGATGCCGAACCAGATCAACGTTGGTGGAGTTCACATCAGAGATCCTAAGCCACTTCCAGATGACATCAAAAGCTTTCTTGATGGCGCTGAGCATGGCGCGGTTTATTTTTCGATTGGTTCGTATCTGCAGAGTTCGTCAATGCCTGAAGAGACAGTGAAGACAATCGTGAAAGTTTTTGGGAAGCTTAAGCAGAGAGTCTTGTGGAAATTTGAAACAAAGTTGGAGGATATGCCATCGAACTTGATGATACGTAAGTGGCTTCCACAGTCTGACGTCTTAGCTCATCCAAACATCGTTTTATTTATCACTCACGGCGGAGTTTTTGGAATGCAAGAGGGAAGCTCGCGAGGAGTTCCAATGCTTTGCGTTCCGTTCTTTGGCGACCAAGTTCGGAACTCGATGAACACAGTCAACCAAGGATTTGGACTAAAATTGAGTTTTGCTGACATCACAGAGGAATCTTTGACTTGGCACATTCACGAGCTGCTGACGAACAAAAAGTATTACAACCGAGCAAAGGAAATCGCTAAAGTCTTCAACGATAATCCAAATAAAGCGATGGACGAGGCTATGTTCTGGATTGAATACGTTATCAGACATAAAGGCGCCAACCACTTGCATTCAGCGGCTACTAAACTTCCTTGGTACAAATATCTATCGCTGGATGTCATCGGTTTTATTTTCTCAATCGCCTTTTTCATCATTTTTGCTCTCGTAAAAATCACAAAAGCAATTTCAAAAAAAATATTTCAAGGTCCGAGAGATCGAAAGCTGAAAGCAAAGAAATTGAAATAACCAAAAACTGTTTATTGAAAACTGTTTTCAAAACTGCACAAGGGTGACGTTAGGTTTTTCAGTATTTAATAAAATGTAAGAAATATGTTTTGTGTTTCATCTAAGAAACTTATAGTAAATGTCAAACGGCAAGTTGTGACTAAAATTGACGAAGCGCCTTCGCAAGAAATAAGGCAATGCTGGCTGACAACGAAACCTGTTGTGCGAAAAGCACGTGGCGGGAAAGCCGCTTCTCTCTACCGCTCTCTTCTGATTAATGTTGGCGAGCGGGAGATTTATGTTGCGCTCTCTTCGTAACGACTGGATATCGAATTTCGCGCTTTTTATCAATTTCTTCTTTTCTGTTTAGTATTCTCAGTGAGTTCGCTGGCGAAAGAAGTTTCCGCTTCGAGTGGTTTTTGCGTAATTCTAGTTACTGGTTTGATAGTTCAGAGTTTGTTTAGCTGTGATGTGTGAAGTTGTGAAATCAGATTGAATCTTTAATTGAATTATCGATTCCGGCTCGTCACGGAAAGCAGAGCGAAGAAAAATATTACTTGTTCAAAGTTTGCATTGTTTGTGGAATAGAAGCAGCTTAGGAACGGAGTGCACAGGTCAATTGAACTTTTCATCAATTGGAGTCGTTCAACAAATAATTGAAGCCGCAAGAAATCATCGACTGAGCTCCTGAATCATCGAAAATCTCGTTGCGAATATTTTCAAGGTCGCGTCGCTTTCGTCCATCAATCGGTGAGCATGAAGCGTGAAATTTCAGTTTGTGAATCATAAAGCGGAAGACCATGTCGTCCATTTCATTAGTCAGTAAAAAATCAATAAATATTTTATATGGTTCAGTTACATGAAACAAATTATTTTCAGTTTGTGAACACATTTTTCACATAGTTTTGTTCTTGTTTGTGATTTTTAGTTTCTAAACTCAAATTATTCATGCTCTGAAGTACTCTGAAGACAAGTGTGAGTCTTGTATGATCTGGACCTTCAAGATATTTAGGCAACTTGCCAACACGATTTTGAAATGAGAGTTTATGCTTTTTATGTTTCATGTAACTCACAGCGGAAAAGAGAAAAGTTCTCTTAGCTTTCGAGAGATGCAACTGGTAGCGGCAACATGTGGAGATTACTAGCTTGACGACATTGAATTGTGGAAATATTTTGAAGAAGACTTCAGTTGATTTTAATATAAGGACGCCTCGTACTATTCTTTGAACAGCTTTTAAATTTTATATCTGTCTCAAACTTGTTGATAAGAGTTGTGTTTATTCTAGTTTCAGAGAAGACGAACAGTATGAATAGTACTCAATTAGATTCGTACTCGTTCATTCCTGACCTGCCTTCGGATGAAAATCCTCTCAGCAGTTACCGTAGAAATGCAACGTTTGACTGGAAGCAGCTGCGCGTTTATTTTGAGAGCGAAGAATCTTTGAGGATCAAGTACGATGTTTGGAATCGACTGGAGCACGAGCCGCTATTCCAAAGGTCGTCGACAACTCCGTCGGTTGACGACCAGAAGAAGCTAGCAGCGTTGCGAATGAAGCGAGTGGCTGAGCTCAGACTGCTTCCTGAAGACATCAAAAATTCTTCTTACCAAAAGAGAGTGAGTCGCATGGAATACTAAGTATAATCGATTTGTGATTTTGTTTTTGTATCAGATCAAGTTCATGATGTCTCAGAACGATGCTTTCCACGCCTTCTGCCCGAGCCTTTCGGTAAAGATGGCTTTGGGTATTGGACTTTTCTGCAATGCCCTTACTTCTCTTGGCACCAAACGTCATCGAAAAGTTTACAATGCAGCCATGAACGGGGAGGTGAGCTTTGTGTTCTTAGAATTCAGCCAATTCAGAGCTCTGATATTCTTTATTAGATTGTTACAGCGATTGCTATCACTGAAGTTTCACATGGCAGCAACACGAAACAAATTGGAACGACGGCAACGTATGACAAATCGACTAAAGAATTTGTAATAAACACTCCTAACTTTGAGGCAGCGAAAGTTCTCGTCGGTAATTTGGGGAAAACTGCTTCGACAATTTTGTTGTTCGCTAATCTAATAACTTCTGATGGTGAGAGTCAAGGTCTACACGCATTTCTTGTGCCGGTTCGTGATACAAGAACTTTGGTACCTTACAATCGAATCCTGATGGGAGATGTTGGAGAAAAGATTGGATTGAATGGAATCGATAACGGATTCGTAATGTTCGACAAATATCGCATTCCAAAAGAGAATTTACTGAACCGAACTGCTGACGTCAATGACGATGGCCAATATGAGAGCGTCTTCAGCGAACCATCCAAAATTCTAGGGGCTGCATTGGAATCGCTTTCTGCTGGTCGAATCGGAATCATGCACGAGTCGTCTAATTCAGTTGCACATGCAGTTGTCATTGCCGTTCGATACGCTGCAGTGAGAAAACAATTTGGACCGATAAGAAACGGCGAAGAGGTCTCAATCATCGAATACCCTTTGCATCAATGGCGACTATTTCCTTACCTTGCTTCCGCGTGTGTTCTCAAAGTAGCCATTAATAATCTATCTGATATTTACACTAAATCCATTGAGCGACTGCAAGCTGAAACGAATGGATTTGAGTTATCGACTCAGATTGTTGCGGAGCTTCACGCGTTGATCTCTTGCTCGAAGGCAATGTTCACTTGGGTAACAAGCTCTGCGATCCAAGAAGCAAGAGAATGTTGCGGCGGTCATGGCTATTTGAAAGCTTCAAGCATTGGTGAGTTGCGGAATAATCATGATGCCACGGTAACTTATGAAGGCGACAACAACGTGCTAGTGCAACAAGCCTCTAACTGGCTTCTGAAGCAATGGAATGGAAGCCTTCAGTCGCCATTAGGAACTGTTGGCTTTTTCTCGCGCAAAGGAGAAATCATGAAAAGCTCTTTCAAAAGCTTCAAAAAGCTTTCAACAGCTGACTTTATTGTGAGCTGCTATGAGTGGTTGATATGTCATTTGCTTCAAGAGACAAGCAAGCAAATCATGACATCGATGGCGCGCGGCTCAAATAACTTTGAAGCTAAGAATGAGTCGCAAGTTTACAAAGCTCGAACGCTAAGCTTAGCGTTGGCAGAATATTACGCGATAATCTCCTGCAAGAAACGTTTTGAATCCGATGACACGCCAGGCGGCTTGAACTCTGTACTTGATTTGGTTTTCGCGATCTACGGATTTTGGAGTATCGACAAACACATGGCAACATTCTACATCGGTGGATTCGCTGATGGCCCAGAGTTTTCTGACTTTGTGCGATCGAGCTTGATAAAATCTTGCGAGGAAATCAAAAGCTCAGCAGTGGCAATTGCTGATGCTTTGAGCCCTCCAGACTTCGTTCTGAACTCGGTCATCGGAAAATCTGATGGGAAGGTAACGTGCAGAAGAATTCATTTAGCTTTAACTTTTGTCAAACATTTCTTCCAACAGCTCTACGAGAATCTCAAGAAAGAATTCTTCAACAACCAAGGCTCTGCGGCTACACCTACATGGGCGAACGAGATCGTCATGAACGGACCACTTCAGTCGAAGCTGTAGATATCTATTTTAATCCAGTTAAATCTAAACCTGAAGTACATATAAAGTTCGAGTTTAATAAATGTTTTCATCGGCGACCACTCTTTATACCATGAAATAAAATCACTTCGAGTGAATAAAAGCATAGCCAATTTATTAGACTTTCAATAAAATGTTTCGGAGCCAAGTTGTAAATGAAGAAATCCGCCACACGAGTCTATTTTATGTGTGCAAAGTCTATTGTCCGATTTTGTTAACTAGCAAGATCCGTTGCGCCGGAAAACGTAATCTGGAATCAAAAGTTTTATGAAAGCTTCAATTTGATTTTGTGAACTTACGGCCACCCTTTGAGTTTTGTTTGTTCATTTCTGAACGGTTTGGGAAGTTCTGGAGGTTTCCGCTGTAACTATCCTTGGCGCAGATGGTAGCGCTGACCGATTGAACGAAAGCCATGATGATGGCGACGGCAACCACGAATACGAGGAACTTCATGATTGCTTGCTGGTTGCTTGGTTGTAAACTTCGAACTGATGAACTGACGATCTGATTCGAAGTTTTATATACAAAACAGTTGCAAAGGAAAATTGACATCCAGGAAATTGACATTCTTCATTTATCAAACTCAGCTGGCTTTATCAATTCAACGTTCAAGTTGTTTTCTATTTTTCTTCGTCATTCCGTTGACGGCTGCTTAGACAGCTGTTTCTACTAAGTCACATGACCATTCCGTTGAGTAGAATAATTTATTCTGGAGCACATTGTAACGATCAAATCAATTCTACCTATGTTATGTCCTCACGTGAACTGTAGAATATTTCATTACAATTTAATCAAAAATATGTTTGAAATTGAAACTTCAGAGTTTTTAATAAATATTTGAATAGATTATCATTAAAAACAAGCGTTGACTATTCATTTCTTATTATTGTCTCTATCAACATGCCCAATGACTTAAATATCTGAAGTAATTTGCTTCTTCTATAACTTGACAGCTAACGTAATTCGTAGTCATTAGTAGTCAGAATAGGTTCGGATGTGGTTCATTTTCATCTAACCCTGTGAGAAAAGTGTTGAACTACGTTGACAACGACTAACACTTGAATCTATCTGGTGAAAGTATCTATAAGCGACTCGATAACTGGCAGAAATCTGAAAGTTCCCTTGATAACATTGCTTAACTTACCTCGCATCAAAAATTTTGTCATGCCACCAGCTAAACTCGACGACATTCCGTTCATTCCTGACTTGCCTTCGGATGAAAATCCTCTCAGCAGTTACCGTAGAAATGCAACGTTTGACTGGAAGCAGCTGCGCGTTTATTTTGAGAGCGAAGAATCTTTGAGGATCAAGTACGATGTTTGGAATCGACTGGAGAACGAGCCGCTATTCCAAAGGTCGTCGACAACTCCGTCGGTTGACGACCAGAAGAAGCTAGCAGCGTTGCGAATGAAGCGAGTGGCTGAGCTCAGACTGCTCCCTGAAGACATCAAAAATTCTTCTTACCAAAAGAGAGTGAGTTGATTAAATCAAAACAAATTCAGTTGTCACAAGACATTTCATTAATTCAGAGCAAATTCATGATGACTCAAAATGAAGCTTTTCATGAATTCTGCCCGAGCCTTTCGGCGAAACTGGCAATTTCATCTCTACTGTTCAGTAATGCCGTTATTTGTCTTGGGAGCGGACGTCATCGAAAAGTTTACAATGCAGCCATGAACGGGGAGGTGAGCTTTGAGCTTTCACAACTTTCGCTATTTAATAGCTTTAATATTTTTCACTACTTAGATTGTTACAGCGATTGCTATTACTGAAGTTTCACATGGCAGCAACACGAAACAAATTGGAACGACGGCAACGTATGACAAATCGACTAAAGAGTTTGTAATTAACACTCCTAACTTTGAGACAGCGAAAGTTCTCGTCGGCAATTTAGGGAAAACTGCTTCGACGATTTTGTTGTTCGCTAATCTAATAACTTCGGATGGCGAAAATCGTGGAATTCACGGATTTCTCGTGCCAGTTCGTGATACAAAAACTTTGAAGCCTCTGGGTCGAATTGTTATTAAAGATGTTGGAGAGAAAATCGGATTGAATGGAATGGACAATGGATTCGTAATGTTCGACAGTTATCGCATTCCGAAAGAGAATTTGCTGAACCGAACTGCTGACGTCAACGACAATGGCCAATATGAGAGCGTCTTCAGCGAACCATCCAAAATTCTAGGGGCTGCTTTAGAATCGCTTTTTGATGCCAGAATTGGAATCATCAATCATTCGACAAACTCAGTTGCACATGCAGTTGTCATTGCCGTTCGTTACGCTGCAGTGAGAAAACAGTTTGGGCCGATAAGAAACGGCGATGAGGTCTCAATCATCGAATACCCTTTACATCAATGGCGATTGTTTCCTTACCTTGCTTCTGCGTGTGTCTTCAAGGTGACTGCAAATTTGTTATCGGATGTCTATATGGACACCGTTGAGCGCGTTCAATCGAAAAAAAATGGATTTCTTTTATTGGCTAAATCTGTAGCGGAGCTTCACGCGTTGATATCTTGCTCGAAGGCAATGTTCACTTGGGTAACAAGCTCTGCAATCCAAGAAGCAAGAGAATGTTGCGGCGGTCATGGCTATTTGAAATCTTCAAACATTGGCGAATTGAGAAACGATCACGACCCAGCTTTGACGTATGAAGGCGACAACAACGTGCTAGTGCAACAAGCTTCTAACTGGCTTCTGAAGCAATGGAATGGAAGCCTTCAGTCGCCATTAGGAACTGTTGGCTTTTTCTCGCGCAAAGGAGAAATCATGAAAAGCTCTTTCAAAAGCTTCAAAAAGCTTTCAACAGCTGACTTTATTGTGAGCTGCTATGAGTGGTTGATATGTCATTTGCTTCAAGAGACAAGCAAGCAAATCATGACATCGATGGCGCGCGGCTCAAATAACTTTGAAGCTAAGAATGAGTCTCAAGTTTACAAAGCGCGAACGCTAAGCTTAGCGTTGGCAGAATATTACGCGATAATCTCCTGTAAGAAACGTTTTGAATCCGATGACACGCCAGGTGGCTTGAACTCTGTACTTGATTTGGTTTTCGCGATCTACGGATTTTGGAGTATCGACAAACACATGGCAACATTCTACATCGGTGGATTCGCTGATGGCCCAGAGTTTTCTGACTTTGTGCGATCGAGCTTGATAAAATCTTGCGAGGAAATCAAAAGCTCAGCAGTGGCAATTGCTGATGCTTTGAGCCCTCCGGACTTCGTTCTGAACTCGGTCATCGGAAAATCTGATGGGAAGGTAACGTGCAGAAGAATTCATTCAGCTTTAATTTGTCAAACATTTCTTTCAACAGCTCTACGAGAATCTCAAGGAAGAATTCTTCAACAGTCAAGGCTCTGCGGCTACACCTACTTGGGCAAAAGAAGTTGTCGTTGGAAAGGAATTCGAAAAAATGTCTAAGGAAATTTTGTAACTTGTTTTGCGATAAAATATTGGGTTTATCAAACAAATATCTTTATTAAAAAACAAAATGTCTCACTTGCTGTTGCAGAGGGTAAATAGAAAAAGAAATCTGAAACTGAATCGAAGCTTTATACATTGTTTGGTGTGGTCTGAATGGTCGGGAGGTCCTGAAAAATTTCTCGATAATTCAGTTGCCAAACAATTACCTTCACGGCAAATAAGCTCAAGTTTGATTGGCGTATTTACTCTATGTTTCAAGTGAGTGTTGCTCTGTTGGTATTTAAACAATATTTGAAGATTCGCTTCATATTTGCTGCAAAACTGTTTGTCAACCTTTTTCTAAGAGCGACTTGGACAAAAAAGTTTTTAGTTCGTTTGAATTTGCATCAATGTTCTATTGACTCGTTAGCTGAAACCACAAATCGACAGTTCCTGCTCGGAGACTACATTTTTGTTGGAAAATCCCTTAAAAATATCAAAGACATGAACCAGGCAACTGAAGATATCGCGAGATTTTGTGTGATCGACGGCTACAAAGCAAATCATATCATGTTGTTGTTCCACGAGCACAAGTCGAAAGACAATTCTCTTGCTGACATTTATCGAGCCAAGGGGACTGAGATGTACTCGAAGTCGAAATTCTATGAAGCTCTGGAGTTCTACAACATGAGTTTGTGTTTTGCCGAATGTAAATCGACAGAGCTTGCGCTTGCTTACGGGAATCGTTCCGCTGTTTACTTGGAAGTGAAAGAGTTCGACAAGTGCCTCGAGAACATCAAGCTGGCCCGCGATGCTGGCTTCCCTGAAAATAAACTGCAACGTCTTGACCAACGCCAGCAACGTTGCACCGATCTGATGAAAAATCATAAACCAAATGACTATCATGACCCGTGGAGTTTCTTCAAGCTGAGTTACCCTCCGAACAAAAATTATCCGGCGGTCGCAAATTGTTTGGAGCTGAAAACGAACGAGAAATTTGGACGACACATTGTCACTAATCGCGATCTTAAGCCTGGCGATATTATTGTTATCGAAGATACTCCGTTCAAAGCCTTGAATTCTCCGGGGATTTATATTCGATGCGCCAACTGTTTGAAATCAAATCAGATGTCTCTGATCCCATTGGCCATTTGTGCCACTGCAATGTTCTGTTCTCGCGAGTGCCATGATTTTGGGATAGACAAATATATGTGCGCCGCTGACGAAGTTAACTCGCTGGTTCCTCGCACTCTCTGCATAGCGATTGAAGCGGTGAACGGCGACTTGAACAAACTTAAGCAGTTGATGTTGGACCCTGAGCTGAGCAAGAAATCTGCTCTAGAGTTGGACTTAAGAAATCCAAAATCAACAAACTTTTACTACAATAATTTGTTGGCATTTAACTCTTTGGCTGAAATTCCATTCAATTTTGAGGTTTACAACAAACACCATCCAATTTTGAACAGATGGGAATCTGAGTTGGAGAGGAATATTGCTGAAGCTTTTTTGGCTCGTGCAGCTCGTCGAATCGACAACGGGCAACTGATTGGAGTACTCAATTTAAAGAAAGAGAAAGACGGCAGCCCTTTCTGGAAGTCGGCAGATCCCCTCAAAAATTTAAACTTTGCCGATTGCATTTACCCGTTCGCTTCGTTCTTCAGCCACTCATGTGTCCCAAACACGGGAAAGATTACGGTCGATAACAAGCTTGTTGTCTACGTTTCACTTCCAATCAAGAAAGGCGAACAGGTCTTCATCAGTTATGTGTAAGTCTCGAATATGTTTTGCGACATAGAAATTTCCACTTTCCTTAAAATTGCAGTCAAAACTTTCATCTCTCATTCGAAGAACGTCAAAAATTCTACTTAGAAACTTTCAACTTTGTCTGTTCTTGCAACGCTTGCAATAATAAATGGAAATCGGTAAGTGGATTTTGCTGAAATTTTTTTGACTGAAGTGTGCACGAATTTGCAACAGGATTACAGCTTCTTTTGCTTGTGTCTTCACAGAAATTCCCGATGGTTGATCTGTCGTTCGAGTACAGCGAGCTGAAGCCGATGTCGATGAAAGCAGCGAGAGAAGAATTCATCAAAAATTGCGCCTACATCGAGAAGAACATGAAGAATTATCCATGCCTCGAAATCGCAAATCTTCATTGGAAGAACGATAAGCTGTTGTGTGCCATCGCCAAACATGAAAGGTTTTTATTCCAGGAAATCTATTGAGCTGAAATTTTATCAGAAACGTGGGCTTTTTCAAAGTGAAAAGCTTGAACAATAAATTTTTTAACGATTTTTATGATTTTGAAATTTCGTTCGCCTTTTTCGTTCACCTGAAAATACGACGATTGTAAACATCGAACATAAAATTGAATTTAAAAAAGATTTAACAAGTTTAGAAATATAAATCAGTTTCTATAATGGGCTCAACTAAAAAACATAAAAGAGATCGTGAAGGAAAACGTCGCAGCCGCTCGAGATCGCGTTCGAGGAGCGAGGAAAGGAGCGAGCGGAAGAAGTCCAAGAAACAACATCGGGAAAAGGACAAAGATAGACGTCAGCGCAGCAGGAAGAGTGCAGAGCGCGAGCGGTCTTATCACTCGGACAGTAAGTCGATCAAAATATCGCCTGAACTTCTTGGTTCTCACAATTCACTTTTAGGCTCGGATGTTGTTGAAGTTCCAATGGCGCCGGAGCCGCCAATCATCTCGAAACCGTCAAAAGCATCACGTTCACCGTCTCCAGTTCCTGCTGAAGGTGCTGGCGATGTGCTGTCTATCGAGGAAACCAACAAACTCCGTGCAAAGCTTGGTCTGAAGCCTTTGGAAGTTGGTCCGTCAGTTACCGCCTCAGCCAACAGCAGGAATGACGACACTGAAGAGAGAGATGAAGCTACTGCCGATCTCAAGAAAGTAAAAGATGATTGGGGCGAATTTTACCACAAACCAGCTGGTCAGTTCAACGAAAAGTCTGACGTAGAGTTGTTGCGTGAAAAGATTCAAGCGAAACGCGATAAAAGGAAGATCGAACTGAAACTCGCACGAATCAAGACGCTCGGTGAGTCTGATTCAGATGATGATCCATCGAAATGGGTCGAAAAGAATCGCAAGATTCAGGAGGAGAAAAAGAAAGCTGTGAATCGTGCAAAAATTCTCGACGACATGGACGAAGAAATGGACGCCGAAGTCAGCGTAGTTAAACGCAAGGAACCCAAGAAGCGGTCGTATAAAGAGAAGGATTTGAGAGGGCTGAAGGTTGCACATGATATCGAAAGTTTCACCGAAGACCGACATGTGATTCTTACATTGAAAGACCAAGAAGTGCTTGGCGAAGACGGCGATACGTTAGTAAACGTTAACATGATTGACGACGAGCGATACAAGAAGAACGTCGAAGTCAGAAAGCAAAATCCACTTCACTATGGGTACGATGTCTACGAGGAGCAATATGATCAGTTTGGTAACTTTATTGGGCGCGATGTTCTTGGTAAATACGACGAAGAGATCGACGGTGGAAAAAGTAAAACTTTCACACTGGGAGAAAGCAGAGAGCTGATTCTACAACAACAGCGCAAAGCAATGGAAGTCAAAGCTAAACTTCAGAACAAGACACTCGAGAGTTTGAACACGGAGCCATTGCGTATTGCAAGCGATCACTATTCAGCTGAAGAGCTCACAAAGTTCAAGAAGCCTAAAAAGAAAGTTAAGAAGATTCGTCAAAAGTTGAAAGCAGATGACTTGTTGGAAATTGCGGGAGATGCGACGGAGCAGAACAAAGATCTTGGCAGTCGCAGACGGCGGGAACTGCCGAATATTGAAGATGTTCCTTTCCCAAGTGAAGCGGTCAATATGAAAGTGGAGGAAGACGACGATGACTTGGAGCAGGCTCTCAACAAAGCTAGAAGAATGAAACAGAAAGGAAACATTATCAAGAAGGACATCATTCTCGAAGCCATCAAGCCGGAAGTCAAAAAAGAACCGGAAGCGTCTGACGAAGAAACCGCAGAAACGAACAAGGAGAGTCTTTTCATCACTTTGAATCAAACCGCAGAGTTTTGCAGAACCTTGGGTGACATTCCGACTTACGGAATGGCCGGCAACAGAGATGACAATGCTGACATTATGGATATTGAAGAGAACTCAGATGATGAAGCAGCTGAAGAGCGCCGTAGAGGCAAATGGAACGCTGTTAATCCCAACGATGAGCCTAAGTTGATGGAAGGTATTCAAAGTCTGGAGGATCATGATGATGTTGCAATTCTCGATGAAGAACCTGATTGCGCTAGCGGAGTAGCTGCTGCTCTCCAACTCGCAATGTCTAAAGGCTACATCGAAAAAGAAGAATCAAACCGACCCAGCAACACAAGGTTCGCTCATCTCCAAGCGCAAAACTACTCAATCGATGACAAAGCGCATGGTGAAGACGACAAATATGCGCGAAGAAGCGGCCACAGCGAAAGATTCAACGGGCCAACTTCTGAATTCCGCGAGAAGTCTGGTTATAGACCAAACGTGAAGCTCGAGTACATTGACGACAACAACCAGAAGCTTACACCGAAGGAAGCTTTCAGATATCTGTCGCATAAGTTCCACGGCAAAGGACCAGGCAAAAACAAGATCGAGAAAAGACTGAAGAAGCTGGAGCAGGAGGGGGTGAGTTATAGATTGAGTTGTCGATTAACTTTGTTCTAATTTGTCAAATTCACTTTCAGTTGATGAAGAAGATGTCGTCGTCCGACACTCCGTTGAACACGCTCACGATGTTACAGCAGAAGCAGAAAGAAACGCAGAGCCCGTATGTAGTTTTAAGTGGCAACAAGTCAGCGCAGATCGGAAAGAACAAGCGGTGAACATTCTTGTAACTTTATTTCAAACGTCAAAAGCTCTCAATAAAACAATAATAATCAACTTTAGAGCTTAAAGTTTCATGGCGAAGATTCCTAGAATGATCGTCAACGCAACGCTTATTTTCAGAGCAGCTCCGCTATCTGGGATTCCAAGAACGGTTTCCTTTAATTCGCACGTCTCGAAAATATTTGTGACGGGTTCGAAAACTAGTTCTTGATCTCGAGCAAATCCTCTTGTCCAGCCGATGGTGATATTTGTGAAAACTTCTCCCGAAGGCTTCAAAGTAGCTTTGATTGCTTTTGTAGAGTCGACCTCGATGAATGTAACAGTTGCTTGATTGTCAGTGATTTTCAAGCTGAATCTATTGTTCAAGTAAGTTATGCCTTTGAAGTCCAGCGATCTTGTTACTGGCGGCAGGTAGAAGTTTGTGATGGTCAAGTTACTGAAGTGCAAACGAACACCGCCATATCCATTGATGACTGACTGCAAGAATCCTCCAGCGCCCGTGATGAAGTTGCCAGCTCCGTCTTCAACACCAGGAATGACTTCGCTCCAAACTTTGAATGGCTCGCGGGTATAAACGCTGTAGCTCTTTTCGAAAAGTTTCGCCGCTTCGAGTGTATCCTTCAAGTCCAAGAATCCAACGGTGTGCATCGCCCACGTCATCGCTGGTCCATCATCACGAGTAATTGGATCGTATTTTAGAAGGTTGTTGCGTTTCGTTGAACTGAAAGATTTAAAGTTACCTCATTGACACAGAAAAGTTCGTTGAACCACTCACGCTTTCATCGGGAATTGAAGGGGAAAACCGAGCAAGACAGTGTCAGCTTGTTTTATGATGGTCGATTGATTGAATCCATCATACTGCGGGTGGTAATCGCTAGTCTCGTCATACAGCAAAGCCAAGCTCCTCGCGATCTTTGCCAGTTCTTCGTATTCTGCCACAGGAACTTTCAGTTCGTCTTGGCAAGCACAAGCGGCGTACTCTCCAAAGTACAAGTTGATGGCAGCATTGACGTTCGTGTAGGCGTTGTTGTTTATTGGCCAGTTGTCCTCGTCAGGTCCCATGATATCTGTTGCACAAGGAAATAAGAAACGTTCACACTGACACCGTTACAACTCACCCTTGATATCGTAGAGCTTCGTTACATTATTAAACTGAACTCGTGACTTCCAGAACTTTGCAGTGTTATAAGCAATGTCACAGCCAACCTTCTTAAACCAATCGGTGTCCTGCGTTGCTGCAAGATGGGACCGGAAAGCAAAAGCGATGTCCGAGATGATGTGGTGTTGGTAAAGAACAACTTGAATAGCAAAGTTAGGTGTGACTTCACGACCAGTGTAGCCTGACTCCCATGGGAAGCGATAGCCTGAGTAACCAGTTTTGTTGGCATTGTCGGCAGCAGCTTGACGAACATTAACGCGATAGTCTAAAATCTCTTTGCTCCACTTAGGGTTGAGCAGAAGAATAGGCGGATGCATCCACATCTCTGTGTCCCAGAACGAATGGCCTTGGTATTCCTTTTCAAGGATTCCGCCTTTCGCGATTCCACTTGGACTTAAACCCCAGAAAGGATCCTTCGGTTGGTTTGTCGTTTCGGATGGCAAATTGCTGATCAAATAGAAAATGCTTCCGTGGATCATTTGATTCAGTTTCATGTTTCCTTCGACGGAAATTCCGAAACGTTCCCAGTGCTCGTCCCAGGCGACAACATGTCGGTTGAACATTGCATCGTGTGTCACTTCAGCGGTGAAGATGTCCAGAATTTCTTTCTTGACCTCTGCTTCCGTTCTACCCACAGCTGTCACGTGGATATATTCCATAGTCTGCATGGTCGAAGGAACGGAAAGGGTTTCGGGGAAATTCGTGTGAGCGACGCAAACCTTCGACTTCTCTTTTTGGTAAGCAACGTCTTCTTCGACCTTCGTTTCAAAGCATCGGATTGTGATGTCGCGTTGAGC
Source organism: Smittia sp. YW1114-2 (assembly GCA_033064975.1). Taxonomy (NCBI): domain Eukaryota; kingdom Metazoa; phylum Arthropoda; class Insecta; order Diptera; family Chironomidae; genus Smittia; species Smittia sp. YW1114-2. The sequence continues at coordinate 14,834,856 of CP093832.1, read as the reverse complement.
CACACGATCGGTTTTTGTTTCACCAACTTGCGTGAGGTCGATGCTTGGCTCTTGTCCTGGATTCACAATCAAAGTGACTGAGAGGTCTGAAGTTGCTTCCAACCGCTCGAGAACAATTCTGTTGATGATAGCTCTGTTGTAATGCCTGTGAGCGTAAGTTTGCTGAACGACTCGATGGCTTCTTCCAGTCGTCATTCTAGATTCATAGTAAGCGTGACGGAAGTTCAGTCTGTAATCGCAGTCATTGAAGACACAATTGCCGGTCGTATGGACGTTTGCGTAGTTCGGGATTCTCGCTCTGTGCGATGCTCCATCCTTGCCATTGTAAAGTCCGTTCAACAAAATGGCATCACCACCTACAACGTAACCAACATGACCGTTGCTAAGTGATGGAATCTCACTGGCATCTGGAAGAATAGTTGACCCAACGACCCAGTCCGACTCTTCAACGCCAACGCCGTCTGGAGGGTTTGCACCAGGATTAGCTTCAATACCCAGAACCGTTTCCTTCATTTCGCATGAGTCGAATGGATTGATGATTGGCTCAAAGACGAATTCCTGATCGCGGGTAAACGTTCTCGTCCAGCCGACGATGATGTTTTGGAAAACACCTCCTGAAGGCTTTAAAGTAGCTCGTAGTGGTTTTGTTGTGTCGACCTGGATGAATGTTATGGTTGCTTCATTGCCAGTGATCTTCAGGCTGAATCGATTGTTCAAGTAAGTGATGCCGTTGAAGTCGAGCGATGTTGTTCCTGGCGGCAAGTAGAAGTTTGTGATGGTCAAGCTATCGAAGTGCAAACGAACTCCTCCATATCCATTGATGACGGACTGCAAGAATCCTCCAGCGCCCGTGATGAAGTTGCCAGCTCCAGGTTGACCAGGAATGACTTCGCTCCATACTTTGAAGGGTTCGCGCGTGTACAGATCGAAGCTTCTTTCGAAAACTTTTGCTGCCTCGACTTGATCATGTAAATCCAAGAAACCAACTGTGTGCATCGCCCATGTCATGGCTGGACCATTAACGCGAGTGACAGGATCGTAAGTCAGAAGATTGTTCCGTTTAGTTGATCTAGGTTCGAGTTTGAATCAGAGAGGTTTTTCAATAATTTGTTTTAGACTCACGCGTTCATTGGAAGCTGAAGCGGGAATCCAAGTAAAACTGCGTCAGCTTGCTTGATAAATTCTCCATTGTAACCTTCAAATTGTGGATGGAAATCTCTTTCGGGATCGTAAAGCAGATTCAAGCTTTGCGCAATCTTCACAAAGTTCTTGTAGTCATCGTCACTCACGCCCAAAACGTCTTTGCAAGCGCAACCAGCAAAATCGCCAAAGAATAAATTGATGGCAGCATTGACATTCGTGTAGACGTTGTTGTCAATGTCGTGGTGATCCTCATCAGGTCCCATTACGTCTAAATGTTTTAAATCATGAAAAGTTTATCAAATCCTAAACCATTTGTTCACTTACTTCTGATGTCAAAGAGTTTCGTAGTCTCGTTATACTGAACTCGCGATTCCCAGAACTTTGCAGTGTTCCATGCAATATCGCAGCCAACGGTTTTGAACCATTCGGTGTCGTGAGTCGCTGCCAAGTGCGAGCGATAAGCGAAGGCAATGTCAGAGATGATGTGGTGTTGATATTCCACGACTTCAGGGCAACAATCGGGAGTGACCTCGCCACCAGTGAAAGCAGATTCCCATGGATAACGATAGCCTGAGTAACCAGTGTTTCTAGCGTTGTCGGCCGCGGCTTGACGAACGTCATGTCGATAGCTTAGAATGTCTTTGCTCCATTGAGGATTAAGTAGGAGAACTGGCGGATGCATCCACATCTCTGTATCCCAGAACGAGTGGCCTTGATATTCCATGTATAGAACTCCGCCCTTTCCGATGCCGCCTGGACTCAAACCCCAAAAACGATCCTTCGGTTGGTTTGTTGTCTCTGATGGCAAGTTGCTGACCAAGTAGAAAACGGCTCCATGGATGATTTGGTTAAGTCTCTCGTTGCCACCAACACCAATTTCAAATCTTTCCCAGTCTCGCTCCCAAACGCTTGAGTGGCGTTCAAGAAGAGTTGATTCACTATTGATAACATCTTCAATTTCCTTTCTGACTTCGTTTTCGGTTCGGCCAACTGTCGTCACGTGTAGATATTCTATGGAGTCCTGACCACTCTCAAGATTTAAACTCGGCGGCGGAGTCGTATAAGCCAAGCAGACATTCGATGGCGCAGATTGATAAGCGGAATTCTCAATGACATTAGTTTGATAGCATCGAATCGTGACCGCTCTACCAGCGATGGTTGGAAACTCTTCCTTCACTTGAGTGATATCGACGCTGGGAATGACACCAGGCTCAAGATTCAAGCTCACAGTCAATGCCGCAGTTCCTGCGGTTCGAGTGAAGTGGACTCGATTGATAATCGCGCGATTATAAAAGCGATGCGCGTATATGTGCTGAACCACGCGGCGGTTATTCACAGTGTTCCTCGTGACTTCAAAGTATCCCTTGCGCATGTTCAACTGATAAATACAATTTCCAGTGGTGCAAGGAATGTTCGGAACAACGTTCGAGTAGTTGGGAATTCTCGCTCGATGTGACTCGCCTCGCTCGCCATTGTAAAGTCCATTCAACAGAATCGAGTCGCCAAAGATCACGAATCCGACATGTCCATTGCTTAGCGTTGGTATTTCGCTTGGGTCCGGTAATCTAATCGAAGAAATAGAATTCGATAACCGTTAAAGCAGGTGCCATGAGAGAAAGTATGACTTGGAACACGCAAGTGTTATCGCGAGAAGTTTCAAGTACTTCAAGTGGGCTAAATGCGCATTCGATACTCCGCGATTATATTAACTCGAGACTTATTTTTAGGCGACAATTACGCTGAAAGCTTCACTGATAATCGCAGCTAACACTCAATGAGCGATTTCAGACAGAACTTTATTTTTTCACAAGCAAGTTATCAAGTGATATCTTCTGAATTTGAGTCACACAAATACCTAATAATGTCGGTCTATGATGAACACGACCGAACAGCACCGGTGTCATTCTTAGTGATCGCTGTTTTTCATCGATTTGCCCACGAGATATACGCACAAACAAAATCACAAACAATTAACACTATACATATTGGTTAGAGTTATGAGAATCGTAGTAAATGATCATCATTAAAAAATTTCTCTCCCTTTTCGCCGGCAACCTAACAAATTCAAACAACTACTCCGACTGAACTAGTTGGTGGATTCCTATTCTGAAAACAGTTTTATACAAATTGACTCAAATATTTTATGAAACAGACTCGTCTTTTGTACTATATTGACCGGAAGTACTTGAATCTGGGTTCATTCAGAGTGACACGTAATCGGGGAAAAAAAAACTTGAGACTAATCCAACGAATTGTTGAAGAAAAAGCTGCCAGATGAGTCACAAATATTTCAAAGAAACACTTTCTGGAAGAACAAAGTCCTTCTTGGACGTTGTTAGACGAAATTATTGCTGGACTCACTCAATGGATTCGATAATTGCGTCATCTCCAGACGCTAGTCCGACCGCACAAACAATTGTGAAGATAAAAAATATCTTCGGTCTAATCATTTTCTTGTCACTATTAAACTTGTTCAGTGTTCCTGCTAATCCAACCTGCCGAACTAAACTGAGTGTTTGGCTCCACAGTGAATCGCCTTTTAATTGACTGAAAATTGTTGTATTAATTTATGGCCACCGATAAGTGAGATTTTTATTGACACTCGAGCCTGCCACAAAAAATATTCGATAATAACGAGAGCTTTCGTTGCATAATTGAAAGCTCCTGACGCACATAGCTGAGTCATCATGAGCTGTGCTTTCACTCGACTAGACGACGACCTTGCGATCCAAACCCTTCAGATTATCTTATCATCAATCTCGATGTGTGTCAACAGTAAATCTGATTGTGTTTGCTACGAGACGCTTCAACAACGTGTGTGGCCTATTAATTTGACTAACAATCTCTTCGTTTATCGTAAATCAAATAGAAAAAGAGATAAGCGAAAAAAAACAATGGAAAAATTTGCAGAAGCAGCTCGTCGGATTGGTGTCAGTTATCAGCTCCACGATCCCTCATCTTGCTTAGACTTTACTCGACTGCCTTAGCTCATTCGTCTTAAAACGCTCGAAAGATTAAGATGCCTGAAGCCTTCGAAGCAACCACTGTCAACCCAAACTTGTTGTTGGACGACCGTTCATATGGAAAAGGCGGAATCAAAGTCCTGCACGTTGTTAAAAATGGTATAATTTATTTCGCAGGCGTCCCAATAATTTTCAACATTAAAATATTTTTTCATCAGGCCCAGTGCACAGCGTGAAGGAGTTGGAAGTTTCGACGAGACTAACTCTGACGAGTGACAAGGATTATCTAAAAGGCGACAATTCCGACATCATCGCTACGGACTCGCAGAAGAACACGGTCTACGTTCTGGCTAAAAAGCACGGGGTCAAGTCTTGCGAAGATTTTGCGATCCTGTTATGCAATCATTTCTTATCAACGTACAATCACGTAACAAAAGCAGTCGTTAGCGTTGAAGAGGTGAGTTGGAGTCGCGTCTCGTATGGTGAGCATGCCAGCAATCAGAAGCTGCACAATCACGCGTTCATCCATACGCCAGTTTGCCAGAGATTCGCAAAAGCTACGCTCCACCGAGGCGGTAAGATAGAAGATGATAAATGATTCAGTGAATAATTTCTTCGTCTTCCAACATAGAGAGTGATCCAACGGTTATCAGCGGAATCAAAGGCATGCGAGTGCTCAAGACGACACAGAGCTCGTTCGTTAATTTCCTCAGCGATGCTTATCGGACACTTCCAGATGCGAAAGATCGAATTTTCAGGTAGGAACGAAAGTGATTTGTTGACGTTGACCCTTGAACTCTCTTGCTTCGTCAACAGCACTGTCGTAGATTGCAGCTGGCAGTATATGAAAAACCCTCAACTCGACTACGATAAAGCGTGGGAGCTGGTTAAGCATTGCATCCTCCGCAACTTTGCTGGCGATCTCGAAAAGGGAATTCCATCGCCTAGCGTTCAAAACACGCTCTATCTTGCCGAGAAAGACGCTCTCGAGCAAATAAAAGCGATCAACTGGATGGAAATGACTTTGCCAAACGTTCACTACGTCAACATTGACTTCTCGAAGTTTGACAGTCTCATCAGCACCAAAGGCGAGGAAACTGTGTTTCTGCCATTGGAGAAGCCGAGCGGCGTCATCTACTTGAAGCTGGCGAGGAAAATGAACAAATTGTGATTGGACTGCGCTCGGCTTTATTAGAAATTCAATCAAAATTGTAGTGATTAGAGTCAAACCATAGTAAAGCTTCATGGCAAATAATACATTCAGCCTCGTTCCAAATCAATCGCTTATCGCCTCGAGGAGCTTTCGTTCGCGTTCCAGATTTCTTTCGTCTCAAAGCTCGCTCTCCACTCAGCTGATGAGATCGTCGTAATCTCAACGTTCGTGATATTGTCTGATAAGAAGAACTTGAACCTCACGATGAAAACTCTTTGTTTGTTAGATACTCACACGAGACGTTCTCATCAATTAAAACATTTTCTCCCTTATCAAGTTTCAGAGTCAGATTGTCATTCAAGACGACGAAAATTAGCCGCGTTTCACTCTTTGTCAGCTCTAGCAGATATTTGGAGGAGAGATAAGACAACCCCCTGATGCAGATGCGTTCGCAAGTGTCTGGCAATCTAGGGCGTCTTATCTCGAGAGAGCTCAAGTTCAGGCGAATTCCTAGGAATCCGTTGAAGATTGTTTGGAGAAATCCGCCAGCTCCCGTGATGAAATTTGTCGCGCCCTCTTCGCCTTCGACAACTTCACTCCACACGTTAAACGGTTGCCGCACGTGAGGCTGGAAACTTCTTTTCAGCATATCGTTCGCCTGAAGCTCATCATTAACGTCGAGGTAATTGATGGCGTACATTGAGAAGGTCATAGCGGGCCCGCTGCTTCTTGTCGCGTTACCATACAGCCTCAAGTCGTTTTCTCTTGTCGAGACGTTCATCGGGAACATCAATGGATAACCAACTAAAACAGTATCAGCTTGCTTGATCTCCGTTCCAGCCTCGTACCCTTCATACTGTGGATGATAATCCAGTACCGTATCGTAGAGAACTTTGATCTTCTCCGCGATATTTTGCCATCTTTCTCTCGCATCACCCGATCCACAGAGATTCTCGGCTAATCTAAATGGAAACATTATAATAGAAAATGTCACGTAGCAGTTACAAGCTCTCAGAACATAAAATCATAGACTTCAGTTACCTAGAAGGAGAGGTAAATCAGAAATTGCTTCGTGTAATTGTTTCATTAGTTAAACCAAGCGAGGCCAGGCTGATACATAATATTTAGCAGCCAGTTTTCGAGCCAATAAGAATCGGAAAGCTCAAGAAAAAGAACTGAAACAATTCGCTACAACAGTCGAAGTAAACTATACTAAAATGGCGATTCCAATTTACCGTCTAGTGTTGTTAACTCTTCGCCTCAAAGCATGAGAAAACGCCGGTCTAGCGAGTGGAGCAATAAGAAGAAACCAAGATATCACTCTGCCATTTCAATTGACAATTGCTAGTTCCAACAAGCCATTAACTTGTTCTCTCCGAGCCCGGCACCGAAAAGGCAAATTATAGCAATTATTCTATATTATTTTACCATTTTTCAAAAACAACATCGCCAGTCGATTTTCGTGTTTAACAAACATAAGACGACGCTTGAGCTGACACAGCGAGAGAGCGACAAATTGCCGAGTGTCAACATTTTCACATGAATCTCGAACTTCCATTGTTGGAAGGAGATTCGTTTTGCTTCGCTTAAACGCGATGGTAATTTTCGGTGGTTAGAAGCGAACGGAAAATTATGATGTTAGATAGATTGGCTTGGCTGTGTCGCTGGAGAGCAGCTTGGTAATTTCTAAGGCTATTGTTCGAAGGAAAACTCACGATCCGAACTCGAGGGCATATTTAGCGATGATGTTTGTGTACACATTGTTGTCGACATCACAGTGGTCTTCGTCGGGACCCATCACGTGGTTAATGTCGTAAAGTTTTGTTGTCTCGTTGAAGGCAACGCGGCTCTCCCAAAACTTAGCAATTTCAATCGCCAGCTCGCATCCTTCAGCCTTCATGAAGTTCAGATCGTGCGTCAGTGCGAAGTAATAACGAAGTCCGAAACTGATGTCACCACTGATGTGCTGCTGATACTGTGCGATGTACTCGTAACCAGGTTGAATAGTTTCAGTGCCAGTTGCTGCGCTTTCCCATGGAAACCTACGAAAACAAACAAATCAATGTTCCCGGTTGATTCGTTAAGCGAGCACGATCTCGATGCTTTCTCATCGATTACCTCGCGCCTTGATAGCCGCTGGCTTTAGCATTATCTTTTGCTGCGTTCAACATCATAAAACGGTAGTGGAGAAGTTCTCTAGCCCAAGCTGGATGAATCAGAGCGACTGGAGGCATCATAAACATCTCAGTATCCCAAAAATTGTGGCCCTCATAGTCGTTAAGGTCATTTCCACCTCGCCCAAGTCCCGTAGGGCTTAATCCGTAGAAAGGATGTTGCGGTAAATTCGAGTTCATTGATGGCAAGCTCGAGGCGATGTAAAACACGCTGGAAATTATCGCGCGGAACTGCAAAGGTGATTGAAAAATTATTGTCCAACCGCAAATCGCGGATGATTCAAAGAAAATTTCTTTACCAATTCATCGTCGCCATCAACTTCGGCTCGCCAATCAGTCCAGAACCTTTTCCACTCTCTTATGTGGCTAGCTAAAAGATCATCGTCGCTGATCCGAAGCACTGCGAACGAATTAAGGATTCGTGAATTAAATTAAGATGTTTCTTGAACCCACGAGCACGAAATTTAAATTTTTAATGAGACGAATCTAGAAAATTTTGCTTTATAATCAAGAAGCTCTAGATTCACAGTGTGGAACGGCAAGAAAGTGCCATAAAGTTCGTCGTGAAGGGGACTCAGATTATCTTTCAGGTCATTCAGTGCTGCTCAACTGGTACACGCCTAATGTTAGTTCTTAGTTGTTGAATGAGTACTTAGGTTGCCACTTAGAAAAGGAAGAATGCACTAACGCCGCAGTAGTTGAGGAGCACTGCCCATCAGAGTGAATCATGTAAACTTCTCATTACCATCCATCATTTCCTGCCTGACATGAACCTCTTGTGTATCAACAGCCAGAACAAATTTGTAAGAAATTGAGGATGCCGTTCGGTGGAGTGTGATTTCTTCTGGAACATGATTCCATAAAACACAAACGTCTTCTTCTTGCCGAGTTGGTTCCTCTCCAGTTGCCGCTTCCCGCTCGTTAAACTCAAGCTCATTTCGCTCGTTTCCACCATTCTCCAATTCCTTTATGCGACCGCAGCGCAGATAAAGTCGGGCACCATCGAAATCAATTGTTTCATTCTTGGTGAAAATCAGATCATCTTTCTCGCCGGTGTGCGGTGTCGATTGGGAATTTTTATTGTTCAGCTTATTGTTGCTTAAATTATTGCTTTCACTCGATGAATCTTTGCTCTGCGCTTTTGTTGTTGCTCCTCCGTTTCCGGGACTTCGTCGTAATTTCAAATTAATATCATCTGGAATGGTGAGATCGGGAATGAGAAAAGAAGCTGGGAATTATTGGGCGGTGGTGGTTTGTGAGTTCCGACATTCAGAACATTGACCTCAGAAGAGGAAAAGTTAAAGATGAAGTATAAGACCCCCAGCCTTTCTAAGAAGCCTAACGAAAGCTCCCAATATTGCCGTCACTTCCACACATTCCCTTGCAGCATTTAAACGGTTGCAGGATTTAAATGTCGATTACACAAAGAAAGAAAGCCCCCGAGTCTGAGAAACGAAATTGTTATTGAAGGTATTGACGGGCATTATCTTCTCCTCTCGCATCGATTCGAGCACTGATGGAGGAATTTGAGAGAAATTTGAATAAACGGCGAACAACGGACAACCATTTCAATTCCACGTTTCCCACATAATTACCAAACGAACTCAATTTCTTCCATCAAAATATTTTGTTAATGATGTTCTTCGTGAAGCCAAGAGAAGCTGAACATGCAACGAGGCTTCAAATTACCGGTTCGGCTAGGAGAGACTCGCACAACAAGTGCATCTTGGGGTGAATTTTATTAAAATTAATTAGAGAATTCTCACTCGCTTCCTGTGTGTGCCGAGTGGTCACGCCTGATGGCGCCGAAGTAAGTTGGAGGGAAGTGAAAGTGCATCGTCACATTAAAATTTGTCATGAAGCTAATCTGACTGTGTTCATTTTCCCGTGAATTCTAATCGACGGCATGGTAGATTTGCATAACAAAACCAGAAAACATGAGATAGGGCAAGACATTAATGACAGTAATCAGCTACCGCGGGCAAAGTCTCTCACCTTTCGACCCCAATCGTTGGATGTAGATTTGATTGATTAGCGCACGATTGTGGAATCGATGTGCATAAAGCAAATGCTTAACGATAAATTGATTTTCAACGACGAGCTCGGTCATGAAGTAGCCGTGCTCCACGTTAAGCGAGTATTTGCAGCGTTGATCAGCGCAGTCGACGAGTTGGATATTAACATAGTTCGGAATTCTCGCTCGGTGGCTCAGACCAGCGTGACCGCTGTAGAGTCCATTCATGTAAACCTCGTCTGAGAAAGCCGTGAAGCCAATGTGGCCATTTCCCATCGTTGGTAGCAGCTTCGAGTCGTTGGGAAGGCTAAAAGAAATCGAGCATCGTTAACAGTTCTGCTCTCCAATTAATTAGCACCTCATTGTTGCGAATGTAAAGCGATCATCGTCGGAGTTGCTGGCGATGAGATCATCGTCGACGCGACTCACTACAAATGGTTTATTGTTTTTGCCTAAATAACCAACCAAATTGCTTGCCATGCTACACGTAACGACGCCAATCAAAAGCACTAATTCAGCAAAAAACCATTGAATCATTCTCAGCGATTGCTCAAATTTTGGTTGAGTCCCGTCAGCACATTTTGTAATTTAGTTTCAACTCTGATTCACCAATGCAACCGATGCAATGGAACTCGATAGAAGTTCGTATGCAACTGGAGCCGCTTTACGTTTAATAATTTTAAATTGAGAAACTGTCGCGCTCAAAGTTTTGGGGGCGAGCGTTGAACTTTTGAATCGCTGATAACTCGCTCGCTCGTGTTATCGTCGAATAAACTGAGAGCATTGTCGGATTAGCATTGAACGTCACAGCCTATGGCAACGACTATGATTTGCTTACGCATTTGAGGAGGATGCGCATACTTAAAAGTCTTTCGGGCAATTAGAATTTCAAATTTTATGTTTCTTAATTACGGCTTGGCCACAACTCCTTGCGCATTAATTGCCTTTTACAAAGGCGATTAAAGTCAAGAATCAGCGAAGGTGAGCTGTAATAACTTCAAATTGTAGTTTCGTGCTCTTTATTAAAGTAAAAACTTTCCGTAAAAGATCAAAAACCTTTCCATCTGGCAGCGGAGAAACGTTGAGACTTGGGAAAATCGTCGGAGCGAGACGCTTTGAGACCAAAAACCTGAAAAATTCCTTCGTGTCTCAATGAAGCCGTCGAAAAGATTCTCCTTGTTCTCCCCCATTTGTTCGTTCATTCGCTTGGCTCGAGAACTTCGGTTTGCTGTCTAAATTATTGTTTTTCTTCTCTAATCGTGTAGGTCTTGTTGAATTGATCTTAGAACTGAAATTCAAATAGAAAACTACCAGCGAAGTGGCGATGAATTTCAAAGTGAGCAGGCAACGATAAGGGAATTATGATGTTACTTAAGGTTCTGATAACTCTGACCCTGAAAAGTAATCACCGACTTCTTACAATCGAATGAAAGAAAAGCTTCCAACTATGTAATTAGATGATTTTTGTCATCTTGTGAGAAAGGTTGAATCATTCAACTTGAATGTGAAGATATTTTCGAATATTTTCCTCGTGAACTGCTCCGGTATCGCAAACATATTTCAACCTGACTCCTCGTGTGCCACAAAACAGAATCAGGAAACAATTTTGGAAAACATTTCGAAATGAAAGTTCTAAAAACTTCCTTAGGTATCCTTATTACAAATGTGAACACTGATTGAAAGCCATGGCAATTACTGCTGCCATCATTAGCACAATTCATTCTTTTAGACCTAGACCTATGTATCTTTAACATTTCCATGCTCTCTAGATGTTTTATTTCAATGCGAAAGTGTTAATCGAGGAATGTAGTTTCCATCGTCCTTCAAAAATAGAACGCATCGAGAAATTAGTCTCCATTCTTGGAGACCAAACAATTAATTAGGTCTGCGCGAGTCTCCTGCGACTTGGAACACACACAAAGTCTCGAAGTCTTCATGTGAACCTTTATTGTTATTTAATTAATCGCACAGCAATTGAGCAACACTTTAAAGCTGCGTTTTAGTGCAAAAAGTTCTCGCGTACCTCAAGTCGGAAGAGGAGCTCAAAGATATCAAAAGCGCAGCGTACGATAATTTACGAGTTCTGCCTCCAACCTCTCGTTTTATCGTCGACCGAAGGCAAGGAATGTTTACGTTCAACGGCAAAACATCCGGTCTTGAGGTTTCCTTTCCATCTCATTCATGACGAAGATCAATTTCAACTGTTGCGTGGCCGAGAATCGGAAGCATGGCGCGTTAAGGTGGAAGAAAACTTCAGACTCAAAGTTCTTTCCTCCAATCTAGCAACCGAACGAGTTGGTTAATATGCTAATTTCCTAGAAAGCTACTTCAGTTTCTGTACGATAATTAATAGGACGACGTCTGAGACAGCTTGAAGTTCGTTATATTATTAATTAAGCAGAGTAGCGACAGGCGATGCCTCTCGGTTTCGTGTTTAATCGATTTGGCGTTCGACCGTTAATGATGACAAGCAACAGATGTTTAATTGGTTAACGACGCCGTCGCCCCTTCCTTCCGATTATGATGCTTGAATTATTTGCGTTTTGTCTTCTCCTCTCTCGACATTAATTAATCTTCAAACGTCTCAACCTGTTTTCTTTCTTTCGATTCGTTCAACGAGAAGACGACGAGATAAAGAGCCTCGGAAGACGTTGAGAAATGAAAACAAATGAGTCTTTAAGCATCTTTATTAAGTTATTAATTTCCTTTCATAAAAATCTTTCTCAAAAGGAACGAATTTATTAGTCACGCATTTTATGCAGATCTGGTCTCCCTCGTTCCGTCTTGCATTTATGACTTTATTGTCTCATTGTTGCTGCGGAGGAGAATTTGCATGAATTTATTGCATTCGACTGATAAGCATATTGTGCCGAGCACATTGTTTGTTTGGACAGCATGCATCGTTTTTGATAAGAGAAATGAATTCAGTTAGCTCGTAAAGATTTCGTTCAGCGCGTGCAGATGTAGAACATTTGGTCTGCGGTCCACAAGAGCTTAATGACCAAAGTTGGCTCAGTAGCTGAGGTCTTGCTCTTTGTCCTATTGCTTATAAGTTTGAGAACCCCTGCAATTTAAATAATCTGCAAGCTCGCAACATGTGCTGCAACGATTTGTTGTCAAGGTGCACTCGCAAGTAATGAAAGTCTAGAGTTCAAGTTTCAGAAAGGTCGACGATTTAAAAAATGATTTTGTTCGCTTCGCTTCAGCATATTCAAGATCTCCGGCAGCCGGCGGCTGTTAAATTCACCAAAATAAACTTGTTGCCACAGTACAGAATCAAAATTTGAATCTGGGAAAGGAAATTTAAGGATTTCGTTTCCTAATCATGCTGAAGTTTCCTCTTCTCTACCACTTCAATTGTAAATTGTAAAGTCATGACGACAATACTTGTGTGGCTCTAAAAGATTTCTCATGAAGTTCTCGCTCATTGAATCAGACAGCAAACATTGACTTCGATCAGTTTTGAATTTGCTTCGTCAACCTACGACAGCTCTTTCCTTTCTCAACGACGTTATCCTCCTGAAAGCTTATGAGTTTGCCGGTTAACCCGACTCGGCTTTTAATAAAAGTCTTGACATCAAATTTCAAAAGAAGTTTCGAAGTCGAATTTTATTGAATGGAAGTTCCCTGTTGCGTGTGTTTCGAGAAAGCTTTTAGACAGTCATGAATTTGGTGGTTTCAACTCCATGTGTGCCGAGACCGGTGACCTTGAAGAGATATCCAGCTGGATACGTCTGGGTTCCAGTGACGTCCAGACCAGCGGTGGTGACGAACATAGTGTCCAAAGTCTTGCCACCGAAGGTCATTGAAGTGACCTGGGGAACTGGGAGAGTGATGGTGTCTGTGACCTTTCCAGTTCTGAAGGAAGAGAGTTTGCATTATTTCAAGAGCCCAATTGCTGTCAATGAAAGCACTTACGTGGTGTTGATCTTGAGGATCTTGCTGCCGCCGAACATTGCAACGAAAAGGTTGCCCTCGTAGTCGATGGTCAAACCATCTGGAACGTTAGTCTTGGTGGTTCCATAAGTGGTGATGTCAGTGAGGATCTTCTCGTTGGTGATGTTTCCGGTCTTGGTGTCGTACTGGTATTGCTTGACGTTCAAGTCATACGAGTCGACGTAGTAGAAAGTGTGGGTCTTTTCATTGAAGACAAGTCCGTTGGAAAGTCCAACCTTGGTCTTGAGTTCAACCAAACCTTCTTCCATGGTGAAGCGGTACAAGCTTCCGACGCGCTTGGTCAGGTCGAAAACGGTTCCGGTCTCCTCAGAGATCATGGTGCCCAAATAGAGACGTCCATGTGAGTCAGTGGTGGCATCGTTGAAGCGGACTCCATCGAAGGGAAGTTCAGTGAGAATGCGAATGATTTGAGCCATTGTGTGAACTCCATCCCAGTTGATAAGGAGAAGGCGTTTGCCAGCACCAACAATGAATTGGTTGGTGGTTCCTTGCACGGGGAAGATGAACGAAATGTAGGTCTCTCCAAGGATCTTAGCGGTGTACAGACGCTGGGTGGTGGTGTCCATACGGAAGATCTGACCACCGACGATGTCAGTCCAGTACAAGAATCCAGTAGTTTGATCGTAGTAGGGAGCCTCTCCGATCAAATTCATGGTGGTTCCGGTAACCTGCTCAACCTTGTAAGTTGTCTTCATTGTAGTCATCTTGAGAGAGTTTTTAAGAAATTTCCTTGGAAAGTCACTTGTCGTTAGAGCCACAGAAATAAGACTGAAGAATCTTTGGACAATTGTCGATATTTATACTAAAATTCCAGCGAGTCCACGTGATGTGGAGATGTGTGAAAGTCAGAATGATAAGAACGTGGCGCTCACGGTTATCAATTGAGTACTCGCGTTCTCTTCGTAAAAATTTTGCCTTCGACCAGGTGAACCTTAGGAAAGCCGAAGCTGTTGCCTAACAATCAAGAATCCATAAAAAAATCTCATGCAATCTTGTGCAGTTCAAAGTTTTGTGTGTTGCCAAGACGAGTATCGAAAACCAATCGGGCAAAATCTTCTGTCTCGAGATTAGAAACACAAAGTTCGGTTTTCTTGTAGTTCATCGAACTTCGCTGCCAAATCATTTTCGTTATCAGTATAAATTAGACGCTTGCCGGTTTCTTCGTTCTCCTATGTTTGTTTGCAAACAACTCTTGGTTGCTGACCGTCTACGATAAGATGATTTGAAGCCAGGGCGAAAAAAATGTTCACCTGATTAATCATTCGAAAAACAAAAATTGAAATTGCGGATTCAAGTGGAACTGATAAAAGTTTTATGGAAAATATTCTTAGTTGCCTCTTGCCTTTTAAATCATGGTTCATGGGATTTATTTCAAATTGAACTTCGGAAATTCTTTGCAGCGACTACGAGACAGCCTAGTGGATCCTGGTCACGGAGACACTTATCGCTAATGAAAGCTTCTTTTACAACACGCTCGCTCTGTTGCTGATCCAATTTCAATTCATTGATGTCTGATGACAGAATATGTAACGACAATATCCGACAGCAGAGAGTTCATTAGAGAATTCAATAGAGGAATAAAAATGCAACTGATACTCTTCAAGAGAATCAGCATAGTCACGTTTCAACTCGCCAAAAATCTGGCCATCCTCCTGACACTGAAAATCTTCACAAATACTTTGCAAAGCCTTATCAAATCCGAAAGTGTTCGTAACATTTCAAGTTCAGGAACACACGAGTACTTTTCTTTTAAGAGTTTATTGCCCAAAATTTAGGTTCATTTTTGACAAAAACTTTTCGTCATAAAGGTCAACTTTACATGATGAATCTGGGCATTTCAATTCCGGTTGCGCCGAGGTGAGTGACCTTCATCAGGTAGCCAGCTGGATAAGTGAGATCACGGTGAAGTCCCATGCCTGCGCTGACGACATAAAGAGTGTCGAGATGTTTGCCTCCGAATTCGCATCCAGTTGGTTGCTCGGTGTTCAACTTGAACTCATGTTCGATCTTGCCGTGGCTTTAATAAGCGACAGTTTAGCAACAATCAAAGCATTGCGTTCTATAAATCTTACCGGGTGTCGATCTTGAGGATCTTTCCACCGCCGAACATGCAACAGTAGAGATGATCTTCAGAGTCCATTGTCATGGAGCTTGGGAAAATCTTCGTCTTTTGACCGTGGCTGCTCAAATCAATGAGAACTCTATGGGAGCCTGCATAAATTTATACATTGATTCGTGTTCTCAAAATGGTTTGCCTTCTTACCCAAAGTTCCGGACTTAATGTCGTAATCAAATTCGTTGATCACGAGATCATAAGAGTCGACCAAGTACAACTTGGTGTAAGTCTTGTTCAAAGCGATTCCGTTGCACATTCCAAGCTTATCCTTCAACACCACCAAGCCTTCATTCATCGAGAACCGGTAAAGAGCGCAGATGCGCCTGTTCATGTCAAAGGACTCGCCATGCTCTTCACTAAGGATGGTTCCGAAGAGCAAGCGACCCTGCTTGTCGACTCTGACCTTGTTGAAGCGAACTCCGTTGACGGGGATCTCGCACAAGACTTTGACGATTGTTCCCATCGTAGTCTCGCCATCCCAGGTGACGTGCAAAAGGCGACGACCAGCACCAACGATGAAATGACCGTCCTTGCCCTGAATTGGAATGCAGAAGCTGATGGTCTTCTCGCCGAGCAACATGAACGTGCGGAGCATGTTATGGTTGTCCAGGTCCATCTTGAAGACTTGCCCTCCAAGGATGTCGCACCACAACATATCGTTGTTTTCCTTCCAGTAGAAGAGATTCTTACCAAGAAGGTTCATCACGGTTTCCTGCATCAGTTCGACCTTGTAGTTGGACATGATGATTGTTGCTGAGGTAATTCTTTGAAGAGCTGAAGAAGTTTAGAGCTGAAAGCTGCAAGCAGACTGAAGATTCTCCCAAAATTAGCGGCATTTATATGAATCTGGGTACAGTTGATAATCGCTGCACACGAGACAAATATTGACTAGACGCAACGACTTTGTCAAACTCGCCAAATTGATAAAATTCGCACGTTTCGCTGTTGACCGCTGACTTACACGCAAAATCAGTAAACAGATGCGATTTGAAACATCTGCGTTAAGAACAGCAACACCTCAGCTTTCTCTTACTTATCAGCTTCTATTTTTAGTCGAGAGATTATTGCTGTACATTGGCACTTTGTATTTCAAGGACAAAGTAAACTCAAGTCAACTCCTTCAATTCAAAGCAATACAAGTCACGACCGTTCCTAACAAACTTGACTTTATCTTAAGCATCAAATCGACATCGAGACCTTTGCCGGTTATCCTAATTACATAGAGAGATCTTCGATAGTTGAATCGATTTAATGCGACGAGATCGCGATCATCCGCTTTGCGAAATAACAGAAACGTCTTCATTAGACATTCACACTAACATTTTCGCTCTTGAAGTTTTTGAGAAATCGAGCAAATAAAATTAATTTATTGCGCCAATTAAGCATCCTACAAAAGTGCGCTGGCGAACTTAATTTATTAATTACAACAAGAACGGTTGCGAAAGAGCTCAATGCAATTTTCAATTTTATTATCATCATTAATTTCCATTCGCTGCTTCTGTTTTGCTGTTTGTCGTTGAATCTCGGTCGACCAAATAAACAAGAAAACACCTCACATTGAGGCTCATTAATTGACCAAAGGAGGATCAATTAAGATAAGCAGAAGTTCTGTTCTCGATCTCAGGCATTTCAGCACTTTCTTTTCTTAACATTTTCACATCGCCCTGACCTGAGTTATGGCAACGGCGTCGCATTATCACCAACAACAGTGTCCGACCATCGGAAACTCTTTCAGCTTTTTCACTCTTTCGTCGACACGAGGAAGTTGAACAGTTTTCAATCAAAGATAATTTACGGATGACGCTGGATGCAATCAGTGAATAAATTAATTCTCTCGCCGCTTCTACCGGTCGTCCAGCTGACGTGCAAGATGAATAGGAATCAGTTGAAGCAATTTGCATTCATCAATGTAAAACCAACTCATTAATAAGAATGATGAACTAATCTCGCGCCGACATGAGTTTTATCGCTTCCAATTTCAAGCGCTAGCAACTTGTTGCCTCGCACCTTCGTCGCTTAAGATTTTACATCGCGCAAGCTTTTCTTCGATGCGGATCATATCGAATGTAATTTATGGCAGAATTTTTATATTATAATGAAAGATCAGTTACGGACGAGCGAGCTCTGAAATCGCCAAGAGATATCGCAGAGAGATGGAAGATTGCTGAGTGGATCAGTTTCTAACTACAACGGTTAAGGTAGAAAGAATTTTACGACACATTTCCAAGCCAGTTGACGCTATAAAGTTTTTTACAGAATAATTTTATTGATGTTTTTGAATCGAAATAAAATTTTCCATAATTCAAATTAAAATATTCCACAAATCAAAATGAAATTTTCCATTGATGTTTCCTTCGTCGTCAGATTGACTTCAGGGTTTGTTTAGCAGTGACCGTTATGGACCTTTACGTATCCTACAAAAATAAGATCGTTAGATTTATCAACCTTTAGATCGCTCGTCACTAACTTCCGCCTCTGCCGTTCTCGGCATGCATTGCGCAGTCACTGTCGAAGTTCTGAGGTCCACCGCTTCTCTCGTCTCTAGCGCAAATTGGTCCACTGCAAGCGCTTGCGTATCCCAAGATGCAAGCAATCACCAAAACAAAAAAGTAGAAGAACTTCATGGTTTCACACTTTAGATTCTTTGTCGCTTGAGAAATCTTTTTAAACTGATGAAGTTCTATTGAGGATCATCTGCTTTTATACCTAATGGAAGAAGGATCCAGATGAAACTCGATTTACAAGAAGTTTTTTCTTAGCAGAAAAACTTGTTTTTACACGATCAGAGATTTCGTTTTACCTAAACTTCATCTTTCTTCACATTGCTGATGATTTTTACTTAGACGTCATTTTTAAAGAAATGTTTCTGCGATGTAAATATTTATTTAGTTAGATTTCTCACGTAGGCTGTTTCAGATTGGTAACTTTGACGCGCGGGGATATTGAACCAGAGCGATCGCGCTTTCTCAACAGGTTACAGTAATCTCGATACGCAAAAGCGGGTAACTTGAAGTAATCCTAATAAAATTAAGAAAAGTTGATCTGATTTTTGCTTGAAAAACTTTATTTGTTTATTCATTAGAATTCCAGTGACAACAAAGTCAGAAAAAAATCCTAAAGTTTATTTCGGGATTTCAAAACCAATTGCTTTTGCCTCTTCCAGATCTTTTAGCAAGGCAGAAGAAGATTTGAAGCAGTTTAGCAGTTGCCGTCATGTCTCTTCTCGTATTCTAGCGATAAAAGTCATAAAGATCGTTTCACTCTGGAAATTTTGTTCACACTTACGGCCTCCTCGGTTGTTCTCGTCATTCATTGCGCAGTCGCTGGGGAAGTTCTGCGGGTTTCCGCTTCTCTTGTCGTTAGCGCAAATTGGTCCACTGCAGGCGCTAGCGTAGCCCAAGATGCAGGCAATCACCAGAACGAAAAAGTAAAAGAACTTCATGATTTTCAACTTGAATTATTTTTTGGGCACTGTTGAGAAAACTTTGCAAACTGAAGAAATTGTTCGAGGACTTGCGTCTTTATACAAAATATAATGTTTGATCATCTCATTAGCAATTCGTTGTTGTAAATAACTTATTTCTTAACTCAATGTTGATTTGTACAAAAAACATCGGAAATTTCACTGTTCGCACGTGTCGTCGAAAGGTGATCGATCCGAGATGCGACCTAAAACTTGAGAAATCTGTAACAAATGATGATTCAGTCCAACCTGATACCAAAGCCTGAAATCTGAACCAAAGCTCTAAATGATTGCTATTAAAAAGGTTGTCAACATTCAAGCCAACTGATCGTAAACCACAGAGCTCGACCCCAGCTGACTGTTTGTAGTAAATATTATGATCGGTGACAACGAAGTCAACAAAAAAAAATTCCATTTGGCACGTAGCCACCAATTCTTCGTAAAGAAATTCACCAGCCTCAGTTGATCTTCTCGCGGACTGTGTGTCATCGCTTTTTTTCTCGCCAATTGATTCGTAAAGTCGAAGCGACTATACATTCAAACGTGCAGGAGATAACAAGATTGCGATTCTCAAACGTTTGAAGAAGAAAGATTTTGAAACTTCCAAAACCTCAGACTTCCCAACGAATGATCATGGTTTTGCATAACGAGAAGTTTTTGATGCAATGGGATGACATATTTTTTTAGTTTAAAATGTTTTCTACTTCCTGATCAATACGTTTACTGAATAAAAATATGGAAAACAATATTTCTAACTCTAGTAAAATTTTATATCATAATATTGAAAGGGTCGAAGTGAAAATTCCAGTGACGACTAGAAGTGGTGAGCGGCAAAACATAACTTGAAGTATTTCAACTAGATTCTAATTACTGGAGAAGATTGATTCGTTGCACATTCTAATTAAAGTACAAATAAATAGATAGTTAATTTTCTTCGATCTTTCATGACGACGCCTACAGATTGATTTCATTGTTTGAAATATCAGATTGATGCACGATTTTGATTAGAACAGAGCTATAAATTTCAGAGCAGATGCTTTCATTCGTCATTTTCAGGTCAAGTTAGGATGATAAAAATAGTAATTTTACTGCTGGTATCAACTTTTGCCAGAATTTGCTTCTGCCGTGTGGTGCCGATCATCGACGAGTTATTTGATATCTGTCACACTACTGAAGAATGGGCTGAGAAGTTAGATTGGTCAGGCATGGAATTGTTTGCCGAAGACGATTACCACGTTTTCCTGAATGGAACTCTGAGAGTTTTGAACGATATGAATGGACCGATCAAAACTGTTTTCTACACGGAAAAATTTGAAAGAGGCCAGTGGCATCAGCAAGGACTTCTTAAGCGACTAAAGGATTGGTGTCCTGCAATGATGGACCCAAAAGAATCTTGGTAAAATTTGAAGTCTCTAATAGTAGTCAAAAGTTTCATCATTCTTCATTCATGCAGGTATCCATTCACCTCAAAGTACAAACCGAACACTTGTCCGTATTTGGCAGGGGTAAGTTGAAGAATGGGTTCCAATTAAAATTTAAAACTCTTTGTTTTCAGACTCACTGGGACTTCAATATGCAACCCCTTGATGTTCCTTTTCTTATTCCACCAACGTTCATCGGAAAATGGAGGTTGACAATGCTTTGGGAGTATGAGCATGAGGGCGGGAAGAAAGAATGTATCAGGATTAAGTTCGACTTGGTCGATATCTAAAAGTAGCTGGAAACTATTGTCACAGTTAAGAAACTAAATTTGTTGAACTTGTTTCAAGTCGCAATTAATTTGCCAACTTAATTGATTTGATTAAAACAAAGAAAAATTTTCAGTTCTCAGTTTCATAGCGAAATGTTTCACGGGGAATAGTTGAGTAATTGCGAACACGTCGTCGTTTCTCTTCCATCATCGTTTCCAACTCGAAGCATGAGAATGTAAGCTGCTCGGTGTATACGAAAAAGTGTAATCGTTCTGCTGGTGTTTCCTCAACCGTGTCGGAAGAGAGCAACGTTTCCGTTCAAAAAACACAGTTCAAGGTTTTCTGTAGCGAAGCCCATCGCACCAACGAAACTCGTTTGTTGGCCGAGCCGACCAACTGCCGCATCTTCCGAAGAACCAATTGACAAATGCCTCGCGAGACGCGTTCCAGTTCCATCTAAGGCGAAGATCAATTGAACAATTTTTCAAGTTCTCGATTCAACTCACTCCTCGTAGTAATAACGTGACTGAAACTACTGTAAGTCAGAACGTGATCATCGATCGCTGCTGCTGCTGCCGGCAATCGCGATCATAATCCGTCGTTCTCGTCCAATAAATAATTGCAATTATTAGAGGGAAATGAGATCGAAAGGAAGCAGTTTAACCCTTGCATCGCGGATACTTCGTTCGCGCGCTGCACATTTCGTTATCAAGAAGTAATTTTCATCGACAGTTTATTATGGTTTGCGCAAGCGAGCGAGCAGGAGCAAAAAACAAGATCAGTTCTCCGCGAAACCAGTTCGACAGCCAGCAACAGTCTTCGTTTTGCGCAATTGATTGTACGGAGACGCATTTTGCGATGTTTTTGCCACTTTTATTGCTTGTTACCCGCGCGCCAAAGCGAGACGACAGAAAGCAGATCACAGGCGAGCGATGCTCGCTTTACATGCGCTTTTCCAGTTCCACATTTTTTCCGCTCAAAGCGCGTCACAATATCGATCGGGAATCTACGAATATCGTTGACTGGCATTCAAGAGCCTCATTGACCATAAGCAGTCGACTATCGCAGCCGAGAGATCAACAGGCAGTTAATTTAATTCACTTCGACTGAATGTTGATTTATTGCTCGTGTTCAAGTTGATGCAATCGCGATCGTAGTAAACGTGGGACAAGCCAAACCTGGAGAAATCAAAAACGTTTTCGATTGGAGTAATGTCAAATTTCAAGGAAGCCGTTGAAGTGATGAAGCGCATTGAGTCTGTAACCGGAACGAAGGAAGGCAAGATGTTGGTTAAGGGAACGATCATCGTTGAAGGCGAGGAGACGATCCATAGCTCGTTTGACAACACCACAACCGCAACGATCTCCAGCAGCCTCTTCCCATTCACGGATTTCTGCAACAACATCGTCAGAACTGTCGATCCTTCTGAGAAAGTCGAGTTCCTACGCATCAACTTCTCTGACAACAGAGAATTGTTAGCTGCCGTTGAAGATAAGTTTCAAGCGATCGTTATACAAGAGCATCCACTTCGCGATCTTCGTCAGCGTCCACCAAAGGAACAGAAGTTTCCGCAAGGCTACCAGTATGCGCAACGCGATCTCTTCTTCCCATCACTCGAAGACATCGAGCAATCTATCGAATCACCGCCTCAGCAATGATTTATTAACTTTCCATGTTCAATTTGTAATGGAATTAAAGTCCAAATTGCTTCAGTGAGCTGAGAGCGAAAACAATCATCGCTCGTTGCTGCAATCAGACATGAATTGTGTATTCATTGAGCATAATTTTTAACACCCAAGCTGCGCGCGAATAAAAAGAAAATTTCCTTTTATGATTTACGAGCTCGATACGTTGCGCAACGCTTGCTTGCTCAAATCGACGCAATGTTATCAGGCAAGAGGTTGAAGATCATCATTACTGCAGCTCTTGCACTCGCTCGCAGTTTCCAAGCAGAGCTGTAAATAACAGAAAAAGAAGTTCGGTCGATGTTGCATTAGCAGCGAAACGAGAGCATCGAGAGAACATTAAACAAAATCACCATAAAATTCGCATAAAGTTGCGATCGCGCGCGACACTCAACATGCACCTGAGTATTTATGACTCTCGTTAACTGTCGTCTAATTTAATTAGAAGAATTTCTCGTGAGAAAAAAGCTCGATGAGTCACTAATTGGGCTCATAAAGCATTGACTTTACTGCAAATTGGAATTTTATTGAGTCGTTGTTTGACTCTGTGGCCGATAACGAGCTCGGAAAATTAATTTTGCTAAACATAAATGTCGGCGATTCTGACGCAAAAACTTTGTGGCTTAAAGAGAAACTCGCGGACACCCGTCAAACCACTTTTTGCTGCTTGCTCTTAAAAATCAGAACCATCAACGTCCGAAAGCCGTTTTTGTGTGTGCACGTTGCATTGCAAGCTAATTTCAAATCGCGCTCTGACCCTCGAGCCTCTCAATTCAAGTTGGCTTTGATTGGAAAGTCAATTCGACTTAAATTAGATTTCTATAAAAAAAAATATCAAAGTAAATAGTGAGCCTGCTATAACACAAATCACGCAATCGCTTGAGCATCGAGTGGCATGAAATAGATTTTCGTGTTTTCAGGCTGTGACCGCAACGTACCGAAAGGAAAAGAAAAAGAAAACTCTGCCCAGGAGAATTGTTAATTGACCAATAAAACTTTCAAAACCGCCACTCGAGGCGTTTCTCATAGCGTATCACTTTAATTGTGGTCCATAATCCAAGTAACGAACGGCGGGCGCGACTGTCGAAGGCCAAGCTAATCTCAGACAAAGCGAAATCGAGATAGAAACACATAACAGCATCTGTTGCAGATCGCGGCGATCGCGATTGCAGAGTCAATTAAGCCCTCGCTTCTTCTCGCTTCCAATCAGAATCGAACATTCCTCGACCGGGAAATGCTACATAAAACACGCTCATCATTTCGGGAAGAATGTGGCTCATTGAATTAGAAAAAGCGATGAGCGAGGCACACAATGTATCAATCCAAGCTCGCGTAACTTCTCCGCTCTCCATCTGTTCCTCGTCCCGACTATCGCGCCACATCTTCACATCTTCCATCATGTCGATACGTAATAACAACAATCTAATTTCATGTAATGGAAATATTATTGCTACGACTTCTTCAACCAAGAAAGCTGGGCGAGGCTGGCTACATGATTGAGGGAACAAGATGAAGTATCAAATGCCTACCGATGATCTAAGCTATTGCTGTCAGTACAAACCATCGGGCTTAACCATTTTGAGATCAAGTTTTGCACTGGTCAGCCACAGCTATAAACGTTCCATTCAACCGCAATCGAAATCTCGCACCTGAACGATGAAATCATATTCATTTGTTGAAAGGAATTGATTTCTTTATGATATGGACGTATGGTGTTGAGTTGATGGATCAGAAAGGTTTCTGCTTCGATTACAATTATTTTCAATTCTTCCAGTCCGAGACGGAAAATCAGAGCCAATTCCTGGACGGGAAGAGTCAGATGTTCCTCGAGCTGGCTTAACTTTCTCACAGTTATTATACTGCCTTCCCATCGAAAAACTGGAGAAATGTTCACTCACCAAACTCATCAGATCCACTTGATTTACAAGAATGAAAACAATTTGATGTGGCGTGAAAAATTCCTTATTCGAACCGCGACTGCTGCTGCTCTCAATCCTTCAAGCAATCAAGAGAAGCTCTCTGGTTAACGATCAATAAATCCTGGAATTGAATCACCGCTGATGAATCATCGCGAACATGTCTATTCCTCTGCATTGAGTTCAATCATTCTTCAGCGCTCATCATCGTTTATCTTAAGCTCTCCGTTTTGTGTTATTTGTTTTGATTCTTCGACGCTGAAAAGGAAGTGGATCACAATAAAAAGTCAATTCTCCTCGTTTAGCGTCATCGACTTAGTCTCGCCGTAAATGGCTTCCATAAATCGTTTCGATAAAATCCCCAGCTCAGCATATTCAGATGAACCGATCAGCTGGTCGTGATCTTTATTGCCGTTTCTGCCCATCAATGGCTCAAGACTTAAACGAGGGAAATTGCTTTCACACCGTTTCGAGAACTTTTGTCGACGATGAAAGAGAAATAATTGCAGAAACGAATCCAATAAATTACCATCGTTAGTGTTGTAATCATAAACAGACTTTTCTGGTTTTAGAAAGCAATAGAACGCAAATTATGGACTTAAACACCTTAACATTGATCCAGTTTTCATTGTCGCTTTCCATTTGAGGAAAATTGTTTTTGTTTGCAACAAATTGATCGGCACAATGTGATACAATTCCGCAAGAATAGAAGAGTTGCAAAGAACGTATGTCGAGCCTGTTCAGATTTTTATTGCCACTTCCTTCGCTCGACATAAGAACGAGAATAATTTTCCATTTTTATTTCACCGTCAACTTGTTCTCTTTGCATAAAATATTGAATACAAATTGAAGCAAATGTTAGGATTTCTCTGACAGAGAGTTCAACGAGAAAGACTTGACCATCTAGAACTCAACCTTTAGGCTAATGTTGACTGAAACTGTAGGTGGAAATCTAGCCAAACAACTCGAAGCTCCTCTCAGAACCTTTGATTTGCTTTCAGTTCTATGATCTTGAAATCGCTGCCGCTCCGACATAAGTAAGTAAGCTCAACCAGTTCATCTAAGCAACATTTTAATGAGATATAAATCTCGTGCCATCATTATGTTGAGAGTATTTCTATTTTTCAGCAGAAGTCTCCCGCTGCTGTTGCTGCAATTAAACTGTTCTGCAAGCTGCGGCAGTTCACTTCTGGCGAACAGCTTTGCAATCTTCGACGTGCTAGTGAAAAACGGCTGTCGGGATGTTAGAGAGCGACAAAAAGTGTTCGCGATAATATGTTTCTAGTGCAAGTTGGCTTTTTGTTTCGCCAACAATTTACGACCTCAGCATCGCGCAGCTCCACTGAGATCATTATAATTTATCTCTCTGTAATTTCTGGTCCGGAGCTAGCAGAAGAGATGACATCATTAAACGCTAAATTGGATCATTTCGCCTTGTTTTCTCGCTGGCTGCTTAGCCGCTTTGGATTTTCGTTCAATTCCTCGACTCATTGATCAAACAATTCCTGCTCGTTCGCTGTATAATACAATGTACGACCCAACCGAATCGATTTATTTATAGATTTTAATGATTTGGGCTTTCCAGCTTTTGTGCTGGCTGAGACTGTTCAGCTTCCTTGTCTCTAATACGTTCAGGTGTTGTTGTTCATGGGGCTTTAACTCAGGCAACAGCTTAAAGTAGCAAAGCTAAATGAGATTCACCTAAGTTATCTGTCCATTCCCGAACACTTAAAATTAAAAGTCAATTAGACTCTCGCCAGTCTAATCAGTCGTTGTCTGCTGTCTAGATACCAGAGAAATCTTTTACATTGGCTTTGCAACAGCTCATTCAGCATCAATTGAACGTAAGACAGTAGAGAATTAAGCTAAACTCCGTCCGGTACTTTCGTTTCAATACTTTAATCCCTCAAAGCGACTCGCTTTTTGAGAACTTAACGAACGGATCCAACAGCTCAAGTAAAACACCGAGAACGTCGAAATATTTATTTTAATAAATTACTTTCTGGCTTCTCGATTCCATCGCCTTCGTTTCTCCGAGAAATTGGCTTTAAGAAGAAGAGCCTCGCGAGGCTACACAATGAGAAAAGCTTTCAAATAGCGTTCAACAAACTTCTGTTTTATTTTTTGCTGATGGTCATCGCATTCTTCTGCTCCCTCTCCTCGCTACAGGTACTTGAGAACTTGCAGTCACACGAGACGTTATAGGTAATGCTCAGCGATCATCTGCTGATTCAGAGTTTTATTTTACAATCGAAGTCGACAAGACCGTTTTTGCTCGAATCTATAATTGATTCTTGTTCATCGCTGCTGCATTAACGACTTCTTAATGACGCGCCTTGAAAGTGATTTCCACAGGTGTTGCACAAAGAGACCATAAAGCCGAAGAACTCCTAGAACAAGTCCGGGAACAACTTCGATTCTTTTCGCCTCGCGATTGTTCAACTCGATGTTTATGCAAAGAAAAAAGATTTTTTGCATTTCTTTGAGGCGTTCGTTGCTTTTCATGTTGAGTTAGGTAACTTCTTCATGTACATTCTCATGCTGAAATGAGAAAAAGGCCAACAACGAAGACGACGACGTCGAAATTGAATATGGGAGATAAAAGAAAAAGTTTTTCAGACATTTATTTTAGGAGGGAATAAAATATTTTGGCGGAGCTTAAACCAACATTGACTTGATCCCTCAAACTTATTTATTTCGAGCACGTCAAAGGAAGCTTCGCTCTCAATTACAGACACGACATTCTGCCAACCTCATCAACTGGTTATCACATTCAATCCATCCGAAGTTCACTTACAGTTCTTTCTAGCTCTTGCGCAAAGCTTCTCAAGATCCCCATAATCCACACAGCAATTATTCTCCCTCCTTTCCTCCTTCCATCTGTGGACGTTTGTTGAGAGAAACTAAACGAAAAACTTGTTTTTGGCGATTCGGGATTTTGTCTTTTGTTCTGCTGCTTAAATATTTCGCGGATCATATATGATTTCAACATTTCACGCTTTCTTTAGTGTGGGATTAAGATTATTTCGTTATGGAACTTTAAGACGAAACGAGAGTCGAGAGGTGAAAAGTTTGAGAACGATTTTGCTACGAACCGTCATTTACCAGGAAAGGTTCTGAAGTCTTGAAAAGCTTTAGATTTGTTTCAAGTTTGAGCTGTAGAAGCTCCCGCTGCTCTAACGGTCGCTGATTGATTTATACCCAGTTAATCAGCGATCTCACAATATTGAAACGGAAGATGAAGTCTCTCGCTTAATCGCGATTTGATTAACATACGAGTCAAACGGCTTCCATTGCGGCTCAATAAATTTCTCAAAATATTCTGGCCTGCTTTTGGCGAAACATTTTCGATTCGCGGCTCGCTCGAAAGCTTCGAACACATGTTCAAAGGCCGCTGTTTATCTTTCTTTAACAAGTTCATTTCGTTCTTGTTCGAGTCTCTCGACGGTGGGAAGTAGAGAATGCAAATGAAACTTATGAACGCAGCGGCTGAACCGTTGGTTTCTCTTTCGCGAGCCTTTTCGATTGTAATTATTTATTATCGCGACATAAAACATGGATCCGCTGCTGTCTTGTCTTGTTTTTCCGTCTTGTCTTCATTCGGTCTCAACACAGACTTGCAGTTGAACTTCTCCTTCCATCGGACATCGAAACACAATAATTTACATTTCAAGCCGATCTTACTTCATCGTGCTTAAGGGGAAGGCGAGGGCGACCAAGCGAGCACACCTGCACGTCAAAGACGTTGAGGCAAGGCGGGAAGCTTGATGAGTTCTATCCGTTGAAGCCGAACGAATCTTGTTCTGCTCTCGTCCATTCTTAATTTCATTAAACCGCAGAAATGAAAGCAAGCAACGACTTCAAATTGACATAGAATTACCGATTCGACTCGATCTGACGGGACGGAGGAATCGAAGAAATCAGAAAATAGTTTCGCAGCGCACGGATGAATCGTCAAAACGTCGCCAAGGCGTGCAGTGTGGGAAAGCAACTCATCTAGAATCGAAGACATTTCATCACGACTCGTGGTCACCGGCAACTCAACCGACGTTTTATTTCTTTCCAATTGAATTCACTCACAGATCCTCATGGCTTGCCGAAAAGTCATGATTCGGAACGCTTTATGAATCGACGCGCACATTGAAAAACTTCAATCTCATCGCTCGACTGATTGTTTCATTTCCACAAACGTGAACGTGATCGAAGCGCATTTTTCACTTTTTAATTTCGATTCATTCGCTGCCTTCTCAAGCTTGAAGCTGTTGTCTACCCAACGTACAAGTGATGGTACTAAGAGAACACGGGAACTTTAAAATGAGCCCGTGAATTCTTCCAGTGCCATTGCCAAATACGAAGGAGTCGCGCTCGAATAATCGCCGTCGCTTGTCGCCATTCATCCTGTCCACGGAGCAATAAATTCTTCTCGTTGGATCGCTCGCCGGAACGATTACGCGACTTTGATTGAAATCAAACTGATGATGATGAGACGAGTTCGAGTCAAGTTGCGCATGTGTCGTCGTTCTCGTTCTTCAGTAACTTAAGAAACTGTCCATGAAAGCAGGAATTACGGACTAATGATGGCTTCGAGTTTGAGTTTGCAAACGTTTCTCCTTTGTCGACGACAATTACGATTACAACATTAATTCGATGGTTTCTGGAGAGAATAAATGTCTTGAATTAAAAATCAGCAAACTTGGGTTACGTTCAAAAGCGACGTAAGTTAGAAATAAGAACTAAAAACAAATAAAAGTATCTACTAAAAGCCCGCACATCTTCAGCTCAAGACGTGGTTCTTGAACAAGGCTAGCAAAAGCTCCTGGCAACTGAACTGGTTTAGTCCAGAAAAGAGAAGCAGTTTGCGAGCCTTGAGTCGTTTTGATGGCAGAAAACTAAAGATCTAAACGCTAGCGTAGACTTGAGCACCACAAAGTCGTCTCTAGCACCCGACTCTACCCATCGAACCTTAAACCAACAATATGTAATCAATTAATATTGATTAACACTTCTTCTCTTTCGCGTTCATCCGTGCGCTTCTCTCGCCACCAACAAAAGAAATTCAAATTGATTTCAAAATCGTTTATTAGAAGAAAGAAGCGGTGGTGGAGAGGCGAGAATCCGATGTTCATCCTTTCAGAGCTGGAATTCAAATGAATTTTAACACGTCTTAAGCCGTCCGCATTGTGCCGTTCGAATATTTTAATGGAACGCACAAAAGCGAGGCTTAGGAATCCTTTACGCGCTCGGACAAAGACGCTCTACTTCTTTTCCCATCGAGCTCAACAATGAATTAATCAATAACAGCTGAAAAATGTAATTAATTTAATGGCTTTATGGGCTGACTTGTTGTGTGCCTTTGAACTTTTTCGAAATCTCTCACTGAGCCCGCTCAAGACATCGTCTTGACAAATGATAAATGAATTCAACGCAAGCCGCCTCCCGTCGACTCGAGCAGAAAACGAGAATCGGTCGACGATTTATAACTATTAAAGCGCAATTTGTGCCCGAACGCTGGTGATACAAATTGGTGTGAAGTCGAAGGAATGAAGACATCGCGAGGCGAAAGGAAGGAAAAGGAGAAAATGGGAAGAAGGCTGAGCCTTTCTTGATGAGCTTTGAATGTCGGGCAACGGGAAAGAACTTTAATTGCGACGGAGTTAGGACGAGATTAGGAAACGGAGTTTGTTTATGCCACCACATGTCAGGCCTTGGCACGCGGAACATCGAAAGTCTAACTAATGATTCGCCTGTCGAAAATCTGATCGTATTTGGTCATCAGGAATTAATCAGCCTTGGGAGTGCCGTCGAAGAAGGTCTTCGATAAAAGCAGAAAGTCATCAATCCACCGACGAACGATTTATCATCATTCGCTTCTCATCTCGCGACTCGAGTCACAGAGCAAAGCGCTTTTGATTGACATGAAACTGGTGACTGGAAAATAGATCATTATTTCATCGCAGCTCTGCAGTCAGCGACGTCATGCCGAATGTCATCACTTCCATCTTTCTCTTGACATGCAAACAGTTCAAAGAACTGGACAATAATACCTTGAGCGACTTTTTGACAGTTCAATGCGAGATTTAGGTTGATCGAGTCGCTTTAGGTTGAACGATTCAAGCTAAAGTTCAACAGATTTGCTCTGGGAATCGTTGCTTACAGTTTGTCTACCTCGACGACCCACAGCAATCTGACAATCGCGATTAATAAGCAACTGTCTTCCACTTAATTACAACTGTCGCTACAACCAGCTTAAAGCTCGCTGCGTCGGGTAAATCACCGAAGGCGATAAAAAACTGAAGAAAATCCTGCCGATTCATTGCATAAATTGTTTTATCTTGATGGGAATCAGCAGAGATCGCGTTGGAATGGCGGAACATAAATATCGGATAATGATAAGCACCGATGAAATTAGCGTCCCGAGCCATTAGCTATTAGCCATCTGGTTTTGTGAATATCATTTCAAGCAATTGAATGAGTCGTTTGGTAAAAGAAGATTTCCTCTCGATCGTCTGATCATTAACCTTTCGAACAATCTCTCATCGACTAAGCGGTAATTGAGCGATTGAACGTTTCTTATTTCTCGTCGTCGATTGCATTGCGCTATTTGTCAGCGGAAAAAATTGATGGCAATCTGATATTTAGTGGCGACAAGTGGGACATAGATGGAATGTTGTTTGTTGGAAAGAAATTCTTGCCTACATGCTCTAATATTGATGATGAACTCGAACCTATCAACTCTATCACTATAAGTAGTTTGATATGTCTCACAAATAAAACTAAAACTCTCTTGGTAACACAATTTGAATGTCACCTGGCCCGCATGCGTTCTTATCAAACTGAACGACTCGTCGCCCTTCCCGTCTTTCCGGCGAGTCCAACATAAATTAAAGCGTTTCGCGCAGGCGATAATTGTCGTTCCGATAAACAACCTCGTCGTGTGTTTGCTTTACGCTGCGGGAATGAGACGTCCCGACTGCAAACCGACTTATGATGGCGTTTAGCGACGCTCCAGGGATTCGAATGAAGAAGCTCTGGCCTTCATCTGCCGTTGTTGTCGTCGGTGTTATACAAACATTCGACAAGTTATGCTCGTTCGCAAATTAGATTTTTTATCGCTCGTTCTCGCAATAATTCTGCTTAATTGAAAATAATTGAAATCCATCAATTTTTCCCCAAGAGAACAGATCGTGAGCTCTGACACGAAATCGTAGCGAATTCGCTCTCCGACTCATTTCCTGCCTCGCTCCGTCTACCAAATTGCCATCGGCCATTGTTATCAACCGTCGAATGTTTGTTTATTGCCACATCATAGACTGAAAGCTCCACGATCGCGCTCGTCATGATGGACGGAAAATTACTCCGACGATAATTTTATTTTTTTCCCAACTCGTTTATTTCGAAATTGCCACAGCTGGGCAGTAATGGCCAATTTTTCCATAATCGAGCTACCGTGGGTGACGTCAAGCAATGGAATTCCATGCTTTAATTGAAAACTGAATAAAATTGAGTCTCCGTCTGCGTGCGGTCCTCGCTGTAAACTTTCATCAGCAAACTCACCCGAGATGTTTCTATTTATGGCGAACGTCAAGCTCTTTCTCAAACTCATTTATCATAATTTCGTCGTCTCGAGGAAAGAGCGTTGATTCCGTTTGATGATGTGTGTTGGCGATCAACGAAGAACAAACACGGAGCGCGCATCGTGACCGGACCATTACATCATTCTGGAGCAAAGAACCTGGAAGAAACAAAAAGAAAAATCATTAATTTAACGATATTCAACTTTTTTTGTTGGGGCGAAGGAGCCATCAAGATAACAAACACGTGGATCGTTCTTTTGAGAGATCATCGTGGCCGTTCTGTTTGATGATGGAGGTTTTATAATATGAAAAGCAAATAAGTTTTGAGATGAGAGAAGGCCCGCAATGCTTTATGACTCAATCAGACCGTTCGTTGGAGTCTCGAGGAACTCACATCAATGTCTACTGAGTCAACCGGACGTCTGCCGACTAAACATTTCACCGCGACAGCAACTCGGTTATGAAGCCAAAGGTCGCCCGTTTCCTTTCAGTTACCTTCGAAGTTCGCCAGCGAAGCCAAACAAAGTGTCAACTTCATGACGACGACAGCTATTTCGAGCACGACTTTTCTCTGCTTTGACAGTGAATTGCCAAGAGAATCGCAAGCAAATGAAACTATAAAGATTGACGCGATGATTTGAATGCATTTCACATGAATTGAACTTCAGCGAATCCAATGTTCGCCTTCGCGGGAAAAGCTGGCCGAATGTTTAGAGCTCTCGCTGACTAGCTAGCAAATTGCGAAATGCCACAATTTGTAATTTGATCTGCTCGAGAAAGCAATTTTTCAATCTTAAATGAGATTTTCTTGTTCCAACGAGCAATTTCTACACCAATTACAACTCTCGAGACTTCAAATCAAATTAAAACGCTCGAGGGAGAGAAGCTTTGCTGAGGCGCATAAATTAGTCGAGAGTTCAAATGTCACGAACACTCACGGCTCGAGTGGAGGAACAAGCTAGAAGAATGCGATCGAAAGCGCGAAGGTGCCAACGAAGACGTTAATGAATTTTTCCCATTTATGGACAACTCACGGTTTCAACCTTCTTTAAAATTGCTTATTTGAATATTCACACTTAAGCGCTGAGCCGCGCGACTAAAACACACAACGCCGAGATCAACGGCCGCTTAATAATTTCAGTCCGAACACTGCTCGCAATATTTTCCGTTGGTAGATTTTCGTTGAAGTTTTAGTTTCAGCGAAAGAAACTTTTGGAAGAATATGAAAGAAAGTTTGAAGTGTTTGATTCCCTTAAACACTTTCAAGTATGTAAATAGTGTTTCTTTTTGTTCCTTTGATGCCTGACGACCCTTCAGCTATCCTCAGTTCACTTATCCCCAGTATCCAAGCGAACCAAATTGGGCCAAATGTCACTAACCTTCAGTCATTCGCATTTAATTCTTCCAATCACCCAGAAGACGAGCGAGTTTCCCTTCACACCGATCGACAAAAACTGTTGAACTTCAACTGCCCAATCGACAAGCTGTCACAACAGCTTCGTAAAAGTGTCGGTGCAGCAGTCCAAACATGGACATTTTTATTGATTTCTGGGCGAAGGTGCAGCGCGAAGCAAAATCGTAAATATTTTCGTGTTGTCCAGTGCAATGTTAATGACTCCGCAATGATGCATCAATAAAAAAGTTTTCGCTCTCGCAACGATTCGAATCGATTTCCAACCGCGAACCTCACATGGTTTCGTAAGTCGAAAGAGCGAAACATGAAAATTGCAAACGGGGAATCGTGCAACGTTCGCGATAAGAGAATTTTTTTCTGCATCGCATGTGAATTTCGCGTTCAGCTGAGTCAAATGGGTCAACAGTTGTCTGTCGTCGTCTCCATATCGAATGAATGAACTCTGCAAGATGATTGAAGCTTCTCAAAGCACTGGGAATGACGACGACAGTTAGCACGTTCTCGTTAAATTTCTCACTTTTCCATTGAAATTCTTGACGGAACTTTTACGATCGACGCAACTTGCTGGGGCGTTTGTTTGCTTTCGTGATCGCTCCCTTCGAAAATAAAGACAAAAATGTTTAAGTCCGGCCAGCGACGTCTAGCAGGAAAGAATCTAAATGTCGAATCATCGTAAACGCGAATGAAAACTTATTTCGCAATTATTTTAATTATCTAAACAATCAAACGGTGATGGTAATGAGTCGTTGTGATCGCCGCATGTTACTCTGCATTTCGACAGACTGGAATGCTCGGGATCTGTTCCAATTACCCTTTTAATGGATGCAAATTGGGATTGAGCGCTTAAGATAAGAGCAAAATACCACCGAGGCTAGCGAAGGCTCGCCGAGTTTACCCAGCCGCGGTGCATCATCGATTGAGAAGAGAGAAACGAAAGCGTATGAGGCATTCGGGAAATCGTGAAATTTGTAATCAAAATATCAATTTACAATTACGGGCACAACAACTGATTCGACTCGCCCCACACACGAGCATCGAATTCATGCTGTGCCGTTCGCTTGAAGATCTGGGCCCGACATCGGGGAATCATAAACTTTATTCGTTTCTGTAGCATAGAGCTGTGAAAATGGCAATAAAACGCTCACCATTCACGAGCTCTTGAAACAGAATTCGAGGCAAGCCTCAAAACAAGTCATTGGATCAGCGAAAGGCCATCAAACCGATTGATTTAATTGAAGAATTCTATCTTGACCTTCCTCCTAATCGCTTTCGAATCGCTCTCTCGACTCGTCGAGTCTTCATGTTTTTGTCGATTCTGTTTTGATACACGAAGAGGGAAGAGAAATCAATTTGGATAGAGTTGGTGCGTCCGAAAGCCGGATGAAGCAATAAACGGGAGAGGAGCAGTGACTGTAAGGCGAGGAAAAGCCGCAACATCATCGGGTATGAGCTCGAATGGCATTCTAGAATGAACAGAATTCTCCAAATTAAAATCGACTCGTAAATTGATGCGTCACGTTTGAGATTTCTTCTCCTCGCTGTCCACAGTTCGTGCTTAGAGAAACGTGGCCTTTGCCTACGTCAATTATCTCCATGCTTCGAATCAACCTCGTCCACCGCGACGTCGTGAAGTTTAATTACGGAAATTGCCCAACAAACTGGACCTAAGCTCTTTCGTTCTGGCTGAACGAGTGATGAGATGATCGGATTTCGTAGAACTCCATCCGGTTAATCAGTCTCTGAATTAAAACATTGACCAAATCGGCATTACGCTCGTCAGGATTTATATGTAGAATTGAAGACAAGAAAAGTTGTTCCGGTAGCGTAGCCATAAAGAACTCTCTCTGGTTCTGCTCTGTTAAGCTTGTCGCTAGCACCAAACGCAATCACAGAAAATCTTTTGTCATTGCTCTTCCCTCACGCGAGCTGTCGTGAGAACTTTCACGTCATCATCATCAAGAGTCGCAGCCATAAAGCCAACGCAACAATGGAACGCATTAAAATTGAATAAAAATTCCCAACGAATCGAGAGAAACCTCGCACGCCGAAAACAACGAAGCGATTCCCATTCGCAATTAATGAGTCGCCTTATCGTCAGGTTCTCTTTCTTTTGTTC
The DNA here is from genome assembly GCA_033064975.1 of Smittia sp. YW1114-2. Classification (NCBI taxonomy): domain Eukaryota; kingdom Metazoa; phylum Arthropoda; class Insecta; order Diptera; family Chironomidae; genus Smittia; species Smittia sp. YW1114-2. The sequence continues at coordinate 14,799,477 of CP093832.1, read as the reverse complement.
CAGAGCTTCGATGATCTTTCATCGCGCGAGCACGAAATGTTTTGTAATTAAAATTAGCATTTTGAAGACAAGCAGTCGCTTGGCGTCCCATGGTGCGAACACTTTTTTCTCCGACAGATGAGATAATTAAGAATTCGCACACAACTTCTGCGCCTCGACATGACCAACGTCTGCCCTATTAGGCGACGAGCATCGAGACGAGAGCAGCTCACATTAAAAAGCGATTTGAGTTCTCATAAAGCTCATGTTTTAATTCAGCAGAAATCAGCGAGTTGTGTGCAGCAAAAAATCTTTAATTGCCTTCGCTGTCGCAACGGTCGCAAAGAAATTTGAGATTTTATTGCGCTGCGCTTCTAGGAACTTCTGATCTGCCAACTTTCCAAGTGCTTTGCTCCATTGGAATGCCTGACGATCAGTCTAAGTCCAAGCGAGTGAAAGAAAGGAAATGGACATGAGAAAATTGACGAAATTGGTAATCATCCGAGGGCATACGGCGCGGGAATGAAAACATCAATCGCCTCGCGAGTTCAACCGGTCGAGATGAAATTAAAGTTAATTTTGAAGAAATGTGGTTTTCTTATTTCGGACTCGGAACGCGTTTTGCTCTCCGGTAATTCGGTGTAGCGTTTCGAGTCTCTTTCCTCGGCTCGAAGCCATGCTGTCGAACCGAGCAGCCAAAAAAAGAAAGAGAATGGATGCTTTTTGTTCGGGACTGTTTGTTTAGTTTGTCGATCCACGTCGATGGCGATTCACTCGCGCATTTTATTGAGTTTCTCGCCGGGCGAGTAATTCAAAATTTTCCATCACAAATTCCAAATTTCCATGAAGGCGATCGATCGACTTCGAAGTTGAACTCGAAAGTTAATTAATTTAGTCTTTGCGCGGCCACCTTTCGAGGTATGAAGAACAGCCGGCTGCAGTTTATGTCGCAGGAAATTAAACTCGAACATTTCCATCTCATTAAAGAGTCGATCTCGAGTCGACAGATGACGAGAGAACGCATTCTTCGAGAAACGTTGACGTGCGATGGAGGGAAAAGCGCCTTCACGATGCCAGACCGAACAGGTGGTTCACGTGAGTCGACGACTGCTGAAGAGCGAAGCCTATTTCCCGCTTTTTATGGACATCCGAAGGGTGTCTCGCCTCGCATAGACGCGGAGAATCAAAGAATGTCAAGTGAATCAATAAACTCACCTCAGAGCAGCTCAACCGATGTCCAAGTCCCAATGCCCATTTACATGGATCAACAACACTGTTTAAATTGATGTAGAGGCGAGAGAGTCTTCTGTGCACATTTACGGATCTCCGTAGACGGATCGCGAGTGCTTAATTAGTTGTACAACTTGATGAGCAAACACATTTTTTCACTCGTTGTCTGGGAGTGAAAACACACTCGGGCGATGCCCATTGAAAGTAATTAAAATTGTTTCGCTAATATTTACTCCCGAGTCTGTTTAATAGTTTTCCAAGCCTCACGGTAAACTTTAGTCACAAGTGAAATAAAACTGTCGAGAGCGAAGTAAAAAAAACTTTCAAAGTATCAAATTGTTTTCTTGTTTTCCTATTTTCCAGAGAGCTCAAGTCAATTCGCGTCTGACTTCGGTGGCGAGCTAAACACAACTGATTCACCTTCTCGATCGGTTTTCAGAATGCTCCGACAGCGGTTCGAAGAAAAGAAGGAAAAAATTACACAATTATTCTTCGCCGCTGTCGGCTCCAACACGAACAGGTAGACGAGACGGAGGGGAAGTTGATCGAAGGAAAAGTCATCAAGTGACGAGTGATTGCGATCGAGAGGCTTCGACTATGAAATTGGGTAAGAGCTCGCCGATTCATTCAAAAGCTAAGGGTATGAAGGAACGTTCCTGTCTTGGCAGGTCCTCGACAGCAAGCCAAAACTGCCTTAAGGCTTTCTTTCATTTAAGCCGTTTTCCTTTGATGATTTCTGGCTCACCCGTGGCTTTACTGAAACAACTTGTGCATGACGTGCAACCAACACAAGAGTGAGCGTGAATCAAGTGGAAGGGAGCGAGGTGAAGCACACAGGTGAATTCCAACAGACGAAATTGATTCTAATGCACGATACCTCGAATAATTGATAAAGTGGGCTGCGTTCGATCCCTTTACGAGAGCAGATGGTTCAACGAACGATGAAGGAAGCTTGTCGGGATCAAGAGGAGATTGACTCGTAAACATTGCTCCAGCGGCCTCGTGTCGGCGCTTCAGCTGCCGTAAATTGTTTCCGCAAGCATCAAATTTAAGGGCTAAGACGTCGAGATCGCTGAGACATTGCCACGCAATGACCGAAGATGCTTCTTTGAACCTCGAGTTTACCTCAACCTCCGTCACGAATCTATCATCGCGTTTGACCGACAAAAAAGTCTTAAAGCGCTTTGTCATCAAAGCCATCGCACGGCCCTTCTCATCTCCATGTCTATTTGTTTGTTTCTCGACGAAATTACAAAACGCGATCGCAAGATCCGGAAATTCAATCGTGATGAGATTAGCCGGGGAAGAGAAAAGACTTACACGCCGGAGCAGGAAAGAACCTAAAGATGTGGAGCAAATTCGAGTAGAAATTTTCAATTTAAAAGTTTCGTTGACGTGTCAATCGATCCATTGCTGTGTTGTTGAGTGGAGCGTGCGAATCTAAAAGTTCGCTGAACTCTGAGACGCGCAGCGAGCGTCCTCACGATAGCGAAAAATTCATAAACGTGCTGTTGATTGAAATCCTTCGCTACAAATTATTCCGAGCACCGACAGGTTGCTTGGCTTCCTCTTCTCGCTCACTTCACGTGGAATTAAAGAAATTGTTGGAATTATAAGAAGAAATATCAAATCATCGAACCATAAGCTTTAATTTGTTTTCTTCTTGCGCTCGAGTTTTATGGTTTTTCACAGCGTTTGCCTGACTTAAAAGTTAATTCGTAATTATACAATTTTTATGAAAATTTGAAGCGCGCTCGAGCAGTGATGGAATTCCCGCGAAAGTTTGCATCATGCTTCGTTGGCTTGTTCCGAAAGCTTCCATGGCGTAACTGACCGATGAACCTCAAGTTTAGCTTTACATTTTTCGTTTTACTAAACGTCAAATTTCCTCTCTGGCGTGAAAAGAAAGATTTTATGCAGATGTTGATTTGAGAATTAAAGATTTTAATGTTTCGGTGCGATAATGGATTTCGATTACGCAGCTGGGATTGCCTTCGTGCGATCGACAATGGCGCAAAGTTTTTCATCCCTCGTCGCTCCGAAGCATGAAAATTCACCGCTCTTAAGCATTAAAGCCAGCAATCTGGAACCACCTGATAATAATTGCGGTAGATGAGATGATACGCTACGCTTTTTCTTTTGAGTGATTCGCAACCCAGCAAGACTTATGAGATACGCTTAAGCTTTGTTCTCTTTTAACGTAACAAATTAAATGGGGCAAGAGCGGGCGGCTCTCGAGAAATTAAAGGTAACAAATTAGGAATAGATTTGGCTTGAGGATTCATTCCCTTGGCAGCCGAGGATTGCTACAACTTTCAAGGGGTAGCAGCGGTTCTTGCTGTATAAGAAAAGATGTAGATGGTGAACGGAACATGATGAGTGTGAAGCTTAATTTTCCTTTCTTTCCCTGCTCGACAACCGCAACCTGATGGTCTTAATTATCGTCGCTGCTCGACTTGGAAGTCACTTAACGTGAACCGATTACAATTGGAGCTCATTCTCCATAGTGAACATGGTTGGAAGAGCAGAGAAAGCTACGGCAGCGTGAAGAAGATCAGGTGGATGTATAGCGAAGGGAACGCGACCCATCGGAGGGAAACAATCATGATTCATAGCGAAACTCTCTGGAGGCTCAAGTCGAGTCCGTTCCACTCGCGTGAGCTTTCTTTTCCATGGAAATTAGAAAATTATGTTAAAATCATGATGGAACTTTATGGATCGCGCTCCGCTTCGATTAACTGAGGATTTCTTATTTCCTCCATAAATCACCTGCGCCACTCAGCAAGTGCTTCAATCAAGGCCTGGAAATCAATTCGCCATCGCAGAAAGCCCCGAATCAATTTTCATGAATGAATCTCTAGAGCTGCGATCGAGTTTTTACTGCTCGAGAATTCGATAATCGAAGAGTTCGGGATCCGGTGGCGAAGAACAAATCAATTTCCAACGAGAAACAAAAAGCTATTCTAATGAAAAATCTTTTTTCGAGTTTAATGTTCAATTAGAGAAAGAGCCGACGAGTGGAAACAATGTTGAGAATCATGTGAATTGAAAAAGATTTTTTGTCCGATCGACGCGGCGGTGTAAAGCAAAACCGATAAAGTTCCATGTGAAGATCTTGCGTACAGTCAATGGCCCTAGCGTCTTATGGTTAATTAAGAGTTGCTTTTAATTGAAACAGGAATTAATCGAAACAATACGGGAATTATTTCGGGTCTGGCTTCGATTCTAATTGAAATTTCTTTCTGCTTTTGTTACGCTCCGGATCGAAAACTTTTCATCAATGAGACTTCCATGCTTAAACATTCATTTGAATCTTAGAACGCGTGATTCTTTCTTTCCTGAATGATCTGGATCGAGTTCGACGGACACGATGGGAAAGCTGTGAAACCAGATGACTCATCGAACCTTCATCATTAAATTTATTGAAGGAATTTCATTGTCGACGTTACAATCCAATGAAATTCCTATTTCCTCGATTGTACACTTTCTTCCACTCGCTTCCTATATTATTCATCTACATTCCTGATTCTGCTAGATGCAATGAACTCCTAAACCGCCTAAAATCTCTCGAAATCTTTGCCGACATGCGACACTTGAAACAATGGGGAAACCAGACGTTAATGAACTCAGGGAACAGTGCCCAAGTATTAATATTATTAATGTTTCTTGTATTAAGAATTCCAGCATATTTTGCGTCTCTTCGTATAATTTACTTCCAAAGAGAAACAGAATTGTTGAAAATGTTTCTTGAGCCTTTCGAGCGGATTTCTGCTTCGCTGATTTTCCAGCAACACAGAAAGAACGATTTTTATGTGATTCTTAGTCGTTTTCTTTTGATTATGTTAACTCATAGTCGGTGTGGCACATTGTGTGTCCATCTAGTGACGGAATGATAAACAACAAACTAATTTCTGTCCATTTATTTTACTTGTTGTAAGACAGCCAAAGCTCCAGTGGTCACTTGTTTAAATTCTAAGCAAATACATCGTCATAAACCACTAATTCACGCTTATCCTTGTGGTTTCCTTTCTGCGACTGACTCGTTGCCAAAGTGCTCCAAACAGCCGAAGAGCTCGCATCGTTGATCGGCTCAATCTGTGGCTGCTTTCTTGCAAGTGAAACTGTCAGTTGGATTCCGTTGATCATTTTTCCGTGCATCTGTAATAGGAAACATTAATAATCATAAAGTTTTCAATATGGACTGACCCAATGTCATCTCAGAAGTCTCTTGATTCTCCTTGCGGAGTCAATTTACATGGCTTACCTCAACAATTGCTCGATCAGTCGCTTCCGTTTTTGAGAAAGTCACGAATCCTCGGCCTTTCTCGATTTCCATTGACACGTTTACGATGTTCCCGAATTCACTGAAATGTTTTTTCAAAAAGTCTTCGGTGATTGTCTTGCCAGAAACGTAAATTGTGTAGCCCGTCTTGGGCTTGTCTTTGCTCGGCTGATTGGCCTTCTTGTCTCCTTCCTTTTCCTTCTCGAACTGCTGATAGAGGAATGAGATCGAGCGATTGCTAAAATGAAAATTTGTATTGCTAGGCGAGCTCATTGTGGCAATTGCTTTTAATCCTCATACCCTTCAACCTTTTCAGTTGGCAAAGGCGATTTCGAAGACGAACTGTCTTCTTCAATTGTGGAAGGTGTTGAGAACGGATGATAAGACGCGGGTTCGGCTACAACCTTCTTTCTCTCTTGACCTTTTGGCCTCTTGAACTGAACTTGCGATTCCGGCTTAGCGATATTGATGTTTCCTGACTTGATAAGCTTCCTCGCTACTTCACGAGCATCACGCGCGTCCTTCGGTCGCTTAGGAATCAGCGGCTTTTCAGGTTCAGGCTTGGTCTTTAAAGCCTGAAGTTGCTTTTTCTACAAAGAAACAGAAAATTGTGAAATCAAAAGTCACGGAGTCATTTCACGAAGGTAAATGATTGTGAAGTTTCTCCTACTCTATCTCACTGATGGTTTAATCACACGCCGGTTGCAGAGAAGGAAATAATAAAAGCAAAGTTTAGCCCTTGATTTCAACTCACTTTTTTCTTCAACTTCGCGTACTTCGCCATCAGCATTTGCTCTTCCTCGGTGAGCGCTTCTGGGATGTGAATGTAGACCATGTTGGATCAGCCGTAAGCTTGTGGTGTCGTCAGAGAAATTTGATAACTTAAAAATTGTTTCTGTTTGTTTACAAAATGTAGTTCACGCCCTGAAAAGTTTCTAACGTATTTTCGCCCCTGGGAAATTCGAAACCACAAAATCCGTTACAAAAACAAGTTTCGCTCCCTGAATCGTTCCAGAGTCAATGGCGTTTGTTTACATTCCGCGAAAATCAGAGGTTCTTAAATTAAAAAAGAAAGTGCGGCACGGATATTGAATCGTAGCAACCTTCCACCAAATTAACACGTCACATAGCAAATGTCACATCAAGTGACAGTGCGGAACATCCAAATTAAAAGTTTTGAAAACTTGATCATTTTTCATCGGCCAAATTCCAAATAAAAAACACAAAATATCTTCTCAGTCGTAGTGCAGACGATGCGCTAGTAAAAATTCAGATCGCGAGCTTAACGGGAGTGAAATTGGGTGTCTAGTGGAGCAGTGAAAATGTCTACAACGTTTCTCGCAGTTTTTGCGATTATTTTCATCATCTTGTTCAGATTGTTAAACGTGAACTCGCATCCGTCTAAGCCCAGGATTTTCTGCTGCGATGCGACATTCAAGGAATGCATCCAGAAGATTTGCTGCACAGAATTAACAGAATAGTGAGTGGAAAACCTTGCGAAACAATTGACGAAATTAGAATCAAAACAAAACAAGATGTCGAGAAGTTCGAGAAAATTTCGTGAAACGCCCAAGCAAAGTTGCCTTGTCCAGTTGTTGATCAACAACCTCTGCTTCCGTTCTCAAAAGCGATGGAAAATTAATTGCCCAGTAAACGCTGAATAACTCGAAAATCGATGAAACCGAAAACTAAAGGCCGAATAAACGCTGAGTGCATTTCGAGTGCAACGCGAGTTTTCCGACAAGTCATTATCAAGGCGGACTGCTTTTGTGCCGCATTGCATTCAGCTGTAACCGGCAGAACCATAATTTACACCAATCTCGTCTCAAAGTCAGCGTCTGCCTCTTCGTTTCACCTTCGACTGCTAATGAGAAAGTCGGTCGAAGTCCAATTTTATCTCGAAATTTCTTTCCGACAATAATACGAATCAATTTCAATTTTTAATGAGTTTTTAAGAGCAGATGGTTTCACCTGGCTATAAAAACAGCTTAGTGATCAAGTCGTGCATCTCAAGGCCGCAAACACCTCGAATGATTCATGCAAACAAAACACTCCGCGGTGATGTCACGCTACGCATTCCTCACCCGTTGTGGCGCTTTCTGTGCCCTCGGTGAAAGAATTTCCGTGGGAATTCTTACATTGGAAGAAAACCTTCTCATCCGGTGATAAATAATCAGCTTCCCCGGAACTTTTGCGTCGCGCCAATCGAAAAGTGTAAACATTATCGCTGCGAATGTTTCACGTTCATTCGCTCAAGTGTCGATACTTGATCGATGCCTTCGTGACGGTAGAATTTTTTGCGCTCGATGTCTAGAGTCGAGCAAGGCTGAAAGAGATTCGTATCTTGCGTTTGAAGCGTAGCGTATGCGTTTGCCAGGCAACATTGGCATGAACTTTAGTTCCTCATACCGACACGAAACCATTATCGTAAATCGCTGTAACCGCCTGATAAGATGATTCGAAAGGTTCCGCAAACGCTGATAAGAACACGCTTTCAAAGCTTTTACGAGCTTTGCTGTGTATGAGCCTTTGTAAAATCAATGCGAGAAGAAGCTAAATGACAGTCAAAACATTCGTGGCTGGCTATAACGTTTCGAGTGGATCGCCTGACTGCGTGACTGCTTGTCATATAATTTGGTCAAAGATTTTCCTTCGCCGTCTGCTCATCAATTACGGTCAATCAAATTTACGTTTCAGTTCTCGCTTCGTGCTCGTCGAAATGCAATTCAGAAAGACACTAAACATAGTTGCATAGCAAGGCAAATGGCCGGGAAAAGCCGCAATGTCATTTCGAGTTTGAAGGACGGAAGAGTTTTAATTGAAAAGTTTTCCCTGGAACAGCGTTGACACTGCTAACTTCGAAAAGGTTTAGGGCAAATTGAAACTTCTAATCGCGTTTGTCTCATCGAGGGAAAGCCTTCAGCTTAATTGGTGTCGAAGCAGTTTTCTCGAGAGTTATTTCGCTTAATGAGAATCGATCTCTATCAAGGACGCGTTCATAAAATGATACGAAAAGCTTCAGATAATTGTTGTGGTGCTTTGAACCTTAGCGACCAACTTATCCTAGCCTCAGGCTTTAACATAAGCTTGTCTTTATTGTCTCTGGTTTGCCTCAGGATAGAACACAGAATGAAGATAACTGAACAAGGAAAATTGACTCAAAGTCTGCGATCAAAGTCACAACAACTCGTGAAGTTGAAAAGTGAAATCATAAATTATTGTTTCGCTTCACCTTCTGCACGTTTTCGCTTTCTTCGAGTGTATACAAAACGCGCTCACGAGTTAATTTATAACGAAGAGTTTTACGTGACCTAAACAAAAGTTTGCTGCAACTTGTAGGCGGCCATTCGAACGATTACAATTCCTAATTAACTCAAACGCCTGTTGAGTTGCTTGATTGTCAATTGATTGCTATAAGTTCGAAGTAATCTCGAAAGAGAACAAAACGTTCAGTTTCTCGCACGCTGAAACATTTGGAGCTTCAGTGTGTCCACTAAAGATTTAATATGAAGGGTCATCACTATCAATTCCTAATAATTTTCAAGCTCCATTTTGAAATTTCACGACCTGCAAACTCCAAATATTTATAAAGCCAACAGTTTTCATCGCTCAGCTATTTATTCCCGAGGCTTGCGGTCGCAGTAATTCCATTCGACCAATTTGGCAAACGCTCGATTAGTTCGTCTTAGCTCAGCTTATTTTTGTTTACGATGGAACCAAAGAGGACAAATTCCTGCTGTTTTCAAAGGTCGGGATGGATTAATTGGGTGGGAATTCCATCGCAGCTTGACATCAAACAGGACGCGGGTATTTATTTTTAAGCTGAAATGCATCATCGCTTGAAATATTCAAGTCTGTGATCTACGATTTATTTCTTATTGAGGTGACTGACACATAGAACGATGAATCTTTCGAGCGATTTGCGCTTCTCATTCATTTTACTCGGACTAAATTGTCACCGTTTCAGTTGTGCAAATGAAGCGTCGGCTTTGCGGAAATTTGTTTTCTTTATCAGCGCGACTGCTTGAAAAGCAAATGACATAATTAACGATTGAAAAGAGAATTGCAAACATTCGCACGACGATAATTAAAAGTGTAACTCGAGAATAATGAATAAGTTTGGGACGACATGACGGCGACTGCATCGGTTTCAATCATCCCTCGTCATTACTTGAACTCATGCCAGAAGCAATAGGACTGCAGTAAACACGATAAGCTTTTCGAATGACGAGCAATGAAATGTAAACCGAGATGTTGAAGTTTGTATCGTAAAACTGCAGCGACCTTGAATCGAAGCTCGTCCTTGACATTGCCACTTTTTATCTCGCAACTGTTCAAACGGCTTCCGAATTACAATGAATCAACGTCGTTAATCGATTTTCTGTTTCGATAGCGTCGTTGAAAGCTCTAGGGTTGAAATGCTGAATCTCCTTTGTGATATTTTCTTCAAAGTGCAAAGACACTCGAGTAACTGGAAGAACCTTGAGGAAAAAAGACAAATTATCTGCCTGTAAATGAGAACACTTGCAAACTGTTTCAAGCTCCATTAAAACTCTTTGAATTTCAAATGAGCAGATCTGGCGATAAACGAGTGCACTCCAACCAGCTTTCGAATTTATGAATCATTGGTGCGAGGCGCAAATAATATTTGAGACTTTGTCGCTCTATCGATAAACGCCAAGTTTATTGATGAAGCGACATAGTTTCTCTGTTGGTCCTAGAATAAGTTTGATGGAAAATCAATTTGATGGCTTTTCACATTCTGACAAATTTTGTGTCAACGAAAGCGCGCATTCTAAAGGTTTGATGAACCGGCGAAAACAGTTTAACCCACGTGGCGACGCTCCCAGTCACAGTCAGCACATCTGTCATAGTCGACCCACGACAACGCTTTAAAAGTCATCTTAATGATCACGTGCACCTGGCGTGTAACGATAAACATTTGCTGCTGATAAAGTTGACTCTCTTGAAAGCTTTTTGTTGAAGATGGAAAAGTTGAGGGCACGGTTGACATTTCATTTAGCCTAGCCAAGTTTCAGAAACCAGTGATGAATAATTTAGTTATACGTCGGCTAACGATGTAACTTAAGTTGTTCTCAAAGTTCGATTGAAAGGTTTTTAAAATTTTTATCTCTTGATATTTGAGTTTCCTGAGAATTGTCAGATGAATTTTCAATATGAGAACATCGAGACCTTTCTTCTCGTCGTTCTTTATAATTTTATTGGTCTTTGTGACTTGATAATCGATAACACCCACATCAATTATGCATGTCTCACGCGCTACCCCGTTTATTAATTCCTGCAGACCCAAAAGTTACGCGATAATGATTTAAGATTCCCATGAGCGTTTTGATTCAGTTGTCAGATGAATGATTGATGAGTCTGCGATGTTTTCTTATGGAAATTTCCTCAACAAAATCCTCAAAAAGAAAAGCAAATTTATAGTTTTCTCTATATTGATTTTCCTCCTTTTTGGACTCGATTCAGCTTTTCATTCAGCAATTCATTACGATGAACAGAGATGAACTCGTCGCATGCAGTGGTGAACTTTTTACGAGCGGCGAACATGAAACTAGCTCAATCAAATAAACTTTGAACTCTTTGATGAATCCACGAACTTGTTCCATTCAAATTAGGTTCGGGTCATTCGTCAGAATCGATTTACACGTGAACGTGTCAGAATTTGATTCAAAAACATTCGTGAATGTTCTGTTTGGAAAATAAGCTGCCAGTTCTCTAGGTTGAAGTTGCGCAAATATTTGAATTGCCTCGCTGCAAAGGAGAAAACTTTCGTCAATGAACAAAGCAAAAGGTTCAATGAAACAAGCGAATCATGCTCGTGACTCCGAAAGCGCCGCGAGCCGCACAATCCGATGAATGAATCTGAGCGTGTACGCGACCTACGGCAAAGGCATCTTCATTGATTTCTGACGAATGAAAATGTCAACAGAGGAAAATGCCTGAAGGGTAGAAAGAGGCTGAGTGAAGAGTCTCGCGACAGGCGACGGTGATCTTGAAATTTTCCATCCTTCCGCTCGTGTGGAAAACGCTCGCACGTCTTACAAAGCTCGAGTCGTTTCTTCCTCACCCGGCGTTGCATAACAATATTCAAAGCAGCTTTTCGAGTCTGTGGCGTCTGTACTCGACGTGTGGGTAGTTTTCGCTCTCGTTGGCTTTAACCAACAACGCAAAAGCTGCACGAGAAATCGATGGAAATTTTCAATTTCAACCTCAAACGTTTGGCGGTAGAGTTTACCAAAGCGAATTTTTGTTTATTTTGAAAACCCGCAATCGCCTTAAACAAACTCAATCCATCATCTCGGCTCCTTATTGGTGAAGTCTTATAAATACATTTCATTAATCGCCAGTTACGCTGCTCCTCGGAAAACTTCAATCAATTAGGCCGGCGAGTGCTGCCGTAATTGAATAATTTCCAATGGAAGCAGGAAAATATCAAGAGCAGATAGCAAACAAATTGAAAATTGAAATGGACGAGAAGGAAAGGTCGAGCGTTAACTTGAGAGATTAGAGCTTAATGTAATTGCTTTCTACGAGATAAACATTCCGTCATTAATTGATAGCAGAAATAATCTACAATTAATCTTTAGATTAGAAGAGAGCGAAGCCTGTTGTGTCTATCGATCTAAGCCCAAGTGACAAAACGCTTTTGCTGATAACAAATAAATAAACGAGCGAAATTATTTCTGTTGCCATCCGGATCGAATCCAAATATTTATAACTTTTGACTTTTCTTATCTTTGTAGCTACATTCCAACGCGACTGTGGGGATTCTCAGGTCATGTGCAGACGATGCTCCAATCGCTCATCGGGCGAGTTAAGTGCCCATGGCCCTTGGGCGAACGTGTCTACATTTCTCTTCCCGACGGTTCCACGCTGACCTACGATCTCTATCAGCCGATGAACCAAACTCACGATGAGGAAATCACAGTTGCCGTCTGCCCTGGTGTTGGCAACTCATCGGAGAGTGTCTACATTCGAACCTTCGTCCACTACGCTCAGATTCACGGCTATAGGATTGCAGTGCTTAATCATATCGGAGTAATCGATACGATCCAAGTCACATCACCGAGAATTTTCACTTACGGTGAGTCATTTGGGTTTGTTCGACAAAACCAAACAAAGTTCGACGCGCACATCAAACAAAGTTTGAAGGCGCGACGTTGCCAACTTGATTTAAAATATTACGAGTGGTTTAGATTGAAACTTCCATTAGTCAGAACCGCTTGTTGACAACAGAAATGGAGAAAAGAAACATTGCGCGTGTTACAAATTTTTTTGTTAGCGAGTCCGCACAAATGAACAAAACGGGCAACAAAAGAATTTGAAGGTTTGGTAAAAATTCATCCGAAATTTGAGTGATCCCGACGCAGTTAATCATGGACCGATAAACATTTAGACTGCCGGTGAACTGTCACAATACCGATGGATTTCCCACGAATTTGTTTGTTTTGCAGTTTAGAATTTTGTTTACTCCCAACGTCGTCATTGACTCAACGTGTGCAGACTCTTAACGTTCTTTTGTTGCTTGCAGGCCACACTGACGATTACGCAGCAATGGTTGCCAGCTTAGTCAAGAAATATCCGAACACTCATCTGATTGCTGTTGGCTTTAGCTTAGGTGGAAATTTGATCACAAAATATCTTGGTGAGAAGAACGTTCCGAAGCCATCAAACATCATCGGTGGTATTTCGATCTGTCAAGGCTACGATGCCACAAAGTAAGACTGTCATTTCTTCACCTTTTGACTACTTCTAACACTTCATGTTATCAACAGAGCTACTCAGTTCTTGCTAAAGTGGCAGAACTTCCAACGATTCTACTTGTACGTGCTCACAGAGAACGTCAAGAGCATCATCATGAAGCACAAGAAAGTTTTGCTTTCTGATGAAGTCAAACGCAAGTTCAATCTAAACGAACGTGAGATTGTTGCAGCTGCAACGCTTCCCGAGCTCGACGACGCATACACTCGTAAAATCCACAACTTCTCTTCCACCTATGAGATGTACAAGTGGAGCTCTTGCATTAATTACCTGCCGAACATAGAGAAGCCGATCGTTTTCATCAACGCTTTAGACGATCCTCTTGTGCCTGAAGTTTTGCTGCAACCGATTCGTGATTTCGCTGGTAAGAAACAATTTTAATTGATGCAGAGTGGTCATTTAACTTCTCGACTTTCCACGAAAACAGAATCACATCCGAAAGCTTTATACATCGAATGTCACCATGGCGGCCATCTAGGTTTCTACGAAGGCGGTTTGATCAACCCCAATCCGCTTACGTGGCTAGACCGAATCCTCGTCTCCCTACTAGGAGGCCTCGCTTTCGCCAACAGCGAGGTGTCAATTAAAAGGCCGGCGAAGCTGGTCATGTAGAAAGAGTTTCTGGCGACCCTCCCTCGAGGGCCGTGGGACCTGATGCTCATCATGTTCGACTACATAACAACGGGATTTTTGAAGTTTTTCAGGAAGAAGAACTAAATTTGTTTCAAAGACGAGTTCGAGACTCTTCTCGCTCAACTTTTCGAGCCATTCCCTCATTTGTAGTCGTACTGATGTTAGTCATTTAGCTATAAGTTGGTCTGTCCTCCGTCTGACGGAGTCGACAAGTAGTCAGAACCGTTCAAAATGGATTGAAGAGCTACAACACATAAGATAATTCAATGTGATAAAATATTTACTGGAACTTCACATATTCTCTGAGAACTGAAGATCACTTCGAAGATTGTCTCCGATCCAAGCAAAACCTTGAGAGTTCTTAAACTTTGATCACTTTTGGTCAAGGAGCTCTTCGAACATTGTTTGAAAGATGAGGCTGAAAGGATTATCGCCGACAGGACTGATCTTTGTACCGCACTTTCGCATCGTCGCACGACCGTTTGACAATTAAATAAATCGAAATATGAATTTCGTATTCATCAAAACCATCACTCAAACATATCGTCCTGCAGGTCGCAATCCTTTCAGTCTCAATGAGCAGCTATGGCTAGCTAAGATTCTAGATTTTAGAACGTAGAACATGATGAAAGCTTTAAATAGCGATACTGCTTTGAAGAGGACAGAAGAATTTTTTACTCAATCGTGACAGAAAACTTGCGACAGATCCTGAAGCTCATTTAAATGAACCCAAATGCAAAGATAAAATAATCGTGTTGGAAGTGGAGATGACTTGAAGATCCTTCAACACATTCCGATGGTGAAATTTGCTTTGAAATTCAGTATTTTTAATCGGTTTTCTTTCCAAACGAAAACTCTCAACCTACTTACAATTAAACACAACCAAACTTGGCCCCGCTAAATAGCAAATGATTTTGTTTAGTCGCCAGCTTTCTTAGGAGTAATTAGAGGTGCGCAAAGAAGCTCAATGAAGTTCGTAACTCATTAACACTAAAATATGCTTTGATATAAAAACTCTGGGAATGTCCAACTGTCGATCACACCGGAAGAATTTATTTGTCAAGTTAAACGAAACTCCACGACAATATTTTTTACAACTTCGATCGACAAGAACAAGCAGCAACTGGGAAATTTATGTTTAATGTAAAACCAAAAACAAATAAAATAAAACAAATTAATGTCTTTAATTCGAGTGTTTGTTTCAAGCTTTAAGTTCCTCTGAATTCACCATGAAGTCTTGATGTCTTTGAACGCTTAGACGAGTAAATCTTCAGAGTATTTTGATGGATATTCATGGAAACTTGCCCGCTCCGCTTTGAACGTTCCTATGGCGCAGTGGAAAGCGCGCTGGACTTCTAATCCTAGGGACTCGACCACTTTCTGCATTGATCACGATTTTCACTTCCTCGTCTATTGAGCCAATGAATTCCTGATGTATTTCTGAATGTCATCGACAACTCAACACATTTCTGGTCACAAGAACCTTAGAGTCCTTGTGGCGCAGTGGAAAGCGCAGTGGCCTCCGAAATGAAGAAGCTAGCCAAAGGTCGAGGGTTCGAATCCCTTCCTGGACTATAGCGGTTGAAGCTTTCTTTTTTTCATTCACAGATATTTGATATTTCAGATCAGTCAAGCTTAAATAATTTATTTTCTTCAAACTAAAAAGTAAATTCATCGAGTTCGTTAGAAATCGGTTCGATATTCAACCAGATGCCGTGAACTGGCCGCCAGCCTGGGTAATCGTTACGAAACTCAAGCGGAAGCTTCGTTTTCTTGTTGACTGTGACTTTAAAGTTCTTCAACAGCAAAGCAATGGCGAAGCGAGATTGGAGTTGCGCGAATCTAGAAGACAATTCATCAGCATCGAGTTGTGACAGTCTTTAACATTCTTACTTGTATCCAATGCAAATTCTTGGGCCTTCACCGTAGGGAAGGAAGGCGAATGGATGGCGACTTGAAATGTTTTCTTTCGTAAATCTCTCTGGATCAAACCTTTCGGGGTCTGGGAAGTATTGCGGGTCCATGTGGAAAATATAGTTGGATATGATGATCTGAGTTCCTTTGTCGATCTTCATTTTTGTATCGGGAATCACGTAATCTTCTTCCGCTTTGCGCAGTATCATGAAGATTGGAGGATTGAGTCGCATCGATTCTGAAACCAAACCAAATCAATAAACATAAGTTGACCTAGCCAGTTCATGAGGCTTACCATTAAAAACTTGGTTCAAATATTCCATTTCCATCAACGCTTCGTATGTTAGTCTTCCGCCGTATTTGGCAATCTTTGTCCGTATTTCATGTCGAGCTTTTTCTTGAACGTCATTGTGTGATGCGATTTGGAACAAAGTGAACTCCATTGCCACGCTTGAGTTTTCGAATCTAAATAACAAAATTGATAATTGTTTAGAGCTTCAGAGGTCAATTGAATCAACTTTATTCTTACCCAGCAAAAAAGAAGACGAAAGCTTGCGCTGCGATCTGGTTGAACGTCAATTTCTCCGTTTCCTGTTCTCCAGTTTCACCGTCTAAGATTCCGTAGTTCTTCAGCTGGATCAGCAGCTGCAGAAAGTCGTTCCTAACTACATCATTTGCCTCGCGATAGTCGACAGTTTCCCTCATCATGTTCATGAAGAAGCTCGACACTTGTGGCGGAATCAAAGGAAGACGAAGCTTTCTCGATAGATCTTGAAATGTCACTTTGAATATCATCGGAACGCTGTCAAGGCTAAAACTGTCGCACAGCTTCTTCGTCACTGTGAAAAGTTCGTTTTCCGGATTATGCAAACAATCAAAGTCGATACCGAAAGCTGTTGATCCCAGAATGTCTGCTGAGAACCTTGAGCTTAAGCATTTAATTTCGAAAGGTGTTCGAGTTTCAGCTAATTGCTCCAACACTTCAACGAATCTATCTCCGATCCGCTCTATCGTGGTGTACATCATCTTCATCTTTCCACCACTGAAAGCTGGCGATAATTTGTTCCTGAATACTCTCCACTTGACGCCCGCCAGGTTGAAGAGATGAGCTGAGATCGGATCGTCTCTCTCGTTGTAGTAAAATCCGTGATCGTGGAACTTCGAAAACTCTCTCACCAAAACCGTTTTCGCCAGTTCGGGATCAGTGATCAGCAAGGCTGGCGCAACGGACATGAAAATTCCAACCGCTGGAGTTTTGCCCTTGAATTCATTGTAAATTTGTGTCAGCCTCGCATTCCAACTATCTGAAGATCCAACGCCAGACATGTTTCCAGCTAAGAACTTCATTGTCGGTTCTGGTCCAGGAACGTTGCGTTCCTTCCAATATGCGAACCTTTTTTTAAGCCACCAGAAGCCTAAAACTGCAGCAGGCGTAAGGAAGTAGATAATAAAGTTAACGACGAAGTTTATCCAAGTCATTTCGTGCACACGCAATCGACCAAGGTTTAGAAAAGACTGAAGAGTCTTGTTTGCCGTTGGCTCTCTGGAAAAAAATGAATTCTTTGACATCACACACATCGATCTGGAAATCAAAACAAATCCACACATCGATAGGAACCAGTTGGGGGGACAAACACATTTGGAGAACAAGTTTTTGGCCTAAAGAGGGCTTTCATCTAAAAATGATTTATTTGGTTCATGGGCGGCAATAACTTTAATCACATTAGCTGAGTCCACGTGCTAGTTGAAAAACTTGGCACAGTGATAAGCGGTCGTTGACATAGATAAAAGATACGGTTGGTTCATCTTGGAAGCGCAGTTGACCCCGCAGACAGCGTCGGGATTCGCTCAACGTTGAGCCAGATGCCATCGATCACCGACCAGCCCACGTAATCTTTCCTAAACTCGAGGGGAATTTTTGTCTTCTTGTTCAGCGTAAGCTTGAAGTTCTTTAGCAGCAACGCAATAGCAAAGCGAGATTGAAGTTGCGCGAATCTGTCGATGGTTCTGTCAGTCACAAACGATTCTATTGACATTCACTTACTTCGATCCAATGCAATTTCTGGGACCGTCTCCAAACCCTAGAAAAGTCGATGGATGGCGTGTGGCGATGTTCTCCTTAGTGAATCTTTCCGGGTTGAATGATTCGGGATCTGGATAAAAGTTTGAATCTCTATGGAAGATGTAGTTCGATATGAGCAGGTGTGTTCCTTTGTCGATCCTCATCTTTGTCCCAGGAATCTCATAATCTTCTTCGGCTTTTCTCACTATGTAGAAGATTGGCGGGTGCAGTCGAATCGTTTCTAAAATGATTATCGTAACATTGATCATCGGAGCGTAAAGCTTCGTTGCATGTCTTGCCATGAAACACTTGGTTCAAATACTCCATTTCCATCAGAGCTTCGTAGGACAACCGTCCGTTGTACTTTGCTATCTTCTCGAAAACCTCTTGACGAGCTTTCTCTTGAACGTCTTGGTGTGACGCGATCTGGTATAGAGTTAAGTTCATCGCGGTGCTTGAATTCTCGAACCTAAAATACAAATTTTAAATCAGAGATTGCTGCTCTGTGTTTTGGAGCCGATGATTCTCACCCAGCAAAAAAGAAAATGAAAGCTTGAGCTGCAATCTCGTTGAACGTTAAGTTGTCAGTCTCCTTTTCTCCAGTTTCGCCGTCCAAGATTCCATAATTCTTGAGCTGAATGAGAAGCTGCAGGAAATCGTTTCTCACCACATCATTTGCCTCGCGATAGTCAACAGTTTCTCTAAGCATTTTCATGAAAAAGTTGGCGGTGTGTGGCGGGATCAAGGGAAGTCGAAGTTTCCGCGAAAGGTCTTGAAACGTCATCTTGAAAAGCATTCCGAAGTCGTTCACTGCGAAGTGACTCATGAGCTTGAGAATCACGTCGAACAACTCGTTGTCTGGATTGTGCAAGCAATCGACGTCTATTCCGAAAGCTGTTGAGCCTAACACGTCTGTCGTGAACCTAGAGCTCAAATTCTTGACATCAAACGATTTTCCCTCGATAGCAAACTGATTTAAGACTCCAACAAAGCGATCGCCAATCTGTTCGATCGACGAATACATCATCTTGATCTTCCCAGCGCTAAACGCCGGCGATAATTTGCTTCGGAACAGTCTCCACTTTTCGCCTTCAAAGTTGCCGAGATGAGCGGATAGCGGGTCGTCTCTCTCATTGAAGTAAAAGCCGTGGCCATGAAACTTTGAAAAGTCTCTCACCATGATCGTTCTCGCGAGCTCTGGATCTGTGATTAGTAACGCTGGTACTATCGATGCAAAAAATCCAACAGCCGGAGTTTTGTCTTTGTATTCGTTGTATATTTCATTAAGTCTCTCGGGTAAGCTGACCTTGGATCCAACGCCTGACATGTTTCCACCTAAATTCCATGGCGGCTCTGGGCCGGGAACATTGCGGTCCTTCCAGTAGGAGAATCTTTTGCGTAGCCACCAGTAGCTCAAAACTGCCGCTGGCGTGAGAAAGTAGAGACTAAAGTTGAGAAAAAAGCTTATCCAACCCATCGCACGCGTGCGATCTCTTCAACGCTTCCACACCAACTGAATATCTCGCTCATCTTTACCAGAAAAGTTCTCTCGGAATATTACACACTGAAGCATGAAAAATCAAAACAAAGCAACACACGCGAAATTAGATAACCGGAATATCAAACAGAAGCTCGTAAACAAGTTCCAGGAAAAAAGTTCTACATATTTCGATCCAGGTGGAAGTCGTTGCGTCAAGATTGCATGCAAGGTGTTGATGAAAACGAAAGTGAATCAGACGAGAAAATTATTTTATTTAACTCATGACGGTCGTCGTGCCATCAGATGACGTCGAGATTCGCTCTATGTTCAACCAAATCCCATTTTTCACTGCAATTCCTGGATGTTCTTCCTGGAGCTCCAGAGGAACTTTCGTCCTTTCGTTGACTGAGATTTTGAAGTCCTTCAACAGCAGAGCGATAGCAAAGCGTGACTGAAGTTGCGCGAATCTAGAAGACATTTCATCAGATCTTGTAAACATTTTACTAAAATGCTGAGTCACTTGTATCCGATGCAATTCCTCGGACCTTCGCCAAACGGAAGAAAAGTCATTGGATGGCGACTTGCAATGTTCTCTTTCGTGAATCTTTCAGGATCAAATTTCTCTGGTTCCGGGAAGTATTGCGGGTCCATGTGAAAGAAATAATTCACGACAAGAAGTTTAGAGTTTTTATCGATTCTCATGTTCGTGCCGGGGATGTTGTAATCCTCGTTGGCTCTTCGGACCAATCCAAACACTGGCGGATGGATCCGTATCGCTTCTAGAAATTCAATACAGCTAAATTAATATTCCTGTCAGAAGTTTTCGCCGCCATACCCATGAACACTTGGTTCAAATATTCCATTTCCATCAAAGCTTCGTATGTCATACTTCCGTCATATTTCGCAATCTTCTCCAAGATTTCTTGACGAGCCTTTTCTTGGATGAACTGATGAGACGCTAGTTGGTACAACGTGAAGTTCATTGCTGTACTCGAGTTCTCAAAACTACAAACAGAAAATCGAAAGTTAGTTGAAAATGGACGTTTAACAACGTCTTGAATATCCTCTTACCCAGCAATGAAGAAAATAAAAGCTTGGGCTGCAATCTGATTAAACGTCAATTTTTCCGTTTCCTGTTCTCCAGTTTCACCATCTAAGATTCCGTAGTTCTTCAACTGGATCAGCAGCTGCAGGAAATCATTTCGAGTTTCATCGTTTGTCTCGCGATAGTCGACAGTGTCTTTCAGCATCTTCATGAAGAAATTCGTGAAACTTTTTGGAAGTACCGTCAGGTGAAGCTTTCTTGAAAGTTCGATGAACGTCATTTTGAACATCACGAGAGGATTTGTAAGGTAGAACGTTTCAAGCAGCCTCCTCATGACGTTAAAGAACTCGTTATCCGGGTTGTGCAAGCAATCGATGTCGATGCCAAAAGCTGTTGAACCCAAAACGTCAGCCGTGAACCTCGAACTTAAGTTCTTGACATCAAAAGGAACTAAACTGTCGGCAAGTTCGCCTAGCACTTCAGTGAATCGCTCGCCGATCTGTTCGATTGATGAATACATCATCTTTATTTTGCCAGTGCTAAACGCCGGCGACAGTTTATTTCTGAATATCCTCCACTTGGCGCCTTCAAAACTTCCGAGATGAGCGGTAAGCGGATCATCAATTTCATTGTAGTACATTCCGTGATCATTGAATTTGCCAAAGTCTCTTATGAGAATTGTTCTCGCCAACTCGGGATCAGTGATCAGCAACATCGGAATGACTGATCCGAAAATCCCAACAACTGGAGCTTTGTCCTTGAATTCTCTGTAGATTTCAGTTAGCCTTGTAAGCATGTGAACTTTCGTTCCAACGCCTGAAAAGTTTCCAGCTAGAAAAGTCCACGTCGGTTCTGGGCCAGGAACGTTTCGTTCCTTCCAGTAGAGAGATCGCCTATGAAGCCACCAGTAAAATAAAGCTGTGACCGGTGTCAGGAAGTAGAGAACAAAGTTTAAGACGAAGTTTACCCAAGTCATTTTGCACACGCGTTCGATCAAGGTTTAGCAAAGACTGAAGAGTTTCTTATTTGCCGCTTGCTCTCAGCAGCTTCAACATGTCCACACATGCTCAATCAAAAGCCAAAACAAGTCTTCACACAGCTGAAATCGCTTAAGAAGCAAGCTGGTTATCGTGTGTTAGAAACGTCATCGAGCTTCTGAAGAAGATGAAATAATTTTGGCGATTGTAAATTTATGAGAACAGTCACGTTCTCTGTCTGCTGCTCGTTGTCAGATGATTTCGTTTGTTATTCCAGGCATTGCCCCCGAATAAATAAATAAATCACAATCCAAAACATGCAATCAAAGAATTGACAATTTATTTAGAATTTAAAAGATCAACGACTGAGATTCAGATTCTCTCGACGTTGAGCCAAATGCCATTGATGACTGACCAGCCGGGGTAATTTATGTCGAAGTGAAGTGGCTGTTCCGTCTTGTTGTTGAGTGTTAAGTGGAAATTCTTAAGCAGAAGCGCGATAGCAAGACGAGATTGAAGTTGTGCGAAGCTGTGAAAGATGAAGAATTTCAAATGATCTGAAAGTTTTAATTAGAAATCTTTTCACTTACCGATTGCCAATACAAATCCTTGGGCCTTCACCGAAAGGAAGAAACGTCATCGGATGACGGTTAGCGATGTTCTCTTTCGTAAACCTGTCTGGATCGAACCTTTCAGGGTTTGGGAAGTATTGCGGGTCCATGTGGAAGCTGTAGTTAGAAATGAAGACTGTCGTGCCCTTGTCGATCTTCATCTTGCTGTTAGGAACTACATAGTCCTCGCTTGCCTTGCGCATGATCAAATACACTGGCGGGTTCAGTCTCATTGCCTCTATTGAATCAACAGCTTGAGAACTAATCAAACTACAAATATCTTTCTCTTACCGTTGAAAACTTGATTCAAATATTCCATTTCCATCAAAGCTTCGTAGCTGAGCTTTCCGTCGTGTTTGGCAATTTTATCCAAAACTTCCGCTCTAGCTTTCTCCTGAATTTCTTTGTGGGTCGCAAGCTGGTAGAGAGTGAAGTTCATGGCCGTGCTAGATGTCTCATATCTGGAGTAAACATTGATTAAAGTTCTTATCAGTTGACCGAGTTTGTAATTTTCTCACCCTGCAAAGAAGAACACGAACGCTTGCGCGGCTATCTCGTTGAATGTCATCTTTTCGATCTCTTTTTCGCCGGGTTCACCATCCAAGAATCCTTTGTTTTTAAGTTGAATCAGCAATTGCAGGAAATCGTTTCGGTTTACCTTGTTTTTCTCGCGATATTCGACAGTCTGTGTCAAAAGGTTGACGAAGTATTGCGCACAGTCAGGAGGATGCAGTGGAATGCGAAGTTTCCTTGAAAGATCTTTGAACGTTTGTTTAAAAACCATTCCAAGATTTGAAGCATTAAAAGCTTTCATCATTCTGTTAGCGACATCGAACAGTTCGTGCTCTTCATTACTCAGTGTGTTTATATCCAAACCAAAAGCAGTGGAACCAACGACATCGGTCGTAAATCTCATGCTCAAGTTCTTCACATCGAACGCACTTTGATCCGTTG
Source organism: Smittia sp. YW1114-2 (assembly GCA_033064975.1). Classification (NCBI taxonomy): domain Eukaryota; kingdom Metazoa; phylum Arthropoda; class Insecta; order Diptera; family Chironomidae; genus Smittia; species Smittia sp. YW1114-2. Next base: position 14,776,528 of record CP093832.1, on the reverse strand, counting down.
CATGTTTATCCAGAACTGCAACAAAGCGATCGCCGGTCTGTTCAATTGACGAGTACATCATTTTCAATTTGCCTGATGTGAACGTGGGCGAAAGTTTGTTGCGGAACAATTTCCACTTGGCGCCTTCGATGTTGAAGAGATGCGCAGATAGCGGATCGTCTCTTTCGTTGTAGTACATTCCGTGATCGTGAAACTTTGTGAAATCTCTAATTAAAATAGTTTTCGCCAGTTCCGGATCGGTGACCAGAATAGTGGGAGCGATTGACATGAAAAATCCAACGGCCGGTGTTTTATCTTTGAATTCGTTGTAGAATTCATTCATCTTCGTCGGAAAACTGACCTCAGTGCCCATGCCCGTCATGTTACCAGCCAGATATTTCCATGTCGGTTCGGGTCCGGGCACATTCCGATCTTTCCAGAACGAGAACTTTTTCTGCAACCACAAATAACCAAGAACCGCTGCCGGTAACACAAAGTACAGAACAAAATTGACCACAATGCTAAGAAATCCCATCGCACGATCAGCTCTGAGCTGCGTTTCTGGAAAGACTGACCGATTTTGTTTTCTCGCCACTCAGAACCTCAATGTAAATAAAATATTTACACACTCACAACGTTGCGTCGATTGAGATTTTCTCTTTTTGGAAAGAATTGAATGGCTAGCTAGATGATAATTTCAAGATAAGCCAAGCAGGAACGAAAATACTTTTAGGGTGTGAAAGCGAAATTCGAGAAGTTCTGACTTCTTATCAGCACAGTTGTTTGCTGACACTGGCGAAGGTTGTGTCCGAATATTTTTGAGTCAGCGTAATTCCCTTTTGCTTCGATTGTAGAACTCGAGTCAAACGGTTTTCATAAAACAAAGTCGATCTGTCTAATTTGAATAATCGCATGAAATAGGTTTTTCCTATTTTTTACTTGTGTTAAGGCGTTTAAATTCCGTTCAATAGATAAAATGGGAAAAACTTGATTTTTGGAGGATCGTTGTATGAGGGTACCAGAAGGACCGGGCCGATCGTGCCCATCTACGAACTCATCCTTCCTTTTTTGAAAGCAAACAAGTTAGTGAAGAAATGAAGTCGATTGTTCATTCCGTTCGAAAGTTATCGCACCGACAAACATCCCACATCCGCCGGACTGAAAAAATTATACTGCATTTTCGGGCTCAGGAATGTTGGCAAGTTCCAGAAAAATGATAAAAAGTGGGTGTTGAAATTTTTTGGCCCGATGGAAAACAATACTTGGCCCTCCTCTGGAGTGGCCAAGTGATATTACAATCTTTTTATTTTATCTTCGCTCTTTGTTGACCAAAAGAAAAAGATATTCACAAAACCAAGAAACTTTATTTACTATTTACTATTAACACAGAAGAATCAGCTAACAGACAGAAAATCTAAAATCTAAATTATACGCTTTTTGAAAATATTAGATCCTTTCTACTCTCAACCAGATTCCTCCGATAGGCGACCAGCCTGGATAATCATTCTCGAACTTGAGCGGTTCCTTCGTTACTTCGCTCAGAGAGAGATTGAAGTTCTTTAGTAATAAAGCGATTCCAAAACGTGATTGCAGTTGAGCGAAACTATGGAAGATAATTAAAAGTGAAGATGTAGATTCAAGTAGATTTCGAAAGCTCCGCCACTTTTTATGAAACATTTTCTTACCGATTTCCAATACAAATTCTTGGGCCTTCACCGAATGGAAGGAAAGTCATTGGATGACGGCTTGCGATATTTTCTTTCGTAAACCTGTCTGGATCGAACTTTTCAGGGTCTGGATAGTATTGTGGATCATTGTGGAAGCAAGTGCTAGCAATCGTGACTTGTGTTCCTTTGTCGATCTTCATCTTCGTGTTCGGAATTATGTAATCTTCGTTAGCTTTGCGGATTAACAAAAACACAGGCGGGTGTAATCTCAGAGCCTCTGAAATGAGAAGAAAGTTAGAACAATTATCTGTAATTGCATTGTAGACCAACCGTTGAAAACTTGATTCAAGTATTCCATTTCCATCAAAGCTTCGTAGCTGAGTTTTCCGTCGTGCTTGGCGATTTTCTCCAGAACTTCCGCTCGAGCTTTTTCCTGAACATCTTTGTGCTTTGCTAGTTGATACAAAGTAAAGTTCATGGCCGTGCTTGAGGTCTCAAATCTGGAATAAAAATCGATTACCTTGTCATCAAGGAACATATATGGACTTTGTTATCACCCTGCGAAGAAGAAGACGAACGCTTGTGCGGCTATCTCGTTGAACGTCATTTTTTCGACTTCTTTTTCTCCGGATTCTCCATCCAAAAATCCTTTGTTTTTAAGCTGAAGCAGCATCTGAAGAAAGTCATTTCTCTTCACACCTTGCTTCTCACGATTTTCTACAGTTTGCGTGAGAAGGTTCATGAAAAACTGAGCGCAGTCCGCGGGAAACAACGGAAGACGAAGGTTTCTTGACAAATCTTGAAACGTTTGCTTGAAAATCCCTAAAGGGTTTTTGAAGCTGAATGAATCCATCAACTTCTTCGTTACTGCAAACAGTTCAACGTCCGGGGTTTTCAATGAATTTATGTCGATCCCGAACGCTGTCGATCCGACGACATCAACAGTGAATCTCATGCTCAAGTTCTTTACATCGAACGCACTTTCATTTTCAGCCAGTTTTTCCAAAACTTCAATGAAGCGATCGCCAGTCTGTTCAATTGACGAGTACATCATTTTCAATTTGCCTGATGTGAACGTGGGCGAAAGTTTATTGCGGAAAATTTTCCATTTTGTTCCTTCCATGTTGAAGAGATGTGCGGACAACGGATCGTCTTTTTCATTGTAATACGTTCCATGGTTCTGGAATTTATTGAAGTCTCGAATGAAGATTGTCTTAGCCAGTTCTGGGTCCGTGACTAGAAGACTCGGAGTCGCTGACATGAAAATTCCCACAGCGGGAGTTTTGTCTTTGTATTCTTTGTAGATTTGCTCAAGTTTTTCGGGTAAGCTAAGCTTGGTGCCAACGCCCGTCATGTTCCCAGCCAGATATTTCCATGTGGGTTCTGGACCGGGAACATTTCGCTCCTTCCAGAATGAAAATCTTTTCTGCAACCACAAATAGCCGACGACTGCCGTTGGTAAAACAAGATACAGAACAAAATTCACGAGTAAACTGATCAAGCTCATTTTAGATATATTTCTCTGAACGACCCAAGAATGACTAAAGAGAATTTTGTGTTTCGCATCGCATTTATTACTTGAGTTAACTAACACTCAAGCTCACGCCAGCGTTGTTTTCGCTCACATCGACAAAACTCGGCCTTCATAACTCTTCAAATCAAAACATTTGTTATCTTCAGTTTTATTAAAATCCGATAACTGAGATTCACCTAAGTTGCTTTCGTTAATCAAAAGCTTTCAAACCAAATCAGTCATGGATATTTTTCTAAAGATTCCCGTAAAAACTTTTTATTACACGCTTCAACTCTTTTTCAACTTTCAATCTTGGATGCCCACGCAAATCGCGGCCCAGTTCTTGACCTTCTATATTTATCAATTAAAAATAAAACTTTTTTTAAAGTTGTTAAGCCGTTTATTGATCTTAAACTCCTTCAACTTTTAACCAGATTCCATTGGGAACCAACCAGCCGGGAAAACCATTGTCGAACTGAAGTGGCGTCTGCGTTTTTTCGCTAAGAGTTAAGTTGAAGTTCTTCAGCAGCAAAGCGATAGCAAATCGGGACTGAAGTTGAGCGAAACTGTGAAAGAGATTTATTTCGAAAAGCTTTTAAAATGTCCTGAAGATTTATAAAGGAAGTTCTCACCGATTTCCAATACAAATTCTTGGGCCCTCACCAAATGGAAGGAAAGTCATTGGATGGCGACTTGCAATATTCTCTTTCGTGAACCTGTCTGGATCGAACCTTTCAGGGTCTGGGAAGTATTGCGGGTCTTTATGGAAGCAAGTGGTTGCTACGGTGACTTGTGTTCCCTTGTCGATCTTCATCTTCGTGTTTGGAATTACGTAATCTTCAGTAGCTTGACGGACCAACAAAAACACTGGCGGATGTAATCTCATCGCCTCTGTAATTTATGCAAGGTTAGTTCGGTAATCAATCAGCTTATGTTTTTGCATCACCGTTGAAAACTTGATTCAAGTATTCCATTTCCATCAAAGCTTCGTAGCTGAGTTTTCCGTCGTGCTTGGAGATTTTCTCAAGAACTTCAGTTCGAGCTTTCTCCTGAATATCTTTATGTTTTGCTAGTTGATACAAAGTGAAGTTCATGGCCGTGCTTGAGGTCTCAAACCTATATAAGGACTCAATTAAAAATAATCACTGACCGATTCTGGAAATGGTTATCACCCTGCGAAGAAGAAGATAAACGCTTGCGCGGCTATCTCGTTGAACGTCATTTTTTCGACTTCTTTTTCTCCTGACTCTCCATCCAGAAATCCTTTATTCTTTAGTTGAATCAACAACTGAAGAAAGTCGTTCCTTTTCACACCGTTATTCTCACGGTCTGAGACAGTTTTGGAGAGAAGGTTCATGAAAAATTGAGCGCAGTCCTCGGGCATTAGCGGAATGCGAAGTTTTCTCGAAATATCTTGGAACGTTTGCTTAAAAATCATCCCAGGATTTCTGAAGTTGAAAGAATCCATCAGTTTTCTTGCAACAGCAAACAGCTCAGCGTCTGAGTTTGACAAAGAGTTTATATCGATTCCAAAAGCAGTTGACCCGACAACGTCAACCGTAAATTTCATGCTCAATTCTTTCACATCGAATGAACTGTGATCTTTAGCAAACTCATTTAATACTTTGATAAAACGGTCGCCTGTCTGCTCGATTGACGAGTACATCATTTTCAATTTGCCTGATGTGAACGTGGGCGAAAGTTTGTTGCGGAACAACTTCCACTTGGCGCCTTCGATATTGAAGAGATGGGCGGACAACGGATCGTCTTTTTCATTATAATAAGCTCCATGATTTTGAAATTTGCTGAAGTCCCGAATAAGAATCGTTTTAACCAACTCTGGATCTGTGAGTAAAAGGCTCGGGATGGCTGACATGAAAATTCCCACAGCGGGAGTTTTGTCTTTGTATTCTTTGTAGATATGCTCAAGTTTTTCGGGTAAGCTAAGCTTGGTGCCAACGCCCGTCATGTTGCCAGCCAGATATTTCCATGTGGGTTCTGGGCCGGGAACATTTCGCTCCTTCCAGAATGAAAACCTTTTCTGCAACCACAAATAGCCGACAACTGCCGTTGGTAAAACAAGATACAGAACAAAATTCACGAGTAAACTGATCAAGCTCATTTTAGATATATTTCTCGTGAACGACCCAAGAATGACTAAAGAGAATTTTGTGTTTCGCATCGCATTTATTACTTGAGTTAACTAACACTCAAGCTCACGCCAGCGTTGTTTTCGCTCACATCGACAAAACTCGGCCTTCATAACTCTTCAAATCAAAACATTTGTTATCTTCAGTTTTATTAAAATCCGATAACTGAGATTCACCTAAGTTGCTTTCGTTAATCAAAAGCTTTCAAACCAAATCAGTCATGGATATTTTTCTAAAGATTCCCGTAAAAACTTTTTATTACACGCTTCAACTCTTTTTCAACTTTCAATCTTGGATGCCCACGCAAATCGCGGCCCAGTTCTTGACCTTCTATATTTATCAATTAAAAATAAAACTTTTTTTAAAGTTGTTAAGCCGTTTATTGATCTTAAACTCCTTCAACTTTTAACCAGATTCCATTGGGAACCAACCAGCCGGGAAAACCATTGTCGAACTGAAGTGGCGTCTGCGTTTTTCGCTAAGAGTTAAGTTGAAGTTCTTCAGCAGCAAAGCGATAGCAAATCGGGATTGCAGTTGAGCGAAACTGTGAAAGAGATTTATTTCGAAAAGCTTTTAAAATGTCCTGAAGATTTATAAAGGAAGTTCTCACCGATTTCCAATGCACATTCGCGGACCTTCACCGAATGGAAGGAAAGTCATTGGATGGCGACTTCCAATGTTCTCTTTCGTAAACCTGTCTGGGTCAAACCTTTCAGGGTCTGGATAGTATTGCGGATCATTGTGGAAGCAAGTGCTAGCAATCGTGACGGGTGTTCCCTTGTCGATCTTCATCTTCGTGTTTGGAATTACGTAATCTTCGTTAGCTTGACGGACCAGTATAAACAATGGCGGGTGCATTCTCAGAGCCTCTGAAATCAAATATAAGTGAGATCAATGATCTTTGATTGTTTTGGACCAACCGTTGAAAACTTGATTTAAGTATTCCATTTCCATCAAAGCTTCATAACTGAGCTTTCCATCGTGTTTGGCCATCGTTTCCAAGATTTCAGTTCGAGCTTTTTCCTGAACATCTTTGTGTTTCGCTAGTTGATACAAAGTGAAGTTCATGGCCGTGCTTGAGGTCTCAAAGCTGAAATTGAAATCGATTAATTTTTTATCATTTAACCGAAAATAGAAATGGCTATCACCCTCCAAAGAAGAAGATAAATGCTTGCGCGGCTATCTCGTTGAACGTCATTTTTTCGACTTCTTTTTCTCCGGATTCTCCATCCAAAAACCCTTTGTTTTTAAGTTGAAGCAGCATCTGAAGAAAGTCATTCCTCTCCACACCGTTATTCTCACGGTCTGAGACAGTTTTGGAGAGAAGGTTCATGAAAAATTGAGCGCAGTCCGCGGGAAACAACGGAAGACGAAGGTTTCTTGACAAATCTTGAAACGTTTGCTTAAAAATCATCCTAAAGGATTTCTGAAGCTGAAAGAATCCATCAGTTTTCTTCGCAACAGCAAACAGCTCAGCGTCTGGGGTTTTCAAAGAGTTTATATCGATTCCAAAAGCAGTCGACCCGACAACGTCAACCGTAAATTTCATGCTCAAGTTCTTTCACATCGAATGAACTGTGATCTTTAGCAAACTCATTTCCAATACTTTGATAAAACGGTCGCCTGTCTGCTCGATTGACGAGTACATCATTTTCAATTTGCCTGATGTGAACGTGGGCGAAAGTTTGTTGCGGAACAACTTCCACTTGGCGCCTTCGATGTTGAAGAGATGGGCGGACAACGGATCGTCTTTTTCATTATAATAAGCTCCATGATTTTGAAATTTGCTGAAGTCCCGAATAAGAATCGTTTTAACCAACTCTGGATCTGTGAGTAAAAGGCTCGGCATGGCTGACATGAAAATTCCCACAGCAGGAGTTTTGTCTTTGTATTCTCTGTAGATTTGCTCAAGTTTCTCGGGTAAGCTAAGCTTGGTGCCAACGCCCGTCATGTTGCCAGCCAGATATTTCCATGTGGGTTCTGGGCCGGGAACATTTCGTTCCTTCCAAAATGAAAACCTTTTCTGCAACCACAAATAGCCGACAACTGCAACTGGCAGCACAACATAAAGCACAAAATTGAGAAGTAAACTTGTTAAGCTCATTGCGATGAGTCTCGTGCAACGGATCGGGAATGACTAAAGCAGATATTGTTTCCTACGTCTCATTTATCTGTCTCGAATTTCGCTTAATCACTTGGCCCCCTTCTTCAGGAAGGGCCAAGCATTGGTTCCTGTATTACCAAAAAATGCGAAATTCCAAGTATTTTTAGTTGACCTAAATGCGATTTTAAATGTTTGAAATTGAATGTATCTTTTTAATTTATTCTATAAACTTAGTTTTTAAAAATATTAAACATTCTTCAAATGCAAAGTAGAGCCAAATGGTGCCAAATCTGACAGCCAAGAAGACGAAAAAAAGGCGAAGCCCCGAAATTTTTAGTTTTTGAACATTCGCATTTTGTCTCACACCGTTGAACATGGAATTCTAGCTTGCGTGAATGTGAATGAAAAATACATTTTTTTTAAGGTCGTCTAATATCGAAGAAACGCGAGACTTTTAAAACATTTGAAAGTTTCTTATTCTCTGGTAGGATTTAAGATTTTGTTGACTTTCAACCAGATTCCTCCGATTGGCGACCAACCCGGATAATCGTTTTCAAAACGCAAGGGTTGGTGAGTTTTCTCGCTAAGCATCAAATTGAAGTTTTTCAACAATAAAGCGATGCCAAAACGTGATTGCAGTTGAGCGAAACTATGGAAGATAATTAAAAGTGAAGATGTCGATTCAAGTAGATTTTGAAAGCTTCTTTTTATCAACAAAAGTTCTTACCGATTTCCAATGCACATTCGCGGACCTTCACCGAATGGAAGAAAAGTCATTGGATGTCGACTTGCAATGTTTTCTTTCGTAAACCTGTCTGGATCAAATTTTTGGGGGTCTGGAAAGTATTGCGGATCGTTTTGGAAGCAAATGCTGGCAATGGTGACTTGTGTTCCCTTGTCGATCTTCATCTTCGTGTTCGGAATTATGTAATCTTCGTTAGCTTTGCGGATTAACAAAAACACAGGCGGGTGTAATCTCAGAGCCTCTGAAAAGAGAAGAAAGTCAGAACAATTATGTAATTGTATTGTAGACCAACCGTTGAAAACTTGATTCAAGTATTCCATTTCCATCAAAGCTTCGTAGCTGAGTTTTCCGTCGTGCTTGGAGATTTTCTCAAGAACTTCAGTTCGAGCTTTCTCCTGAATATCTTTATGTTTTGCTAGTTGATACAAAGTGAAGTTCATGGCCGTGCTTGAGGTCTCAAATCTAAAATGAAAATTGATTGACTTTTAGACAAGGAAACAAATGCACAAACTGCTTTCACCCCGCAAAGAAGAAGACGAACGCTTGTGCGGCTATCTCGTTGAGAGTCATCTTTTCATTCTCTTTCCCGGCGTCTTCGCCGTCCAAAAATCCTTTGTTTTTAAGCTGGATCATCAATTGAAGAAAATCATTTCTCTTCACACCTTGCTTCTCACGATTTTCCACAGTTTCTGTGAGAAGGTTCATGAAATATCGAGCGCAGTCTGGAGGGAAAGCGGGTAAACGAAGCTTTCTTGATAAGTTCTGGAAAACTTGTTTGAAAACCAACGCTGGATTCCTAAAGTTGAATCCGTCGATCAATTTTCTTGCGATGGCAAACATCTCTGTGTCTGGATTTGTTAGGCAATTAATGTCGATTCCGAAAGCCGTAGAACCGATGACGTCGAGCGAAAAATACATGCTCAAATTCTTAATATCAAATGCAGTGTGGTCCTTCGCGAACTCATCTAATACTTTGATAAAGCGATCGCCAATCAGTTCTATTGACGAGTACATCATTTTCAATTTGCCTGATGTGAACGTGGGCGAAAGTTTGTTACGCATGTTTCTCCACTTGGCGCCTTCAATATTGAAGAGATGGGCGGACAACGGATCGTCTCGCTCATTGTAGTACATTCCATGATCATGGAATTTCATGAAGTCTTTAATTAAAATAATTTTCGCCAGCTCTGGATCTGTGATAAGAAGACTTGGAGACACTGACATGAAAATTCCCACAGCGGGAGTTTTGTCTTTGTATTCTTTGTAGATTTGCTCAAGTTTTTCGGGTAAGCTAAGCTTGGTGCCAACGCCCGTCATGTTGCCAGCCAGATATCTCCATGTGGGTTCTGGGCCGGGAACATTTCGCTCCTTCCAGAATGAAAACCTTTTCTGCAGCCACAGATAGACGACAACCACTGTGGGTAGCACCAGATAAAGAACAAAATTCGCGAACAAACTGATTAAGCTCATTGTTGATGTTTCTCGTGGAGCGGCTCGGGAGTAACTGAAGCGAATTTCGTGTGGCGGTCACATTTATCTTTATCAAGTTCAGCTGAAGTTTGATCAGCTGTTTTATATTATTTCTCTCACACCGATGAGCTTAAAATTATCAGTTGGTATTTTGGAATATCTACTTGGAATGTTTTTAAAATAATAAAGAGTTCATTGAACGTTAATTTACTCGACATCGCCATAGACTTCATAGAAAATTAAACATGAATTGCACTGTAAACAGAAAACGAAAAAGACAAAGATTTTCAAAAACTGATTCGTTCTCACGAAGTTCATTTCTTCAGTGATCAGAATCGTGATAAGAAAGTTTTATTCAAGTTTCATCAAAAATAATGCTGTAACAAGTTGGCATAAGATAGGTAAGAAACAACGAAATATGCGAGCGACCTTCGATCCTGATATCAAAAAGTTTCCTAATTTGTGTTTCTTCTGCCGTGTGCGCCTCTAAGTGTCAATTTCCTTCTCTACTAATCGATCTCGTATAGCGAACAAGAAGTGAATATAAAATGCAATAAATAAGACAAAAGAGATTAAACTTCACTATAACATTCGAGTGCGTCTCAGCCAGGCAAATGCCCACGGAGAGTTTTACATTTCTTTTTCGTCTTTAAGTTCATTTGTATCAAAAGGAGTCAACAATTTTCAAAAAGTTTCACTACAACAAGGATTTCAATTGGTTTGACCTAGACTAATAGAAAACGCGTAAGCTCAAGTCAATTTTGAATCACTGGCCATCGGAAGATGCGCCGATCTGATAAATTCCATTTTGAAAAACTATAACGATTGTTGAAATATTATCGACTGAGCCTCGAGCGTAGGATTGGAGCGTTATGCTCTTGGCGCCATAGTGCGGCTCGTTCAAATGCTCCCGTATGTACGCGACTGCTTCTTCATTCGAAAATGTATCCCAAAGCCCATCGCTGGCCAATATAAGAAACTGTGGCCTAGAAAGAAATAATCAATTAATTCCAGATCGAAACTTGTCCAAGTCTTTATCATACTTGTGATCTGCCAAATCGAAAGTAAGGATATCGGGATCAGCGATGACTAAGTTTGGCTTCAGAGGATAATCGCCCATTGCTCTCGACGTCGCCAAAATTCCAGAGACTCGCCAGACACCCTTGAAAGCAATAAACCCACCGGCTTCTTGAATTCGTTTATGTTCGCGGGCACTCTGCGGCTTATGGTCGAATGACAACGGGATCGCGTTGCCTTTGAAGTCACACATTACGCCCCTCGAGTCACCGACGTTTGCCACGGTGAGTTTTGAGCCTTCGAGGATAGCAATGAGTGCCGTAGTTCCAGCGACATTAGTTTGGCGCTTTGCTTTCTCCACAAGTTTGTGATCGGCGAAGAGAACTTCATCAGTGATCATCTTGCCATAATTCACTTTGTGGCCGCTGTCAACATAGCATTTGGCATCGAAAGTTTTAGGAGGTGGCGGCGCTTCGCCTGATGCAGTTTGCTGGAACATAGAGAATCCATCCTTTGGTTTGAGCTTCCCCAGGATGTCAGAGTCTATGCCGTTTGCCATTTTGTTGTAGATTTTGTCGTAGATGTCGTCAGCTGCTCTTGAACCTCGCTTCGCACTTGGCTTCCGTTGCAGTAGAGACGTCTCTGGCTCATCTTTCCGTCGTCTATCACCACAAATGAGATCATTATCTTCATCAGCCGAAGTCTGTCGAACTCCGTTCAATCTTCTGCTCTTCGCGATTTGCGACGACTCTGCGATTTTGTTGAACAAGTTCTGAACGAGAATGTCTTTTGCGAAGTCGGCTGCGAACTCTCCGCCGTGACCATCGAAAATAGCAAACATCGAGATACCTGTAGATCCGTTCACGGTCTCCTGAACAACAAATCTGCAGAGAAAGAGGAGCTGATTATTGAGAATCGAAGCAGTTGGCAACCGTCTTGTGATGCAATCGCCTCTCTCTTGCTTCCACCATCGATTATGTTGATAAACATGTGAAAAGTGTCACAGACAAGAGAGAGAAAAGTAGCACGAAGAAGAGGCGATTGCGTACACTTTGGGGGCAATTCAGGATTCTATTAATAGCCAATGCGATGCTTCTTCCTCGAGAGAAGAAGATCGAAGGGGAATCTGCGCGCTTTGCTGTTTTGACTATCAATCAAACTCCGAAAATTTCTTGGGATGATTCCAAGATAATGCAAAACAAAGAAAGAAACTCACCGATCCTCCATTCTGGGTCGTCTGCCTTGAATTGCATACACTGCCGACTGCTTCCTGACCTCTTCCCATGAATCTTTCTCAGCGATTGAGCTCGCGAACGAGATCGAAGACGGAGCGGTCTTGAACTTCAGTGTGTTCGATATGCGGTTCAGGAAGCCGTTAGCGCTGAGCTCGATGGCTTGCAGGTAGAAGCAGAACACGAAGATTATGATGGCGATGAGGAACACTTCGGGGCGCAGGAACAGTCGAAGAAAATGCGTGAAGCTGAAGTTCCCTGGCCGATTGAAGATCCCATACGCGAACTTTGATAACATCTTCATTTGGGACACGCAGGCTTGCTTCAACACTTTCTCTTCTAAGTCATCTTCCATCCGACTAGCGAATTCAATCGAGGCAAACGTAACTAGCGAAAATAATAAAATCGCAATCCAAAACTTAGAAAAATAGTCTGCAAGAGTTTCGAAATTGAGGGGATTTTGACTGAAGGAATTTCACGAGGGGAACGTTGAACTAGAAACTAGAAGTTTCAGGCAAATTAGCTTCAAACTCGAGATCATTTTGCTAGGAGATAACAGAGAGTTCTGTTTCCTAATTTAATAAATGCTTCACCACAAAACAAGACCAGTAAAATTTTTAAAAATATTTGAGGTCGTCAACGTTGGTTTGACGGAGCTGGGAACCCCAAAGCTCATTCAATCTCTATAGCAAACTTACTTAAAGTAAACTACAGTTCATTTAACCGAATAACTATTTCCATTTTCAAGCCATTGCGATCCCCTCGAGCTCTCAGTCGAAATTCAAAATTCGAAGTCAAGAAATTGAAAAGGTTTCTAGTTCTCCCAAAAATAAATGAGCCTGGCGGCGTTTTAATTGTGTTTACTGTGTTCAGACAATGACAATGAACGATAACGAAAATCCATTAAATTCTTTAGTTCTTCCGATTCTCATTCGGCCGATTCTGCTTCAGGTGAGTGTGCAGTCAAGCAAAACTTTTCACCTTTAATCTCAAATTATATCCGCTAATTGCAGCTCGAGAAGCGCGATGTGGTGGCCTCGCAGACTCTGCGAGCTGCGCTCACGAAAGCCGAGCAATCAAATCCGGGACTGACGTTCGAGCTGGTGAAGGGAATCATTCGTGAGTCGCCTACCTTTATCTAATCATCAATCGCTAACTTCTCATTCTTCCGCGACAGATAAAGGGAATCTGAACGTGAACATGTATGAGAGCGTTCTCAGGTTGCAGGGAGCTCAGCAAGCCCTCTCGGACACCTCAGACTGTAAGTATTAGGATCCAGCCGATGGGTGTCGCCTAATGACTCGGCGCAAACCATAAAAGCAAAAGTGTTGCTGACAAAATCGCGTCTAAGTTTTCGCGTTAGAAAGCGATCAATTATCCGACAACTACCGACGTTACATGCTTTGCCGATTTTCTTTCTGGTTCCGTATGATCAGCAAGCGGGCAGCCAACCACACAGCAGTGAAGATGAAGCATATGCGAGCTTCCTGTTTAGTTTTTTCTTTCTCGCACTTGCCCATCGGCTAAGCCGCCGTCAATGTAACAGTCGGTAATTGCTTTCGGTGTATGAAGGCAGTAAGATGAACCTAGTCTATGTCGCGAAGTTGATGAGTTTCATTCACGTTTTACAACTTCTCTTCCTTCCTTTCTTCTCTCATTCTCGCGTGTGCATCTTCTGGCCAACCGCTAACATGGCAATGAAACTAAAACCGGAAAATCGACAGTGATAGAATACCGCTTGAACAGAAGTGAAGATGCATTCCAAGAACTCAACAAGAAATCGGCAGCGCTCAAGCGGATTCTAAGCCGGATCCCAGATGAAATCACTGATCGTAGGACTTTCCTCGAGACAATAAAGTAAGTTGAAGTTAGAGATATTGTGGGTGACAGTTGAAGGAGTACACGATGGCTAGCCATCAAGGTCATACGACCTTGGTTTCGTTTGCCGTTCATCAACTATAATGAAGTCAAATCGTTAAAGCTCCTTTCCATCCAACAGAGAGATCGCAAGTGCCATTAAAAAGCTTCTGGATGCTGTGAATGAAGTGGTCGGTTTTATTCCTGGAACGTCCGGCAAGCAAGCGGTGGAGCAGAGAAAGAAAGAATTTGTAAAATATTCAAAGAAGTTCTCAACCACGCTCAAGGAGTATTTCAAGGAAGGGCAAGCAGACGCCGTCTTTGTCAGCGCGCTTTTCCTTGTTCACGTTACAAATCAGGCGAGTTCAACTGAGTTTCAAGCAAATGCAATGCGCGCTAACAAATTTCTCCTTTCCAGATAATGATAACAGTCAAAAATAAATGTGAATGAGCAGTTCGTCGTTTTCTTCAAAAAGGTTTCATTTGAATGTTTCCTCGACATTGCACATCAGGGAAATTATCATTACACTAAATAATCATCGCCCTGTTCACTTGAGAGCAACTCGCCTCTGTCCTGTTTCATGAATTCAAAAATGTTTCGAGTATCCATTGACGACCAGAAGTTCGCTCGTCCCTGTGACGAAAAGCTTACCAACTTTAAAGTTTTAAAACGAACTCATTGCAACTCTAATTGCCAACAAAACATAAGTTTGCTTACGAGCCAATTATCTACAAAAGAGTTTCTAAGGATCCAGCAGCAAGACATCTAACACTTCTTGACATTTGAACTAAAATGGGAAACTCATAACCTGGTCGTATAGATTCATGATTGTCTAGTTGAAGAACTAACATCCGAATGAAACTGTTTATTTTAGCTAAAGAGATATTTTTTCCGCAAAAAGGCGAGCGGATTGTTAGATGGAAAACGGATAACTAAACAATAAATTTAGGGAAAATGTATTAATTGAAAAACTGTAAATAAGAATGAAGAAATAATAAATTATTCGTTGATAAATCGAAAGGTTGTGTAATCACTGCATCCGCCGTCTCGTGGCTTCGACTTGATATTTTCGGCACGTTGTTAACCTTCGCTACTGTAAATAATCGTTCTGAGATCAAGAGCAGACTAAGCTAAAAAAAGCTTCCAGTGAGTTTCCGCACAAAGCTCTCGATGTACAATCTTAAGTTTCTTTTCATCACGTTTCTGAAGCATGAGGAAAGCGTGCGGTCGTCGTTCGGAAATCCAACTTAGCGTGCAACGGAAACATTTACCCGGATCTATTCAGTCTTCAGTTCAAAGTTCTCACGTTTTAATTCTTAAACTATTTAATCCGCATAAGTCGTTGACATTGTCCACTAAGTCGACCCTTGCTGTTTGTTTTCTGATTTAAATGAAAATCCTGTCCAGTAACGAGCCCGGAACTTCCGGACTGGAAGGCTTTGCTTAGAACTTGAGGTTTGATTTGACTCAGATCATCTGAGCTATGCGTAGATTTAGTTGGATTCTTGGATAAATTATTAGTGATAACGCTTCGTGGGATTAAATGAACGACAACCTCTTTGATCCATAAGTCAATATGTCGTGGAGCAATCCTCAGATGAAAGGAAAATTGTTTTGAAACATAATTGAATTAGACAGAGCCCACGAAGCTCGAGGAATTACGCGGAAATGACAGAATCACATTTTTCTTCAGAAGTTTATTTTTGAGCGTACAGATGTCGAGCAGAAATTTTCTCAAGAATTACATAGGAATTAAAAATAGCTGACTTATGATTCCCGCAGCCGTAGCATCACGTTTCGTTACCTTAATAAAAGCGGTGCATTAATTAGACTCTCAAAATACCGTTGAAAAAGTTCGTGAGCTTTTAAAAAGGATTCAATGAAATGTGCGAGTTTAATTTAGCTCGTGGCTTTTTATGAAACTCTGAAGTTTTGTTTGAAACATTAAAAATACGACGAGAACTTCAGCGGCTTCCGCGAGATTAACAGCATCACGTTATTATTCATTTGACACTTTCACTAGCTGCTGGAATTGTTTTGTTATTTGATGTATCTGCATCGGTTATATGTTCGACGCTTTAACGTGTGGGGTAACATGATCCACTTGTTGAATAAGCAAATCCAGTTGTCCATTCGCAGACCATCGAACTGTCGAATCATCTTCGCTTACAATCAACCAAAAATAATAAATTGGCATACATTTCATTACCAAACTGCTGACTCCTAAATATTTGTTGCATCAAAACCCAAACACATATAACGCCGTTTAGCCGAGCACGTTGGGAATCCACGTGACTTGTTTGTTGCTTCTCAGCGATGAGTAGGAAAATGTTCTCGCAACTGCGCACTCAGCCGGCAAAGTGAGAACGTTTTCGTTTATGGATAGCATTCCGGTAAACCTGAGATATCAATCGTGTTCCGGTCGCCCTATCAAGAGGATCGTAAAGTTTTTGCTCTTGAAGTTATTCAAGAAATTTGTGAAGTTCAATTTGAATATATAAAAGATTTGGTTTCGATTTTAAATTGAAGTGGATAAAAGAAATCGAGACAGTTTAGAAATTGACACTTGAAAAAGTATTGTGAAGGTTTTTCTTGGAAGAACTAAGAAATTGGTATCTTCAACTCTGAAGTGTTGAAGCTAAAAGTGTATGAGAAACATTTGAGACGGAAGAATTCAATAAGAGACGTTCAAACTGATATTTTGAGGCTTGGAATCACGTAAGTTATCAATTTTGAACTGTATTAAATGGTTACACAATCTACACTGAACCCACGAGAAAATTAAGATGCGACTAAGACAGTGAAAATGTTTGAAGACTTGTGAAGCAAAAACGTGAGGACTTGAAAAGCTGATAGCTAAAACTATAACTTTTCAATCTTTAAAAAAACAATTTTGGTATTCAAATTTGTTCCGAATTTCAACAAACTCTAATGAAGTCAATTGTTGCAAAAATTTAAGTCAAGACCTCTGCGAGACATCTTTGATAGTAAAACTTGTGACTCAAAAATTATAAACCGGAAATAGAATTCTTCCCAGGCATTTCTGTACGGATGTTTGATATTTTTACTCCTAAAAATCTCCAGCGTGAGTTTTATAACACTCTTGAGTTATTTCTGTGGAAGGAAAAGTTTCAGACGAACAACTTTTCTCGTCGGACTACAACAATCTCAAGTCCAAAAATATTCTCCTGTTTTTTTCCATTTTTGTAACAATGCCTTGAAACGTGATGTAAATATTCTTCAACCCCATTGAGAACTCAAGAAAACGTTGTTTACTCTGTCGTTGTTCTTGCTGTGAATAATTTTGCTATGAATAAGAAGAAATGTTTGATAACGTGCCTCGCCTGGTTTCGCTCCCTTGCAAAATCTCGTACTCAATGCAAACTAAAGATGTTCAGTCAGCGACACGTAACAGCTCATTGATTAATTGGCTGACACTTCAACGACTTCGACGTCTGACAACTCTGTCACTCTGTCCCGTGAATACATCAATATTGTAATTCGCTGTATACTGCGAGGACTGAACATTCATAACAGTCGCGTTGCAGGAAAACGTTGCCAAGAGTTAGAAAACGAAATCGGGGTTGACTTACATAATGATTTCCTGGATAGTCTCTCGTTCCTTTAAAACCATGACGGCACAAGTTTAAAATCAATTAGCAGAAGACTTACAAGTTCACGCCGCCTATGTCATAAGTTCCGAGTACTCTAACGCAAAAATTCATTCAATAAAAACTCACGTTCGAACAACTTGTGTCAACTTATTTATTGGTTTTGCTTATGCTAACGCTTGTAGAGAAAGCATGTTGAGCCACGACTGGTGATAAAGTTGGCTACCGTTTGTAGCTTCAAGTTCGTCATGGCAAGGAAATTTTCTAGTTCAAACACTGAGATGGAAATATCAAGAAAAACGATTGGGCGGCATCACCTACACTTTTAATTGGAAAGTTTCATTGAAAACTGTCATGACGCTTACAATCACAATCACACCTTCGATCTCCAAGAATCGAAAACAACTCCCACATCAATTGAGTTCGACCAAATCCACGCATTTTAAATTCTTGGAAATATTTTAAATTCCTCAGCAATTTGGGAATTTAAAATTATTCAAAATTTGTTTCGTGTGCCACCCTCGTTGATAAAAACGTGAGATTCTAAGCGAAAACTTCAAAAACTGTTACGACTGTAGTTCAAGTGTTTTCCTATGGCTTTAGCGCTAAGCTTTGATATTGACTTTAGCTTACACAATAACTCCAACGAACTCGCTAGCAGGATCAGTTTGATCACTACCACCAAAACTCACAGAAAGTTCATTGCTACACAGAATACACAATAGGACAGAAAAAGTTGCAAAATCAAATCTTTTTTCTTTTTCTGTACTTCTAGATGATAAATGGATCTCGCTCTGAATATAAAATTGATAAAGACAAATATTGCCGTCGTTTATCAAATATTATTTCTAAGAATAACGTAAATCATTTTGTTGAAAGCAAACAAAATATTCAATTTGAGAATCAATTGGTCATCAGGTCAAGCCATGGAGCTTTTATATAATCCACAAATTCACAGCACATTCGCATCCTTGGGCTCAATGGAGGGCGAGACTTATATTTGCAACTCCGAGTGCATGTCAGTGCTGGAGGAAATCAACTACAAACTGTCGATGGAAGATCACACCTTAAGAACGTACCGGCGAGCTATTGGCTTCGGTCAGAATGTGAAGAAAGACATCATGCCGTTGCTGATCAATGTCAAAGACACGAAAGTTGCCGACTGCGCAATTCGCCTTCTCGTCAACTTAACTGTTCCGATTGAATGTCTCCTGTCAGTCGAGGTAATGTCAAGAACCGAAATCGGTCGCCATACAATCTACGAACTGAATCGGTTGCTCTACACGAGCAAGGAAATATTTGTTGACTTGAAAGCCACCAAAGCGATAATCGATCACATGAAATTAATCCTCGAGAATGACCACAAGCTGTCACTGAGTCAATGTGAGAGCATCAACAACTGCCTCTTGCTGTTGCGAAACATCCTGCACATTCCGGAAAACACTAACCAACCGTCGCACACGTCGATGCAGAACCAAATTTTATGGAATCTTTTCACCCAGAGCATTGATAAGCTTTTAATTCATTTGATGTCGTGTCCGCAAAAATCCTTTTGGGGCGTTACAATCGTTCAGCTGATCGCGTTGATGTACAAGGATCAACACGTTGGAACTCTGCAGAAGCTTCTGAACCATTGGTTTGAGGCGACGTCGCATACGGAGAGTTCTGAGAATGAAAGCAACACGTCACCTGGCCAATGTGCTTCATCAAGTCCAATGTTAACTTCAGACCCAACTTCAGACTCATCCGACAACTGCTCTGGGCAAATGACAAAAATGTCAGATCAGCAAGACTCGGACAACAATCGAACTGTCAGCGGCGACTATCAATCGAATATAATTCGAGTGAAGCCCAAGTTAAGTTCGAATCAAAAGTCTGGCGACTCATTGCAGTCGACAAGCTTTGACAGCAACGAGCTTTCCAACGACGACATAATTATGAAGGTGAGTCCGTTGCGTCTGTTGCTAAGCTTTAACTTACTAATATTTTATCCAGAGTCCATTACATTCGCCTGCTTCATCAACAAAGAACGCAATGTGGTGTCCAAAGTCGACTCGAAACCAACCGCAAAGTTGCTCGTCTAACTCGAGCACTCAAAAAGGCGGCAAGAAACAGCGAAAGTCAAGCGGTGGCAAACAAATGCACTCGTCGAACAATCAATCTGAACTCTCCGACTGCGGCTATGGAACGCAAGTGTCTCAAGGTAATATTCTCTCGCTAATGAAGAAGCTTGAATTAACACGTCTTGCACCATTAGGCGATTTGCACGTGGATAAGAACCAAGAATCAATATCCACGTCGAGCAACGATGACGATAGTCCGCAGCAAAAGCCTGCGCATCAAAAGCCACCGAGCACAAACCAGAAGCAAAGGTTTAATGCAGCGCAAAAGCAAAGGAACGCTACGACGTTAACCAGCACGCCGGCGAAGAATCAAGAAAAGCGACGCAAAAAACTGGTGAAGCGAAGCAAGAGTTCGATCAACATGAAATGCCTGATTCACCAC
Organism: Smittia sp. YW1114-2; assembly: GCA_033064975.1. Lineage (NCBI taxonomy): Eukaryota > Metazoa > Arthropoda > Insecta > Diptera > Chironomidae > Smittia > Smittia sp. YW1114-2. The sequence continues at coordinate 14,756,677 of CP093832.1, read as the reverse complement.
TCGCCTACTGATGACGACATATCGAATATTCTCAAAGAGTTTACCGTCGATTTTCTGTTGAAAGGCTACGGCTTCCTTGTTCAGGAGCTTCACTCGAAACTGCTGACTGACTCGCAGCTATCTATCGACACTTCGCATTTCTTCTGGCTCGTCACGTACTTTCTTAAGTTTGCGGCGCAGCTAGAACTTGACCTCGAGCATATCAACTCGGTTTTGTCATTCGAGCTTGTCAGTTACTTGACATTCGAAGGCGTGAACCTGTGCGAACAGCTCGAGTTGTCCTCTCGTCAGCAAGGTGGAAACTTGAAGCCTTACCTGAGACGCATCCATTTAGTCGTTACAGCTATTCGCGAGTTCCTTCAAGCTCTCGACGTCTACAAGCGAAGCTCTCACTTGTCGCTAGAAGACAAGGAACACATTCAGGCTCTTCAGCATCAAATCGGTCGAACTGAAAACTTGCGACACTTGTTCGTGTTGCTTCTTCGTTGCTATAATCCTGCTCTTCAATCCCGCCAGTATCTTCAAGACCTTGTCGTCACAAATCACATTCTTCTGCTTCTTCTCGACAATGTTTCAAAGCACGACGAGCCAACCACCGAAATCAAACTAACTGAACACATCAAACAGTTTGCAACCGTCGACATCATGCATCAATATGGAATACTTCTTGAGAACTTCCGCAACAACGGAGAGTTTGTTAACGACTGCATTTTCACGATGCTTCATCACGTGGGCGGAGATTTAAATCAAGTCTCAATCCTCTTTCAACCGAAGATCCTAAAAATATTCTCGCGCATCTGGGAGACTGAATATCAATTATGTGATGTAAGCTACAATGTCTCTTGTGTTATTACGTATTCTACTGATCGTTATTCGATTCCAGGATTGGTCTGACTTGATTGAATACGTTATTCACAAGTTCATCAATATGCCGCCGAAGCCTCAAATCGCCCTGTCGAGCCCTGTCACTAGTGAAGATATTTCGATAAAGTAAGTGCCAAAATCCAACTATCGATTGATTGTAGAAGTAACTCGAACTCCCCCTCACAGCGACATTTGGTCTCAAGAAGAGATGGACACTCTCTATTGGTACTTTGTTCAAGGCAAAAAGAGCAAGGACATCGTGGGTAGCATCATCAACCAGATTAAAGAGACTGGACAGAAAATGAAGTCGCGAATCGCGATAATTCAGCAGCTTCTGCAACAAGACATTATCACGCTAACTAAGTTCGACGATCTGATGAAGTTTGAAGACACGCAGTATGAGCGAGAGGTGAAAACAACAGATTGGGACGAGTCGCCATCGAAAATTGAATCGGGAATCGATTTATCAACCGAATCAAGCGTCAGCACCAGCAGTCAGCCAGATGATATCAAAGTAAGATGATTACGACATGATCAAAACAAATTTTATTCAAATTTATGTTTGTAGCTTCTTCGAAATCGCTTGCTGAAGGAGAACAAAGGGAAGTTTGTGTGCTGGCTGCAGCAAGTTCTCATCGAATGTTGTTACATCAAGCTGACTTTGAAGGAAGGTTTACCTGAAGATCGCGAAGCTTCGAAGCCGATCATGGAGCCGATCCCTTACCACTGTATTTGTAAGCATAACTGAGACGATTCACTCGTGGCCAACTAACTCGGTTTTCTCTCTACAGTGACACATCAGTCGATTCCGTTGGTTCCTTTCAACGCTGAACAGAACAAGATCTTGGTTTATCAACCATTCGTTCTTCTGCTTCACAAGCTCGGATTCCACTTGCCCGCTGATGCGAACAAACTCTTTGTCAGAATCCCAGAGTTCTGGACTGCAGATATTCTCTTCATGGTCGCTGAGAAACTTGGGCCGATACAGAAAAGTAAAACATTAGCTTGCATAGTTTTTACCATTTAATCTAACTCGAATTTATTCTACAGAAACTTTGAAATTTAGCATCAATCGCATACAACGGCACAGCAATTCAAGTGATTCAGACTTTTATTGCGACTTACCCAACTCGCCAGGCTCAGTCGAAGCTTTAGGTTGCGACTTGCTTCGGTCAAAATCATCAAACACTTTCGCTGGGTAAATTTAAATAAATTCACTTTCTCAAGTCTTCTCTAACTCATTTGCTCCCCCAGATGCACTCCAGACACCCCAGCAAACTCTCCCAACTGGCTTCAAATCGTCATCCAAAGCAAGACTCCAATCGATGGAAGGTAAGCGAACCGTCAGCCAGAACAATTTTCGATTGCAACTTAATTGATTAATGTCGCGCGATTTTCGAATTATGCAAATGTTTCACAACTGCATGCGAATGAGATTCATTAAATTGATTTCGAGTTTATGCAAACGAAGGTGCGAGAAAGAAAACAACTTCAGACTCAATTCCCTCAAGAGTCAGTCACTCGCCTCGAGTGCGTGTTGAAATTAATCAACTTTTGCCCGCGTCTGGTTTCAGCGGATGATGTTTTCTCGAGGTTGCCGGTGCACTTAACTTGCAGCGTTCACGCCAATTACGCAGGATTAACGGTCGACATTCATTCATGGATTAGTCAAAAATGCTTTTAAAGTATTTAGAACGACGAATTGAGAAGTTTGCAACGAGTTCAGGTTACGAATAACTGCGCTTGAATCTCTAGATGTCGTCGATTGATTATTCAGTTTCATTTTTGCAAAAACTCTTACCAGTCGCTGATTGATTCATCGAAAACAACTCCACGTTCTCACAAACAGTAGTTCCGTAGCTCTGTGTTGGGTTTGCGAGAACAAACGACTGCAATTACGTTCGATTAATCAAAATTAAACTGAGTGCTCGCTTTATCGTAGCTTTACTGATCGCTTTATTCTTTTCTTGTTACAGCCCGTTGGTTTCACCACAGCCAATGATTGTCACGAGCCCTACAGAGCTTGCGGGGATCCACAATTTCTTGCAGCCGTTCACTCCACGTCAACATCAGAAACGAATTATCAGTAGCTTGGCTCAAGCTCTACCTGACTTTGAAAACGACATCATTGCAGATTATGCGATCTCTCTCAAGAGTTTAAACAACCTCGACCTCGTCGCATCTGAAGCTATCGCAGAGTAAGAAATATAATCATGAGTGCAACACTCGATCCTAACCCTTTCTGACTTCTTCCCAACGTAGCTCATCCGAAACAGCCTCAGTCGCCTCAACTCTTACCTGCATGAACGTAAGCGAAGAGGGAGACAAACTTGAAACCAGTTCAATGAAATCCATGTAAACCTCGGGCCCAAGAGCACGATATATATTTTTCGTTTAGCGATAAGGTTCTTTGTATTAGCTAAGGCTCTTGGTTCAGAAATGTTCTAACTCTAAGTCATTTTAAATTTAGATGTTTCAATCTTGCAAACTCTCGTAAGAACGCATTCCCATTCCACACTTCATAGTTATCTTGTACACTTTTTTCTATGAAAATCGATGCTTGACGAATGAAAGTTAACTTTGCTGTATTGTTTTTCAAGGGGGAGTGCATTGAATTTGTTGATTCATTTCTTCAATCACTTTCTCCACTCCCAAACTTGTACTCACAAACGAAATAATGATTAATATCTATCAATGATTAACAACTTAAATATCTAAGCTGACTAGAAAAATTATGCCGTACTTTTTAAAGTTTAATGTTGAAGTCTAATTGATGTTGATCATACAAATTCTATTTTGTGAGTTAAAGAAATGCTGGAAATTAAATTTTATAAAACAAAATCGCTGCTGTTTCGTTTGTTTTATTTTCTAGGAGTAAAATTTTGATTCCAGATCGTCAAGCTGAGCTTTCACGATTTAGAATTTTCATGACTTTTCGATGAGACTAGAAATAAAACTGAATTTAATTTCTTTTGCATCAAGTCGTGATCTGAATTTCGATGAAAATTCGTATAAATATTCGAGGAATCCTAACTGTAGCATCAGTGACTTCAGCCAATGTGATACGAAATGGGGAAAATTCCTCTAAAACTTTTGTGCTTGTTCACGGTTTGGAAAATTTACCAAGTGAATTGTGAATTCTTTTCGATTGTTGGACCTAAAACTTTGAGAATCGATGAGCCTTACGAAGTTGCGGTAACCAGTCACAGTTTAGATGAAACGAATCGAACGATTTCAGTGGGCATAGAAGGCATGAGCTTCGAAGGCGAAAGCTTTCAAGTCTTCCAAGAGGTCCAACTGGTTCCGGGTGAAGTTTCAACAACTGAGTTGATTGTAAGTCTCAAGCCCTCTCTAAAATTTGAAATTAAATTTAAACCTTTATTCATCAGCTACCAAATTTGAGCCTTGGCTGGTTTGAGCTTAAAGCTACAAGCGATGGATTTTCGAAGTCTGCATCTCTCTTTTTCAATTCGCAAAGAGTTTCTTTGCTGATTCAGATTAACAAGCCATTCTTTAGACCGGACGATCTCGTTGAGTTCCGTGTCTTCGCTTTGGACTCGAAAACGAAACCGTACGAAGTGAAGCAGTCGAGCACGATCACGATTCTGGACGCGGGAAACAATCAAGTCAAAGCTTGGAATGGCGCTTCGTTCACGAAAGGTTTGATCGAGGAAAGATTACAGCTGAGCGAAGCCGGGCCAGGAGTTTGGAGGATTCTCGTTGAAGTTGACGGCGAAGTAAGACATCGAAGGCAAACTTCCACATTTTCTAACGATTTTCTCTTACAGTTTGCGTCAAAATCTTTCGAAGTTCTCACAGACAAACGTCCAATCTTCGATCTTATTCTTTCAACACCGAGCGATCGCGTTTCCTATCGCGATGGCTCAATCAAAATCAAAGTCAAAGTGAAAGTCGTTGTGAAAAGCTCGATAATAGGCAGTGGTGGCTTCAGTGGATCAATCAATGCTGTTTGTGAACAACACGGACTTGTCAAGTTCCAACGCACCGCGAGGATTCAAGACGAATTTGTTATTGACATCGATTTCAAGAACGACTTGAAGCTGACTGAAGTTTCATCCACCAACAGCTTCAACCTTATCGTTGAATATCTGGACGATTTCACGAACAAAACGTTCAAAGCATCAACGAGTTTCGACGTTGAGATGAGCGACTATTACATCAGTATCGCGCACGCTTCGCAGTACTTCAAGCCCGGAATCCCTTACAGCTTCTCACTACTTGTCACAAAGATTGACGGATATCCCGTCATAAATTCAGAAACTCCAGTTGAAGTGATAATTAAAGACGACGATGGTTTCATTCTCGTCTATGGCAATTACACTTTAGATCCAAATACAGGAGCGACCGTCATAGAGGTACCTAGCACTTCAATAACTGCAGAGACTCTGATCATTAAAGCAAAATACGACAGAGTTGAGTACACACACGAAGTTCACCGTTCGCCGCAGGCTGGCAAAGCTTTTCTGTCACTCAACATTCTAACTCCAAGGTAAATTTGCAAAGTTTAAATCGAAATCTTTAACTGCAATGTGATTCACAGACCTTCGCTGTACCAGAACGTTGACTTCTCCGTGATTTCAACAGTTAACGTTCCATCAGTTGTCTTAATGCTGTTCTCCAAGGGCCTGCTCAAGATTTCTAGGAAAATTTCGCTTTCTGATGGCAAAGGATTCTTCACGATAACACCGAAATTTTCCTACGCACCGAGAGCTCACTGCATCGCCTTCTTTATTGACGAAGAAGGCACAGTTGTCAGTGATAGCATCGCTCTTCATCTTGAAAGCGACTTGCTGAACTTTGTAAATATTCACAACCTCTAAACTCAAAACTATCACTATGAAATTCAGAACATTATCAACTAACCGATTGTTTCTCATGCAGGTGAACCTTGAAGTTGAATCCAGTGAAGTTGTAGCAGGTCGCGAATTCATTTTAAACGTGACAAGCACTTTGAACTCATCTGTTAGTTTGCTGGCAATTGACCAACGTGTTCTGACTCACAGCAACGATAACGACATAACGAAAGATTATATTTTCGAACACGAGCTTATGAAATATGATTTGTTCCCGATTGACTTCGATCACGAGATTCCATTCTGGTTCTACCATAAGTCTTATCAGAAGAGATTCGTTGACATCGGAGCAGTAATATTGACCAACGCAGTTCAGGAAATTCCTTGCGAACCAAGTGAATCTTCACGAGAAATTGAGCTAACGACTAAGGAAGAGAAGGTAGCGACGCATTCCACTTCGACTCCTGTTCCGCTCCCTCCAATAAACCCTGAAAGAAAGTTCAATCGGAAGTTCTACGAAACTTTCTTGTTCAAGACAATTGATGTGACAACAGAGGTCGACGGTTTTCACCAGGGCACAGAGTTGCTACATGAAACTGCGCCCGATCTGCCAACGTCATGGATCTTAACGGGCATATCAGTCAGCAGCCAATTTGGCTTAGGATTGACGACATCGCCTGCAATTCTGAACACTTTCCGACCTTTCTATGTTGACTTAATCACTCCAAAGTTCATCAAGATCGGAGAGATTCTGCAATTGGAAATTCTCATCGTAAACCTCCTCGATACTTCTCTTAACACAGCGGTGAAGTTTGAAAACGAGAAGCAGCATTTTGAGTTCGTTCGCCCTTTCGCGTACAATTGGACAAGCGTGGCCCGCGGGCAGTTGCAGAATGTTTGGATTCAAAGCAATTCAATCTATCGATTAAGAATCGAAATCGAGGCAAGAAAGACTGGTTTCATTGACCTTGTTGTATCAGCGACGAGCGCGAAAGCTGGCGATACAATTGAACGACAGCTTTTGATTGTCCCCGAAGGTTTTCCGACGTTTGAAAATCACATCGAGTTTGTTCTCGTTGATCAATGTGACGTGGAAGGAAAGTCGTTAACTTTGACATGTTCACCGCCGCCGGAAGTTAGAAGTGAAACGGTTCAGGTTCAAGCTTTGGTGTCTGGCGACGTTCTCGGCCCAACTCTGATTAATCTCGAGTCGTTGATTCGTTTGCCTTCAGGATGTGGCGAGCAAACAATGATTACCTTCGTTCCGATAATTCTAGCGCTCGAGTACTTGATAGTTACTGAGAAGGTTACTGAAGATTTATACGAAACAGCCACTGAATACCTCGAGCTGGGATATCAAAGACTTTTGACGTATCGACACAGCGACGGATCGTTTAGTGCCTTCGGAAGTTCTGACAACTCTGGATCGACTTGGTTAACCGCTTATGCTTCAAAATATTTCCGACGAGCTCAGAAGTTTATTGAAATCGAGGACAAAGTGATTGAGCAAGCTCTCGCGTTTGTTTTCTCCAAACAAAATCCTGATGGCGAGTTCAAAGAAGATGGAATCGTCTTCCACAAAAGTTTACAGAGTGGAACAGGAAGTGGAGTAGCATTGACTGCCTACATTTCTCTTGCCATTTACGATGACATCTACTGGTCCCCGCAGTTCTTTGAAAGCGTTCGGAAAGGTATTTCATTCGTCAAAGATAACTTCGACCCAGACGACGTTTACTCCCTCGCACTTGTTACGAGTTTACTTGTGCAAACAGATGATGACAGCGCTGAGGAATACGTTGAACAGCTTCTGTCAAAAGCTATTAGAACATCTGAGTACGTTCATTGGAAAATACAGGCAGACGAACAAGCGACGAGTTCATTAGATATTGAAGTAAGCGCACACGCACTTCTTACTATCAATTGGATTCCCGAGCTGTACCAAGAAGGATTCAAACTCTTCCGGTGGCTGATCTCTCAGCAGAACTCTCGTGGTGGCTTCCAATCATCTCAAGACTCTGTTGTTGGACTCGAGGCGATTTCAACGTTCGCTGAAAAAATTTCAACCGCAAAAAACGACTTGGAAGTTCAGTTGAGCCCGGAATACGGAATTCAAATCAAGACTAAAATAGACAGCGAGACGAGCCTCCGAACTCAAATCTTTCAACTTGAAAGTAATGTCCGAAACCTTTTCGTTAACATAACTGGGAAGGGATACGCGATTGTTCAGCTAGCTTGCAACTATTTCGTCAACAGTACAAAGAGCAGTCCTAACTTCGATTTGTCGATGACTTTTGCCAACGAATCTTGTGATAATAGATTGGTTCTGGTCATATCTGCTAGCTATAAGCCGCATAAGAACGAAAATGAGAGCAACATGGTCGTCGTTCAAGTTGAGTTCCCAAGTGGATTTTCGTTTGACCCTGACACTACCTTGGCACCTGAGATTGAGGTAAGGTTCACTAAGTTTGTTACACTGAAAGTTCTCAACAGTTGTTTTGTATGCTAGAAAGTGGAAGAGAGGGCAGGAGGGACCTCGGTGAACATTTACTTCAACAGTCTAACGGCCAACTCAACAGTTTTCAGCCTCGTTGCATTGAGAACCGTTTTAGTTTACAGAGAATCGACTTCAAATATTGAGTTATTTGACTTCTATGACACGAGTAAGATTTACTAACTTGATTGAATCATTACACAAAAATTGATTTGCAGGCCATCGAGCATCCATTTTGTACAGAACTCCAAAAGACTTACCGAAATGTAACAACCGTTTAACAAACGAACCACCGTGCATCGAGGAATTCCAAACAACAGAAACCTTACCAATAACAACTGCAACAGTGCATCCAACGCCATCAGCCACGTCTCAACCGTCATCAGACCAATCCTCCTCAAGCGAAGAATTAGAGCCTTCGCAATCTATCAATGAATCTCAGCCAAGCGACAATTTCTCTTCAGAAGACCACGAGTCAAACGAGGAAAGCTCATCAACTGAACCTGAGCTTTCGCAATCTCTTGACGAGTCTCAGCCAAGCGACGACGTTTCTTCAGAAGGCCAATTGTCAAGCGAAGCAAGTTCTGCATCTGAACGTGAGTCCTCACGATCCACTAACGAAGAAAGCTTATCAACTGAACCTGAGCCTTCAGAATCTATCGACGAGTCTCAGCCAAGCGATGCAGTTTCGTCAGAAGACCACGAGTCAAACGAGGAAAGCTCATCAACTGAACCTGAGCTTTCGCAATCTCTTGACGAGTCTCAGCCAAGCGACGACGTTTCTTCAGAAGGCCAATTGTCAAGCGAAGCAAGTTCTGCATCTGAACCTGAGTCTTCACGATCCACTAACGAAGAAAGCTTATCAACTGAACCTGAGCCTTCAGAATCTATCGACGAGTCTCAGCCAAGCGATGCAGTTTCGTCAGTAGACCACGAGTCAAACGAGGAAAGCTCATCAACTGAACCTGAGCTTTCGCAATCTCTTGACGAGTCTCAGCCAAGCGACGACGTTTCTTCAGAAGGCCAATTGTCAAGCGAAGCAAGTTCTGCATCTGAACCTGAGTCTTCACGATCCACTAACGAAGAAAGCTTATCAACTCAACCTGAGCCTTCAGAATCTATCGACGAGTCTCAGCCAAGCGATGCAGTTTCGTCAGAAGACCTCGATTCAAGCGAAGAAAGCTCATCACCTAAACCTGAGCTTTCGCAATCTTTTGACGAGTCTCAGCCAAGCGACGACGTTTCTTCAGAAGGCCAAATGTCAAGCGAAGCAAGTTCTGCATCAGAACGTGAGTCCTCACGATCCACTAGCGAAGAAAGCCTATCAACTGAACCTGAGCCTTCAGAATCTATCGACGAGTCTCAGCCAAGCGATGCAGTTTCGTCAGTAGACCACGAGTCAAACGAGGAAAGCTCATCAACTGAACCTGAGCTTTCGCAATCTCTTGACGAGTCTCAGCCAAGCGACGACGTTTCTTCAGAAGGCCAATTGTCAAGCGAAGCAAGTTCTGCATCTGAACCTGAGTCTTCACGATCCACTAACGAAGAAAGCTTATCAACTGAACCTGAGCCTTCAGAATCTATCGACGAGTCTCAGCCAAGCGATGCAGTTTCGTCAGTAGACCACGAGTCAAACGAGGAAAGCTCATCAACTGAACCTGAGCTTTCGCAATCTCTTGACGAGTCTCAGCCAAGCGACGACGTTTCTTCAGAAGGCCAATTGTCAAGCGAAGCAAGTTCTGCATCTGAACCTGAGTCTTCACGATCCACTAACGAAGAAAGCTTATCAACTGAACCTGAGCCTTCAGAATCTATCGACGAGTCTCAGCCAAGCGATGCAGTTTCGTCAGTAGACCACGAGTCAAACGAGGAAAGCTCATCAACTGAACCTGAGCTTTCGCAATCTCTTGACGAGTCTCAGCCAAGCGACGACGTTTCTTCAGAAGGCCAATTGTCAAGCGAAGCAAGTTCTGCATCTGAACCTGAGTCTTCACGATCCACTAACGAAGAAAGCCTATCAACTGAACCTGAGCCTTCAGAATCTATCGACGAGTCTCAGCCAAGCGACAATGTTTCTTCAGTAGACCACGAGTCAAACGAGGAAAGCTCATCAACTGAACCTGAGCTTTCGCAATCTCTTGACGGGTCTCAGCCAAGCGACGACGTTTCTTCAGAAGGCCAATTGTCAAGCGAAGCAAGTTCTGCATCTGAACCTGAGTCTTCACGATCCACTAACGAAGAAAGCTTATCAATTGAACCTGAGCCTTCAGAATCTATCGACGAGTCTCAGCCAAGCGATGCAGTTTCGTCAGTAGACCACGAGTCAAACGAGGAAAGCTCATCAACTGAACCTGAGCTTTCGAAATCTCTTGACGAGTCTCAGCCAAGCGACGACGTTTCTTCAGAAGGCCAATTGTCCAGCGAAGCAAGTTCTGCATCTGAACCTGAGTCTTCACGATCCACTAACGAAGAAAGCTTATCAACTGAACCTGAGCCTTCAGAATCTATCGACGAGTCTCAGCCAAGCGATGCAGTTACGTCAGTAGACCACGAGTCAAACGAGGAAAGCTCATCAACTGAACCTGAGCTTTCGCAATCTCTTGACGAGTCTCAGCCAAGCGACGACGTTTCTTCAGAAGGCCAATTGTCAAGCGAAGCAAGTTCTGCATCTGAACCTGAGTCCTCACGATCCACTAACAAAGAAAGCTTATCAACTGAACCTGAGCCTTCAGAATCTATCGACGAGTCTCAGCCAAGCGATGCAGTTACGTCAGTAGACCACGAGTCAAACGAGGAAAGCTCATCAACTGAACCTGAGCTTTCGCAATCTCTTGACGAGTCTCAGCCAAGCGACGACGTTTCTTCAGAAGGCCAATTGTCAAGCGAAGCAAGTTCTGCATCTGAACCTGAGTCTTCACGATCCACTAACGAAGAAAGCTTATCAACTGAACCTGAGCCTTCAGAATCTATCGACGAGTCTCAGCCAAGCGATGCAGTTACGTCAGTAGACCACGAGTCAAACGAGGAAAGCTCATCAACTGAACCTGAGCTTTCACAATCTCTTGACAAGTCTCAGCCAAGCGACGACGTTTCTTCAGAAGGCCAATTGTCCAGCGAAGCAAGTTCTGCATCTGAACCTGAGTCTTTACGATCCACTAACAAAGAAAGCTCATCAACTGAACCTGAGCTTTCGCAATCTCTTGAAGAGTCTCATGCAAGCGAGGAGCAATCATCAGAAAATTATCCATCTGTCGAGGAAAGCACTACGTCCAACCAGGATTCATCCATATCAGTATCATTTCCAACGATTGAAGAAACTTCACCGATAGGATCACAGGATGAAACTGATATCAGCCAAGAGTCGATCCCTTATGGAGCCGCAGGTAGACCAAGCCGTAGACGTCGACGAAAGAAACAAAAGCTCCGTACTGTGAACATATCGAAGAAAATTGTTTGAAAGCCTGACAGTCCTATAACCTTATGACAACCTAACGCATATAAATAATCAATAAAGCAAAGGGAGAAAAAGTCTTCATCAAATGACCTCGCTTTAAATATCCGCGGAGTTGGTCAAGTGATTTGATCGCTTTCATTCAGCCTGTTAATTGCAGGTAAGCTCTTTCTGAACGCGCGTGCTCAAATCTCAACTTGTTTTAATGCTCGATCTGGGCAAACAATGCAGATGATAAAATTGCGAAATATCTGATCGCGCTCTAAGTCGAGCGGTTATTAAACCTAATTTCTTGCCGGATTAAATGCTTCAATTCGAATTTCATGCTATTTAAATCAAATAATTTTACTAAACACTCGCTTCAGGTTTCATTGTAATTATGAAGCATTGCTGAAACGATTCGAGGGTCAAACGTTCCTCCTCTCATTCAATTCTTGAAATGCAAACGAAAAGTGCAAATTTATGTCGTCGTCGCTGCAGTGCAAGAGCATGAGAACGTTTTGTTTCGAGGCAATAAAACTTAACGCTCGCTTCATGATAAAGCTTGTGGTTGCGAAGTAAAATAAAAAGTTTCGAGAGGCGAAGGAGAATTGTTTGAATTGAGAGATGACACTATTGCAATAGGTTGATTGAAATCGCACCAGAAATTTTGTATGATTTGACTTCTGTTTTCGGCAGTCCGGTCTACAAAAGCAAACTTGAACTCTCGGTTTAAGAAAGTGATCCAATTTCAGTTTGATGTTTTCTTTCCATCATCAACCTTTAACATTCGATTCAGTCGTTGTTTTCATTCTCGACGAAAGGGGAATGTTGGCTCACGCTTCTTCTCGAGCGATTCGCCAAGGCTCTCAACCCAGCACCTCCTCATTGTTCTTTTGTTGCTTCGACAGTTCAGAAGATTTCTTGCTTAAGAAAAGATTTCGATCTTTCACAAAGGTTTCTTTCTTAAGGCTCTAAGATATTGATGAGACAAAGATATAAAAGAATGATTCGTGAAGCGAGTGTCATCTTTCCAATAACGCTGTTTGATCAAAGACCTTTTAACTTAGGGGTCAACCACCAGCAACGTGATCACACTTTTTCAGTAGCTGAACCTTCGCAGAGCAAAATCAGTGATTAGCAATGCGTCACGATTAAGCTCTATGATTTAATTTTGTGAGAACATCATTCTTGAACGTCCCCTTAAAGTGTTTCTTATTGTTTCCTCATCAATAGCAATTAACATTTCCATCCGTGATACGTTGCAGGTTGAGCAAATTAATTCGTTTGAAGTTCAAAGTCGCTGCAGGTAGAAAAGTTGCCAAGAGGAGCGCGATCTTGATTCAGTTCGTTACCGAAAAAATCTGAGGACAGATTTAGATTGCTGATGGTATCACCTGCTTAAAATTTCCAAGCCTATGCCGCAATCTATTTCTTCATCAGCTGTGACTAAGCCTGAGAGGAGTGTTGATATGATTCAGCTAATTTATTCATAAAGGTGCAAGCACATCAAACGTCTTGAGTCGAGCAAGAGTAAACATAAATTATATTATACAAAGTCTGTTGATGTTCCGCTGACTTTGTAGCTTGTCATGAAAACCTAATCGCTTGGACATCAATAACTCGTTAACATCCCAATTTGGTAGGCAGACGACTGTAATTTCGATTGACAGTGCGCGCTACCTCATTCGCAGTTATTTAACTCGCGATGCGATCTGTAAGGCTTAATGATCTGAATTCTCCTGTGAATTGCAAAGCAAATCGTGAGGCTCGCCTGACATGTTCAGGTCATTAAGTCTCCTTAATTGTTTAATTAAACATCGCTCCACATTCGGCACGCATCTGCACGGCTCAAGTCCACCAAAAACAAACAAAAGGTTCCGTGTTTTTGAACGCTTGATCATTAATCAAAAGGCGAGCAAACAGTTTAGCAGAGCGATTGAGGTCGAAAGATCGAAATCTCATTTAACGCCGGATTATTAACTTCGCCGAGAAAGGGGCGAATTAATTGATTTAATTTGCAAAAACGCTCGCTGTCTTTGAGATCACTGCGTTTCGATTGCATAACATCGCGATTTTCATCATCTTTCTCAAAATTTCAAGCTGGATTGTCGGAAGCTGAAAACAGCAAATAAATGTTAATTAGTTGCCAACTCTTTGAGACAAGCTCATGATGCTTCGTGCTCGACGAACTTTGAAAACATTTTCTTTATGAAGTTTTCAGAATTACAAATTTATATTTTTCTCTCTCTCGTCTATGATTAATAAGAAAATTGCATAACCGTCGGCGGTGACTCGCTTTTGACATGTCGACTTCACGTTGATTAAGTTCTCGAGGGACCTTCTCGAGTCATGATCGTAATTGTGGCTCATGCGTGCTCCAGTACGAGTGCATAAAGATCCCTAGCGAGTCGCCCTCAAACCGAGCACAGCTCACGTCCGAGGCATTACGAGCCTCGCCAATCTCGTGCAAACAGAAAAATGATAATTGAAAACTAATTGCACGACGATTGATTTGGCAAATCGCCATAATTTGATGGAAGTTTATGTTACAGATCGGACTGATAGCGTCGATCAACGCTCCTACATTCCAATCATTCAGCGACGATCTAAAGGTTTCACGTTCATCGCTTAGTTATGGGCAGTTGATGAAATGAAGTGCGCTGAACGTGCGAACCGATAGTCGTCGATTAAACAATTAGACAGCGCGATACTAATTTGGATCGAACAGCATTGCCAACTCAACTAAAATCGCCTCACCTTTGAATCTCTCCGCAATCTCTGATAACGATATTCGTTGACCTTGCGATAATGCTCCGCTCCAATTTTAAACCTCTGCCCTAGGAGCGAACGACAGACGTCAATGTCGCTTGTAAAACAAATTCGCCTAACAGAAAAACTTGAGTTGTTAGAGACACTTGGCTAGAGGAAAAAAGTTTGTCTCGGTGAAAGAGAAACTACATTGATTGTGACTCTTAAAGAGAGGCGAGACGCTATTGCTTAGGATTGACTGTCGTCTAGCAAAAGGTATGTTTTGCCGCTGTCAAAAATATTTGTGGGACTTCTTCAATATCCAGTGAGATGAGGCTAATACTTACGCGTTAGTCTCAACGTCAATTCAAGCCATGGAGAAGCAGATATTTGGTACCAAAGAACCAGCAAGCTCTTCTAGTCTACCGATAAGTTTGTAAGCTCCTGCTTCGATGTAGTCGATAGACGACCGTACATTGTCACTTCGTTATATTATGGAGCAATTGCACTTCTGATTATGAACGAGCACCGCCTCTTCTTGCTCAACCTTTTTCTGTAACTTTTTCTCACGCTTTTGCTTTGGTCTGATAACATTCTGGCCATGGCAATCGTCTTCATGTTGCTTTGTTTCCTTTTCGCGGAAAGGAAACAAGTCGCTGCTCTTCGCACGAGCTAATCGTTAAACAGAAGTTTAACAACTCGCGATGTTTCTCGAAAAACAGTTTGAGTGCGAGCGTCACGCTGTGCCGTTGAGTCTCAATGGAAATTCCACCGAATCTGATTGAGTCATCTCTCGACTCAGCAATTAAAACGTTTGAAGCATCCGAATACTTATGCTGAGGTGAACCGTACGAAACACGAAAAGTCAGAAAGAAACGTTTCGCGCTCGCTGCTCTTTACAACTTCAACTTTTTCGTTTGCCATTTTTCGTTAGCTCTTTCCATGCTGTTTCGAGCCTCGACTTTTTCTGTAGATAAATGTAACTGAAAACATTCAGGCAATTTTAGTCTAATTTCGTTGCTCCGCTCGCTTACCACGCGACTCGCGAGAAAAGTTTCGCTCGTAAGCAAAGAAAATAAAGTTTTCGCGTTAATTCTTAGTCGGTTTTCGTTAGAAGTGAAAAGTTTTCGAAGGAAATTGGGACGTTGATCAAAAATTAGTGGCTGATTATTGATAGCTTAGTGCAGTGCAATTAGAGGCAAGCAAAGCCATCAAAATTTGAAAATTCAGATTGAAATATTTTAAAAAAAGTCGCAGATTAGATTTCTTCTGTCATGCTGCTCATGGTACGTCGTTAAAGTTTAAAGGAAATTTTGGAACAAGATTGATGAAAAGTCATGAAAATCTTAAAAACCAGTGAAAAAATTCGAATAAAAATGAAAATTTTATGAAGGCTCAACATGATCAAGACAAACTGTGATGCTTTCTGCAAAAATTCTGCTTCTGCTGAATTATCGATTAACTTAGATATTATGTATTATCTGGAAATTTTAAGGAAAGATCTTTAAATTGTTTAAACGATGAAGGAGATTAGCGTAGATTGAACTAGTTGTTTTAATTTCTGGTCTCTTCACCTTCAGTTTGTTTGTTAAAATCTTCGTTTTCTTCAATCACTTGTTGCTCAGACTTTTTAAACCCCCAGCCCATGCTGATCGAGTCAGGCGAGCTAATGGAATAACCACCAAACTGTCTAAGCCTCCAACCACAAATCAACCGCGAATTAATATGCAATTAAGCTCTGAGTTGGTTTAACGGCGCCTCGTTGACTTATTAACCCCAAATGATCGACCACGAGTCCGTTTGGTCGCACTAAGCACCTGATAATTAAAATCTAGTTTGCAGAGGTTGTCAATTAATTGGAAATATCCCGAAAATAGATCAACATGCGCGCAATCTTTTCCTTTGCGCAATAAACAGCTGAATGAATAATTTATCGTAGCCGTTGCGTAGACGCGCTTCGAGTGCAGAAACGAAAGGGAAAGTGCAGTTTGTGCCATAGAATCGATTCGTTCGATTCATAAACTCTCGCCTCGTCGTGCCTGAGCCCATGAATCACTTCGTGAGCGATTAACAATCAATAAGTTCATTCATCAAACACTTTACTTCGTTTGACAAATAAAGCGACTCAGGTTGCTGATTGATTTGCGTGCGAATTTAATTTGAATTGCAATCAATGTTCGATCACGAGGCTATTGCGGAGCCCACCGTTCATTAATAAGAAACGCTTTTCGAATCAAGTCTATCGCGAAATCCCAATTGCAGCATGAAATATGACACACATTCGAATTGCTGGTGCGATTTAATCCGCAGTCATAAAATTTTAATATCAATTCGAGGCCCTGAATGGTCGCAGCAGCAACCGCCTTTTATCAGCTCGATCACGCATTGCAGCCGTTGAAGTCTCGCGATTACATTGTCGACGATTTATTTTAAGCGCCAACGAGATTTATGCTTAAAACGGCGCGTGAAAATTCAGGATTTTTGCAAACAAAGCGTTCCGTTCTCGGCTGCAAAGCGCATTGACATCGTTCGTGCTGTCAGCAGGAATTTGAACAACGAAAACGTCCATTAATCTAAGCGAGGAGTGTCGCTCGCCAACTCACTCGACGACATTTGACCCACAAAACGCACTTGCAGGCTTAGGCAAACAATAAAGTAATGTAAAGCACCCGATACGTCACGATTTAATGGAGACAAGAAATGTTTATTGCGACCGAAAGTGGGGCAGAAATGCGTGAAAGTGCAGCTTGCACTCGTCGGTCGGTTAGATATGAAAGAAGAAAAAAATTCCGTCTCCAACAGTTGATCTTAATTAATCAACTTCATTAACGAGTTGACTGCGTTGTCGTTAAAAAGCAACGTCATCGAAAGATTGCAGTTTTCTCCTCCAACGTGAGTTGATTACCGATTTTCTTCTATGTTGAATCGTTCTTCATGATAGCGTCGTTCTTGAACGAGTCTTGAATCCAGACGATTAGGCATTGCTGGATTGATTTTCTGTTCCATAACGAGCAACTATTGAATTTCAATTTGCATGATCCATTGAAAATTGAAGCGTGAAGTTTGGCGAAGTGATAAGGAAATCTAAATAACTGATTGCACACTCGATACAAACAGCACAGTGGCTCTCAAACTTTCATCCCTGGTCCTTTGATAGCTAAAGTTCATTGTCGAGATTGATGGATTAGCCTGTGATCCGTTCACAGCGACTGCTCAAATTTCTGCAACTTTTCGATCCCACAATTTATAGATCGTTAACCACTGCACCGAGCAGATAATCTGTGGGCAGCAAAAATTAATTCGACCTGAAACTGCGTGTGAAATGCGCTTAAGCTACTAAGTAGTGACTCGTTTATTAATTTTGTCGCTTCGACATGCGAATCGGGTCAGTTTGTCGGCTTTTCCGCTCGATAGCGCAATCACGCAGAATAGCGAAATTGATCGTGTTGCAGCCGGAGAAATATTTTGATCGTTAATCATTCCCGAGAGTTTTCTTCTCGATCGAGCCACGTCGCATTGATTGACAGAACTCGGTTAGTAAAGCTTGCAATTCCTCATAGTGCGTGGAATGACGCAACGCGACAGAGAAAGGTTCATTAAACGTCACCATAAATCTCTCTTGCACTTCGGCTGCTTATGGACTTGAGGCGAGTCAATAAAGCGGAAAACGTCAGCGTTAGTCGTTCTACTAGGTCGATTGTCCCATTCAGCCTTTTCTCAATCGGAATTTCAGATGCGGTCGACTCCCATTGACTGTTGTTGCTTGCTAAATGAACTCAACTCTTTGCGCGATTAATTCACGAGACAAAGAAATTAGAAGTTTCTGGAAGTAAACGTTGTCTCAGTGCATCGACCAGATTCATTCACTCGCAGATGAAGAATCGATCGCGTTATTGAAACTTGACCCAGTGAGTCGTTAAATGCAAATCTGCTTCCGTTCGTTACTCTCAGCTCAATCATTTCAATCTTCAGCGAACTTTTCCGCCACCAGCAATTTGAGCGGTAATCAACGCGATTTTCTCGTTGTTTCACTCACTTAACTCTTGAAAGTTTCAATCTCGGAGATGTGAAAATTGGCGCTTGTTGATGAAAGTATCGGAGCAATTGTCGAGTTGTCGTGTCGGCTGTAAATTGGGCGACTCGTCAAGCTGAAGATTTGTTTAAACGGAGGCACACGCCATACCAGGAAGTTGAAGAGCCGCAGGTCTTATGGCAATAGACTCACCCGCAACTTCAACCGTCGGAAGTAGTTTCGATCATCGCTGATCTCATTTATTAAATAATTAAAACTTGAACAGAAAAATCATTTTGGAGGGCGAAGGTTTTCACTTGTTTAGAGTTACGAAGCAGATTTTATGGCGAGGCAAAGATTCGGTCTGTCGAGGCTTGGACGAATTCGGGTTCACGAGTTTCTTGTTATGAAAAGCAAAATTTTATTCAATTGCAAAAGGCATTTAATTAGGTTTTTGTTGTGAACATCAAAAACGTCGAAACTTTTCAGCTGAAATTGAATTTCGTTAGCCTTGTTTGGGTCTTGAATTTTTTGACGGACTTTATTATTTTATTTCGATTGCAGTTTGGCAGTTTCTTTCTTATCGCGGCAGTTGTCAACGCGGATACTGCTAGCGAACAACCTTCGAAGACATCAGACGTTAAGAAACGAGCGCTTTACCACTTCGAGGACTTGCTGATCGGACCACCTCCGCCACCTTATCGCCCGCTTTCCTACGCACCGCCTCAGTCAACGCCAACATATTTCAACCCTTCGAACAGACCAAATAAGTGGACAAACGTCTATGGGTTTGATGACTTCAGCTACCACCAACTTTTCAATCAGTTCAATGGCTTTAACTATGTGTACCCAACGCAAGTCCCGCCACCTCCACCACCCCCATCACGGCCTTCTCGTCCTCCAATCTACAACAATGGAATCGGTTTTGTTCCTTACGTTCCACCTCATGACTACGAAAACACTTACGTAGCGAATGACGGTCGTGTTGTTAAGCAATATTCTGTTCATGAACGACATCACAACGACCATCCCGATCCTAGAGAGTTCCAACCCTTTGCTAGCATCCCAACGCAAACCTTGCCAGCAGTTCCAAATCAATTTCCAACAAACATTAACGTAGCCCAGCCGAGATCTTTCTTCTCAAACCCTCAAGATCCAAGCGTAAATTCAAATCGGATTCCAACATTCTTAAACAGAAACCATGGGCCGATTGCTTTGGGCTCAGGCAGTCTTGGAGTCGTGCAGCTGCCAAGTGGTGACGTCTTCCTGGGCTCTGGCGCACTCGGATACATCAGCCATAAAGATCATTACGACAATGTCGTCGGCATCACGAGTCGTCGGCAAAAATCTCATCCGCGAGGTCCACTGACGTTCGGTCACTCCCATCTTTAACTGCACTCGACATTTAACGGATGTTGATCAACAGTTGTAAATTAAATCTTTGCTAAATGTGAGCATCGCCCATGAGCTTCTTCTTGTTTTCCTTAGCGTTAAGTGGCTAGTCTATAAATTATTTCCCTCTCTAGACCATCAAAGCATCTTTTCGCATTCATCAAAAAGTTTGTTGCGTTTTAGTGAAAATGTTTTTGTCAAGTTGTAAATTTTAATGAGACAAAATATATTTTTTAAACAAATTAGAAAATTTTGCCTTGGCTTATCGTTAGCCTTTGTATTTCAGGTCACCTAGGAAAATGAGCCTCGTTTGGCATTCCACCGCAACAGAGCAGAAGTTTAGCCACACAAAACGAGAAAGGCAGTGAACCCAAACTAATTAAAAGAACCAACGATCCAATTCTACCGACAAACTGTCGGCGACAGCGGAAAGATTTCTAGCCCAATGTGAATATTTCATCGTTTCCTTATCATTCAGGAACATCTGTCCTGCAAAACTGCAAAACAGTTAAAGATCGACCACGTGTTGAATTTGAAATTTCCCTTAAAAATTTCTATAAAATTTTAACGGTCAAATTTCAAATAGTTGGCGCCTATACCAAATGTTTTTTTACTTTTCCCTCGGCAAAACAATCTGAAAGTGAAAATTCTTAAATTGTTGAAAATATCGTGAAATCGACCGATCTTGCATATTAATCGAGTGATAATCGAAAGTTAAAAGTGTTGGAAAGTTGAAGGTAATCGAAGATCCCGTGAAAATTAATGAAAAATCGAGTTTACAGTGGTTCCAGTGAAATGTCTCGAAATCGTTTTCTTTCCGGTTTTGGAGGCGATAACGCTTGAATACTCATAGTGTAGAATATCTGAAGAGCTTTACCTTGTGTTGTTGCATGACTAGAAGAGATCCGGCAGCTGTTTTCGCACAATATTTTGAATGATTTCTGTTCACATTCAGGTTTCCTCTTATTCTTCTTTGTGAGCGGCGTCTTTTCCCCCAAATCGAGATGGATGTTGATACACGCGGAGCTAATTCGCCGGGCCGTGATAGAGATAGGTCGCGTCGTGGTGAGAGAACTGGCAGCAGGTTCGATAATGCCGATCGCGACAAGTCTCGCGACCGCCAAGAATCACGTCGTATTTACATCTCTAAGTAAGATCCACGAAGTCCTCCCAAGTCCTTTTAGGAAGCCTGACACTTATAGTTAAAATTTTCCGTCCCTAAGCATTCCCTACGAGATGAGTAGATGGCAAGATTTAAAGGATCTGTTTCGTCGTGAAGTCGGTGATGTTGCGTTCGTTGAGCTCTTTAGTGACGAGAGTAACAAGCCGAGAGGCTGTGGCATAGTTGAGTTTGAAAAGACGGAGAGCGTCGCTGCTGCGTTAGACAAGATGAACGGTTATTCGTTGAGTGGAAGGAATCTGGTCGTTAAGGAGGACTTTGGAAATGAGCGCGACAAGTATGGGCGCGTTGTTCCAAAAGCTGGTGCGATTGGAGGCGGAGGCAACGCGTCTAGCAGCGGTGGCAACTATCGAAGAGACCGCGATGATGACAGAATGTAAATTGAAGCTCCATACTATTCTAATC
Organism: Smittia sp. YW1114-2; assembly: GCA_033064975.1. Classification (NCBI taxonomy): domain Eukaryota; kingdom Metazoa; phylum Arthropoda; class Insecta; order Diptera; family Chironomidae; genus Smittia; species Smittia sp. YW1114-2. Next base: position 14,735,338 of record CP093832.1, on the reverse strand, counting down.
CAAATTCGTATCATGAGAAAGTTGTTCATTCGGTTGACATTACCTGGGCCGTCCTTGAATCTCTTCTCTTGTGAACGAGTTTTTTCTGCCAAATCTTCTTGAACTCGAGCTGCAACCATTTCTTTCTCTCTTCCGTTTTGCAGCTTCAATGATTCGAATCGATCACACGGTGGTGGTGGCGGCGGAGGTTCTTCGAACTTGGAGAATTTCAACACTTATGGTTTGAGTGTGAAGTTCTTAGAAGGTTTGGGAATAACTCAAGGCCCTCTTCACACAAAAGTATTCGTTGCTAACGTGAGTATTCGTACTGCGGTTGATTCGGGGAAGTGACACGTTAAATATCGAGAGTTCTTAGTCTGTCAAAGCGATTGAGTCGAGTTCACGATCAGGATCTTTATTATTTAGTGTTTAATCCGTTCCTGAAGATAAAAGAATCTATCGATCGGAGGCTTTCAGTCAAGCAAAGAGAAACTGATATCGATCAAACGTCTCTATTGATAGCTATCGCTCTTTAATGACAATCGGAAATGTCTTTCTTTTCCTTCAGTTGGACTATAAAGTCGATGCGAAAAAGTTGAAGCAAGTTTTCAAGCTTGCTGGCAAAGTCTGTAGCTTGGAAGTTTCTCTCGACAAAGAAGGCAACTCGCGAGGTTTCGCAGTCGTTGAATATGACCATCCAGTAAGCAAAAAGATTCTCACAATTCCCGAAAATCGTTTACTAACAGCGTCGTTTAACAGGTTGAGGCGGTGCAAGCTATTTCGATGTTTGATCGACAAACTCTTTTTGATCGTCGAATGACAGTTCGGTTGGATCGCGTCCCGGAGAAAAGTGAGGGAGTTAAGCTCCCTGAAGGTCTTAAGGGTATCGGCATCGGATTGGGGCCGAATGGAGAGCCCTTAAAGAACGTGAAATTCAATCTTCCAAACGTTCAGAACAATCCAGCTCAGAATTTGGCCTCGACGAATGCAATAAACAATCTGAACACTTTGAACAATCTTAGCAACAGCTTGAACGCGTTGCATAACCAGGCAAATGTCCCTGCGCCTGTTGCGGCTCCTCCCAACTCGAGTCTGCTTGGCCCTGTTCCCAACAATGGCAGCTTGTCAGGCTTAACGAGTAATCTTGCTGCATTGACAAATGTCGTGGGTGGTTTGGGCGGTCTTGGAGCTCTTTCAAATCCTTTATTGTCCTCGGCTGCCGCGAGCTTGAATTCTTTGGGGATCAATCTAAACGCTGGAGGAAACGACGTTGGGAATTCACAAGGTCAACAGTCGTTCAACACATATAACACGAGCAGCGGGTTCAATTCGAACTCTGGAAGGGGCAACGACGACATGACCTACACCAGTAATCAAATCCGAAACTACAACACGTCCTCGAACGATGATTACAACTCGCGCAATTTCGGAAACACTGGAGGTAACTCAAGCCGCAAGCAACCATCAGACACGATCATCGTCAGAAATGTAAGTTAGAAATATCCCACAGCATTTTGTGATTTACTGAAGAAATTCTCTTGCAGCTTCCATCAACCTGGACTTGGCAAAACCTTCGCGATAAATTCCGCGATGTTGGTGAAGTCAAGTTCGCTGAAATCCGAGGCTTGGATACTGGCGTCGTTCGTTTTTCGAAAGAGCGTGAAGCTGAAGTCGCCATAAGTAAGTCGATCACACTTTCCATCAATCGAACTAAGATTAACTTTCCGTTCTCCCTTCCAGAACTCATGGATAACTCTCGTTTCGATGGTCGCATGGTTGAGATCGATTACTTCTAATTTCCCTTCCAAGTCTCAACCACAACTGGCGTCGCTTTTCTTGACTTCTAATGAAGTCTTTTCCCTCGTTAACCTCTTTTTGACATTTTCTTCTTTTGTTTCTCTCACCCAACTCATTCACAATTTCCTGAGCTGACCCCAAACGTCATCAAGATTGTAACATTCTTTCATCTTTGATTTCCTGACGATGCGTTTACATTGACAACAATACATAATAAATGTAAAACTTATCTTGTCGTCTATTGTAGACTTGTTTAAGCAAGAAATGTTCAGTTTAAACTTTTTATCAGACGGGAAAATAGAAATTAAAGAAATTCAAGTGAAATATTTGCTGTGTTTAAATTCATTCTGCTCTGGTTTTCCAAGAAACGTCGAGACGATTCACATTCTGAGAGAAAGTAAGCCGCTTATTCTGAGCGAGAGCCGGCTGCAGCGCGCTAAACAACAAGCTACAGTTCCACCCACCCTTGCCAATCAGTATTATCAAAAGAACTGTCTGAAAATTGTCGAATCCGAAAGTATTTATTTATTGAAAATTCAGTCTGGACAATCCAAAACTTTGAGCGCTGGCCGAACAGTGACTGGCGGATCGTTTTATCACTTACCACCAACGATCGCTTTTTAATAAAAAGGTTTGTTTTTTATTGTCACCAGCTCTGCGGCCTTGAAGCTCAGTTGAAGTCAATTCGAAGGTGTCAGTAGATTACGGGGTTTAGTAACATGCCGCGCTTTCTACGCTGGCTCATGATCTTCGTGTACTGAGAGAACAGCTTGTTGTAGTCGCCGTGATCCATCGTACTGAATATCGGCTTCATATGCTCCGAAATTTCGTCGCGAACGAATTGATTCATCTCGAGATTGCCTTGTACCAAATCTTTCTCTAGCGCGTATGTAATTCGTCGCAACGCTCCGATGTGTTCACCGCCGTTCTCCAGCTCGGCGTCGCCGATGAACGCGATGTTCAAAGTCTTGCGGCACTTCAACGCTTTCTTATGATCGAAGCTTTTCTCAGCTTGAATCATCGCGGTCAGAGTTTTCTTGACGGTGTACATTTTAACTTTGCTGATCGACTGCAGATTGAACTTCAGCATTGCCACGACTCGCTCCTTCGTTTTCGGAAGCATCGAGGATATTGCCATGTTCTTCTCGTGGCGTTCGAACTCGATTTTGTACAAGAACTCGCGAACTTCGACGTGGAAAAGGGATTGGTCGGAAGGCAGACCCGTGATCAATAAAGAGTTTCCCGTGCTGTCCCACTTGAACTGCGCTAGCAAGTTCAGTCGGCTCTGAAGATCGAACAAGAAGTTTTGTCCTTTCTGGCTTGACAACATCTGGAAATGTTCTTTCGTCAGCAGCATCCGCACATCGTTACGGACTTCCTCTGGCTGCCTAACGATTGGAGCTTTGAGCGGAGATTTAGCTTCGTTGTTGCTCAGTGGGATGAAGTCGGCGAGCTGTGAAACGTTTGCCGCAAATGGATTTATCACTCGTTGCGGAACGCGTTCCTTGCTCTTATCAAAAACATTCTCCTTAGCTCGCTCTGCCGTTTCCTCAAGTGAACTTTCCTTCATTTCGCTTGGCGACTTGAAAATTTCGTCAGCTGCTGCTTGAGAATGAGATGCTCGATAGAACTCAGTGAAGCTGTAATTTGAATTCGAATCTTCGTGAGTTTCCGCAGTAGGATGCGACGTATCGTGTAAAACAGTTGCTTGGTTTTCATCTACAACCTGACTGGCTTTATCTATAATCTGCTGAGCAGCTTTCTTCGCTTCGCGTTTTCGATGTTTCTTCTTCAGTTTCTTTTCTTTGACTGAATCTTCGATAGCTAAACGATTTGCTTCTTCTGTTCGCTTCATGTGAGCCTTGAACTGCTCGAGAAACTTTGGGTAAAGACGAACATTGCGGTTGAATTGAAAGTTGAATCGGAAGAACGGGAAGTAAGTCAACAGATTGAGCAGCTGGTCTTGATCTCGATTGACTGCGGTTTTCGTGAAGAAGTTGGAGAAGTGATGCGGATAACTTGGCTTGTATGATGTGATGTTTGTGCTGCTAGACGTGATAAGTCCGCTGATGGTTTTTAAGAATTGATTGCACGTTTCAGCAAAGTGTCCGCGCTTGGCGCAAATCGAGCAGTACACTCGCTTGTTGATTTGGCACTCGCTGTTGAGTTCCGGTGTATCAGTTGTCTGTTAAAAATCAAATTGAACATCTTGACACTTAAAGTTTTTGCTAAACTTACCGTTGAATGGTAGCGACGCCACTTGTCAGGGCATTGCTCTATATCGTGACCTTGATAGTGGCAGAGCGGGCAATATTTCTTCGTCCATTTGTTGCACGAGGTGCAGACAGACGTGAACATTCTACTCGCTTTTCCGCACTGAAATCAAATGAATTACTTAAAGATAAATCTTGCGATCGTTTGATAAGCTTACTCTCAAGCAGATCGAGTTAGGACATCGAGTTTCTCTATGTCCTTCTTCTCCGCACATAAAACAGACAACTCGCTTCTTCGGCTTGTTGCACTTGGCAGCGTAATGTCCCATTTCATTGCATTTCTTGCAGCGTACACGACAGCCAGAATCAAAAGTTCGATTGCGATCGGCATTGCTGATTTTCCAAAGCTTTTGATCTCGTGGCATGGAACCAAGAATGTTTGAAATGCAGAAAGACTCGTCGCCCCAGCTGCCATCGTAGAAGAACTTCATCTCATCGTTCCAGCCAATTTCCGGGTTCACTTTGGATCCGTCGTGGGTAGAAATCGATTGAGACGATTCACCGCGATCGCGAATGTACTCGTGAGGATCGTACGGAATTTCTGTTACATTCAAACTTAGATCGCACTCGATTGGTTTGTTAAAACCTCGCATTGAATCATCCGAGTCGCTGTTAGCATCTGGGACTTCATAGACGACAACAGGTTGCTCTACAATCTCGCAATCTGGTTCTCTTGGGCTTGTGTTGCTTGTGGAGGATTCATTGACAGTTGAGTCAGGTATTGTGACGATTGTAGCATTGGTTGGAACGTTGTTCGCAACTTCAGCTTCATCCTCATCCTCCAGTTCGTCTTCTGGGTTTATTATTGTTGAGATTAACGTCGCGAATTCATCTTCGTTGTAGTTTGGTGTGATGTAGCGTGAGCGACGCGTTTCTTGAACGATTGGCGTGCTAGAGATCAACTTCATTTTGGAATCTTCGTCTGCATCGTCTGAATGATCGCCATCAGTTGATTTCTTACGACTACTTGTCGATTTGCGACGACGAACATTCTTGGCGTTTACGTATAAAGTTTCTTCTTCGCTCGAGCTAAGTTCGGCTTCTTTAGTTTGCTTGGTAACTTTGCTAGCTTTCAGTCCGTAAATCGAGTCTTCATTGCTTTTGTCCAACGAATTCCGCTCCTTATGGCGCTGTCGCTTACTCTTAGTTGTTGTCACTTCTTGCGGCTTGCACTCGGCCAGTCTCTCACTGCTGCTTCGTGCAGAATCGGAAGACGAGGAAGGAACCTTTGTCAGTTCTTTGACTCTCTCCAGCGTGGCTTTTTGCTCTGCAATCTTGCGGAGCTTTTTGCTTGCGCTCAAGTCGTCAGATTTGAAAGGATTCGCAAGCCGACGTTTGTCTCCCGCCACGATGAAATCGTCTGATATGATTGAGCTAGTTGACGGACTCATTGCTCTCTTCTTTCTGATGGTTTCCTCATCAGACGAGTCGAGAGTGATCAACGGTGGCGGTGGCAACTCAATGGGAATACAATCTGAATCCGATTCATCGGAGTCTGGGAGCTCGATCGTTGCGACAACTTTGTTCTGCGCCTTTTTCCGAGCGACCGTCGCCTTCTGCTTCTTTGCTTGAACTTCAACTCTCATCGCTGACTTCCCTTTCGTCACGCCTTGCTTGCTCAGAGGGTTTAACACTTTCCCAGCTTTGGGAAACTTGGTCGCTTTGTTTTTCTTCTTTTCATAGTTGTTTGCGGCTTCCGAGACAGGCACGGGCGTGACCATAAACGACAAAACTGATGAGTAAGGCACAAATGCTTTGATTGCTGGCGTTGCAGTTTCTTTTTCCTCGGGTTCTGGACTTTCGGGTTTCTCTGGAGCGACAAATCTCTCCTTTGTTGGTTTGCTTTGATTATCTTGCGCAAATGGTTTGTTATAATTCTTTGGCGGCTGATTCTAAAAGAAAGGTTTGTCGATATTGCATGTTCTCATTGACTGAAGTTCCGATGAACCTTTGAATAGAAACTTACGAAGCTTGGTAAATTGGAATTTTGCCAGTAACGTTTCTTCGACTGCTTGTTCACATTTAGAGGCAAATAATCAGAGGTCTCGGGAATCGCGTCAGTGCTCGTATCGTGATAAACTTGAGCGTATAGACGAGCCTCGATTTCCTCTATCGTTTCCTGAAGTTAAAAGTGTTCTCAGAAAGTCATAAATTTAGTGCAACGATTTTACCTCCATGGCGTTGGCAATCTTAGAGATTTCGTGTTGTACTTCTAGCTATTTAGTCTGGCTTTGAGATTTGGTAATGTTGACTGCGATCGCTGGCTATTTAGCTGCTCATTTTCGAATTCTCCCAGATTATGAAACTCAACGTGTAGCAAAGTCGGGACATCGAACTACGTTAAGTCAAGTCGGGAAACGTCAAACGTTGCGTCGTTACGTCATTACGTTCTTGCATTTATAAATTTTCTTTTAATATTTTTTTGTGAATTATAATTTCTACCGAACAAGGCGCACGATCAGCAAAAGCGATCAGTGCGCAGCTTAAGCAAACAGTGAAGCATCGAAGCCATGTCATCACGACGAAAATCAACGCCTGTCGTACAAGCAAACAAAACTCAAAGAAATCCTTTGAACAATTTCAATATTAAGAACGAAACGCTGAGAAATGAAGCAAGAGGCACAAAGCCGACTTGCGAAGCTGCCAGTGTGAAGGAGGTGCTTGTGATGGCAGTGCTGCACGTCTGCAAGAAGGCGATATTTTTCGATATACGGCTAAAGGTTGCGCTCTACCTCGCAGCTTTGTTCATAGTCTCGTTAATAGGAGGTGAGTTTTCCTCTCCCCGGTTTTCCACGATCATGAAAGACTTTTCATTGTTCAAAACGACTGCATCATGTTCTTACTCAACTGTCATCATTCTCACGTAACATTTTCCTTTTCAGACTTCGCTCCTTTTCCGCGATCTTATTTCGCAAGATCAGACAATCTGTTCAACGTTTATTTCGTCAAACTTGGCTGGTTCTGGACGCTCCTGTTCTCGTCGCCTTTCCTCTACTTCACCAACTACACTCTTTGCTGCGGAGACCTCCAGAAGTTCCTGAAACATCATGTTCCTCGTCTCGTCATTGCCACAGTCTTCTGGTACAGTTGGACGTCGATCTTCAATGTGGTCGAGCAAGCGTTTGGTCGATGCAACATGAAATCCTACGAGACGAAACGAGGCTGCTTGAAAGCTGGTCACTTCTGGAGTGGCTTCGATATCTCAGGACACGTTTTCATTTTGATTTACTCTTCGCTTGTGTTGATCGAGGAAGCGCGGCCTATCGTGGGATGGGATAATATCAAAGAGCATCTTCGCATCGAAGATCACAACAGAAGAACTCAGGAAAATTCTTCATCGAATCCATTGCGTAAACTGAACACCGAAGAGATCTCAACGCTTCGGTATCTCTATCAGAAATATACTCCGATCATCAAGCTTCTCTTCGTTGCCATAACCGTTCTTCAGCTGCTGTGGGATGTCATGCTCGTCTGTACAATGCTTTACTATCATCGAATGGTCGAAAAGGTCATCGGGGGAATCGTCGCGGTCATTACTTGGTATTTCACGTATAGAGCATGGTACCCATCAAAAATGGCTCTACCTGATTCAGCAGGCAAAGGAGCTTTCAACTATCAACAGAAAGCTGTCCAAAGCAACCCGGTGGTGAGACGGAACAGCTTGTTGACCAACAAGGCCGCCAAGCCATCGACCGAACAACCAAAGTTCATGGGGCGACCAATTTATCAAACTCCCTCGCAACGAAACGACTTGAACGTTGAAAACTCGATTCCCAATCAGGGCAAATTCGACTTCCAGCCACCGCCGCCAAAGTTCTTATAAATCAACGACTTCTCGTGACTTCGTCTCTGCCGCTCATGACTCAAGTGAAATTGTTTTCGAATTTTCATTGTTTTTCTTTGTTCCGGGTCACACCTCATCCTAAGGAAAGGAATTTCATACTCTTCGGAATCGTGCATTAATATGTAATAAGAGTTGCCTCGTGCCTGAGGCAAAAGATTTCTTTGTAATTGTTTTTGTTGGAAACGAACGAGGTTGAAGCGTTCAATAAAATGGTGTTGTGAATAAATTAGCCTTTGACAGTTGAAAGCTTTTAGTTGGGAGCTTAAAGAGCTCTTGATTTATTGACAGCCAAATCATTTCATACCTTCGAATGTTGTGAGTTCCATGATAACGCTTAGGAAGATATGGAAGAGTTAGATGAATGAAGAAATAGTTAAGAATTCCGTGGCAGCAACCAAGATTATATAAGACTGATTTCTTCGGCGAAGCTTCAAAACGATTCTCCATGTTTAGCCGTCTCTTTAATTCAATCTTCCCTTTAGAAATTTGTCGATGATACTCCTCGAGATTTCGATTCTGTAAATCTTTTTTCCTGGTAACTTCTAACGGTCAGCTGATTTTTGAAAATTCTTCGTTTCCCAAGGGGACCAAAACTACAAACGTCAATCGCAGGGTCTGCAACTACAAACAGCAAATCTTGAAATTTTACCGAAATTTTATTTATCGCTTGAAATAGACATTTTCATAAGAAAACATACATCATGGGCGCCGTAGAACAACTCTCCGAAATGGGATTTCCAAAGGAGAAAGCGTGAGTGCTCCGAACAAAGCCAATAAATCGATATATTTTCAAGTGAAATTTCTTCTGTTTTCAGTGAACGAGCTTTGACGATTTGCAATAATAATGTCGAACAGGCCATGGAATGGCTGCTTGCACATGTTGACGATGAAATTCCAGCTGCCGATTCGACAGCTGCAGCCTCAACAGACTCGACAGAGCAGAGCGGAGACAAAACTGATGAGTCATTGGTTGCCGGAGCTGGCGAAAGTTCTTTGGAAGCAAAAAGCATCAAGTGCGAGGACTGTGGCCGATTGTTCAAAACCAACTTGGAAGTTGAGTTCCACGCTACAAAGTCGGGTCACGCAAACTTCTCAGAATCGACTGAAGAGAAGAAACCGCTGACTGAAGAAGAGAAGAAGGCTCAGCTCCGTTTGATCGAGGAGAAGATTGCACAGAAGCGCGCTGAACGCGAGGAGCGAGAGAAGCAGGAAGCTCTCGAGAAGGAAAGGTTGAGAATCAAGTCTGGAAAAGATATGACTGAAGTCCGCAGGAACTTGGAGGAAGAAGAGATGAAGAAAATTGTGCGTTCATTTGTCTTTAGTTGTCTGGAAACTTTTGATTTATCGACGATATCGTTTTAGGTTGAAGAACGCAAACGCGACAAAGCTGAAGAAAAGGCAGCACGGGACCGTGTTCGTGCTCAAATCGAGTCAGACAAAGCTGCTCGACGCGCAAAGGCTGGACAACCTCCAGTCGCCGTTGTAGCGCCACAAACTTCATCGCCGGCTCCAACGTCAACCGTCACATCTCCACCGAAAGATTATTCGCAAACTAGAATCCAGATCCGTCTGCCCAATGGAACAACTCTCACAGAAACATTCGAAGTGAAAGAGCAGCTCGCTGCAGTTCGTCTCTTCATCCAACTGAAGCAAGGCGACGAAGCCGGAATGCCAAACTTCGGCATGATGACCACTTTCCCACGGAAATTGTTCGGAGGAGACGATTATGATCTCACACTCGAACAACTTGGTCTCGTTCCATCAGCCACCATAATGGTGACTCGCGCTGCTTCATAATCATCGACTTACGAGATTTTCAAATAATTCAAATAAAAAGAAATGTTTTGCTAACTTCCTCGCATTTTATTTTTCAAAAAATCCCACAACAAACTCTGCTTAGTGATCTCAATCGGAAACGAAAACTGTCGTCAAGGCCAATGCATCAAAGCTCAATTTCATTAGCCGATAAGAGCATCGCGATTATTTACATGAAGAGCATGACAGCGTCAATGACATCGCTTTGTGTCAATGAACTCGACGAGGTCAAGGTTGTCTCGATTGCGATACTGTAATCTTGTCTGAGTGATACACAGCAGCTTTCTTTCATTCCTTTAATTATAAGTCTCTCAATCGTTACTCTCAATGATTGACAAAAGTGAATAAAATATGTAGAATAAAATAATTAGAAGTTGAAGGCAAACTACGTATGAGTAGGGAAATTAAAGTTTTAAGTATTCAAGCGATAGCTGATGCCGCGGTCTGTGGACAATTCGAAGTTTTCTCTTACATAAATTCAATGAAATGAACATGAGAGTCTCAAGAGACGAGAAGTTAGAAGAGAAAAGTTGATTTCGAGCGATTTAAAAATGAAACGACTTTGCTCACGAGCCGTCGCAATTTGTTTTTGGAATTTCTCTGGCAGTCAACGGTGCATTGGTGCGAACAGTTTCTCAATCGCAAGCCTCAAAACAAAATTACTAATTCAAATAGCTTGAAACTCTTCTTCCTCAACCGTTCATGAATACATGGCTTGAAGTTCATTCATATTTGTAACCCGAGCGCGGATCGACGGCAAGAAACGTAAAACCCGTTGCTGAACTCAGAACTTGCTTACAGCGAAAGTAACAAATTTACACGTGATCGCTAAACGAGTGACCGCTGTCAATTAGTCACAAGCCTCGTGATCGTTGGCATGTCAGGAGAGATGGATGAACGTGGATGAATATGCTGATGGTCATAACAGATCTGAAGTAAGGTACAAGTTACTCAACCGTCTTCGTCTTAATTAAAGTTAGCGAGTAAAGTTTTACAATTTCTGCATTCGCTGAGGCCAATTTCTCTATCACTAATGTTGATTAAATACTAAAACCAATTCACAGGTGGTCTCGTAGCCTTCATTAGACATTCTCCTGTGGTTCTAAAATTACCGCGGTATAAAACTCGACTTCGATCCATCGGAGAACTAAATCAATTCTCAGGCACATTTTCGTCTTTAATTATTCATGTCTAAGGTTGCAGCACTAGAGCGTCACCCACTGCAAAAGGCGAACGAGCTTGTACGAGTTCAACACGTGCTTCATCCAGCTGTCACCGCTGTACTGTTGATCCTTCATGCGTCGCAACCATTGTCTCTCATGGAGCCAAGCTGACGATGGGTAGGCGATCTCCTGCTCCTTGTTGCAGTTGGTGTAGATTTCATCCTCGGGGTTTGGGTCTTCTAACTCTCCAGTGACGATTCCTTCGCATGTGTGCAGGTTCAACTGCAGATCGAAGCAGATTCTTATCTCGAAGAGATATTCACGTTTCGACTTCCTGTCGCGTTCGCAAATGATTGCAAAGTTATCGTTCAATGATTGCTTGAGCGCATCATGAATCTCTTCCAGTTTGTAGGTGACATCGGGTCCTGGCTTGATGTAAGTTCCGTCGAGGAGTTTTGTGATGGAGAATCGATCGAGGAAGTCCAAGCCTTGTTTGAAGTAAGTCAGTTCCGTTGCGAGCTGTGGGATATGCTGAGCTGCACAGGTTCCATGCTTTTCCCATTCGTGTTTCCACAGTCCGTCGAGAGGCGTTCCCTTCTCGATGTTGATCCACTTCTCCGTCATGTCAGCTTCAATCGAAGCGATTTTATCCATGTCGAATATCCAAGTGTCGTTGCAGAAGAGCGGCCCGATCGTGTGATACTTAGTTGGCCAGATCCCGTGGATCGTCCAAGAGTTTCGGACCTTCGGCAGAACGCATTCGTTGCCCTTTTTGTTCTCCATCCAAGTCGCGCAAACTGTGTACGGCCAGTGTTGCGTGAAAATCAGCACGTCAAACTTTGTGTCTTTACGAAGATTTCTGAGCGCGAGCTGCCGCTCTGTTTGCAGTTTTCGTTCAAGGTTCTTACGGCTGTTGCGTTGATGACCCGAAAAGAGACAAAACCAAAATAAAATATTCTCGCTCGTCAGAAAAAGCTGAGATTACCTGCACTCGGATATCTTTAAAATGCAGATCGTAATGATGAGCAGCATGAAAAGGAACATCGTGTACCACCAACGCTTCGGGTTCTCCATTTTCAGCTTTAAATCCAAATTCACTTTCGACACGAAACGCAAAATAAAACTCAAAAAGATATTTTTACGATCGCAAAGGTTTGAGCATTTTCCTTTGTTCAACTTCGGCTCACTGATAGCGACTGAATCGAGTGATTCGTCTCTGCGATAATCGAAGCGACAACTCGAAGTGAAAATATTTTAAAACGTCTCGTCGCGAGCAAACCAAAATATATTTTCTAATGTTGATGTAAGACTACGCGGAGCGTACGACGAATAGTTTTGAGCTACGTAGATATTTTTTGAACGATCCGTTAGCTCTCGGATCGCGCGATCCCAACCAAGACTGAAACATGTTCCATTTATTTTTGTTTTATATTGAAATGTTTAATCCGTTCATTAAAATATTTAATGGAAATATTTGCATGCAAGTCTGTGATGATGATAAATGAGTTAATCACTCTTCACTCTTATCAAAATATTTTGGCGACTCATTTCAGTTTCAATACAGAAACAATTTTTAATTGAACCCAAAAACGTTCGCATCGTCTCGCGAGGAAATACAGGTCAGGAATTTATTTGCGAGATGCGTCCATCAGCTCGAGGAGATTCACTATCACGCAGCTCGTGACTGTCAGCAACAAATAAACTAAGAGTATCGTCGATAAAAGAGTTGCTATCTCGTAGCATTAGACTGGATTAATGTCAGTGAAAGTAGATTGACTTCCTCGCACAAGTTTTCTCTAATAAATAATTATGTAGAATATCTGATACAAAATTATTTAAAAAATAGCTGAAATCATTTCCCTGCTACTCAACATTAATCCGTGATCTATATAGAAGTCCAAGTGGCGCCATCTCTGATCGATTAGCACCGCAGTTTGAATTTCCGCTCATCGCTAAACCTTGTCTGTCAAATTGAAGCTGAAAACAAGATGACAAAGCTGATAACGCAAATATTTTTAGGTTCGACTCACACCTGCGTACACCTGAAATGTGTGACGAGATAGCGAACAAGGTTAATTCTCAACTTCATGGCAAAAACCACGTCAGAGGCTCGTGATATAATTTTAGAAGAATTCGGCGAAGAGGTAAACTCGACGTGGGGTTCGACCAATGGCGCGCTAGACGGTAGGCACGTGGAGACCAAGAACCTTAAACAGTTTAAGTTAAACTGAATGTAGCTAGCTGGACTGTAAATCTTGGAGAGTAAATGATGCTCGTGTCGGATCAAAGGCAACATTAAGAGCTCAAGTAAAGTACGGCTGGAAATCTTCTCAAGAAACTCAAAAGTCTTGAGAACTCAAACTCAAGGCATCCTCTGTCCTTTTATGAGTAATTGACATACATTTCATTGATTGAGCATTTAACGATTAAATATTTCAGCAACGGATTTCCCTGAAAGTCGAATTAACAACAACAACAGTCTTTAAGTAATCAACTCGGTCGCATTTTATTTATTTATCGTTTTGAAACATTCTCAAGCACAGCAGTCAGTGAAGGCGAAGGTCCGTCTCCACCTCGTTGATTCTTCAGCGACTCGCGAAAGAGAACCGCACACAAAGCGTCACTTGCTCCTCGTCATCGCGTCCGCCGTCGTGTAATCTCTTAAAAATAGCTGTGAACGAGACGAAGGCAAGAAGAAAACTCACGAAAAAATCCCCACGCACATGACATTCTTTATCAGCAACGTCGGCTTGCACTCGAGAGCGCGATAACACGCTCGATTGAAATAATAACAGAAAGGAACTAAAGATGATTGTTGCCGACAAATGTGGTGTACTCCAACATGTGCCGGGTATTTAATTCAACCAGAGCACCTGATGAAGTACAATAGACATGTGACAAACACTTGCTGTTGCTCCGCTGCCAACGTGCGCCAAGAGGCTTCGTCGCTGCTGCTCGATGATCTCTGATCGTCGTCCCAACTTCGCGCGCTACTTCTGGTACCTGATAGCAAAATTCTCTACCCAGGTGACCTAGAAGCGCGCAGAGTCAGAACTTATCTTCAAGTAAATAATAAATAGTTAATAATTCAAAAAATGATTGATAACAAAGCCCTGGTGCCCTGGTTAGCGCGCAGAGTCAGAACTTTTTTCTTTGTCCGCATTTCAGGTAACTTAGGCGACCGCCGCTGCCTGCGAAAAGAACAAAGAAGTAAATTAATGTTTGCGAAAGCCGCGAAGCAAACACAAATCGTCGTCGGATTTTAGAACTGCGACACCAATTTACTGAAAGCTTCGCTCTCCCGTCTCTTTCATTCGATTACATTCGCAAAGTGGCTCAAGGTTTTCCTTGACATTCGCCGCGCGCGAAATTGACACGCGAAACCCGAAAATTCCGAGAGCTCATTGCTCGCAACGTGCCAGCCCGCGGTCGTTCCTTCGTGTTATCTTTCCACCTCGAGGCCGACACGTGAAGCTTTCGGTTCTCCATCCCCTTCTCGTTGCCTCACAGTCGTCTCACGCATCGACATGGCAACAGCTCGTGGAAGCTTTCACGGACGTCAAGCTTATCGATTGAAACCCTTGGCCGTCTACGACGACGACAGCTTCTTCTTCCGCTTTCTCGCCCTATTTTCCCTCTTCCTCAAAGGCTCTGCTGAGTCGAACTCTGCTGTTCTTTTTATTGCGTCCTTGAACGACTTGAGTTCAACAAACATTCGCCTTTTCGGTCGCTCCGCTTTCTTATAAACACACGACGACGATCAGCGCGTGTGTTCGTGCGTCTATCGATTTCTTTCTCCTCTCCGAGCCGACAGAGAGATATCTCTCTGAGATCATTCAGGATGCTGGCGCGATGTTCGTGACGCAAAAGCTTCAAGTAATTCTTGCGTGTCTGGGGGCGGATTAACTCACTTGAAAGCTTCCCGGAATCTCGCCACTCTTGTTCCGTGCAGTGATGAACTCGAACGATTAGCGATAAAAAGCCTGGCCATTAAATATTTAGAGAAGCAAACCGACAAGCAAACAGTCGTTCATAGCATTTCGCTTGGTTGAAGGCAATTTAATTTACACGCGCGACTTCTTTCGTGTTTGAAGACGCGAAGCGACGGTCGCGGACTGTGACTGTTGGACTTGCTGTGGGTTTTCCATGTCCGTTGGTGATAGCGGCCGACACCTCGTACAAGTCTAATTGAGAAATCGTTTAGCATGAAATGTGCGCCAGTTCGAATTGCTCTCTTCCTACTATTTCAGCTGAACGCGAAATGTTAATTTAATTAAGTCGTAACATTTTTATGATGTGAATTGGGCGAGAAGCTCGTGAATCACGTGGGACAGCGTCGACTAAAAGATCAATTCCGCTACCTAGGAGGGAGGTGCGAATGTGTGGGGATGTTGAGCAGTGAATTCATGAATGAAATCGAATTGTTCGAACGGCAACGACACAGCTAAGCCGAAGCGGCTTAGCGATGAATGAAGTGTCTCCCCCCGAAAAAATGCAAATCCATGATTTCACTGTTGAGCGCGACTTCGCCTTATTTGGCGAGCAAGCCGATTAAGCGACCTTCTATTGTCTCGCTCACGTCAATGAACTTCTTCGCCACGACGTGCGATGCAAATTCGAAATTTCTGGAACGACGGAGAAGGTTCGACATGCGATCGACTCACACTCGTACACAGTCATCGAGCTTCACATGCAACAATGCGACATCAAATTTTGAAAATTTCGAAAGCATGGAGAGTTGTAATTGTTCCGAGAATCAGCGGCAAACTGCCTCGTCCCTTTTATGATCGGATTCCCATGAACAGCCTTTTACGTGGAGCCGTAAAACTTGTCGCTCGGGGTCGTCGCCATTCGCCATTTTCTTCGGCTTCTTCTGCTTCTCACGCGCACCGCGGAAAGCCCAAAAATAGAAACTCGTCAACTGCCATTCGATGGAATTAGTTATGAGATCATGAACGGTCTGAGTGGTGGCTTGACTCATCGCTGCAGAATTGCTTTTCGTGCGAAAGCAAATAAAGACGATTGCGACTATCACATTGTGACGTGATCAAGCAAGCGATCAAAGGCCAGAGCCGAGCTTGCGATTTCCTGCACTTTGCCCCCTCCGCACACACAAAGCTCTCGCTCAATTACAAAGACTTCAAAGTTCGAGTCGTGGAATGTTCGGAATGTCTTCGTCGTTTCGTTTTCGTTATCGATTTGTTGTCGTTTCGACTCAATTTGTTGTCTTCTTGTGTCGTTTCTTCTCGACGTTGTTCGTTCGCTTTGCTTGATAAGCGATCAGCGAAACATGTTTTCCGTCTCTCACTCCCCGCAGGAATTCCTAACGGTGCCCCTGTCGACTACTTTCTTCGATTGCAAATCTCCTCAGCTCGCATTCCAATCGGTGAAATGAGGCGGTAGATTTCAACCATCGACTTATGATTAGTTTCGTAATTTATGAGTGTTTTGTGACTTGTCGTTGGAAGCAATTTCGTAAAGAATCAACGAAATGCCACACACAGCGAGCGTTCACACATCACGTCACGTTTCCAGCTTTGACTTCTTCTCAGAACTTCAAAATTGTGACTGAAGCAGCGAATGTAATCGACTAAACGATGTCAGTCAATAAATAAAGAGATGAGAGCGGAACGACACGCAAGTCGACGAGCAAATAAGCTCAAAGGTTACTCAGTAGGAGCGAAGGGACTTGGCGTGTCATTGAACTCGCAGGAATTTCTTTTCGTCGCTGGCCTTCGCCGCTTCCACATGGAATCTATTTTCAGCAGCGCTCGTTTGCACAATTTCCAATGAAGAAAATCAGTTTTCCCTCGAACGCGATCTTCCGCGAATGAAAATCGCAGCTCGATGAGCGCTGAGGCGAGGCGGGAAAAGTTATCCGCGTGTAATCATCATCGATCATGAGCGTCGAGTTGTGGGGGCGTGAAGATTCTTCTTCTTTCCCTCTCCCGATCATCGAGGGAAAATGTAAACAGACGGCGAAATCGTCGGGAAATGGCAAGTCTTCAATTACGCGCTTTCCTCCATATCGACGCAAGAAGAAAAGAAAATTTATCCACGCGACTCGAGCTGAGCAGCAATTTCAATTTCAAATTACGTCTGATTTCTCTCTCCTGCGCTGCCGTCGATGCTGTGGAGCTTTCAATGTCATATGGTTTGTTGACATGGATTGAAATTAGCGTCAATTCATGAGCGATTTCTTGGGCCGAGCGAGATGATAAATTAATAGCACGTGTGCGAGAATCCCGCGGATGGAATTTCATAAATGCGAAATGAGCTATAGGCATCGCAACAACGGCTTCATTGAAAAATTTAGTCACAAAAGTCGTCAGTTAAAGGTTCTCAAGCTGATGACGACGTTGTTGAACAAGCCCTTATCAGTGCAGGGCAGCGAGCGATTTGACAGCGGTGTAAATATTCTAAAGCCACAACAATCGTCAAGGGCACATTGAGCCTTTGTGCGCCATACGTTCTCGAGCCTCTCCGGCGCGCAAAAAGCTTTCTCTTCTCGAGATTTCTCCGGAAAAAAACCCGAAAAATACGACGCAGTGCATGATGACGATGTTCCTCAGAAAACAAGAGCGACTGACGGGGTGGCTTGCGTCGGTGTGTGCGTGATAGTGGGTGGCCTGTGAACAACCTTGAACTTTTGAACCTTTCGAGACTCCACGAAAAGCTTTCGACTTCCATCTTCTTCCGTCGCGTCGGGCCGCGTTTATCGATCGCTCTCGAGACGAAAGTAACATGAATGGGAGTCTTTTGTTATTTCACCGGCTTTGCTATTAAAACATGAGAGGAACAATAGTCAAACGTTAAATATTTACTCGCCTCAATGGCATTCCTTTGTCTTATGCTTGCCCTTCTTCCAGTCGTCGAGCAAACAGGAGGCGGGGAAATTAAGCTCTTAGCAAGTTTCCCCCGTTTGTTGTGTTTCATCAGCTGCTTGAGATAATTTTTGATCGAGAGGGCCGCTGCGGTTAAGTTGGTAATAGACACTTCAGAAGCTTCTGTTCGGCGAGGGGAACTCGAATCCGAAATGTGGGAAGATTCGTCGCGTGAAGCCAGACTATCGATGCGTGATACAGCGACCTCTCAAGCATCTATGGCTATCATGGAGTGAAGCAGAGACTACTCTGGTCTGGAAGTCGATCTACAGTTGGCTATTGCAGCTTAAGACACAACGACCTCCATTCTTTTAAATCAGTTCAATGTTTCCGTCTAGCATTAAGAGCTCTCTGATTAATCATCCAAGGCAGCGAGATTGACAAATTTACGACGAGCTCAGAGCTGCCTAAACTGCGAAGATTGTTTGACGGCTCGATTGTAATTTGATAATTGGACGCGGGGCGTTTATGCTTGAAGCTCACGTGAGGCGGATTAATTCTCGAGTGAAGACGATTGCGCATAATTCCCGAGATCATCGCACGCATCCAATTTTCTTTCAAATTATTAAAATCTAATGGAATCGAAAAGCTTCGCCGTTGTGTCTTTGACTCTTTTGTTGTTCAAAGAGAGGAGGAAACAAATTGGAAAAACGAAGATTGCGGCAGCGAGAAGAAGCCAAGAAATTATTATTTCTGTTGTTTCTGCCTAAACGAAAATAATTGAAGGGAAAATTGGCTCTCGTTGTGTGTTGTTTAAACGGTAAGAGGAGTCGAATTCGAAGCTGGAACTCTTCTATAATTTACCAATTTACCTGCTGCGACTTCTCTACCAATTGCGTACACGCACATATCGCAGTCAACGACTTCTATTTCCACAGTTGACGATGACTAATCAGAAAACGGTTGCGCGACAGACCGTTGCGATGACACAGCAGACCGAATTGGGATCAGCCAGCCCTTCGATGAGGATCTGCAAACAATTAAGAATTTAAAACTTTATTAGTTTTGTCGGTTTGATGAGAAGATTTGTGCGGTGTCATTGAGATCGCTATTCAGTCTCAAGTGCTGGTAGCGAGGAGAGGAAGGGACGCTCGTCTAAGTGTTCGTTTCAACAAGATAATAAAGCAATAAAATGCTTGTAATCCCCGAGGTCATCGCACGCATTTTTCGGGATGATGTCGTGTAACGGCACCAGAACGAGTTTTCTTCTGTCGATGTGTTTAGCCTTAATTAACCGTCATTACGCGGAAAATATGACAAATTGTCATCGACCCTCGAGGCAACGGCAGAGCCGTCTCACGTTGCTTAAGCTGAGCCACACAGCTCGTTCCTTGGAACAGAAGCAAATAATCCCCGCAATGATCGAATTAACACGTTCCGAGCATAAATAAAAGTTCGTATTGTGTCGAGAGGCGAGAATCGATATTTAATACGCTCCGTAATGATCCGCTTCCTTTCTCCGGGGGGACTTAACACGCGCGACAACACGCGAAAATCAGAAAACGTTTTTCCAGCGAGCAATAAAATTGAATTATTGCGAAATTTCCATGCGACCACCCAGCGCAATTGGGGCCACTAACACTCGTGCGACTTCGCGAGGAAGTTTGTGCAATTGTGCAGCTCCGTCGATAACCGCTGTAAACGTCAAGGGAAACGTCGAGAAGAAATCAAACAACAATCGAATTTACGACGGAAAATTTCCCAATGAGTCGGACGAATGCCAGACGAGCAACAATGAGAAGATTATTTTTGGTTTCGACGAGCAGCATGAGTGATCGATCCGCCCCGTTGAAGGGAAAGTTATCAAGCGTTTCTTGAAGCGGGTTCTCATGCTGATAACGGCCGTCGGATTATATCCACTAGCTTGGGAAGAGAGCGAAGCGATAACGGAACATTTTAAAGGAATTTCGTTATCGCGTCGTTTTCGTCGTAGAGCGAAAAAGCTGAGCGATGTGACTAATTTGAGAGCATTTCTTTCCGCGTGTTTGCTTATCAGCGTCTCTGGCGTCACGATCACGTCGCAGAAATCACATCGTTCCGCGTGTAACGAGTTTAATTTGCTGTCGAAAGGGGGGCGAGAAAGAATTGCCGAGATAAAGCTGAAGCGAAAGAAGAAACTCTCGAGTCACACATGGCATGTGGTGAAGGAACATATTTTTTCGGGGGACTTGATAAGCTCCGGGGCCGAGCAAGTGTCAAGTAATTAATTTTCGGCTCTCGAGGGCGATAACGAAGTGCAAGATTAATGCAAATGGAAGAAGCAGAGGAAGAGGAATTGCAACTTTCGACAGCATTCCATGCCTCGTCGTCATCGTCGTTGGCTCGTATCAGATTGTGCAATATGGAAGTTTTATGTTTAATTCTTGCGCGCAATCGTCGCCGTCATCTAGCATCGTCGTTTTCACGTTTTCAATTGCAAATCGCAACGCCCGATAAGAAGAACTAATGTCTCTTGCTCACTCGACGTGTAGCTGCGAGCTATTCTGGGAAATGTCAACACGTCGTCTCGAGGTCTTGTTACAGTCGCGGCCACGACACGACGAGGCTTGTCGAGAGCGATGAAAATGATTTGCATAAATATCACTCTCAATCGATTCAAATCGCATTCACGTCGTCTGGCGCTGTGCGCATTTCTATTTCGTAGCGCTCTGTGTTTTCTTTGCCTCGTCTGCTCTATTTCCATTGAGAGCGAGGAAATTCGTTACAATCATTTAATATTGAGGCTGGCGAAAAAATAAACATTTTCTTCTCGCTCGACTCGAATGCAACTCGACGCGACGATTGTGAAACTTTCTCGCGAATGATTCAGATCCGTGTCGGATTTCTTAGCGTTATCAACTTGTTATTGCGACCGCGCTCCGGAAGCTGAAGCCTCTGACTCACGTCAACAATTTCATCACTACTCGCAACAAGTCTTTCTAGCTCTGACTCAGCATTTACGGACACAAAGTTTTTCCAACCGTCAGAATATTCGAGAAAAATTGCTGACAACTCAGTCGCCGAAAATTCGTGTTTCGTCGGTTAGCAGCTTTGTGTAGTGCGAGTAGGAGTTTAGTAAAGAGGAAAAAGTGTTGTGGTAGCTCAGTCTGACCGGATATCAGTAGTTGCTTCGATCCATCCAGACCACAAACTTTTTATTAATTCTTACTCGGGCCGTTTGAAGTTAAAAATATTTTCGAACCGTTTTCACAAAACTCTTTCACATTTTATGAAATGTGAATGCACAATTTAATTTCCTCTTCCACTCACGCAATCGAAACGAAAATAAAGTTTCTAGATAGTTGAAGATGTAAAATATTTTTCGATAATCACCTTCAGCTTCACCATATGGTCGCGTCAATCTCGAATCTCGATTTCTGTTCAATCAAAAAGCTGCCGATGCCTTCAATTATCGTTATCAGTTTCTTTGTTTGTCCCCATCAGCTCGTGTGGCCGAGTGATGAGACGAATAAACTTTCCACTAAAAATAAATCACCGCGAGACGAGAAAATTATTTTTCGTTTAATTCAATTAGCACTGGCCACATCAAAGGCGAGAATGGTCTCGAATGAAGGAAAAGGCGACAGTTCACTTTTGCGATCCACCGAAGAGAGAAAATAATTAAAAATTCGCAATTGAAATTCGTTGTAACTCTTCGCCTTGCTGTCGTCTCGAAGAAATAAAATATAAAAAACTTTTTCGCCAAAGTCCAAAGTCTCTTCGCGATTTCTTTTTTCCTTCATTATGTTCTCTTCATGTCTTCACTTCGCACAGTTGAAACTTGAAATGAATTTTTATGAAAAGCCAAGAGAGCAGAAAAAGAATTAAAATCAAATTCTTCACGCGGACGATTCACTTTTTGCGACCGACTCAACCGACAACTGAAATAATATTGAGCTCGAGTTCTGTGTCTTCTCCTTCGGAGCTCAATTTTTCCGTCTTCGACTTCGGCTTATTAACCTCCCGTCTCTCTCGCACACTTGTTACCGTCGCTGTATTGCACAAGCCCGCTCCAAACTCATACACCGGCGCAGATCGCACGACGATCGCGCAACTACACACGAGCAGCAACTTCGGGCTCCGTCTATGAATCAGATTGCTTATGACTCGACAGGAATGCATCATCATTATTTTTACGTTTAGCAAAAAGCTTCTTTAGTCACCGCGACGACTTTGCACTGGATAGGAAAATGATTCACTGGACAACTTCAGTTTTATGCTTGCGACTCCTTCAGCTGTTGACGAGCGACTGACTCATGTGAAATTTTTTCTTTCACCAACAACCCTCTGAGACTGCTGCTGCTGTTTCATTGGAATGGAAACTCTTTCTCTGTTCTCGTCGGGTTTTCATCTGACGCAAGCGTTCACCATTTTCAACAGACGTCACGGAACATCATCGTCAGCAGACTTTGCCGAATTTTATTACTTTTCGCGAGCGACTGGCTTCAACAATAGTGCTGGCGAACGGAAGACACACTCAAGGGCATTTGCTAGCTAGAGTCTGTCGAGTCTTGGCCCCTCTGTTCTGCTTCCATTCAGTATCGCTTCGAGCTTTTTCTCTTAATAGAACTCGCGAATTTTCTAGCGATCTCAATATACATATATATGTATCCAAGATATCTCATCGCATATGTACATGACCAGACACTTCACACATTCAAACGCCGCTCAATCTCTTCTTCTCATGATTTACAGCGTGTAGCTTTTCATTCTACGAGGAGGAAGAAACCGAAGTCGATGGTGAGAGAGCGGGGGTAGCTTCCAGAGTCGTCGGCTGCTCCCCTCCTCCACACCGGCAGCATAACCGCCGCTCACTCTCCACGCTTCGTTGGTGAGACAAGGAAGCGACATGCGTTTTTTATCCTTTTCGCTCCATCTCACTCGTTACATTCGCGCTGTCCCTCTTGCTCGACATGAAGCGCAAAACTATTTTGCACAACACATGTGGCTGTAGTTGGGAAGCCGCTCGCAACTGTGTTGGTTGGCGTAGAATGCGCAAAAAAGGCCAACGAACTTTCGATGCGAGCAAGAAGAAGCCGCATGCCTTCGATGTGTGGAGACGCCCGGTTTTTTATAGATTTTCTTTTTCGTTCAGCCGGAGAGAGCTTCGCGAGAGGAAAGAACTATGTTTTTGCGCCCCACGCTTTGTTCGCGGTTGGCGTGAAGGGGTTGCGATGATAACGATCGCAGAATTCATTACAATTCCATTCGTTTTTTTTTGCGAAAAATAAATACAAAGTCGAAGCATATGGAATCGACTTTAATTAAAGGGAGAGAATGGCGCAACTGACGTTTCTCTGTTTGATTTGCAAACTTTTATATTTGACTGCGAACACACCCTGCGAGGTCCTTGAACTTTGCTCGAGCTCCTCGTCTCGCTCGAGCTTTGAACTTTCCCCTCAGCCCCAAGACTGGGACAACGAATAAATTTATTCCAATCTCTTTCGACGTCGCAAATTATAATTTCGCGGTTTAATGTACTTTTCGCTTTCTCGTCTGTCTTTCGTCTTTTCACTGCACAATGCACGAACGAACGGAGGAGCCAGAGACTTGGCAATAAGCAGGGCAACCACCAAACAACAAAACGACGCCATGTATCATACTTTTTTATGATTACGACAGCAACGGCCTACTCCAAGACCCTCGAAACATAAACTAGTCGATTGTATGTTATTTCAACGCCGATAAACAGGACTAAAGGTTTGTGGCAAAGCGGGAGAGAGAGAAGGTGCTTAAAACATTGAAAGCCAGTCAGGCATTTTGCGATGTTGCACATGGGGTAGGTTATGGAAAAGAGTTTGACGCCAACTGCACTTTTGCGATTTCTTTTTCAAGAGTGCGATGGGACTTGCAAAACATGCATTAAGTCGCTTCTGTTGGCGAACACGATACAGTTTATGACGCTTAGCCGCTCGACAAATTGCCACGACATTTGAGACTTTAACCACATGTGATTTTGTTGCTCTGTTTGTTTCTACGAATCAAGAGAAATTACTATAATTATTCGACCGCAGAAAGGACATGTGAAAGGTTGCGAGACCGTCGAGGGAATTTTCTCGAAGTTGACAGTCACGCTTAGTCGACGAAAAAAGCAAAGCGAACGGATTTTCGCTGATTAATTGCAGTGCAAAGGGTTGAAGGAACCTTGAGCCTGAGAATCGCTATGAGCGAGCAAACAGTTAGTTTCTTTAGAATCAATCAATGCCTCGATGACTCAAAAATGATTAACGGGAAACGTTGGAACGAAACAAAGGCGAATCGAGCAACATTCATTCGCCTTAATGAAGTCGTGAAGTCAGAACGGAGATTCCCGTCGTCAGAGACTGAGAAAATTACTGTCGCCGACTTGCATTCCCGTTCACCTGTTTATTGCTCTAAGAGCCTCGAGCGATGACATCATCACTCGCCTCTAGCAGCAACGATAATCCAGAGCGAGAAAACGTTTCAATAGAAACGCTGCGACAGGAAATATTAATCAGTACAGAGAAACTATTTTTTCTTCATCTCACTGAGACATCACGAGCACTGTGCGACGAAGAAGAAAAGTAACGAAACGAGAACGCCAAAACGACGACGACAAGTATTTGCTCCAATTTAGATTAAGAGACTACAACACAAGCTCTGGGCTTGGTGTAGCGAAGGGCGATAAGAGAAGACATGAGCTGCGGCACTTCCATTCGTGAGCGACTGAACGCGAGATGATTGCGCTGAAGCATGAAAGAATGAGCTGGTCTAAGCTAGAGCTAGATATAAGATTGAAGTCTCAAGCACCTAACCATCGACATTGAACGAGACCAAAGTCTTGATTCAAGCTACCGTCGATTGACAACGATCGTATGTTACTAATAACTTCTTTCGATGAAACCCTCTGACGCATTTAAGTTTTTAAAAACTGTCGACGTTTCCAGTTAATTACTTCGAAGAGAAAACAGAGCAGCTCGAGGTAACGAAGAAAATTAGTTAATGAAGAGTTTTGATTTTCCGCTGAAAGGCATTTAGTTTACAACTTATCGACTATAATAACTGGAATTGGGGCGTCAATTATAGATCGATCAATAATTTTTCAGTTTTATTTCTTCTTTGCCGCGCACTCACTTCATTGAATCGATCGAGATTGGAATTTCACTCGACTCATTGCGGAAGTGTGCCGTGAGCGCTTTAAAGCGACGGCTTGAATGGAAAATTTCTCGAGTAATTGAAAATAGTTGAGCGAGACTCTGGCGCCCTCCCACATGTCACGCTCGAGCCTCGCGCTTTCATAGATAACGAAGCGCGATTGAATAAGAAAGAAAAAAGTTTCATTCATTAAAATCTGTTTTTTCTTCACTTACACACCAAGGCAAGCCCGGGCAAAGTGTGAATGAATATGCGTTCGAGTGAGCGGAATTTTTCAGCGCTTAGCTCATTCATTCCACACCCAAAAGCATAAGCCGAACCGAAATAGCTTTCTTACTGAGATGAATGATGCAGGAGTTGTTTGACATTCCGCTGCGGTAGCTTTGAGCAACAACTAAGAAGTGCAAACTTCCTGGGAATCGACAATCAACTGTGATGAATGAATTTTCGGGGAACCGTCGCTGCTGCTAAGTGACTTAATCAAACGCTCGTTCTCATTACTATTTGTCATAGCGTGACGCGTCACTAAATTCTCTCATGTGATTACACTGTGTGTGTTCAAATATTTGATCGAACCGTCGACGACGATAGCGAGAAGAAGAAAACGAAGAATAAGCGTGTCGAAGCTTTTTGACGTCGACAAGACATCACGAGTGAAGCCGATAAGTAAGTCGCGCATCGACCGTAAGACGCTCGGGCTCGATTAGGGTCAGAATTCCATAAATCCATCGACACGCAAGTGGATAATCGATCGTCGAACTCAATCATACTTTGTTCTCATCGCCGAAGCCGCAGAGGGCAATAAAACTCCACTTCCGGCTGACTCGAACAAAACTTCTCTTATCGCCCAAGCATATTTTCCTGCAGGTGCTTGACGCGTCTTATCAGACTCGGTCGTTCACAGTCTCGAGCGTCGAAAAATTGAGATTTTAGGTGCAAAAATAAATTCAAGCGAAATGTTTTGCTCGGTGATTTACGTTAAGTTGAACCAGCAATGTCTACGAGATGAAGACTTGGAGTTAAAAGCTCAGAACATCTTGAGCTTGTCGCGTTTGAAATTGGTCTGGTGCAAGAGACATGTTGATCTCTCATGGCGTCAAAATTTGCGCTAAAGATTTCACCTGAACGACTTTCAACGGCATAACTGGCGTCGCCAGCTTAATGGACGTAGAACTGACATTCGCCTAATGAACGCGAGAGAGAATAAAGTTCGCACGTTGCAAGGCTGGCGAATCTTATCAGCGCAAGCATAAATTTCAAAACAACTTTTTCACATTAAAGAACTTTTTGTATTTTCGAGAGACAATTTGCTCGTTATTAATTGCAGTCTTTGCGACCCGCAGCGAGCTGAAACCTTGCACCAGTTGGGTCGCTGGAAAGGGGTCGAAGCGATGAATGAACAATGCACTTTATGGCTGTGGCCTCATTGAGCACCAATAAATAAATAAACTCTAATGAATTATCAATTTTTGTCTGTCCCTCCCCGGTTCTTGTTCCAAGACAACCGCGCGCTGCTCAGCCACAATTAACCGAGACATAAATTCTCGTGAAGAGTTACTTATTTGAAAAATGTTGACACTCGGCTGCGTTCCTTCTCGCTCGCTCTCGATCGTCAGGCGGAACATTATTTACGACCTCAATTCGCTGTATTGTTGTTCTATTTTTAATGTCCCTCCTTTTGTCGAGCTCAATAGCGTTAATGATTTTAATGGCAGTTTGCTTTGGGTGAAAGAGGAAAGAGAGGAAAAAGTTTAAAAATATTGAATGTCAACACTGGGAGTTACTCAAGAAGTTACTCTGGTCACGATGATTGAGCGAGCGGGGTTAGATTTTACGATCAGTTGTTCGAGTTCGATCACAATCCCTCGCGATGATTTACGATCAGTGTGAGCTCAGCAAACACGCAGACAGTTCAATGCGCTTGAAATGCGACACTTCTCGTCTATTCGCTGCAAGCAAGCGAGAGTGAAGAATCTCAGGAAGTCGTTTGCTCTGTTAACCCCCCTGCGACGGTCGCAAACATGTCGAGACATGAGCTAGCGCGGCGCAATATAATTTCCCTTTTTTGCTCAACGGTTTTTTAGCGACATGAGACGAGCCTTAAATGGTTCATGAAGAGGTTTCATGCGCTCGTCGAACGAAAGGCGAACACCGAAAAAATGAAAATTTCTTTTCTTGGAATTCGATTCAACTTTGCGCAAAGAGATCTCCGTCGCGATCTTCGCTGATATTCAAATGAAAGTCACTTTTAATGAGAAATGGTGAATGAACATGGGGCCAGCAACAGCAAGAAAAGATTCGCGAATGAAGAAAGCGAGAGAAATGTAAAAGTCTTTGCATGTTTCCGAGCGACCTTTTTTTGCGGTACCGGAACAATTTCATTCAGCAATCGATGGGGCGAGCGAGCGAAAGACAGAGAGAGCGAAAGGGCAGTGACATGGAGCAATCAACCTCGCAATTCAAATTGCACAATCGCGGTTTAATCACGCACATCTCGCGATTTGTTCTGGCGAGATTGATTCGCGGACTTAACAAGCCCAGCGCCCGAAAGTTGCCTCGAGAAATCACCGTTAACATTCCACTCTGATCCGCGCAGAAAAATTTCTTTCATTCCATTTCGCGAACGCTTTCCTCGATTTCTTTTCGTTCTTCTCGATTCTTTTTTTCGTGGGGTCCGAGAAAAGATTTGTTGAGAGCGAACGAATGTAAAATATTGCGCGAGAATTAATTGAGGTCAGACTTCGAATGTCATAAGGAATTCGCCTCGCATGAGAGAGGAAATCTTTGCGGATATCGCAGCTATTTTCATGTTGATTGTCATCGAGTCGCGTGGGCGGAAGTGAGAACTCTCAGACGTTTTACTCTCCGCTCGTCTCCTTAGCTTGTTTAAAAGAGCATTAATCCTCATGTTAACGCTGCTTTGATATCTCCTCCGTCGGAAATTTGAACGCTAATAAACATCGCGTCAATTAACAGCGAGCAACATAAAAGTTTGAGAGACGAAAGGCGACAACATTTTATTGCTTAGCTTTATCAGCGCGCATCGAATTAGATCGAAATCGCTTTCGAAACTCGTCGATGACGTAACGCAATTGTCAGTGGTAGCGATGGAGCGAGAACACGATCTGAGGATCATGTCGCTATAAATAAGCGACAATATTTGTCGCGTCTCTTCCTCAACAATCAATGATGAACGTTAATTATAAAGCGGTCGAGGAGACGAAAAAAATCTTCTTTCTCTTCTGCTTCACGAATAAACATCTAACGAGGCATAAGAAATCTTTCAACTCGATGCCCACGACAATCTCTCATTCTTCCCCCCATTTGTCTTCCGATGTTTCTTTTTATGTCAAAACTAATTAATTATTAATAAAGTAAGAAGATGTTCTCCCTTAATTGCAGAAGGCTTAACGACTCTTTCGCTCACCTTTCTCTTAGTTCCCCGCTTAAGCTGCTTGTAGGCTGCTTTGTGAAAGTCGTTGGCAAACAGTTGATGATGAAATCAATCGAAATCCAAAGCTGATTAAGCTCTCAATGTTCTTCAACTTCCACTTCTTCTCACAACTTGTCTAGTCCGTTCATCCAACTTCAATTATCTTCAATGATTTCAACAAAAATGTTCTTTTTTGCACCAACGAAACAAATAAATTTTTCACCATCATCATCACTGAAATTATTTGCTGTTTGCTGACTTCAACGTTCGAGGCACAACTGAGAACAGAATCGACTTCATCGACTGTTGGCGAATAAATAAAGCAAAAAATTTTTGCTCTTTTCAAATAAATTTCATGAAAACGATTTTCTTCTTTTCGGCTTTTTTTTTCGTGTTCTTTGCAGCTTTGGCTTGGTCGGCTTCTTCTTCACGAGAGACGAGTGTGTGCGTCTGCAAGTGTTGTGCGCTTGATCACCGTTCAGAGTTTTGTTTCACTGCAACTCGACGAAGCACTTCGCTCTTCACTGCGCCCGCTCGCTCCTTCGTCCCGATTTCGGGTGGAGGGCACGAGCGGAGTTGAAGAGCGAGAGGAGAAGCGACGTTGCGCTTTTGCAGGCGATAAATAATCGGAAAGCGCTTCTCGCCCAACCTGATTTCCTCGGTGGGCGCACATTTTGTGATGGCCTGTTAATTAACCCGAGCCAAGAGAATGGAGAAATTGCATCACCGGCCGGTTCTATGTGTTTGCTTGCTCTCCAATTATGATATCGTACGATTTATCGATTCATCCGCCGTCTCATGTCGTCCTGGTCGGCGAAGATACTGCTTGAGGAATATAACGATCCGATGGAATAGTCTTGAAGCAGGCCAAACCCGAAGAATACCATGTGACGCGTTCAATTAGCAACGTGGATTAATTAATTACCTTCATATTTATTCACTGACGCGAGTGGTTTGCGGTTCCAGTTCAGACTCGAATAAATTCGCCAAGGGTCGCTCGTCTGCCGATAAAGCCTACAAAGTTGCACACAAAACAAACATTAACGTTCTGAACATTGTCGTTGAACATTAACTTTATGCCATTCTGTTTACGTTCGATGATAAAACGACTCGAAAAGTCATAAATTTTTGAATGCAAAATTAGCTGCGAACTCATTCGCGGACTCGAAAATTATTTTCAGAGTCTCGTGGCCTTTTCCTTTCAAGCTCACTTCGAAGTTCGCTTGGATTTTTGTTTAATTTGGAGACGCAATGTCCAGAATATGAATTAGTGAGACGGTTGGCTTACGTGAATGAGACCTCGTCCGCTCTAGAGTTTTTAGTTATGAGTCGTCCGGGAAAGGAATCGACGATTCCAGAAGCGTCTTCAACTATCAGTTGTTTAACCTTCAATTAGGGTCCCAACGAGCGAGCTCGTGACGAAATCACTTAATGTATAGCAATAAGCATTGTTGACGGATATCGTTAGGCGTTAAAGAGTTAATAAGTAATTATTATTTCGGCTTCATGATGACATTATCATTACTTTAATTATGAAGAGCGGAACAGTTCGTTGTTGAACCTCTTCGTTACAGAGTCTTGCAGATGCTCCATGAATGAGCTTCGTTCTACCTACTGTGAGCCTTTTTGCTGCAATCAATCGAAAAAACGTTGATTGAACCACAGACTGTGACTTGAAGTCACCTACTAAGGTCAGTGGAAATCGGAGAAAAGTGTAGAGGTGTCGACCACTAAATGTCTTTAACCTATTTTTAGACTATATTTTGCTATTACATAGTTAATAATTAATGATCTCTACCACTTCAATTTATCAAAAGCAAAAAACTTCTACGTGGACCATCGTAATTTTACTTCGCGCTTTCTGTAGACTTAATTGACTTTCAACATTTACTGCATCAACAAGAGATTGCAATCCTTGAACAGAAGTGTTAAATAATTCTTGAAACTAGTGTTAACTGACTCAAATTAATAAACTTTGCTGTTCAAAAGTTCGCTAAACATTGCTTTCTATTTTATTAAACAAGCAGAGAGTTTCACCTCTTTGCTCTAAAAAAGTAGAAGTTTTGGTCCTTCAGGATTTGTTGGCTGACGCTGTGAACCAAATCAAAGCTGTTCAAATAACAAGTAAAAGGTACAAGCGAATCCTAAAATTACTTCATTCTCAGATTGACGATTCGAGTGTTTATTTAAAGGTTGCAATCAGTTTTTTATCAAAGTATTTTGTTTGGACCTTCGTGCTTTACTGCCCACTATTTAGATCAATGCATGGTAATTGAGAAGGGAAATATTTTTTTGATAGAGGCTGATTCCAGCTTTTAGCCGGCCGTTCTAATCACAAGTGATT
The DNA here is from genome assembly GCA_033064975.1 of Smittia sp. YW1114-2. Lineage (NCBI taxonomy): Eukaryota > Metazoa > Arthropoda > Insecta > Diptera > Chironomidae > Smittia > Smittia sp. YW1114-2. Next base: position 14,704,711 of record CP093832.1, on the reverse strand, counting down.
AGACGCAAATATTCAATTTCCTCCTCAAGCTTTGCCCGCGGACATAAACTCGCTTGAAAGCGTCAAAAGCCGAGCTCTAAAGACCGAGCAAATGCCTCGAGCAGAGTCAAACAGCTAATGACCATTGAACTCAAAATTTATGAATGAATCACTTCCACTCGAGCTGAATGGCGTTCGTATTATCTTGATCGGAGCGGGCAACAACGAAGTATGGGAAGAAACATTCAGTTCACGTAACGCCACTAAACTTCATCGTCGAAAATCATCAATTAATCGACGAGCTGTGGCTTGAATGAGACTCTGTAAGCTAGCGAAACATCATAAAGTTGGTTAAAAACAATCCAAATGACGTCGCCAGAATTCCTTTCAATTTTTATAGGCGGGAAGAAACAGCGATCCAAAGAATGCTCATAAAAGTTTAACGAGCTTCGGGGAGCAATTAATTCGATATGATTGCAAAACGATCGTTAGAAACACAACAAGAAGTTACTCTCTAATCTCACATGAATGAAGCAATGCCTCGTGTCGCTGACCTTTGCGTGCTCTTAAAATTTCTAGCCAACTTCGATTCCGTGTGACAATCAGATGGGTAAACGCGGCTGTCAAGAGTAACGAAATGAATAAACAGCTCCCGCTTAGCTGGACTCGGTGAGGAAGCAGAGACGAAAAACGTTCCGCGTCTTGATGATCTCTTTCGAGACAGCTACAGGAAGTTCCGCTTCGAGTTTGAATCGCGTGAGCGGGACCCGGACGGGAGGCTTGAGAACAAACCACTGACTGTCTCATTCAGTAATTCAACGAATGAAATTGCTAATTTCTGGTGGAGATAAGACGCGGCTCCCGTCTCATGCAATTCTTCACTCGCTTTCGGCCATCAACTCGCGCAGGTCATAACAAACCTGTGAAGAATAGCAGCTAGCGAAAAATTCGCTCATAAATTAATTACTTATTTCGTTGTTTTATCGCTTCGTGAATATCGCTGAAGTTTCCCGCAGCAGATAGACGAAGAGCCGGCACGAAAAATAATTGTTTTTAATGATCGAGTTGCGCTCGCAACGATTCCGTTTCACGAATTGTTGTGGATTTATGATTTTCTGTTTAATTAACTCTTCAGAGGTGAAATCACCGACTGTCTGCGATCAGTGATGCTGAACGCTCGTTAGAAGATCTGTGCTCGCTCAATTAGTTCGTAGAGACAAAGCTGGGGTAAAACCACGTTGCTTTCTTCGATGCTAATTGTAATTCAAATTCGAGAAAAAACCGATGAAAAGCAACACGGAAGCGCAACAATGAAAAACGTTAAACTAGTCGGACTTTCATTCTTTTGGGAGCAAACTCTGTAGTCACAAAACTTCAGCTTCCCTCAGATTTACTACACATTATAAGAATCAGTAGAACTACTTTGAAAGCTCTTTATCGTAAACTCGCAGGTTCTAATGAGCACTACCGGAATTTTTGATGAATTTCGAGCTGTCTGAATCGCAATGCAATTATCTTCTGCTCAGCTTATTTTTCAACATTTAAGCTTTAATTAATTAGACAGAAACAAAGTAACTCGAAGATCGTTGTACATACTCGTTTAGTGAAGAAGTAGTTGATTTAATCTAATTTGTGCGCATTGCCAAGCTTCTTTACTATGCCTTCGAGTTCCTCGGAAAATGTCAAACGTGTTCCAGTCATGGAGACATGTGCGCGAGGCACTTCACGCGAATTGCGCCTGGACATTGAACCAGAAACGAAACTTGTTAGTGAACTTGTAAATTCTTTTTTGCGCTCGACTTGCGACGATGACAGGCTGAAAACAGTTTTTTCTCGCTCGATCGACATCGCGTTTTGGGCAGCGCATGTCACCTACCTTGTCATCGGATGATTTTTCACACACTTTTTGCTGCGCTCCATAAATGATGAAGCCTTACACGTTTTATCACGGCGCGCAGCAACAAACTTGCGTAATTGTATATTCGCGGTGGACGTGAGGAAAAAAGCGGCAACAAGCTGCTTGTTCCATTTTTCCCATCGACTGATTATGAGCCGCGATCCGATGGCGAGGAGAGCGGACAAAAAGCCCTTCTGCCGACTGATTCAACAGAACACCGCGTCGTAATTGAATTATCGTCAACACGTGAGTCGACATCTTCATGCGTCAACTTTCGTGATGCTCTCGATCTTCTCGTCATCTGAATGCGAGCAAAGAGCGAATGAACGATAATTCTCAGTTTGGATTTCTTGGTGGTCTTGCGGGGAGAAATCTTTCCGGCAACAAAATTGAATGTTCTCGTAAACATTTTCGGGTCCGTTCATTCACCTCTTGCCTTGCGAATTCAAGCAGCTTAGCGGATTCGTTTGCAATTTGAGTATCTGTAAAGCTATCAAAGCACGTCATGTTCGACCTGAAAATTAATTAAATTTCAGCTGACGAACGAACAGCCAATACAATCAATCGAATCCCACACATCGCTCCTCACACCCGTGAAAAACGTCAACATCGCACGCTGACGTTTGATCTTGGTCCATAAAAGGATTCTGGGAAAAGCTTCGATAACAAATGCATCCACCTAGTTTCTGTTTGCACGTGTTGATGCCGATGAAGGTTGAGATGAACGTCATAACTGTGATCAACTAAGTGGCGCGAAAACGACCGTGACGCATTTCTGGGACTTTTAGGCCAGTCTCCATGAATGTTCATCATTCCATCCTTGCTTATCAAAACAATAAAGCTTCATACAATCAACTCCTTGCAAACGTTGGACGACAGTAGCTTTGTGTTCTGTTATTATAATCTCCAACGGCATTTCCCTGCAGGATCGAATCAAATGACTTGTTTGTTTGTTTCAGAGATGTTGCCACGCAACTCTTCATCAATCGACGAAGCAGATAAAGAGAAATCAAATTGATAACTTCGATGATAACTTTAATGAGAAGCTCGAAGCTACTTATCATTGCAAGCGTGGAATTAAGCATTCCGATACGTCCACCGACCACATCAAAGTGACGGCGGACTTGTAAATCCACTCAATGATCATGAGTTGCATGTCTTCGCTCACTACTTGCCGCATTTATTTATTAATTTGTAATCATTCCAATCGTAATACTGCAAATTCCAACAAAGCATCAATGCAAGCAACGGACAAACGTCGTTAATTTATGTTGCGAACGATGGAAATTGACTGAGCGAACGAGGAATGCTAACACAACTTCATATGCAATTATGATGCTGGGATGATAATGCACACAACACGGAACCGACACAAATGCATCGTGAACTCTTTTTACGACTGGCATATCATCACACCGCTCGCAACTTTGTTGCTATTAATGGAGAAGCATTGCTGGAATGCAAACAGCTCTCGACTCATAAAAAGATGAAACAGAAATGTTTATTTAGTTGCTGGCGTTGATAAAAAGCTGAGAGCCGTGCGTGTTTGACGTGACAGCAATTTCAACTCCCGGAGTTCAACAGACTAAAATCTGTCGGACACGTTCCAATCGGACAGTCGAAGACACTTGTTCTTCCAACTAATTTCCTTCTTGTTCCTGTCCGTTGTCGGCTACAAAGTAAGAAGTCGAATGTATTTTCTGTTCATTTTAATCAATTTGAAATGCTTGGCGAAGAGATGAAGGAGACGCAAAATCAGCAATAACTTCGATTAATTGAATTGCCATCTGCTTGCACATGTCGCTCCGAGTGATACCCGAGACGATGAAGCGATTGCGAAGCTCTCCTTGTTCTTGTTAGCTTCTCTTCTTTCGACACGTGGAGATAAAAGTTCGCCATCAATCTAACGCAACAAAGTACTTCATAAATTTGCATACTGCTGGTGTGACGATTAACTCAAGGTGGGAAAGCTAGAAATTAAGTTTCGGAACAACAACACATTACGCTGCGATTAAAGAATTCATCAGCACCGTGGAGAGTTTATCGCATGTTTGGATGGGCGGAAAATTTATTTGGAAGTCTTAACAAGTCGAAGCTCCACTTGAGAAATTCTCGAAGAAGAAAACTCTACGCGATAATCTAATCTTGTAATCGAGATCTTAATTTTATGACCGTCTTATGGAAATTTCACTCTTTTGTTCTTCGTCGGAGTCGACCGTCCAGTGCCCTTCTCGCCGCCTCCCCTCCTCAGGAAATTTATGTGCGTTTTGAGTTGGTCAACGCGTTGATCTCAAGATCGTTCATGAAAAATTCATAAGACAACAGTTTTACCTTCTCCCTTGTCTTGTCTCTGGCTCTCTGGCTCTCGACAAGCGCAAAAATAAATGTTCTGCTCAATCAGGAAGCCTTAAACATATAATTTAAAAGAGTTACGATCGTTTGGGGAGTTGCGTAAGCGCCGAGAGCCAAGTCTTCATTTCGGGATTTTGAAATTATTCATGAGCGAACCGAGCGATCGATGTTGAGTGACAAAACAGACTTTCCTGGATGGCCGTTTAACAAGAGACATTCTCTAATGTATTCGAAATTAGCGGTGGTCTCAAAATGTCACAGCAAATCAGTCAACGATAACCGTGTGAGATGTTAGAACGAGGCGAGCGTCAACTTGCCAGATGGCAGGCCTCGTCAGTTTCTTTTTCGTTGTCTTCGCTCCTTCTCCAACGCGCTTTGTTTCGTTCAATGAGATCATTAAAACCTTATTTCTATTAGCGATTAGATCACCTTCACTAGTTTATTATAACGTCGCTCCTACGCTCCGCTCCAGCACTTCTAACTCGAGTGAGTTATTTACGAAGGAGTCATCGCCCAAACTAGTTGAGTGAAAGCATCAAGTGGAGTTCGCTTCAGTTTTTTTTTTTCATTTCATCATCAACGGAACAAGGTTTGGGAAGTGACTAACTTTTTAGGGTAAACAGCGGGCATTCGAAAACAATTCAAACCTATTAACTTCAGACATTTGAATGGAGCTGCTTCGCGCGCGGTCGGCAATGAATCGCGCGTCTCAAACGGTGAATGAAGAGCGGTAAAGAGGAATTGCGTAAAACGTGCGTAAAGAGCAAGAAGAAGCGGCGAGTTCATCGAAACGCATGAGATTGATGATGAATAATAACAACAGAAGAGGTTTTAAATTCTGAATTGTTGTGAAGAAATCTTGGACTGTTAGGCTCGTAATATAACTCCCATATTTTCAGCCAAGGTTCTTGTTGTGTTTTGGCATTTAAGTACAGCTGGATTGTCAATACATCAATCCGCGTTGCTGGCTTAGCGGTCTCAAACGAACTCGCCTTATCCCGAAAAACGATTAAATCTGACGCTTACAACGCGGCTAGTTCGGCTATCGCATTAACAATTCTATTAGTAAAACTTTCAAGTCATAAACAAGATAATCGCTCGACCTTAAATTGAAATTCTTTTGATAGTCTAACGGAGGCTTTCGTTACAAATAATTCTGAGCGCATTCATTATCGTTTTCGGAATTTCTGATATGAACTCGAACAATTTACCGCGTTTTATTGAAAGAAAAACTTCTTTTACGACTTTTTCTGTAACTCATTAAACTGGAATTCGTTCAGCTCGCCTCGTGGCCGAAACAATTGGAAAGCCTGTTCTGTTGATTCTGATTGAAGCAAAGAACACAGATGGGAACGAGAGGAAGTTTACGTTTTTAATTATCAAACCTTTGAGGTTTGTAACCGGCGTTGAGCGAGTTTTGCTTGGCGGTGAAGTTACCGCATTGACGAGCTGGGCATCTGCAGGTGATTGCTAGCCCCCGCATGGTAACTGCTCACACGATAATGATGAATCGGCTTCGTTCAAGCTGAAACACTTTCAAAAACTGCAATATTGAAAGGAATAATTAAATAAACTCGGAACATCCTCGGTCAGCAGCTTTCGCAAAAAGAACTTTTTATCAGAGCCAATTAATCTTCCAGATGCAATGGACACGATACACTCGATTAAAATGTGAGACCCTTATCGGCTGGGAGAATGTTTAATTGCTTTCGAGCGTATTAAGTTGTTATGCAATAAAAACGAGTGTTCGGCTTGATAAAAGCTAAGAAGAAATTTCGTCAACGTTTAATTTAATGCGAAGATAAAACCGCGGCAAGGAGAAGTTATACAAACTTTAAAAGGCAAGGCGGTTTTATCAGCAATGTCCACCGGCTTATCTCATAAGGCTGTGCCTGAAATATTAGCTTGAAATGCTACTGAAGACAGAGATCTTTCAAGAAATGCTGAATATACTTCTATTACGGTACAGAAGTTGCGGTCAGGTCACCCACTAGGTGAAACTTATAGTAAATCTATCAGTCAGTGTTGATCTACAAGGTTTCAACTTGCAGCGAAAAACACATAAAAGATGCGACATTATGTAATCCATTACAACTCTGTTCACACTGTGACTTCACAGCTGAAACATCTGATAAATCGTAAAACTGTAAATCACGAATATTGAAAGTCCAATAGCCCAAGAAAACACTCAAATCAAAACAGAACGAGTCACAAACAAAAAATCAGCGATGACAGCTCAAATCACGTTAATTGAATGATTAAATTGCCCAAGACAGCGAAGTGAACTCAGAGCTACGTTTTCTGTTTGTTTGCATATCAATGTGAATTAAGTCAACGAAAACTGAGAGAGGGAAATTTGTTTTCGTTAAGCGACGACGACTGCATGTAATATGGAACGAGATTGTTTTGATTCTTTAAAGCTCAATTGATTGACGCAGTTTATTTCGAAGGGTGAATGAAGATAAACAGTTGGGCAGGTTCGGTGAACTTCTCGATAGATTGCGACACAGAAAATGCGATCGCGATGCATCAATGAAACTAGCTGGAGGTCGAGTGAACTAGAATTTTGACTTTGTCAATGGTCAAGTCGATGGCCTGAAAAGAAGCCAGCTGGAACTATTTGGGATAGCGAAAGCTCGCTTGCAAGTCGTTGACTTCAAGCTACAAGCTCTTCAGTATTCGCAAACGTGCACTGCGGATTTCTTTTCGCGGCGTTGGGATTTTCCCCAATTAAACGAAGCATCTACTAAGCAAACACCAAAAGCGCTGAGATCATCGATGAATCGGCTTGTTGGTTCTGGTTCACACTCGAAAGAGTTTCACAATTTCTAGGCGAAGAAGTTTCGCGCTTCAGCCGAACGCTCACTAAACAATCCGATTCATTAAAATAGCTGCCTGGCGAACGTTGATGAGGTTGCCAGGAAATGCATGTGAAACGCTCATGTGAAAAGAAAATCTTCTTCGCTTCCAACCTGAAGATATGAAAATGATAAATGCTGAACAGAAATACTTCAATTAAAGTCCAATTTGCATTTTTATTTCCCTCGCCTCACGTCTTGTGCTGCAGCGACGACGATGACGGAGAAGGAGAAGGCTTGTGATTAATTAAATTAGCGAAAAAAGTTCTCCTTTGCATTCAATTAGGGCCTAATTACGAGTTCTCAGCAGTGTTGTTTCAATGCTAATTCGAGTGTGTGTCCACTATACGTCATGGGCGCGCGAGGCAAGCGGGAGGGAGCGAGACCAAACCTCGCCTTCGGACACCGTATCTTGATGTATTTATGAATGCTAATTCCCATTTATTTGCCATTATTTTTCGTTTTTATGCGATTTACTTTTGCAATTTCCCATGTTCGCTATGAGTAATGCCGTTGGGTTCATTTGCAAGCATTCGCGCGCCCGATGGTCGTTGGCTGGGAATTTCTCTCGCTCGTTGCTCGTATTTGGCTTCTAGGAAGCGAAAGAAAGTGCAATTTATTGTGCAAGCGCCTCAGTTAACGAGAATTTATTCAAATCATGCTTCGGAGACGCTTCTTACGAAAGGATATCACGTTCGAGGCTGGCGACAACGCATAACATTAACGGGACTGCAGCAGTGACATTTGCGTGAAAAAAATGAGGATTGATGGTCGCTGATCTCCTCCGATTACGGTTTCCGTCTTTAATTGAGTGTCATTCTCTCCCATACATTGCCTCCAGACCATTCTTTAATTAGAAGCGGAGAGCAGAGTCGTGTCGAGGCAAATGAGTTAAACAACATATCATCAGAGCGAAGCATTCGCTAATGATTTATGATAATAGCCAGCTTAAGCGATCACTTGTTGTTTGTTTTCAGCTCCACGATGCATTCACACAACGCGGTTGCTCGGCCTTCCCTTGCCTCGCGGGAATAAAAATTGATGGGCAATCAGCAAGAGTTCGTTTAATTAGCCACGAAAAGCAATCAAACTGATTCAAATGCAGTTCCAAAGCCCGCATGGCTGATAACAAGCAAGCGACTACGAACCTCAAGCGGATGTCGACTGAATGACTATCGATTCATCAATTGTTAAGAATCGACGATCGAACGAATGAATTTAAATGGAATTCTTGTGTAAGCAAAGTGAGAATACTAGCGAGGCTGAGAAGGAAGAGGAGAAACAGTGAGAAGTTGAATAAATCAAAAGAAACTTGTTAGAACATCTCGCTTCTCGTTGGATTGCAAAAAGCCCGGGCGAGAGGGCCGGGCCGAAAAGCAAATATCATTTCTCAGACAATAAGATCGAGTGCTTAAACTGCTTTCATTCCGAAGATTATCTTCGTCTTTCTCCTCAATCCCTGATTACTTGCGCAGGAAAGTTTCGGTTTAAATGAAACCGCGTCCGAACAATAAGGAATTTTCTCTCGCGCTGTTCCATTTGTTCTTCGCCAGTGGTTTCTTGCTCAACCTTCGATCGGGGTTTCTTTCTTTTCGGCCTTTCCGAACAAATTTTTCTCGTGTCGATGGTTCCATTCAAACGCCAAGTTCTCCGCAAAAAAACTCTGTGAGAGAATTTCGCGGCTCCTCGGTCCACGCTCGATCGAGATTTCTTCCATTTAAGGCTTTGAATGATTTTCGTGTTCTCGTCAACGTCCAAATCGAGTCTTGTGTGTAATTACGAAGGTCACTGATCGTCGGCCAACGCGACGAAGTAGTTGAATGAAAACTAGTTCGCTTCGATAGCTCGAGCTTGAACATGTCTTGGATGATAAAGAAAACAACTTCGGCGACTGATGGTCTCATCCATTCGTTCGACTAGCTAGCGGACTAAAAAATCCGCATCGGAATCCGGATCTCGAGATTCACGTCGGCCTTGCGAATGGATGTAATTGATACCAGAAGGAGAGAAAACCTAACTGTGGTCGTGGAATTCTTGCGATTCACGCAACAGCGTCGAAGGAGAAAAACCTCATTAGCTTCTTTTCCTTTTGATCTCTTTGCAGTCCATTTGTTACCATCTCGCGAAAGACGTTTTTTCTGCTCTCGCGCGCACATGCAAATTGCATTTACAAACAGTCGACTGCAACCTTTTTTACGTTGCGAAGTGGTGAGGCGCATCAGACATCAAACAAACTCGAAAGCGTGGAAGGAACAGATTTTCCAACCTAGAACAATAATTTCCTCGTTGTCTCACCCGCGAAAACGTAGAGAAAGGGAGACGAAATCTTTTTTGTGCAAACGCTGCAAAACTCTTTGACCTCGTTTGTTGGATTTTCATTGTTGGTTAGGAGCAATTTGTCGTGTAGGCAATTTGGGAAAAACGACAAGGCGAAGGAGAAGACGAGCGAAACAAAAGCCAATTGTTTCTCAACACTTTCGACTGCTTGCAGAGCTTCTGCTGCTCTTTGTTCAGGTTCACGTTGCACAAAGCGCCATTTTTCATTTTAATTTTGAATGGTCGCACTGCCATAACTTTCAAAATTTAATTCAATTATCCGAAATTATTCTGAGGTGAGGAAGCGCAAGAAAATAAATTATTTGCACAAGAGCACGCTAACCGATTCCCTTGGCCAATCGAGGCAAAGCAATGCTCGAGAATGAAAAACTGCCGTCTAGAAGCCTCGAAGAATTTTGAGCCGAGGCGTTTCTTAATAGTCGGACACAGCAGCGAAAACAAGCTTCCGACAGATTAATTGCATCGAATTCCCTCGTTTCGTTTCGGAGAAGTATAAAATAAATTAATTATGTCTTCAAGTGCATTCCATCATAAGTCAGGGCAGCGATGATCACAAACCTAGTTCAAGCAGGCTCGTTCGTACGGAAATTAAGCAGCCACAAGTCTGAGTTTGTTATAGTTTAATTTTCCTTCCCCAACTCAGCCTCACGACCCTGGCACATGATGAATCTCTTTAACGGTGAAATTCACAAAGACGATCACCGAAAAGCGAAAATCTTCCATCACAACAAGAACAAGAAGACGTCAGCGACTGCTGCAGATGAATTCGCGAAGAGAAGAAGAATCGCAGAAATGGCACAAATTAAATTAATGTGGAACTATGTGAATGATTTATGGTGGAATAATTTTACGGTCTTAGTGAATCTTTGAAGCAAAATAAAAATAAAATCGTCCTCGAGATATTTCATCGAAAATGAAACGCGAAAATGCATATTGGCGGCGTTCGCCGGGCGAGTCTTTCGCGCCGATCATAAATTGCGACTCGTTTTGATAAATTCCTTCCTTGCTTCTTTATCCAGGCCCGGGTGGGCGAGCGAACGGTGCAACTTCCATTTAAAAGTCAAGAAAGATTCCAGCTCGAACTGATCTTAGGCTTTTTGCGTTGGCTGCCGTCACGCGTGAATGTGTTAATTTACAATCTCTTATTCGCTTTGTCCTCTCTGCGTCTCCCCCCAGGTTTGTATCCAAATATTTACCGAATTCTCGAGAATCACATTTCGGCTTCGAGGCAACAACGACAATCGCTTTTGTTCCCACACTGAAGCTCGTTGCGGTGACGACACCGCGTGCGTGAGACTGCCAATCGCGGCGCGATCATTTCTCATCGTAACTGAACACGAGTCGATGATGATTTCCATCTGCGGCCACGCATTTCTCGTGTCCCAACATTAGCTGCAGTCGCCTCCCCCAGTTAACATGAAATTTTGATAAGAACAGCAGAAAATAATTGAAATTCCAAATCGGCAGCACTCAAAGTTATGCAATCGCTTTTTGTTCGACTTCACATCGCAGGGATTTCCCTTTGATGTCACACACGCTATCAGCAACGTTCACATCAAGCGAAGCTTTTTGTCCCCGCCCGAGATTATCAGCGGTAGCGTTGAACGAATGGATCACGCAATGCTCGCAGCTAATTTGAAGGCAAATTGTCGATTTACAATGTTGCAGAGTGAAAGTTGGTTGACGAACAATGCGACGACGAGAAAAAATCCTAAGCTTTTTTTTATTGAATCGTTGAAGAATTTCCGCTGTTGGAGGAAATTCCAATCGTGCTTCGAGCCGTTGTGTTTGATGCTGATCGTGATTAACATAAAGCCGTAAAAACATTGTCCAGCGAATTGAGTTTCTGCAACTGAACGAAGCTTCCAAGAACCAGCGTCGATCGCCAAAGTGAGCCGACTAATCGTCTCCGGCCCCTCGCTGTTGTTCTCCAACATTCCTAACTCGGTGACTGTCTCTCTCTATCTCTCGCTTGCTGCTTCGCAGATTTCTTAGAAGGCTCCAGCGTGGACCAATTGCTGCTCTCACGCGATGCTGCAAGACGTGGCGAAGTTTTTAGAAAACTGATTCTTTAATTGGTTACAGTCAGAGAGATCGAAGACATTCCTTTTGGTCTGAGGTGACGTCATTGCCTCGCCGAGCAGCTTCGCTTGAATCCAAGAAGAAGCCGACTCCACTCTCTCGCCGGCTCCATTCAAACTTTCAAACTGATTTATTTCAACGCTGCGTAGCGCTGTCTCGCTTGCGCCTCAGCAGCTCCCCGGACATCGACCGCATTCTTCAAACGAAGACTCCGCATGATCTTCTTCCAATTCATTCGCGAAACTTGTCGAGGTTTTCGTTTCGCCGATCGCATTTCTTTAACGACCGTTCGAGCGCCTCCCGAAGGCTCTTTCGCCTGAAATTTAATCATGTTCTCGACGCAATATTATTAGTCATAATTCCCGGTTCCCTCCAAGTCATCTTCTGGCGCATAATTTTCTCGTTTGCCGACCAGTCAATCATCGTATTTGTTTCGCGATTGAGTGTTAATAATTCCGGGAAGCAGATGAAATGTCGCCTCTGCCCAATCAACGGCAGTTTGGAGAATGCAGAAATTGTCGATAACTTGTTTGGGCTCATGCTGATCGATAGTTGAAGAGCAAGGCGAATCCGAGAGTGGAATTTCGTGATGAACACCGCGGCCAGCATGAAATATTGCTCCGCTTTGCGTCTCGACTCGTGCATAGTTTCTCGCTGCTTCAGCCGGGGAAATCCGCTCGGTTTCAGGTTTAGCTGGCTAGTTTATCGCGAAAGTTTTTCGCATGCCAATCGAGAGCGATGAGATTTGGGTCGCCAATCGTTTATTTCTCCTCTCGCTGCCGCTGTTCATGACTTTCATAAAATCTCCCGAATTGGAATTATAAAAGCCGACGCGATTACATCAACGAATCCAAATTGGCGAAAGACATTCAGAGACAAATGTTCAGTGATAAAGAAACGTTTAAGTAACGATTTGAATTCATAAATTCCGATTTTAATATCGACCTTAATGGCTTCATTCCATGAAGCAAACAATCTTCACTCTGCGACTAACAAGCGCGGCAAGCGTCGAAGAAATCCACGAATACATCGGCGAAATCATTTTTCGCGCGAGACTTAATTTGTCTCAACCTTGAAGAGTGCGGCGGAAGAGAGAAGCCCCGAATTTCGTAGCCGAGTGCAGTGAACTATTTTAAAACGTCCATCATCGGAGTTGATGGTTTAATCGTTTCTCGTCTTCAAATCACTCTCGACATGAAAACGTTCGTTAAGCCCCGCAGATTATTTCGTCTGCCGAATCGCGCGGTCACTTCTTTTAGACTCATAACTTTTGACGTTTATTTCTCTCGACCATCGTTTCGTCAGAAGTGCTTCTTGTCCATGTCTCGTCTGCGCTTTTATGATCTCGAACGTGAGTAAAGCAACACATTTGAAAGCGCATCGCGTCACCGTGGAGACTTGATGTTTCTTTTGTTCCACAACTTTGCAAACATTCAATATCCGTTTGTCGTAAACTTTGAATCGTTCGCAAATGCACAGCCGTCGGGAGAACGGCTGGATTAGAAGAGGATTCGAAAGAGAATCCTAATAATGGCAAACTTGAGTGTTCCATGTGCAAACATTCATTTTGGCTCACAATGTTAGACGCGACTCGCTTCACCTACCTCAACATTCATATGAAAACTGTTTGACCTCAGGCACGGGTGATAAGACGACGTTGCTTTGTGTTTCGCTCGTTTATCGCGCCCGCCCATTAGTCAGTAATTTTCATTTTGGCTAGACGAACAAGAAAACGATAAAAGCTTTCTTTCGTTCCACTGGACGATGTCAATGGACTCGACGTTTTTTTCGGCAACGACGTTATGAACTCTGAGGTGAACTTCGCTCTGATTTTGCTGGCAAACCGTTGCGAACGTCGAGGGAAGCATTAACGGAGAAGCTTCAAATCGACGGTAATTGCCAACTGCTTCCATCGATTAAAATCTCTTTGTCTCCAACTCCTTCCACCTCCCGCCTCGAATCGCAACTTATCGCGATTACAAATTATCAAATTATCATCGTCATCGCATTAAAAGTTTTCTTCTTGCTTCCTTGTTTATTCCATCTCGGATGGCTTGAATATCAAGTGGCTTTTCCTTCCTTCCTTTCCTAGCGTCTCAAGATCCCATCTCAAGTAGATGCAAATCTGTTCGAAAAGAAGCTTTTCTCCTTCATCTCACTCCTTGGGAAGCCAACTCCGCTTGCCACCGCCATCATCTTTCGAGGACGAGAACATTAAATAAATTTTTCATAAGAGAATCGTCTTGTTTTTTGCTTGTGCATATTTTATCCTTGATACATTTTCACGGCAGGGTTCCATGAACCTGAGTTCGAGCATAAAGAAACGATTTTATTGAGACGATGCTCGTTGGCAACGAGAAGAGCTCCCTTTCTACAGAGGTAGCAACAAAAAATGGAGAAACGATGTGCACCTTATTTGTGCTATGCAGCTTTGGCTTCACATAAACCGCTCCACCTTGCCGGGCGCCTTCGCTTCTCGCTAATAGATAAAGGAAGCTTCTTTGTTATTGAAAAAGCTGACAAAGGACATGAACTTTGCTGGAGGTTTGACTTGAATTGGAACGATAGAGATCGTTTTACACGTCGCAAGTGCAACGATTACATAGTTGAACAGCGAATTTGATGAAATTGCGAGAATGAACTTCAGTCATTGAAGCGAAAGTTTTCTGCACTCCCGGTGAGAAATTCAACTGGAATCTGGAGAAAGAAGATTGCATTCCGAAAGCTGTTGTCATCGTTTCTTGCTGACGCTAAGCAAGGAAACTTTAGAAAATGCAATTGAAGTTTGTGTCAAGATGAAAACGATGATTTTATTGTTGTGAACTTGCGACGACCTTTCACGATGGACTCGATAATGTTCAAGGATGTTTGCGAAAGTGCACAATGGAGCGGCTGTGAACTTGTTCGAGTCGAAGTTAGCCGAAAGGATTTTTCGTATAATGAAAGAGATCAACCAGAAAGAACAAATTATCGGAAGATTAATGAGCTCGGAATAGTTAAGTTTAATCTAGGAAGTTTCTTAGTAAACGCTGCACTGAAATAAATGGTCCTCAAACTCAACTTGAAGTTCTGCATGAAAAATCCCTCAAAACGTTCAATTTTCTTCATAGAAAACTCCTCCTCCTTCTCCTTGAGTTTTCCTTGATCCAATTTCTTCATTCACTTAAGTGGAAAGTATTGGAAACTTTGCGATGTTTATGATGCTTCGTCCTCGCTTTTAACTATGGTGAATCCGAGCACGTCAGAGTTTTCCCAACAAAGAGAATTTCTATCGCGCAAAACGATGCTCTCGTTAACCTTCGTTCGACATTGCCAACCTGCACTACGTCGACGATAATTTTTCTATGGAAGTTTTCGCTTCAAGGACTCAAAGCGTCGCAGAAGAGAGCAATTTGATTAAAGTTTCAAGGAGTTTCCAAGCGACTTTGCTGCTTCGTAGTAATCGAGATAACGAGTTTTATTGCAGATGTGTCGTAGTCAAATTGAAATGCTCTTAATAGTCGCGAAGCAATCCACAGTTCCATAAGCGGCCGTTTAATAATTCCCAGAAATGCACGCAGTCAAGTGTTGCATTGCTCTTCAGTTACAGCAATTACTGTGCAACTTTGTCGTCTCTTATTTGCTTTGTCTTACGGACTTCGTCGTGTGACAATTCATGAAACCAAGCACTATGGAAAAGTCGCAGTGGAATGTTTATGGCAAAGTCAACATGAAACTTTGTTTGTTAGTCATCGACGAAGTGATGCGAGACATAACAAAAGTATGAATAAGATAAACTTTGCACAGAATCAAGTTCAGTCTGACGAGGCAACGAAGCCGCGACAAAACTCTGGGCTTGATTCCGGAAACCTCTCGAATTCCATCCGATATGCGTCATCGCAACTGAACACAAACCGATTTCTTTTCTCTCCAAGTACACATGGATGTTTCAAATGCGCTTCACACACTTCCAATGAATGGGAAGTTGCTTGTTTTCATGTGTGAATAACGCGGATCTATAAATAGCAAACGCGTACGACGTTTTCGAGAGATGGGCGTCGAACCGGAAGTGTCGATAAGTCAGCTGACGGATTCGTTTAAGTTGGTTTGATTCTTGTTGCAGTTCCCAAGCAATTATTTTAAGCTTTTGCATTGAGACTTGCTTCCGTTTATTCAAAGGAAGATTGAAGAATATCTCAGCTTCCGTTTATAGAGTTAAATGATTGGATGAAATGGATGGATGATCCATCCGATGGATTTATAAGTTGTGAATCAAATTTACATCGTCAAAGGGTTCGTATCAAAGAATTAAAGTTCAAAGGAATTCAGATCTAGATTTTTAGAGCTTGCTTTCAGCTTAGCGTCTGATCTTAATTTCTTCATGAACTCTTGACGTTCAATCCTCGAGACAAAGGCGAGCGCGCATGGAAATTTTCACGATGAAAAACAAAGTTTCATTGGGAATAATATCCAGCGACCCGACAAGCAGCTCAAGGTAAATTGTCGACTGCGTCCCTGACTGCACTTTTTGTTATGCGCAATTGTTTTTCATGGATTATCACAGATTGTAGCGAAGCCGTTGAAATGGAGCGAGCATTGCGTCGGGTCACGGATATCGGAGTAGTAGCGAATTACGGAAAACAAATTGCGGTTAATGAGATTATTATGTCTCATCACACAGCAGCGATTTGTTACAATTTGCTTCAACGATCCACAAAGACAAAACGAATGACAATAAGTGAGCGACATAGAGAAATTTTTCGCTAATGAACTTGACGAGACCGGTGGAGCTTAGAGTCGCTCTGACACTTCCAATAGCTGTCGCGGCAGACAATCAATTTTCGGTCTGATTAATAGCTCTAATTGATTGTTTCAGCCAATTGGAACTTTCCGTTAATCTCGTTATGTTGGTTTCTTGTTGCCGATGTGTCGAGTTACAGTAAAATTGTTCTTCCATCGAGCGAAGAAAGTTCCGTAGCGGAATATCGAGGTTGATTTTTCACTTTGTGGTTTACTGAAAATTGCGGTCAACGCTGAAATGTTTGATTATTGGACGCGACTATTGAAACTTTACAGACAACGTAAAGCAAACTTTTCCGTTTCACGGCGAAAGAAATTTTTGACAGTCAAAAGCGTTGATACTTCAACAGAACAGCAGCACACATTCAACAATTTCTGAAATTTCCAGTTATGACAATCTAATTGCATAATCGCTCCTCAAATTTTACCGAAATAAATGATATTCGTGCTCAAGTGGATGAAGCTGTGAGGAAGCTAAGAGACATCAGGTGCTTAGGTTTAATTATTTTGCAGCCGGAAAAAATTCCGTTAGTTGCCATTTGCACTTCACACACGTGCGGTTCCGTTTCAACCAACGAGGTGAAAGATCGAGCTGAAGAATTCAAGTTGCATGATTTCCGGAGTTCAGGGCGAGAAGGATAGTCCGATAACTCTGCTTCATTCCTCTACGAATAACAGACGTGGATTTGTAGTCTTACTGTGGACAATGTTGTCATCTAAATGAGTGTGATACCTTGATTAGCAATCAATTTAATGATCGTCAAACATTCATAGTTTTCATATCTTAATTCTGTAACTGACTTCAAATTGTTATCAACTCCCTGCTATATAACAGACCAAAATCCAAATCAAGAACTGCCAAAGTTTTCTTTTCAGAATTTTATTAGAATTATGAACGTTCAAAGCTTACATTAATTTAGTTAAGACTTAAAATCGAGTTTACATATCTTACGCATAAAGATTTTCCGGTCTGCCAAGCACAGATCCCGATAATTTACTTCTACTACCGTATCACGCTTCGTTCCTAATCATCTAAATGAGATTCAGCTTCAGGTAATGCAACCGTGGAAGTTTCAGTTATTTTTCAGCGCTTCAGACAGATAAGTTTAAAATCTTCACATTTTACTTAATCTTGATTCATGACACTAACACGAACGACTTTGAACATTAATCACTTAATTTACAGTTTAATTGATGAAACCAACTGAGACTTGTTTTACGTAGAATGGAACGACAGACGAAACTAAGTCGGCTGAGATTTCGACGGTTGCTGTTGCTGCTGCTGTGGCATAACGAAAGGCGTCCACTTGAGACAGGCCGGGTCGATCTTCAACGAGTGTCGCTTCTTCACTCGCTCCTCATACTCCGTCAGAACATCCTGGGAAGAAAAAAACGACAAATTGCTTTCAATAAAGATCATTTAGGTCAAGTGTAAGAACATAATGCGAGGTGGAAGATAAATGGAAGATCAGAGATTTAATTGAACAATTACATTCTCATTAGGGAGAAATGAAGGCGCTTGTGAATGAACGCACATCCGAATCCACAGACGAGCATGTAATTGGTTAATAAATAACAACTTGAGCTGCTCACTGTTATCATCAAGCGCTAATCAGCTTAGCAAGGCACAAAGAAGTGTAAATATTTACGGACGCATTCACGACCGACGATGCGTTACTTGGATGCAGCGCAAGAAGCGACGAGCGAATCAGTAGCAGTAGCAGACAGCTCGAGCGCCAAGGAAACAATTTAAATGCTAATCGAGCCTAATGTGCGAGAATTTATGTGCATCATAATCAGTGGTAGAGCGAAAGAGAAAGAAGGAATTAGCATCATCGCATAAACCCACACGGCGGCAACTGCTGCAGCAGCGGCTCATCTTCGACAACATGCAATTTGCACATAAATCTCCAGCCTAGTCGGAGTTCTCTCTTTGCGCGGTTTTTCAATCGGAAAATGGTAATTGAATCGATTACCATGGAAGTTGCTGGAAGCAGCGTGCCGGAAAATTTACACGATCCATCTTCTAGCCGGCAGTTGAGGCTCTGTTCTATTCAAGCGCACGAATGTGTCGAAGACGCTACAACGCAAACCATAATTAAGTTAGCCACGCACAGTTGCTAATGAGATCATCGCTCTGTTATCGCCGAGGCCAACGTGGCAATTTCGATCTCTGAGATCTTAATTACTAGGGGCGAGCCTGAATTATGTGTCTTAAAGTCTTTTTCGTTCGTTCGCAAAGTGAAAACTTATCTTAAGCTCGCGAATTAGTTTCACCTTCTGTTCCAGGTTCCCTGTAAAATTCGGTCTTAAGGGTATTAACAACCAGCAATTTGTTGTCGAGCTCCATAAGCGAAACGTAATTGCCCATCGCATCACCAAATTGCCACTGTCGATACAATGATTTAATGCAAAATAATGCAATTAGCCAACCGACCACGGATGAAAATTTAAGTTGTCTCAAACGTCGCAACTTTCAGCTGTTTAATCAACTCAATCCGAACCTTTCACGACGCGCATCTTGATCATTAAACGTATCAATAGCGGGGAAGAGCAGCCACAGGAATTTAAATTCAATTAATGAACGACTCGCGCGCACGCACCAAACTGACGGTTGAAATTTACTACTGCGAATGATAAATTGGCTGGGACTTCAATTAAACCAACATGGGAGTAAGCAAATTCGGACTGAACCGCCTGAAGATGTGGAATGCAACTGGATGCCGAAAATTATAAGTTATGAAGGCTTTTAGTTTTTTCATTGCTCGCCTTGTTTGGATTTGTGTCTTTCGAATTGTAAATTATTGAATTTCAATTCAAATTTTGAGAATGAATTATCTTCATTCTCCTCGAGAGCCTGAAGACAGTTCCATTTGAGACGGCAACCGCAAACACAACAGGTTTCAAATCTGCACCTTTCAAAGGCGAGAACGAAGAGTAATTGTAAGACGAGCGATGATCGTATCGAATTGCTGTGAAGTCTCGGAAAGACATTCCGCGTCGTCAAACAACACCTCGACGCTCATGATCAAAATTTCTTCCAAGATGATCGTCACGAGGTCCGCCTTTCGAGTGTGTTTTAATTAAAATGACGCGCTCTGCAACCGCTGCATGTTCATTTAATTAAACAATGAGCAATCAACGAAAGTTTGGTTCTAAATTGAAGATGCCACTTGAACGCATCGTAAACTTTTATGATGTTTAATCGCGAGGCTCAGGAAGTGGAAGACTAAAATCAATCGACGAGTGGGAAATTAAGGGCTATAACCATTACGGGCATTTACAAGCTTCTTGAATGAAAGGAAATTAAATTAAGTAACATGCCAAAACATCGTGTTTCATTGCGAATCAGTCAAGCAGATCGATCTGAGCAAATAATGAGAAAATTACGCTATGCGAAATCCGCAGAGTTTCGGTCTCACCTGCTTCTTCAAGATGATGTGCTTTCCTTTCCAGTACTTCATCATTCCCAGAGCCTGCAGTGTGCTGACGATGTCGTACGAGTTGATGGCCATTTCCTGCGAAAGAGGAGCGAGAAATCATGTTAAGTACACAACACAAATGTTTATTTAAAACTTCAAAAAACTACGTTGGAAATTGTGTAATTGTTCCGGGCGAATCTCATTATAGAAAGAACTTTGATGGACTCGACACGGTGATGGATCATGTGCCGACGCAAATGTGCTTTGAGCGCTCATCAATATCGCAAATTGCTTTCCTGATCCGTCCGATCACTGACGAGACAAACGAGCTTCGAAGTGAAATTGCCTCCGATCGACGGCCAAACACTTTAGTCGCCAACCACGAAGACAATTTTAGCAATTAATTCATTCAAAATGCAAATGAATTCAAATGGCAGCGATCTATCTTCGACTGAGCGAAGATTCAAGCGAAGGGGAGAAATTAAAATATTCAATTTTCAAACAACATTCCTGACTTTGCCATCTGATCAACACAACGCAGCGCAAGTTGTTAATCACCTGCTATCAATAAACAAAAGAACCTGCAGGTCTTTAGAATCTGCAGCATTGCTGATTAACCGCGACGCTCATAAACTGTCGCAAAAACTTCCCGCGACGGAAGTCGCTTGACTCTTGTCAAGGGAAATTAAAAATTAATGACAACGAAACGCAATAAATAATAATTAAAGGATAAAAGATTATGATAAGAGACGAGCAAAAAATGAATCGAGACGCGGAGCTTCGGGGCTAAGGAGAGAGCGAGAAAGACGACATGAAAAATCCCATAAGTTCGATGATCTCTTAATCACGTTTCGGAGCAATGGAAGGAGAAGAGAATTGCACAACATGTGCATAAAATGCAATTTCGTTCTAAATGTGCTTTAGCTCTCGTTCTCGTCTTCTTCCTCACCGCTTCCCCGTTCGTTCGTACGTTCGCTCTCTCCAGGCAAGTCATCTGGACGCTTAAGTATTTAAATTAGTCTTAAGAAGAAGACGCGAACGAGAAATTATCGAAAGGCTAAATTCGCTGGAACTTATTTAACTGAAATGTTAAAGAGGGAGACTTCTTAATCAATTAACAAATGTGCTGAGCCGATTTGGCTTCCGAAAAGCATGCAAGGGCCACCAATAATGCTGATTCATCACGGTAACTGGCCATCAGAAAGTAGAAGAGCCCTCCACGTCTCTCACGACTTGAACTTCTTTTCGTAATTGAATTACACAAACGATGATCATCTAATGACGTTTTAATTGATGTTTCCATTTCCACCTATGAGTTGAATTGAGTAGATCGAGATGATCGTAGCGAGAGATTGAAACACTTCAGTCGTTTTGTCATTAAGTGTTTTGTGTTTCATTAATCATGAGAATAGTTCTGGTTCGATGGTCGAAGACGTTGATGTGGACCGAAGACGAGTAATATCAGCGAACGTCAGAGTAGAAAAGTTTGTCGACCGATGAACCATCGAAGGCTTTGATGTGGCGAACTAAAGTCTCGCCGCGTGATAAATACATTGGATTATCATCATTATTATAATTACGTTAATTGCCTCTTGCTAAGTTATAAATGGCTTGCTCTTTGTCCCCATTCGTCTTCCCTTCGTCGAAGAGGAAACTTTTAAATGAACATTTCGTCGAGCTTCACCTGTTGATGTTGACCAATTGATAATAACTCATTTGCTCATCGAAGAAGAAGGCTCTGAATATGTTCGGAATGTCCATGCTTGTAATTTTATTGCATGTCGAATATCTTATACTTGTGTGCGACGATTGGCAGAGCGAAAAGGCTAAGAAGGATTACCACTTAATAATTCAAAGCCTTGCAAGCGCACAACTGCAGGCGACTGAATGTCAATCAAACTTTTTCTTTTCCTTTTGTGGTGTCGAATTTAAAACAATTTGAAGCGATTCCACAGCCTTTCATGATTGAATTTAATGGCATAATTTTAGTGAGTGAGAAACGAACGTCTGTTTGTAATCAAAAAGAAACGGCAAAGGTCCAAAGGAGTCGATTGGAAAAGAATTTCCAGCTCAATTAGGCTGCGAGATAAAAGTATCAGAGCAAGAAGTTTTACTGGAGCGAAATCAATTCCAAGATTCCTGGTGCTGATCCGAAGCATGAAAGTCACTCTCTCGATTTTTAATTTAAGTGAAATCAAAAATTCATTCCATCCGCTTTACAATTGTCATGAATTTTTCATGCAAATCAAATGTGAATCAATTTCCTTAACGATCGCAAGGAGTTTCTGATGTTTGACTTTTACAATCTTTTCGGTTTTTGCGTCGCAGCGAATCGCGTTCGTCAACACATGCAAATGGCTCGAATTTGCAGCTCACGAAAGTTCCAGCTCGTGGAAGGAAAGTTAACGGCACATCGATGATTTGTTTGAAGCAATTTGTCAATAGCATTTAAAGAAACGTGCACAAAAAATATCTGCGTGTTAGCATCCCATAATTGCCATCCAATTTTATCTCCAGACGGAAACGAATAAATTAAGGAGATCAAACAACAACGAGTGTCCGACTTGCGCGCGTGTTCACATTATTTCATAATCGGTTTTTAAATGCCGTTACGACGCTTATTCAATTACAGATCCTCAATTTATTCTCCGAAAAAAAATTAACTCTTGTCCTGATGTGACTTGCATATGGAAATTAGAAGCTGCTGCAGCTGGACACGCTCGCTTGAACCTCTCTGAATATCTCAATTCCAGTTTGAGGTCCATTCGTATTAGATTGCAGTCCCTGAAACTGTCGAGTTGCTTACTTTCACCAGAAGTGTCAAACTTATCAAATCGCCAACAGAACTTTT
Organism: Smittia sp. YW1114-2; assembly: GCA_033064975.1. Lineage (NCBI taxonomy): Eukaryota > Metazoa > Arthropoda > Insecta > Diptera > Chironomidae > Smittia > Smittia sp. YW1114-2. The sequence goes on along the minus strand of CP093832.1, from coordinate 14,682,154 downwards.
GATAACCAAATGGCATTTGACACTTTCACAGTTGCATTCTCATTGTTCATGAAATGTGGATAAGATAAATTTATCCCGCAGTTCCTTCTACTCTCTCAATTCAAATTTAGCAATTTATGAGCTTCGAGGGCGCTGCCACGACCGAGCGCGATAAGAAATTGAAATGCATTAGAATCAGTTGCGAGATGTGAATCAAATTGCATTTTGTGCTCGCTGCAGTCTCAGCTGCCTTTGTCCCCGAGACGCGGAGAAGAGAACGACATATGGTTGACATAAATTATCATCATAAGAAACTTTTCAATTGCTCATATCTCTGCTAGGTTGTCAATGATCTCGAAACGTGCAGCGGAGAAAAAAAGTGTTGCATAAAAATCACGTTTTATGGCTGCAGAAATTTATGAGTTTTATTTGAAATTTTAAAACAAACAAAAAACTTTGCTGCCTTACTCATTCCGCAACGTAAAAAAATGAATCGTTACTGAAACGGAAAGAGACTCAGATTTGTGATTTATGACGGAACGAACGGCTTTGAGTTGGGATCTAGTTTTAAAGTGAGAAGCACGAGCGATTGATGTTGCGCGATCGATCAATGCTCCAGTTCAACGAACTGCTGACGAAATATTGTGATCGTGCTGCTTCAATGATATCTCAGTTCATTTTATTCGGTTGAGCTTCCTTCAAGAAAAAACGAATTTGACAGTCACGCTTGCACTCTCTTATCACCTGGGATTACAGCGAAGTTCGCGCACAGTTGGACGCCAAAACGATGATGGCCAAGAGAGCAAGAGAGACGTTTAACTCATAAACACTTGCCGTAATAAAAATTCGAATTAAGCAATTACGTCCGTTGTATGTAATTTACACTCCACCTCGTCCCTTCGACGGCGCTCATTTAATTACAGTCGTCATAAAAGTTCTCCAGCTCCGCTTTTTGCGAAACAATTTCATTAATTCTTTTTTCTCGTGGCGACACAAAAACAGAGAAACGCAGGTGAGCGCATCAAGCGTTCGATATCACTTACGTTGTGTAAATAGAGGCATTAACAGAAATTGCTCGACATTAAAGTTTATTTCGAAATAAAATGGGATTAGCTATGGTGGCGTTGCGTCTGCTCGACTCACCTGAGAAATGTCTTTAATACTGAGCGTTCGACCAGAACGAGAGCACAAGTACGCGAGCAGAACGTCTTTCCAGTAGGAGCGGTAGGAAATCAGCCCAAGATCCGACAGAGGCTTCTCTGGTGATCCAATCTTCCCCTCGACTCGCGTCAAGAGATAACCTGGAAATAGAAAAGGGAAATATCGATTAGAAATGCTTTAAGTGTGCTCTTTAATCAAGCTTTGTTAACTTGACATTACAGCACTCGAGAAACGGATGAAAGTAAAGCCGAGTGCCTATAAATAAACAAACGCGCCAGACATTCGACGATTTATGTTTTCGCAACCGAGAGTGAAACTTGTGCACGCTAGCGCTCCAATAGACCCTATCGCGGCTGCCATGCTTCCTCTGACAAATTAATTCGTGTCAACTTGTCATCCAAATCGAGCATCCATGTTGATGATTAGCAGCAAATTTGTCACACTTTTTCACGTCACAAACCGTTTCCCCCTCTCGAACATCTCTGAGCACCCAGTGGAAGTTTTAATTAATGATGCTTGTGCCTTGCGTTCGAGAATCCTCGTCTCGAAATGTAAAATTACATGTTTCATATGCAGTCAGACACTTCACCAAGGGGGGCCAACAACAAAACATCTATCGAGAGCGCTCGTCGGAGCATTCAGCATACTTTCATGAGATATTTATTTTCGTAATTAAATGTATAAACGCTCTAGAGTCTCAGAGCGCCGAGTGCCTGCTCTTCGTCGACGGCAGCGGGCGCAACGTCTAGTGATCGAAATAAATCGCGAGAAGTTGTGCAGAAAATTTCTGCACTCTGTTCTATGCTCGCATCTCAATTTTCTTCTTAATTTGCAGCAAAAATTATTTTCATCGCATGAGCGCCATCCCAAAATAAACTCGTCGAAGCCTCAGATTACCGACATGAAGATTGCGAACAGTAAGAATTCCTACAAATGAAATGAAATTCAAGAATTCCCGAGACGCCGCTCGGCCTTTCGGACAAATGTTTGAGCTTGGCTTGGTCGAAGGAAACAAGAGAAAAGTGTGAAGAGATTAACGGAGAGTCTGACGGTGAATTCACCAGTGATGGAGCCAGTAACTAAGGCTTTTCTTGAGAGTTACTTCTCCTCTACTTTCAGCTGCAACTAAGATGCATGAAGCTTGTCCAGTCTTAGACCCGGCAAAGCCTCCGAATCGCCCCAGTCCAAATGAAATGCTCATAACGATGAAAAAATTATATTTCTTTTTTTTTTTTATCAAAAAGTAACAAACTGAATATTTCTTTGCAAAAAGGAACCCGAGCCGAAAATTAGCGTAATTTTGTTGTCAATCATCTGGTGCTCTCAGTGAAGCGCAATCGAGGGCCAGCATGAAACGCAACACGAAGTGGAAATTAATTGCGAATGCTTTGTGATATCGCTCGAAGGATACTTTGCTCACGATGCGAAGCGACGTTGGCGAGTTGGCTAGCCTCGACGCCAAGGCGACGAAAGCAAAGGAGAAAAGCAATAAAAAGCTTGCTACAAACATTAAATCTCACCGCTTAGCTTAAATTTGTCTCGGAAAAATGTTAATGAAATGTTCCATTTGCAAATTCCATCGTTTATTGCACATTCTCGAGACTGTCTGTTCATTAATTATGGGAACAAAGACAAACGTCTCCCCGTCAACGCTTCCTGGATTCGATTCGACGAGAGATTCCCTCGAAGAAAATTGTCGCATTTCATTATGTGAGTCTTTTTTTGTTGTGCATTGGCGTAGGTTATGAACGGGAACGGGTAGAAGAAGAAAAGAAAACAGTTTGAGAGCCCAAAGAGCAATGAACATTTTTATGAGGGAAAGCTGGGAGTGAGAGGAAGGGAAAGCGGAAAATTTCCATTTTCCTTTTAATGTTTTTGAGCGCTCGTAAGAAAAGCTTTCGCACACATTCTCAATGGGAAAACTCCAGCGTAAAATTGAATTTCCCATTTTTATTGTGCATTTTAATGGATGAATAGGGAGATTACGAAAGCTCTTTCATGCCAAACACAATTACACAACGTTGATTTCTCTCGTTCGCTCTCCTCTTTTTCACCCGAGCAGAGTTCACTTCCCTCAGCGCGGGGACGCAAGAAGAAGCCAAAGCATCCAGACCGAGCCGAACGAACCCAACTCAATGCGAAAACTGTTTGTACCATCATCCGTTCGGTGTCTACAACCTCACCAACACGCGCGACGTTAGGGAGAGAACGACGAACGAGAGGGTTCGTACACGAATCAAAAAGGATGAAAAGCGAGCCCCGAAAAAGAATCATGTGAATGAAACAAAAAATCTTTTCCAGACATTTCTATCCCGTTCTACGGATAAAGTTCTTCAACCCCGAAACGAACAATTCTGCTCGTCTTGTTTCGCAATGAGCAATTCCATGCGATTGCAGAGAAGCGCTTCGTGTAATGAAAACTGTTGTTTTTGAAATTGTCACCGATGGGGGTGAAGGCGCGCACTTGAGTTTCACGATAGAAAGCAATCGACGATTGCAGGAGATTTGAGATCCTTTGAAAATTATTTGCCTTAACGAGCGGAGGAAATCTCTCGTTAATTATCGCAGCTCTTCATCTCGTTGTTGAAGAAGCTTTCAAACGAATGCAATGAACCGTTGATTCACTTGAAGTCGAGAAGCTCAAGAGCATTTGAGATTCACCACTTGCGTCAAAACAAATTTGCTTTCTTGGAATATCTGATGGAGCATTAAGCGGAAGGTGGAGACGAGAGTCAAAGAGATTAAGCCAATTTTTCATTGCTCTCCATTGAAGACGCTTGAACGGTGCACAAGCTTCACGAAAGACGAATGCACCTAAAGCAAACATGCTAGTTTAAGCGCAGTGGAGAGAACAAACCAAGCTCGAAGCGACGAGGTTATTGTTCCCATAAATTACATAAAAGATTCGTTATGAATCTGACGATGCTTGAGCGGGACGAGAGGTCGTATAACAAAGTTTAAAGAAATCATGTCTCATCCATAAACTTTCCGAGAGGCGACATTAAACTGCTGTGTTTTTTAAAAGGAAAATCGAGGGAAATTAAATCCAAAATAAATGGATCGACTAAACTGTTTGCTGGAATCGACAAAACTGTTTGCTGGGAAATTTCAATAGCTTGAGAACTTAGCTGCATAATTATGTTTCAATAATTCTATCGCTTTATCCGCTTTTCCAACTCAACAGTTTTCCGTATTTATTTCATTACAAAAATAATCGCTCGAATCCATCTTAAGATTTAATTATAACCGCATAAACATTCTTGATACTTCGCACCTGAAAGCATCGAACCTAAGAGCGGTAATAAAACTATGAATAAGAATATTTTAACGGCCCTCGAGTTCGCTCGGAAAGAAAACCCTCAACTCCTCGGTAATGAATTCTTCAACATAATTTTTAATAAGTTTTCTGCTCGGGAGGTTTCGTCATACAAAAGTTATGGACAGGCTGTTTAATTTATTACTTTTACTATGTTAGGTTTATAACTTTAACAGCGTATGCTCTACCGAACAGATCGTGCCTCCAAGGGAGAAGAAATTCATTAGTCTAAGTTTGTAGGAATCATTGAAGTTTCGCGAGGAATACAAGAAGTCAAACGTTGGCTTAGACTCGCCGTATACAAGAGCTCAGACAGTGAGAGTACAGACTGAATGTCTGTTAAGGTAGATACTCTAAGGAAAGTCGAAACACTGAGCGAGGGTCCCTGACAAATCATAAAGACTCGCTTCTTCAAGGTGTAGCTATTAAAACTGAAGCAATTGCAACATTAATTTTCCGGCTTAAACTTCCTTCCACATTTCTTCAGGAATCCGCAAGGTAAACAACGACAAAAGCGCTTCCTTTTAGACACGAAAGATTTTACGAGCTGCAATGGGTTTTCAACAACTTCCCCAACTCATAATCCGTCGACGAAAGCAAAAAGTTTCGAAAATTTATGAAAAATATTCGTCTCGACATCATGCATAGCTCGAGAGAAGGAGCGCTAGCATGATTCTACAGCCGCAACAACAATTCCACTGCGAGTCCCCTTTAAATATTCTGGCTGCTGCACGGGTTTGCGAGTTATTCCCAGGGATTCTCGTTCGTCTGAGTCGAGCGAGCGGCTGTCGAAACGAGCCGACGTCCCTGAGCCAACTAGAATTTGAATTATACGCAAAAACAGCATAAAAGAGCACAAATGAACTCGGAAAAAAACTTGTCTGACTATTTTCCTTTCAAAAGACATTAAAAGGATGTGTAACAACATTAATTTCATCTCGAGAACTTGCTCGGTGTCTGCCGAGACATTCTGTTAGCACATAGCGAGATGATGTTGTCGTTGGTTATCTCTCTGAGACGATTCCGCCCGGAATCATTCCAACGGCTTGAACGGCTCATAAATTAAATTTTCGCCGAAACAAAAACAGCTTTCGATGTAAATTTGATCCGACGACTCGCAGTGAGAATCTCGAGAGGGGAATCTCCACAGACTTGTGTCTAGCCTACGAGCTCGAGCGGCCTCGAGAAGAATCCCATAAAACTCGCATAAATATCAAAGAAGATCTCGTTAATTTCGTCTTTATTGCAAATTTGTACTTCGACTCCGCTCTCGCAAATTCGGAGTCGACAAGGGGTTGATTCGATTGCTCGCTGAACTCGAGACGAACCGAACGAATTGTTGTTGGACAACATAGACATGTACAAACGTTACAGTGGTGCGTGTCCTTGAGACAGGAGGAAGTTCATTGACAAGAGAGCGCCTGAGTTCGTGAGGTCGAATTCGATGTGGACGTGATGAAGAAGGCAAACGCTCGTCGTCCACGTAAAAGGTGCGGCCATAATGATGAGATATCAGCCAAACTTTGACTTTAAAACTCTTTGCTTCAGCACGAGAAACTAGTTCAATCGAACTATTTTATGAATCGAAAACTTGCTCAAATAAAATTTTCGCCGAAATGTTCAAACAAAAAGCTTCTCTATCATGTCGCTAATTAACGAACAAGTGTAAAGAAACCACAGACGAAATATAAACAGTTTATTAGCTCCGTCTCGAGTTTCTCGAAAGTTTTACGGGTTCATCTCGCTTGAAAGCGCTCGCAGCTCAATCTCTCGAAGGCAACAGATTCAGCAGACGATGCCGCCTCGGCCAAGAAGCCAAAATTCCACACCGGCACAAACCGAAATTCCGTAATCTAATTAAAACAAACAAACCCAAGTTCAACAACCTTCGCGCGAAATTGATTCGTAGAAATAGTTCTGGCGCTTTTCTTACGTCATTTCAATATAATAAAATCGATAATGGAGAAAAAGCGAATTCACGCTGGGCCAAGCTGCGGCAGCGAGCGAAAAACTGTTTCCATCAAGCGGCTTCGTGTTAACGCAATAAGCAGTAAGTGGAAGAAGTGAAAAGCGGAGCCAATTCATCAAGAAAAGTGATTCGGACGAGAAGTCTTGTCGGCATTCGATCGGAGATTATGCCATTATATATTTCGGCTTTCTTGCTATTAATAACGCCATGAATACATTAAGCCGACCAGAAGCCGAGCCGAGAGGGAAGTTCATCGCCTTGGCGATTATTTTATTGCGAATTACTGTTGTTAGTTATGTCGCTCAACAGATTTTCCTTCACAAACGAGTGAGCATTTGAATAACCATGCCATTTCACTGCATCCCTCCGCTTTTTGCTGCGACTGTTTGTTTTATGAGTTGCAGACTAGACTCGGCGAAACGGGTGCTGGTTTGGGGTCGTGTGGAAACCATGCAAATCGTCTGTCGGGATGCGATTTTATTGAAAAGTCCGCGGCAACAACAAAAATTAATTTCGTATTAATCCCCGAGTCGCAGATATGTGAGGAGGCCTCGCGTGTGTGTTGGTGAGTCTAGCATGTTCAAGTTGCGGGAAAATGGAAATAATTCAATATTGCTCTCGATGAAAGGGTGAAATGTTCTGAGCAAACAATGGCGCAAATTCACTTTTGTTCAACCTCGAAACTCGATTACTCGAGACTCAATAATTTCCACAGTTTTCCGGGGGTTTATGCAAATCATGTTGCGATGTGATAGCACTGAGTTCAGCTCGTATGTTACGAAGAAAGGTTGACTTGAGGTCGTCGACGGTACTTCACATTTCTCGAGACTTTCGATGACCCAAACTGAGAGAAATCATTTCGGATTCGCCTCGCATCGGATGACTTTTTAATCTCTTCCAATTCTTTGGCTATCTTCGCTCGCTTGTCTCGCTCTATTACGTGTTATAATTCCACAAAATCCATCACACTCGACAGAACAACGAAGTCGAGTAGGAAGAAGAGCTTAATTTGATTAAAAGGTTATTAACGTTGCAGGGCGACGAGCGCTTTTCTTGTTGAACCAGCACAACTAGAAGAGCGAGATGACGACGATTCACATGATTTCGTATGAGTTAAACACAACGATTGTGACATGAGAGGTGAACTCTTAGTTTTTATTTGATGTTGTTTCGTAGGAAATGACATTCCGCTGTCTTTACTGCCGTTCTCAAACATCCGCTTCGACGTTTTTCGTCGATGAAACCAGTTCAACGGACTTCAGTTCCTCCGGGGGTTGTTGATGTCTACAATAACTTCATTAGATCGCGAGCAAGCCGCGGGAAATAGAAACAGGATCCAACGTCGATTGAGACGTTCAACTGCCGCGCTTCGCTGTTGCCGAGGTGGCTCAGGACAATGAAGCAGCAAATGATTTTATTCTAGCAATAAAACGAATTCTTCCAAGTTTTTGCTGCTCCGGAATAGTTCGAAAAACAAGAAGAGACGTCGAAGTTGAATGGCCGGGGCTGCAAAGCTTCGTCCTCAATGATCGCAATGATTTTTTGAGGAAATTGCGATGAATTTCGCGGAGACATTTGGGTGGAAATAGATCGCGAAACATTGATAACGTGTCGTGAGTTTCACGGAAGTTAATCATAAAATTGTCTTCGTCTTCTCGCAGCCAAAAGTCAATGTTTGATTCAACCGGTGCAATAATCTTTGATTGTTTCCTCAATTTGCCAACGAAGAAAAGAAGCAAAATATAAAAGGAAATTGAAAATGAAATCATTTGTTTGTCTTCTCTTCTTGATTTCGCTTTAAGTGAGTTGAATGAAAAGAAAATCAATTTGCGTCTCAATCGAGCGAGTCCCAAGGGAACAGCCGAAATCGGAAGGCAGCGATGTCAGCGATGCATTAAACACAAAACTAAGCGATTCCCATCAACGTGAATTTGTTTAATTAGACATTTGCATCTCGTTCGTATCGAACTTAATGACGAGAAACGTTTAAGAAACGATAATGGAATAAACGGAACGAGACAACAAATCGCTGTCGTAGTTAAGTGTCAAATTTATTGGGTATCTTTAACCTCGTTCGCGATCCTCAGCTTGGACAGCTTGACGCGACGAATAAAATCACAACTTCAACGATCGTAATCGCTGTTTGAGTAATGTAAATTGTCATTGAGGCTAATGTCTGTAAAGTGGCCATTTCACGCGCCATTCTACAAAGGTCACCTGAGTTCGTGTCGTCGAGAAAGTGCGACGCAAATGATACTGGACGCATCGATCGATAAAACTGTCTCGACTCGTGGAAAACCGCCAAAACTCACTGCAAGCGATAGCTGAAAGTTCTTGGTTTGAAGCTTTGTATTATTGTGACAACAAGAAGTTGTTTTTTTGCGAGACCTTGTTGTACTACAGCCTACACTTTGATGCTGAAACTTCAAAGGCTTTGAGGTAAATAGTTCGACACGAGATTACTTGAGTTTTATTTGATGTCAAAGTGAGAGCATTTCTTTAACTGGATGTTTTCTCTATGCACAGCCTGCAGTTCGATTGAAAGCGCGAAACAAAGTGCTTTGCGAGCTTGGTGGAGGAATGCAAATTTCCACATGCGCACCCACGCAATTGTGAGAGTTTTAATCGTGGCAAAGCGTACGCGATACTCATGATTGCGGGAGCACTGAAGCAATTATCGAGGATATTTCGCATTTCAGTCGAGGGCGCAAGGCGCAATCGAGCTCCATTGATATAATTTCCCCACGCCGCAGTGAACGATGCAATTGCTGAACAGTTTATATGAACTCCCCGGGTTCTGCTCGCTTGTGAACAATAAGACGAGTTGTGCAAGAAGAAAAGTTCTACGAAGAAATGCCCGCAGGGTTGCAAGCAATGAAAGCGCATTATTTACGTCACACGGCGTTCTTACACTTGCTTCAGAGAGAAGTGAGAATGCTGTTTTGATAGCCACTCCGCCCATTGACGTTGGCTTAAGTCGGCACCAGCAATTAACAGCCGACATTTATGCGTTTTGCAAAAAACTTTTGCACGTTGTGCATTTTTATTTCATCAAAAATTCTCATTATCAGGAAAGTTTTTCATTGACGCACACTGTCGAAAGGATTCATGCAACTTGTCGTTGCAATTTACGGTCTCAATAGTGAAGGCGAGTACGCTCATTGTAGTAGGAAGAAAGGAAAATGAACTACAACAATTCTACGCAAACGTACGAGAGCGAACCCTGCAGTATTTTCCAGGTGGGAAAATGCGCTGAAACATTTGCAGCGCAGAGTTTTGCTTCTGCTTATGATTTTCTGATAAGAGAAAGCTTGAAACTTCTAGTTCGGGGTTGACAAGCTTAAAGCGAACGAATTGCTTTGACTCTGGACACGAACGGGAGTTCAACTACCCTGTAATCCAATTTCTTCGCAAGATGATATCAAAGCGAAACTGCCATTAACCTGAAGAGGGAGCCCAGAGGTCGTTGAACCTTTCGCTCCCCACACGAACCACCCAATCCTCCACTGCAGCCAAAATTTCACTGTTTGCAGCACAAGCTCATTGTACATGTTTTTTTTTATCTCGAACATGTTTCTGTCTCGAGCACAAGTTGAACCCAATTCAGAATGCTGAGCATAGCTCTATGCTGCATTTTAGAAATCTCTAAGTATGCTCGGAAAGCCACGAGAAAATATATTTACAATTAAAACAAGTGAGTGAGGGAGATTTTCGCGATAAACGCAAGAGAAATGTTTCATTTAGCAATGAAAAATGAAATGAAAGTTACACGAAAACAACAGATGAAGAAGGCGAAGATAAAAATACTTCTCTTCTTATATTTTTAATTACGACACAAACTGTTTGAGAGATTAAATTCAAGCGAAGGCGCCGGGAATCGTTTCAGTTCGCAACAATGTTGCATGTTTGCGAGCGCGAGGAAATATGTTTACAGCTAAAATATGCGAGTGGCTGCCGGATAATCTAATTAAGAGATTCTTCTTGGCTTGATGAGCGCTTGCCGATAAGAAATCTGATCGGACGTTGCAGTTGCCACCTCACCCACGGTTTATAGAAAAGGTGCTTCAGTCTTATGTTTCATTCAAGCGTCAACGTCAATCAGAAACCTTACGCAACTGACTTCTGGTCGACTGGGCAGCAACCATTAACATTGTGAACTCTAACGGAAGTTTTCACCGCACATAAACATCTCGCATCATCGCTCAATTCTTTCGAAATCACTCGAAGGCATTCTTTTCTCTTTCTGTTAGACACACATAAACACGTCAGACGACGTCGAGAAAAAGCACCGACCGAAAATAGCGATTGGACAATCGTGAAATATTTACTCGTTCGTCAATGGACCGTCGAACAAACAGTTTTCTCTCTATCGTGAAATGCATTGACGTCACGAATGTTTGTGATTACAATGCTCCGAAGTTTTAATTTTAGGACAAACTGGCGAGCTGTATCAACAATAGCGAGGAAATCACATGATGCTCGGTCAGCCGGAGACTTTCGCAATAAATGAATCTATTTTCGTTTATCGCAAACCTATTTTCTCCTCCTAAGCTAGAAGCGGAACTCCAAAAATACCGTTTTCAGTTGTTCGAATGGATTTGCATCATCGTGAGACGGCGAAAATACCTCAAAGAAACATCAAATGCGGAACGAAGCTGTAAACATTGATTTTCGGGTCGGAAATCAGGTCATAAAGCTGGCACCAAGCATTCGATGGAGCCAGCGAGTGAACGACGACGCCCACGCCTCAAACATTGCTGCTGCGTTGGTGGCTGATAAGCTCGCAATCGTATGACGCAATTGGAAACCAACGATACGTCAGCAGTGGCATTCGAACTGCACAAGTGACCTCGAGGGAGACATTCGAGTTATCTGGCTGAGAAAAGCTCATGCCTTAAGCTTAAAACACGGAGTTTTATGTTCAACCAATGTTGATAAAGTTAGTTAGCATAGACCACAAGCCTGGAAGCAAGAGCGTCTTATGTGTCGTTCATCTACAACATGGCAACTTTGAACGTCGGAGTGCTGGGCTCGACGACATTGTGAACGAAACCTTAAGGAACTGTTGCAGTTTTCTGGATAAATTGTCAGCTAACTGCACCAGAGACACTGATGAGGTGAGCCATAGCAGAGTCTTTTATTACTGGAATGCTCATAAACTCTTACATGGCAACATGACTTTGCATTCGCAACATGAACTAACCCGGCGGGCAGTCGTAAAATCCTTTGCTTCGCAGCACAAACTTTACGACACTCTTCTCGAAATAATTAAATTGCAATCGTTTTATGAACGAGCGCGGAAGCTTCTGCAGCGTCAATAAACAACAAGATTTTATGGATGCGCAATTGAGTCGAGCGATGAGGGAATCTGGGCTATTGCAACCTTCGCAACAGAAGCGCACAATGTGAATGAATCCTCGTGTGGCTGGCCTGGACTAGCAGCAATGGAACACATTTCCATTGTCGTGATACTGACACGTTTCTCGCTTCAACCACATACCAATCACATTTTGCATCCACTTCATGTCGCATAAATAGAATCTGAGTGGCGACAGCAATTTTAAAAGCATGAAAACAACTCAAAGTTTTCCAAGCCGAGTTTATTTCCATCGTAGCAATTTTCTCGAGTGTTCCATCATCTCCCAATGACCTCTCCGGTCTCACTCATCGCCCGGACTCTTACTCTGATTTATCTCAACTCGCCGTTGTGCAAATGTGTTCCGAGACGACAAGCTTAAAGCTCCTTGATAAATTCCCAATGCCAATTGCTCACGTTTGTTGTTTGTTTGCAAATAAGATTCGAGCAAGAACCGCGAAATAAGATAAGACAAATTAGCAATCGAATTGAACTTCGATCCCATTAGCAACTTGTGCGGTTATCTGGCTGTGAGTCATTAGAAGAAGTAATAATCAAACCTACACGCACGAAGCAAGAAAGAAGAGTAGCGTCGAGAGGAAGTAAAAGTAAAAATAATCCACATTTTTATGTATTACGACACGACCTATCCCATTCTAAATCTCATTGAGCTGACACCAATGCCGGCCAACCTGAGCTGATCTCGTTGTGTTCAAGCTGGTCTCGTCGCAGTTCTGGGCTGTAATTAATGGCCTGCCATGTCCACAACTGCATCCACTGAATCATCTGTCATTGCCAACCCTGCCAGAGACTTACTAGAACGGAAATACCAATATCGTTTGTTTGCCGGCCCACCCACACTCCGAACTCGCTTTTCTATTCGCCAGTCTTCGGATGAGAAATTTCCATTGTGACGGTTCAAACAAAAGAAAAATTGCAGACGACATCCGAGGAAATCGCGCGGCGATGGAAATTCAAACGAGACGGGAAGAATTTTATTGACGTTCACGAGAGCGACGACGGTTCGTTTACATGCTTCTATTTCTGGTTGCGGCATCTCCATCTCAGCGAATTCAACGACCCACCCGAAAGGCGAATGAGACCGTCGACAGACGCTGAAGACTTTCCAATCGTAAGACTTGATCAATTGAACGGAAAATTTATAGCTTTCGACTCTTGTTTGACTTATCGCAGACGAAGCGTGGAAATTATTTCTTCTTTCTCTGTGACACGAGTTCGCCGACATTTGCCGAAAATGCTCAGAGGAATTTTCCGATCAGAATTCGCACGAATTTTGCGTCCTCATAAAAACAAAACGAAAACAAATTTCTTCGGCTCGTTGCAATTTCGAGTAGGCAAAGTTATATTTAGCGCGTCTTCGCATTTCCGCCAACGCTTCTCTGACATTTTGCAACGGCTCGTTTTCCGTGACGACGAAGCGATGACGATTGCTGAGCCATATGGTGGCGAAAAGTCGAAGAAGAAACTGAAATCAGATCAAGAAAACTTTCAAGTATCGAGACGTTGAGCCGGACAAATTGCACAGCGTTGACCGCGATCAACAACATTCACATTAATCTTCCACTCTAATCTGATTATCACGACCAAATGATTTTTTATTTGTTTTAAATTGCACAGCTTTTGTCTCTCCTTGTGATTTACTGACAGCGATTAAACGCCGCCGCTCTCCGCCACAATGCCGATTGTCATTTAAACTCAAAATCTATTTAGCAAAGACCTTTCAGTCGCTTTGCATGCAACGTAAAAGCTTCAACCTTGTGCCGATTAGTCTTGATAGTTAATTTAATTTCCACAATTCATTTATTTTCCTCGTTCAATGATTCTCGCGAAGGTTTACTCGTGGAGATGACTTAAATCGCTTTTCCGGGAGATTTCTCGATCCCAAATGCGATTCACATAAATCTCATTGTCCAGCTTATTTTTGTCGCTCTTTAATCGTCTTTTCGGCTAATGCGACTTTGTTTCCTCTCCTCGATTATTCATAAATCTTGTTGTTTACTTGCGAGAACCGCAGGAGGACAAATCGTGACGCAACCTCAAGCCCAGAAGCATTTCCGCAACTTCACGACGAGTGATTCTCTCGAGCTTATGCTCGACGGGTTATAATAACTTTATTTACTCAAATTATTGACGATGAGCAACAGACTCGATGGTCACGATTGCCCCGCGACCACCCGAGCGGAGATTTATCTCTCCGCGAAATCTGATTTGTGGATAAGTTAAAGGCCAAAGCTGCATCGTCGTCATCATCATCTAAGCAGAATGAAAACCTTTTCAGCACAAAGAGCGTTTGCTCTTAAATGCGCGGCCTTGATAGAAGTTCGTTCGATGTTTGTGGAGAGCTCTTTGGTGGTCAACGTCGAAAATAAGCATTCGCCTTCAGTTCACAGACGCGACATCCATAAATTTATTGACCCAACGTGCATAGCGTGTGGGAATGGAATCGTCGTCTGGCCGGTGAGCTTCCAAATCAGGTCACAGCGAGATGATCAACGGCGAAACATTTTCTTCTCGCTCACTTAACTAATCTATACGAGTTCACGGCGAAGAAATTCCAAGAGAGAAACATGTTAACATCTTTCTCGCTTCGCTATGGAATGTGGATTGCAATTAACAAGCCGATGGAATGTGAAATTTGGCTCTTTTCTCTTTGTCGCTTCAATTCATCTCCTCTTTCTTTCTGCCGAGTCGTGGTACGCGAGCATTCCATGTATTTAGGTCATCGACAGTAAAACTAACACGAGAGTGGTGGCAAGAAGAAAGCTCCGGAATGCCATGTACTAAGCACATGATTCCGCCAACTTTGCTGGGAAGAATTTGCGAGTCAGCGGAATCATGAATTGACGCGAGGCGACTGCGGTGCTCGTGTGCAGCGTCGAGTTTGTTTTCGTGAAATCCGATACGTGGATTTCAGCGACCATCGAAATGGAATTCGCAACATTAGCAAGTCGAACCATCGACTATCGGATTTGCAACGAGCTCAGCGTTGTTCAACGAGGTCCATCAAAGTTCAAGCGGATTGAAAAGAGCAAGAGCAACGTTATGACCGCGATGATTGATGAATCGGAGCGTTAATGCGATGAAATCATATTTGTTCAACAATGGAGCGAAATTCGGGCGGCGAGCTTTTCATGTTTTCAAGTGAAAGTGATGGATGCGGATAGGAGAACACTGGCAAAGCTCGAAAAGTTTCACAGCAACAATTCATTTCAAGGTCCAACCAATAAATCATCGACGAAGATTCCGATAAATCAAGAGAGATTTTCTCACATAAAGCAGCATCGCTTACGACTGACCTACATCATCGACTTGATGAATCTCTCTCACTCTCTCTGTCGGCTATTCGCATCGCTTCATGTCTCGTCTTTTCAAGCTTCCTTGACCTATGGTCACACAATTCATTCGGTTCGTCAATTTCTGTGTCGGGAGCTTCTTCGATCAACAACAGCCGCGAGTCATGAAAGTTTTGCTGTTCAAATTGACTGAGAAGCTTCACGTTTTCACTTCTAGTTTGAATACCTCGGCATGATTTCAGGAATTTAAGTCTCTAGAGAAGAAAGTTTGTGTCCACTTACTGAAGTCAATTAGTAGTCTTCCATAGCCTTTTCTTTGATATGGTGGCAGCGTCAGGATGCACGACACGTTGTAGTTGAGAAACGAATTCTTTTCCTGTAATATAAATAAAATGAAAATGATTAACATCGAGTCTTAACGGATTCGGTTTCCTCCTAGAAGGTCGCGTCTGTTGCAAGGTGAAATGCAATTTCGATTGAACTAAGCTGCGCCTTATTGCAGCTAATGAGAGTGTGGAATCCAATAATTTATTTTAATGCTGATTTGTGAAGCATCGAGCTGAGTTGCTCTCATGGTAATCATCGCTTCCCGTCAGTTTTCTTAAGGTTTTTGCAATCCAATAGCAGACAACAATGGAAAACTTACAAAGCTTTCCGCTTCCATAAATGGTTTTTGCTACTAGTCAATCGATTCTGTACAAAGTGGAAGCGGAACCGACGCTCCTAAACATGTTCTAAGTGTTTAAGAACGTGCTCTTTTGTAACTTGAACTGCTTAATTTGCTTAATTCCAACATTCTTGAATATGGACACTTGAACTTTTGCTTAAGCCTTTAACAGAAATGTTATCGATCTGAAGCTTAAGGTTTTACTCCTTGTCCAGACACAAAAGATGATTCGAAAGTTTGAATAATCAGCAAATGCTCGAGCAGCCAAGTTGCTCAACCTCTAATAACCATATGTGGTAACTCGATACAATCGACTCGTGATGACTTGAATCGCATCGAAGCTCATTAGCTACAAGCAACCTTCATTCTAATCGCCTTAACATCGAAGTGGCGTTTTGTGTGAAATTATTTTCCCAGCATATTTGCCTCGGCGTCGTTCAGCAATCAGCGATAAATATTCAAAGCTTCCCAATAAATTTTCGTGATCACAAAACGTGTCAATCACTGCACAACTGTTGATTGCTCATTCATGCTACGAGGAGCACGAACAAGTGGAATTAAAAAGTTCCCTCGCTGATGGGCGTAAACGAGAGGGACGCACAATTAAGACAATCGATCTTAGCTGATGAAACATGACTGATAGAGATCCGAGAGAAAAATCCGTGAAATAAGCGTGAATACTTTAAACGAAACAGCTTAAGAGCAACCGCGCGGCCTGTAATTAACTTTCTATCTTCGGTCCGATCTTTCCAGCATTTCTTTATTGTCGGAAGCTGTGTCTAGTTTGATGGTAAAACCCAACAAAGCAGGCACAACGTCTCAATCACACGGATATATTCTCGTAAAGCATTCACCATGCACCATGGCTCAAAGCGAGTTCCAATCGAATCGCCGCAATTAGCACTGATTGCGGTGTAAATGGTGATCGCACTCACTGATCAATGAAAGTGCTGTGGAGCAGTTAACAAGATTAAAACTACATCAGAGCTTTGAGTGCGGCGCCGCCCGATCCGATTTCAGTCATTTGTAATCATAAAGTGCTCGGCGACGCTGTTGCATTAGTGGAGCTTCGCAGTGTGACGACAAGAGATTACAGTGACGTGAACATGTTTCTCGATGGCTGAAGGAAAACACCCCATGCGTACGTTTTCCACCCTCGGCAGACTTTATGGATTAATTTTAGGATCTGTCTGATGCAGTTGGATATTTGAAGATATCAGACGCTTATAAACTCATAACGTTCTCATATTTATGCGATTCAGACGCGCCCTCGTGCAAGAAGTAATTGATGAGACAGAACGGGTGAGTTCAATAAACCTGAGTCCTCGTTGTTTCACCGCACACTCGAAGCCGTAATCAGACGACGAAAGAAATGGCTCAGAACTTTTTGCCATTAGAATGTCTGGATAGCTTCATGTGAAAAGCCCAAGCGAGAAGAGTTTCTCAACCTTACACCACCGAAACATCTTTCGTCGCAGAGCGGCAAGAAGGAAAACTTTTTATGGGATTTGCGAGGAGCGGGGCGACGAGACAGGCAATAAACTTACTCGATGCCTCCTTTTCGTCGGCAAGGAAAACAGCCTCGCTTGTCTCTCACCCCATGAAGCGTCTGCGATAAACTCGGAAAATGTTTTTACTTCTATTCTGCCGGCGGTTCAAACTGAGAAGTTCTCTTCGATCTGTACTTGAGGACCTGAATCACCTTTCCGATCGATTTCCTCCGAGTTCATTCGCCTTCGTCTCAAGATTTATTTCTTTCTATCGTCTGGCTTCCTGACTTTTTTCCTCTTCCACGTTCTTATTGTTCTCACACTTCCCTGCCCCTCTCGAGCTCAATGACATCGGAGTAAGAAAACAAGGAAATTCGTTCCTCCGTCTCCTTCGGCGAGAGCTCTCAAGACGAGAGGGATGAGATTGCTGTCTGGAAAAGTCTTACGAAATAAATAAAGAAATCTTTACAAGTTTCCACAAGAAGCAAGAAATCTCATTAAACAACTTGTTCCTCTAAATGGATCATCTTACGGAGGGACGGAGATCCGTGCAGCAGAGAACAAGCATCAGATTAATAAAATTCAAAAGTTTCTCAATGGACTTTTACAATATAAATGCTCGAGGGAAACTCTTCATTGGTTTAATGAGGATTTCTTGATCCAAGTGAATAACCAACTTAGTCAATCTTCGATAATTAATTGAGCAATTAGTCTTCATCCAATCATTAGATTTCCTTACAGGTTAGAGAAAAACTGTGGCTAAGGTTGGCTTTGTTTCCCAGTAAATTGTTGGCATTGCAAGCTTTTTATGAAGTGATCGAATGAAAGCTTCTTTAAAGCATAACAAAATTGTCAGCTAGAGAATTGAAGCGTTAGAAAGAAATGGCCAAAATTGCTGCTTTTTACTATGTAGCCAAAGGGTTTACCCTTCCCAAAAGTGAGAAGAAGGTCAAGTTGATGTTGCTCCATGTCCTTGCAATCATTAGAAAAAGTGAGCAAGATATTGAATAACTTTTCAACATCTTCAGGTCTTTCTGCTTGTGCATCAACTATTTAAACAACCATTTAGTTTCTTCTCATTATCAAACTTCTCAGTCTCTCCAGAACACCAAATGAAGCTTTCAAATCTTCACGCAAAGCTTTCCAAAGTATTTTGAAGTTGCCAATGGACAACTGAGAATCTTGTTGACCACTGAACGGACGGAGACCTTCAAATGGAAGTCTTTGTAAGACTGAAGAATTGAGTTTCAAAAAATTTTTAATTCCATTAAAAACTTCTCAGTTTACAAGTGCAATTAAAGTTGTCAATTTGAAGTTTGCATTAACAATTCTTACAGGCTTTCATGTTTTTCCAACGCAGAGCTTTCATGTTTTTGGAAAACTTTTTATATTCTTTGTTTTTGCATTCGTCACCGGGAAGTGGAAACCAAGGGAAATCCTTTGTTCGCAGCTCAATGAAGAATATTTCTAAAGAATGGGAAGCTTTCTGAGTCAGATAATTGCTACCATCGGTGCAAACAGGAAGAGAGTGCGGGGCGGAATTATCCAATTAAAAATTTCCAGATAATAGCCGAGCGAATCATCGGAAGTTCTCCTGACCGTTTCCTTCTTTTTTCCTCGATTATCTCCTTTGAATATTTCTGCCTTACCGAATTCTTGAGTTGTTCCTGCCCCCATAATCATCCTCAACGCATTCATTTAATGTCATCTCGTTTTCAATTCGACGAACTCTTAGTGCAATTTCAGAAACTTTGCCTTCTGGAAAAGCGGTGAAAGGAAAAACCTCGCTTTTAATTAATTTAAACACAAACGCGAAACAATTTCTCGATAGCAAAAGTTTTAGATGGAAACTTCAGAAGCTTTTTATTTTATGGAATGGGCTTCAAGCTCGCTCGGCTAGCAAGAAGTGCACAAGGAATTGAATAACCTAGACAAGTGGCAACCAGAATGGAAAGTTGAAGATCCACTCGACATAACTCTAAGCATTGAGTACTGATCGACGCTTTAAAGCTTGTAGTATTAACAAAATAAGAAAATGATTTTCTGGAAACGCAACAGACAACGAAAATCATGGAACAGTCTAGCGGAAAAGTTTCTCTATCGCCATGTTCACCTTTTCATTAGCAATTTAAGTTTATACCAAACTTGTGTGAAGAGCCGATTATAATTGTTCATGAGCGAGGCAACACACAATTCTATCGCAATCTTATTGCCTCCCTCAGCCCTTCGACAAATTTGTCCGTAATAATCATAAATTTCAGTTTAAAATGGACTCTCAAGCATGTACTGTCCGTCTGCCTCCCCGCACCCTCGCCCTTCAAGCTAGTCGTCTGCTAGTTGTTTTATGCTCTCCTAGTTTCCAGACATCAACGGAAGGGGAGGAAAAGCGACAAACAGTTTTCACGAGAGGAGAAATGTTGTCAACTCAAATCGGATTTTTAATGGATTTTTTGTCAATGAAAAGTCTCGATTGATGCAGCAGCTTTTCGCTCGATTTTTTTGCGCTGGTCGTCTGTCATCGTTGATTGAAATCAAGCCATGAAAGTAAATTAAAGACGCGCTTTGATGTGCTCGTGTCAACTGTAGAAGCAGAGGAAACTCCGACTGTTGTTTTGGCGACGTCGCTGCACAATTTTATGGAATTTTCCAGCGCAATAAATAAATTCTGTTTCGCCCTCTTTCTGGCTGCCGAAATGCAATTTAGTTGCTGAAAGGGACAAAGAGCGATGCAGTATTTGCGTCGACGAGTGCATTGAACCTCCGAAAAGCGAATTCTGGTGAGTGAGTATGGGTTTATGCAAACAAGAACCTGCATCAACGCTCACTCTCTCTCTCTCTACTTTTCACTCCTTCGTGTTGTTTGGGTTCGCCCGCTAAAAACGCCCGCCAACATAGGTAAACAAAGCTGTTGGTTTATGTACGGCGAATTAGGGCTAATAACAGTGGAAGTAATTATAGCAGACAAGGAAGTCAACATCGGCAAATCTTCAAATCTCGATCTTTCGTGAACTTGATTGTAGCAGTCGCTCCCTCACACGAAGTCCTGAAATCACATCGTGAGTGATTGCGGCGTAACGAGCCGCTCGCAGATGCAGGAAATTGTTCTTCGCCGATGAACGGCCGCGTCCATTAATTTTGCAAATAACTGGGAGAGCAAGGAGAATCTGGTATGCGAGTGATGAAAGCGGAAGGCAGTTTCATTGGACCGCTCGGATTCACTTTAAATTTGTTGGGGTTCAATCTTTCCTGTTGTGAATTGCGACAGGGAGATTGGTAATTTCATTTTGTTTAGTCTGATTCAGACGGAGGCATCAGATTACCTCGCTGTTATTAACATGTGGCGTTGTCATGGTTAAGAGGAAATGGAATCGGATTTGATATTGATTACAGTGAGTGATTGGAAGAAGATTTCTGTCTAAACAGCCGAGCTACCGATGAAGAGATTACCACTAAACCATGCAATGGATTCTAATCAGACGCATTCATTAGCAGCTTGTCGAACACTTTTAGATAAACATTGCATGTTGGTTTTGGCGACGTGTTCACGATAACAATTTTCTTGGAAATGATTCAGCGATTTCTTTATCAGCGCTGTGACGTTAATCGGAAGGAATGCGACATCACAAATCAATAAAACTCTTTACGCTTATCGACTACTTACCATTCATCGAACGATAACTTTCGACGTCTCACTCTGAGACTCTCATATTACACTTAATCGTTCAACAATCGCCCCCGATTGAAAGTAAAGGCGATAATTTTTATGTTTCAATCGGCTTTACTGCTTTGCTATGCGGCGTTAACATTCCTTTTACTGAAGAGCACAAAGAAAAGATCGAGATCAGCCTTTACAGACTCGAATGCGGCGGTCAATTGAATTTCCACCGAGCCAAATGATTATTCTCGTGAACATAAAGGAACGGTGTTTTAATTTTATTGCACATTAGACTACGCCATAAAACGCTTCTTTAATTCGCTTTCGAGAACGAAACGCTTCTCTTTGGTAATTGTGCGCCTCAAGCCGACATGGAACTGTTCGTGTTCTTGATTCCATTCAAATTCTTCATTCTAACTTTGATTCCGTCTCGCGGCATCGTTTGAGAGTCTCGTGAATGAGCTTCTCGCTTTAATCAAAGCACCGTTTCAGTCTTCGAAATTGTATTTGAGAAGCGTTGAATTTGAATTAAGAAATCTCTGGTCAGTAAAGCCCGAAGGACAAAGCGGTATTCTTAATGAGGATTGACAGTTTTACAAAAATGTTACATGTCACCAAGTTGGAGATCCAACGAATTGAAATCTCGATAGATAGATTGGTCGCTTTAACCAACAACTTTTCTCTTAAACGACCGTCTCAATTCATTCCCAAACTTTTCTTCCCTCTGCGATCCTGTTCGGAACTTCTCACAGCTTTCTTCTTCCCCCGAAAAGGTTTCTCGCCTTTAAGTTGCAGCACTCGGTGCAGCTCGTTGCATGAATTTCATCTCGCCTGATACGAGCGGACGCTTTTGTCTTGATCTGTTTAAGAAGAAGAAACGTCGAGCTTTAAGCGAACGAATGGAAACTGAGAGCGAGCTCCGAAGCTTCTGCATGCCCGGGAAAACTCTTCGACATCAAAGAACTGCTGCATTGAGCTCTCACATTTCATTGACCCGAACGAGCGAGGATGAAATGTTCAACTTTATCATTCGTTCTCTATGAGGTGGAGAACCACAAATTTCCATGTTAAATGGAATCTACTCGAAGTTTTCACCCCATTCTCTCGTGTGGAGTCGAACCATCAGGTGCAATAGCTTCAACAACCCGTAACGATGTGGAAACTCTCGTCCTCATTCTCTGCCTCGTCGCCCTCCAAATCCGAAGCTGAACGAGTGAGCAGGAAACTTTGTCGTCTCGAGATCACGAACTAGCAGCGCTCGCTATGATGCAACCGTGCGGTTGAGAACTCTTCTTCAAAGATGGAGCGAGCAAACAGCAATCGAAGGTTCAACGAATCTTAGCTCGGATTAGCGAACCAGAATCTCAACGAGTTCATCTTTTCCATTTGAATTGAAAATGAAGCTTCGTGGAACTGTTTTCCCTCCGACATCCTTTTGTGTCGCTCTTCCGCTTCAAAGCTCATTCAACCTTCACCTCCACCCTTTCAAAGTCACGGCGATTAACAGAAGCAAATTTTAATTGGCGACAAATTTATTCGTCATAAATCGTTAAACTGCAAAGCAAATCCAAGGGAAGATTTCAACTGAGGCCGACGTTACAACCACATCCAGCTCTTAATTGCGACGCATTTAATCCCTCACACCCTCGCTGAGCCCTGTTACTGGCCATCCAAACGAGCGCAGACACTCGGAAAACACTCTCACACCGCTCGCCACATTCCTCTCTTGTTCATTGTCGGGATTTTGGTATCAAGGTCATTGGCCGGTGCGAAGCAAATTCCGAAAATGGCCAACGTTTGACGGTCGAGCTCTGTTTGATGTGAGTTAGGCTCCGGGCGAATGTGTCTACACACGAAGCGATAGAGAGAAAAGTTTTCCAATTTTTCTGCCGAAAACAGTTGAATTTAGTTCATCAAACTTCGCCCCCAACTCACATGTCTGCGCCCCGGCCAGATTTGCGGAACTCGAATGTGCTTCGATCTATTCAGAGTTGGATTAGGTCTGAAGAAGCAAACAGTTTTTCTTAAATTCTTTCGAAAGTCTCTTTCATCTCCCCAACTGCTTCACAGCCTCGCAAAAAATTAATTTGATTTTCGGCGCACACAAAAGCAGCTTCAGCGATTCTGTAGCAGTAAAGTTTCTTTTCCCTCTGTGCCAGACAGCTTTGGGGGTGAGAGATGGCGGCTGATGAAGTTCAACAACCTCTCGCTTCCAATAATGCTATTCAGCAGGAGCGCAGACACAACATTTCGAAAGAGATTGCGTTGTCCCCAACTCCGAGTTTAATTTTCATCTCCCGCTTCGGATTTCTCCCTCGCAACGGCAAAACGCGCCAGACATACACAATTCGAAGTGAGTTGGGGTTGATACAGGCGTTCGTTTACCCAAAGAGCTGCTGTGCTCTATAATCGATGATGAAATCGGATTCGTGATTTTGATTTCAGAGAAAAACCTCCATTAACGTCGCCTCATCATCCACTCGCCGACAATCAAAAAAGAGATGGAAAACCACCAAGAAGTAATCACGAACTCCTTCCAAAAACGAGAAACTTCGTCTTCTGAACATGAGCCAACATGAAGCTCATTGTGAATGAGATCGAATTAAAACTTCCACACAAACTAGGCGCACTCCACAGAGTTCGGAGGGATGAAGCCGCCCTGAAAATTCGGTTGATTGTTCCCCTCCAACAGCAGTTCAATGACCCCAATTAGGTGGGGGAAGGCAACAGCAGCAGCATCTACCCCACAAAAAATCGAATCCTCGTCTGGCCCCCAACCTAGATACAAATTTTTCCTCTGCAGACACAAAGCGACAACAACGAAGCGTAGGCGGGAAAGAGATGAGAGGAGAATGAATTGAGCGTGGCGGCGGCTCGTGGAGCAATTTTCTGTCGAAGGGTGTGAAAAGCGATAGACGACATAATAAAATCTGATGTCGAAAATCCCTCGACGTTTTCTTCCCCGCAAATGGAACACGCGACAATATGCGCTTCATTATGTGAAGCCGAAAAAACTGTCGAAAGAATACATCAAGAGACTCGACTGCTCGTTTCGCTCCTTACAGAACGTGAGGCTGTTGTTGCAAGGCGTTCAAGCATGGAAATAATTGCTCGACAGTATTCGGCGTTGAGGCATCAAAGGCTTTGAGACTTTCATAAATGGAATGAAGCAACTGAAGCCAGCTCAAAGTCATTTTTGGTAACCTTTATCCGTTTGCTTTTGTTTTAAACGTTTGTGCTTTCCTTTCCTTCTTTCACAGGATTCTTTTGAGTGTTCTTAAGTGTACCAATGCCGGAAAAAAAACTTATTCACACGAGAGTAAAGTGCAGCACTTTATGCAAACGGTTATGCAAGGCAGATTACTGATTTAACGAAGAGGAAAATTGACTTACTTTACTGAAATATCCAACGATGTGACATCCTTCAGAATTCATGGCACATGTAAAAGAGGACAAATTAAGTTGTGTACTTGTGCACAGAAAAAGTTGAGCTTACCTGACTCGTCAGCAATGGTCATTATGTAGAAGAGGAAAGGATCCACATCGAAGTAGAGGGTTTTGTGGTCGAGGAAGAATTTGGCTAGCAGACATAAGAATTGGCAATAGTTTTTGTGCCGCTTGCCGTCCACTTGCCACACGCAAAGTTTTCCCTTTCTGTAGATTTCATCGCCAGGCGGGTGACGCCACGCGCATTTGACTGAAATACACTCGAGATTACATGAATGGCGCTTTAAAATTCTCTTACTCACATCCATGCCGCTTCATTCCAACTTCTGATTTTTGATATCGCAGGCAAAACTCACAAAGATAGAGCTTAGGGAGACGCTGCACGTCTTCCGGGTAAACGCTTTGATACCAAACTTCCATGTTGTTCTTGCCCATGATCACCCACTTGGTTCCACTGCCTCGACACGGTAGCTTAGTCAGTTCGTTCTCGATGTTCTCGCTTGCGATCGCCTGAGCGTCACGAAACAGTTGCAAGTCGTACTCTGAGACAGCGGAAGATAAGTTCGGCTCGTATTCATCGCATCTCGAGTCTTCGTGCGACTTAGTTCCAGGTTTGAACTTTGCTCGAATGTCTCGAATCTTTTGTTGGTAAGCTTTCTGCTCGGTCGTCGCTTGTTTCTTCGGGTCGAATTCTTTTAGCGCTTTTGCTCTCTCTTCGACTCGTTTCCTCCTTTCTACGAGGTTAAGCTTTGTTTCCGCGATCGTCAAATTGTGATACATTGGACAGGCTTCGATGGTGAAGTGCTTGTCGTTTTTACCGCTCAAATGACCCATCGAATTGCATCCTTCCAGAGGACAGCCCTTATCTTCAGGCTGAGAATCTTTAGACAAATCCAAGTTTAGCTTCTGCTCGATTTTCTTCTGCTTTGACTTTCCTTTCGTCGGAATGAGTGAGGGAACTTTCTTCACTGGACTTTTCGTTGTCGATCGCTTGACGGAATTGCTGTCATCGGTTTCCGTTTCAGATTTAATTGATGTCGTGCCAAGATGTTTAGATTTTCTGGTACTGTTCATTCGCGCGGACTTTCGACTGGGCTTCGCGTCATTTGCGCTTTCCGAATCGCTGTCATCGACTGACGATGCTGCTGCTGACGATGAGTCTGTTGTAGTTGATGATGCTGACGACGCTTCCTTCTTCACCTCTGGCTTCGGTTTTTCAGGAATGGCTTTGGGTGGTGGTCGAGGTGCAGTGACGGGCAACGGATACTTTCGAGGCCTTCCTCGGCCACGACCTGATGTCGAACTGCCTGATTGCCTGCGATCTTCTTTCACTGGTGGCGGAGGTTTGTCGTCTTCAGATTCTGATGAGTTTGAGAAAATGCTTTTGTCCTTTTTTGACTTTGAAGCAGGCAGCGGCTTTTTAGGCGATGGAAGATTCTTAGAGTTTCCAGCTTTACCTGCAGCCGCTGAAGATTTCGCTGTTGGTTGTGATTTGCTTTGCTGTTGCATCGCTTGATGTTGTTTAATCACTGATGGCGGAACTTTACCACCCGTTGGTATATTTGATGGCGGCGCAGATTTCTGACTTGAGGCCTTCGAGTGCTGAGCCGATGGCTTCTTTTTCTCAACGTGAGCCGGTGCTTTCTTCGCGGGACTTTTCGGCCGATGATCATCGTCATCTGTCGACGACAAACTACTTTTGGTCACTTTCAGCTCGGTACTTTTCGTCGTCGTCGTCTTCGTTGGAATCGTCTTGTCTTGGCTTCTTCTTGTAGCGACTTTTTCAGCCGATTCTAAAAATAAAGAACGATGCAAGCCGGTGAGATTCATCAGATCAAGTCGTGCAAGTGAGTGTTCGTTACTAGTTTGAGCGGCGGGTGCTTTTGCTGGCGATTTCCCATCGGAACTACTGCTAGACGAGCTGTTGCTGGAGGAGGAGGATCCTGACGATGAAGAGCCCGAGCCTGAACTTGAGTCTAGAAGAACAGAAAATCATTGGAGAACTTGGCGGAACTTTTGGAAACTCACCAGAATCAGAACTTGTGCCGGTCGCAGACGATGATGCGCTACTTGCGGACTGCGTGTTGTTACAATTGTAAGTGTTAAATGATGACTAGTTTGGTTTATGTTGTCCTTACCTTCATTCTTGTAAATGAAAACAGAAACCCCAATGAATAATTCTCGATTAATTAATCTACGAAACTTCCCGACGCGAAATTACAATTGGACGACGGACTAAACTACACGTTAAAACGCTTGCTACCAACGAGAATTCAGTAAGTCTCGCTGATTGCGCCAGAAACACAATCGAAGCTTTTTGTTTTGATTCTAACGAGTTGCGATTGCTACAAAAACCTCGATCGAGCGCTTTCGCGACTTCGCTGGAACGTTTGCGACTTCAATTTGGATCTACTGTTTGTTTTTGTGATGATTTTTCATTTCTAACTTAATTAGTGTTCCCTCGTATCGTTTGACATGAAGCTGCTTCTTCCACTTGCAGTTCTCGTCCTTGTGAAAAGCTCACGAGAGGATGTGAGCGACATCGTGCAGAAGCGGGTGAGCTTTATCTTATCAGCTTTCGTGGCTATCAACAAGTGATTAACATTCGATAAATCGTGCAGAAAGATCACAGACCGCGGGATCTTGCGCCGCATAAGTTCTCCACCCTAGCTGAGCTGACAGATCTGGATCATTTCAATGAGATTCTGGACAGAATCCTAGTTCCGCGAGTCGTCGGTACCGAAAGCCACGAGAAAGTCAAGGAATTCATTGTTGCCAAGTTTCGAGAGTTGGAATGGAACGTGGAGCTCGACGAATTCAGAGAAGACACACCAATCTTCAAGAATCTTCAATTCACAAACATCATAGCGACATTGAACCCAAAAGCCGAAAGATTTCTTCTGTTAGCTTGTCACTACGATTCAAAGTATTTCGCTGATGAAGAGTTTCTGGGAGCCACAGACTCGGCAGTGCCTTGCGCGATGCTCGTCAATCTCGCCCATGTGATGTCAACGCACTTTAATCAAATGAAAGCAAAAGATGACGTCAGTATTAAAATAGTTTTCTTCGATGGTGAAGAAGCCTTCAAGACTTGGACAGCTAAGGATTCAATCTACGGCGCCAGGCATTTGGCTGAGAAATGGGAGAAGGAAGATTTCCTCCATAGAATCGATATGATGATACTGCTCGATCTTCTCGGAGCTCCAGATCCAACCTTCTACAGCTTCTTCCGCGACACCGAAACTTGGTACGCTCGTCTCGTGCAAACGGAAGAGAAGCTAGACAACCAAAGCCTCCTCGGAAGATATCAAAGCTCGGGAACCATCACCAGGAATCCAACGAGATACTTCCAATCAAACTCCCTCAACGCCGGCATCGAAGACGATCACATTCCTTTCTTACGCCGCGGCGTTCCCATCTTGCATATGATTCCCGTTCCCTTCCCCGACATATGGCACAAAATTGACGACAACCGAGAAGCAATCGATGTGACGACCGTCGAAAATCTCAACAAAGTGATTAGAATTTTTGTTGCCGAGTACTTACACATCGATGTGTGACGAAGTTTTTGCTTCGATTTCCTGTTTGGTTTGAAAAACCTGACCATTGAAAAGTGATGACCTTGCCGTAGTTTTATTGCAAAATTGTTTGAGAGTACAAACTTTATACAATAAAGTCTACGCCAGTTGATAGTCGTGCTGCTGTTTGAGATGGAGGCGGAAGAACGACTTTCGCATGAATGATTTGCCGCAGAGATGACACTGATTATTCTGCAGTTGACTTTCTCTGAATTCTTGGTTGTGCTGGAACTGCTTGTGTCGCTTGTAGACAGTTCGATTGGCAAGCTTTTGTCCACAGATCTCGCAGCTGATTCCGTCATTATGACCTTCCATGTGAGTGCTGCGAGCGCCAGGCGTTTTAAAGGTCTTCGGACACAGCGAACATTCGTAGGGTCGAGACATCGAGTGGACGTTTTCGTGTATCTTCAGATCAGAAAGAGTTTTACATCTTTTCATGCAGAAGTCGCAACTGAATCCAGTCAGTCCCTTTTCGTATAGAATGTGAGCTTGCAGCTGGTGCCTTGTCAGAAAGCGTTTGCCTAGTTGAATTGAGTAAGCTAGGTGAACGAATACTTATTTTCCTTCTCTGATACTTACCACAATAGTCGCACTCCAGCCTTTTGTTGGAACAAACTTTCTGATGCGCGAGCTTTTCGTAGATTGAAGGGAACTCAATTTTACAGCTTCCACAAGGGTAGGTGAGATCAGGGAACAGTTCTGGGTGTTTGTTCTTCATGTGCTGTGCGAATTTGCTCATGCCACTGGAACCACCGAACTCCCGATTATCAATAAAGCAGTGAAGCGGTGTCGTGTGAAGCAGCAGAATGTGCGTAACGCAATCGTTCTCATCAAAGTAGCGAACTGGACAGTGGCCGCATTTCCAAGCGATTTCGTCGACTGCATCGTCAGCATCGCCTGTTGGAACTTTGTAGAAACTCGCTCCATATTGTGAAAGACCCTCCGCTTGAATTGGCTGGATGTTCTCAGGATTTTCGTGGACTTTCAAGTGCTCGTTGATCGAATTTTCATCATTGAAAATCATTTTACATGAAACGCATTTGTGGTGGAGAATGTTAGGTGCGAGAACTTTGAACGTTTCGTGGCAGTCTTTGTGGACCTTTGGCTTATAATAATGCCTTGCAGTTGCGAACTTCAAACCACATTCTCTGCAGTAGTTCAACGATCTTCCAGCATCTTTCTCCTCAAGTTTCTGAGCGATTCGGTTGAGCGCTTCGTCGCTTGTTTCATTTCGAGATTCCAACATTCTTTGCTTTGCTTCGCTCTCATCCATGTTTGGATGTTCAGTTTTAATGTGATGGCGTAGCGTGTCGCGGTGTTTGAAGATTCTGGAGCAGTCAGGACATTGCCAGACATCTCGCGGGCCATTAGCTTCCATGATTGAAGTTTTACAAGCGGCGACAAAGGCTGTGTCGATTTTCGTAGCACGAATGTGAGTCATTCGCAGATGGAGCTTGAAAGCTTGCTCGCATTTGTAGATCCTGTCGTTCTCGCATCGTCCACACTTCCAGATCGTTTCAGTTCCGCTAGCCGTTTGAATGAGAAGTTTCGATCTCCGAACTTCCAACTTGAAGTTCGCTTTTCCATTATCGTCGCCTTTCAGAACGTGAATATCTCTCAGGTGTCGTGTGAGACTCGCTTGCGTAGCTAGTTCGCATTCACAGACTGTGCACTTGAAAGATTTCTTATTTCCTTTGACTTGCTCACCTGCTGCAACTTGTTGTCGAAGCCAATCGATTTGCTGTTCCGAGAGATCATTTAATGTGTTTGTTTTGCGTTTCTTCGTTGCCATTTCACTTTCACACGACAATTTGTCACCCATTCGCTTGCTGGACTTGGCTGAACTAACGTTAGCTTGAACATCTTTCTGCTTCTCGCTTTCGATTTGGCAAATAAATTCGGTTTCTCTCTTCAGATCGCAATGAATGCAATTCCAAAACTGCGTCGAATCGCTGTCAGTGTTCATAAGCAGTTTGCTGATGGAATCCAACGGTGCTTGCGGGTCAGCCGGTCTTAAATGAACAGATCTTAAGTGAAGGTCGAGCTGCTGAACTGTCTTGTAGATTTGAGTATCATCGCAATGCTGGCAAGGCTGTCGCAACGCTTTTGCCTTCGAACAAACGTTGCATTGATAGTAAGTTTTCGTTCCTCGTCGTATCTCGCTACACAATATTTTCTGATCAATCCATTCCAGTTCTTGTTGAGTCAACTCCACGACGTTAGCTAACGAATCTTCTGCAGTCAACGCTGTCGATTCCTCTACAGCCAAATGCTCTTCATGTTCAGTCGTTTCCTCTTCAATAATTTCACAGACGAACTGCGGTTCTTCGTCAATGTTTTCGTAAGTCGAAATCGAGAATTGCTTTTCATCCTGAAACAGATGCAGCTCATCCAACATGTCGTAATCATCCAGGAAAGATTCGACTTTAGATAAAATCTCAACTTTAGCTATGTGTTTCGTAAATTCTGAATATCTCTTGGCGTCTCGTTTGAAGAAGTGAAATGAAAGCAAGTTGTCATTACAGTCGGAGCATACGTAGTTGTTTCTGCTCAAATCAATCTAAAACATACAGAGTGGATAATTGTTGAGAAAAGCCTAATCGAAGTCGCGTCTTACCTTGAACATGCAAACGTCGAGAACTAACTCGAAATACGACACTTGGTCTTCGTTTATCAGAACAGTTTTGTCAGTCATGTTGATGAGCTGCAGCTTGTTGTAATTCTTCGAGCAGAAGTGACACTTGAGAAATGTAAATCGATCCATGATTAACGCTGAATTTTTCAGGTGATTTTGATCTACCAAAACAAAAAGTTTTCGTCTACTTTGCTAGATCAAAATCACCACGTGAAGAGTCAAAGATTTTGTTCGGAATTTAATAGCAAAAGCCATGAAGAAAGAAGAGAGGTTGGCGAGCAAGAAGCGTAAAGCCATCGCGCTTCTCAATGTGATGCAATCCAACGAGATTGACAGGAAAGCAAAGCAAAACGGAAACTCATCGGATGGCGACAGCAAAACTTTAAAACGAAAATCTGTAAGTTCTTTCTCAATCGATCACAATCGTGACAACTAACTTCTCTCATTCATTTTAGGAAGATGACGGCGGACCGCCAACGAAAAAGGTCGCAACGATGGTCGATTACAAGACAGTGAAGAAGGAAGTGAAATTGCTGAAGAAAACCAAACCTCCAGAAATTCGCCTGAAGTTCTTCGGGGAGAAAGCTGACATGTCCAACCCAGTAACAAAACGACAGCCACTTCTGCTTGAAGACATCCAGCACCTGCTTATGAACGCTATGCTTGGCGCGTCGTCTCCCGTCAAGCCCAATCGTTGGTGCGTTCTAGAAAGACCGAACAAAGTTAGCCACACCGTCATACTCGTCGTTGAAGGTCTGTCTAGCTACGATTTCATGGCGAATGAGAGCCGGTTTGAGAAAACGAAAAGAATCTTCCAACATCCGCTGGAAGTTCTGCTGCCAAAGCACGACACAAATCTTCTCGAAGAGCTTTGCTATGTTCCACTGACGCAATCTTACAAGGAGAAACTGATCAAGCAATACGGAAGCATTGAAGCAGCCATGCATCTCAACAAAGACCATCATTTGATTTACAAGACCGTTTTCCCAATCGAGGGCGATGCTGACAACACCACAGAGCTCGTCGAAGGCGAAACTTTCCCAAGAACTCGTCTCTTGTTGTCGCCACTCCAGATGATGATCGAAGGCTATCCAATGCCGTTGAGCGGGGAGTTTGCCGAACGTTACAAAACGTTCAGATACTCACGACAGAGCTACAAGCCGGTGACACCAAAAAGTCCCATGTTCGGTCTTGATTGCGAAATGTGTCGCACCGTAAAAGCAGAGAATGAACTCGCGCGAGTGTCGATCGTCGACGAAAACTATCAGAGCGTTTATGAGACATTTGTGCGTCCATCAAACAAAATTGTTGACTACCTCACAAAATGGTCAGGAATCACCGCGGAAATGATGTTAGATGTCACAAAGACATTGGAAGAAGTTCAGAAAGAAGTTGCGGATGTTCTTCCACCTGATGCAATCCTCGTCGGCCAATCGCTGAACTGCGATCTTAGCGCGATGAAGCTGATGCATCCGTACGTCATCGATACAAGTGTCATCTATAATATGAGCTGCGATCGAACCAAGAAAACGAAGCTGCAACATCTGGCAAGGCAATTCCTTGGCGAGGAGATTCAAACGAAGGATTCCGGTCACAACTCGATTGAGGATTCCACTGCCAGTTTGAAGTTGACGAAGTTGAAACTCTCGAAAGACATTTACTTCGGTGATGTCGCTCTACAGAAGCATTCTACTCCTACGAAAGTAGAGGAGAGCCCAAAGGTCACTGGAATAGTTGAAGGCACATCTGCAGTAGAGCAAAACGTTGCAACGACTGTCCTGAGCCAAGCTTTCAAGCGTCGCAAGAAGTCAGCGATCGTCACAACGCACAGAAGCGAATTAGACTTGAGCAAGTTCTATTCGAAGAATCAGTTTGATGAGCTCAATGGTGAAGCTAAGGATGAACATGGAATCGCACATCATAAGGAAACGTCGGCAAAGCAAGTCATCCGGAAGACAAGGGAGATAATTCTTGAAAACGACTTTAGTCTGTCGCACTTCCATCTCGACGACCATGAAAGCGAAGTGGAGGAAAACAAACTGTCGGAATCAATCGAGAAAGTCGACAAATGGATAGACAAAGTGTGGAGCAGCGTAGCGACTGATGGAATGTTCCTGGTCATCTTTGGAGGCAACCAAGAGAAGACCAATGGCATCTCGATGGTTCGGATTAAAAGTTAGTTTGTAAGCTTCTTTAAATATGAGAATAAAACTGTCAATTAAAACGTTTTGTTGTGTCGAGCTTCCGGACGATGTTTCCAGGTAGTTTGCCAGTTGGATCCCAATCAGTGGCGCCACCGTTGAAAGGACGAGCGAGGACACAAAACAAATCAAAGTAGCAAGCGGATCGTGTACAGTTGAAAACTCTGAAATCTATTTTCCTGTGGTAAACCAGTGTAATTATTAGCGTTGTGACTTATATTTAGTATTGTGATAACGCCGGGCTTTAATTCACGTTGAAATTTCTGCGAAATGAAAGGTAAGTATCGATTTAATTGAAGTTACAAATCTTGACAAACGATTCCACGTGTAGACAAACCAATGATGACGCGTAAAAGAGCCGCCTTAGCTGAAATCAACAGCAATCAGATTGCCGCTTCTCAAGACAATCCAGCTAAACGAGCTAAGTTGCAGAGTACAATTCAGAAATTCGGTAAGTTGGCATGACGTCTTAACCTAGAAACAAAATTGACAGAACTTTCCTCTACCACGAAGCTCCACTGACTCAACCGAATGCTTCCGTCCCAAAAGAACTTGCTGTCACACATGTTGAACCGAGTGCCCAAGTCACAGAATCTTCGTTGGCTGAGCCGGAAGTTCCAATTGAAGTGGACGAAGATGACAAGACTACGCCAGCAGGCTTAGGATCGCTTCCGGAGGAAATGCTAGAGAAAATCTTCAAGAATCTCGACCGCGGATCTCAGCTCAATCTCGCCGCTGCAAGCTCACGAATGAACGATTGCTTCTCGACGACTTCCATTCTGAAGGACTTTAAGCTAACTGTGGATTTCGACACTATCTACTTTCCCAACTTCAACCGTGCTTACTCTAATGTGATCTTCAAGAACTTGACTGTTCCAAGTACGGCAGGAAGAGAAATGTCTCTCAAGGATGTCATCAAGGAGATGGGACCAAACATCAAGAAGCTCCAAATCGTCCACAGCTCTCTCAGTGAGAACTTCTTGTCTAAAGTCCTTCGCTACTGCAGGAACATCGAATCGCTGACGTTCAAAAAGGTCACACTCAGATCGTCGATGTATTGCTACCAACTAAACTTCCCTCAGCTGAAGAAACTGAGCATTGACAGCGAAACTAACAGCGAATACTTGGGCCATATCCTGGCAACGGTTTCATCTCTTGAAGCTGTCACATGTTCCGTTAACCGAGAAAGAACCGACGATGACGCCAGTGATGACAGTTTCGATGAAGCAGTTGAGGATCCACGACGCAGCTTCGTTGTTGCTGACATTTTGATGCGCCAACCGAACTTGAAGAAGCTGAACATTTCCTCTGCTGGTATATTCGAATCGATCTTGAATCCGTGCCCGTTCCAACTGGACACGCTTGTACTCTTCATTTCATCTATGACGCAAACTCAAACACGGAACATGAAGAAGTTCGTTAAGAGCCAACATCAGCTGGAATACGTCACACTGAACGTTCAGACAAACTTTTACTCGCCATCGCTTCTGAAAACTTTCGATCACATCCTTGGAATGCCAGCTTTGAAGACACTCAACATCGTTTTCTACACCGCAACCAAGATGGCTGAATTCTACCTTAACAGTGGCAAGGTCAACACCAGCGTCGAGCGATTGTATCTCAGCATCCACAGCTTGGATCATTCGCACCGCCGATTCGTAGAAACCACAAGCAAAATGTTTCCAAATCTGAAGTGTCTGCACTTGAACGTTTCCGGCGGTTGGACTAGAAATGACAGCAATTCATCTAAAACATTCATCTCATTGAACAATCTGCGTTCGCTTCAAAAGCTCGGTCTCGAAAACTTCGGAACGAGCTTGATGACGCAGCTCTCGTTCCAACAATTGAAGCACATCTCGTTGATTTCTCTGCAGCAATTCGATAAGAACGAACTTCGCGCTTTCATGGTCGGCAATCGTAGTCTCGATACTTGTCATGTCACCTTCGGCTCCACAATCCTGGACAATCAATCCGCCATCGGCTTCATCGAATCAACAGTCATGAACGCGCCGACAGTTAACACCATCGTCATGTGCTCCCAAGGACAAGAACTCACGCAAGACTCGTTGGATCAAATCAAGCTTTACATTAAACGAAGCTCCTCATCCCTTCAGATGCTGAAGGTTTGCAGCGAAGTTCACACGTTTTAAGAAACTAAGCAACATATTTCGTTCTATCTTCGCTAATCTTATTTTTCACTCATAAACATTCCAACCGTTCTAAAAGCAAACAAAGTTTGCAAAACCATTTATTGACATAATCGACTTTGAATAGTTGTTCAAAATCTTTCTTGCTACACCTTGAACTGTGCTGCCTTTAATTTTCATAACAATTTTCTCATTTAATCTCAATTTTTGGGTTTCCCCAAATGTTTCTAAATATTTCTATTTTTTTCTTCAAAATCTAGTCCACACTGAAGCTCTTCAGATATTTGTTTAGTTGCAAATATTTCTTATAGAAGCTACAAAGGCCAAAATGGTAAAACCACAATGATTCATTATAAACAAATGTATGAATAATGTCCAAAAAAAATTTGACAATTAAAGAAATTTCATCAAAAACTTTTGGATGTCTTGGATGATCGTGATAAGTTTCCTTGTTCAGAATTAATCGCTAATTGGTTGAACATAGGCTAGAGCAACAATCCGACTGATTAATGCTAACTGAATCCGAAAAACTTCAGCAAGGAAAACGTGAAAAACTTTAACGTTTTTCGGTAGATCAAAAAAATTTAAATCTGAAGAAAACAAAAACTTTCTTGCTCGGGAAATTGAAATTAATCTCATTCTAAGAAGAACACCGTGTGACGAAAGATGTGAGTTGAGAGAGAAACGTGTCTCGGTTCGTGGAGAAATTTATCGAAAGCAATCAAATCGATGGTTTCGCAGTAGAAAAGTTTTCCCTTGCCACAAGTGATATTGATTAAACTAAGTGTCGGATTGCATGCTCGCACTTAATGTACACGCTGTAACTTCCTGACACAATTTTCCACCGTCAAAATGACTTCATGATTCGATGTTCCGCTTCTTGGATCGTTGCCAATTAATGAGAAGACGACAGCATAATCTGACGTCAACAAGAAAATTTCCATCGTCCGCGAAAATTGCAATTAAGGAAGTTTTAGTTTGACGTACTGATAGTGCCCTGATCTGGTATAATTTATTAAGAACCAAGTGAAAGTTAAATCATTTTATTGCTCTGCATCGATTAAGGAAAATCTTGATCGGCTCTGACCGAACCATGGACGAGATTTTGACGTTCACTCTGAACCTCCCCGCGTAATCAGCAACACTCAAGTGAAATCTTTCCGTTCGTTCTAGTGAATACGTGGGCGAAATGGAAAATCCCGATCTCAAGTATTACCGCAAGCCCGAGCACAGGTGAGTGACGAAGTTTCCTAATTACAAAGTAGCAAAACAGTTGGCTTAGTCCATGCGATTGCAACAATATTTCACAGACTTTGCACAACAAAAAAGTTTCCGACGTCATTCGAGTCAACAACAGATTTGTTTGTGCAGATTAAGAAAAGCACTCGGCCGATCTCTTTCTGTCTTATCAAGACGCGTCCGACAATTTGTGTCATAGCGAAAGTAAACATTTCTGTGGATGCTCTCAACTGAGACTCGGCTCGATCGCTCGTTCGCATACACGCAGAGCAGAAAATATTTCTCGTGAGCGAGCGACGGAAAACATTCGAATGCATTTTCAACTCGTGGCTCAGTTGTAAACGGACAGTTGATCGAGTAACGCACGCCTGATCGACGCTGATCATTCAATTTCAAGTTTTTAAGTTCCATTGCACGTGAAAGCATTTAAGTAGTTGTCGAGTTCACGGCGAAAATGCCTCACTCAGCGAAAATTGATGTTTACGGTGATAAAAGTCCGCACGAAAGTCGCTCGCACGGAGAAGACGATGAGAATGCAAATTTGAAAGTTAGCTTCGAGTCGAACAACGGAGACGAGTCGTTGACGATGTTCCACGACGACGAGGAAATCACTTTAGGCGCTCACGAAGGAGTTTTCGAGAATTTCCACCCAGGATATAAACGCGAGTCTGAGCACAGGTGAAGGTCGAGCTGTGGCAATGGCTTAGAACGGCTTAGAAACACAATTCCGATCCGATAATGGACAATTAATAATTTTTATTGATAAGACGGCTGAGAGACGGCGTCGTAAATATTTATGAAAATCAGTCAAAGTTGCGAACAAACAAAAGATTTCATTATCAGAAAGAAATGCTGGACGAGGATCGCGCAACGACGCTTAATCGCCGAACAAACAAGCCCGAATCCGCTTGATTGACTTTAACACGTCATTTGTTCTTAATACGTGACGACACAATGGCAGAGAGAGAGGAACCATTATGCTGATTTCCTAATAAAACGTAGTTAGACGAAAAGCGAAAACGCAATCGCGCCGACTGGAAAGTTTGTTCGAGCCCAGAAACCTGTTGTCGTGCACCGTGACCTCGGACAACGGCGTGCTCACGAAAACTAACGTCTCGACCCAATTTACCTCCCCAAACTATTCGCGAATACCTCAAACCTTCATTCCCAAAGTCCAACTACGTTGTAGTTAAACAGAGGCAATGAATTTCTTCGAAAGGCGATGGGAAGAATTCTTATCGAAAGGGAAGGTGGGCGGTTGCCGCATTTAAATTATGTGACGAAGTTGTCGATAACTTTCCTGAAATGTTTTGAACCCTAAGCCAAGTGTGTTGGAGTTGTTACGAAGATCGTTATCGCAATTCATGACCTGTCCTGTCTGTCTTAACTTCTGTCAGGCGCACGAGCCTCTTAAACTTCAAGCAAAGATCTAATTTTCTTTTCACCTTCCAGAATTTTCGTGAACCGCTCGCTGCATCTCGAGAATATCAAGGTAAAGTTTGTTGACTTAATTTTATTCAACAATTTCTGACGGTTTTCATTGCAGTTTTTCGGCTTTGACATGGATTACACTTTAGCAGAATATAAGAGCCCACAGTACGAGCAACTGGTGAGCGAAACCCGTTTATGCATAAATTAGCGCTAATTATGACATTCCTTCACTAGGGCTTCGATTTAGTAAAGAAGCGACTCGTTGACTTGGGTTACCCAGAAGGTAAGACGGATAGTAAACGACGAGTGGCTGTTTGACTAAGAAAACATTTCTGACAGCTTCGTAGTAAATCGCATGAGATTCTCGAGAAAAAAAAATCAAGTTTCGCAGTTAACTACATAGTTGACATTGGGGTCGATCGAAAAGTGCGTGATCACATCCAACTCTTCGTAGTAATGAAGACTTTCCAGAAAGTTTTTCTAAGATTTGATCGCAATTCAACCATCGAAATCTTTTCGACGCAACTTACGATCGCCCCCATAAATTCCAAGCATTCCCGCATATTCATCTGATCTGATTTTCTTCTTCGTTCCAGAGATAATGCTCTTCGATTACGATCCAGGCTTTCCTATTCGCGGCCTCTGGTTCGATTCGCACTTTGGTAATCTTTTGAAGGTCGATGCCTATGGAAACATTCTCGTCTGTGTCCACGGATTCGAGTTTCTGAAACAGTAAGTGTGTTTATAATTAGCCTGGCGTCGCCCGCTCTCAAAATAAAATTCTTTCCAGTTCCAAAATTTACGAGCTGTATCCGAACAAGTTTCTCCAGTTGGACGAATCTCGTGTCTATGTTCTCAATACACTCTTCAATCTGCCGGAGACCTATCTGCTGGCTTGTCTAGTCGACTTCTTCACGAATGCGTCCAACCACCAATCGGAGAAGACGGGGGTGAAGCGCGGCGAGCTTTTCATGTCGTACAAGTCAATATTTCAAGATGTGCGAGGCGCAGTCGATTGGGTCCACATCCACGGAGAATTGAAATCGAAGACAGTCGAGAACCTCGAGCACTACGTCAAAAAGGATCCTCGATTGCCGCTAGTTCTAGACCGCATTCGTCAGTCGGGTGCCAAAGTCTTCCTTCTCACAAACAGCGACTACAACTTCACCAACAAAATCATGAATTTCTTGTTCGACTTTCCACATGGCGCTCGATCCGAAGACCCTCATCGAGATTGGAAAACGTACTTCAACATTGTCGTGGTCGATGCACGAAAGCCACTCTTCTTCGGCGAAGGAACGATTCTCCGCCAGGTGAACACTAAAACTGGCGCGCTCAAAGTCGGCACTTATCTCGGTTCGCTACAAGAAGGTCAAGTCTACTCGGGAGGGTCGTGCGATGTTTTTTCAAAGCTAATCGGAGCCAAAGGCAAAGATGTTCTCTACGTTGGCGATCACATCTTCGGCGATATTCTCAAGAGTAAGAAGATTCGTGGCTGGAGAACTTTCCTGATCGTCCCAGAGTTGTACGATGAGCTTCGCGTTTGGACC
Organism: Smittia sp. YW1114-2; assembly: GCA_033064975.1. Classification (NCBI taxonomy): domain Eukaryota; kingdom Metazoa; phylum Arthropoda; class Insecta; order Diptera; family Chironomidae; genus Smittia; species Smittia sp. YW1114-2. The sequence continues at coordinate 14,643,019 of CP093832.1, read as the reverse complement.
GATGAATACAAATTGTTCCACGAGCTCCAGCAGCTCGATGTCAAGCTCGGCGAATTATACAAGTGAGTTCGTTACGGCTCAATTGTTGGCTTTTGTTTGCTGATTCTATTTTTATACAGGAATCTAGATTCGAGCGCAAAAGAAAAACCGGACATCTCCAGTGTTCGAACGAATATCCAGAACGTAACGCACAGAATGGATCTGTCGTATGGCATGTTGGGCTCATTGTTCCGTTCCGGTTCTCGTCAAACTTTCTTCTCTAGTCAGGTATGAAGCAAACAACTTGAAGTGTGCTGTAATCGTTTCTATATACTTGTTATCATTCAAGGTTGTGCGATACGCGGATCTCTATGCGGCAACGTTCTTGAACTTGGAGTTCTACCCGTTCAGCTACATGTTCCGCGCACCAGCGATGCTTCTACCGCACGAATCAACTGTAGCTCATATCCATGAACAACGAATTAAGAACGATGAACCAAAAATTTGGCGTTCTCGGTCGATTGCAGCTCAAAACAACGGCTCGGAGAGCTTGGTACATACGCGCCCGACGACCCCGACGAGCATAACTCACAGTCACGACGAGGATGTTGCCGAAGATGAAGACTCGGATAAGAAATCCGAGCGCTCGGACGAGGAGAACGCAAAGTGATTTTAATTTTTGAATTTACCATTTTTTTACCTTTTCTTGATCTTTCTCTCGTACAAAATTGTTATTGCATTGAAGAAATATAAATCTATTTTGAAAAACAAGCTTGTGCTTGTGAGTCAACAACTGTTTCGAGCTGTTACGAGTTCATAAACAAGATGATTGAACAAACAAGTGGAACAGAAGTCTCGTGAAGTCAATGAGACGATGGAATATTTCCAGGAGAAAGAGCCGCGAAATCGACGTCAATGAGACTCGCGAGACTTTGATAAGGAATGAAATTTTGATAGCGATTGTCATTGAACCGAGCGGAGTGTTCCGTATAATCAAACTCGACTTACTTAGCCTGACAACATCGTTAGCTTGATAAAAAGAAAACTGTATAAAGTGATGTGAAGAAGCTCACTGAAGTTGGAGCCAAAGCCTTTAAATATTTGCATTAAATCTGTAGTGAAATTCAATCGAGTGAGATAGAGACAACGAAAGCAATTCGCCACGAAATATGGCGTATGAATTTAAGATGAAATTTGTAATCAACTAAAGAAAAGTCTCAAATAAAAACTATTTAAACAAGTGGCTGTGTCGATTGTCTGGTAAGAAGAGTGGTAGCGTTTCCAATGCTGCCTTGGTGAGCCTTCGTAAGCTTTTAAAGCTGTCATTGGAAGCTCGTTTATTCCACTTGGTTCACCATTCAAACTAGAATCATTTCGGAGAGGATTGGTATAGAGCAAACTAAAGTCTTGTTACAGATGATTAGCTTTTGTTGGAATTAGTTCCAACAAAATGAGTAGAGTGAAAGTTTAAAGAAAAGATTTGAAGTTTCAAGCTATGGTGGATCGTCGATGATCGTCAGACAGTTGAAGTTCTTCAAGATGTGGCAGCTGAAATTCCAAAAATACTTTCCAGTCATGCTTTTCTACGATGAACCTCCCAAACCTCCCTTCGATGAACCCAAAAAAAAACCAATTTCAATTTATGATTTTGCATTTTTCAAAATTAAATTTTACATTTATTTCCTCTACTTTTCCTTTTTCAACAAGTATTAACTCTGCTTTCGCTTTATCTATGTTAAGAACTGTTTTGTTGTTTTACCTCTCAATGATATCCTCTTTAATATATTTTTAATATTAGCCATAAAAAGTGTTTTCCTCATATATTTTTCATCTCGATTAATTTTACTTTTACTCCATAAGTTTGTTAATTACTTTTACTTTCTTTTCTCCCAAAAAACGTTTGTGAATTACAAGTCTTCGTCTACAAACTACGTCATCATCTAAAAATGTATGTTTACCTCATCATTGATATAGGTTCGATTAAGATTACTATGCAAACCTCTTTTTACTTCACTACTGCGTTCATCTAAAAGTTTTCTTTTTTTGTGATTTTTAGCTTTTTTTCTTTTTCTATTATTGTGTTCAATATTTTCAGTAATTTCACCAACACGTTCACTTCTGGTTCCATTAAAAACGCTTACAGTTAGGGGCTTCCTCCTTATATGTTAGATTTTTTCGGCAAATGGTTTTTGTGAAGGTAGATTTTCAGCTTTTTAGGGGCGAACGACTCATATCTTTGATCTTAAACACAAATCAACAGTCAATTAAGCCTAAAAGATTTCCTCCTGAAAGAACAGAAAATGTTAAACTCGCTTCTTAATGCGCTGGCTTTGACAGGTCTTGGATTAATCTTCTTCGTCGTGTGTGATGCAACAAACTCCCGCAGGAAACGGCGACGGCTCGGTGATCGGCGATGACAATTTGACTCGGACCCGAAAAAAATTTCGTTTAAAATTACTTTTAGAATTAAAAATTTCTCGCTATCGTCAAGGTTTCCTCTCCAGAAAACGAAACTTATTGGCTGAACCAGACGACTGAGTCGATAAGCGATCAATAAGGCAATAAAAGAACAATCTTTACACATCGTCGGCGATAGAAATTTGGGTTTGATAAGAGCGTCTTCACCTTAAGTTATCTTCTATTTAATATTGTTTCATATGTCTCCTGGGGATTCTCTATAAGTTTCTAAACTTCTCTTGTCTCTTAATTATTGTTTCGTTTTTGTATTGACTTGGCTTCACCTACTCAGTTGCATCTTTAAATTTAACCTTTAAACTAAAGCATTTCTTATTCGTTTACTTCTCTCGCAATAAGGGAGGAGACTTAAAGTTTTATTTTCCATTACATTTAGATAAAAACTTTTCTCTTTGTCGTCACGTTTAAATTAAAGTAAAAATGGGATTTAACAGTCTTTTGATTTTGCTTCTTTTATTTTAATGTAATTTATTGATTTACCTTTACGCTTAGTAACAATGCAGCTGGTTTCTTTTCGTGTGTGGGTGGAGAAAAGAGCTCGTGGATTATCGAAGCCTAATGATGGATTTATGAGAAGCAAAGTGTTTTGGGTCCTAAGCTAAACTTTCCTGATAAAGCTTACCAAAGTTTTAACGATCTTCGCGAGATAATCCTTAATAATATAATCGAAAGGATCAATGGCAAAGCTTTTTCTTTGAGCTTTCAAAGCTTTTAAAAAAGCTCTTTCGTTGAGCTTTTCTATTATATTAAAACGATGTCCGTTGGTCAATTAAAAGCTTTCAACAAAAGCTTCCACATTCCAGTAATTTCTGTTCTCTCATAATCAGCAATTTCTTCAGGTTTAATCTTGATTGCTCCCAATCCTAATCCACGAACTCCCCTGCAAGCCTCAAAGCTTCCATCGAAACGAAAAGTTCGAAATGGAAAAAGTCTCCTCGAAAATTTTCTCAGCGCAGAAACGCTCATCATTGACGCGATACCCGTGATTCATCTTAAGTTGTTTGCTTGGCGGGAAGGAGGGGAGAGGATGACATTACAAATCTTCAATTAAAGTTCCTCGTTCTTAAGCTTTCTCATCTTCTTTATAAATATAGATAACAAAGTGTTTTCTTTAAACTACAAGACTCTAAAAAGTTACAACTAGAAGTTCAGAGGTGTCAGAGAGAGAAGGAGGTTGAGTGAGAAAATGCATGAAAATTGTTTTTGTTTTGCTTCTAAAAAAAGATTTTAAAACGAAGTTTCGTAATCGACTCTTAAAAAATTGTTTTCAGTCCCGCGCTTGCCTCAGCGATATCCTTAATTATGTTTCTCCTTATGCATGCTCTTAAATTAAGACTCGTTAAACGTATAAATTCAGTTGATTTGTTGCCGTAAATGTCTAGAGCTTTGACCGTTAATTGATAGGATTTTCTCTTTCTACATTGAATGTCGAACATTCGCATTTAATTCTAATTCAGCAGCAAGGACGCGTAGTTTGAGATGATAGAATGAAAGGGAATTTTCGCTGTCTTCGTTTCTATGCCAGCTCATCACAAAGCTAATCTGTTGTCACTACGAAATGTTTCAACCCAAATTTAATTCGACATTCAGAACATCGATTAAGGAACAGTTCATCGGGAGAGATGAAACCAAACTCCACATAGCTCGCCTTTAAAAGCTTCTCAGGTCATCGACGAGCTTTTTTGTATCTGAGAGTTTTGCCTTCAAAGCCGCGGAGAGTGACGATCAAACTTTTTAACTTTAATTATTGTATCTTGCTTAAGGAAAGATGTTATCGGTAATTTAGAAGAGAAATTATTTACTTTACAATTAGAGTATAAATGGTCGCCGTGAGTCAATGTCGAGAGTGATAAGGAGTTAAAAGTGAAACTTCTTTGTCGCTGATCCAATCGCCTTGCCAGCGCGCTCTTAGGGAGTTTGTTGAACGGTTTTGCTTAACTGTTAATTGATGTACAAGATTTATAATTATTTCTTCACGATTTTCTTCTTTAAATTTTCATAAAATATAAATTTGTGTAGATTTTTCTTTCAACAAGATTTGATTTCATTTTCGCGGAGATTTTCCAACAAGTTTTCTTCTTTTTCTCTTATTCAATGCTTATTGATCTTATTCTTTGTCGCTAATTAATTAATACAAAGAAATTATATGCGCTTATGCCTTACACACTTTCGCCCTCGTGCTTCTTCACATCGGCGATGAAAGTTGGTATCTTGAGTTTTGTGAAGTGATTCGTCGTCTATCGAAAAGGTTCTTAGGACTCCAAATAAACTAGTTAGTGTCTCTCAATCAGTTCAGGTTTTGGTTCATTATTAAGTTTAACTCGTAACAAAAGCTAGTGGAAACTGAAAATGTGGAACTGTCTGGCTAATTGCGGAGCTTGCGTGAATGCGTCGGAGAGCTAAGGTAACAGTTCGAAGTCAAAGTTGACCGGATGAATGAAGAGCTTTCTTCTCACTCGCTAAGAGCAGCGCAAAGTCACCGAAAGAATAAGAAGAGTGTTTGAGGAAAACAAAGTGTGAATTATGCTTGTATTTTCTTTATCGTTTAGTCAGTCCATTGTGAAAGAGTTTTCATTTTTATTTAAGCTATTTCTTCATTCATTTACTTTTAATTAGGTTTAAAATTTAGTTTTGCAATTCTAATAACTCGTCTCTCTTAACATCTTAATTTCAAAAAGGACACTTAAGGAAAACATATTTCGTCATGACGAAGAAGAAAGAAGAGCGAAAATGTTTGTTTTGCTTTAAATTTGAGGGGTTTGGGGTCAATAACTCAGCGATCAATGACCTTTGATGCAATGGCCTTAGTAGAGAAGCAAGTTTTCCTTGGCAATTCAGTGCTTTCAAGCTCTGGGCTGCTTCAGGAGACCTCAGGACTTCTCTGGCCGAGTCAAAACGCAATGGAGTCGTCGATTCCAAACCCCAATATTCAAATCTATAATATTGGCTCTGGCTTTCAACAGGATTAACTCTAGGAAAGTGTTGACATCTCCACTAGATTACTCTTACAAATCAAGCGCGTAAGGATACAATCGACTAATCAAAAAGCCTATTGACTTAAACAAGAAGCACTAAGTGGGAAAAACTATAAAGTGATTGAGCGAGGGAACGAGACGAAGGCTAAATTATTCCTGTAACTTCAGTAACGAACGAAAAATCATCTTCAAATCACATTTGGTAAGCGCAGCCATAAAATGAAATTAGTTAAAATTAAAATTTCGTCTTAATTAAAAGAGACAGCGGAGAAATGGAAGCGAAAAGTTTGTGATAATTGCGAGTCGGCGTTCGCTGTAGCTCAATAACTTTTGATAATCTTAACATCAGTTTGTCAGTGAAATCACGCTAAACACGCAATAAAGCACACACGTGTCTCACACATTGCGCCGTTCGTTCAAGTGAGTCGCGAATATCTCGCTGAACATTTTCCTCTAATTTGTCAAAAAGAAAAAATTCGAGCGCGGAGTCAAAAAGTTTCCGCAGCCAGTGAAAGTCGTCAAAGCATTTATTAATGGGAGACGGGCTGTCTTTCGTGTTCCGCTGAAGCGGAGCACACATCTGACGCTCTATGCCGAGAGCGCCGCAAATAATTCGCGGGATCAAAACGAGATTTGTCAATATTTTGACAAGATTTTATTCCAGATGCGATAAAAAAACTTATCGCAACGCTTTGCCGATAAAACTCATTTAATAACGTCCATAAACCCAGTTATGGACAGACTCTGCTAAATGAAAATAGAAAAGTTAGCTTGAACATTGGAGTTAGCTTAAAGAATTTAGAGTTAATTTAAACACATAAATTTAAGTCTAGAATTAAGTTAAAGTTGTTCACAGAAGGTCTGATTGATGAACTAACGGAGCAACATGCGTGGCGCGATTGACAGTGTCTCAATTACAAAAGTTACATAAAATTTCGTTAGCTTAGCTTAAACAATTTTGCGACTTAAAGGCTTCGCCGAACCAAATTTTCCTCTTCGTCAAAACTCTTGGATCTTGGATTGGATCTCCTTACTTAAACAGATCGAAGAACTTCTCTACGCTGTTGCCTTAAACACTCTAATGAACTAATCAATGCTTGGGATATTTCTTTTTGCATATCTTGCGTTAGTTTGAGTTGCCCCGAAATATTTTTTTACTTGCAATTTTTTCTTTGTTAATCAATCGCGAATCATTTCTCTCTTTATCGCCGGACATTTGTGTGTGTGTGAGTGTGTTTTTGGTTAATATTTAAGGAAATCATCTGCGAAAAATGGAGAAATTTTTGTCAGAATTTGGTTTTGTGAAACGTTTTGCTTTTTGTTTGCAGCATTGTCGACGAAGTTCTCAACTTGATTTTCACTTCAAATTAATCAACACGATCGACTTATATTATTTGCTTTATGTTTTGATTAAGATAACGTTTATATTCATCACCTGACGTCTGCGGTGGATATTGCTGGCTCAAGTTCTCCATGTTCCCGTAAGAGCGCGGACCAAATGATTGCTGTTCGCTCGTGTAATTGCCTGGTAAGTTTGAAAGAAGTTTGGTTGAGAGTTAGCTGGAGAAAGTTTGAGTGTGATTGGGATTTGAGTCAGGGCTTGAATCATTGCTTGAAGGAAGTGTGGTCACCCAGAGATTGACAATTTCCGGATGGAGCAGAGCTTGAGCTAATCAAGTTGTTGTGAACGTTGTAGCGAAAAGATAATTTAAAGCTTTACACTCACCATATCCGCCGCCGTACGATTGATAGTCAGATGGTGGCTTTGAACTGCCAGCGTTAGGTCCACTTGGCGGCTGCATTGCGCCTGGCGGTCCTGAAGCTGATCCTGGACCGGATTGACGGTTATACATGTCGTCTGAAAAGTTCACGAGCGTTTCAGAAAACAAAAAAATGTTTCTCGGTGACTTTTGGACTAGAGACATGAAGAGTAAACCTACAATACTCACTAGATCCGGCAGACCCGGAGTTGGTCAAGCCCCACGAGCTCCAGTTTGCTGCACCACCTCCGGAGCCGGCGCCTGGACCTCCCGTCGACGAGTTGTACATGTCTACAAGGATCAGTAATTAGTTCTGTTGGAGGGAAATCGAGACAAGTCTCTTACCGTAAGAACCATATTGTTGCGGAGTCTGCTGACTGCCAGTGTTGTAGTTGCCCCATTGGTGAGGCGGCGGTCCTTGTGGCTGTGGTGGCTGATGGCCCCAACCTTGATTGTAGCCTGGATTCGGGTTACCGTATCCATAGTTCTGCTGTTGAGCTGCAGATGCGCCCCAGCCGCCTTGATATCCTCCCATCATATTGGGTGCCATTGAGCCCATCATGTTCATCGGAGGCGCGTTCATCTGACCGTTTGGTCCTTGCATCATGCCCACAGGCCCCGGCGGTCCCCAATGCGATCCAGCCGACTGATTTGGGTCTTGATTCATCTTATGATTGGATGATCCGTCGCGAGGCTCTGCTTTCTTGATTTCCACTTGCTTGCCATTCAGAGTGATGTAATGTTCGGTTGTAACGCGATCTACTGCAGCGTCGTCTTCGAACGACAAGAACCCGAAACCGCGCGATTTCTTCTTCTCTTGATCATACATGATGACAACTTCCATCACTTTGCCATAGCGCCCGAAAAACATTCGCAAGTCGGTCTCAGTGATATTTGACGGAAGTCCACCGAGGAAAACTTTCGGGAACGAGCCGCCGCGAGTCTTTGGCTTCTGCAATGTCCTTGGATTACACTGCTTCGGATCGATGGTTCTGCAATATTCAAAGCAATTCGTATTTGGTTAATCGCTGACGTCACTCCATATGTTTTCGTTCTGCGTGCTGGCGACGAGCCGTCGGCATGAGAAAGTAATCAACAATGTTCGTACCTGCCGTCCAGATTGTGCGGCCCAGATTGCAAGACAATCTGCACATTGTTGGGATCAGCAAAGGTGCTGTTGAAGGAAGAGTGAATGTCAAGTCTGCAAGTTTGTCAACAAAGGCGCAACTCACATGAACCCAAAGCCTCTGGATCTTCCGGTCTCGTTGTTCTTCATCACAACGCAGTCGATGACTTCTCCATAGCGACTGAAGTATCGCTGCAAGCTGTCCTGCGTGGTTTCCCAGCTGAGGCCGCCGACGAAGAGTTTCCTAATCGAGGGGAGCGCAGCACAAAAGTTCGCGATTAAGAACCAGAAAATATTCCACGAAGAAAAAAGTTGTCACATCATCAAAAAAAAATGAACGATTCCATTTTTGAAAACTAAAAGTATTTTCTTCTTCGCCGTGCGAGGCGAGCGGAGGTTCTTCGCCTCAGCCCCGAGACAGCTCCGATGAGGAAAAGCACATTTTCTCGCGGAATTCCTCGGCCCACGATGATCACACTCACCCCTTCTCGTCATCCTCAACGTCAACACCGGGATTCATTCGCATTTTCCCTCTGTGCGACTGAATTTTCGATGATTTCACTGGACTAAACGTATTGCGAGAAAAAATGTGTTCCACGAACTTTTCCTTCCTCTTTTTTCCGTCACTGAACTTTTCTTCTTTCGCCTCTCGAGTGTCTTGTTATTTACAATTTCGTTCCTTTGTAAGAATTTACACTTAAACTTACTTTCCTTAATAAGAGCTAGCAATATTTTTTTGTTTCTGTTTAAATTCTAAAAATTAAAAATAAAAATCTTAGCTTAAATCTATCTTTCAGCAAGTTTTACTCTGTATGACTGGCTCGATCTGGCAATGTTGTTACGCTTGGAACATTCTGTGAAGTCCGTAGACAACGTGACAACATTTATTCAGTTCCCCAGCGGAATCAAGTGTCTTGGAAATCTCTTGGAGACTCAGCTGAACTGTCAATACTCTAAATGGCAAGAACGTCTTCTCTTAACTAACGTGATGGCACTAAATTCTGCACTGGATCCACAGAAATATCCACGAATCGTTTCATTGCCCGCTGAGATATTTTGACTTTGTTGTTACCTTGTTGAGCTTACTTCAGTTCCCCGTTTGTTTACTAAATTTTCCTCAACATTACTCGATCAAATTAACACAGCTCTGACATTTATCTGCCAGTTTGAAGACGTTCCTGGCTTCTGAAACATCTGTAGCTCTGCCAGCAGTTAAAGGTTCAACGTAAAAGTTTGTACTTTTCCGAATAACTAAAACTTTCGCAAACGTTTTTAGTGAATTGAACAATGGCAAACGATTCAAAGAAGCGACGTTCAAGATCGCGAGAAAGGAATGAGGGGAAGGGACGTGACAGAAGTGAACGTGAGAAGCGACGAGATAGACGACGGTCGCGAACTAGGTCGAGATCGAATGAACGCGAGTCAAGAAACGATAAACGCGACTACGAAGACCGCAAGCAAGCCGCAAAGGAGGAAAAGCTGAAGAATGAAGTGAAGGAAGAGGAGATTCCTAAGAAGAAAGCCGAGCCGTTGTCGCTGGAAGAATTGCTGGCGAAGAAAAAGGCAGAAGAGGAAGCTCGAAGCAAGCCAGTGTTCATCACTAAAGAACAGCGCGCACAAGAGGCATTGAAGCGTCGTCAGGCAGAAGTTGCAGCCATGCGTGCCAACATGTCATCAGTTCCAAAGTTTGGCGACATTCCCGTCACCGAGCTTCTGCGCAAAGAAAAGGAGAAGGAAATGCCACCGCCAAGAAACTACGACCGTCGCGATAGATTCGATGAAAGGAGAGACAGAGGAGGCGACCGAGATCGCGGCAATGACAGAAACAACGACCGCGCTGGGCCATCCAGAGGCGGCGATCGTGATCGGGATGCTGAAAAGTTTGTTGATGAAACGCCAGTGAAGGATAAAGAAAAGGAATCCGAAGCGATTCGTGAGCGATACTTGGGAATCGTGAAGAAGAAGCGGCGAGTCCGTCGCCTGAACGACAGGAAATTCGTCTTTGACTGGGACACCAATGAAGACACATCAACCGATTACAACTTGCTCTACAAAGATCGCCACTACGTTCAGTTTTACGGTCGCGGTAACATCGCTGGCATCGACATCAAGGAGCAAAAGCGCAAGCAAAGCAAATTTTACGGCGACTTGGTCGAGAAGCGTCGAACTGACGCTGAGAAGGAACAGGAGAAAGTTCGCTTGAAAAAGGTCAAGAAGCGTGAGGATAAACAGAAATGGGATGATCGCCATTGGACTGAGAAAGACTTTGACGAGATGACAGAGCGCGATTGGCGAATTTTCCGGGAAGATTACAACATCACAATCAAAGGCGGAAAGATTCCAAATCCAATTCGAAACTGGTGCGAGTCTGGTTTCCCCAAGGAGATCCTCGAGATTATTGAGAAAGTCGGCTATAAGGAGCCAACGCCTATTCAGCGACAGGCCATCACGATTGGCTTGCAGAATCGAGATATTATTGGCGTGGCCGAGACAGGTTCTGGAAAGACTTTGGCTTTCCTCATTCCGCTGCTCACATGGATTCAAACATTGCCGAAGCAAGAGCGACAGGAGAACATTGATCAAGGTCCTTACGCAATCATTCTCGCTCCAACTCGTGAGCTCGCCCAGCAGATTGAAGAAGAAACCAAGAAGTTCGGAACTCCACTCGGCATTCGAACAGTCGTCGTTGTTGGCGGTCTATCACGTGAAGAACAAGGTTTCCAGCTTCGATTGGGTTGCGAGATTGTCATCGCGACGCCAGGTCGTCTCATTGATGTCCTGGAAAATCGCTACTTGGTATTGAATCAGTGCACGTACATCGTAATGGATGAAGCCGACAGAATGATTGACATGGGCTTCGAGCCCGATGTGCAGAAGATCCTCGAGTTCATGCCGGTGTCCAATCTCAAACCTGACACTGACGAAGCCGAGGATGCGACAAAGTTGATGGAGAACTTCAACACGAGAAAGAAGTACCGACAAACTGTTATGTTCACAGCTACTATGCCGCCAGCTGTTGAGCGACTTGCTCGAACTTATCTTCGCCGCCCCGCTACTGTTTACATTGGCTCGATCGGTAAACCAACTGAGCGAACCGAACAGATTGTCATGATGATGACAGAAAACGATAAGAGAAAGAAGTTGATGGAGCTACTGCAGCGAGGTTTGGAGCCGCCAGTCATCATTTTCGTCAACCAGAAGAAAGGAGCCGACGTGCTCGCGAAGGGTTTGGAGAAGTTTGGCTTCAACGCTTGCACGTTGCATGGTGGCAAAGGACAAGAGCAGCGTGAATACGCGTTGGCATCGCTCAAGAGTGGAGCTAAAGATATTCTCGTCGCCACTGACGTCGCTGGTCGTGGTATTGACATTAAAGATGTCTCTATGGTCATTAACTACGATATGGCGAAGACAATTGAAGACTACACGCACAGAATCGGAAGAACTGGCCGTGCGGGCAAGACCGGAATCGCCATTTCGTTCTGCACGAAAGACGACAGTCCGCTCTTCTACGATCTCAAGCAACTTATTCTCTCAAGTCCAATTTCGAACTGTCCTCCAGAGCTGATGAACCATCCAGAAGCGCAGCATAAGCCTGGAACGGTTGTGACGAAGAAGCGACGAGAGGAAAAGATTTTTGCGTGAGTAGTAAAGTGTTGAAGATTTAAACTAACCCAATCTCAATTCAATTAGTTTTAATCCCAAATAAATCTAACTCTCTAATCCATATTTCACTTCCACTCATATTTTCGATGATCGTGCGCTGTGTTGAAGAAGTTTTAAAATTATTAAGTTTCCGAGTAGCATAAATCACAGTCCAATTAGACGATCAAGAGCTAAGGAATTACTGTGATTATCGCCTGGCGATTCGAGAGAGAAAATTGGTTTAAGCCTCGCAGGCAGATTTCTAATCTGAAACTTCCCGATCTTTGTCTTCAACGAATTCGGTGCAAATTGTTGGAAGCTTGATTGACTTCAATCCTCTTAACTAAACTTATTATTTGATAAGATAATTCTCATGAAAATCTTAATCTCTTCGCAGTGATTAAACCAACTGACCGTAATCGAGTGGAAGGAAGGAGCTGACGACCGCAGGCTACCGCTAGGGCTTCAAAACAAACTCTTCAAACTGTTCTGTATCTCAACTCGATTAGAAATCTTAAAAAATAAATAATTCAAATTAAATTTGTCGATGTTTAACATTCCGACTTGGCTCCGCCTTCCGTCCAGTGGAAGAAGAGTTAACGTTTGCACAATCGTTTCAACGCTGGCAACAACGTTCAATGCTTCTTCCACCTGAGTATTGGAATTGGTGCAAGTGTTCAATCTGCTGCGGTCAAACTGTCCACGTGTTGAACGTTTTGAAAAATCAATGCAGATGATCGTTTCACTTACAGCCTTTGTTATGTTGCGCCCACCAGACGTCCTGACTCAAATGAGATGGCAAAGTAAATATCTGTGGTTAACGAACTTTCCTTTTGTTCGCATATCCATTGTTTAGCTAAAATGAGCAGAAAATTGAGGAAACTCTCTCGACACAAAAGATGAAGCGTTTCATAAGAATCAGGCAAATGGTGTGGAGCGTTCGTCATTAGGTGCACGTTACCTTCAAATCGCAATTGCTCAAAATTTTATTTTGCAGGAAACATTTTATTGTCTCGCTCCTTTCGTACAATATTCTGTCGGTGGCTAAACACATTTAATATCTCTCTTTGGCGATTAATTGGCACTTTGTCGAACATCATAATTCGCAGATGTCGCAACATCCTTTCGACGACTTACAAGAAGAATCTTTGTTCCTCCTTGCAGCCAACGCCACGGATGTTGCTCGAGTTTACGATGATCAAGTGCGGCACGACATCGATTTTAATTTTATGCTTCTCCATCCAGATCACGATATCGGCAAGCGTCGTGCAGTAGAACTCGTTGTCGCTTAGCTGGACATGCTTCAGGGACTTTAGCGGGTCTAAGATACCGTCCGGGAAAATGTGCTGGCGGAAACGATAAATCCTGTTTCCGTTCAAGAACAAACTTCGCAAGTTCTCTAAGCCAATGATTGACTTCAAGGTGAAGTTTTCGAGCTTGTTGTACGAGAGATCGAGACTGATGAGCGATTCAGGGAACATGCCGTACCTAACACTGAGCGTGTTGTTGCCAAGGTTCAAGATCCTCAAGCCCTTCAATTGACTCAAGGCTTTATGCGGAACCGAGCTCAGCAAATTGTTTGAGAGGTCAAGTTCTTCTAACGCGTTCAAGTTGTCGAACGCGTCCATGTCGATTTCTTCAAGGTCATTCTGGTTCAAGTCGAGCTTCCTGAGATTCTTGCAGGGCGAGAAAACTTTCGACTCGAGAGATTTCAGTTGATTCCGGCTGAAGTTGATTTCCAACATGTTCGTGGCGCTTTCAAATGTGGTAGCTGGCAGCTTACTGAGTCCGATGCCACTTGCATAAATGCTGTTGACCGCTCGATATTTCTCAAACAGTTTACTCGGAAGCTCGCTTAGTGTCGTGTTGGCAAAGCCGATGCAATCAAGTCCGTAGTTAGACTCGTCAAAGTTTATCATCAAATTTGTGTCGGGCTGGACATGAATGTCTTCGTAGAAGCAAGACAACCCGTTGATGCATCGGTAGGGCAAGTTTACGATCCGCTGGACATCGTAATTCGGATTGCACTTGAAATCGATCACTTTGCCATTCCCATGGGAGAACGTCACGAAACAAACGAAGCTCAGACTGAAATCAAATTTCATTAATTTCTAGTAACTTGCGCAATTTTCCTCGATTACCAAGCCAGAACAAACTTCATCGCGATGCTTTCGATTTGAAATTAGGCCAGCGACTGACCGCGATCCGAGAAATCTCCCGAAAATGTGCTCGCGCTTTTTGCTGATAAGGTCAAGAATTCTCTGTTGGCGCGGAAATCATTTCGTTCTAATCGGATTCGGGCGAGTGAGACAGAATCATGAGCGGATTGTCGTAACTCCAATGACGTAGATTGATGACTGATGTAGCTCCTACGAGAGATGAAACGTTTTAGATGGTTTTTAAGTGTGCTTTAGGTAGCCTATTTAAACTTCAAAACATCCAAAACTCTCCCTCAGCCTCCACCGTTAGCTTAAATTTAATTCGTGGTCTGTTAACAATCCAAAAGTTTCATTGAAAACCGTTACAAGATTCACCACGTGTTGCATTTGAATTCTCGATCAGAGTTTTTTGTAGGAATATTTATGAACTGCGATTTTTCCAACCATCGAGCGTTCTCGTCATTATTTTCTGTGGAGAACGATCGAGGAGTATGTGAAGTAAAGCAGAGACGAGAAGAAATTGTTTTTACGATATTCAATTTCCACAATTCATTAGCAGCAGCAACCGTAAAATTATAACAAATTACATCCGAAACAAGAGAATCCGGGGAACACGACGTGCTGATGCGGCCCTCCGGTGTTAAGTTCGTGGCTTATTGGATAATTTTTGCTCATTATCGGGCGCCCAATTAGGGCGGACCGCTCGCTGATGATGTGAAGTGCAATCGCGCCGATGGGAAATTACCGATTTGATGAGAATTTAAATTCGAGTGGAAGTTCTCATTTACATTCAAATTTCTCCGCTAATGATAATAGCGCGAAGAAACTAATTTGTTAACTAAACTTGAGATGATCGAGGAAGGCATTGATCTTCAAAGGATTGACAGAACAGAGTGCTAAAGTCTTTAGAACTCAAGTTTTAGTGAATCGCAGTCGACTTGGTTCGATTTGTAAGCAAATTCAAGAAGTTCCTGAATCATTTTGTCAAGACTTGAAGACAAACAATTAGCTCACGATGACCGTCACCTACTCGGGCGAAGGTGAGCTGCTGAATTATTCAGTCGAATAACTTCGCTTGCGACCAAATTCATTCCAGTTGCAACGGCGAAGCTCAAAACTCTTTTCAATCTTTTGTTCTTCCGATGGCGCGGGTCGGTCATGAAACTTCTCTGGCGAGATCTTCTGCTCTACATCTTCTTCTACTTGCTCCTTCAATGGGTCTGCATTCTCATCTGCTTCGAACACCACCAAAATCACCCAAAAGAAAAATGGCTCAGCTACCTCGAGCTCTACCATCAATACGTTCCACTCTCATTCGTTCTTGGATTCTTCGTGAGTTTCAATGACCGAAAAATGGATTTTCCTGTTTCATATCTTCTCACTCCTACAGGTCACGAATGTAATGGTACGCTGGTGGGATCAATTCATGTCAATTCCCTGGCCTTACAGCATCGCCACATACGTATCAAGCACGGTCCACGGATACGATGAAGTAAGAAGGGCAATGCAACGAATTGCATCCTTTAATATTACTTTTCTGTTTAGGTCGGTCGAGCAATGCGACGAACAATCATGCGATACGTCTGTTTGTCTCTGACGATGGTTTTCCGTGTCCTTTCGAACCGCGTTCGCCTTCGATTTCCGAAGATGGGAGATCTCATTACGGCAGGCCTACTTACTCGGTCTGAGCTGAAAATCATTGAAGAACTTGAAGGGAAATTTCCCAATTACCATAAGAATTGTAAGCATTTCATTTATGTAGTCTCATCGATTGATATCCTGTTTAGTTGTGCCAATCGTTTGGGCCGCAAGCATCGTCAACCGCGCTCGGAAAGAGGGACGAGTGGGCGATGACTTCGCAGCGAAAACTTTGATAGAAGAGCTCAACAACTTCCGAGCTCAATGCGGCGTATTAATCAACTACAATGCGATCTGCATTCCTCTGGTGTATCTGCAAGTTGTGACGATTGCCGTCTATTCTTACTTCTTCGTTGGTTTATTCGCCCAGTGTGTTCAAATCATGCCAGATAAGTGTTCCAACTCAACTTTGGCATCTCGTATCGACAGTTTCAAAGACCAATCGTTCTACACGCCAATTCTCCTAGCGGTCCAGTTTCTTGTCTACATGGGCTGGTTGAAAGTCGCGGAGACAATGTTGAATCCGTTTGGCGACGATGACGACGATTTCGAAGTGAATTCCTTGATCGACAGCAACATTCATATGAGGTAAAATTGATCTGTGAACGTGTTCCATAAGCAAATACCATCAGATCTAAATCCTAAAACTATTTTGTTAGCTATCTGATTGTCGATGAAATGCATAACGAGCACCCTGAGTTGCTTAAGGATCAGTACTGGAATGAAATACCGAAGGACCTCAACGACCATCACAAGGAAGACAACAACGATAAGCACACTGATGTGTTTGACATTCCTTCGACTAGCAAAGTAACGAAAGTATTCGATGCCGAAGCTCCCGAACAGAATGACATGAACACTCCTAACAACTCGGACGACTCTTATCAGCATCTTATTCCAAATCCATCTATCATCGACCGCAACTATCAACATAAGGCTGACATCCAAGCTGAGCAAAGTATGTTTAGAATTCAGAGACAAGTCGTGCAGACCTCGTCCGAGAAGATGGCGAAGGAGAAGTCAGACATCGATAGCGAAGCGTCAAGAATCATCCGCAGAAAAAAGTCAAAAATCGGCGCTCGCAAATATTATTGGGCCGAAGACTCTAGCGATGATTCGAAGCACGAGTCGGAACACGAACTTACACAGCAGTCGCGAGCAATTCTTAAGTCTGATAGTGAAACACGCCCCGCAAAGCCAAAGGATGAAGATGAGAACAGAGAGAAAAAAGAATGATTCGGCTGATCCTTGTGCCATTTGCTGATCTTGCTATTTATGTTTTTTTTATGTGGAATAAATATTTGTTCCTTCCAACGACTCAACATTAGTTTTCTCAAATCGTATGGACTGTCAAATTTATCGAGGTTTCGAGCTTTTCTGGAACATCTCAGCAAATTCATAGATGAAACTTTATTCTAGACGCTCCTTCAATTAAGTTGTTTAATTCGATTCCGATCAGCCTCTTACGATTCAATTTAAAATCAAACCGTGCGAGCTCAATTCCCAATCAAATTAAATAAATCATGTAGCGAAAGGCTTAGCTCGCTGATTTGTCGAGTCATTGGGGAAACGAGGCGAAGCCGGAAAGAATCTTCGAACCTTCAATCACGAATAGTGAAAAATTCCGTGAGAAACGTCGATCGTTTGAGGTAAAATCTTCATGGTAATGACGAACAAACATTGCACAACCTCGTGGTACGTTGAAGTCTTTATAGGTCAGCAGTGAAGCGTGGAAGGATCACTCCGTTAATGAATGGCTCGTGCCTTTCCAGTTGACCGACGGCTCTTTCTTCTCCTCTTTAACTACTTTCTCAAGTCCAGATGGACGATCACGTTTCACGATCGCGTCCAATTCTATGTTGACTAAAAAATTGATGTAGAAGCTGAAGCGATGCAGGCATAGGAAATTCAAATCTGCTCGATCTGATTAGAGCAATAATGTCACAAATTTATGAATGTCATCAAACTAAACGATGCACAATCGTGTCGCAAGGAACCGAGAAATTGTCCAATACCGTCACGTATCTTAGCCGAAATATCAACAACGATTCCATTTAGGGATGCGCGCCTCCAGAATTCTTAAACTCATGTTTCTGCCGGGAACAAGAAATGTCAACGGGCGATTTCTTTCCTTCGCCTTCGCTCCTATCGAAATGTCTCAATCAGTATTTGGTAACTTACTGCTGCGCTGGAATTCATTTCGTTCTCGGATTCTCGATTGATGACTTATTTTGTTGCTGTCATGCGATCGCCGTTTGCAGTTATTCGTTTGATTTATTGACTTTTGATTTGCGAAGGGAAATCGAAGCAGAGAAGAAATTGAAATCGAACAAGAGCGCGGAATTCCTGTCGAGGCTCGATGGGCGCAAAAAGTTGTCAAAATCAAATTGAGAAGTGAGATTGGAGTCTGAGTGCAACATTTATGGCAGCGATAACAAAGGTAAGCAATTAAGAAATTCCCGACGAACTGTTGAAATTTACAACTCTGTTGTGATAAGCGAACTAGGCAAGTTTGTTGCTCCATAGCAGTAAGGTTTGGGATTCGGCTGTAAATTTCTCTCGACTCATTGATAACTTCGTACTCGACCAGACGGAAGGAAAACGAAAGAGGAAGAAAGTCGTAAAACTTGACTAATCGTCTTACACTTTCATCGATTGCCGTTGCGTAATCGATTGAAGGAACATCAAGCGGCACTTCGAGGCGAGTGAAAGTCAAAACAATAATTAAGGACGAAACAGTTTCGAGACGTTCGCATCATAAATTTCTCTAATTCTAGATCAGAAACCTTCGCAACCATAAATTTCCACTACCGAGAAACCGAAAATGTCGACACGTTTTGTCTGTCTTTGGCTTCTGCTGCTCAAGGCGCTCATTAACGAAGATAAGGAATCTCTAGGAGAGCCTCAAACACTTCAAACTATTGTTCTTAAACGGATTGCATTCATCTGACGCTTCTGTTAGTCATAAATTGCTCCCTGAACGAGCGTCTGATGGCTTTTCAAAAAACAAAAAAAGAGAAAATCTCGTGCTGATGAATCCCTTTCGATCCTTGATTGAGATGTGAGATTGCATCCGATGACTTTCACAAACCAAAAGAGAAGCAGTTGAGTTGATCAGGGACCCGGAACTAAGGCAATTGAAGATAAGCCTGACGAGCAATTGTTAATGCAAATCAAGTCATTGGTCCTAATTATAAATTCATGTCAAGTCACTTCATCAACTGCGATCGCTTATGATTCTCTCAACTGCCTTTTGGATAAAATTCTCGATGACATTTCATCAGCTAATTCAAATCTCAGACATTCAGGCAACGAATTTGATTAATTTCGTTCGAGCCACGTGTTCAACCTTGAATTGAAACAATCGAACGAATCTTTATATCAAAGCCCGCTGGTCTAAGCTTCACGGGGAGCTAAGCATCTTCAAACGATCCGACATTGAATCCGATCGGTGATAAAGCCGCTTGAAGCAGCCAGTAACACTACAAACGCTGAGTCAGGAAAACTCTCAGGCTCTTCACGTTGAAAAATCGACCAGAAAATTACTTTATCCGGCAATTAATTTGAAAAAATAATTTTGAATAAGATCAATCATAACTTCCGAAGTTTTTATGAATAGAATTGATGAGTGATCCACCCTCGATATTAACTAAACCGTTCTGAAGTGTTTTCATAATTTCTCGTGATTCCTTCTCGTCTACAACGCTGCCGAGAAGTTCGTGCAGTTCGTTTCTTAAGGGCCAATTGGGGTCTTTCAAAGAAACCGCATCGCTCACTATTATGCTTTTTGTTATCATTTCTCTCCTTCTTCATTGTGCATCGCGCAGCGTTCGCCTGGAACCAGCCAACGCACCTGAAACGAGAACGATTTACACCGCAAACTCCTCCAAATTGCATTCAATTCACTTTTTGTGATGTTTGATCGTGTGAACTTCCAGTTGATAATCGCCGGATCGTTTCTAATCGTGGCTCTCCTGGCTCTTTGTTGGCTAAATAAACACTTGAGGTTGCCGTGGCAGGTTCGCATCGCTTGCGCAAGATTGTTACACGAACAGGTAGCAAAAACGTCTCAGAGTCTCAATCGGATTCTGCGGCCAGAGATCCACTCCAGGTCAATGTTGGAGTCAGAATCATTTCAAGATCTGTTTCAGATGAACTGAGTATTGATCATTAGTCCAAGTTGGTTGAGACTTCTTCGTGCGAATAAAAATTCCCATAAATCGCCTGGCGAGATGAAAAGATTCTCGAACAAAGCAGACGACTCATAAATATATCTGACAATTGACTCGGCCACTTACAAGCGATCTTAATCACTCTCTCTGTCTGCGACGCCGCTGAGCTGATCGCTTCAGATTTCTCTTTGATTGATGACACGCCAACAATGGAACACCAGCAATCGAAATTAGCTTCCACTGAGTCGAGTGTCCATCTCGCCGTTTAACTTAATTATATTACAATCACACGCTCCGAACCGGTCGGCGGCGGCCACTCGATCGCTTTCTGATCAAAGCCTCATCATCTCTGAATTAAACTCTGTTTAAACAACAATCACAATTATCATCTTTCTCCTCTTTCTCTTGAGATCGCCGACATCTCAACGAGAATCCTCAGTGAAATTATTCCGATGAACAGTTTTAATTACTCCGTGCCGATTGAGCTTTACTGAAATTGAATCTGCATCAACGCTAGTCACTTTTTACAGAAGTCTTAGGTAGTCCTGGAGAGCTTAATATTTTGAGACGAAATCCAGAAATGATTTTGCAAACTCAAACAGAATCTTTTCAGTGCCGGAAGCAAAGTTTCTAGACAGTTTTTTGCTTCCAACTCGCTCAGACGCGTCAATCTCCGGTTTGATATCAGAAAGTTTGATCACGCAGACTGTCAAATTGTTGCACAATTTCGTGTCTGGAAGCACGTGCTAACGGCTCGCAGGTTCTTGGAAGCCGAGCAATCGTTGATTATGCAAATAATCGAAATCCCTTCGAACGAAACTTGAATTTAAATCGACTGAAGACTTAATGGACTGGAGAGAAATTCCTTTCATCGTAATTTCATTGACGGACAATTGATTCTTAATGGATAAATTGGATCGAAGCGCGGGAATCGGCGCGAGAGAAAGAAAATCTTCCTCAAAGAAAGCGACAAATTTGCCGTTTGATGGGACGCGAGTGAATGTCGTCGCTGCCGCGAGTCGTTTGACTTTGATTCCGCTCGCAAACATTTCCATTAATTACTTTAATCGATTACAACACTAATTGTGCCGCGTTGAAGTGATTGCTGATCGCATTCCTCGTCTTTGTTCTGCGCCCGTCGATGATTCCTGAAATTTCTTGTCCGCCGCGCGATTCTCGATCGGTCAAAAGAATATTTCGCAATTTGTAATTCTTGCGCCATTATATTTCATCGAGAGATTAATTCGATGTCATTGATTCATGTCGTTGCGGCACTTCTACACCAGTTTCTTGTGTAATCGATGGCTCGAATCGTTTCCTCGGCATTCTCCGCTAACAAACCTCTCAGCTTTTCGAGGCTTGGCCTCTCAAATTGCTTTCAACGCTGCAACCGCCGCTACCGATCAATGAATTGAATGAATGAAATTTTTCCACGTTGACATAAATGCACTTAATTAATTTCCTTTGTCCGATTGACTCTTTCTCCCGCTATCGGGAGCCGAACAATGTGGGAAATTTCCTTTGATGACAATCGGCGACTTTACCTGTTTGCTCGTTCACTTAAAGGTCGACACAACAATTTCTAATTGCGAGTTCAACGAAACGCATGGGAATTTCAATTTGCTTTCAAACGCTTTTATTTCTTCTATTGGATTCAATCTTGTCGGTCCATACAACAAAGTTTATTGATTATTTCTGCAACTTTTAAAGCTTTAAACGTCTTCCAATTTCATCGAATTCTCTTTAAATTCGGATACAGTTCAAGCACAGAAATGGCCCCAGTTTAACCCGAAAGACTTCAAAGCAAAAGATGTGAAATTTCGAAGGCTGATACTGTACCTAATAAGACTTCTGACCGACTACTTTTAAACCTTAACAAAATCAAATCATCGCAAAACTCGACAAGTTTCTACCAATTCGAATTTTGAAAGTTCTTATGGCTTCTTAGATTCTAAGGTCTTAAAATTACTTAATCTCATATTACTCATAAATTTAATCGAAGCGATTCACTGAGCGATTAGCGAAAGAGATTTCAGTCTTAATGTTAGGCTCGTTAAACATTCGCTCTAGCATACATCAAAATATTTGAGTTTAGGATCTTTTAAATTATCGTTAATAATAATTTTTAACAGTTGATCATCGGTTTTCAGCTTCTGTTTGACTTTCAGCACTCGAGGAATGTTCATTGTTCGGCGTAATCGCCCTCGAAAAGATTTCTTATTCATAAAGTTCTTCGATAATTTCTCCGATCGTTGTAATTGGATTACTTCGGTTTTCTCGAGTCTCCTAACCCGTTGAAGATAAATGAGTTTACGCCTTCGAGCTAAGACCGCAAAGCTTCGAAATTAGACGAAAAAACGAGATTGATCAATTTTGACGCAAATTTGCTGCTCGAAGAACCGCAATTAGCGAACTTATCACTTCTTTAACTCCACCAAGCGACAAAGCGACCACTTCAGCCTTTAGAATGTTCCAGGCGCCGCGAGGCTTTCGTGCGACTTCACAATAACTAAACTCTTAACGACACAACAATTTGTTACACAAGTCTAAACGTTCAGTCCCTCGTTAGCAGCTCGTTGAGGGCTGCGATGTAAGTCTGGGCCATTTGAAGTGTTTCGTACTTTGATAATTTCCTGTCATTACCGAGGTTCGGCACTACGTCCCTTAATCTGTGGAAGATAGCAATTAGAATCGTTTTGGCAAAATTTCCTCTTTGATCAACCGAGATTGAATCCCGAACGAAACTCACCGATCGAATGCGAAGTTCAAATTGTTCATGCGTCGCCGCTCGCGGGCGTTTGCAGCCACGCGACGTTTTTTAAGAATTTCCGGTGGCGGATTCGTCAAGCTCACATCGGAGGCGATTTCTTTTTGCTCCAGCAATTGCTTGCTCAGTGTTTCATGTTGCTGATTGAATTGTTGGACGAATCTGCTGACTTTGGCTAGTTTGACTGGCGCCGGTGGTTTGATTTCGGCGGGCTTTGCGTATGGCTTAATTTGAACGTCGAGTTTGTAAGAACTTTGCGAGTAATCGACGTGGTTTGCTTGACTCTTAAACGAGCAAGAGGTGGCGGTGTAATTGGCGGCTGTTTGCTGGTAGTACGAGCAGTCGCTCTGATAATTATAAGCTTTTTTCGGCGAGAACGTTGAAACGAAGCCTTGATTGTCGGGATTGTAATTGTAATGACCCAAAGCCGGCGAAGCAACTGGCGAGATCGAGCTTTGATATCCATCCGAGCACTCGCCAGAAGAGTAAGCGTCGTTAAAGTAGTTGATTCCGTAAGTGGACATCGTCGTGGCTGACGTGTGCATCGTCATGAATGTCGAAGTCATTATCAAATCACTTTTCAGTCTTTAGTTTTAAATGTATCCAAACTCTTTGAAATATTCTGCAAGATTTTCTTTCAGCTTGAAACACTTAACGTCCTTCTTCCTCTGCGAGATTTCCGAAACTGATCGCTGTCGATCTCCAACAATGAAGAAAACGCCGATTTATCTCTACCTGCGAGCGTTGTTTCGATATCAAACTTGAGCATCAAAACTTGAACACGGTAGTTGTGTCTCGATAGCTCTTCTCTCTCTTCTTCTCGAGATCGCAGCAAGAATCAATGTAAAAAGGAATCGACGATCAAAAGAAAACAAGCCGGGAAACATCGCATTGAAGCAAGTGAAAACCAACACACAGACAAAGAGTTGAAGATGATCTTGAAGAAGACGAAGGCAAAGCCGATCGACCAATCTGAGCGCTGGCTACGAACGTGTTAATCCCACCTCTTTAATCCGTTACCTCGATGGTGAAGCTCCGCTATAGCCCAGCAATTTGAGTTTCTTGCTAATCGAGTTTCCAATTCTGCTGAAGAAACTGCAAAGCTTCACGCGACCTAAAAGTCTAGAAAGTAAAACACGGAAACCTCAAAGCGATCACACGATGTCTGACGAACACTAAGCAACCTACATCAATCGGACAACAAAAGTTAATGAACCGTGAACAATCGCACGATGTTTTTTCGCAATATAGAAGGCGCTAAGGAGGAAATTATAGAGTTGATCTAATAGATTCGGTTCGTCCCTTTTTAAACGCTTTCGTGTTTTTTGTGCGATCCTTCGAGGGAATTTATGGCAAGGCCAGAACGCCTTCAATTCACGCCAAAAAATTTTATTGTTCTCCATGAGATCGAAGCGAATTGTGAATTATCGCTTTATTAAATGCTTCGCTCAAGTTTCAAGGAAGTGTCTTCGATCCATCAAAGATCCATAACGAGGTAGTGACAGTTGTCGGCCGCAAAATTGCAAGGCACGAGCACAAATCGAGCAAAATATCATAAATCATCGAAAGGGAGAGAAAGATCGATTGCTTGTCCATTTGTTATCGCAACTTTGTAATCTGCTGTCGGGAACGCTTAGCTTCATCCTCAAATAAACAAATCCAGATGATTTGAAGCAATTTGGTTGGAATTCTTTAGCATTTCACGAACAAAGGATGAGCGAGCAGCTCCAAAAGGCCAAATTAGCTCGAGCCATTATCTAACGTTCCTCAACAGAAAAATTAATTTGAATCTTTTGTGATAACCCGCGTGCGATTAGACAGCAATTTTCTGGATGTTTTGTTGAAGACGGAGCGGAGGGAATGGAAAAGAATGAATCATTTTAATGGCTAATGAAAGTCAGAAAGGACAATGCGATTTGCTGCTCGCTCCGCTGGTGACGCTTTGTTCTTTTTGTGGGAGAATTGAATAACTTTTGGGGAAAGGATTCTTGTGTGAGAAATTCCCAGGGAAGCGTGAAATTTTCAGATTAATTGAAATTATCCAAACTGATTGAAACTCATCCGATTCAATGTATTGTTGTTGCAGAAAAGAGTCGAAAGAATTGTCAAGTGTATCGAGACTTGTTCATTGTCGATCGTTGATTAAGTTTTCAATTTCTCAAGTGGCTTTGCCCAAATTGTTGCCTTCGACATGACTTTCACATTCGATTCACCAGCAATTTGCCACCCGCGTTCGTCTTTTCATCTTCCTTTATTTATTCTCTTCGTTGCCGAACGGCTTTTGATTTCTTCCGTCACCAATCATCATTAAACTTCCATCAAAGACCTCAACGCAACTCGTGCGATTTTCCCTTTCAGTCCCTGAAAAGTTTTTCGGAGGATGTTAGAGAATTTCGAGGATCTTCTGTTATTACTGATTCCATTAACAAAATTGTTGTTTACAGTTTGAAGGAACGAAATCGTCTGAACATTAACCAGCGGACACTGAAGGAATTTTATGCCTTCACAAGACTAAGCGGGATCAAGTTGCGATGATGATAAATCCGGAGCTTTACTGATCACGCTGGGAAAACACTTCAAGTGCACATCTGATTATTTTGATTTCGGAGAAATGGGACTCGAGAGTAAATTGTGCTCCACTTAAAGCAAAATGTTCAGTTTAACTCTTGTTGACGATGCAACTAAGTGAACATCTTTTAGTTCGTAACTGAATGGTTTTCCAATTTGGGAAAACCAAGTTCGACTAGATTGAGTTTTATTGGAGTGATCGTTTTCCTCTCTTGCAACTTAATATTTAAGGCGAAGCTTTCCCATGAACATTTCTAGGATTGTCAAAGTCGCTGAACGAAGTTAAAGGCTATAACGTATCGTCAATTCATTGTTCTGTTGCTGCTCCCGATCTCTAGCCAGGGTTACTGTTTTTTCATTACTGATTCGTCAGAGAATGTGACCGGTAAGAAACTCCATTGCATGTAAGTGAGGAGTTTGCCTTTAACTAAATTGCATTTGGTCATCATTAGTCATAAGTTTCCTCGATTCGGAAGCTGCTCCGATCGCAGAATTCTCAAGGTTGTCTCAAACGATGTTGTATAAAAGCTTGACCGATTATCGAAAGCTTAAAAACTCAACAGGCAATTACTGAATTGTGTTGATAACAGTTCGCGAGAAAATTGAAATGTTTAAATTTTGATAACGATCCGTTTGACCTTGATTTATCGGTTAATGAAAGGCCTAACGGATTAAGGCAGCACCGTTGATCACGATGTTTGCCGCAAACAGTTTGCGATTTCCCTTTCGTTTCATCGTTCCAGATGCCTAACGATTGAAAGAGTTGTCTGCTATCGAAGGTTCTCAATCCTTTTCAGCCTTAAGTTTTGCACAGCGAGTCGAACAATCAGATGAGAAATTGCCGCAATTTGCTTCTTTTGTTGCACTTTACTGCTGATCCGTGTGAAAGAATTGTTTGCTTGGTTGCGACTTGCGCAGTTTCGATTTCGTTTCTGTTTCCCGGAAGTTGTTCCGCAACGTTGTTGGATCGATAAATTATCGACGATAGTTTAGTATTCACTGAAATGTCGGCGTCGAGTGTGCGTCAAGTGCCTAACGATGATGCGTTTTATGAGAATTTAACGCTTGGACTTATCAAAGTGCTGAGCAATATTCCGAGAATCACGAACATCAACTACGATAAAAGAAATCCAGCTGAGCGAAACAGCGTCAATGCTTGGGAGTCTCGACACAATGTGAATCTCCCGGTGGACATGAAGTCTTTCTATCTGTGCACCGATGGGTTCTGTCTTTTCTGGTCTTACGAGTACTCGGCTAATGACGTGAAGCGAGTTGGGAAAATTCACATTCCGCACTTGATTCAAATCACGCTGGTTCGAGAGAACCTCGAGTCGATTATGGCAACGCCAGGCAATCAAGCTCAGACGAAACCGCCGGCGAACGATGCGATTCCGCCATTGAAACTGAATGCCAAGAGCAAGATCTTTGAGCTGAGCTCTATCTTGGACGTTGCAAAGGTCGTGATGGTCTATGAGACGCCCGAGTCTTGTCCACGCGTTTATCTTCTAGAGATCGAGACTCTGAAACTTCAATTTCTGGCTGATACATTCTCCGAATACCTTCGAATGGCCATCGCGCACTTGGGCTTGCCTTACTGGGAACTCTGTTTTTCCACCTGCTGCCAACTTCCGACATGGACACAGGTTTGGTCTATTGAAGATTAATGAACTCAGTTAATCCAATTGCTTCTTCTCACAGCAACTGTTTCTTCTCTTGGCTCCACATTTGCTTGAAAACAACGAACCGCGAAGAAATACGAGAAACTTTCACAACGGAACTGATGAGAATCCACCGTTCAACACTCTTGATCCGTCAGTTTTTAGGAACAAACCGCGATCATCAAAGGCTCCAAAGAATCGATAAAAGCAGACACATGAGCCTCGACATGTGCCCAGAATTCAGATCAGTTATTGCGATCAAAGTGTTCAATAGGAAATTCCATGTGAAGCTTCTTGGAAGATTCCAGCGAAAGTTTAATAAAGCGATAATTCACAATTCGCTTCGAACTCCTCATAAATCGCACGAAGCATAGAAGAAAACGTTTTGGCGTGAATCGGAGGCGTTCTTGGCGTTGCCATAAATTCCCTCGAAGGATCGCACAAAAGACTCGAAAGCGTTTAAAAAGGGACGAACCGAATCTATGAGATCAACTCTATAATTTCCTCCTTAGCGCCCGGCACAATGCGAAATGAAAACATAAAATTATTTACGGCTCATTGATCTGTCGTTGGACTCCACCGTGAAGTCTTCACAAAATATTATTTTGACCGGTCGTTAGTTACACGTGGATTGCAAGAAATTTCAGGAATCATCGACGGGCGCAGAACAAAGACGAGGAATGCGATCAGCAATCACTTCAACGCGGCACAATTAATGTTGTAATCGATTAAAGTAATTAATGGAAATGTTTGCGAGCGGAATCAAAGTCAAACGACTCGCGGCAGCGACGACATTCAATCGCGTCCCATCAAACGGCAAATTTGTCGCTTTCTTTGAGGAAGATTTTCTTTCTCTCGCGCCGATTCCCGCGCTCCGATCCAATTTATCCATTAAGAATCAATTGTCCGTCAATGAAATTACGATGAAAGGAATTCCTCTCGAGTCCATTAAGTCTTCAGTCGATTTAAATTCAAGTTTCGTTCCAAGGGATTTCGATTATCTGCATAATCAACGATTGCTCGGCTTCCAAGAACCTGCGAGCCGTTAGCACGTGCTTCCAGACACGAAATTGTGCAACAATTTGACAGTCTGCGTGATCAAACTTTCTGATATCAAACCGGAGATTGACGCGTCTGAGCGAGTTGGAAGCAAAAAACTGTCTAGAAACTTTGCTTCCGGCACTGAAAAGATTCTGTTTGAGTTTGCAAATTCATTTCTGTATTTCTTCTCAAAATATTAAGCTCTCCAGGACTACCTAGGAATTCTCTGAGAAATTCATTGATATCAATTCAATTTCAGTAAAGCTCAATCGGCACGGAGCAATTAAAACTGTTCATCGGAATAATTTCACTGAGGATTCTCGTTGAGATGTCGGCGATCTCAAGAGAAAGAGGAGAAAGATGATAATTGTGATTGTTGTTTAAACAGAGTTTAATTCAGAGATGATGAGGCTTTGATCAGAAAGCGATCGAGTGGCCGCCGCCGACCGGTTCGGAGCGTGTGATTGTAATATAATTAAGTTAAACGGCGAGATGGACACTCGACTCAGTGGAAGCTAATTTCGATTACTGGTGTTGCATTGTTGGCGTGTCATCAATCAAAGAGAAATCTGAAGCGATCAGCTCAGCGGCGTCGCAGACAGAGAGAGTGATTAAGATCGCTTGTAAGTGGCCGAGTCAATTGTCAGATATTTTTATGAGTCGTCTGCTTTGTTCGAGAATCTTTTCATCTCGCCAGGCGATTTATGGGAATTTTTATTCGCACGAAGAAGTCTCAACCAACTTGGACTAATGATCAATACTCAGTTCATCTGAAACAGTTCTTGAAATGATTCTTACTCCAACATTGACCTGGAGTGGATCTCTGGCCGCAGAATCCGATTGAGACTCTGAGACGTTTTTGCTACCTGTTCGTGTAACAATCTTGCGCAAGCGATGCGAACCTGCCACGGCAACCTCAAGTGTTTATTTAGCCAACAAAGAGCCAGGAGAGCCACGATTAGAAACGATCCGGCGATTATCAACTGGAAGTTCACACGATCAAACATCACAAAAAGTGAATTGAATGCAATTTGGAGGAGTTTGCGGTGTAAATCGTTCTCGTTTCAGGTGCGTTGGCTGGTTCCAGGCAAACGCTGCGCGATGCACAATGAAGAAGGAGAGAAATGATAACAAAAAGCATAATAGTGAGCGATGCGGTTTCTTTGAAAGACCCCAATTGGCCCTTAAGAAACGAACTGCACGAACTTCTCGGCAGCGTTGTAAACGAGAAGGAATCACGAGAAATTATGAAAACACTTCAGAACGATTAAGTTATTGTCGACAAGAGTATCCGTCGTCTATTTAAGTATATTGGAAAGCGAGTAAAATACTAATTAAATTTCTTAATTTCATTTGAATGATTCGATTTTATTGAATCATTTCTGCTTAATTAGAATCAGTGAATATTTTGAATATTTATGTTGAGTCATTGCCATTTGGATGGAGAGCCAACTTAATTGCTTATAGCTACGCCGTGTTATTTATGAGCTAGCAGTGCAAGGAGATTCGGTTGGCTTTCGTATGGTCGAGCAAGAGTTGTAATGAGACAATGAGACGAATTTGTAATGGTAACAGAGACTTTGTTGTTCAAGAGTTCTATTTATCTGCTCAAAACTTTCAACTCTTTAAAAACAGTTTGTAAATTAATTTAAATCGAACTTTAATGATCAATCAAACATCCAAGCGAGAATTTCGTAAATCCGTCAAGCGTGTCGTGTTGGTTCTTCGTCGTCTCTACCACTCGCCAACTGACGCTTTGACGACCCATAAATTGGCTTTCTCGACAACGAACAAACGGCAACGACGAATTGAGATCGCATAATTCACCATCTGAACCATAACGATCACAACAATCTTCGTCCTGATGCATGGAAGGGGAACGATAACTACCATGCTTATATTTCGGAAACGCCAAGAAGGAGAGGTAGGAATAAGCCGCGTCCCGGCACGAGTCTAATTTGAACGAAAATGCAGCGATCCTGAAAATTTATTCTACATACAAAATTATCCAAAACGAGCGCGCGCTTGAGTGAGACGCTTCAGTTGCATTCCAAGAATCATCGACGGGCGCAGAACAAAGCAATCCTTTCAACGCGGCACAATTAATGTTGTAATCGATTAAAGTAATTAATGAAAATGTTTGCGAGCGGAATCAAAGTCAAACGACTCGCGTCAGCGACGACATTCACACGCGTCCCATCAAATGGCAAATTTGTCGCTTTCTTTGAGGAAGATTTTCTTTCTCTCGCGCCGATTCCCGCGCTCCGATCCAATTTATCCATTAAGAATCAATTGTTCATCAATGAAATTATCATGAATGACTTTCTCATGCTTCAAAATGAATGAACGAAAGTTATGAAAGATTCTGAGTCTGCTAGGTAATTCATTGAACAATTTATTCAAGTTATTCTTTTGACAATTAACTTCTTCTGATTGAAGAACGATTCAGTTCCAACTCGACGATGACTTTCTGATGACTTCGACTCCTTCGCCTGAAACGATTTCAATTTAAATTTCCGCTCGGTGACCATAACTTAGTCTAAGGATGAAGCTTTGCCTCTTACCGAAAACGCATTTAGGAATCCTCGACGGCGTGAATTTTCCGGTTTCGAAGCTACACACGTAAGCTGTGGCTGGTTCAAACTCATACTCGACTCCTGCCGGACAGCTGATCGTGCAAGACATATCGTTCAGACCTCCCGAGCAACGATAGCCTCCGTTGAACCCAGTTTTCTTTATCGAACACCTGTCGACTGAATATTGGCATTGCGGTCCTCTGAAGTTTTGTGGGCATTGACATAAGTTGTGGAAGATGCAAGAGCCTCCATTCATACATGAAGGGCTGCAAGTTGCTTGGTCTTCTTCAAAATCTGATCTTTCCATCGTTCGTTGAACTACTTGAACTCCTTCGCCTTTAAAAGTCAAGTTTGGTTCTGTAAAATGGGCTACACGAAATGGATTTGACTAACCATAAATGCATTTCGGAACTCGCGTTGGTGTAAAAGTTCCTGTGGCATATGAACACGAGTAAGAGCTTGTTGGATGGAAATCGAAATTGATTCCTGGTGGGCACGTCAGGGCGCAAGTCATACCAGTGTGCGTTCCTGTACAACTGATTGCTCCGTTGAATCCAATTTTCTGAGGAGCACAGCGGTCAATCGAGTATTGACATTGCGGCCCAGCAAAGTCTTTAGTGCACTGACAAGTGTTGTGGAAGACACAAGTGCCACCATTAAGGCATTGCGGGCTGCATGTAGCTTCAAGCCTTCTTAGCTGCTCTGGTTTTCCTTGTTGAGGGTTTACAGTTCGAAGCACCGCGCCTTCGCCTAAAATATCACTAGTAACATTTTCTATTGTTGAATTACTAGTAACGCTTACCGTAAACACACTTTGGAACGTTCGCTGGCGTAAAGACTCCGGTAGCAAATTTGCATTTATAAATTGGGGCCGGGGGGAATTCGAACTTAACTCCAGCTGGGCACTTGAGGGAGCAACTCAATTCCTCGGGGTTTCCAACACACTCGAAGCTTCCATTGAATCCGATCTTCTTAGGTGAACACTTGTCTTTTGCATGCTGGCAATGGGAACCAACAAAGTCTTCGGGACACTTGCAGATATTCGGGCCAGAACATGTGCCGCCGTTTAAACATTTTGTGCTACAATGAGCTATGAGATAATTAAAGATTAACAACTGAGATAAGTGAATACAATTGATCTCTTGCTCTTACGTTCACAGTGGGAGTTTAGTTGTACGTTCTTCGTGACTGAAACCCATTTTCCGTTTCTGCATTGCAGGTTCAGCGTCGTCGCTAAGTTCTTGTACTTAAAGCCAGGCATGCAACTCACTGTGCAGCGACTGAAGAAATTGATGTTCATACCGAGCTTCTATGAAATTCGATCAACTTACTTTGGATTACAAGTTCGTTTAGCATTGCGAGTCATTTCTGGTGGCGTCCGACAAGCTTTTTCACGGCATTGAGGTCCTTGAAAGTCTGCTGAACATTGACAGCGGTTTGGAGCGATACATTTTCCTTTGTTTGCGCAAGTTGGGGAGCAAACAGCTAAACGATTCGTTTAAAACGAATAAAAGATAACGCTTGTTCTTATTGCTGATATTGTCAAAATTTACGTGAACATCCTGGAAGTGTCTTCAGGTTTTTGTAATTGAGGTTTTTGATGACCCAGTTCCTGTTCTCACACTCAACGTTCAACTTGATTTCTCCTTTTGGAAATTTATATTTCGGAGCGCAAGTGGCGGTGCAAGAGGTCGAGTTGCAACTAAGCGTGCTCGCTTCTGGCGCTTCTCTATAAGGCTCGCAGGCTGAAAGCAGAGAATCCTGATGAATTACGACGCAACATTGAAGCTTCACTTACCCGTCCCGCTGTCTGATGTATTTGACAATCTGAAACTGAAAATTTGACTTTTCAACAACAAAACATCAACAAGCGCGCTCGTTCTTGAAATGAATTCTCAGGTCAAGAGATCAAGCAAACAAGTTCAAGATGCAATCCAAGTAATGAATTGCGGAAAGTTCCGGAAAGAACATCTTTAGTTACCCGAACACAAACATTGTCAGCAACAGACCAACGGTCTGACGATTCACATTTATTAACATTTTTCAACTGTTTTTAAGAAAACTTTGGATCTCTTTGCTTGCTTTCACTCTGCTATTATCAACGAAGGAAAATATTCTGAGCACATTCGCTGAGCGATTTGCTTTATATAAGATTTGAGCTCTTATCGAATGTGAGTTGTTGAGATTAGACGAATCACTCTCAGTTTTACAAAAAAGCTTTTCATGTTTTTTGAGTGAATTTTATTCACAAGCTTCTTTAAATGATTGTGGAGCTTTTCTACTCTGAAATAACAACAATACCGGCTAACAACTATAGAATGCGAAAGAATACATGCAAGAATTAAACATATTTCAACTCTGAGTTAGTCTGAAACTAAATCAAAAGCAACTGAAATCTGCACGCGTTTTATTTCCAGTCTAGAGGATCACCTAACGGATCTTCATTCAAGAATCTGAAACTTCCTGAAAGACATAAGCTTAGAGACTTGAGTTCATTGCTGTTAGGTTTCTTACTTTTAATGCAAAGTGGAACTCGCGATGGCATGAATCGTCCAATCTTATAGTTGCAAACATATCGCCTTGCTGGTTCAAACTCGAAGCTTGTTCCCGGTGGACAGTCGACCGAGCATGACACCCCAGTCCTTGTTGACGAGCAACGGATTCGTCCATCGAAGCCTGAAGCTCGCAGTTTCTTACGCCCACATTGATCTGAAGGGTACTGACATTGATCACCAAACAAACCCAAGGGGCACAAGCACATATTCGGTTCAAAGCATTCAGTGCCATTTACGCAAGGTGGCGAACAGGTTGCTGCAAAAGTAAGCTTTGATAATTTATCATAAAGCGTTTGAGCTTTTGCTTACCCGTCTCGCTGGCTGATGAGTAAACAACCCTGAAATAGAAAATGTGACTCATGGAAACATCAACATGTTTACAACGAAACTTCTCGATTTCAGATGAACTGATTAGAATTACCCGAAAACAAAAACTGTCATCAGCAAACCAAATGTCAGCTGATGAACAATAATTGACATTTTTCCACTTCGTTTCTAACTTTAACAAAATTCACTGAACAAGCTTCCGTCCGCTTCAAACAGTATTCGAGCTACGAATGAGTTTAGATCAGCTGAGCACTTAATCAATTCTTATGTCAACTCGAATATGCGCGTCATGACAGACAGATTGTCTCGAACTCTAATTTATCCGGAAGGATTATTTAGTTAGTGCAAACTTCCAGAGAGATTTTAATGCACATGGAATCGTTTTGAATATTTATTCAAATATCTATTCGTTTCGCAGTTAGAGACTAATGATGTCATTTTTTTCGATAGTTCTCGGTGTGATTGCCACTGTTTCAACTTGTTTTGATCTTTCGTTATCTAAAAGTGGAAAATCCGTGACTGAATATAAATATAAAGGCTACACATATTAAAACTAGTAAGTAGATGCTATCATAAGTCAGCCGATCCTCGATGATCCCTTTATAATGGGTTTCTCAGTTGTGGGCACTAGGAAGGAAATCATAAAAGTTATTTACTTCATGCTCTTGAAATATTATCACTTACTGCCAATACAATCATGCGTACTAACAATCTCGAATTTCCCAATCGAGAAGTCGCAATGATAAACATGTCGCTTTGTTTCCCCTTGATAGCGCAAAACTGACCACGACGGACACTTGAGCGTGCAAGTTATGCCAGTCTGCGTTGATGAGCATCGCATTCGTCCATCGAAACGCAAAGTCCAAAGAAGCGAGCACGATTCTATCGGAGTTAAGCATTGATCGCCAGAGAAACCCGAAGGACATCGGCATTCGTTGTGTGGATAACACACAGTGCCATTACCGCAAGATGGACTACAAACTAGAAAAAGAAATTTTAATACACAATGTGTCATATCGCTTCATCGTTACCAGTTTCTTCGCTTGATGAGATCGAAATGCTAGAGAAAAAAGCGTCAAAATAATTGCTAACTATTACTAAACTGATGATGTGTAGAAATTTTTTGACTAACCCACAAATGAAGATTGCTAAATATAGAACAAACGTGTTGCATTTCATGCCGATGAATATTTCTTTAGTTTGTTGCGTCGAAGCTTTGATGATCAATATCTCTACTAAACCTTTCCTATCAGCGCCTTCACTGAATCTGAATCTACTCGTGAACTTCAATTGCAGCTCGAGCTACAAGTAGGTGGCAATCAGCTTGATCAGTGTCAGGCAATAATCCAGATAAATATTCTAATCTGTTCGTAACCTTTTTTTTAAATCACAAATTTGTAAAGTTTCCAGAATTTTTCGTTCATGGGATTCACCAGTTTATGAAATCAGTAGAATGAATCTGTGAAAGTCCGTCGTCGAAGCCTCAATTGATGCAGCAGCAATCAACGTGACTCGTGAAAAGTCTTTGCCAACGTCTAATGCATTATCGCAATGTTTTCAAATTTTGTTTTACATGATTTTGAAAATTAGTTTTTCAGTTTTATTGAACATGATAAACTGTTTTGCAAACATCATCGCATAAACTGATGCCTAAACGCAAAAGACGATTGTATGAGAATAACGAAATTATTTAAGCTTTTATTTAAACTTCACTCAGCGCATCAGTTTCGAGAACCTGCTAAAAGGCAGATCATTGCTTCCTTGCCGTCACCTAGAATTTGAAAAAAGATATCTTTTGTTATGAAAATCAACATGAAAATCACATACCGTTTATGCACTTTGGTGTATCGTTAGGAGTGAAAACATCCGATTCGAATGTGCAATTGTAAGAAGTCGCAGGAGGAGAAGAGAAAAATGTTCCTGGTGGACATTCAAGTGTGCAAGACGATCCAGTTTTTGACATGGAACACTTGATTCATCCATTGAAACCCAAGTCGCTTAACTTTTCCATTGGACATCTGATGAACTTCTCACAATGAAGGCCGGTGAAGCTGGTTTTACAGGCACATGTATTATTTGAAACACAGTGGCCTCCATTATCACATGGCGGACAGCAGATCGCTGGAAATATAAGGCAGTCTCAGTAATTCTCAACACTTCTTGAGCCTTACCGTTGATTTTAGAATTATTCCTGTAATAGTGAGTAAGACCTGCCAACACCATTAAAAGTCCAATGAACAGAATTTTCACTTGGACCGCCATCCTAAAATCTCTTGAGTTTCAAAAATTGAACTGTCAGAAAATTCACTCAGCTGTTCAGAAGATTCTGTGATCGTTTGTCGTGCGATTTTCTCTAAATAGTCAGCGAACCGACATCGGCTGGGCTCTCAACCAATCGAAATAATAACCTGAGTAGGAGAGACTAATCAAGCTTCACCTCAATTGACGATTTTCTAAAGATTGACTTAAATTGGAAGGCACGTGTGCGAGAATTGAATTCGAGTGAAACTAATGGAAGTTAGATCTAGTTTATTAGAGTATTTATTTTTAACAGGAAAATTTCCAGTTTTTATCCTTTTTGCTTGTCGATTATGATCCCACAAGCTAAAATTTAACAAGCCGCCCATCTTTATCGATGCAATTTGGAACGTTGTCAGAGGTGAAGCTTCCTGTTCCAAAGGTGCAGTTGTAGCTTGATTTTGGTGGAAAGGAGAAGTTTGAATTCACACATTGCAGCGAGCAAGATATTTCAGAAACGGTCGACGAGCAAAAGATCGTTCCATCGAACCCTGATTCACGCAACTTGTCAACATCACATCGGTCAATTGTTTCACAGCGATAACCAGCAAAACCTTTCTGACACCAACAAAAGTTTGATAGACAAATGCCATCGTTCAAGCAAGGCGGTGAACAAATTGTTTCTGAGGAAGGAAAATATAATTTGTGAATTGTCTTGAAGTCGATTGAGTTTCTTACCGGTCACATTCTCTATCAAATCAGTAATGACAAAACAGTAACCCTGGCTAGAAATCACGAGCAGCAACAGAACAATGAATTGACGGTTCATTTTTGCTTTAAGCTTCGTTCAACGACTTTGACAATCCTGGAAATGTTCACGGAAAAGCTTCGCCTTAAATATGAAGTTTCAAGAGAGAAACGATCACTCCAATAAAACTCAATCTAGTCAAACTTGGTTTTCCCAAATTGGAAAACCATTCAGTTACGAACTAAAAGATGTTCACTTAGTTGCATCGTCAACAAGAGTTAAACTGAACATTTTGCTTTAAGTGGAGCACAATTCATTCTAGATGTGCACTTGAAGGGTTTTCCCAGCGTGATCAGTAAAGCTCCGGATTTATCATCATCGCAACTTGATCCCGCTTAGTCTTGTGAAGGCATAAAATTCCTTCAGTGTCCGCTGGATAATGTTCAGACGATTTCGTTCCTTTAAACTGTAAACAACAATTTTGTTAATGGAATCAGTAATAACAGAAGATCCTCGAAATTCTCTAACATCCTCCGAAAAATTTTTTAGGGACTGGAAGGGAAAATCGCACGAGTTGCGTTGAGGTCTTTGATGGAAGTTTAATGATGATTGGTGACGGAAGAAATCAAAAGCCGTTCGGAAACGAAGACAATAAATGAAGGAAGATGAAAAGACGAACGCGGGTGGCAAATTGCTGGTGAATCGAATGAGAAAGTCATGACGAAGAAGGCAACAATTTGGGCGAAGCCACTTGAGAGATTGAAAACTCAATCAACGATCGACAATGAAAAATATTGAATTTGTCAACGAATGATCCGGAACGATTGTTGTGCTTTAATTAATTTAAATCGAACTTTAATGATCAGTCAAACATACGAACGAGAATTTCGTATATCCGTCAAGCGTGTCGTGTTGGTTCTTCGTCGTCTCTGCCACTCGCCAACTGACGCTCTGACGACCCATAAATTGGCTTTCTCGACAACGAGCAAACGGCAACGATGAGTTGGGATCGCATAATTCACCTCTCGAACCATAACGATCACAACAACAAGTTCGACCTGGGGGATGAATTTCACTGAAGGGGAATTGAAGGCGATGATTAACTTGCTAATAATTCGAAGAAGGGAGGGAGTTACAAGTCGAGTCCTGACACGAGCCTTAAAACACATGAAATTTATTCACGTTGAAATTCCATCGTTGTAGGTCTAAGTTGCCCATCACGTTGATTCATATCTGGATCGAGTGACTTCGACCGTGACCGACGAAGGAGATTATGAAAAAAATGAATTTTCGAGTCACGATAAACTGCGACGTTACTCTTTCCCAACGAAAGCACATTTTGAGGACTAAACTTCGACCTGAAGATTACCCTTGAATTGCCTGACGTACCCAAAACCCTGCGACCTTCGCTATTCTTTTCGGTAATTAATTAGGATAAGAAATTAATGAAACACTTCTACTCGCCGGTAATTGCCGATTCCGCTATGAAGCAACCACAAGACGAAGAGCTCGCATCTGTCCATTCCGCTACTCGACAATTCCTCCGCAGCGGCTCTTCAATGCACCGCAAGACAAAAGGAATTAAGAATTCTTACGAGACCGAAAACAATAAATTTTAATAAGCGAGTGTGCTTGGTGCGTGCCAGAGCAATCGACCAACTGGGGCACAAACACTCACTCAATTCAACACATGTTGCGATCTCGAGCCTTCAACCTTCTTGCACTTCTTCCCTGTTTCAGTTTTCGCCTGATGACTCCAGATGATGCGATTGCGAGTCGTTGTCGGGCGTGTTTACGGCAAAGGGATCATCATGAATGTCATTATCCCTTCCCTGCTCTTCTTCTCGCAACCCTCGAAAAGCTCAAAGGGAACTTGGAAGGACACGCCAGTCAGTTTAGTTCAAGTGGCCGGCGATGGAACATCGGAATTTCGAGTTGAAGAAACTGGAGTGAATAAGTTAAATAACGATGGAGATCGAAGCGTTCAATGGTTACATTCCCAATTATCCAATTATGATGAGTTCGGTCGATCATGGGAACGCTTATGCGCCATACAATTACCAGTTTCCTAACGATAATCTAGTGTGGAACAGTCCGGAAGCATTTGTGAATCAGAGCGATCTGTCGATATCATCGCCGACGTTAACTTCATCGACTTCGTTCTATTACCAAAGTTCAAACCTCAACTCGACCAACTCGGATGAGAATCAACAGACATCGGAGAGCAATGTGAAAAGTAAGCGTGGCCGGAAAAGAGGAAGCAAGAAGGTTGAACAACCGAAGATGAATCGAAGAAATCCGAAGAGATCGGAATCTCCGGCGAGCCCAACGGTCATGAAAAAGCGGAGAATTGCCGCGAACGCGCGCGAACGAAGGAGAATGAATGGACTGAACACGGCGTTCGACAGGTGAGACGATCATTGATTTAAATCGAGCAACATATCAATGAACTTTTATCAGGTTACGCGAAGTTGTTCCCAAGCTTGACGTGGATTACAAACTGTCAAAGTTCGAGACTCTGCAGATGGCTCAGACCTACATCCAAGCAATGTGCGAGATGCTCGACAAAGGAACCGATGAGACCTCTTACACTCTTTTCGTGGCGTCAAATGAGAACAATAATTGCCGGAAAACATTGAACAATAACGAAGTATAAAGTTTGCACGATGGAAAGAAATAGCAACGGAAAGTTCGTCAATGACGTGAAATGTGAATAATCTAGCAATGTTATCGACTCTGGTCGTTCAAGCTTTGAAAAGCTGTTTAACTTCATTGACGAATTTTCTCAACCTCAAGTGCAAAGAAATAGTTTTCTCCAAAGAATTTTCACTTCTGTTGATCTCGTCGCGTTGCTTCGCTTGTTTATAAGAAACTTTTCGTATGTAGACATTTATTCGTGCACCTGCTTTACCTGTTTAATTAATGCAAAGGCTTCGAGTGTTATTTTAAACTCTTCTTAAGTGTTTTCTAGTCGTTAAACTGAAATTTAAATGGAGTTGACCGCAAGTCTTAAAAGGAAATCCGAAGACGATCAAAACTCAAACAGGTCAACGATTTCCTTGGACTTTTCCCGTCGACAGAAATAAATATAATGAATATAACATGAATGTCGTGCAGTTTCATTGGAATCAGTTTACAGTTTATTTGTACAATAATTTGACTTAAAACTAACTTAGCTAAGTACAGTCAAAGAGAGTCTGATGAAACGTCAAAACTTTAACAAAAATTGTCCAGTTAGAATTGAAATTTCCAGAAAAATGTTCGAAGAAAATAAAATTTTCGTAGTTTTGTACTTGGCAAGTGATGAATTTCTCTAGAGTGATTTTCTTGACAACTAGGATTTTGATTAAACTTTAGATGGATCTTTTGACTAGAGACGGAAAGAGAATATTTCCCTGCAATTCATTGGCCTGGCACCAACATTCGATAAGGCACTAGGCGAGATCAACTGTAGCAGAGACGCTCAAGCT
This sequence comes from Smittia sp. YW1114-2, assembly GCA_033064975.1. Taxonomy (NCBI): domain Eukaryota; kingdom Metazoa; phylum Arthropoda; class Insecta; order Diptera; family Chironomidae; genus Smittia; species Smittia sp. YW1114-2. Next base: position 14,603,145 of record CP093832.1, on the reverse strand, counting down.
GTCGGCTAAAGCTCGAACGACTTTCCTTATTTTTGATTGAAACGAAACTTTGATACTTTCACAGCCAATATTTCGTCGCAAGAGCTTGAGCCGGTTACGCCTCCGCAGCGTCGCCAGCATTGAGCAATAAAAGTTTTTGGCAAAAGGTTGGGCATCAAAAAGTTGTTGATTTCATCTTTATTTATTTCAAACTCATTCAAATTGTGTTTTAAGATCGTGATAGAAGATCGTCGACTTTTCTGTGATGTTGAATTATAAGAGTGTAGGGGGATTGTGTCTGGGGATTATCGATAAATTGCGTCACTGCGAGGACTAAACCCTTGAAAATTTAGAGCAGCGCAATCTTGAGGGGAATCTTAAATACAACAAATCTTAATCATTAACATTCTCTTCAACTTTTCGTCGATATTCCTTCCATATCTTGATTCGTGCTTTGATCGATCCACTATCGGTTCGTTCGTGAAGCGTAAACATGTTAAATTCATCATCCTATTTGTCTAAGAAAACACTCGTTCTTGTTTTTTTCTTGAAGAAAATTGAAGATCTTAAAGACTAACACGCGAGACGGGTCACTGACATTGTGTTTTACCACTGACCCTGACCTTTGAAGTTTCCTCGGAAGCCGCGACCTCTGGGTCGGATTCCGCCTCGTCCACCGCGGAAATTGTTGTATGGCATTCCGCCTCGATTACCTCTAAATCCACCGGGGCTTGGAAAACCCTGATGGTTTTGAGGCATAAAGTTAGGCGGCGCAATGCCCAAGAGGCTCGGAGGAGGTTCGTTCATTTGGTTATTCCCATCGTCGAATTGCGAGTGATCGTTGCCGACTTGATTATGAATCCAAGATTTTCTCTGCTGATTCATGTCGCCGACTTGCATCAAAGGAGGAGGCGGCCGGTTCATGTTCATTTGGTGTGGCATCTGGAACATGTTGGGCATTGAAAAGTCTCGATGGTCTGGAAACAAAACGTTGATGAAGATGTTAAGAATATTAGATGAACCAACTCACCACCAGACGATCCAACACTCCGATTGTCCATTCCTGTATCATCGTCAGACATCTCCATATCCACTGACTCAATATCGTCCGGTCCGTTCATTCCCCTAGACGAATCGCTATTCATGCTCATGTTACGATTGTACCTTGGCGGCATCGATGGTGTCGGAAGAAGCGGCGGCCTTTGGTTGCGGTTGTTTGCGGGGAAACTGGCGACTGATGGATCGATCGACTCAGACATAGCCTAGGAAGTAACAGTCAGTAAAAAACTTTGATGATTTCAAAAGTTTTCTTACCAGAAATTTGTTAAAGACCGGCGGCGGATCTAAAGGTGGGCCTAAGTGTTGATCGTTGCCATTTGTTGCATGTTTGTGGAGATGGTTCTGACGAAGATCCTGGAAGTTGAAATGTTATAACTGCATTGATTGTTAAGGAAGAACACTCACCAAATCTTTGTTGTTGCTTTGGCCTGGTGATCCCGTCAGCGAAATTAAATTTCTGTGGTCTACATCTGGAGGATTTTAATATTTACAACACATTCGTTGATTTAAAGTTTCTCGGACTTACCACCCTTCATTGCTCCATCACTTTCGCTTCTCAACATCGTCTGTCGGTGATCAACATCGTTTGCCTCGTTGATTGTTCTCAAGCTCTCGTCGATGTACTCGATCATGTTGTTCTCGTGGCCTTTTCTCTCGAAATGCGGTGGCGAATGCGGTGTCTCGATTGGCACAGAGTTCCACGGAACGTTGTTCCATGTCCCGTATTCGTCTGATGACGAGTTCATCGATGGTGGAGGGAGTGGAATTCCTGACGAGAAGACGATTTGTGTGGGATTGTAAGTGGCTGGAGGTGGTGGAGGGGCGATCATGAACGATGCTGAAGAGTTGTTAAAGTTTGGCTGTCCTGTCGGAGGTGGCGGCGCCGGTTGGTAGTTTCCAAAGCTCATTTCTGGATTGTAAGCCTCAAGCTTCGAAGGGATTAAAGAGTTATAAAAGTCGTGGAGAGGTGCAGCCGGCTGCGGAGTCTGCTCTTGCGAGTTGAGCACCTGGATCGAGTTCTGGTCGACAGGCGGCGGCGACTCGCGGTAAAACTCGTTCAAGTCGAAAGGAAGAGGCGCATCACTACCAAGGAAGGATCCGAAGCCATTCATGCTGGAATTGTAGAAATTGATGTCGCCGGGTAGATCGAAATCGTTGTCAGGTTCTGGAGAGGGTGCGTTGATGTCGGGCGAAGGAATCGGACTTGTGAGGTTTGGAATTTTGGCATTGAGCTCCGTTTGGATCGTTCTGATGCGATCGCCGAAGTTCTTGTAAGCCTAAAATTGAAAAATAGTTAGTGTTCTAGTTGATGATAAGCAGGTTTAGCCTCTCACGTAAACAACTTTCTTGACATCTCGTCTTTGATTGCGGTAGAAGCGGTCAGCTTGATCTAGCGCCGTCAGAAGAATTTTCCTAGCTTTGATCTCCGCTTCGAGACTCGTCATGAACTGCTCGTACTTTGTAGTGGCGTTTTCAATATCCCGCTCTACTTCATCAACACGAGTTCGATCTGAAATTGACATGGCAACATGAATACAAAGAGGTGAGATTAAACTTGTGCAAACCTTTGAGATTGCTTCGGGTCTTCTCCAAGTCGGGAACGTTCGTTTTTACGACGACTTTTAAGTTCTTATCTGTTTCACTCTCCAACGCAACGCAGCTCCGAATACTCGACACAACCATCGACAGTTGGAACTCATCTTCGACTTCGTCATGTCTTTGATGCCGGGAGACGAGCGGCGACATTGAGCGGGAAACTGCGACGGAAGAAGAAGCCGACGATGGCTTTTTTGCCGTGTTTATCGCGAGAAGACCATGCAGATCTGAGATGAAATCTTCGCTGTAAACTTCCCGCTGCTGCCAGATGTTAAATATCCTCGAAATCTTCTCCTTGACTTTGTCTTCCCGCACCAGAGTCGTCGCCTTTTGCAACGTCGTTCCCCAACTGTCGACAAATTCATAGTTCCTTCTCTTGCTGTGCTGGATGACATCGTTAGCCAGATAGAAGAGTGTCAGGCGATTCTCGATTTTAACTACGATGAGATTGGTTACTTCTGATTCAGAATATTCGATGAAGAGACTCACCTTGCTTCAAAACGTTCAGCCAACATTTGACGATCTGTTTATGTGCTAACCTTTGCTTCAAACACCATTTAGAGAGCCCAGTGATCGAGTCCTGCGTGTCCTTGAGGTTCAAAAGCTTCTTTTCAAAGCGCTCCGTGTCGAATTGTGGTTCCATTATTTACTATTAAGCGGATTTAGAACTTTTGCATTTTCCACGATGAGCACAAATAAGTTACCACAATTTTCAGTCACTCACTACGTTCACGATTCACTACACTCAGTAACACGGTTCCGTAGAGCGTTTCGAGCTCTAACCTCGCTAGAATCTTCAATTTTCAATAGAATTTTCTGTTTCTGAACGATTATTTTTCTTATGTTTACCCAGCGAGTCGCAAACTGATGAAAGTTCTTACGAAACTTCTGATGTTCTACAAGCTTTTGCTTAACTCGATAACTGAGTAGTTTATATGAAATTTCCCTTAGTTTATCAAGCACTTTCGTCTATTCTGTCGTAGAGCTTTGCTGTTTACTGGGAGACAATTCGAGGGGCAAAACGGTTCGATTAACATTTTCAAACTTTAACAGAAATTTTTTCAAATTTCCCAGTTGAAGAAAAACAGGAAGTTAAATTAAATCGAATATGGAGCTTCTGTCGGTAACTAACAAGAAGACGCAGCTTCACAAGTCGCCATCCGATTTGTCAGTCGTCTGCAGTCATGAGAACGATCAAAAGCGAATAGTTTCGAGCGATGTTAGCGTTTTCTCGCACAAGAGCGCGTCGAAATGTTTTGTACAAATAAATAAATCGGATTTAGTCGAGATCTGGAGGATCAATCAACGCGCTGATGGAAACCGTAAGTCTGTCAAGTTTTGAAGAGCTCAATCCTTGACATTCTAAATTGTAGAATTTCTCGATCGCCTGCGGAAGTCGAAAGCCGATGGCATTCAAGCAATTTGTTGCACGAAGAACAAGGAGTTGCCTCCTGAATACGCGATCGGTTTCACAACAGGCCAGATCAAGGTAGTTGAGCTGAAATCGAAAAACCTGTGTCGTGCGGATTTCCCAGCAGGTAAGATTGGCTCTCAATCACTTCAGTCGCTCATTTCCCTTGCTTTTAGATGCCGATAGCAAAGCTGGCGTTCTCTCGTTGGATTTCAGCAGCTGTGGTGATCTCTTAGCAAGTGTTTTCGAAAACGGCGCAATCGGCATTTACGGAATGACCACAAAGATCAGGAAAGACACGATATCATTCGACAAGGAGTCGACGCTCGCTCGGTTCCATCCAGGCAAACGCTTCAACCTCGCAGTCGCTTCCTACAACGGCTGTGTCACGATTTACGATACGGGCGCGAAGCGCATTAGCTACCAAGATAGAAACGCTCACGAAGCTCCTTGCCGCGATATCGCAATGCCCGAAAGCAATCCAGACCGTTTGCTGTCATGCGGCTGCGATTCAGTTATCAAGATCTTTGACACGAGAAAGAAATCGACTGGGTTACAAATCCAGTCATACTGTGGGTTCAGCACGATTGCAGTCACAAGCTGCGGAGGTTTGTTCGCCGTAGGCAACTTGAAAGGCGATCTTTTAACCTACGACATGAGAAACTTAAGACATCCACTGGCGAAGTTGAAAGTAGACGACGAGCTCGTTACACGGCTGGCTTTCGTTCCAAGCTGTGGCGAGTCGTCTCAGCACGAAACAATTTCTCTAAGAGAATCGAGCGAGTCTCGAGTTTCCGTTGATCTTCCAGAGCCTCCAGAACCGCAAGACGATTTCACAATGGATGATGTCATTGGATTCCAGCAAGGACGAGTCTCAGACTTCGACATGAATTGCTCATCACGTGTCAGCGCAATTGGAAGTCGCATCGAACCTCATAGAAGAACGAGCGATGCTTATGCTCAGAAATGGGGCAACGCGTTGAATGATTTGTCTTTCTCCGTTGACAGTTTCGCCGACGCTTTGTGTGATTCGCCTGATGGTCGTCGAAGCGATCAAGTTAAGCTTCCCAAGAAAGATTCTCTTCCGAAACGACGATCTTCCTTCAAGCCAATCCAACTTCAGTTGATCCAAGAGGAGTTTGGTGACAAAGAGAACTCCGCAGCTTTGATAAACGTCGGAACTCCGAACGGAATGCAAAGACCTCGTTTCTCAAGCACTCCAGCCATTCGACTGAGCGATGCAACGACTGAACCCTGCGAAAACTCCGATGATATAATCGACGTTGATGCCATTGAATCTCCTAAGAAGAAATCCAGTGATAAAGCTGAGGCAAACGCCGTCACTTCTGCAGAAAACCAGCACAACATCGACCTGAAGAAAGAATTTGAAAACGTCCACGAAAAGATTCGCTTCGAAGTTCAGTCGCTTGGTCTCGATCTCAGCATGCGGCATTTTGAGGCGATGACACACGCTTACAACCAACGCCGACAGCTTGAAGATCGAATGAAGACAATCGAAGATTGCGTTGGGCTTCTGATGAACGACGACGTGAAAATCAACCGGATCATGGATCTTCAAGATGAAAACCGCGAACTCCGTCAGCAGCTGAATGACATGATGCGACTCCTGAATCCCTAATTAAGTCTTATCATTCAATAAAAGTTACATTTGCAATTTAAAAATCCAGTTTAATTAACTTCTTGAAGGTAAAGCGAGATAAGGAAAATTGTTTTAAATGCTTCATCGTTTCTCTGCGTGCGGGGTTTGCTTAACTTTACTTGGTGGCCTCTTGCTGCTCGAATTTCGGGTACTTTGACACGACGTCACTCCACTCTATCTTGCTGTAAGCCAAATTGCGAACCACTTCGGCAATATCGTCAAGTGGAATTCTCACTTGACCCATCGAGTCTCGTTCGCGCAACGTTACTGAGTTTGGCTCCTTGAGCGTATCAAAGTCGATTGTGATGCCATAAGGAATTGCGATTTCATCAGTACGGGCATAACGACGTCCAATAGAACCGCTTGAATCGTCGACCTTGTGGGAAACATCCACACGAGTCAGGGCAGAAGCTACAAAATAATTTGGTAAGAAAATGATTGCGGTAAACTGATCGGTCAAACTTACAAATCTTCTTGATAAACGGAGCGAATTCCTGGTTATTGCTCAAAGGTAGTACGGAGCACTTGAGTGGTGCAATGACCGACGGGAGCGAGAAGAAGCAGCGCTGTTCATCTCCGTCTCTCATCTGGAAACGATGCTCCAGCAACGAGTACATGATACGTCCAATTCCGAACGAAGGTTCGATCACAGATGGGATGATTTCCTCAACGTGAACTGTCTTCGAGCTCTTCTTGACACTGATCATTTCGCGATTCAAGGTGACGGTAACGTCTGAGTTCAGATGAAGTTTGTAAGAATCGTTGGCGGTTAAAGCCGAATCCATTTCTTCAATTTCGTTGATAGAAAGCTTCGCCAGCAGCTCGGTGATTGCTTTGGCGTCTTTCTTGAAAGCTTTGCCAAGGATTTGTTTGTTGGGTACAGCCTCGGTAACTTCGACGGTCTTCGGTTCCGGCAGCTTCTTCTCAGCTGCGAGACGAACGCCAGTTGCATTAGTGTGTTGGTTCAAATCGTAAGCTGAGCGATCAGCGCAACCGACACATTCAATCCATCCGTAGCTGGTCAGGCATTCAGCATCCCAGCAATCGCAAGCGTAGTGAGCCATTTCGTTGTTCATGTGTTGACGGAAGCGGAGACGTTCCGGGAGGATTCCGACCTTGATGAGGTACATTTGAATGCGAGCCATGAAGTATCCAAGAGTTTGGTTGGCAACCAATCCAGTCTTGACAGCCTCGCCGATCGTTAAACGGCCAGCACTCTTTCCATCCATTTGGTTGCAAGCAGAGTACAAACACATCTCGTAGTTTTCAACGTCAGCAAACTTCGGGTGATCCTTAAGGTTCGGATCGCAGAAGTGCTCGATCTCCGCCATCGTGAACTCGCGGACGCGAATTAGTCCGGATCGAGGAGAGATTTCGTTACGGAACGAGTTGCCAATTTGCGCTGCAGCGAACGGCAAACGTCCTTGGTTGAATTCGAGCAAACGTTTGAAGTTCACGAAAATTCCCTGAGCGGTCTCAGGACGTAGAAAGCCCTTGATCAATCCAGTCGGTCCGATCTGAGTTGCAAACATCAGATTGAACTCCATTGGCTCGCTGAGCTCGTTTTGAGTGAGCGGCGACATCATGTTGAACTTCTTCATGATTGCTGCCATCTCCGCCTTGTTCATGCCGTCGAGCTTCACAGTGATGTCAGTGCATTCGTCCTTGAGCTCTTGAGTGGCTTTCTTGTCCGAAGCGAGCTTCTCGAGATGAGCTTTGATCAAGTGATCCAATCTGAAGCATTCGCCAGTCTTCAAGTCTTTCACCATGAGATCAGCGAATCGGTCGACGTGCCCGGAAGCTTTCAGCACTGGCTCGGGTGTCAGAATGGAGCAGTCGACTTCAAGCATTTGTTCCTCGAGAACGAAGAACTGCCGCCAAGCGTGGAGCATGTTCGACTTCAGCGCACATCCCATTGGTCCAAAATCGTACTGACCGGTGATTCCGCCGTAGATCGCGAAGCTCTGATCGTAGAAGAATCGACGTTTTAACAAGTCCTCCATCTTTGAGCGATCAAAAGTGGCAAGCGACGGAGCCAAGCTCAGCTCCTTGTCCTCCAAAATCTTCTTGCGCACTTTCAGCTCAGCCACCGCTTTCTTAACATCGAGCTCGGGAGCTCCATCGGCTTTAAGCTGACGAACGAGATCGCCCTATAAGATAAAGTGGATCAATTACCGTGGCTTCCACAAGAAAGATCTGCAAGTGTTGCTTAAACTCATCTCTGCTTGCGTCATCTCTTCGAAATAGGTTAAACAACATCCAACTCACTTGTTCCTTCACCGTCTTCCGCAGCGGCGCGAGGATTTCTTCAATTTTAGGATCAGACATCTTTTGATGTTCGAGTAATTGCAAATGAACTTTTCGATGTTTCTTTTTCGAGCCCCAATCCGGATTATTCGAATAGCAGACTTGGTGACTCAAGGGGAAAACTCGTGTCGGTGTTTTTATGCAATTCTGATTGCCGTTCCAAAAGATTTCACTAAATTTCACTATGGGGTTGAAGAGCCGCGAGAGAACTCTCATTAAAGTCAGGTAATTGCTTGCTTTTCTATTGAAGTTCTTTGACTTATTGAGTTTTGTTGTGATTGGATTTTATTTCTTTACAGCTACGAAATATTACTAAGCTCGAAACACCAAACGCGCTCGAGAGAAGCAGAAAAGTTTCAAACGTCGGTCGACGGGTAAAACTGAACTAAGCTGGCCAGCCTACCAAGGAAGTGATGGGTTGGTTACACCTGCAACTTCCCAGAACGACTTCTGTTAATTTCAACAAACCACATCGGCAGTTCATCTAATCAGGTTAATCGTAATCAGGTCGCAAAGAACTTGGTGACAATCCAGAGGAACGTTCGACTATCACTAGCTAGAAATATGTAGTCGAAATAGTTCATTCACTCGTTACAAGGTCAACGTTGAAGCCTAAGAGAAACACTGTTTCAATCTGCATGAGAACAGGAAAGATAAATCTAACGCGTGTGATTCCAACATACATTTAAATCTAACTCGTATGATCCTAAGCTAACTCCGTGTTTGTAACATTGCTCGGTCATAAAAATATGCTCAATGCCCGAATCTTCCTTCATAGCATTCAGTTGTCCATAGAGACTAAAGCCTAGATGGATATTTCAATTGCCTAACAATTAAATAGGTAAAGTTATCTAACTCTCGAAACCGAGTTTTCATTTAATCCTAATTTTCCTTCCTGTTGTTGATATTGCACCCAATCATACGATCAAGATATCTTTAATAAGCCTGAAAACAAAACAATGCTATTGAAAACTTCTTTCGATTAAACAAATTTTATTCAGAAAATTCGGAAAACTTTTCCTCGCGATTTACAAAATAATTTGGACGGACGTGGAACCTTTTCGATTTTCTAATGTCCAATGGCTTAATATCTAACGTGATCTAAGATGTATAATGTCATGGATAACAACACTTGTCATATCAAAATAATCTATTTAGTAAAATTCACTTTGGTTTCAGTAAAATGACGATGAAATCGAATGATAAAAAATTCTGGCAATAAAAGAAAATTGATGATATTTAAAATTAAAATTATTAAGAAATCTTGTAGGATTTTCCTCAACGAGCCGTAATAAATATTAAGACTTTCTTTTTATAGATCACTAGTCTTAAAATGAAACAAAATCGTCTTTTTCTTCTTCAATCGCATGAAGAATTTTCGGAGTATCAACGTGAAAATTTATTGAGATGGCTTCGAAGCTTCTTTAAGGTTGCGTCGCATACTTCTGATAGTGCTGAGTTGACGACGAGACGTTGTGTATTGGCGTGGTTGACGTGCATGTTACAATGCCCGACTCTTCCTTCACAGCCGTCGGTTGTAGCGACACTGAAGGAAAATCGAGAGATTAAACAGATAAAACGGGGGAGAAAAAGGTGGTCAATGCGTTCCATTAACCTTCATCCATCTCAGATGAATCCTGATGAGATCGTTGAACTCGATTAAGCTTCACCGATCTTATCAGCATTTGTCTCATGAGCAGCATTCCTTACTTGTTTGATCCCAGTTGTAGAACTGGCTGCCAATCGAGTGCGTCGTGTCGAATCTTCTAGGTGCGTTAGTCGAGCATGGAAGCGAAGGCGATGTCGTGCTTTGTGGAACTGATGGAAGATAATAATCTGCGATGTATGGCGGCTTAGTCGAGCTTCGAGAACACATCTGCTGCCACTCACCGCTAATGCTGTTTGGAAGACCGCTGTATGAGTTGTTGATCAGTGAGACGGACTGAACGGGCTGTTGGATTGGAGTCGAGTAGCCTGAGTAGCTTCGAGATGTGCACGAGTTATAAGTCGCGAGTTGCGAACTTGACATCCATGGGCTGAAAATTTGTTTATTAGCTTCGCGATCAACGATAAATGTATAGGTTTGACTTACTTTGTGTCATATCGCGGCGGATAAGTTTGGTAAGAAGGTTGCGGGAAAACTCCACGAGGCCCAAAGTTGCCGTACGGCTCTCCAAAGATTTTCTGGAAATGCGAGCCGGTGCGGTAAGGTCGCTTCATGCGTCGTCGTCTTCTGTAGTTGCCGTTCTCGAACATGTCATCGTATTGTGGATCTGAGATGAGAATAAGTTGATAAAAGCCGTCGGTAAGACTTTCAACTCAAAGGTCGCACCTAACGTCCAATAGTTTCCCTTCCTTTCGCCGCCACCCTCCCTTGGAATCTTGATGAAGCACTCGTTCAAGCTGAGATTGTGGCGAATCGAGTTCTGCCAGCCCTTCTTGTTCTTCTCGAAGTACGGAAACCGTTGGGTAATGTAATTGTAGATCTCGCTCAACGTTGCCCGCTTGTTCGGCGCGTTCTGCGAAAGAAAAATCGTCAACTCTCAAAAGAATGCCATGGAGTATCAAAACGCGATTAATCCAAGCGCGCGTTCTTTCATCTCCAATGAAAAGTTTTCATATTTTCACTCTCGTCCCGCGTCGCCGTAAATCATCGGAAAAGTTTAATCTTCTCATCGCGCTCATTCATCAGTTTCTAGCTTGAATCGCGCCGACGCTAAAGCAGCACATCCGATGTTAATTGAGACGATTTTTTGTCGTTCGGATTCTTTCGCTCTTAAGTGATTACTCATGTAACGCGATCGAGCGGGAAATCGGAGAGATTTTCTTCTCTGCGCGCTCGATTTATCGTGAGGCGGACGAGAAATTAAACGGCCACAATAAATTGTCATTCCTTTAATTTCGTGCGACAGACGGATTAAGCAACGTTTCGCTAATTAATTGAAAGTGGAAGATTTTCTCGAACTTAATTCGAAGTGGAAAATGATCTTTGGAGATTAAGAGATATCGCGGGCGTCTTGAACTAACAACTCACCGCAATAGCCATCGCTGCAGACAATAAAGGGGAAACGATTAATAAGCTTCAATTAATTGCCAGGCAATTAGGCGTGAAAGTTACCTATGAGTGCCACGTAGCTGTAGGGCGGTTTGCTGTTGCCGTTGCGTTCGGTGTTCGTCGTTGAAGCTGCTGACGAACTTCAAACGATAGGAAAGAGAAATTTGATTATTGGACTGAAAAATGGGTAAGCGAGTCTCGAGTCCACCTGGTCGCAGAGCTCTGCCGATCTTCGATCATCAAGTTACTCGTCTCATTCGACACCTCCTCGATCTTCAATGTTACTGTATTCGAAGTTAAGCTGTTGTTATTGTTGTGGTTGTACTTCTCCGGATCTCGCTCGAGAACGGACGTTGGAATGATGACGGACGGTTTGAGCGTGTCGTCGTAAGCTGATTAAGAGTCGAAAGAAATAGATTCCGTTGAGTAAATGTGAAAGAGTCTTTGAGATTCGCCAACGGCCTCGCCACTGACCCATGCGACGTTTCGATAAGCCGAAGCAATCTTATCGCAATTAAAATGAATGTTTTGGAACCGATTGTGAGACCTCCTTGTGTAAACAGAGAACTTTTTTTTTTCGTGAATGCAAAGAAAATATTTTCATTGATTATTTACAAACAAAAGAGTTTTTGCTTGCATCAAATTAAGTTTCAACGTCTCGCGACCACAAAGTCACGAGCATCCGAATCAAATTTCAAAAAGGAGAGACGCTTGATAACAGCGCCGATTTGACGTCAGAAGTGATGCAAGCGTGCTGACAATCCGAGAACGCGACCAACTCCAGATTCGGCAGAAAATTGTGCTGATGGTCAGCGAAACTGTCGATCGACACCTTTAAATGGAAAACGGAATCGGGACAAATGCTTTGCGAATTGGGAACGCGATGTTGATCGTCAGCATTTCTAAGAACTTGCATGAGGCATGACGAAGGAACTTTCGGTCAGTTGTAGACGGCGAAGCGTCAAACGAGCTTCTTAATAAACATTCGACGTCGCAGTCTCAACAAACAACATTTGATCAGTCGCGAGACGAATTCCTTATCTCATTGGCTTCTGAATCTGTCGCGAATTCTCACCCATATTGATGACGTTCGACGAGAAGTTTTCGTGCTTCAGCTTCGGTATGTTGAGGAAGTTCTGAAAAAAGGAAAAGTTATTTCATCGGTAGAGAATTTCCACGCAAAAGTTTTCCAAAGATCTCGTTTATTTTTCCGCGTCTTAATCCTGTCGCGATGTGAAAACATGCCGCACACAACTCTTCCTATTCTCATTCGCTCGGTCGCATAAATCATCACCATTAGAGAAATTTCCTCGGCGATGAAAATGAGTGCGAAATAAACATCAACGTCGACTATTAAAAAATTAGCATTAGAGCCGTCATAAATTGCCATAACCGCTTCAATGTTTATTAAAATGTTTCTTAATGGGTCGATCATTCGTCGGCTTCGCTCTAGTTTTCATCAGCAACGTGTTGTTGTCGACAAGAGCTATGAAAACCAGCTGAATGGAGGCATTGATGACTCGAGCAGTTCGAGAGAATGAGTTAGACTTCCCTCAGGACGTCTGAGATTTTAGAGATTTACACTGTAACTGGGGCTTTAAAGGAGAGCCTTAGATGGTCTAAGGCGCAAACGCAGCCTGGAAACTCAAAAGTTTGATGTTGTTCTCATCGCTACTTTCCTGACAATTTTAGTGCTTGCTAGCGGAACAATTTAAGTCAACAGTTTTCTTAAAACCGTCGGCTCAGCAAACTCAAACTTTCCCTTTCATTTCGCTCATTTCCAACACATTTTTGTCAATCCTATTTTCCTATCACTTGAAATGGGAAACCTCTTTGTGTTTCTTGTAATTAGAACCGCCTGATGAAATCCAAGATTGAAAGAATGCTTGAGCAGTGACTCACTCGTGACTTGCAACGCCATCGATATGAGCGATTTGAATAAGGAAGGAACAGCAAGGCAATAAAGTTGATTGCACAATTAAGTCGTTAAGATGGAGACGCGGAATCAAATGCGCAACGACTTTAATTGATCGACTGCAGGGTCTGGCGCGCAATCGCGCCTTGCAGTTGATCTTATCATCGATCGATCTTGACCCACATCCTCGTTTGATAACACTGCACGCTTCGCGATCTCTGCCCAGAGACTTTACTCATCGCTCGAGTCGGGCTAACTTAATTAAAGTGAAGCAAATCTCGATGATGTCGGTCCCGAAATAGATCGCCGTGAGATAAAATTTGCCCGCCAACGCGCCGTGAGTTGATTCACTTGAGATTTCTTTTGTCTTCGAGTCGAGGTTGAGCGAGGAAAATAATTGAAAATATTTTCATTCCAACCGTAAAGAAGATGCAAAACAATCTCGTCCACGACACGGCGTTGATTCTTCTCCTTCGCGGCTACACAATTATTTGACGTTTATTTGAGCGCGAACAAGCGGCCTCAAGTGGCGAGTTAATTTGTCGGTTGTAATTAGAACCAGCTCTCGATTCGAAATCCCTCAAGATTTTAGAGATTTACACTGAATGCTTGGAGCAGTGACTCACTCGTGTCGGCTCAGCCGCTCACACGTCAATCCTATGATTGAATTAGAACTGCCTGATGAAATCAAGATTGAACTAACAGCTTGCAACGCGCAAATAAGCAATAAAGTTGATTGCACAATTAAGTCGTTAAGATGGAGACGCGGAATCAAATGCGCAACGACTTTAATTGATCGACTGCAGGGTCTGGCGCGCAATCGCGCCTTGCAGTTGATCTTATCATCGATCGATCTTGACCCACATCCTCGTTTGATAACACTGCACGCTTCGCGATCTCTGCCCAGAGACTTTACTCATCGCTCGAGTCGGGCTAACTTAATTAAAGTGAAGCAAATCTCGATGATGTCGGTCCCGAAATAGATCGCCGTGAGATAAAATTTGCCCGCCAACGCGCCGTGAGTTGATTCACTTGAGATTTCTTTTGTCTTCGAGTCGAGGTTGAGCGAGGAAAATAATTGAAAATATTTTCATTCCAACCGTAAAGAAGATGCAAAACAATCTCGTCCACGACACGGCGTTGATTCTTCTCCTTCGCGGCTACACAATTATTTGACGTTTATTTGAGCGCGAACAAGCGGCCTCAAGTGGCGAGTTAATTTGTCGGTTGAAATTAAAATAGTCTCAGCTCACTGGATTCCGCTCGGAGGAACGACCAGCTGCGACTGGATGATGAATGCTGACAATCTTCAGCGTTGACAAATATTCATAATTGAAGCTGAGCGATGGTGTTTAGGAAAAGTTTATCAACAAATGAATAAAAGTGTTGCGAGAGAAAGACGAGAAAAGGGTTGAGGAATCCTCCAGTGGCTCGTAACTCGACAATCATTTAGCAAGCATAACGAGGCGAGCGACTAATAGTTCAAGCTATTTAAAGACGCCGTAACTTGATGTCGTTCTCGACTTCAGCTGTTAAGAATATTTTCACTTCGTGGCATTCCTTCCTGATACGGAACGAAAGAGATCACATATCAGATGTAGTGCAACGAAGGGAATCGGCCCGGGAAATCGAATGAATGTGACAGTCAACGCTCGTCTTAAAGACGTTTCCAATTAAGATTCTCACGCTAAGGATCTTAGGAAAATTTAAGGTGGAAAGTTGTTCAAATTCATTGCAAACTATCGAATAAAAATTTTTACCTTCAATAATTTCGAGAAATGTGTTTAGAATATTCTTAAGATCCGGAAAACTTGTGACACGTTCGGCACATTCGACAAAACTTTTGAAGATTTTGGAAAACTTTCAACAATCGCAGTGAACTCACCAACGACCACTTCGGATCGGAATACGTTGCTTGACTCTCTGGCAGTGTCATGTCATTGACTGTTGAGCTGATGTTGGAATCCTGATCTCGATGACTCAGAGTTTTTCGTGGCTTTTCAATTTAATTGAAATCCAATAAACTCCGTCGGTGATTGTAAAGTTTTCTTCTTTGCACTTGGGCTCTGTCACAGTTTTAAACGCTGATCGAGAAGTTCTTTGTCAGCGAGAATCAAACTCCGAGCGGAAATCGGAAAGTATCGGCGATATCCGCTTACAAGCGTCACACTTCAACCTGATGGAGTTTTCAGGTTCTCTCCGTCGCTGTTCACGCGACTTTTCCACCACAGAAATATTGGCTGTCGGAATCGTTTGCACTTGTTATGAAAAGTCGTTGTCACAATAATTAGTCGGAGTTAATTCCTTTCTCCCGCGTCAGCGAGAGCTTAGATTCAGCTTTGATTCGGGAGCGTAACAAAACATCAACACACGAGACGATCCCACAATTTTGATTTCTTGCTCGATCGCCTTTTCTTACACGAAAATGTTTACAAATAATTCGAGCATGTTTACTAAATAATTAATTTTATTACTTTTAAAACTGCTGCTGTTTGTTGTTTCTGTTTCACGAATCTCACTTCAACGACTTCGGTTAAATCGTGACTCCGCAAGACAACGGCAACGAGATGATTAATGGGAACTGCGAATATTTGCGTTATCAGGCGAGCGATTACGAACTTTCCTTAATTAATCTCATCGACTGCTCTCGTCTTTTATTTTCGGGAGCGCCGTGTTTACTATTTGTTGCCCGAACGATAACTGACTTGCGAGTGAAACACGAAAATATAAATATCGCATTAAAAATATATTTCCCCGCTCTCTGTCGCTCTGAGCGAGTCCCGAGTTACTGGCTCGCCGATCGTAGACTTCTACAGTTTGTAAATGGAATGAACGAGGGTGGATCGCGGAATCGCAAATGAGCTGGAGAAGCTTCAGGTTCTCCATGTGTTCGCCTCCCACACAACTGTAAAACGATTCCATTCGCTGATTTAATTACTTCAACTGCACCATGCAGCCGAGCGGCGAACAAAGAGAACGAATATGGAGAATGTTAACGTCACAATGCGCGTTGCGATGATAAAAGATGATAAAGCGACGAGAGGCGGACTTGACCGCTTTTCGCCATTTTGAAGAATTTTCCACTTGACATGTTGCTCTTGAGCAATGACATTGTTGAGCGTGCCGCTCGTTAAATTGCGGAAGAATTTGGAAAACATTTTCGCGAATCCCTCAAAATATTTTCTCCGCGAATCGGACAATATTTTGACAAAATATTTAATTTGACGGAATATTTTGAAAATAATCCCAATTAATGTCAGGCAATTAACGCTTTTCTGGGTGGCAACATTTCCAGCTGATGCATGTTGCGCGGCACAAAAAGAATTAACGCTGCCATCAGCACATGATTCCGTGAAATAATTTGCATTTTGCGCTGCCGACGATTTATTGTCAGAAATGCGTTTTCAGCTTTCAGCCTCTCTTCGCCTTTGAAGTCTTGAAATCGACTAAGATCACGTACGAGCGATACGGTTTCGAGACGAAGTGAACGAGTTTCCACTGAAAATCTCTTCAGAGTGCATCGGAGTTTCGTTTCAATCTCCAAGCAAGAGTGTCTCAAGGTGCAGCGAAAGACTTGCAGCATCGAATTTCATTAAAGGAAATAGAAGAAGTTGGTGTTGTGTTTAATGGTCAGTTGGAGGTTTTTATTGTGGCTTGCTGTACGCCGTTTGCAAGATTACAAGTCAGCCAAACAATTTGGCGAGCAAGTTGGAAGGCGGAGCTAACTTTATGACACGAAGTGAGAAATGAGGATAAATCTGCGAGCTCCGATGGTTCAACGACAGTGGAAATTCTTCTGACGTTATTCAAAGGAAAATTGAAAGTGTAACAATCTGGGGTCAAATGTAAATAACGTCGAAATACAAAGAAACTGCTGATAAAAGTTTCCCGAATTTTCTTTGAAAATTACCGGAAAACTTTTACAAAAAAATCACTTTTCTGAAAGTCGTAAAAAACTTGCGAACTGTCCATATCCATGTATCGAACTCTGTGCGCAACCCCTGCTTTCCTTTTTAACAAGATTCGTTGGCTCCGCCCTCAAAGATTTTTCATCAACATTTTCTCATAGCGGATCTCTAGGAAGCAGCGGAGAGCAGAGGGAAAACCTGAGCAGCGAGACTCTTCAACCAGTAATTGATACATCTGTAAACAGGTTACTTTTCCGGATAATTAAGCACGTGCCGTGCAATATTCCATAATTATGCTGCTCGATTACACCTGCAAGGGGAAACGATGTAGATTTCGTTCTCGTAAAACTCAATCGGAAATACTTCTCTCGATCTTCGCGACGATTGCGAGCGATGCTTTGACCTTTCTTACTCATTTTGCGATAAGAATTTTCGCGATCGCGCGCAATAAATCGAGAATTGAATTAAAACAGAAACTTAAGTGTGAATACAAACATCAATGCGAGAGATGTGAGTAAGAATGTTTGACGAGTCAGTCTCCAGTTGACTTCATAATTTGATCGGAAATCGAACTAAACTTAAACTGGCACAAGTCTTTGTAGAAAAAGTATTCGTCAGCGGATTGGAGTCCATAACAAGGTCAATAAATCGAAGCATTCGACAATAGCTTCGTCGCATTGCTGTGTCAACCATAAGAAATTCAATGCGAACTGCAGTAGAAGCTGTATAAACAGAAGGTTTGTGATTGTTTCCACTAGCCTGAGACTGTTTATCTAAAATCCGAGCAGTGTCAAATTCACTGCCCGAATTCTTCGTCGATGACCTGACTAAGATATTCTTGTCTGCTGAAACTTATTGCTGCCGGGAAGTACTCGTAATGAGATATTCGTTATCGGATGAACTTATTACAACAATTATGGTTTGGAGCGACCTGGTGCGCTGATAATGCTTAACATTACCTTCGAGACAAATCTTGATGTTAACTATTAACAGCAGGCAGAGTCGCGTCCTTTATCCACCACTGTTTAAGACAGTTTTGTTTAGTTTTGACCGGATACAGCTTAAGTTACTTAGTTGTAATTGTTTTGACGGTTACCATGTCAATGCTGTTTATTTAAGCTGAATATCTGCTACTTGACAAAGTAACTAAATATTTCATATCTGCTGCTGGCGAGTTTCTTTGTGCAAGATAGTTTAAGGTGCGAGGTTTCTTAAAAGGTACAGAGCGCAGGGCATTTTTGCTGCGATTGAAGTTGATTGCTTCTTCGCCCATTGCAAATACTCAAAAGTTCCTCTTCACTCATTTAAAGCTGAACTCGTGCATGGAATCGTTGACTGTTGAAATTAAACGTCTCGGAAGAACCTGAGCAACCCATTTATGATTTACGAGCTAACGTTGTCAGCTCTGCTGTTGATCCTCGATGAACGAAATGTTTCCCAAATCATCGTCTTAATGTGATCAAGTTGTTGCCAGCGAGGGTTGTTAAAAGCATAAGCGACTTATGAAACTAATGAACGAGTTAAAAAATGATTTTAAAAATCTCTCGCCTCCACATTTTATGGTTTCATGGATGATTAAAACGTTAATTTGTTGTTTGAAAATAAACAACTCGATCATAACTCTTCTTAACGGCTTCGCACATCACACGCCAGCGACTTAACGAGTTCTTTTAAATATTTACGCCAATTGACGAATAAAACTTACAGTCGAACTGCAACTTCCGCGATTTTTCTTGGAATTTGCTGAAAAAATGTTCGCCGGTTGCTCGTTGCATTCAACTTGTGCGTTCGGAATGTTTACGATCGCGAAAGCGAAAATCTTTCGTCAAGAAGTTTCTTAACAGCCGCGCTCAATTATTTCTCGCCCCAGCCCCCGACAATAAACCCATTACGAACGAGCGGGAACAAGTGAAAATTTATGTTTTGTCAAACGGAATTTATTGAATTTTAATAGAGTTTTCTTTACGCGCGAGGAAAATTATGGAAAATAAACTCAATCGGCTCCAGCCATAAATCACACCGAATGTTTCATTGCAAGTGTCATAGTTTTATTGCCGGCATCGCTTATCTTCGTCTTTTTCTTAGTGATGACTTAGCGTGCGATCATCTGGCGCAACTCGAATGTGTGCCGTCCGTGATCTCACATAACAATGTTAATCCACCGATCGCGATCCCGAGGAGTAAAAATAAACAGGAAGGTTTCCCAACTTAGACTCGTTTAATGGCCATCGTAAAGATTGTTGCAACAAAATAGAAATACGAGCGATAAAACACGCGTTTAATGGCTTTTCACTTCTCTCGTGAAAGTGAGCGAGATCGGTTGTCATTCCGCAGGTGGTTCACTCGGGCGCGGCCATTAAACGGAGCTAAATTTATGTGAAATCTTTCGCGCCACTTAACGAACGTTTCATTCAAGTCACTCGCGATTCTAAGAACTCTAACTGAAGCGATCAAGGGAAAGGAGAACTCAGCTAAAGGAGAATCGAATTCTCCAGTGACTAATTCATTTCGTAAACACGATTCTTCGCTAGTTGAACGAGTTGTCTCAATTTTTCATCTTCAGAATTTCTTGTTAATTTATTTTTGGAAGAAAACGAATCGCAGATAAGTTTAAATCAAGAGAAGTTCTCGATGAATGTCAGTCGGGAGCTTCAGCTGTTACGAATATTTCTCCGAAGCGACACTCACATCAAGTGACATCGAACGGCTCGAATCAAATGTGTTTTCTTCAGGAGGGGAATCGTATTCGTGCTCATCACTTAAAATCGAATAAAATTCGTGAGATTGTACCAACTTGGTCGTCATTTGTAGGTGTCATTGCAACCAGCACCTATTTGTAGCACTTTGAAAATAAAAAGCCGAGACAGTTCACTATGCACACAAAGCAGACAATGGATCCTTACTTTCAAGTTGAAAGTTTCAATCCTTAGCTTCAGTTTAACCCTCATCGATCGTCACTCGTATGAAACATGAAAGTTTTAAGCTGGACTCGTGAGCAATCGTTGGCAATCATCTCAAAACAACCTTCTCGGAAAACGTTCGGCTGCTTCCATTTGACCCCACAGACGCCTTATCACCTTGTTTTAATATGCCACGCAGAATCTCAAAATAAACACGAATCGTAATTAAATCTCTCTGGTCGTTGACGGCGAGTTGATATTGGTCAAGCGGGCGTTGAGGCGGTGGCAATAAAAATAAGTGATAAAATTAGAATTGTTTTGTAAACAAGGAGCTCACTTTCGATGTTAATTAAATTTTAATGGGAAAGCGATTTGGGGAAGGAAAAAAAGTCCACTCGACAATGATTTACAGTCGAGTGTGCGAGCTTCGGGGATTTTTTAACTGTTTACAAATAAGTCTTACGTTGTTTGGTAAACAGTTTGCTTTATTGTGGCAGCATAGACAGAGAGAATGACGTTCGGTGGATCTTCACATATCGTGTGAACTCGTGCAGAAGTTTGACAAACTTTTCTATAGATGAGAGACTCAATTTGTATTCTCCAGCTCCTATCAATCATCAAACTAGAACTCAACTCGTGCTGTATTGCTCAGGTTAATTGATACTTCATGAAGTTTTAAATATTATGTAGCCGAGATTTGTTGATGTTCAATTACGAAAGCAACGTGAAAGATGAGAAAATATCTCCCTTCTTGCCAGTGGCGATATTCACGATCTCGATTTCCACTAAATCGAGTTTGTCAGAGCACGAGATCTCAGTTACGAGCGTCGTCGACTCGAGGCGCTAACTCGATACTCCAGCCGTTTATTTTTCAAATAAATGAAAATGCTTGAAAATATTGAGAGTGAGTCAAGTGCTGTTGAAAAACATAAATCAAATACATTGCTGAAATCGTTTTTTAAACGAAACTGCGAGTGTTCTGAACATTGTGCAGTTTCAACTTTCGAAAACCTTTTCCACCAAGAACAAGTAATTTTTGATAAAAAAAAAAGTTCAATTTGTGCGGATGTTGAACCAACTAACGATGTTTTCTCGATGTCAAAACGTCATGAACTTTGCGATTCTTCAAGCTCCTTGAAATCTCCAGTAGAAAAACGACGGTCGAGATAAACCAACCCAACAAAGCTAGCTGAAAAGCTCCAAGAAGATCCTTCACAATCATCTGCTTTGGTCCTCTTTTCTCGTCTCGTCGCTTGACGTTCTGAAGTCGGCGGTCTGTCCAGTAGCTGACTAAACCGCCAGATATCAAAGCCCTAAGCTTATCGTTGAACGGGTCGACTAGATATGAGTCTTTCTGGAAATGCACAACAACTGGCATCTTAGCGATGATTTCATCGAGAAGCTTATAGCAATTTTTATTTTTACGGAACCGAAACTCGTTGTCGAACGTTGTGACCACTCCGCCTTTGAATGAATTGTCGAGAGTTTTGTCGGAAAATTTTATAATGTCGACTGTATCGGGCAAAACGATTTTACGCCTGTGGGTGACAAAATTTCAAATAAATTATATGGTGAAGAGGCTCGCTTACTTTATTGGATACTTGATGATGTCATCTCCAAGAGCGGTGTCTAAGTTTGACAGCAAATACAAATCAAACTGTCGCTCAATCATCTCCTCGATTGTCCTTACAATTTTCTTGTTATCTCCAGATTGCAAGAAATTAAACATTTTCGATTGATAAACTGTTCGCATGACCAGACAAAATACCATAAAGCTCATAATGAGAATCCTTGCCGAGCTTACTGTCGGAAGCTTTTTGATAGAGACTCCGAACTTTATCATCAGCAGATTGTGATACGGAAAATACATTTTGACTTTGAAATATTTCAGAGCGAATATGAAGACACAAGCGGCGACCACTACGATGGAGAAAGCAGTCCAAACGATTGTGGAGAAAGGCCGATAGAGATTCTCGAATGGAGTAAACGGCGCTCCCGAGGGTATAATAACGACAACAGTATTAGAAGAGTAAGAATCGCTAATGTCTAAGAAACGCAACCGCGTGTAACTGACAAAAAATCCCATTATAAAGTCCGCTTTGCCACGATATAAATCTTCGATAACTCCAGTCGCGGTGCCATTTTCAAATATATCGCCCCAGTCATTAGTGTCCAAGCTGTGATTAATTTTCACAGAAAAGTTCAGAGAGCTCGCGATCGCTTTAAGGATTTTAATCTCGCTTCCCTTGTAGTCGATCGATCCATTGTCGTAAACAACCTGCTCGATCTGACCATAGATTTTGTGCGTGGAAAGCCTTAAAGAACAGTTTTGAAAATTCTTTAACTTTCTGGGATAAAACTTCCGACTCTTCCAAGCATTGTCGATAAATTGGTTGATGAGAATTGGTCTCATGTCATGGCAGCCGTCTTCATGAAATGGAAAAAACGTCGACAAATCCAACGAGCTGTTTCCATTTCTTGTGAGAACATTGACGTTGGAGAACGAAAGCTTCCACATGGTATCGAAGATTGCGCTCATGTTGGCGGCAATTTCGGTTAACACAACTAAGTAGAAACCTCTGATATCACAATACTTTGGATTGAAGTTCTTCACAAAGCTTTCGGCATTATCGAATATAAACACTCCAAGATTCTTATGCGTTTCTTTTTTATGTTCAGTCATTTTCCCTCTGTTCAAGGTGACACTCAAGCTCCAGTTGCTCCATATTTTGTTTAGGAACAATCCCAAGCGAAAGCTGTTCGTTTCGTGCCAAACATTGACGTGACAGAACGTGTTGCTGTCAAAGCTGTTAATGATTGAACTTGTAGCTGATTCGAATGTTTGCGAATTTACTTGAGTAGCGAAAAACGATGAAACCAGGACGATGATTAAAGCTCCCGGAACTTTCACATTATGAGAAGCTTTCACAATCATGTTTGCCACTCGCTACAGGATAACTGGTGTCAAAAAGATTGGGCGAAGCACTCGTGGTTGATTTCTGATCAATCGAATCGTTCTACGACTCGTTCAGTATAGTGCAAAGTTTGGATTAGTGGTTTACTCGGTATTCTCGTCAATCATCCTGGAACTTTCAACTTAAAGTGAATTATTGATGAATCAGAAAACTGAGAAGATTGTAATTGTCTCTTGTTTGTAGTTCTGAACTTTTCTACATTTTATCAAATGGTTAGAAACGTCGTCGAAGCTTTTCATATTCTCTTTGCTTGTTATTTCGGAATAACTGGCTTTTACGTACCTTTTAAAATATTTTTCAAATCTGTTCGTAACTTTGTATCGATGCTGCTCAACAAGTCATTGTGATCAGTCCTTAATCACAAGGCAATACGTTGCAGCTAATGTAAAGCGAAAAAACGAATCAATCTTGTAATGTGCCCTCTCATTAGTCATAAACTATAAACGGATACTTAAATCTCAACGTCGGGCTAATAATTTGTGCAATCGCTTTGTCTATCATGTGTATGATTTTTCTGAGAATCTTCATCTACATCATCATGATGTCATTATGTCTGAAGTGCAGGTTCATATTTGAGAAGTTCAATGTCGCCTGGAAAATTTCCAGTCGTTTGCGACTCGCAGCCTTTAACTTTCCTTCACGTACAAAGGGAGTAATCTTTTATGCATTTGCAAAGTACATCAAGAATGTAGACCACAACCGCGACATTCTTGCTGTCTTTTATGCAGCGTTTTCATGTCAGTTTGCTTCAGTTTCTCGTTGAGGATGGCAAAGCTTTTGCGGTTGCTGAAATCGTTCACATTTCGCGGTGAAGAAGCAGAACTTTCTTTCGATAGTTTCACAAAGTTCTCGTTCATGACTCTTGAAAAATTCTGCATGAACCTAAAACCATTGAGTGAAAGTGCAAATCGAAGGGAAAAGTTTGTGTTCCGTGCGAGAGAAATTTACTTCAAGACGTGCATCGTTGGGCTGTTCGTCTCCGTGTTTTCTTTATCTGCTCACGCACTGTACGATGCTGCAGATTTTGCTGAATGCCTGAGTGACGTCAGAAATGTTCTGATAACGATTCTGGCTGCGATAATTGGTTCCGTCACTCTTCTTTGGAAAAATGAACTGCTCGAGTTTTGTGACGACCTGAAATCGTTCTACGAGTGTCGAGCCGTAGCCCACCCAACTCATGATGCTCAGCCCTACATGAGGCCATTTCTTCAGTTCGCAAGGCTTTATTACATCGGTTTCTTGGCGGCAGGTCTAACCCCACTTACGGTCATCATTTCATACATCGCAACCGGTAAAATGTTCTTGACCGTTCACTTCTGGCTACCCTTCGATGAGCATCAGAAGGAAACGTTTCCAATCGCGTTGGCACTGAACTTGTGGATTGCCTGGTCGGTTTGTGTTTGGTATATTGGGTCAGACTTGCTGACATTCGCTGGGACAACAGTGATTCTGATGGAGTTCGACTTCTTGGCTGAAGATATAGCAAAACTTAAAGATGTTCAAGATTCTTGGGAAAAACAGGAACGCTTGAAAAATCTCATCAGTCGTCACAACAAGTTGAACGAATTCTCGGGCCGGCTGCAAGATCTTTTTGGGTTCTTGTACTTCACCATCTTCTTGGTTTATTCGCTGATCTTGTGCATCTCCGTCTACTTGATCTCGACGCAGGAAATCGACTTGCTGTATTTCCCGTTCAATGTCGCATACGTGTTGATGCCATTCTGGCGAATTTTCCTGTTCTGCTTTTTCGGTGAAAAGCTCATCACTTCGAGTCTCTCCATTGCCGACGCAGCTTACGATTCAGGCTGGGAGAGCTTCGAAGACACGAAGACTAAGAAGGCAATCTTACTGGTAATGACACGAGCTCAAGAACCCAACCGACTCACTGGATTGAACTTCTACGACAATTCGCACGAGACATACAGCTGGGTAAGTTTGAGTCTAAATATACGAAAAATATTCAAATCGTGTTTCCATTATCTCTTTAACAGATTCTCTCAACAACTTGGTCCTACTTGAGTGTTTTGCAGAATCTCAAACCTTAAAAACGAGCTTTAAAATGTTCTTCAGCCTTCGATTATTTTCTAAATGTTTTCTTATCTTTACTTCAAAGCAATGCACCTCAGTCTTATTTGAAATGTTTCCTATATTAAATCTTCGATCGATCTACTTGGTTCGCTCTAAACTTCTAAAAAACCAAATTCATAGCTATGAAGCTTCAATTTCATGTAAAGCTTTTGATGTGGAACAAAAATTATTAAAGTTTGGAGTCTAGCTGATCGACTCGTAGCATATGCAGGATTTTGATAATCAAAAACTGATTTTGAAAATATTGAATAACAAGAATTTGTGAACAGAGAAGATTGAGCTTGAGCTCATTTCAATTTCTAATGTTCAGATTTACAAGAAGCCTTGGTTTAGGAGCGCGACTTACCCGCTGACAAGGTGGAACGGTCAGCTGACTCTACTCGTGCTAAGCATTAAGGGAGTAAAACCCCGAAGGGTGCCAGCTAGGAACTCCATTCAATTGGAATCGGCATTGGTTCATTTTTTTAAATCTAAAGATTATCAACTGTTTTCGCTTTCACGTGTTTCATATTGTTATGCCGGTGTTGGATAAGTAGCCAAAGTTTTAGCACATGTTGGACGCTGTTGCTTGTAGTTGGTTGAAACTTAGAAACCCAACTGTCTTATCGTCACCATGCAGCCTCATGAGAATGTCTTCGTGGACATCATTCATGACACAATAAAATCTAAAAAAAACTGAAACTGAATTTATTTTTTAGCTGCAACTGTCGTTTCTTTCTGCTCCCAGACTTGATGTTTCCAGACAAATAACAAAATTCTGTTTTGCTCTCGCGTGAGCTTTATTTGAATTACCTTTGTACCTATGTTGTTGATTCATTTGCCATGCGTCTTCAACCCGATTCATTTCACAATTTAAAAGTCAATGAACACTTTTCGATTTCTTTTTGCTACGTGATTCTCTTGCTAATTACCATTAGAACTGTGTCGGCCGCAAGTTATGTCAAACGTCGTCAACTTGTAATGAGGCGTTGACTGTCGATAGAAGTTTCTGATTGAAATTCTGAGTGTGACGTTAAGTGCTATTGAGCCAGTCGCGTCAGTCTCTTTTACATTTTCACTTTCTCGATCGGCGGTTTTAATTGCTTTTAGTTTGTGCATTGAGAAGGTTGTGGAATCGCGTGGCTCCCGAAATAATTTCAAACTTCAGAGCGGAACAAAATGTTGAAAGTGCTAATTCTACAGGTCGTCGTTCTCGTCGGATCGTCTCGCGGGTAGTTGAAAATCAATCAATCGAGGATTTAGAATGAGTTGCTAATTTTTTTGTTCAGGTACTTGACAGAGTCTCAATGGTTTTGCCGGAACGACATCGACTGCCTTCCTTGGAAGAACTCGCTTAATAACAAAGTAGAGAACATCTATGAGAATCAGAACATCTGTAGACTTTTGTGCGGTAAGTTTGGCGGTTTGTGGCCGCAACCGACAGAAGCGTGCGCGTTAGGAAAGTCCATTGTTAATGTGAACATCGATTTGATTCGGTGAGTGCTTGTTAATTTGACCAGGCTTCGTTCAACAACGACGTCGTGATTTTCCTATTCCGTCGTTGTTGAACGAAACCCAATAAAAGCTTCATGTGCTAATCCTCTTATCAAAACAGCTTCGAATATCCCGAGTATGAAGTAGAAATGCGACAACATCTTGAACAGCTAACGTTCTTGTTTTTAAAAAATTTAAATGACGAGTGTGGCGGTGAATGTAACGCGCCAAATGAGATGGAAATGTTTGTTCGGATAAAAATTAATTCACCAAGTCTGAAACTCTTCTCTGGCACCGACGAATCGTATCGTCTCAACGTTTCAACAAGCTCTTCGCATGTTATGGCATTGATTAATGCTGAAACGGCTTTTGGTGCTCGACATGGGCTAGAGACATTGAGCCAATTAATGGTGAAGCGAGTTGATAGCGTGAAGAGGAACGGCCTTGCCATCGTTTCCAGCGCAATCGTGGCGGATAAGCCAGTTTATCAGGTGTGTCTAATGAAATAAACTAAATATACTATCAAGTGTGTCTAATCAAACAATCAGCATCGAGGGCTTTTACTCGACAGCGCTCGACATTTCATTCCCGTTGCTACGATCTTAGGAATTCTTGATGGCATGGGCATCAACAAGCTGAATGTTTTCCACTGGCACATCACCGACTCGCAGAGCTTTCCCATGGAATCGAAACGACTCCCGCAAATGAATCTTTACGGAGCTTATTCAGAAGAGAAAGTTTATCGAACTACCGAGATTGAATCCATCGTTAAGTACGCAAAGTATCGAGGAATCAGAGTGATATTTGAACTGGATGCGCCGGCACACGCTGGTCATGTATGGAGAAAAATCAACATAATTTCTTCACAGACAAATGAAACTATTTTTGTTTTAGGGTTTCGATTGGGGTCCAGATATGGGACTCGGAAATCTTGCAGTCTGCGTTGACAATCAGCCTTGGCGAAAGAAGTGCATCCAACCAAATTGTGGTCAACTCAATCCAGCAAACCCAAATCTCTATTCGGTTCTAAGAGATCTTTATCAGGACATTAACGATTTCAAGGAAGCTGACGAGATTGTTCATCTCGGTGGAGACGAAGTGTTTATGAACTGCTGGAATACCACAGAAGAAATCACCGATTACATGAAAACCCGGAACTACGATAGATCGCCTCGCGGTTTCCTTCAGCTCTGGTCCGAGTTCCAATCGAAAGCTCTGGATGTTTGGGATGGGGTGACCGGCAATCGCAATGACTCAATTGTACTCTGGTCGAGTGAACTCACGTCCGTGGAGCACATCGAAGAGTTCTTACCAAAAGAACGCTACATAGTTCAAACGTGGGTCCCCGACACCGTCGACATCCCTAAGCAGCTTATGAAGAAAGGCTACCGCATCATCATGTCAACCAAAAACGCTTGGTACTTCGATCACGGGTTCTGGGGCGTCACGAAATATTACGGCTGGAAAACAGTTTACAACAACCGCCTTCCCAGAGATCCTCTCGTGCTTGGCGGCGAAGCGTGTATGTGGAGCGAATTCTGTGACGAAAACTCGGTTGAGGTAAAAATTTGGCCTCGACTCAACGCAGTTGCCGAGAGATTGTGGAGCGATCCAAAGAACGACATCAAAACTGTTGAATCGAGATTTAACCGACAACGTGAGCGTCTGATTTCGAAAGGGATTCCCGTCGACGCAGTAATAACTGAGTTCTGCAGCCTGTATGAAGGTGAATGCAGATGAGCCTTTGATGATTTAAAGATGTCGAATAAGTAAGAAACAATAAAGAAAAACTTTCAACTTGATTGAGCTAAAATTTCATTTTCTATCTACGATATCTCACAAGACATTTTGAACAAGAAGTTAAAATCTTATCTAATAAAGATTGTGTAGAAAAATTCCTTGTGACCAGACGTGCCCACACTGAATGCTGAACACTTAACAACGAGTCAATAAACTTTGGTTCATAAAGCTTTTGTTTGGTTTGTTTCTTATTTGCTCTTTTGGCTTTCGGCTGTGGTCCAGTAGACTTTTGGCACTGGGCTGTCAGCGAACGGCCAGACGAGCGTCATCAGCCAGTTCTTCCCGAAGATCAGTTTCATGTTAGCTGCGAGTCCCATGTCGTATGCGCCTTTGTTCTTCTCATGAGTCAATGCATTCTTGACGATCAGCTGGCCGTGAAAGACCAGGAGAACTCCGGAAATTGCAGCGCCAATAATGATCAACATGTAGTAAAGCAGGTTGAGCTCATTGGCCGACCCGAAGAAAGCGGTGAACATCGGGAGTGCCATCTTAACTGCCGTCATCCACACGGCGTAGATACTTTTGTTGATGACCCAGATGTAGTAGGAGTTATAGACGAAAGCGTAAGTCGTTCCGATGAAAAAATAAACCAGGAACACCAAGAAATGTCGATGGTTCCTCAAGCCAACACAGTTTGCTGCGAACATGCAGTGATGGTCACGTTTCAAAATACACACGCCGCACACATCGCAATGCCAAGAGCGTGGGGGAACGACGAGCTCGCACTTCTCACACAAGTTCCACTCTCTAGCTGTCGGGTCGGACTTGAAGCGCGAGACAGTCATCAGCTGATCCGAGGCGAACACAGACGAGTCGATGAGGATAATACTCAAAAGGTTTCCGATAATGTTGAAAACGAGGAATGTGGCACAGATGAGGTTGAAGTAGAAGAGCCAGGAATCGCCGTGAATCGTGGCAAAGATTGTCTAAAAATTATTTTCTTTCATCATTTTTAATTTTCATGAGAAAGTTTAATGCACTTGCCTGAACTTCGTAGAAGAAAATGACAGGAATGATACAGAACAAGAACAAGGAACATGCGATGTCCTGCTTCGATTTAGGTAGAATCGACTTTCGGAGGTTCATCGTTCGTTTGGCTTTTCCCATTTGGCTTTTCGCTGATGAATAATAAATAAAAACACGACACGCAAGATTTTTGTTTTGCTGTTTTTCCTGACGAACTCCAGTGCAGCGACTTTCCCTGCGGTTCGAATCGGAAAATCCGTTAATATCTCGGCGAGGAAAAGTCTTGGGAAACTGGATAAACATTTTTGGTTTTAGTATTTAAGAAAATCATTTTATTCCAAAAAAACTTTTTTTAAAATCCTCAAGTTTCTTTATAATTCAAAATCGTCTATAGAGTCGAGCATCAAGTTCTTCATACGATTCTCAAGGTTGTTGCCCGCTTCCTTCTTTCTCGCGCCCTTTTCTCGCATCGCTTTCTCTTCCTTGTCCAACGCTCGCCGTCTCAAAACCTTGCTGTCTTCTGGTGAAATGTCATTGTCGTCGTCGCTGATCTCCATAACTTCAGTTTCGTCGCTCTCAACCTTTGTCGGTTTCAGCGGCTTTTGAGCTGCCAGCATCGATCCAATGAAATCTTTACTCAGCAACCGCATTGGAGGCATCGCATGAGACGACAGATTGATTATCTGTGAACGAGACGAGAAAAGCTTTTATTGCTTGCTCCACGTGAAGTCAAATGCAAGTCGATGCATGTTGGTGGCGGGTTAACGCATGGAATGCAACATGAACTTATCACGACATGTTTCAATGCCAAACAAAGCACTCCAGCGATGAGGGGAAGTTGTGCAATCCACCTTGACTCTAATGCGACAAGTGGCTTAGTAGAAATCGCTTCGGCTAATCTGATTGACTAATCTCTGTTCTCATCTCAGCTAACTCAATCAAAAGCGAAAGTGCAACGGCAAACATCCTCTCATTGTCAATGCCCTTCTGCTCATTCATCATTTATAATGAGAACCTGTTGGCGTGACAATTGCTGATGAAAAACTTGAGCTTTCATGAACCCTCAAACTCGTCCTAAGCAATGTGGGCGACATCAACAACCTTTACGCATTTGTTTCTTTGATGGCATTCTTTCTACCCTCGATGAAAAGATTACGAAACATTTTACCCAAAAAGATTTTGCCGGAAGGAAGAAAATGTTATTGACATCAACGTATCAATTTAAAAGAGTTTTTTTTTTCAAGCTTTCTTCATCGTAATCCGTGCGAAATCAATATTCAATTTCTCAGATTTCAATTTGCTCCCGAAATAAATTGTAACATAATTTCTTTATCACTCTGGAAGTCGATAAGAAGCATTTGCCGTCTGATAAAACCCAAGGCATGAGACCGAAATTTAGATAACGCCGCGACTTCCACTGGAAGAAGCCGAATAAATATCAAAGCGTAAGTGGAAAGAATCACCAGCGATGGATGTGTCAGTGAAGTGTTTGAAGGTCTCCAAGCTGTTTCATCGCTGAACTATGCTGGTATAAATACATGGAGCGGTTACATGGATACAAAAGAAACTAAGATTTCGGCTGTAAACACGATCGTGTGTGTACGCGATCGTTTTCATTGATGTTCGCTGCAGTCGAGCTTTGTATTGAAGTGGACGCGTAGAGCGACAAGAAAACTAAATTTGTTCTCGTAAAAGTAATTGTTTTGCATGATCTAATCGGTCATTGGACCTCGAAGAGGTTCTTGAGGGACAAATCGAAACGATAAAGTATTCTAGTCAACATCGAGCGTGAATATCCCGTTCCAATCTCCGCATGAGAGCTTAAATTGATAAAGAAAATTCTGACTCGAGTCGCGAATAAATATTCGAACAATTTTCTGTGTTTCGTAACTTCGAATGAACACGATGATGAAGCGAGCAGTTTTCTCGTTCCTCGAAGTTAGCAAATTGCCAGTGACAGCATCGAGGACCTTAAGAACAGAGAAGCTACCAAGCCAGTAAGTGTTCTTGGCAAGTTGATGAGCTAATCTCCACAATCTTCTTCTTTCAGACAAACTCCCGAAGACTCAAAGATCATCTCGCGGTTCCGCGTCAACTGGAATCTAATGAAATTCACTCCCGAATACTTAGAGCAGTCGAAGTTCAAAGACTCGATAAAGTCGCAGGCGTTCGACATTGTAGCCGGCAGAATAAAAACCAAGTGGTGGCTTCGCTTTTGCCCCAATGGCGATTACAAAGAGAAAATGTTCGCTATATATCTGATGAAGCAAGAAGAAACGTCGCAGAACTACGATATCAACTGCCGCTTCAGCTTGATGAACGGCGATCAAGAGCTTCACTTCTACGAGATGCGAACACTGAGAGCAGCGGAAATCGAGGTAAACTCTGGCCGAGGCGTTGGGGAGTTCATGACGCACGAGGAATTTCTCCAGCGTTGGGATGAGTTCGTGAAAGGATCTGAGATGCGTATTAGGGCAGATGTTAAACTTACGGCGCCCATCACTGAAGGTGAACTTTACTTAAACCATTGGCTATCGAAATGAATGTGCAACGACGATATAAATAAAATATTTCCTAAACGAAAGTTGTTTTCAAAGCTTTGAAGCTCGAACTCCCCGCGGAGATTATCCGTCATAACGAAGCAAGAATATCGCGAGTAAGAAGCTCGACGTAAACATCAAAAGCACAAGCGAGTCTGGAGAGAAATTCTATAAATTCTCGGCTCGTCTGAAATTCGTCTCATTCGTTTTCAAGTTGTCTTGATAACGAGTTGAAGAAAAAGTTTGTATTTAGCGCGGCAGTGCTCAGCTGAAGTGGAAAAACATGAAGCTTTTCGGAGTTTTTGTCGTGATTGCTTTGGCCATCTTGAGCCTTAGCCAGAGCGAAGCTTGGCCCGTGTCAAACCCCGAAATGTTAACAGTGAGTTTAGGAAGAAATTCGATGGTTGTCAGAGCAAGTCAGAGCTTATCCTCTAATTAAAAACTTAATCGAAGCTTCCGAGCAGTGAAACATTTAATCGCAAAATGTTGAAAAGTTTCTATAAATAAATCTGAAACTTTATGTCTAAGAAAAACGCGACAGCGAATGGATCAAAACAAATTAAGCTCGAGTGACACAAAAGATCATAAATCATGATGTAACCATCAGTCATTCACGCATGTCGCGGTACTTGATTCGATTAAGCCACCAAAGTGCTCTGGACTTGTCTGACCTCCGAAAAAGTTTCCATGCCAAGCTAATAACGCGAGCTTCTCTCGACAGGCTCTGAACCTGCAGAAGATTCCGCAGTTCCACTGCTTGCGCTACTTCAAGCACGACGTCCATTTATTGAGACGTTGCCGCAATATTCGCTTGCTCAGGCGACCACCGATGGAACAACCCGAAGAGGAAAACTAAAAGCTAAACGAACTGCAGCGAGCTATCAGAGACTTAAAGCGTTTTAGCCAGCAACAAATTTCCCCATTTTCGATGTCATTTTGTGTCAAATATCCGGCGATCAAAATTCTTTTCTTGATGATTAATAAATGTTTGTTATCAATTGCACAACTTACGTCTTTGACTGCTCCGCTACTACTGACGGTGATACGTTTGGTCATTCCGTTGGAGTCTTTCATCGTCTCATCTGTGATTTTCTGTGCAATCATCGCGGCGAACGGCGTGTTCGTGGTGAAGCCGTTAGTCAGATCCATGAAGGGCGCAGCGTCACCGTAATCTTCCTCGCCTGGTAACTTCAAGCAGCAGATTTCTTGCTTTTGATTTAGGAACAAGAGCTGCGAAGTCGCTTGCCAATTTACGTTCACAGATTGGGCTCGAGGATTTTCCCGCGGCACCCAAACAGCTCCGTAGATGTCTGGCACGTTTTTCTGGTGATGGATTGTGAGCGCTGGGCTTGGATGGAAGACGAACAGCTCATTGTACTTTGTGAAGACGGCGACGAGATTTGTTAATGGATCCAGCGTAATAAACTTCGTATGGAGCTTAAACGAGCCTTGCAGCTTGAGAGTAAGAAGGTTCCATATAAGAACTCGGTCTGGTGTTGTCACAACTACGAGATGAGAGTTCTCTTCTGAGCAGAACACGACGTTTGTGACCTTCGTCAACGTTTTGACTGGCAAAAACTTTTCCGACTCCAATTTTTTAGCTCTCAATTTTTCCAGCTGCTTCTCTTCAACTTTGTGCGTCAACAACTTCCTCAAAGTCACTGCTTTTCGATTCCTCTTCGACGTCAAACTGTTCCACATCCTGAAGCGCCAGTGGAGCTTGAACTTATCTTCGCTTTTCACCTGATTGATTTTGAAGTAAAGACTTTTGAACAGTTCATGATTTTCCAGGCTCGTTCGAGTTATGAAATCTGTGAGTTCCTTCTCGACGCGGCTACTAATCTTGTAGTAGATGTTAAGTTTGTGAAGGATCTCGATTTTCTGATTGAAGCTGAGATCAGGAATTGCGATAACTTTCTTGAAAATCGTCTCCTTGTCAGCTTTGCTCAGCTCCTTTGGCTTGACTACTTTCATGTTCTTCTGTGTAAAATATCTCTCCTTCTTCTCCTTTGAAATTGTTTGAACAAGTGATTCGCCGCCTTCTCCTTTTATCGCCGCTGCCATAAGCTCGAGAGTTTTTCTTCTGTTCTCAATCGTACTGGTGACGACTTTCGATTTCCTCGATGGCTTTTCTGGCAGAGTTAAGATTACTCTGTTGGTTGAACCATCGAGAGCTGCCGGCGCACTCAGCGAGCACTTCAACTGGAATCGAAGCGTATCCCACACACACAATACGTTGCCGAATGCAGCAGCGATAAGCGATGAGTCTTGCGAGAATCCCAAGTGTCTGACTGGAAGGTTTTTGTAGCTCAACTCTTCGATGCACAGCCAAATACTTTTCGCGCCTTTAACGTTTTCTGCCTTCTCGAGTGACCAAATCTTAATGACGTGGTCAAGTCCTGCTGTGGCACAAATGATGTCATTGAGTTTCTTCTTACTCGAGAACTCCATAGCAACGATCTCCTTCGAATGAGCTTGCTCGATTTGTGTATGAAGTGAGTAGGACTGATTGTTGTCGATGAACCTCCAAAACTTGAGGCGAGAATCCGGCGAGTGAACTTTGTCGTTCCAACTCTCTACAGTCGACATCCAGCCCATTGCAAATGCTACTCGTGTCACTTGAGTGCTGAATATGTTCTGCTTTTTCTCGCGCGGCATCACGTTCCTCATTGAAATGTCTACGTTGAACAGCAGTCTCATTGACCTGGTGGAGAAGAACTGCAAATGTCCTATCCGTCCATTCGTCACGAGGTGATGATTGCGTGGGTTCAACTGGAGGCCGGCAGGATACATTTCCATGTTACCAATGTCGTATCTCGCTGTTCTGGTGAAGTCCTGAATCGATCTCAGCTGATTGAAGTTCGAGTTGATGATCTGAATTGCATTATCGTCAGTCGAGATTGTGATTTTGTCGTGCTTCGGGTCAACGCTGATCTGTTTGATGTCAGCAGGCAAACGTGGAAGAAATCCTTTCGTTATAGACTTGTCTTTGATCTGCCATTTGACCAGCACACATTCGACACCACCAGAGTAAAGGATCGTCCCTGATTGCGAGAACTCGAGGCTCAGAACAATCATGTGATGCCAATGGAGCTCAGCTTTGACTGGCTTCTCGTGGAAGATGTTACGCCAAAGGTGAATCTTTCCTCGCACGTCTCCAGTCGCGACTACTTCTTCCTCGGGATGGCAGACAACAACATTGATGGGATTCACGCTATCATGCACAACGAAGTTGCTGGACGTCTTGTCAATCACGAAGAGCGAAGACTTCTGCGCGGCTACAAAATAGTTTGATCCAGAATAGCCATCGGCGAGACGAATCTTTGCTTCTGTTTCGTTGAGAAACGGAATTTTATAGTTTCGTACAACTTTGCCTTTCGTCAGCTCCACTAAAGACACTTGCGCGTTGTTGTCATCGTCCTTGAAGCAGACGATTCCGTGAGGTTCGCCATCAATCGACGTTGCGACGAATCGAACTACTTGGAAAGACGGAGCCAGCTTCAATTTCTAAAAATATTCAGATGTTAGCTAGGATAACTAGCAGTAGGACAATTGCATAGACTCACCAGCTTGCTGGAGATGACATAAGAGTCCAACTTCCAGCTCAACACTGTTCCGTTTATTGTGCATGCGATAAGTGTTGTCTTGTTCTCTGGGTTCAAGTAAAGCCCGACGATTGATCCGTCCTTGTTGTCGTCAAGGTCTCTGATACATTCGCCGGTCTCAACGCTGAAGAGACGAACCTTGTCGTCCCATACGATGTAAATGATTCTGCGAAGAGATCACAATCAGGTTAGGTCGTCGCAACATGGTAAACAAGTGTTTCGTTTGTTGAATCGAATCACTGGCACTGACAGTTCAGCAACTCGTGTGACTTACTCTCCCTTGGGATCAAAGACGGGCTTGTGATCAACCAAACTTCCGCCGCAAACACATTTTATCGGGAAGTCGTACACCGAATTCGATTTTCCGCTGTTTTCAGCGCTTTGCTTTCGCTCTTTCATGTCACTTTGATTGCTGTAGATGTAGTTCACGTCAAGACACATGATTCGATAACTAACAGCTTTGAATAACCAGCATTTACTGCGATTTTAATTATTCACTCGGAGCGGTCAAAACAGATTTCTTTAAGCTAACTCTCAAACTTTAATCTAACTCTAGATTCAAACTTTGAAATTCCGTTAAAACTAAAATTTGTTGGCTCAGGATTTCAATCAATGAAAAATCAAAATAGCTCAATTTCATGACTAAACGCTTATCAAATATTCATGATCGTGAACCAACCAGATGCACAAAAAATACTTCTGATTGTTATCAATCTCTTATAAAAGAACGAAGCTTTTATTATACCGCTCATAGTTTTGTGGGCAGTCGACGTCGATATGGGAATATTTCAAGAGTACATGCTTCAGAGCTCTTTGCATGGCGCTAAATATGTGGTAGACAGTGATAAGTACTCGCGCTATGAAAGGGTTTTCTGGTTAATTTGCATAATTTTGTCTTGGGTTGGCTCGGTGTTTCTCATCAAAGCGTCACTCGATGCTTTCAATAACAACGCCATCAGTTTCGTTGTGGAGAGCTCGTATCGCGATTGGGAGACGGAGTTTCCCGCGGTCTTTATCTGCGAGAACAAGAACATGGATCGGGTGCAGGAGGCCGCGGACAAAATTTTTGGCGAAGACCACGATTTCACGCTCGAAGAAATTCTCAGCGAAATCGTCTACTTTCGGGGGGAGTCTTACCATACCGTTCACGAGTGCACCGGCGATGAAAATGTAAATGAAAAGTGTCTGCTTGGAAATTATTCGTATTACGCCAACTTCGTCAGAAGCTCTTGCGAGAACTCGCTGTCCGAGTGCTCGTTCAACGGAAAAAGCTTCGACTGCTGTAGTTATTTTCTGCCGATGGAAACCGAAATCGGTCGTTGCTTCGCGCTCAACTCAGCGCAGAGCAAGAAGCCGTCGAACTATGTTCCGTAAGTTGGTTGCAATGCTGGGAACCCCAGCAAAACGTCTGGGTTTCTCATTGGCTTCGATTTTCTAGCTTGAACTTGAAGTCTAGCCGCTTCACTGGACCTGGCAGCTTGAAGATTCGCGTTCAGACTGAAAGTTTCATGTACACGATCGGCTATTACGAAGTCCCAAACCTCGTAACCCCGAAAACTGACATTCTTCAAATTGATCAGTTCATACATTACAAGTGAGTTACCTGAACAATTGAAGGCCAAAAACCTTTCTCGGATATTTTCTAATTTAAATTTTACCTTAGGCGACAACTGACGATTAAAAATGTGGAAAATGACCCTGAAGCCCGCGATGTTAGTGTAAAGCAACGGAACTGCCGTTTTCCTGAAGAAAACTATGTTGAAGTCCATAAGTTCTACAGCTTCTCGGCATGCTCGGTCCAATGCCGCAAGGATGAGCAGATGAAGCTCTGCAGCTGTAACTCGTGAGTTTTGAGATTGATTGACTGTTCCAAACACTTATCGGTCCGCCTTTCGCCGCCCATCGAAGTCATGTGATGCCAAACACTGAGGTAAAAGTGATTTGAATCGCTAGTAATATTCAAGTTTTGATGAACAACCTATCAATCACAGCCGCAAATTCATTGCGACATCAACGGACTTGTCTGTCTCAACGAGCATTACGAAGATTTGTCGATCGTTATCGCGCCGTGGAGCAAAGCGAGAAAGCGTAAAGGAATCGTCTGCGATTGCATGCCGAGCTGTAGCGAAGTCGATATTCTCGTAGTCCATGAGACTCGCGAAAATATCTACGATCCAAACATCGATCCCTATTCAATCGTCGAGGTGTCGCTTGCCAATTTGCCGACCGAGCGCTATAAGCGGAATGTTGTTCGAGGAAAATTGGATCTTGTTGGTAAGACTCACAAACTTATTTGCCCAGGCGACCATTTCGTGATCCCTGGTTTGCTCGAGTTAATTTAAAATAACAATTTTAACGATCCACAGTCTCAATCGGTGGCTCGACAGGTCTGTTCGTTGGCGCCTCTCTCCTTTCCTTCGTCGAAATCATCTATTACTTCACAATTCGTGCTGGCCTTTTCAATTGCGTCAATGTGTTCAAGAGAACCACCAAACTCTCCGATGTGTTTTCGAAGCTGCATCGCTTTTAAAACGTGAAAATATCGACTGCGATTGAGCTGTTTCACTTGTCGACGTATTCCGACGACGTTCATTAAAATACCATCAATCACTATCGGAAGTTATAAAGCGCGTCTTGCGTTCCATGTTGAGGTGAGGTGGAAGTGAGTGGTGGGAGCACTGCGTGTGCAGGTTTTGCAGATCAGCATAGATAAAATATCAACTTGACACACTCAAACTGGTGATATGAGACAAGTGAAATTGCAAGCTCACACCTAACCGTAGCTTTGAAATTCTAACTCAACTTTATCTATGACCGTCTTGCTTTGAATACTCCACAATGCCTTCGCATAAATTTAATGTTATTAACCGTCAAAGCAATGAATTCACTTCTTCTTCGACTGGTTTTACTTTTCATTTCATCGAGACCCGAGAGTTTATTATTTTTTCTTTTTCTACCTTTAAACTCTCGCGAAGAGCCAGACGGCGAGTGAGCTTGCGAGCGACTCGTTGTTTTGCACTATCAGTTTAGTTTAGGCTCGCGACCTCAGTGGATGTAAAGCGTGCAAAAGAGAATAGAAAGAAAATTCGTTTGTTGTTGTTCGCAGTTTGTTTTAGCTGAAAGACACTGGCAAGAGCTCAACGCGCTGAAATTAATTGCATTGCATAATAAGTTTGGCGAACACACGCACGACAAAGCAATTTATGTGAATTATAAGACCACTAGGGGACTTTTCTTCTTGGACCTCCAGACGTTGTTGTAGTAATCAAGTTGTGGATTTAATTCGCGAGAATCGTGCACGAACTTTGAAAGTTCAATTGAAATGTAAGTTTGTTGTGAGAAAATAAAATATTTGACAAGAAGTTTGCGTGTCAGTGGATTGGAAATGAAACAGAAATTTTCACATGGTAAAATCTGTCGAGCTTTGAGATTAAAATCGGAGCTAAGAACGAAAGCTCAACAGGGCAGAGCGATTTCGATTGAGTAGCTGAGTCGAGGAGGAGCAACACGACTTTTTCATAATTTTGTCAGACCAATTTCTCTGTATAAATGACAGAAAAACATGAATAAACTGATCTGGTCTGATAGTTGAAATGGTAGTTGAAAGCTGCGATCGAGATGAATAGAATGAAAGTTCCAGAGAAAAGCAAAGTTTTTCGTAAAAGCTTTTTTGGCTTAGGGCTTGCGATAATGCTTTCCTTTCTCTGCTTGGAAGACTTTCAGTAGACTGAGAAATTCATCGTTCCTTCCTCTCGAGCTTATAGTGAAAGCTTTAGTCTAATGATCACCTCAAGCTTTCTCATGCTACCATTCTAATGCCACATAATCGCAACCCACAAGCAATTTATCTAGTTAATCTCTCTACCGAACCAAGGAAGCTTCGCCAATAAGCTTAAAGCGCTTAAATCAAGTGCGGTTCAATTGAAGAGACTGAAGTTTATTTGTGCCCGCTGATGATCGGCAAACAAACAACTGTTAATGCGATCCATTCGAGGTGGAAAGAGCCTCGGAGCGGAATTTAAAAGACAAAAACGAGCGAACATTAAAGTTGTTAAGGAAATCAGCCGACAATGAGCGGTTGAACTTGAAAAGTTTATTAATCGGCAAAAGTCTTAAAGTGAAGAGAAATGAAATGTTGGAGATGAACGATGACAGTCAATAAATTAAGCAACAGCTTCGCATTTAAGTGAAACCAATTCGAGCTATTTGACATGGCACGAACAATGAGAAGAGACAACGCTGCGCATTCGTTGTACGCGCGTGAATAAATTATTCATTAGCGAGATAAGGAACGTGCTGGGCTTGTCATAAAAATGTTGAAATTACGAGAACTGTCGTCGCCCGTAAAGTTCGTGGATGTGCAGGCTGCTGTTATCAGCGCTACAATCGGGTCGACGAGCGGCCGTGATGATCTTGAAAGCCCTTCAATGTCGAGCACATTAATTTCACTTTTATGCCATGAAATATTCCAGACGATAAGTGAAGCAGACGAGCAGAGATCCACGCGAGATTCGACATTGACTCGAGATGTTGATTCGCATTTTTACGCGTTCAACCTTTCCAAGAAAGCTTTCGAGGCTTTAATGAACGCAATTACGCGTTGCCGTAACGACAAAATCACGTGAAGACCCCGGATGGCGCAAGCGTCGTAATTAATGAATTTAAATGACTGTCAGTAGCTCCACAACATAAGTGGCCACTCGTTCATCTTGCGGAACTAACCAACCGCTGCCAACTCTTCATTTCTCTTGCCATAATGCGTTCGAGCATTTTCCGCGATCGCCTGCGATTACATTCGATTAACTAACGGCGAGATAAATCGGGCAGCAGTGAGATGACTAGTTGAACACGTTGATTACAATTAATGGGGTTTCATCCATCGATGGAACGAGACGAGAGGGAAAACCAGAATGATGTGAAACCAACACCGCGTCTCGTCAATGCTGCACAAACAAATTATGTAACACGTCCGTCCATATGAGAAGCGCGTTC
Source organism: Smittia sp. YW1114-2 (assembly GCA_033064975.1). Classification (NCBI taxonomy): domain Eukaryota; kingdom Metazoa; phylum Arthropoda; class Insecta; order Diptera; family Chironomidae; genus Smittia; species Smittia sp. YW1114-2. The sequence continues at coordinate 14,562,916 of CP093832.1, read as the reverse complement.
TCCTATTGCATACCAATCGACTCTCGTTTCATTTTGCGGAACTGGAAAGCATCTGGCGCTGCATGAACAAGTGGCATAGTGACAGAATGCGCTTCGTTTGATGTAACTTCATTCCATATGCTGCGCTCAAAATTTATTTCGATTGTTGGGCAAATAAACTCTCAGTCCTTCAACTTAATTGCTAGGAGCCCCGCAATCGAAAACTCACGAATTGAATTAAAGAGGCGAGCGGAGCTTGAAGAATTTCATGCAGTTTGCCGCGAGCTTGTCTTTTGTCGGCGACGTGAATTATTGATGCCTAATGATGAGGAATAATTACTGTAATTTGTTGATTGGGAAATGTTTTTAGGAACAAAGTAGAACTCGATGGATTCAGAAACTCTGTCGAAGCTCTCGAGCGTGCAGATTTTGATTAAATTTCGCAGACGATGAATGCCACCCGCTGATCCCACTCGCTTTCATCCGAAGATGCGATGACCAGCTTATTGCTTAAGTGATTTCAAATTACAAGTTTGTTTACTGGCCAGCAGATTGAATTTCGATTCGCTGCAATTCATCATAATTTCGCTAATGTTTAACTTCAACTTGCGAAAGAAGGAAGCGCGCCACAAAAAATCTGAAGCACGAAACAACTGAAATTATCTTCGGCCTTAAGCGCGCGAAGACCGCAACGAGTGCGATCGAAACAAGAAGCAAATTGGGCAGCTTGTAAAATCACGAGGTGGATGTGAAGAAACCGCCTTTTGGAGCGTTGATGATGGTCAGTTTCGAACGAGTCTGTGAACCCGCTGTCACTTGATCATAGATAAAGTTGAAGTAGATTGAAAGAGTGATTTGCATAATTACTGCGATTCAGATGAAATTCAACGAAGCTCAAAGAGGAGATCCTCGAAGAGGAACCTCATTATGCGACGTCTAGATCAATCTTTGTCTCTGGCTGTTCGGTCTATTTATGAAATAAGGTCCGCGCTTGTAAGCAAAACAGGTTGATTGTGAAATATTGATCTCTCTATTCCACGTTTTCTACCTTTCGTTTTCGCTCTCTTCTGGTCAATTGCATCACGGAAATCATACTTTCCGATTGAGAAGGCTTCGAGGGCGATAATTTCTTTGGAAGCGGGCAAAACGTTGACAGCAATTTTCCTCTCGCACAGCACGCGATTCGTTAAGAAGGCGGCAAAGCTGCCTCGGAGGAAAATGCAATAAACAGCAGAAAAATCCGTCAGCGCTCGTTAGCAGCGATGACTCTGAATAATGTTTTAAAGTCATTGGACAAACAAATTGCATTTCACTGATCCAACGAGTTTTTCCACACGAAAAAGTTTGCCTCATCTCGCGATGAAGCTCTGAACGTGAACCAAGCGAGGAACGAGAAATGAAAACTCCAAACGCTGCAGTTGTTGCTATGTTGCTTTAATAAATGAATGCAGTACACTGTGACATAACGCAAATAAACGTTTATTAGCAAAGCCATCGAGACGAAGTAAAAACGCAAACGTGAATTTTATTAAATCGAGAGTTTTGCTCAGTGAATTATCGGAAGTCAGATCAGAAATAAGCGCTCGTTGAGTAGTTTTTGGAGCTTTGATTGTGTCAAGAAGCGATAAATTTCAAGCTATTGAAGTGGTCAACTCGGCTAGAGGAGCTGTTGAGTCTCCGTACCTACCAATAGATTACTGGCGAAATTTGTAGTTTTTATCAGCGATAAGCTACATTATGCTCCGCAGGTGAGACCCTCAATACGAACATTTCGTTTCAACCGACGACGAGAGACGAATAAGGCGCGTGAAAAATTTAACATGAATGTTTGGGAATGCGGGAAATAATATAGTCGAGCATTATGCTCTGAACTCTCGACAGTTTCTTTTGTGAATACTTACGATTTAATCGCACGTTAGACATGAGAAATTACTAACTTGCGACCGCTGATTAAATTTCTTTATTCAATTTTATTTCCGTGAAAAGTTTGTTGCGTTTGTGGTCCAGGAATTTGGCGGGAGCAGCAAGGTTTGTTCGGAAGAAGTAGCTGCTACGAAGTTCGGTAGATATTAGAACGCCAGAGTTTGCGAACTGCGTTTCCACAAGAGTGAACTCGCGATGCTCCGTACACAATGTCGAACAACTGAGCCAACGATGCTGACAAGTTTCTTGCTATTGTGCAAGCATTCTGTATAATGAAAGCATTTTATTGTTATTCGCGTCTGTTTTGTTTTTCACCTGTGAAACATTAGTTGCTATTTCTGTCATATTTGACGAGAATGAAAATAACGTTGCCAAAACTAAAGTAACCTTGAACAACTTCAATCACAGATGGAGTTTGTGAGGTCTGCGAGATATTCCATAGTGATAAACGACTGTGTGGCGAGTCCGTAAAAATAACGGATGATTGAAGATATTGCGGAAGTTCTGCAGGTTATAAACTTGAACCTGATTTGGGTTTCAAAAGAAAAATTGGGAAGTTTTATATGGTGACTAAATTACCTACTAAGTAATATCAAATCAAGTTCTCGCTTTCTTTAGAGAGTTTCTAAAAAACAAATCAACGATTGCAGGAATCTGAAAGCGAAATAACTGAACACTTGACAGTTGTTTTGATTTTTAATAATCGAGCACTTACGAAATATTCAGGTTCAAGGATAAAACTGTTTAAGAATGAATTCATCATACTCTAAATGAATTCATGCTTCAACCTTTGACGATTGGAAAGGAATCTGCGCTCATATTTATCGGCTTTTCCCTGGTCACTTTCCACAAGTTTCTGATCTTCGACTCTTGCATGTTCGGCGTGGTGAAAAGGAATTGCGACCCTGATGTATTCAGTGCTAGCTCAAAACTTTGGAAATGTTTAACGTTCGAGAAAACAGAAATATTGAGCTTCTCGGTTACAATTCCTGTCACAAAAACATCGTCAATCCAAAAGTAAGGAAGCGTTTGCGCTTTATAATATATTTGAATAACAGCATCGGATGAGTAGACGACGGTATTCCCTTGGCAATGAGTCGGATAATTTGTCCCAGGATATTCCTCGACCGGCACAAACCATTTGGAGTTTATGTTTCTCAAGACAGAAGGATTGTAAGTCACAGTGCAGTAAACTAATGGTTTTGTGTGCAGCGGCTTTGATTCTTCTGAAGGTTTCTCGAGATATTCGTACAGCAGAGGCGTGTTGACAAAAACGTCATCATCAGTTTTTAGAAGGAACGGAACGTCAGGGCAGTTGTAACTGAACCACTTCAGAACCATGACGTGCTTGTAAGTCAAATTGCGATAAGCGTCGACGAAGTTTCCTTGAATAATGTCTCCAAACAAATCATTTTCAACGTTAATTTGATACTGCAACTCTTCACTTTCCACAAATCCCATGAAAAAGAGCAACATCGATCGCGGATCTTTGTAACCCCAAGTCTCTCTGATCACCAATCGTTTGTATAAATTCTGCGGTGCTGTGTGAACTGCCACAATTACCGTTGGCTGTCTCACAAGCTCTTTGCAGCTTCTGTGATTTTTGAGGAATTTGAAGTTCATGAGGTCAATCAATTGATAAGGATCATCTTTAATCTTGCCATCTTGTTGTGTTGTATGATGAAAGAAGATGAAGCCTAAAACTGTTAGAACGAAAACTCCAAAAACACGTCGACGTGAAGAAACCGAAGTAGATGCTTTGCGAGCTATCATGACTGAGACACTTTGAAAACTAAGTTGTGATCTTCAAGTTTGCAACTACATTTTTTCTTATCGAACTATGTACTGATGGACTTTTACTTCCGTAGCTTTGTGGAGTTACAACGAACTATAAAGATGTTACGTTGATAACGAAACCATTCGCAAGTACTCGGAAAATGCGAAGAAAATAGTAACGTCATTAATTTATCATGAGTTAGTTATTTACCTGATGATTACGTGATGGTTGCAGATAAAATTGCAGTCGCGGAAGCAAAACTTGGAAACTAGAGTGAGCAAATAATTCGAAGCTCAAAGCCACGTAAATGACATTTGTAATTTCTTCATTCACTTTTATTTCCATGAAGAGTTCGTTCCGTTTACGGTCCAGGAGTTGGGCGGGAGAATGGAGCGGCAAGGTTTGTGCGAAGGAAGTAACTGCCACGAAGTGCGGTCGAGGTTATAACTCCTAAGTTTCCGACTGGCGCGTTGTTGTTGCATTCGTTGCGCAAAAAATGTTCCCAGGTCGTGCACTGAAGAGATGGGAAGATTGGCGACGAAGCGCGGATTGACTCTACCCAGATTGCTGAAGCAAAGAGATGCGAACATGTTTGAGCGATGGTTCCGATGCCTGAAGTGCAGTGAGGTTGAGCCACTCCACCGTTCACGAAAAACTGAACATGTCCGCGGGCTTCATGGTCCCCAAATCCGACGTTTTCGGTGTGAATTGTATCGACAAATCTAGCGTCGCTGGCGCTTAGCCTCCCAGTCAACGGCAGCATAATGCTTTGAATTTGGCCTGGGTCAAGGCCAGTAATTCGCTCAATCATGAAACGATTCTGTGACTGGAGCATCACCTCACGACCTGCGATTCCCCAAACTGTCGACCCGAACGAAAATCCGACCAAGTGAACTCGCGATGCTTCGTAGCCAGAGTTGAACAACCGAACCAACGATGCTGCCAAGTTTTCCCCAATCGTGCAAGCGTTCTGTTCAGTTGTTTCATAGTAACATTTTAAGAAAAACAACTCAAAGTCATTTTGTCTCAACTCACCGGTAAAGTGTTCGTGGTCAAGCTATTGTAATGGACGAGAATGAAGTTGACGTTTCCAAAACTCAAGTAAGCTTCAATGACTTCTATCACAGATTGCGTTTCCGGAGTTTGAGTAAACCCGTAGTGATAAACGACTGTGTTGCGAGTCCGTAAGAATGACGGATGATCGAAGATATTGTGGAAGTTGTGCACGTTATAAACTTGAACCTGATTTGGGCTATAAAAGAAAAATTGTAAGATTTTAAATGATGAACGAACGATGAATGTAACGGAAAAGAAGCGAGAAAGCTTCAGTAGCACTCACGTGATGTAGAAGCTCAAAATGATCTCATCCACCGCATTTTGATTACGGCAGCCAGTTGAGATTTTGACAAAAACTGCAATCAGAAAGAGGCAAACAAAACTTCTGACTCGCACCATGATTTACTGAGGATTGAAACGCGTTGACGTTCACCAGTTTATCAAATCAAGTTCTCGCTTTCCTTCGAGAGTTTCTTAAAAAAGAAATCAACGATTAGATTAGTGGACGGAGAGATTGTAGGGTTTTTATTATTCAAGCACTTAAGATAAACACAAATTATTCAGCGTTTTCATCCGACAACCGTTGATTCAGGCATTAGTTTGAAGGTATTTGAAAAATAATCTGCGCTCTTTTTAATCGCATTTTCTCTGGCCTTCTGCCATAAATTTCTGACCTTCGTCTCTTCAAGGTCAGGCGTTGTGAAAAGGAATTGCGATCCCGATGCATTGAGTGCTACCTCGAATTTACGAAAATGTTTAGCGTTTGAGGAAACTGAAATGTTGAGCTTCTCGGTTACAATTCCTGTCACAAAAACATCGTCAATCCAAAAGTAAGGAAGCGTTTGCGCTTTATAATATATTTGAATAACAGCATCGGATGAGTAGACGACGGTATTCCCTTGGCAATGAGTCGGATAATTTGTCCCAGGATATTCCTCGACCGGTACGAACCATTTGTAATTGATGTCTCTTGAGATAGGTGGTTCGTAAGTCAAAAAACAATAAAGTAATTGTTTTGTATGCATCGGGTTTGATTCCTCTGAAGGTTTCTCGAGATATTCGTACAGCAGAGGCGTGTTGACAAAAACGTCATCATCAGTTTTTAGAAGGAACGGAACGTCAGGGCAGTTGTAACTGAACCACTTCAGAACCATGACGTGCTTGTAAGTCAAATTTCGATAAGCGTCGACGAAGTTTCCTTGAATAATGTCTCCAAACAAATCATTTTCAACGTCAATTTGATACTGCAACTCTTCACTTTCTACAAATCCCATGAAAAAGAGCAACATCGATCGCGGATCTTTGTAGCCCCAAGTCTCCCTGATCACCAATCGTTTGTATAAATTCTGCGGTGCTGTGTGAACTGCCACAATAACCGTCGGCTGTCTCACAAGCTCTTTGCAGCTTCTGTGATTTTTGAGGAATTCGAAGTTCACGAAGTCAATCAATTGAGTAGCGTCGTAGTTGATTTTGGACTTCACTGGTAATGTTGTATTGTAAATTAAGATGAAGCTTAGAACTGTAGAGACAAATAAGAACACAGCCAGAAAATACAAGACACGTCGACACGACGAAAGCGTGAAATATATTTTGTAGGTTTTCATAGCTTAATGACACTTTTCACACTAAATTATTATCTTAAACTTCGTGTTTCGCAGTCGAAAAGTCAGTCACAAGAACATCTGTTTAATTTCAATTTTATACTTTGTTAAGCTCAGTGTTAGCAAAGATGTTTTGTGGTCCCCAAATTGTAGATCTGTATTGACATTTGACTGTCGATTGCGTCTAGAGATATTATGTAAGTTATCTGTAACAGATAGTGAATTTTTGTTTTGCTTGACACAATTTGGGAGCTCGTGAGTAACAACAACTGACAACTGCCAAACTTTACAATTGACAACTGCAGTACTTAACTCTTAACTGACAACAACTGACAACTGTGTAAATCAATCCCTTTGATCATTTTTTAACAATCAAGCGGATGTATACTCGTTAAAAGCACAACACCAGAGCGCAAAGTAGCAAAAATGAAATGCTACGGTTATCAAAAACTTGAAGCTCTAAATATTCAGCCATACGACTTAGATGTTAACCTGTTGCTCAAATTTATTATCGAACAAAAGATTTTCGTGAGAGTCAGTAGACACAGCGAACTAGCAAGAAGCAAAGAGTTTAGCACAAGGCTTTTCTTTATTTCATATATGTAGTTTTGTTCAATCCGTGTCGGACTCTTTGTATAACGCTGGGTAGCCTGAAACTGCGATGCCATGAACTCTTAACAGTACTCGTCCCCATCGATCATTCGAGCGATCGTAATCCATTGGGTAATCGATAACTGGATGAAATGGATCGTCACAGTTGATAATTCGATATCTTGACCTCCAGTCGCCACAACGCCAATGACCGAACGCTCCAAAGCTTTCGTAACTGAAGAAAGTTTCGAGTGAATTTTTGATCGATGTCAAAAATAATTGAATTTCAATTATACACTGAACAGACCTCGGCTTAGCTGGGTAATAAAGGCTCAATCGCAATTGTTCATTGAACGCAGATAAAAGTCCAAACGCGGAAGCACAGCTCGTAAAAGAAAGCGCGAGCAGACAAAATGTTACAACTTGAAACTTCATCTCGTCTGGCTACGATACTCAAATCACTCAAACTGACGATTTTACTCCCGAAAATTTCATTTTAACCCAAAGCGTCAAGCAAACATTTCTTTTGACACCCAGACAGTAAACAACAAACTTCTAAAGAAATTTATTCTACAGGTTTCTCCCAGTCCTCGTCATCGCCCTCGTGGTCATCGTCACACAGACGGCAGCACTTCCATATCACTACCAGTCACCATACGCTCATCGAGCAGTGCTGGAGAATGAAGCACAAGAAGCTTTGTTCCCTAGCTACTTAAGAAACCCTTTCTACAAAACTCCAAGGTAAGCCGAAAGTTCTAATTTGTGCAATCAACTGACATTATGTCCCCGCAGAGTGAGAAACTTTCTCGCACCGTTCAGCGCACTTCACTACGGCGAGACGCCCGTACGCAACCGAATTGCTGACGCTGTTCCTCGGAAAGAGATTTTCAAATTGCTGACACATGCTGGGCTTCTCAAGAGAGAAGATTTCCCTTACGCATAACTTGACGTCGTCATTTGACGCATATCGCAATCGTCTTATGTATGTAAATATAGAAGTTAAGAGCAAACTATAAGAATAAAACTCATCCGCCAATTTGTAACGAGCCGAATGTGTTTACACTCTTCATTAGCACGTGCTCCATCGTTCCACGATCGAGCTGCGCAGACTCCAGCAAACTGCATTCGTCGTCGCTGTTCGTTCCAGATATGAATTTTCATTCAGCTTTGTGAAGCCCTTCTCGTCAGTCTTCTTGAGTCAATTGAACCTCTCGGGCGGAAATTCCTTTCTCTCGCGGTGTGAAAGCAAAGTGGAAAACTTTTCTCTTTCATATTTTATTGAAGGGAAATTTCAGGAAAATCGAGGGAAAACTGAAGAAAACGAAGCGTATGTGGATAAGAACGATTTTGCATTTTCCGATAAGCGTGAAGCCCTACAATCTAGAACTGAGTGTGTATGTGTGCTTGATCGATTTTCCCCATTCAGTGGCATGCTTCTGAAGCCAAATGTAAATTATTTATTCTGCTGCTCCTCTCCGTCTAATTGAAAAACGAGCACACAAGCTCCCTAGAGCAAGGAGAACTTTACAAATCGAGCTCGGCTTGTGTCAATAAAAATTTATTTGAATCACAGGACAAAAGACTGAGCGGAATAAAAATCAAGAAGTCATAAAAATCAATGGTTTCGTGGTCTCTCTCATCTCGGTGGTTTCTATGTTTATGTCGTGTTGTTAAGTTAGTTCATCGAAGGGCGCCTTGAACATTCTCCAACGACCAACGGAGCGGTTTTGTTGCTGTCTAACTGCGGTTGACTGGACTTGAGACGTCAGAAAGCGATTCTAATGAGAGTGGATTGCAGCTTATCGAGCTGTTAAGCTTGTTTGCAGTCAAGTGGATTTATTACGTTATCGACGAAGCCATAAAAACGAAGTTGAGTGCTCCCATAACTCGCAATTTCCCTCCGGCTGTCGGAAAGGCAAATTCGCTAATTTCCTGTCGCATCCGAAAACAAATGGAATTCTCTATTGCCACCAAAACTCATCTCCGAAGTTGTTGAATCAACGCTTAACATTCATTCTAGCTGTGGCATGTAAGAGCGTGAGATTATAGCGATGTGCCATTAAACCCTCGCTTGGGGGCCGATCACGGATTTTCCAACCGCTCGCTCACATCGCGTGACCGCGGGCAGTAAAAGCTCTCACTCGCACTCGGCAGTAAATTACAGATTCAAATATAAGAAGGAACGAAGCTTAAAATGTAAGTAAAGGAACAAAAGCGAAGCTTTGAAATCTATCGCAAACAGAAATTGGTTTTGCACAACATTCATTCACCTTTCATCCTCCCCTTCTGTTCACCCCAAGACCGTCCTGGAAAGTCAAAGCAATTTTATCCACATCAACACCAAATGAAATCAAAACAACGGCGAGGAGTCGAGAATGTCTGTCGTCTTCGCCTTTTTGTGACTTGAAAGTCGATAAAAGAAAACAAACAAAAGGGCCAGAAGGAAGACATTAAGCACACCGCCCTTGTCGCCCCTAATGAAACATCCTGTTGATAACTTCGTTCTCTTTCTTACCTTTTCGTGCTGTGACGAACCGAAATGTTCCATAAAAATAATTTAATATGAACGTTATAAGTGAAAAGTTCCTCCCAAAGCATTCCGGAACATAAGAAAAGTTTTCATAAAGAGTCGTTCCCTGTCGTTTCTTTGAAGTAACCCTCTGCATTCCCTCGAGAAGTATAAAGCTATCTGTACTCCAGACATAAAGCCTGAGTCAAGGCTTTTTTGGTTTCGGACCATTTGAACGTGGTTCAGTCATTCCCGTTTAGTTTTAGAACCAATTCGAGCTTTATTTTCGGATCTTGAGCTCATTTACAGTTCGAGTCAGGCTTAAAAATTCGATCCTGCATCCTCTTTCAAGTTAAAAGTTCCAACAAACCTTAATTTCCCCCTCGTTACGATATGTTGACGTTAAAAGGTTCTTATCAAAAAGTTGTCAAAATGTTTCGACTTCCTTTTCGCTTCGGCGACTCTGCCTCGCTTCGTTCAAAGTCAAATGGCTTTTAGTTTATCCTTAATTGCCTTTTACGTCCCTTTTTGATGTCGTCTACCTCTTGATGGCAATAATCACAAAGAAAGACAAAACCATGAACAAGATCGTCACTCATTAATTACGTGTTAATTGGCGCAAAATTGTCGTTTTCATTCCGCTTTGTGTTGCAGGCTTTTATCGGGTGTGCCGAGTGGCTCGTTCGGTCGATGGGCTTTCGGAGTGATAATTCTGACACATCTGGTAGCGTACAACGAGTGTGGAAGCGTGTGCGCACTTGTTGCAGGGATAATTGCATCGCTAAACGCTCTACTGATGGGTAAGTTACACGTTCGAGTCTCGTATGATTAGCGAAATTGACAAGTGGTGTGAACATTCTCAAGAAAAGAAACAATTCCAGATGTCGAGACAAGAAGATCAAAAATCTTGTTAATTAGTCATGAACATGAAAATTCAACGTTCACTTAACACAGCCTCGTTTTCTGCTCGACAAAACCACAACAGACTTTCTGTCCCTTCTCATCCCAACGCTCCAAAATGTTGTACCAAATCAATAGAACCTCAGTCGGTTTTAATATTCAACAAGCGACTCAGAAAATTCCTATCGAAGCAGAAATTTATTCAGACACTCGAGCACAAAGATAAGAGTCGAGGGCTAATGAAACTACTCAATAAATTGTTGAGATGAACGAGTCTGAATAGAAAACTCGAGAGCCGAGCATAGTCTACTTTGAAGAGATTTAATTACTCAATAAACTCTTGATGGAAGAATCTTAGTCTTTGATATTCAAAACGAAAGTTCATAAATTTTCTATAAAAAGCTCATTCATCTCTTCTCAATCATCTCCTCGAATAAATTGTCTCCTGATTCACGATGAAATCTTCTTGCAGCCCGTCAGAGTAATTTTGCTTTGAGGAATGTTAAGAGCTTTACTTAAAAGCCTTCAAGAGGGAAATGTTGCGCAACTCTACCTTAAAGCGTCGTCATCACTCATCGTGTGGGAGATTTAAATTTTAGGTCCTATCAAGTTTCATGCTATAACAGGCTTCGAGAATTGACGTTAAAAAAGCGAGGCGGTTCTATATTTGCGACATGAAACGGTGAGACAGCGTCGTAAAAACTTAAAGATATCGATCTAAGAAAGCGAACTAAATAACGTAAGTCACCGTCGGTTTCCACGGCGCCAAGTAATGCGAGAGCTTTCTGTTCGAGATTACCCGTTTAACCTTTCAATCTTCATGGGACAAATTAAATTCGAGTAATCCCTAATGTGTGTCTTCAGTTCAGCATCAAGCGAGGGTGGCGCCTGACGAGAAAGTTTGCCATTTCCTCATGGAAGAATTAGAGAAGCACCATCGGATGTGATTCACATGTGTTTTGCTCGAGGTCTGGCTCGAAGCAGAGAATTAATTAAATATTTAAGAGTTTCCAAAAGTTTTCCCTTCCATAACTGAACTTGAAAGGAACATCGAATGAAAAGCTTCCAAGCTTTAAGCAATTACGAAAGTTTTCGTCTGCCGACAAATTGGGTTCCGCCGTAAAATTGCTTTTCTAGCCCTCATTGCAATCAATAAAATGCAAATAAAATTTGATGTAATGAATGGGAAACATTTCTGCTCGAAATCGCTTCCGATTAGCTTTTTATTGCGTTAGAGCTTTTCTTGAGAGTCTTAGGGGAGCGCCAACCCTCGACGTAGATTTGATTACATTTCTCCTTTCATGCTCGCATTCGGAACGCTTTCCGCTTTCGCTGTTCGACGTTGAGTGGATTTTTCATTATGAAAGTTCGTCACAATTGGAAAGTCGACTTTGTCTGAAAAGTTTTGGACTTTGACGAGGCAGTTCACCCTAAAAGTTTTCCTCCTTCCAATCGATGGAAGTCACAGCGAGAACGCTGTTTCGTCTCAGCACATGTTCGATTGACACACGCGATTGAATGGTGAAAGAAAAAAATTGTGCCGAGGTGGAATTTTGATTCAACAAGTTTGATGTTTGATTGATAACAGCTGGGAATGCTCCGGCTGTGCGAAGGCACTTTAGGAATTCGAATTGGGTTGAAAAGGGTCGGAAAAATCGTTTTCGGCGGAAAGCTTTGTTAGACGCCAACAAGTCAAGTGAACGCTGAAAGTCATTAGTGAGCCGACCGCTCATATTTCTCGCCCCTTCAACGCTAATTGTTATTTGCCATCATTTCAGTCCACTGCAAGAGCGGCCTGACTCAACTTCAGATTCCGTATTTGCGTGCCAGCCATCGATTCGATTTTTTATGTCTCTTTCTCGCCCTGTGGATGGAGCTATTGGCTTTAGTTGCTACTTGCGCCGCGATCACTCGGACTATCAGCTTTTGTCTCGATGCAATGTCAGGCGGTCTGGTGAGACTTTACATCCTTGGTAAGCAGTTCAAGAACTCGCCATCGGATAAATATCTAATTACTGAATTAACTTCCATGACGCAATGAAGGTCGAAACTCATCGATAACGGAGCCTTGGCCTGATGTCCTCGGAGTCATCATTGTATTCGTTTTAAGTGGAATGTTCATTCTCGGTCTCGAGAACTCGAGAGTGTTTACCGTGCTGATGATAACTGGAGTGCTAAGTATTTCAGGCCTCCTTGCAGCCGTCACATACATTCGGGGCAACACTGAAACGTGGCTGCATGAGGACTTTTTCCCCAAGGGACTCCCTGGAGTAAGATTAATGATGCGCAATTATGTTTCGTTGTCACTCCATTTGTTTTCACTCTTCATTAGATTCTATCGGCCTCAGCGCTGCTCGTGATTTCATTTCCAAACAATTTGCCAGCGGGCGGTCGCTTTCCAAAAATGAAAGCAGCCTCCTTCTCGACTGTTGTTCTAATATCGTTGTCGTTGATATCGGGATGTTTATCGACTCTGATGCAGATGAGGTATGAGAAGGGTGAATTTGAAATGTCAAAGCTATGGTACAAGAATCCTTTAAAAGGATCGTTCAGCAAAAACGTTAGAAGGTTGAGAAAACAGAACGCTGGTTGACGATGGTTCAAATAAAGCAATTCTCATTTTTAAGACGTAAATGTTGAACGATCTAAGAAGCTTTTCTAAGTTTGTTTAATAAATTTTGAAGGTTTTGAAAGCCCTAGAGCTTTAGCCTTGAACTTTATCGAGCTTATTGATTCTGATGATGATTGATTATGTGTATCTGCATTTAATGCCAACTCTAGCAAAAGCCACGACTACGAAACGGTGCCAATTCTGAGGGTACTCGAATCTAAAGACTTGCACAAACTGATTCCGGCGATTGGATGCTTGTACGTAATTGCGTGCTCCGCTGCTTTGTTAGAAGTTTTCACCGAGGGCTTCCAGATCGTCGTTCGGTTCGCAACTTCGGAGTGGAAGATATTGTTGAAGCAAATCAGCTACGAAAGCAGAGAGAGCGGAAGCCCCGTGTTGGCGGTTTTCGTCAGCGGCAGCTTGGTTGCGATTCTTGCTTTTGCGTGTCCCCTGCAAAATATGACGTTCGTCATCGCTGGCGCTCAACTGATTGCTGGAGTTCTCAGGGCTTTTTACTTCCTTTACTCGCCATTCCGACCTAAGTCGATGAATCCGAAACGTACGCAAAGTGAAACTTTTCGCCTAATGAAAATAATCAATACCTTTTTCAAATAGAAGACTCGTCGCAAGCTTACAGTCGACTGGAAACCGGTAGCAAAGCAGCCAAACCATCGCTTTCGAAGCGAACCAGCATGTGGTTCATGGATAAAGCGCCATCAATCAGCACGCACGGACTCACGAAGTCGATCTCGAAGCTGAATAAGACCGTCGGCAAGGGGGAAATGGAGAAAGAGTGGTTGCTGCTAGGCGAAGCATCGTCGCCTGTCAATCGAGCAAATCAAGATCCGCTCAACGCCGAATCATCGATCTTGAGCGACTCGACGGCCTCGGACATAGAATGCATCGTTAAAGCTGAAAATTCCGAATCAGATTCAGAGGAAGACATTGATTCGATTGTCGAAGAGTTTCAACAAAAAGTAAAAGTATCGACCGCGGGCTTGAAGGAAACAAATTTGAAGGTTCCATCGAATTCCTCTTGGAGATTGTCAATTCTCTGCATTGCGTCGGTTTTCGGCTGCTGCATTGTTGCTGGAACGAGTACGCTGTTTGAGTTGATGATTCCGTTCGCGCTGTCAGTTGCAGGTAAATTGTTTATATTGGAACAGTAATTGCGATGCTGACATTTTTCGCATTCCAGTTATTTTCGTCGTGAGCGTCGTCATGCTGTGGATCCCTCGTTACTCATACTCCCACGACACGCCATCAGTTTTTGCCTGCACCTTCTCATTTCTCTTCAACTCCGTCCTGTTGTCTTCAATGAAACTTGACAGCTGGCTAGCGCTGATCTTTTGGCTCTTATCAGGAACCATACTCGTTATACAATCGCTCATTAAGTGTGACGTTTGGTGTTGCTTGTGCGTCGATTATCCGAGTCATTCCGGTCACTCAACGCTACTAATGGAAGAAACTTTGATTCCCAATGGATCGAGAGGATTGCAAACGGCCACAGCGACGATAAGACTAAAGAATCCGCCGATCGGCTCGTCAGTCATCAACCACGTTCAGTCTCGTAGATGACACATCGATAGCTCCGACTCGGGGAGCGACGAATACGAAGAAGACACCGTTGAAGAATGGACTGAATGAGACAATTAAAGCTCGGCTATTTCAACTTGTGATAATCATGAAGTATAAAAGAATCAAAGTGCTTTCAAAGTAGGTTTGAAGCTTAACTTTCGAGCTCTTGAACGAAGGCGTATGAAGCCAAAAAGTAGAAAGTAGGACAAGGAGGGCAATTAGTTGGGGAGATATCGATGAGTTCCGTTAAGCGAAAGAACTTTTCAGTTGAGATTAGCTTGAGAAGCTTTCATCAATTAATTAGGAATTCCTTATTGAGCCCCCAACGAATAATTATTATTAGAACCAATTGACGGCTTTGCTCAGTCTCTCGAGTCTCCAGACAGACCGTAATCAATTCTTGTCGGAAAATCGATAAATGTGATAAACTTTTTCATGTTCTCGTCGTCGTTTTTGAAACCTCGAACTTGATCCAATTTCTCCATTTTAATCTCGTGCTCTATGTGTACTTCGAATGTTTATTGAAATTAAGTTTCACGTGAGTAAAGCGATGTCAAAATGTATTAATTGAGTTTGATTTTATGGTTCGAGAATGTTCGTAGCTGACGTTTTGGAAGTAAACTCTCCCTTCTCCGTAATCATGAACGTTCCCTACTGGACCCAAACCTCTCTCATCTTCTGAATTCCCTGAACGACATTTGTGGACAGCCTAGTATCGTTATTGATTTATGGATGATGAAAACTTCGTTGATTGCAGATAGCGAACACGTTCGATTACTGTGATTTAGCAATCCTATGTGAGTAATAAATGGAGGAATGCAAATCCGAACCCGCGTTTCTGTAACTTTCAGTCATGCTTAAGGGAGCAATCGAAAGAAAAGCATGAAAATTCGTATCGGAAAGTAAAAGTTTGGTTGAATTCGTTTCTGTTAGATCGAAGCTTGATTGCTTACAAAATGCAAATCAGAAAATTATGAAAATCATTCGAGCGCTTAATGTTTTGACGGGCGTTTGGGTGCAAGTCATGGCGAACAGTGGAGATGAATTGCAGAGATGGAATGCGAGCCAGTCCGGTAGCGATGAAGAATCAATGGAACTGTTTAAGCGCTTCAATTAGCGATCGCTCGTTCTTTGTTGTGCTCGCGCACGATTGGAAGAGGCAAAAAGCATCAAAGACCTTAATCAACGTCAAAACGAAAGTCTCGATGAACAATTTTTTTTCACGCGAATACCTAAAGAGTCAAGATCACTGGAGCAGCAGTTTGAAACGTTTTTGCAGTCGATTTGGTATTTCTGATCCGTGAGAAGCTTAATTTAATTACAGGCCTCGACGACATACGTGACTGCGACGAACGCAATTAATCTTCAACTGGAATGCTGAATTGAAGCTTCGCGCAATTTCACTCTCAACTGTCGTTTCGCTCGTCGCGGATCTTGCCGGGCGCCGAATGTTGAAAGCGAAATTAAAACAAATTGAATCTCGTAAGGTTTGGCATCGTTTGCACGTAACGACGACGTTGAATGAAATATTAACCCGTTAAGAGGGATAAGAGCAAACCTTCTGCCGATGCTCATGTGATGCGCGCTACATTCACGTTCTCATCATCGTCGAGTGTCAATTCATTTTTATAGCAGTTTGAAGATAAAACTCAGAAGTGGCAAGGAAGGAGAGTTTTCACTTTTCACACAGGGTTTACAGATAGCTGGATTGACTATGGTGGAAACTTCGAAGCTCTGTAGGGTCATGAATTACAAGCCCTGCTTTTCGCACCTTTCATTTAGGAATTCAAAATAAATTCTTTCAAAGTTTGCTCCAGTTTCAATCGCCCCCGAAAAACGGCGAAGTGAGAATCAGCAGTTGGTCCAATAACATGAGTCAATAATTAGCAGCCATAGCTTTACCTTTTTCTAGTCAGAAAAACCTTCGGAGACCAAACCGTTTCCACGAAGTGGCTTCAAGCTTTTCTTCATGCTTAGTTATTGAACTTCAGTGAGCGCGTTGAATTGAGATAACAAGACGGAATAATCAACTTTAATCACGTGATTGGAATTATTGAAAGCTTCTACTGATTCAGTTTCCAGACAGAAGTCGTTGAACGTATCAACTCGGACAGTGCTTGCAATGAAAGCTTCTTAGAAATTTTCAGACTGAAAGCGAAAGCACATCTAGTAATCGATTGAAGAGAACTCGAGTCTCCTTTTCCATTCGCTCCTGTCTGTTTGAGTTTGTCGTTTGCCCATCAAATGTAGCTCATATCGTCCGCTTCTCTTTCACTTGCAGACAAAGCACGGATGCTAATCACTCAGATAAACATCCAGAAGAAAGCAGCAGAGGAATTTTATTTGTCGTCGCTCAGCTCTCCGCGACTCGGAGAATCGAATCATAATTTTCTATTTAGTAAATATTTTCTTTGAAGTGTTTGAATCGGAAAGCTCCAGTAAGAAATTGAGTAGTTGCTGAGCTCGATTTGTTCATCTTTTGACTCGAAGGAGTTTCAACCAAGATACCGAACGGCTTGTTTATTAAAGGTTAGCACGCAGTCATTGACTAGCTCATGAATCAAAACTTCAAACGCTTTCTAAGGATTTATTTAAAGCTGTTAAAGTTTAAAAAGAGCTTTTGAAAGTTTCAATAACTGAGCTTTTTTCCTTGAAAAAGGTTTTTCTTGCAATTATTCAAAGCCTTGCACTTCATTTTTCTCGCTGGGCTGCTTCGATTTTCTTCTTCCAATTTCTTTCTTTTTCTCCGCGTCATATAATTCTCGCTTTTCATTGTTGTGGTTCGGCAGCAGAGAGAAAGAAGAGCCATAACGAATCCCAACATTTCGCCAGCTCGTGCAAGAAAAAGCACTCAAATCATTCAGTTTTCAGATCTTAACGAAGAAAGTTCTCTCGCTTAGTCGTATCGAGGAGAATTCGCGGTCTACACGAAAAGTTGCACGCGGACGCAAAGTGGATTAACCGAGCCTCGATCGATGTAGTTTAACTCAACGGATCGTGCAGTTTGTTGTCGATGTTAATGAAAATAAAAAGTGCAGAAGCGATGGATAAATTTAAACTCTTAGCAGTGGTTGCGATAGTTCAATTCGTTTGCGGTGAGTCAAGTCATTCATAAAGTAGATTGGGTTTGATTTTCCTTTCTCAAATAGAAGTCAAAGCAGATTGTCCTAAATTAGCAACGAGACCACACGCGACGCAATGCAATCAGTATGTTAAGTGCGTAGTGCTTCCTTCGAACATTGTCTCGTGGATTACGATGAAGTGCCAAGAGGGATTAATCTACGACAAAAATCTTCGATCGTGTGCCATTCCTGGAGACGACTGGGAATGTCTCTTAGATGGAATGGAAAACGAATTCGAACAGGATGAAACGAACGTTTATGGGATCGAGAATCTTGACGTTCTGCAAGACGAACCTGAAACTCCGAGCGATGAAGATTTTCTCGAAGTGATTGGGGAAGATTTAGATGAAACTATGGCGAGAAGCGATGATGAAGAAATCAAGGAAGAATCTGATCCAGCCGAGGTGGAGCTGCCGGAGGGTCCCGAAGCGCGAATCGACGAAGAATCGAGTGGCGATGGAGTGGCTCCTGACACTGTGACTCCCTCAACGGCAACCACGCGTATGATCACGACGCAGTTGCAAAGGCTCACTCAACTAATGAAGCACGTTCAGGACGAAAACAACGGGGTTATTGATGACGACGATGTCACGCCAGAAGACCTCAACTCATTTCTAGCCACACAGAAAATTCAGTCGAACTCGCTCGAGTATCAGAAAATTGATTTCCACGCAAAAGACAAAACGCCGATGCCATCCAATGGACGCATTAACCCAGAAATCCTTTCTGACATTTTAAACCAGCAAAGTCAACTGAACGCCGAGTCAAATCGTCTTACGACTCTCGCAATGGATGTAACGACTCAGAAATATCCTCAGCGACGTCCAACATTCTACGTCAACAGCGATCCAATCACTGAAATCAAAATGAAAAGTGCTCAGAGCTTAGACGGAAGCGGAAGTCATCAGATTGTCGTCAATCGCCCGGAAGGCTCTGTTCTGTTTAACGTTCCTCCTTCATCGGACCAGCACCAGCAGCAGCCTTATTTGTCGCAAGACATTCTCAAGACGATTCTCGAGATATCAAAGCAAATGGTAACACAAAATCATCAGAAGCAGAACCCACAAGTATCATATGCGCCACAACCGTTTTATTATGCAGTTCCAGTCCCCTACTTATCGCCACAAAATAACGTTCAGAGCTTTTATAGCCATGAATATCGGAATAGCACAACGGAAGCGCCGGTGCATAAGAAAGCTCCGATCGAGCTAATCACAACGAAAATCAAGGAGAATTTACCTGACCGATTTACCGATTATCATCAGCATCATCGACCTCAGAACAAGCCGTTCCAACAGCATTATCCGATTCAGAGCAGCCCAGCAACCTACCAGAACCCAAACTATTATTACCACAATTACCCAGCTTATTCAAACGGTTATCAAAGCTACCAAAGTTATCAACCGAACAGCTATCAATACGGCGGTGATCCACTTAGCTATCACAACTACGATGGCGGCTATTATGATCGAACTAGACCGTTCGTGATGGAGTCATCAGCACCTTCTTATATGGCACAGCCGACTCGAAAAGAAAGTTACGCGACATATGACGAAGAGAAAATCGATGAGAATCTCTACGATGAGGTGGAACACGATGACGAGCCTGCGAAGAAGCCGGAAAAGGAAGAATTGATTTGTTCATTTGTCGTTCAACGACAAGCAAACAAGACGGATTGCTTCCGGTATTACGTGTGCAATGCCAAGACGAAGGAGACGTTGTCGTACACGTGCCCGATCTTCACCGCTTTCAACGACCAGACTAAATTCTGCGACGCGCTTTCGTATCAGGCGTGTAAGAAAACAAAAGAACGATTAGGCAGCAACACGTTCCAGAATAAGAAGATTATAGACGAGGCGAATAAAGCACTAGAGCAGGTGAAGATGGAGACACAAAAGGTGGAACGAATCGCCCAGCGAGTCAGACAAGAGACGCAGAATATTTACAAGCGACGAAATCCTTATCAAGAATATCAAAGCAGCTACGAGCAAGAGCAGGAAGCAACTCCCGATTTCTATCAGACAAGCTACTCGCAACCTCAGAAAATACAAAAGCCTTTCGTGAAGCAGAAACCAGTTGTCACAAAACCCATCGCCAGTCCGAAACCTAAACCGATCAGGAAATCAACGAAGCGAAAAAAGGTGAAATGTCGAACGATCGGAAACATGGTCGACCCTGAGTCCTCCACGTCATACTGGCATTGCTTCAAAGGCCCCGACGGAAGGATGAAGAGAATTAACAAGAAGTGTTCGCAGAACTTTGTCTTCTGTTCGTCGACACGATATTGCACGCCCTATGACCGCTGTGCTTATTGAGCTTGTTAGGATTGAATAAAGATTGAAGATAATTTATTTAGAATTGAATATTTCCTTTGTATTTCTGACTAAAGCTCAGGCTACATGAATTTCCTAGTTTCTACGTCTTCAGCCTCGACGTCTTCTCAGCTTCGATCGGCCACCACTCCGGTCGCTTTGTGGTGCATTTGTTCTCGTTATAGCTCAGATGATTTGCTGCAAGCACCTGCTCGATTCTCAGCAAACCCAATCCATGCTGGCCAACGATATTGCGCACTTTTCCTACCGATTGATCCGCCTCGTTTTTAACGTCGACTGGAAGATCTGACTTGAAGGTAACTGCGTGCTCAAACGTTAGCGGCATTAAACGTTTCCTCACAACTCCGGTGTGATGTGTTCGAGCTGTTAGTTCCTGTCCGATGTAGCAGCCTTTGTGAAAGCTCACGCCGTGCAGGTAATCGCAATTAGACTCAAGAGGAAAAGCTTTTTCGGGTAACAAGTCGATGATGCCTTCAGGGACTCCCAACTGATATCGATGGCTCGTGTAATCGTCTGCTGTTCCTTTAATTACGCCTCCAAGAGATTCCGTCAAACTTTCACCTTTCGCCGAGATGATTCTTGTTCCAATGTCTTTCAATCTCGGATCAGCGCAGGCTAAAATGGCACTGGAGGGCTTCACCGACTCTGTGGGTTGTTGAAGGCACCACAAGTCGTGTTCGTCACTAATCGATATGTCAATCTTCCTACGAACTCGGTACAGCTTTAGGTGCTTCGCAAGTTGACTCGCCACTGAGCTATCACATTCAATCAGAAACTCTTCCTTCTCATCCTCTGGTGCTGACATCCTGTAGATTATCGAATCATACAGAACTCGTCCCGCTTTATTCAAAAACAAAGCATAGATCGCCGTAGATTTGCTCGACAAATGATTGACATCGTTTGTCATCATTCCCTGAAGGAACTGCGACGTCTCGTTCACTGCGCCCGCACATCTTATCAACGATCGGCTGATATTCAACGAGAATAATCGATTCATTCGGTAACTTTTGCGTTTGTTTTGGTTCTGGCCGATGGTTTTAGTTACAGATCACAACTGAATGGCGCAGGTTAAATCTTGATTGATGGGTAGCAAATAAGATAGTCAACTTGTCCTTGTTCAATAGTTTATAGCTAATCAACTACAATGTCACGATCTCAATTTTGATTTAATTCGGATGTTGTTCAATCGACAGTCGAACTTCGTTTGTCCGACGGTTGACACTCCAACCTCGGTTGAGCGACGCGGTTCGGATACAAAACTTCGGTTAAGCGAATATTTTCGTGTCGCCTCAATCAAAATTTCTCACCCAGAATCGAAGAAAATTTAAGTTCACAGCGATAATCGTCGAACCTGACGACGGAGAGGCAAATATTACAGATCGGAAGCGCGTAGGCCATAAGATGATGCTGGATTCGTTGTCGGCTCGTCACTGAAATCAACGCAAAAGTGCAAATAGTGATTGGGAAGGATGGAACCGAATAAAGATGATTTAAAAACGCAATTCGTGACCCGAGAAGGCTGCTACCGACTGCTGAACCTGTCAGAATACTCGCGGCCTAACCGCGGTGGCTACCAGTCCAACCAGAACTCACCACAAGTCCGCGTATCGTTCGTTTCGCTGCCGCAAAGCCCGACACAAGTTTCAGCAGCGCAACAACAACAATCCAGTGAAAAGGGTAAGAGAAGGAGAAAAGTCCTTTCAGCTCTTCAGTCCTTAAGCTCACACTCCTCCTAGGCTCATCAATAGTGAACAATAATATCAATGGCAATACCACATCGAACGGACCCATTCCTTCATCAAACTCCTTATCATCAGCCACAACTGCGACCTCTTCAACAAACGGACTCCAGCCGGACCAGCACTGCCTCAATCAGAGCAGCAACGTGCCCAGCGGCGACTGGATCTGCTTCAACTTCGGCAAGGAGCTGTACACGTACAGCTATCGCGGCGTCAAAAAGGTGAGCTGGGCAGGCGAAGGAAGGAAAGCGGGCGAGTGTAGATATGCAAATTGCGCGACGATAGCGAATGTACACAATGATAACAAGTGATAGCGATCGCGCGATGAAATCTGACGGCGCGAGACTCATCTAAACTCCCGCACCGTGTCGGTTGATTTAGAAGCATTTTGCTAGCGTTTGAACATTAATTCAATTTCCGGTTTCTGACGAATGCGAAGCGAAATGTTTCAATCTTTTTGTGAGTCCGCGATTTACATAAAATCCGCTCGCTCAGATGACAAGCGAAGATCCTCCGCGCGCTCGCCGTTCAAAGCTGTTTTAATTAATCAATTGACTTTGTTCATCTAACAACCGCGCAACCTGATTGCGAGAGTCACGAATCTGGTGTTTATCTAATTAAACCGAATCGAAGCGAGAGTCGTAAAATATAGTTCGAGCTAAGCTTCCCCTTGGGCAAAGCCATTGCATCACTTTCCATTGTTCCTGCTGCTCTTAATCAAATAAATGCCATGAAGTTTGCCATGGGATTGTGGAGAATGCAGTTAAAGCAGTTCTTGTAAGTCAAGAGCTCAGGGCTGGCTCGAACATCAGCCTGAGTCGCTCGAGCTGAACCCACAACGCTCTCAGCATTTCTAACTTCCGTCGCTCTTCGCTTTTGATTTGAAACGCAAATATTAGTTTTAATTAGGAAGAAACTCATTCGTGAAATTTGATTCTCGTCGCTTTGTGCTTTTCGGGGGGAAATTTGCCTTATGTCAACACTTGCCCACCTCTCACTTCACACAAGATTCGTTACGCAATCCATCATTTTCATGTGAAGAAAGATTTTCCGACTCTCGTCTCAACAACCGATAATTTCTCTCGGGTCAGATTGATTGAGTCGAAATGTGTCAGAGTCTCGTCGTCATCATCGTTCATCAATCTGCTTTGTTATTTTTCGCAGGCCGCTGACCTAAGCAAACCAATCGACAAAAAGCTCTACAAGGGAACCAGTCCAAGTTGTCACGACTTCAATCAAACGACAGCAACATGTGACGGAGCGCCGCTACTTGTAGGCTTCACCACCGGCCAGATTCAGCTCGTTTATCCTGGTCGTCGTGAGCAAGGAAAGCTTTACAATGAGGAGGTGAGCAGAGCAAGTGGCTCATGGTCAACTCGTTACTAATGCAAACAACGTTTTGTCCTTTTAGAGATTGATCGACAAGACGAAAGTGACATGCCTTAAATGGCTCCCGAAGTCATCCAATCTCTTCCTCGCCGCCCACGCTTCGGGCCACTTGTATTTATACGATGAGGAATTGCCTTGTTCACCGGCAGCTACGGTGTATCAGCCGTTCAAGTGCGGCGACGGCTACAGCGTCTTCGCAGGCAAATCAAAGTCAACTAGAAACCCGCTCTTCAAATGGTCTTTCGGATCAACAACAAACAACAATCATTCTTCGTCTTCGTCAAGCTCGTCATCGTCGACCATCAGCAGCAGCTCAAGTTCGTATTCGTGCGCAAGCGACAATTGCAGCATCAACGAGTTTTGCTTCTCGCCCGACGGTGCCAACTTGGCGATCGTAGCGCAAGACGGATTCCTTCGAGTGTTCCAATACGATACGATGGAGCTCGTCGGACTAGCACGTTCATACTTTGGAGGGTTTCTCTGCGTTTGCTGGAGCCCCGACGGAAAGTACATCGTAGTTGGAGGAGAAGACGACCTAGTGACTGTTTATTCGTTCAACGAGAAGCGAGTAGTGGCACGTGGACACGGACATCGATCGTGGGTGTCTGTAGTGGCGTTTGATCCCTACACGACATTCTCGTCGTGGGATTCAAACGACTTCTCTGACGATGAGAATCAATATGAAGTTACGAACAATAATAAGAAAGCCCGGCCAGCATCGACAATCGCTCCTGAGAAGCTTGTTTGCTATCGGTTAGGCTCAGTTAGTCAAGACACTCAACTTTGTCTCTGGGATATCACGGAAGACGTTCTTCGGCCGCACCATCGAGTTCGACTGAGCACGCTCGATCCATCCTCACAGACGACGCAACACCGAGCCGATACAGTTCAAATGAATGGTGATTGTTCAATTGGTACAGCGAGCGATCGATCGTCACCGACTTTAATTAAGGACTCACTGGATAATAGTTTAAGTAGTTCGCACACGGCAAAGCTAATGAATTCGTCAAAGGTTTCGAATAGCGGGGAAAGTGCTGCGGAGAGCAGTGGCGGGGCATCGAAGAAGGTGGGTGGGAAGGGTTCCAATAGTTATATAAGTGCCACGACGAATGATGACAAGTCCAACAACCACAATCATTCAGCCTTCAACACGCTTACGCAGCGGTTCACAAATTTTAGCTTCGGAAGTGACAAAAGCTCCAAAGGCAACAAACGGAACTTTAGCACGTCGGGGAAGAGTAACGGGAATCCTCCCGGGGATCAGAAGGGCGGACAAAACTGTGATGGAAATAGCGATTCGACGCTGCGTAACAAGTCGAACGGCAGTATTGTGACTTACGATGCAATGAAACTGATTGGCACTCCGGCTTGTCCTCGCTACGACGAATGCCCGGTGCTCGAGCCTCTAATTTGCAAGAAAATCGCACACGAACAACTAACAGCTCTGATATTCCGAGAGGACTGCTTCCTAACGGCTTGCCAGGATGGATTTGTGTATACTTGGGCGCGATCGGTGAGTTGAGACTTTGAGAAAATCGTTTTCTTTACTGATCTCTTATTCCCTTTTAGGGATCATCACACCTTGCCAGCAGCAGCCCGACCGTCCCTCATAGCAGTACGATTGTGTAATTAACCGTTCTCAAGTTTGACAATGAGATCGGACGATTTTCAAGAACAAATTATTTTGATGCCATTAACATTCGAGAAGCGGATGAAGCTTCAGACTCGATCGTAACGAGTCGAGCGGTGGGAAGAGTGCGAATTATCATCGGTCAGCAGGAGCATGCAATAAAGATCGACTTACGATGGCGGCTTGTGTGCCTCGCGGCTGACGAAGGGACAAACGGATCGTTTTCATATTTTATCGTTCTCGTCGGTTGTTCGTTCCCAGCTCAGTCCGAGATTCAGCAAAATTTCCACTAGAAAATCCAAAGCAAAAGGTTTTAGTAATAAAGAACAATTGTTGAAACAAAGTTTGAATAGTTTTAATAATGAGGTAAAAGGGAAATCCGCGAAAAGCCAGAAAAGAATTTCCCAATTTTCACAAACTAAAAGATTTTTCAAACTTGCCGCACTTTTTTATTTCGCCGCGTTGCTTCGTCAAACATAAAGCGTCGCGTTCAAATCCAAGTGATTAAAATTGGCCACGAAAGTTTTTGTCTCAAACAAATTTTATAAGCGAATTCCAAAGAAAGCTCGCCTTATAATATGTTAATATAGTTCTAAGCTAGAAGAGCATATAATATTTATTCAAAAATGGTGTTGCTGGAAGTGATAGGAACGCTGATTTGCTGGGGAATCGGACTTGCAGTGATTGTTTTTGTTGCTGTAATTTTACAATTTTGTGTTTCTTACATTTTACTGATAAGAACATGCTTCGTTACAGTTGGCAATAGTTCTGAAAGTCACAACGTCACCGCTTCCAGTCATCAAACGCTATGAGGACGAATATTACTTTGAGGATCCAGCCGGCAAAAAAACTAAATTCCCTTCGATTGATGAAGAACCTGAAGTGGAGCTGAGCGTAATCATTCCAGCATATGAAGAGGAAAAGCGTCTGCCTGTGATGCTGGATGAATGCATGTTGTTCCTAGAAACAAAGGGCAAGGAAAATCCAAATTTCACTTATGAAGTTATCGTCGTATCAGATGGAAGCAAAGATGGAACTGTGCAAACTGCGATGACTTACTGCGCCAAGTATTCAACGCAGAAGCTTCGTGTACTGGATCTCATTGAAAATAGAGGGAAAGGAGGTGCAGTTCGCCTGGGAATGCAGAGCAGCCGTGGCAAGTTTCTGCTATTCGCCGACGCTGATGGCGCAACAAAGTTCTCAGACTACACGAAACTGGATGGAGCCTTGCAAAAAATGACCAAGGATGGCTGGAAGACTGAAGCGATCGCAATCGGATCTCGAGCTCATCTTGAAAAGGAGTCAACTGCAACGAGGAGTTTGTTCCGCACTATTCTCATGCACGGTTTCCATCTCCTGGTCTGGTTGTTTGCAGTACGAACCATTAGAGACACACAGTGTGGCTTCAAGCTTCTTACGAGGTCCGCAGCGCGTAGGATATTCTCCATCATGCACGTCGAGCGATGGTATGTCATTCTACCAGTTTCTAGTTCATTTGCCATAAACGTTTCGCATTTTAGGGCTTTCGATGTCGAGCTTCTGTTCATCGCCGAATCATTCAAGATGCCCATTGTCGAGATCGCTGTCAACTGGACTGAAATTGAAGGTTCAAAGCTAACGCCACTAATGAGTAGCCTACAAATGGGCCGCGATTTGTTCCTCATATGGCTTCGCTACCAGATCGGCGCATGGAAACTTGAACCAACGAAACAAGACTAGACGATTGAATCTTTTCCTTAATAAAATCTTTTTTATTTTCTTGAACGATTCGTTGTTAAGTGATTTTAGTAGTTAATTGCATCAGAAACAATTGCAACCTTCGGAATCGTTCGAGGCTAAGAACCATTGATTTCCTAACGGTTTTCTTAGATTCAAATCCTCACTAACACTTTCACGATCCCGTCGCGTGTTTACAGTCACCAACACTTGTACTTATCGCGCCGCGAAAGCTCAACTTGTGCTTCGGCTAAAAATTCTTTTTCCTGGTGAAACAGATTGAATTGAGTTGTCAAAGTAATCGGACGAGTAAGGAGGAATAGTGGACTATGGCACTGTTTAGAATTTCATCTACAAAATGCCTCGCCGAGGCTCCCCAGGTGCGTTGAACGTCTTGTGCAATTTTCGGGATTTTCCAATTAAATTTATTCATCGAAACCCGTTGAGCGCTCACGCGGTCGACGGTCAAAAAACTCGTCGTGTAAACGTCATCGGTTTAAGTGAACCCGCGGGCGAACGTGCTTATCTAAAGTCCCCGAGAAAAACTGAAGGAAATCGGAATTTTCAAGTGTAAAACATTATGTAACCTCGAGCGCGATGCGCCAGTGATGTAACGCAAGCTTCAGGTGCAAAGCTCGAGCGTTTGCCTTTTCCTTCGATGATCTAACAGTCGTCGAGGTGCAAAGTTGCCAGTTAGCGATAAAGGTTGACATGCTGATCAATGCAAATCTCTCAACTTTCCGATGTCGTTCGCCTCGAGGCGAAAAAAGTGATGAATACTGAAACAGTCGGAGCTCGCGAATTGACAATTATCGTCTAATCGCTTCAGTGCCCTTGCGCTATCTAATTCAGCATTTTTCGGATCGTCGCTGATAAGCAAACAAAAACATTTACTTAGAAAGTTTACTTGTGACGATCCTCAAGTTTTCGGGGCTTTAAAGCACGCGCGTCACCGCTGGATGAACAAACAAACCCATTAAGCCTAATTTACGTCTGCTGTTTAATATCGCGCGATAAGCAGTCTTGGAAAATTTAAGCTGTTACGTCACACGCTTAAGCAGCGCGAGCCGAAACAACCTCAACCCTTTCGACCTTGCAACATTGTGTCAAGAGAAAGATGTGGAACCGGTTTAAGAAAAATCCCGCAAACGCTAGCTTTCAAGGTCTTTCTGCCGCGCGCTTTGGCTTCGTTACGTAATTCACTCTTTCCTCGTTTCATTCACTTTCAACTGAATGGACGAATTAATGTGCAAGACAAACGATCCGTGATGGGATCGAATGACGTTTCAGTCGCCGACGTGACCGAGTGGACTAGGGCCAAAAAGCGAAGATCACGAGCCTGTAAACAAGCGACTCACATAATAATTCCGATTAATTAAATAACGCTTTAAAAATAAATTTCGTTCATCTTCTCTTTGTAACCACAGAAATACTGGCCTGCGATCGTCACATGTGCCCGCAACATTTCGAGCGACAGCACCGACTTAAAGGGCATCTTGGGCGATAAGATCCCAAAGGAACAGGAGCGCGTCAAGGCCTTCCGTAAGGCTCATGGAGCCACCAAAGTCGGAGAAGTCACTGTTGACATGGTAAGTCTAATCGCCTGTGAATCGACACGTGAGAGAGACGAAATGAATCGATTATCTAAGCGGCGTATGACACACGTCGCTGCACTTTAAACGAAGACGCGGGATGCTAAGCGATGATTCAATCAACCGAGACAATTTAAATTGCTGGCGCGAGCATCATCTGATTGTTTGAAGTGATCGGGGTCGAAGTCAGGCAGAGAAAGTCGGTGCGACTTATCACTGACTGCTTTCCCGATTCGCATCCGTTGCTCATTTCATTTTCGTTATCTCGATTGTCACTCAAGCGAACGGCTGATTCCCGTAACACTTCGACAAGGTCGGAGTAATTTGTAATGAATCTTTCGAACTTTCCAGATGTACGGAGGAATGCGCGGAATCAAGGGCCTCGTGTGTGAAACTTCCGTTCTGGATCCGGATGAGGGAATTCGCTTCCGCGGATTGTCGATCCCCGAGTGCCAAAAGGTCTTGCCAAAGGCTCCAGGTGGTGCTGAACCATTGCCCGAAGGTCTCTTCTGGCTTCTCATCACAGGAGATGTTCCAACCCAAGCGCAAGTCGACTCCTTGTCTCGCGAATGGGCCAACCGCGCTGCTTTGCCAGGACATGTTGTCACTATGCTTAACAACTTCCCAACCACTCTCCACCCAATGTCCCAGCTTTCAGCGGCTGTGACTGCTTTGAATCACGAGAGCAAGTACGCTAAGGCTTACGCAGAGGTAATAGACAAGCTGCCGTGCTCTGATGCGTTATCTAATCTTATCCGATTCAATGTCAGGGCGTTCACAAAAGCAAATACTGGGAATACGTCTACGAAGACAGCATGGATCTCATTGCTAAGCTTCCGGTTGTTGCTGCTACGATCTATCGTAATACTTACCGTGATGGCAAGGGCATCGGTGCCATTGACCCAAAACTCGATTGGTCTGCCAACTTCACTCGCATGTTGGGCTATGACAACGAGCAACTCACTGAATTGATGCGTCTCTATCTCACCATTCACAGGTAACAAACCTTCAACTTTATAACTGTTTCGGCAACTCATTAACTTCTTAAATCTTTTAGTGATCACGAAGGTGGCAATGTCAGCGCCCACACTGTCCATCTCGTCGGATCAGCTTTGTCCGATCCATACTTGTCGTTCGCCGCTGGCATGAACGGACTTGCTGGACCATTGCACGGTTTGGCTAACCAGGAAGTGCTCGTCTGGTTGCAGAAGTTGCGCAAGGAACTCGGCGACAACGCTGACGAGAACAAAGTCAAGGACTTCATCTGGAAGACATTGAAGTCAGGACAAGTCGTTCCCGGATACGGCCACGCTGTTCTCCGCAAGACCGATCCTCGCTACACCTGCCAGCGTGAATTCGCCCTCAAGCATTTGCCCAACGACCCATTGTTCCAGCTTGTCAGCAACATCTACAAGGTCGTGCCTCCAATTTTGACCGAATTGGGAAAAGTGAAGAACCCATGGCCAAATGTGGACGCTCACTCTGGCGTCCTCCTCCAATACTACGGCTTGAAGGAAATGAACTACTACACCGTCTTGTTCGGCGTTTCCCGTGCCCTCGGAGTCCTCGCCGGACTCGTGTGGGATCGCGCTTTGGGACTCCCCATCGAACGCCCCAAGTCGATGTCCACCGAAGGCTTGATGAAAGCCACCGGTCACAAGTAAATTCGCGACCATTCGGAATTGGGTTCAATGAACCCCTCGCAACACCATCAGAACCTGCTTTAGCTGGCCTTCGAGCAGTCAGCAAAAGAAGATGAAAGAAAAATTCACCTTAATTTAATTTCAAAAACAACTTTAATTTTAGAATCGCCAAAAATAAGAATTCAGCAGTCAGAGTGCTCGTGCAGCAAAAACACTCACGTCCATCTACCCTTCTTCTCGTTTCTCTTTCTTTAATGTCGATAAGAGAGAAGCAAACTTGCTTGCTGTTAACACTTACACCAAAAATAGAAGCCGGCGGAATGTCGGCTTGATTTGCTTTAATTTCATTTCTCCCTCTTCAGTTGTAAATGTTGTTGAAAGAAGAACTTAAGACCTAAGTTTAAGTTGGGCAATTGACATTTAATTAAAAGGAATTGCAACTTAATTTTGCTTCAATTGTGATTGGCGTGTTATTTTCTTCCTTGTCCTATGTTCTACCTCAGTTGGGGACTTTAAGCCGTTTTGTTGTTAATTAGAAAGTATCGGCGAAACTTAACCGGCGAGATACTCGTCGCTATTGTTTTATTTATTGGCATGTGGGGCTTCTTATTAATCTTTCGAAGCGAGTCGAACCAAAAAGCTCGTCACCGATAATAATTAGGAGATAACTTAAATTAAAAAGGCCTGTCGATCGTCAGGCCATTCGGAACCGGTGGGCATTGAGTGGAAAACCAAAAGAAATCTTCGTAGATTACGCAACCTTGATAGTGAATTCGAAACAACGCGATGATGCGATAGTGCACGAGTAGATTGAACATTGAACGAACAGAAGAATTGTAAAACAATTGTCTGATGCAAAACCAATTTTTCCCAATAAAGAAAAGTCGTTGACACTTTATAGCGTTGAAAATTGAATGTTTTCCTGTGCATTTCCTTCCAGAAAATTAGTTTATTATCAAGTTTAATGAAAAATAACTTCGGGATTAAGATTACAGCTCAACTTATAAGAGTTAGATTAAAAACTTAAACCCAACGTCGTTCAATTCGGCGGAACTTTAGAATCGATGGACTTACTTTAATGGTTTTTCTTCGTACAAACAGCCAGCAAAAATTCCATCTTGTTCAAGAAGTTTCGTCCTTCCATTTTCTCGAATTTCACCTGCAAAAAGAAGTCGAATAAGATTAATTTTCGATGTAAGCTCATGAATTTACCTCTTTGAAGCTACCGCCGAGATTCTCCCAGAACTTTCCTTGCACCAGACTGCTAGGGTAGAAATCCTGAGGGCTGTGCGAGATGTAGACTTTTGTGACAATCTGAGGATCGCATCTAACTTGAACGGCGATGGTTCTGTCGGCGTTCGGCGATGCAATGACGCAGGAGTGAGCGTTTCCCAATGGCTCGACAGCTCCGATTCCAAGATGAGTCGAGTTCGATAGCAGCTGCCAGGCCATGCACTTTGCAAGCGATTGGAGACCGGCGATTTGATGCTGACAAATCTGAGTGAGAATGAGGTCTCGAAGCTCTTGCGGCTCATAGGACAGAAACATAACGCGACCATCACGACAAATCGCTTTCAAAGATCTTTCTTTGACATGGATGACCAACGATGTTCTGCATATTGTGTCGTATCCTTGAGTGTTTATCTTGATCTTTACCCAGCTCATGGTTGGTGAGTTGAGAGCGTTCCAGTGCGATACAATCTGTGGATCCTTCACATCACGAGCCAGAGTGTCAAGCACATATTGAGTTCGTTTCCTCATGAAAATGTGCTGAGCTTGTGCGATGATTTGCTCAAGAAGTGTCTGCGATTTTGTCATTTCCCAAAGTTCATGTCGATCGAAAGCCATCGGACCAGCAAGCAGTCGCTTCTTCGCGATGCCGTAAGCATGGCCCGAGTGAGGCAGCGGATGATGAGTGTTCTTGTGGTGAACTTCTCGTAAAAGCTGATGAAGAGAATGCTCAAGAACGTGATCGTGTCCGTCATGCTTCTTCTTAGCTTCGTTCTCGAATACTTGATAAGAAGTTGTATGACAGAAGCTGATGATTAGCTGAATGCCTGGGAGAAGAGTTGCTCGAATTTGATTGCCGATGACGACGTGTGGGATCGCAGCTTGGAGTTGAACTGCTTCCCTTGCTAGCTGGGCGAATAGTTCCTTGCAGAACAAGACGTTCTGAGCGAACTCCAGCTTCTTCTGCCAGTACATTTCCTTTACTTTCGGATACTCTGCGTTTTCGTTGAACATGTTTATACTGGCAGAACATAAATCCTCTTGATCCTTTTGTGTGACGACTTTGATGTAAGCGATTCCTTGAAGTTCTGCTGGAATAATCACTTGAAGCGGCCCCGGCGTTCCAGGAGTGTTGGAAGGAGTTGATTCATCGCCCTTGGTAACTTCAAAGTTGCCGGGGACAAAATATTTCGAGCCGGCCGTTCGGAAGCTCAAATCGCCGATGATCGAGTCTGAGACTTTCTTCAGCCGCCAGTTCTGTCTCAGTCGAAGCAATTCTATTTGGAAGTCGGGCCCGTTGTCACATCTCTTCAATCTGTCGGCGCCGTTGTTCAACACACTTGCTGCAGTCGCCAGCGCTTTCTTCCGAGCATAAACCAAAGCCATTTGCTTTGTGTCCGACGGCTCTTGCGGCACTGGATCGAGAACCAGATAATGTTTTGCTTTTGCTACAGCAAGCACGTCGTGGAGTACCGAAATCTCTGTGTAAGCATCTTTGAGCTTGTGTAAAATGTTCTCGAACGGAGCAAGATTCGATGTCGGAGGTGCAGCTGCTGCTTCTTCCTCCTCTTTCATTTCAGTGTCGCCATCCGGTTTCTTCGTGAAATTGATCCGTGCTGCGTTACGAGTGAGATACTCTGATTGAGTGAGTGGTCTGGAAGGAAGCATGGAAAACATTATTATCGCTGTAAAGTTAAGCCGAGACTGAAAATCTTACGTTTGATATATTTCAGTTCCATCGTAGTCGATCGAAAGGATTTGGTTTTCAATCGGCGCTTCAACCGACACTGACACAGACTGAGCCATTTTCGGCTTATTATTTGTCTTAATTCCTTCGGAAACTTGTAATGAATAATTTGAAAAATTTTGTTTACGTCTGAGCAAGTTACGAAAGAATTACGAAGCGCTTACCAAAAAATTAGTTTCGTTAAAATCCAACAAAAAAAAAATCTAACGAAGAATCGAAAATCTAATCTCGCTCGTGAATTATTTAAGTCAGTCGGTAACGAGCAGATAAAAGGATAACTGAAGTGCATAAACAGAAAGATAAGTTAAGTGTCGTGCGATGTAAACTGCTGGAATTAATTCAAGGTGCGTTGTGTTGTGACAATTCAAATTGTTTTCGCTTTTATTGATTTTACAAGCAGGAATAATATGCGATTGAAGCTTGTTGACGAGCCTCCGCGCAGCTGGGCTTCGCAAACCCTCACGGTCTAATTCGCGTTCGTGCTTTTTTCGCGCTGCTGACGAAATCGCGAACATCGAGTATGAAATTTAATTAAGTGGGAAAGTGCTTGTTTATTTAATGACGGCTGATGATCCAGTTAACTTAATAGCTTAATAGCAGCACTGCGAGACGAACCTGACACCGTCGTAAACTACCCAATCTGTAAGTCTCTTTAAAGACACTTTGGGAGTCTTATCAGTGAAAGAGATAAAGTTGATTTGCACATCCAACAGAGAAAAGAAGAAACGAAACGCTCGTCGATTGCTCGAAGAGCTTTTGTCACTTTCACGCTTTTCCTCTTCGACGGTACGAAACGGGAAACTTCGGTGGTTTAGTTCTCGAGTTTCCAGTCGAGTTAGGCTAGAATTGTGCGTCGAAGCAAGGCGAATTGCGAACCGGAGCTCTTAAATGCTGACAACATCGTGGGGAGGTTCAGTGGCTAAAATAAACATGATGCCGAGCAAAGCCTAACGTGAATTTCATTCTCCTGGGTATTCTCGAGTTTAACATCTAATTCCGCGGCTTTCTTGGCAATTGCCAAGCACTCAAATGGAGATTATCTCGCATCTCGCCGTTGCGCTTCATCTTATCAAAGTCCAATTTGTGATACACAAAAATATAAAACAGAATTAAGTGCTTCAGTTTATTGCACACGTTCGTTGATCCAGTTGATAAAATACGATGTTCGGACATAAACTGACACAGAATTGGGACTGCCGCAGGGGAAAGCAGAGCCCCAGGAAACGATTCCGAGTAGCTGAAGCTGTAACAATAATGATTTGAATCTGCGGGTCGCCTTTGATTCGTTTTACAATAACTTACGCCGTTTCCAGTATTTTGCACCAGCGGCCCACCCGAATCTCCATTACAAGCTGAAAGTCCTCCTTCTAATGGGCCCGTGCACAGATTTGAAGTATGAAGAGGCTCATGATCGAAAGCAGCGTTTACAATCTCGCGGCACAAGTCCCATTGAATGATGGGTTTGGTCACAGTTTGAAGAATATTAGGGAACGAGGGCGTTGTGGTGTCAGACGTGCTGCCCCAACCAAAGAGAGTTGCCGATCCTGTGCTTATAACTCCAGCCGGGGGCAAGCTAATACTCTCAACAACTCCAGTGATGAGTGTCAATGGACTTTCAAGTCTAAGAACCATAATATCAAAAGCGCCAACCACAGGTCCGCTCACGAAATTCTCATGAATTTGAATATCAACGACTCGTCTTCGCTGCTCGCGCCCACTGTCAGTGTTCAAATCGTGTTGCCCAGCAACCACTTGGTACGTGAACTGAAATCCGACTTCCGTGACGCAATGCGCGGCTGACAAAACGAAGTTCGGGTTCAAGATAGAGCCACCACAAACGTGTTGGAAATTCCCATTGAACAGCCGATCGAACTGCAGCGAAACAATGTACGGCGACTCTCCCTCAATAGCATTGCGTCCACCCACGACTTTCGGAACTTTTTCTATTGTTGGATAAGCCAACACGGCTCCGAGTAGGGAGAGGAAAATTGAAAAGGTCGTCGCTTTCATCTCGAGGCTTCACGCGATACTGAAATTTGAAACCTTTTGAATTGATTTCTCGCTTTTAATCTCAGCGTCGATAACTTCGAGATAAGATTTTATTTCAACAATTTAATTGACACGCTCATTAATCCAACCGATAAAGGCGGAAACCCGAACGTAGACGCTGACGGCGTTGATGGCTCCGCAAGGGAAAGATGAGATCCATGAAGCGATCCCGACCACTTGAAGCTTAGAAACAAAATATTTTCAAGCCGGACTTTAGGTTGAACCTTTATCAACTTACAGAATTTCCTGATCCTTGGACAATTGGTCCGCCAGAATCCCTGAAAAAAGATTTTAAAACTTTCTTAGCCAAGCTTACGTTCGCTTCTTACCCTGAGCAAGCTGTAACGATTGTATCTAATGGGCCAGTGCAAACATTTGTTGAATGAAGTGGCTCGTGATCAAACACAGCGTTGACAATTTCACGACACAAATCTAAAGAAATGATTGGCTTGCGAACAGTCTGGAGAATATCAGGGATAGATGGAACGTTCGTTTGAGATGTGCTTCCCCATCCGTAAAGTTGAACGTCTCCTGTTGGGATTTGCGCAGCTTGTGGCAAGTTTATCGGTCCAACAACTCCAGTAACGAACGCCAAGGGACTTTCTAGCCTCATCACTGCGACATCATAAGGCCCAACAACAGGCCCGCTGACAAAGTTTGCATGAATGTCAAAGCTCGTAACTCTTCTTCTTTGTTCACGTCCACTTTCGACAGCTAGATTGTGTTCACCAGCAACCACTTGATACGCCAAATTTAATCCATTCTCAGTTATGCAATGGGCTGCAGTTAGCACCCAGTTCGGGTTCAAAATCGAAGACCCACAAGTGTGGACGAAATTTCCGCTTCCCTGCCTATCGACTTGCAGCGAAGCCATGAACGGAGCTTCATGCTCAACTGCATCATTTCCTCCAACAATCTTCGGAGTCTTGTCGGCTGTGGGGTGAGCGACGATTGCTCCAAACAGCAGTACAGTCAATGCAATTGTTTTCATACTTAAAGCACCGTTGTGACTGAGAAAATCAAAATACTCAAAGAATAATTTCGATAACTTTATCAGAGGGAAACCCAATCTCTAGTGATTGCGCTAATCGACAGCTGATTTTATTCAAGCGTCGTGAAACGTCATCAAAACCGAATTCACAATGGTCCTGTTCTCGTCAAGATCCAATCATTGAACGCCGATGATCTCACGTAAACGGTCACTGCATTTATTGCGCCACAGGGGAAAGCTGAGATCCATGAAGCGACTCCAACGACTTCAAGCTAAAAGACCTTCCGTTTAACAAGAAATTGGGAAACATATATAGACTTACAACTCCATCTGTGCCATTCTTCACAATTGGTCCACCAGAATCTCTGAAATAACAAAGTTATTCGAGCTCGATTGCTCTTTAAGTTTAAACTTCTTACCCAGAACAAGCTGTGATAACCGAATTGAGCGGCCCAGTGCAAACATTTGTTGAGTGCAGCGGCGTTCCTTCTGGATACTGACCATCAAGCACCTCATGACAAAGGGCCAACGGAATGATGTCCTTCGTTACGGTTTGCAATATGTTGGGAATGATTGGATTCTCTGTCATTGAAATGCTTCCCCATCCGAAAAGCTGAACATCGCCGGTTGGAATCACACCAGGTGGGGGAAGTCGAACTGCTACCACGACACTTGGAGTGAGTACCAAAGGTGTTTCGGCCTGCAAAAGCGCGATGTCGTAAGGTGCAACTCCACCCGCATACAACTCGTGGATGATAAAATTCGGAGTCAATCTAATTTGTTCTCGTCCGGATTGCACAGCAAAGTTGTGTTCTCCCGCTACGATTCTCAATGGCGCAGCTAAAGGATGATTCTCTGTAATGCAATGTGCAGCAGTCAAAAGCCAAACAGCCGACAAAATAGACGATCCGCACGTGTGTTGATAGTTTCCACTGCCTTGACGATCAACTTGAACGGTTGCAATGTACGGAGCTTCGTGTTCCAAAGCATCGCGACCACCCACGATCAAAGGACTCTTATCAAACGCAGGATGAGCGCAAGCGGCGCACAAAAGCAAAGCGAACGCAAATAACAACTTCATAGCTAACCGAACCACTAACTGATGAAAATTTACTCAAATCATTTGATTTTCCTCGTTGCTTATCAAGGTAACAACGTGGTTATCAGCATCGATAGCGTATATACGCAATAAAAGGCTTGCAATCGATAGGAAGCTTGAGAAGATTATTTGGGATTCCTTCTACTTAGAGATTTTGAAACACTTAATCTGTGATATCAAGAGCCTTCCTCTAGTTTTATTTAGCATTCAGGATTGCAAAAGTCGATCATGTCCAAGTCTTGTGGCCGAATTTTATGCCGTTGGTTCGTTAAGTACGTGACTTGGTTCTTGAGTTGTTTGATTTGTCCCTGGCAATCGTTGAAGTTTCCACAAAGAGCCGCCAATTCTTGTTTCATCTTTCTAATGATTTCTTCCTTCTCGCAAAGCGCCATTGCAGCTGATGCACGACACTTTGCCAAATCAACTTCCAGGCCGTTGATGTGTTGATGTAGAATCTGGCGGCTCTTCTCTGCGCAGCACTTTGTCGTTGTAATAATTTTCGTTGAATCCGTTCGAAGGCTTTCCAGCTCGCTCTTCATGCAGGTCAACTTTTCCTCGAGGCATTCCTTAGTCGCTTTCATCCCGGCGTGCTT
The DNA here is from genome assembly GCA_033064975.1 of Smittia sp. YW1114-2. Taxonomy (NCBI): domain Eukaryota; kingdom Metazoa; phylum Arthropoda; class Insecta; order Diptera; family Chironomidae; genus Smittia; species Smittia sp. YW1114-2. The sequence goes on along the minus strand of CP093832.1, from coordinate 14,525,518 downwards.
CGTTTTCAAGATTTCGACCTCGCATTGAAGCTTTTTGTACTTCTTTTCGAGCGAATCATCGGGTTGTTGCTTCAGAGCCTTGAGCTCACAAGTCGACTTGCACAAAGCAGCCATCGTCGCTTTCAAATCCGTTTCCAGTCCGCTGATTTTCTCTTTCGATTCCTCAAGCGCTAATTTGCTTTCTTCATACATCTTCGGGTAGGGACAAAGCTCTGCAAGCTTCTCTTGGAATTTTTCTTTAATTCGAGCCAGTTCTGTGTTGATTTGGCTCTCGACGTCTTTGTTGTTCATCTCGAGATTCTCCAGAAGGTACCGCTGATGCTCAACTTTCTCTTGCGCTTTCAAAAACTTTTCTTTGTATCTGTCGACTTGCTCTTGAAGCTCCTTGATGAAAATTTTGTAGTCATTAATCTCAGCAATCATTTCATCTGCGCGATTCTTGAGTGCTTCGTTCTCTGCTCGTTCCTTGTCGCCCTTGCAGTTGTCGAGGCACTTTTTCATCCGCTCAACAGTTTCTTTGCTTTCCTTTTCCTTTCGGCAGAACTCGGTCTGAAGATTTGCGTATTGACACTGCAGCAGCTTGAGCTTCGTCGCAATCTGGCTTTCTCCAACCTCGCATGGACACGACGGAGATCGAGATGACCCACAGTCTCCCTTTTGATTCGCATTCACTTCAGAGCAAGGCTTCTTGCCATCGTCGGAGCAAAGCTTCTTCATGTCAAAAGCGATCTTCCGTTCCTTCTTAACGCTCTCGACTTCCGTTCTCAAACTCAACAAGTTGGATTCCAGAGTATGAATGCTACATGCTAATTGATTTGAACTGTTGATGACCGCTTTCAGTTGAGCCATGTTTTCGCTCTCGCAGCACGAAGCGTTCGTGTTCTGAAATTTTTCTGTCATCGATTTGTTCTCGCATGAAAGTTTGATGACTTGGTTTTGAAGCCATCCGAGCTTATCTTCCATGGCCTGGAGTGCTTGATCCTTCTCGAGAAGCTCATCACAAAGTAAGCCACGTTCGTTTTCAAGACATTCGTTGTCACTCAAAAGCGATTCGTTAATCTCGAGATTGGAGCAGCCACTGATCCTCGAGATTACAGAAGATTTCTTGCCGGTCGCTTCTCCACTGGAATCAGCGTCGCAGCTCTTTGCTTGCTGCATTAACTCCTTCAGTTTATTTTTCTCACAGCACAACTGAACTTTCAGTTTATGGAAGCAGGGCGATGGAAATCCTCGCTCGGACTTCATTTGAATGTCGCGCTCAAGTTTCTCGATCAAAAACTTTTGACGTAGAATTTCGTGTTTCAATCTTTGAAGCTTTTTATCGACTGGTTTCTTCGCTTTGGCTCCGCTATCAGAACATGCTGGCTCATCGTTTGCTGTTTTGGAACGATAGCAGTCCGAGGCCACATCTCCTTCAGAAGGTTCATGGGCTGCTGCAGTATCGTCGACTTTTGACTTTCCTGATGACACTAAATGGTTTAAAGTTACATAATTCTTTGAACTTCAAGTGCTCTTCTCACCTTGCGACGAAGATGAACCAATTGATTTCGAGTCCGACATGCTTCCGAGTAGATCAAATGGTAATTTACAACTTGACGAGGTGAATCGATTAGAAACGAAAATTTAAATGAATCAAGTTCGGGAAAAAATTGCGAAGGGATCTTAGACGAGATTGACGTCGTGAATTTTCGTACTCTGACCATTGGCAATCTCGCTTCATCTGAAAATCAATCTATGTCCAATCCATCTATCGTTCTCACAAATTGACAACTTCATTGATGAACGATTGCCCTAAAAAATGTAGCAAAAATTTTAGCAGCAAAGCTCGCTAATGTTCTCATGGCTTCTGATTCGCTTCATGACCTTTCAAGACTTCTTCTAAAATTAGAATTCATGATTTATTGAAAGTTTTCCGGTGGCGCCTTCCTTTCAACTCAAAATAAACTCGGTTAAAAGAAAGTTGCCGCTTTGAGCTACACGATTCTGAAAGCTGTTCAGCTTTCATTCAAAAGCGTGAACTCGAGGGAAATTAGGACTTCGTCCTCATTCAATGATCCACAAAGCTCGGGGAAATTTCCAAAATGTTGTGGGTTTGATTGAGTTTATAGAATCGATAAGAACGCTGCTCGATAATCTTCAGATTAGATTAAAATTTGTGTCGGGGCGATGAAATCACGTAGCGTTCTGATTATTTGCTTAAGGGAGGGCGAGGCAACTTGCTGGATTTGCTTCGTGCGCTCAATTAGAATCGATAGAAATTCCTAAAAATAAATTGCGCGAGATTTCCTCTCGACTTTTATGGCTTTGATTTCAATAAACCTTCTGCTGGCGATGGATTTAGTGGCCGTTAAACAAGCTGAGCATGACGGGCACTTCACATAAATTTCAAGTGGAAATTATTTTTTCTCGTCAAGCGAGGAAATTTACAGAAGCGCGGAATGCTGTTGCTGCCATTGTAGCTTGGTCCGAATTAGTCTGTGAAATTGCAGCTAGCTCGCGTTGCATCAACAGCTTTCCCTTGAGTGTTTTGCTGCTCCATAAAAACAAATTTGATAAGAGCAATTAGATGTTCCATCCAGGGGTTTGTCGATATCTCTTCTTGTTATCGAGACAAGTTGAGTCAAAGCTTTCACTACAACCCTGAAGACCGACTCGAGACAAAACAGCTATAAAGGACCAAGCCCTGTAACCTACTACAGTGTTTTCTGCTCCGCGATGAAGAGGAAAATGAACGCGCAGCTTTGATAACACGACGATAAAAGCTCATAACATGAAAGTGTAGACAGCGAGCGGAACATGAAGTACTCTTATCAACAACATCATGCACGAAGTCCCTCTTACCAACACATCTTGTCAGCTGATAAACGAATGGTGTGCTGCGATAAGTGAGCGTTTGTTGACCGGGCTCCTGAGCTAGTTGCGATAAAACAATAATTTCTCTCTTCACATGGAGAAACAGCCTGCGCTGTTCAGTCGTGTGAGACATTCGATAGATTCATTATCATTCTCGCTCGGGTCTAGTCGCTTTTTCAAAAAGCCGAGCATGTGACATGTGACTCGAGAGTTTGTTGCGGTTTTCGGTTGCTAGAGAGCATAAATTTTGTGAGACTTGTTGAGTGCGCTCGGGGAAGCTTCACGTTCACAAAGTCTCTTGGGTGGTGAAAGGGCTTTGAAGTTGAATTTACCGACGAAAGGAATTGAATAACTTCTTCCTTCTTTAATTGAACGGAGCTGAGCCATAAAAAAGGTAAAAGGAAGAACGCTTCATGACATTGACGGATTAGGGAAAACGACAATTAATGAAACTCGACTCTTTTTCTATTTTCGTTCACGTCCGCTCCTTCTTGTAACAGCTTCAGTGTAATTGGTGGTAAGGCTTTGCGTGACGTAGCCCATCGGCTTTTAAGTAATGCTATCCTAACGATATCAAGCACGTTCTCAAAAAAAGTTTCTGTTCACTGACCTGGAAAGTTTAGTTTTATAGCCGCAAATACGAAACTTATTGATTTTCCGCTCTGGACGAGACAGTGATGGTCGTTTTCCCTCTCGCTTTCATCACATTCCGCTCTTGAGCGATTCAGTTCATTAGCTGAGCTCATTAATTGCGACACTCGTCTCGTCCCAACGAAATCAAGAATGTACATGAATCGCTCAATTCGTTTCTGTCGTCAGGACATGAATCATCTTGCACTGCTGTTCCGGATGACTCAGCTGTGACATTTTGTTCTCGGTCCTTTCGTGAGACAACTAATCATCACAGCAAACCGATTAAACAATTTCTCTCTGTCTTCTCGTTTCAGTTTTACGATGACGTCTTTCAACGAAGCAACTAGGAGTCGAGCAGATCAAAGACGATGTGCACCATAAACAAAGATAAAGCCAAAAGTTCAAAGTTTGTGTAGCCAGGCAGTGAAGCCAGTTAAGCTTGTGGTTGAAGTGTTGCGAACTTTCCTTTGAAGCTGGAAAGACACAAATCGGCTTAGATATTTAGTGAGAGGAAGAATTTCTAGTCAAGAGAAATCAAATTCATTGCCTGGATGTTTGCCAATTAAGTTCGCGTATCGGTGACCGATTAAAGAGTGAAACGAAGTTCTCTCTAATTCACCACATTCGCGTGTGACGTAAAAACGATTCGGAAGCGAAACTGAATCGTTAGATAAACAGAACTCGAGAAGAAAGAAAAATAATCTTGTCATTCACCATAAGTAAGCAAAGGAGAGCTAGGAGGAAGATGCCCATGAACGCTGGTGGTGCCATTCAAGCCGACATGCTGAGTGGGATCGAGGAGGAGAGCGACATTTACGAAGCGTTCGCTCCACATGTCGACGTTACTAACATCCCGTTGTCGACGGAAACCTCGCCAGGTGAGTTGACGATGTTTATATTCAATGAACTTCCTAGACCTCAAAAATTATGAACCCCATGACCACGGAGTCGAATGGAACTTTCCACGAGTCAATGAATTTTCGTTTTGAATTATGCAAATGTTTACCCAAAACCCACTGGAGGAAAAGTAAACAACGCGGGGGGACCGTCGAATGCTGCTCATAGTCTCCGCGTTGCTAGCTCGAGTGGAAACACGAATTGGCTCTGCAAAATGTTTAATTAGCTTTAGGATGAATGAAAATTTATTGCTTTAATTACTGGAAATTGCCTTCTGCCTTCATTCACTTCCCCATCTGTTGGACGCTGTGCGAAGGGATACAGACACGTCCAACAAGTGAAATTGAATCCTCAACATAACGTCGGACAATCAATCACGAGCAATGATTGATTTGTTTCTTCGGTTTCGGTGACATGAAGGTTGAAGAACTTGACATTTTATTAAATTGGGTTGCGTGTGGAGAGTGATGTGCTCAAAGCTAAAAAGCCTTCGCATCAAATAAAATCGAGTTAACGTCCTAGAGGAAAACTCAAAGAGTTTCTCCCTATTTCATTCGCTCTGTAACAAAGGTAAAGTTCGAAAATACAAAGCGAGGAAAAGAAAATATTTTGCTATCGCTCAGTAAACTTTGCAGCTACGCTGACTTTCCTTGAGGGCGAATTCCGAATAATTAATGAGAGCAGTCTACGTCGAAGCGAACTTTTCCTCAGAGGTGATTTAATTACAATTTATTATCGCAGCTGCTGATTAGGTTTGTGGAAACTTCGTACAGTCTTTCTCGTTTCAACGCATCGTATTGTCAGCAGACAAAGTATCATGATATTTAGCAATCGAAACTGATAGACGCATCACAAACGTGTATTCTGATCCTTCCGTTAGTATCATCGTACTGATGGCTGGCCAACCTATCAGTGATTGAGTCACACCTCAGTCTGAAATACATTTGCTCGAATTCCCCACACCCGCGATCACATCAAGATCGCCCGGTTAGCTCAGTCGGCAGAGCACGAGACTCTTAATCTCGGGGTCGTGGGTTCGAGCCCCACATTGGGCGTGGAAATACTTTTTTAATTGTTTTAAAATTTAATGCTGAAAATTGCTGAATAGATAAAATACTGATAAAGCATTTTGTCACATTTGGAAACAAACTTTTTTGGATCTGCGAAGATTGTCAGGGCTCCAACGAAAAGAGTCATCCGGAAACGTCTTTATTTTATAAATTTAACTCCATCGCAAATAAATTGAGTCTTATGAATTTACGTCGCAAGCAAAGATACTGTTTCTTGAACCAATAAGATCGAATCGGTCTGGGAAATCTTGTTCAACAAACATTTTCCCGATGAAATGCTTTCTGCCAGCGTCGACACAAAGCAAGTCACACAAAAGCTGTGCGTGTTTAAGGATTACTTTCACTAGATTCTTATCAGTTGCTTCTGTTGAAACGAGAGTTGAATGAGAAATTTTTCTCTCTTCTTCGTTTCGAATTTCCCCTTCCTTCGTCCCCAGAGATTTATCGTGCTGCTTTCGGAAAACTCACGCAGACGAGGAAAAGCAGCGAAAACATGCTGGCGGGGTTCAAGAACCGTACGGAGACTATTCGAGAAAAATAGTAGCAATCTGGCTGCGAGCGGCGTCGAGTTTCCATATGATTCACGTTGACATTTATAGGCCACGAGTAAAATTAAAGTTATGCAAATGACTCGTTGAAGAGTGAAACTGAGCGGGAAGCCACCTGGCTTCGTGTAGAGTTGCATGACCATCGGAGATTCATAATTACGAAGTAAACAATGCTGATTAAACCTCGACATTCCTCGGTGTAAATTCTCCCGTGCAATATAAGACGATGAGAAGAAGGAATTCGCGAAGCGGCGTCATTTAACTTATCTGTTTGTTTTGCTGAGAAAGTAGGAAATTGAGCGCATGTGAACTGTAAATATTAGTTGGAATGCCGGGCACAGATTGTGCTAACCACGATCGTTACATATGTAATTGAATGAGACCGCGAAAACTTTTTCCCTCGTCTGATAATGCCGGTGTGTTGCGTAACATCTCGCTGTTGTTGCTATCATTTGATTAGCAAGCTGGGTCTACAGCCTAAATCGAGTTTGGCGAAGCGATAAGCGTCGGCTTTGTTGATTATTTACTTCTGAATCGGTGCGGAACAGTCGTTCTTATCTCGACTGTTCGTGTGTGAGTTGGCAAGAAAAGCTTCCCTCTTTGTAATGATGAATTAATGTTTTCCAAATCATCTTATGGTTTCGATAATCTGGTGATTGATTGCAGAAGAATCGTGCCAATGACTGAAAGATCAAGCGCAGTCCGACGATATCTTCGCCTTCGGCAGCTCAACTCCAAAGTTCTTGTTTCAATCAAAATGTTTTCGCCTCAATTGGCAAGCGGCAATCAGCAGCAGACGAGTTCGAAGCGTAAACAACTCCTCGTCGTCTGCCGCGACTTTGCCTTGTCTGCGCCTAATTTATTCGTCCCGATGTGAATATATTCGCGTTTTTGACTCATATCAACATGCAGGAAGCCAAGATTTTATTTCATTCTTTTGCAAATAGCTTTGGGAATGTCGAGAGAAACTATGAAAAGTTATCCTCATCATCTGGTGTGGTTGAACGAGGAAAGCAAAAAAGCAAAACAGAAAAGAAACAGCAAAGTTGGATGAGCCAAACTTGTTTAAGTTCATTCGAGTTTATTTTTAGAACTTTATTGTTGTTGTTATCGTTCAATTAACATAACCACAGCCGAAATACATACAACGGCTGACTCGCCGCTCGCTCGCTTGTAAACAAAGATCGCGCGAGACGAGAGAGAGCGAACGGCGGAGGCTGTGATTGTGTATCAGGAAAACTATTGCCAACACATTAGCAGGTGACTCGCTTAGCGTTCATCGATCGCATCGGAGAACGAACGAAACAGTTGGAACCGAAACGTGATCGTGAATGCATTTCGTGCGTTGATCAGCAATTTTCAAGCTTAATTTTAAAGATGTCAGCGGCTAACGAAGCGTCGGTTGCGTAACGATCGATTGTTCGGAGTGAGAAACGACTGAGAAAGCTTCCAACAAGTGGAAGTAAAAGTGAACTGTCAGCGATTGCACTGATAACCTTCGCGACTTTTCATCTAGTTAAAGCTTGTGAGGAAATAAATTGAAGCTGAGCAAAGTGAAATGTTGGCAGATGTGAATGATAAGAAGCTTTGTCGTGTGAAAAGACGAATCGTGTCTTGGGGGAGCAAGGAATAAACTTCGGAAATGTTTGTGCAACGATTTCCAAAGCTCAAATCGCGTGTCTTGAATCGCAAACTCACAGTCACGTCTGATACTCTGAGCTTCAATTAAAATCAACTCGAACTCCACAAACATTAATTCGCTGTCTCGGTTCGAAGGAAATTGGCTTGAAAGAAAAAGCTCATAAAACTCCATTTAATGTTTTTATTATTTTGTTGTGCTCGTGTCGCCTTAAACAGGCTCGAAGCCGATTAATGCTGAGCGACTCAGCCTCAATCTGAACAGAGCTCGTAATTGGCCAGCGAAATCATTTCGCATGCTGCTGGTTTCAAATTTATTGCCAGGGGGAAGAGAAGATTCACCGAATGCCGAGAGTTGGGCGCTTAATTCAAGGACCGGAATTCCAAATGAGTTTCTTGGAGATAATTTGTTGAGATTTTACGAGTCACAAACGGAGCGGTTACATGAAAAGGCCATCGCCGAAAGTAAACGGGTATCTTTTTAAGCTGGAACATTATGGACGACCTTTTCCTTCGCAGAAACGCACGAGATGCCACTCACACTCGTGCCGAGATAATCGCTGACTTTCCCCAAAATTTTCGCAAGACTCTCGAGAACTGGTCAAAACATTCCGAATCTATTTTTAAAGCATTTCACGAGACTCAATTCTCAATCAGAACGGAAGAAATCTCGCCTGTATGTGTTGGCGAGCTTCTGCTTCAAGTAAGACACGCCGAGGCTCATTCATTCACATGTGTGATCGTGCAATTAGAGCTCAGCTCGGCGAGAGAATTCGAAGTGAAATATAAACATTGAAATCAGCAGAAAGCTAAGCAGTCGTGAGAAGTTGTCAATGAGCTTTCTCAGTTTCACTTAGAGTGTCGATCGCGTTAGTCCGTGACTGCCGCCGCCGCCTTCCGAGTTTACTAAATAATAAAGCGGAATAACAAGTGAACTTCGAATAATGCAGTGATAAAATTCGTTGCGCTTTCGCTTGTGAAACGATAAAATAAATTAGGCAACAAAACCAAGTGACGTAACGAACTGTGAGAATCCGAGAAATCGCAGAAAGAAAATTGCTTAATTTTGTCAATTGAGCTCAGCTGCTTCGAGTTCGATGCTAATCGATCACCGGAAACTTTAGTTTTGAATTGTAAACGCGCCCGATTCTCGATTGATACCGTGATGTCACTAGCAGAGCCGATTCATGACGCGCTGATTAAGTCGCTGTAACCCGAGACAATTCCATTTACGAAAGGCGCAATTGTAAATTGATTGTCAACAAAGCTGAAACGACTGCAAACACTCATAACGGCTCGTGATATCCTTGGTTCTCGCAAGCTTTTATGCGAGATTGACCACCGAGCTCTGTCGTCTGAACCAAATAATTAGATCAAGCACACACTTTACGTGATTACGTCTAAATAATTATAAATCGATAACGTGTGCGGTCGTAATTAAATCATGAAGTTTTCCTTTCAATGTGACAAAACGCCCAGCGTTTACCGGCAAAGGTCAGCGGAATTATAGTCAAGATTATCCCAAGTTGCCTCAACAACAATGTAGATGAAATCGCGAAGCTCTGGACAGTGACAAATAGAATTTCTCGTCAGATGAAAACTCGTTTTGCGTTTGAGAAGTTAATAATTTGCATTGCGCAACTGGGAAATATTAATTGAATAAATTAATCGCCGATCGAGTCGTTCGATATCAGAGAGCGTGAATTACTCAAACGATTCGAATTAAGTCGTTGCGCTGGCAAATTAAATTGTTGCGGGCAATTCCCAATTTCCTCTCTCGACCGACCACGACGAGAACAAATTCGTAAGCCGCGATCTAATGAAGCGTAGAACGCCGGCTGATTCACTTCTTCCATGTTCAGTTTCAGTTTCAATCATTCGACCTTGGCGTTCGTCGAGTTTTAAGTGACTCGAGTCACGTGCGCCTGAGAGTTTCGCTTGATCTCTTGTGGCGATATATCTCATCTCTCACCCATCTATGACATTGATTTGCATGCTAATTCCTCGATAGAAGTCAATTGTGATAATTTTCTCGTTAGCACGCTCACTTGTTCTTGTTTTACGATCGATAAACAACACAAAGAGTCTTTAGATGTTTGTCTCATGCTCGCCGATGCAATTTGCCGCGCATGTAGATGTCAGAAAATTACGACACTTGACTCACTGCATCGCAGCCCGTCATCGATCTTTTTAATTAATTTCATTTGCATCAATTCACACGATCTGATTCTTGTTTGTTTCGCTTCATGTACGGCTTATTGGCGATCGAACCGAAAAGCTCCGATGTTAATTGAGCAAGCGCACAGAATGTGTTAATTGATGTTTTTCGGTGACTGCTTATAGATCTGAGGATTTCAAATGAAAACGAGATTAGTTGACAGTGCTAATTGACCCGCGACGAGGGAGAGACATGATATAAAGTGAAATCACCGAGTGATACTTGAGTGAGAGTGATAAGAAAGACAATAAGAGAATGGTGGCGCGTAAATTGTCGTCTTACGACGTCGCGACGACTCTGGAAAGCTTTAGCAAACGCCCAAGCGTTTACATCGACCCTGACAGCGACATTTTCGAGGGCCTTCAATATCTACAAAACATCGATCGTCAAAACTGCATAAACTGCCTCCAGCTATGGCGAGCATCACCGGCTGCTCTTGAAGGTATCACGACGTTCGATTGATTCGCCGTTGACAAGTTTCATCCGACTCCACTTCCTAAACCCGGCGACTCTTCTGGTTTCTCTCTGTCGCCCTGATTCATCGAAAATTTGCAATTTTGATTAGACGAGCAGAAATTTCTTTCGACAAAAAACTGTCGATGACGCGTCTTTGAAACCTGCTCGGAATGAAAACATTTCATGATCCAGTGCGCTATCTACTCAATCAGCGCTTAAACACTTTTTGCACATTTATTTAAGCCATGCAAAATTGATTCCGGCGTCATTGTCAGGTGACACGACGCGTGTTTGTGTACATCGGTGGCCTGCAATTTGATTGGCGATTACTCCGACTTATCGACATGGTTGAAATTTCTTAATTGCCGCTGATTTAAAACAAGCGAATTTACATAAACGACTCGTGTTCTTTAATCTCGCTCACGGGCTAATTTGAATATTCATTGGAAGTTCCACTGTGCCAATCCGGTAGCAATATGACGAAAGCTAATCTTGATTTTCTTTTCACAGCTAAAAAGCAGCCGCTCAAGACGTTCAATGACATCAAAAGTCTGATTCAGCAGGGCAAGAAGCGTGAAGTCAAGCTGCTCATTCGAGAGAATGCGTGGCCAGTGAACTCAACGATTCGAGCTCAGCTCTGGCCGGCGCTTTGTGCTCAACACCACAATGGCAAAGGCATGCTTGATGGCTTCTACTGGGATATGGTCAATCAGGTAAGAAATCAGCCTTAGAAGGTCGTTGACGTGCCGAACTAATCGACTCTCGTCGCTAGGTATTCGGAACAACAGAGTTGCCAGAGAAGCCGATCATGCTCCCACCGTTTGTTGACTCAACTCACTGTCTGCCATACCACCTGACAAAGAAAGGACGAGCCGTTGCCGATCGCGTTGTGAGCGTTCTCGGCTACGCTTGTCCTGACATCACCTACAGCCCGTCTCTCTACCCCATCACAGCCATTCTCCTGCATTTCATGTCGGGTGAGTAATCAATGTGCGGTAGTGAAATGAGAAACCATCAAAGACTCGACTCAATCAGAATGTTTTCGGAATGATCCAGATAAGTTCGTAGAGCCATCTAATTGCAAGATCAAACAAGCAGCGTGTGACTCTAGAGCGTATCAAGTTTCACATGATTAATGATAGCAAAACGTTTGTTGATTTGTAAAATTTGACAGCCCAAATCCACTGCGATTTTATTGCGCGGAAAGAGCTCGAATATCGTCTGAAGGTGAAATCTGTTTACTGCTGAATCTTCTTCCATAAGTGATAAAGCCGCTTTATTTACTCGCGAGAACTTTTCAAGATGAAACGACTTGTTGCTCGCATGAATGCGATAAACACAGCGAGAGTTCTGCGTGGATAAAAACCTCCGACGATGCTCGAAATATTTTACGCCGCTGCGCGGTTAATTTTGCGACGATTAAAAATGATTCCAGCCGAATTTTCTATAAAAAGATTTTGCGCCTCGAAGTGTTTAATTATCCAGCTAAGCTCATTTGTGCTCCACTGATTAGTAGAATTTCTCGCGGCTCAAATATTTGCTTGGAAAACACGGTCGAGCTTACGGTGGATGAACAAACAGCGTGAATGTTAAACAAAACGATCTTGTGAACAGCAGAAGTTCCTCGGAAAACAAAGACACTCGAGATGACGTCGTCTTGACGCTTGAAACGTGCATCAGGCAAATTCCTCATGCAAATCGCTTATAAATCGACAGAATTCGAAATAAATCTCCCGTCATGAAGTTAAATTTGAACAGAAGCCAAAGAATTTTGAAAGCTTCACTCAGTGAGCCGAACCCGATCGGCGCTCTGCAATGAATCGCGGGTATTTTACGAAGAAGAACTTCGATGAGCAAGTGATTGTAGATGAACAACAGATCGTTTAAAGAAACGTACGTGTTTATAAGCTCGAACCATTCACGGAGGTTGAGCCGCAGTTCAAACTAGTTTACGCTTTATTTGTTTCGCATCGCTATTTATAGACGAGAAATGTCTCTTCGATGTTTACTAAGCGGCTTCATGTGATGTTGTTGCATTGTGTTTTATCGAAAAGCCCACGTGACAGATTCACTAGCTGTACAGCAAAGCATGAGAGAAATCTGAGATTGCTTAGCTTTACAACTGTGAGAGAATTCTACGACCTAGAAGGAAGCAAAATAAATTAGTCCAAGTTCAGGAACAGAGGAAAAACTTTTCCGAAGGCAGAAGTGTGGAATGCAAAGAAGAATCAACAAGTTTGCCCTTAAAACAACTCGGCGGAGCGATTAAAATAGCCGTTGATTGTTTACGCTTGTGATGCCTCTTTTTCACGGGACAGCGGTTTTAATTAACTCTAACCCGAAATAAAAGTGATTCGTTGCCTTAGCCCAGGATTTTCCTCGGAAGAGTCAACCACGCTCGTTGTTATGCAAGGCACGTAAACACCGGAAAACGCTTCAGTAGATTGTGCTTGTAAGAGCGAAGCTTCGTCTAATTGAGAACGTTTTTGCGAGTGCTGAGCTGTGATGCTTTAAATCAATTGAGTAAGGGGAGCTTCCGGGAATATTTCCGAGTAAAGGGCTCAGCCATAGCTACTCTGAGGTTCATGACTCAGTGCGAAACTTGAGAAGCTATCAGGAATTCATTGACTTCTGTCTCAATTTCCTCTTGTGATGAGTAAAGACTTCAACTCGCACAAAGCATCTCTACGGATGTAGATGATCTCGCTAATTAAATAATCTTCATGAGACGCGATTACACGGCAGGTTCAAGACAAAGACAAATGAACCACAGACGAGTGAATCAACAAGTTGTTGACTCGAATCAAGCGATAGCAGAGAAAAAAGTTTACACGCTAAGCGAAGGCGACATAATTATTTATTGATTGGACCATAAACGTAACTAAAGTCTTAATGAGCTAAGTAGCTTTTGATTGATTCTTTGTTTGTTGTGCATTGTGTAACTTGATGAAATCGTTAGCAACAATCGACTAGCGTACGGTCAACAAAATGCGATTAATCACAATGGAAAATCCCGTTTAAGTCAAAGTGATGAGTTAAGGTTTTCAACTTCAAGTTTGTGTAAATATTTTGTCTTCAAGGCGGAAAATCACAACCAAATTACTTTTGAGTTTATGCCGAGTTGATGTCGGAGCGACAATCTGATGTTCCTCTTGCTATAAACAAGCGAATTACTCTCTAATCTGATTTTAATTGAATTTCGCTTCCATCTCGAATGTACAGAGGAAGAATGCTATCACTGCATGGCGAGCTTGGTAGCAGCCAAGGACAAAGTTTTCATCAACCAAACGAAGCTTCTCCACGAAGTGACATGGAAGACAGTCATGCAGATTGCAAAGAAATACGCCAAGAACCCGATGCTGTACTTGCAGAGAATGTGCGACAACCAAAAAACCGAGCGCATCTTCATCGATTGGAGCTGGTGGATTTTGGGAGCTCTTCCGTTCCCTCATCTCGGTGAGTTACACAATGTTACACAATGTGAAACCCCTCGATTTATGACTCAATCATTTCAGTGCGCGTGATGGATTGTTTCTTCCACGAAGGCATCAAAGTATTATATCGCGTAGCTCTAGCAATATTAATCCTCTTTCACAAACATACGACGACGAACGCATCGGATTATAACTCCGATTCGATTAAGAATGACATTGACAATGCAATACCGAAGTTTTGCAAACAAATACCCGTCTCGCCGTTGAAGTTGATGAGAACGGCATTTAATATTCGAGCGCTAAGGTGAGATTGGATTAAAAATTTAATCTAACGCCTAAGTTAAGATTCGGGTTAGATTTCAAGTTTGATCGGAGTTAGATTGAACCTTATCGGAGTTAGGATGAGTTCAACTGAAAGCTTTCGATTTCCGCAGCTCCTCTTATATCACACGAGTGTTCATAAAGACTGAAATGCTGCTGAAAAGTAAATCGGTGTGCAGTGGTTCCAAGCAGCTGGTGCGCTCACGTTCTAGTGATAATCTACCAACGAGTCAATCGCAAGTCAACATACAGATGATGTCGCACACGTTGACAATACGAGAGGTAAGGATGGAAGCCTAAGGCTCTAGTTACCGTCGATTCGAAGAGAATGAAAGGAACCACATGGATATGAACTTCGATTAACTTTAATCTCTTTCTTTCTCTTCTCTTTTCTCGATTGAAAAATCTTTCTTTCCTTTTCGGGGAATTAAATGGGATTAACTTCTGTTCTGATATTCAATTTCAATCATCGAAAGAACCCTCAGCCAAAAATGCCCTCAGCGTCAGACTCCTGTCAACAAATGGTAAAGAGGCTTTTCCGGAGATTTTCTTTCTGGCTGTGTTATGATTTGTTTTTCTGGGGATCGTTGACGTTGTCTTGCATCTTATGTCCAAAAATATCCAAGGAACTTTAGACCGTTGTTAACTAACTTTACTAACAATCTAAATCTCTATTCTCCTCCACGCTGCGTTCTTGTGATTTGCTCTTTCCTTTTTTAACTCATGCATTACTAAAGGGAGCTCACTCGCCCGATGCGCGTGGCGTTTCATTGGGTGTTTTCCCCATCCAAGCAATACAGAGCAAAGTTCTTGATCAAAATGATGTAAGTTAAGGTAGAGCGTCGAATGCTGGAGTTTAACTTTTCTGTTGCATGAGTTCCTGTTAAACGGAAAAACTTTTTCAATCTGAAATTTAATACAAACTTTTCCATTTCCATTAGCTCTTCACACTTTGGTCATGGTTGCCCGTAAGGATAACAATGTACCAACCTGTGCTCCTTTACACGACCGAGGAACATGGATGCTCGCTGACGACATTCTTCATTCGCGTTGAGCAACACGAGCCAACGCTGCTAATGATTAAGACGTGCAATAATGAAGTAAGTTCAACGGAATCGATCATGGAATCTAAACTAAATATTTTACACCGTTCCAGGTATTTGGGGCTTACTGCTCATCGAGATGGATCGAGAGAAATCTTAAGGATGATCGTGGTCAAAGGCAAGCGTATTTTGGAACTGGAGAAACGTTCCTCTTCTCGCTGTATCCAGAGCGAGCGAAGTATCCTTGGGTTGGAATTGATAGCGATAAGAACGTCAGTCATGCTGCAGAGTTATTCATGGCAGCTGACAGCAAGATGATCACGATCGGTGGAGGGTAAGACTGAGTTTCCCATCTGTGAAGGTTCACTTCATTGCAATATTTTCGATTTCAGTGACGGTCAAGCAATCTGGATGGACGAGAACGTTCGATTCGGAAAGTCAGACGCCTGCAAGACATTCAATAATCCACCGCTCTGTGCGTCTGGCGACTTTGAGATTCGAGTACTCGAGGTTTACGGTTTTGTTGGCGCTTAAAACGGTGACGCGGCAGGACAAGATTCAACGAGAGCCATCAACGCTCCATTCTACAATAAATAATCAATCATCATGCGTGTGTAAATTACATTCATTCGTAGCTGTGTTCTCATCCTGAATATACAAGGCTAATTGTAGAAGATTTTCTTTCGCTCGCTATAGAGTCGTTCTCACTTAATGTTTGTGAGCTTTCATGTGACAACGATTTATAAAAGTTTAAACATGATGTGGATTCAGAGTTAATTAGCATTGATCAACGAAGAAGATTATTTCGCTTTCGCTCATAATGATTGGACGGAATTTTATTCTAACTTGTCCAGCTTTGCATTCAAATTCGAGGTGGTTCTTAAAGGGTGGTTGACTGCTAAGTTGTTTGTGCTGCTAGGGACGAGCTCAAACTTGTATCGAGATCCCAAAAACATTGCGTTCGTTGAGACTTTTCGTGAGCTTTGAACAAGGCTGCATCTTGATTGATTAACCAATTCAAAGAGTACTTCACACTCTGATTTAACTTTGATGAAAATCCATTCCATTTTCTGTCAGACGATGCTCGATTTCATTGCTGATCATTCCGCAAAAATTTATAGTCCTTGCTGAGTGATCGAATTCTTACTTTGTTCAAGGCTCACGACAGTTTTAATTCAGAAAGAAGGAAAGCAACTCTGTATGACTTGGGTCAAACGAGGTTGATAGAAGACAAGCAGCGTCAATTGAGACCATTGGACTTGCTAAATTATATTGAGAAAAAAGAAACAAATCGAGAAAGTTAATTAATTTAATTATCGAACAAAACTAATTGATACCAAAAAGAAATTTTATTTCAAGCGCAGATATATTTCATGAAAATAAGTAGGGAGACAAGTTATCGATTCTAGAGCAATATTAACGCAGAGTTTATTTCGTGAGATTCCATTAGAGTAGAAGTGAAGCGGCGAGACGCGATTTATTGAATGGTTACGGCAGTGATCTCTTAGATCTAAAGCTTTGATGATAGAATTGAGCCGAGCTTTGCATTTCGGGTGGCGTTGAACAGAGTAACTTGCTTACGTATAATCGATGTTGAATTGTTGCAAAAGAGATAAAATGTTAGAACGAACAAGACGAAACTGATCAAACATATATGAAGCTTATGCAAATTGTCCTCAGGATTCGTCACGATTCTTATCAGCTTTGTTCTCGATCATTTCCCCGCAAGAAATCTAAAACAAAACTAAAGAATTTTCTTTTGTGATTACTTTTATCAACTTAAGTCAAATTATCGCTGTAAACGAAAGTGAAGTTAAAGTTTATGTTTATCAGTAAATCTATTGAAATTATTATGTTAAAATTTTTAAGTTTTCCATTTTCCTGCGACACGACGAAAGGAAAATGAATAAAAGTTGAGAAAAGCTTCAGAATTTAACTAGGAATTTTATTGTTAGGAAAGTTTTGGATTTTTCAGCAGTTGAACTTATGAATGTGAAGTAATCAGAACCAGCTTTGGAGTTGCTCTGGCCCATCAATGCTTGGCAACGAGAAAATGCTTCGAGTGAACTTATCGCCGCCTTCGATAGCGTAAAGCGAAGCGACCACGATAACGATGAAGCTGCCAGCAACTGTGAAGCCTTCCAAAACTCTTCGGTTCATCCATTCAAACTTCTTCGTGGTTTGTACTTCGATTCCAGCGATCGAAGTTTCCTTGATTCTCATTGCCGACTTGAAATCAATCGCCTTGGTCAGCTCGTCTATCTTCGCCTGGATCTTCTCGATCGTTGACTGCAACTGCTGAATCTCGAGGTTCTTCGTCTTGTTCTCGATGAATTGCTTGTAGTGTTGGTCCTTCTTTTTGAGCTTGTCAAAGTAGCCTTTCTTCAAGAAGTTTTTCTTATCCACAACGACCGACATCGGCGACTTGGTCGAATTCAAAGTTCTTTCGGTCGTCTCTTCATTTCGGAACTGATCGTTTCCATCGCCTTCGCCAGAGTAGACTGAATACTGTCGGCTTATGTCCATCTTCGCGCTTCGCCGCTGCATGAAAATGTCACTGATAATTTCTTTGTCCGAACAGTTCGTGTAAATGTTCTTCTTTGGCTTCGGACGAGCGAAACTCGAGACTGGCTCGATGAAGCAACTTCCACGCTTTACACTTTTCTTGCCATTGTAATCACCGAACATGGTAGAAAAGTTTAGGAAAAATATTTTACGGAGCAAGAAACGTCATTGATTGTATTGATCGAAGGTTATTTAGATTCGAACTTTCTTAAAAGTCTTTTATTACTCAAATGAAATGAAGACATTCAAGAGGAACATTGAAGCAATCAAAATGAATCCAATGCCGAATCTTCCAGAAGAATCTTTCAGTTGATCGTTGCAGTTCTCGTCATCGAGACATCTCTCGCAGTTATTCGAATCAGCGATGCAGCTAGTTTTCTCTTCAGCAGACAAGTCAGAGTAACAACCACGTCTGACGTTTTTGTCAGCGTCAACCCAAGTATAGCAACCTCGATGGTCATATTGAACGACTCCGGGGCAAATGACCGTCTGGACTTCGGAAGGCTTCGGTCCACAATGTGAATCTTCTTCGCTTGAACATTGGTAGCAAATTTGCTGAGCGGTGTTCCCTCGATTACAAGACTTTTCTTTGCACAGATCGCACCTTGGAGAAACACGACAAACGTTCCCATCGAGCGTGCACCCACGAATTGTTTGATCGGTGACTGTAAGAATGTAGCAGCTCTCTTCTTCGTAGAAAAACCTTTCCTTTTTACACTGACCGGCAGCCGTCGTTGCCCATCCCCAATTACAATCTTCTCCAGCTGTCGTGTCGCAAGTTACACAAGATAGTTCGGGAGCTTTCATGATGCTCTCGGAGTTGCAGTTAGAAGTCTGGCACGTTTTACACTTGGTGAGGTCTGCTTCGCACGCCTCCGATGCACCTGGATCGCTCATACAACCGCGATGGACAGCTTTGTTATCATCGATGTAGAAGTAGCAAAAGTCACGGAAATTGTAGATTTCACATGTGTGACTCAGGTGCGCGCTCTCGTCAAGATTCTGATAACACGCTTCAGTTGAATTTGTCGCATCGCAATGGAAACACGACAGCCGATTTGATGGGAAAATTTCACCGTTGCAGTTGTTATCAAAACATTGCTTACAGTTGGGAGATTGCAAACATTCGCCTGGCAACTCACTGGAACAGCCGCGATGCGTCGTTGAATTCGGTATCACGTAAACCTTGCAGGTATCCATGTAATCGTCGCAGACCTTCTCTGGCAAATCTGCGTCAAGTATCGCACAGTTAGCATCGTCTTCGGAGCTGCATACAAAGCATTTCTGAAACGATGGCTTTACATTGCACATGCTGCCATGGCAAATTTTACAATCGTTGCCGAGTTGGCACTCTGCAAGTTGGTCGCTTGTTAAAGATGTGACACAGCCGCGACGCACCTCGTTGTCTATAAATTAAGCAGAATTCATTACGACACTCTTATCGCAGGTTCATAAATTACGAGCAAATTAATTATGAATCCACCTTCATTCGAGTTTGTCAATTTGCATGTCGTACCTTTATCGTAGAGATAGCAGCCCGATTTATCGATTGTTCCTTCGCCGCACAGCGTCGGAGTTTGAATCTCTGCGACGTTCTCACAGTCGGAGTCAACTGAAGAATCGCAGACAAAGCAAGATTCTTCCACTATCTTCATCGAGTTGCATAAATCATCGTCGCAGATTTGACATTCTTCGGAGTTCTCCTCGCAACTCGACTTCAATTCCGGATAGTCATTGAGACATCCGCGAAGAGAATTAGTCTGGTTGGTGTGGGCGAAACAATGGTTGTCACGTCCAAGGATTGCTTCGCATAGCTTTTTCGAAGTCGTTGCAATGTTCTGCGTGAAACCGCAAAGCTCACCATCTACCTCACTCGAGCAAGTTAGACACTCAACGTACGTTTTTCCGTTCTGGAGGTTACAAAACTCTTCTGAACACTTTATGCAGCTCTCACCGACAGAGTTGCATAAGTTCACGTTCTCGTCTTCGTCGGACATGCAGCCTCGAATTGCTGAGGTCTCGCCTGTTGGAAAAATTGGTTTGAATTGATCTGTGGACGCAATCGTGCTCACCAATCACGTGAGTGTAGCAGGAATCGTTCTCAGCGTAGTTTTTGCAAGGGTAAAGCAAACTAGCGTCCGGTGTGGTGCAGAACTCGTCGTCGGCCGAGCACTTCACGCACTTTATCCTAGTCAAAGGGAAGATGATGTTGTTACAGCCATCAGAATCGCAAACAGTCGACGCTTGGGCTTCCTCTGGAATTTCCGATTCACATCCTCTGAAGGTAGTCGAGCCGGTAACCCAAATTGCACAGTTCCCATTGCACTCAGCGTCCGTCGTGTTTTGTCGAAGAGTCGCGCAGTTCTCGTCCACGTTCGAGTAACAGTAAAAGCATTGCAATCCACCTGAATTGAAATGAGTTGAGAGGATGAAAATCGTCGATTTAAAATAAAGGAATGAATCGAATTACTCGAGACTTCCGCTGCAATCAGCAGCAATCCCAGCGACAAAATGAAACCTCCAACTGCCATACTTCCTTCCGCTCCAAATTTTGCACCGATAACTAATTCAGTCGAAAGCTGGCAAGCGTATGAGAGCTGAATTGATTATCATCGGCGAATGTAAGCGACAAGTCTTTTCCATTATTGCCAGTATCGATGATTTCAAATAGAGATTGGGCGCTTTACTGTGAAATGTCTAGTGCTGGCGACAATAACAGGCGTTCATTCGCACGTTTTGTACTTGGTCGGCACTTATAAATCTTTGACTGGGTGGTCAGGGTAAGGAAACTAGATGACAACAAGTGATTCACCATATTAAAGTTCAGCACGTTGTAGCAACTCAACCGTCTAACTTTGACTTAACATGGACAAAATGGGTGGTAAGAGTGGGGGGTATTTAGGTTGTGGTGTATCAAACTTCAAAGCAAACCTTCTACATACAAAGCCATACGTGAAATGATAAGTAAGTTGTTCGAGTCATTCTCGGGCTGCAGATTTTATCAAACGACATGAAGTCTTGAGCACTGCTCGACATTTTCGTTTTGCCACTCGCATAATAAAGTTCATAACGCAAAGTTCCGACTGATTAAAAGTTTTTATTCCTGGCATTTTTATCTTGAAGTAGTAAACGTGTTCGTCCTGAACAATGAGAAAAGAAGAATTAGCAAAAAGCCAGTTAATCTGACATTGACGCTTCTGATTGTAGCTTTGTTGCATCCGTCTTTGTTTCTACACTCGTGACAAGTTCCAAGTTTGCAAATTTCGGAGCTGAAGTCAGCGCTACATCCACGAATAACTGGAAGGATGAAAAACTTTTTTAGCTAAAAAGTTCTCCGGAAAATTTAAGCTCAACTCACTTGCACCATCGTTCAACTCCAACTTGAGGCAATTTTCTGGTTGCACGAACATTTTGCAAGGAAGTGTTGTAACGTTTCCCTTTGGGGCTTCGAAGCAGGTTTTGTCAAATCGACTATCACAATGATAACATTTCAATCTCAGATCAGGGATAATTTTGTTATTTGAGCCTTGGCCTGAGTAAATGTAACAATTATCTGCCGTGTTATTCCGGCATTCATCGGGAGAAGTAAGCGAGCCCAGACATCCACGATCAGTTGCACCGCCTTTAATCCTCGAGTAGCATTGACCTTTGCTTGGAATGCTACACTGCTGGTCACGAACTCTCTCTGGGCTCTGAGAACATTCTGGATCCAACGCTGAGTTGCAGATGAGGCAACGTTCGTCTCTTTGAGTAGTGTCTGTGTTACAATTGTTCCTCGACGAGCATGAGAGGCACTGATTGTTGGTTGGATTGGCACAAATTGCTTGGCTGGCAGCAGGAAGATCGGACAAGCAGCCCTTGTGAGAAACAGCGTCTGAGAGATGAAAAAGATTAAATAAAATTCAATTTGTTGGCGAACTTCTTACAATTTGAGAAAACAGTTGCGCAGCTTTCGTTCTGGTTGTAGTTGATGCAAGGTTGAGAAATGGATGACAAACAATTCGCAATTCCAACGCACGTTTTGCAAGATCTGCGGTCTGCTGGATAGTTAATAATGTTACACTTGTGGGCATCGTTGCAAAACTGACAATTGTTCGAACTAGTGCAGCTAAAGCCTACAGCAAGATCATCGGAACATCCGCGGTAGAGTGTACCGTTCACCAGTCGCGTGTAGCATCCGAGGGCGCAAATCGCTGTCGGCATTACCGATGGATTTAGAACACAATTTGGATCCGACTTCGAGTCGCAAACGATACACATTCGGTTAGCCCTTGAAGTTTCAACATTACAACCGTTCGTCGAACATTTGAGGCAGCTTTCATAGTTTTGGTTGCAGTAACGTTGGTTTCTTAGGCCTGACGAACAGCCACGCTCGACCACTTTGTCTTCGATCGAGAGAACAGTTACGCATCTCTCTTGCTCGTTGTATAATTCACAGAATTGCAGGTTGTCGATCGTTGGCTCGCAGTTCTCATCAACACACGTGTGACATTGAAGGCGTTTGACCATCGGGAACTGAACGCCGTTACACAAGTCATCCGAACAAATGTTGCAGCGGTTTACACCGTTATCATCTCCACAAGCTGTCGTGTTAGCGAAAGCACTGGCACAGCCTCGGATGTTTTCTCCTAGTTCGTTGATTCCAACGTAACAGTAAGACAAGCAATCTACGACATCAGCAGGATGTACTGGTTGGAAGCAATCAATTCCTTCACACTTGAAGCATTTATGTCCTCGACGCTGGGTGTCACGATTGCAATTGCTTGATGAGCATTTAGTGCATAAAAGATCAGACGTGTCGTCGCAGACTTTCTTCGTTCCCTCGGCAGCATCTGAGTAACAGCCTCGATGGAAAACTTCGTTGTTCGTGTCATAGAGGGTGATGCAGCCTTGGAGAGTGTCGCTGTGAAGCATACACGTTTCAGATGGAATCGTGGCTTGCTTACACTCATCGTTTCTGCACGTTAGACAACTAAGTCGGTTTGACGGGTAAACAATGTTATTGCATCGGTTGCCACTGCAAGTTGAACACGATAGTCCTGTGCAATTGAGAGAGGTTGGAAGTTCAGCTGCGCAGCCTTTTTCGACATATTGCCATGGCGATCCGCTTTCCACTGACAAGAGCCTTGAGTAGCAGCTGTTGGTTGCGCACGATTTTGTTGCTACTGATGTCGAGTTCATCACGCAGTTGGGATTGTCTTTTGAGTTGCATGACACGCAGTGATAAAGTTCAGAAGGTGAAGCCTGAACGTTGCAGGAGTTGAAAGCACACTTCAAGCAACTAGAGTCCGATGAATTGCACAGTGCCGTGTTCTGAACGGTTGAAGAGCAGCCACGTTCATGGATTTTTCCAGCACTGTCAAAGACTGACACGCATCGCTCATTTGAGCTCAAGCTCTCGCAATATTTTTCCTCCAAGTTATTATTCTCGCAAGCCTCCCCCAGACAATCTTTGCATATCAACCGACTTTTCATGGAGAACGCAATTGCGTTGCATAAGTCATCTTGGCAGACGAGACAGCTGGCTGATCCTGTGTCTGTTGAAGTACAGCTTGAAGTGTTAGCAATAGCGATCGAGCAATCCCTTTTAGTTTCCCCTGCTGAGTTAATTCCGACATAGCAACCACCATTCAAGCAATCAACGGAGTCTGCAGGGTAATCGGGACGGAAGCAATCAAGCCCTTCACACTTCAAGCATTTCCTGCCTCGTCGCTGGGTGTCACGATTGCAATTGCTTGTTGAACATTTCGTGCACAAAAGTTCAGACGTGTTGTCGCACACTTTCTTCGTCCCCTCGGCAGCATCTGAGTAACAGCCTCGATGGAAAACTTCGTTGTTTGAGTCGTAAAGTGTAACGCAGCCTTGTAGGGAACTGTTGTGCAACTTGCATGTGCTTGATGGAATGACCGCTTGTCTGCATTCATCGTTTCTGCACGTTAGACAACTAAGTCGGTTTGAAGGGTAAACAATGTTATTGCATCGGTTACCAGTACATGTCGAGCACGACGACCCTGTGCAACTATAAGCAGTTGGAAGTTCAGCTGCGCAGCCTTTTTCGACATATTGCCATGGCGATCCGCTTTCCACTGTCAAGAGCCTTGAGTAGCAGCTGTTGGTCTTACAGGATTTTGTTGCTACTGATGTCGAGTTCATCACGCAGTTGGGATTGTCTTTTGAGTTGCATGACACGCAGTGATAAAGTTCAGAAGGTGAAGCCTGAACGTTGCAGGAGTTGAAAGCACACTTCAAGCAACTAGAGTCCGATGAATTGCACATCAGCGTGTTCTGAACGGTTGAAGAGCAGCCACGTTCATGGATTTTTCCAGCACTGTCAAAGACTGACACGCATCGCTCATTTGAGCTCAAGCTCTCGCAATATTTTTCCTCCAAGTTATTATTCTCGCAAGCCTCCCCCAGACAATCTTTGCATATCAACCGACTTTTCATGGAGAACGCAATTGCGTTGCATAAGTCATCTTGGCAGACGAGACAGCTGGCTGATCCTGTGTCTGTTGAAGTACAGCTTGAAGTGTTAGCAATAGCGATCGAGCAATCCCTTTTAGTTTCTCCTGCTGAGTTGATTCCGACATAGCAACCACCGTTCAAGCAATCAACGGAGTCTGCAGGGTAATCGGGACGGAAGCAATCAAGCCCTTCACACTTCAAGCACTTAATTCCTTTTCTTTTGGAGTCGTTGTTACAGAGTTTGCCAGTGCAGCTCGAACACGTCAAGTCATTGCTGTCATTGCAAATAGCTCGCGTTCCTTCGGAAGCGTCTACCATGCAATCCCGGTAAACGACTTCATTTTCTAGATAAAAAAAGTTATTTATAAATCTTGCATTACTAAAATAAACTCACTATTTCCATAAACTGTCAAACAACTGCTGCTTTGACTATGAAGTGTACAGAGTTTCTCCAGTCGATGTCCCGAAGCGCAAGTATCTCCAGAGCAATAGTAACACGAATGTCGATCTGACGGGAACTGGAAAGAATTACAAAGTTCGCCAGAGCAGAGACTGCACGTGGAACCACTGCATTGAACTCCAGCTGCACAGCCACGCTGGATATGTTGGCCAACACCATTGAAAGCGAGCAGTTTTGTGTAGCATTGATTAGCAGTACAGCCGACAGCTTGAGTCGAAGTCGGGCTTGAAACACAGTTTTCCTCTTCCTCAGATTTGCATGAGACACAAAGATAAGCTTCACTCAACGTGTTCGCGACGTTGCAGTTATCAAAGCTACAAGTCAAACAATTTCCATCGGATCCACAAGAATATTGAAGTGTTGATGAACATCCTCGCTCAATCACGGCGCCCGAGTGATCAAATATAGTAACGCAAGTTTCGGTTGAGTTCAGCCTCTGACAGTATTCCGACGATGGATCACTGCATCCTATCCCAACGCATTTCTGGCAGGTTAAACGATTTTGTATTGGGAAGACATTTCCATTGCAATAATCTCCATTGCATGTCATGCAAGTTTGGTCAGTCGATCCGCAAGCGGTGGAGCCTTCAATAGCGCTCGCACAATCTTTCTTTGGGTATCCTAAAGAGTTCACTCCAATAAAACATTTTGATTGACAATCGAAAGTGTCGCCAAGTTCATGTAAGCACTCAGGACCCTCGCATTTGTAGCACTTGTTGCCTCTTCTTTGGTTGTCGATGTTACACAAGTTACCTTGACATTTAGAGCATTGAAGATCGGATGAATCGTCACAAACTTGCCGTGTTCCAGCTGCGACATCAGCGTAACAATCTTTCAACAAAACTTTTTTCTTCTCTCCGAAGATAGTCACGCAGCTCTCGTTAGGCTCGTAGAGACTGCAAACCTTGTCGATTTCCTTTTCAACACAATCATCAAATTGGCAGCTTTTACATGAATTTCTGTTTGCTGGAAACAAGTTTCGATTGCAATTTTTCCCAGTGCATGACTCGCAATTGGAATCAACACAATCAGTGACATCAGCAAGACAACCTCGATCGATGTAACTCCCAAAGCCACTCTGACTTGCTACTAATCGCGTGTAGCATTGATTCGTTGAACATCTCGATTCAAAAATTGGATTTGCTTTTACGCAGTCGGGATCATCTAAGGAATTACACTCGATGCAGAACTCAGTCTTGAGTTTCGAGTCATCTTTGTTGCATTTGTTGTATGAACACTTCAAGCAATTTGCGCTGTTGCTATCACAAACTTGCTTCTGCTCAGCTGACAAGCTCGAGACACAACCTCGCTCCACAATGACATCTTGGGTCGTGCTAAAGACTGAAACGCATTGTTCGCTTCGCGAATACGTTGAGCAGTACTGCAAATCGTTTTCTGATGGTTCTGTACATTCGCCGCTCGTACACGTGTGACACTGAAGTCTTCCAGTGGTTGGATAAATGATTGCGTTACAGCCATCACCCCGACAAATGAAACAGTCTGCTGTCGATGCTTCGTTAGTTGAGCAAGTAGCTGCATTGGCAAAGTCGCTTGAGCAGCCCCGAACAGGTTCACCGTTTGCTGAGTGAAGCAATTCGTAGTAAAAAGAGTTTGAAGCTTCGAACACTTACAATTCATTCCAATGTAGCAGGGCGATTCACAGTCCTCGAGATAGAAGGTGGAATCGATAATCAAACAACTCCCACCTTCGCATTTGAAGCATTTTGTACCCTCGCGCACCGTCACTGTGTTGCAGTTTTGTCCCGTACATTTTTTACAGTCGAGATAGTTTGAATTATCGCACTGATCTCGCAAAGTGTCGGGAACGTCAGAGTAGCAATCTCGCAAAAAGATCGATCCGTCTGTTAATAATAAAGTTTTAGATTTCTTATCAAACTAATGATACATTTTACTCGCACCTTCATTGAAGATTGTTACGCAATCATACGAGTCTCTCAGATAAATTGAGCAGTATCTAGAGATTGTCGAGCTGCAGCTGTCATCGACACACTTCATGCATTTGTGGCGATCACCGGGGAAGACTTGAACATTACAGTCGTTCTCGCTGCAGACCTCCATGTCAGACGTCCGCTCGTCGCCCTCGTTCAAACAACCGCGACTCGTATAATAGCCCGGATAGGCATCATCCTCCTCTATTCAAAGATCTATAAGCACCAATCGACATTGACGAGATGTTTTAAACTTACTCAAGTAAATCTTAGCGTAGCAACCGAGCGAAGAAGCGCAAGTTTCCACAGTTGGATTTGCAGACTCCTTCACGAATCCACAATCTTTCTCATCCTCGTTCGCTGAATCACACCTTAAGCACTGCTCGGCAGCTAGACCGCTCACTGTGAAGAAACATTCGTCAACATTCTTATCTGTCCGAGTGGTAAATATTGCCAAGTGCACGATGCTCGGAAACCTTGGAACACTTCAAACTTTTTATCGCAATTGAAATGCACAAACAGTAGAAGCGCAAAGACAAACAATTTGTCCGCTCGCTTCCCACTTGTTAACCACTTTCCGTTTCTTATCTTTGCAACTCGCGGCTTATATATTGCATCATCGCGCTTGATGTCACGGGAGGAGTCTAGGAAACTCTCGGATTTAGCCATAACCCAGAAGAAGCCAGTTGATGCTTTTCAACTCGTCGTGCTTAAAAGGCAAGCGGCAACTTGATTTGAAATATCAGCAGTATTTATTGTGAGACGTTCTTCGTAAAAAGCTAACAATTATTTTGTTCAGCATAAATGTGTCACCATGTCAAAACTTTAGTTCTTGGTCGAGAACAACCTCTTTAAGCATTAAGTGTTAAGGTGTCTCTCTTATCTGTCTCACTATTGCCTCAAGTTACACTACGATTGCGTTGTGTTTTTCACTGAACTCAATTTCTTATTCCATGATGAATGAACCTTCCCAGATGTTCTTGTCGCTTTTATTTTCATCACATTGTTTCAGATCATTCGACGGATATTTTTGAACAATTTCCTTTTTAGCTTCGGCCGTACATTAACGAAACGTTTGTTTCGACACCTACCACTTGCTCCGTGCCAGCACAAAATCACAATAAATCCAAAGAGAAATTGCATTTTCTCAATCCTCAAATGCATTGCAGCAAATCCTTTTCTTCACTTCAATCCTTTCACGTTTTTCCTCTCACTTCACAACT
Organism: Smittia sp. YW1114-2; assembly: GCA_033064975.1. NCBI lineage: Eukaryota > Metazoa > Arthropoda > Insecta > Diptera > Chironomidae > Smittia > Smittia sp. YW1114-2. Next base: position 14,497,745 of record CP093832.1, on the reverse strand, counting down.
ATCGATTGATGCACTGCAAAAAAACCAACTGAAACTCTGATCAAGACTGCAAGCCTTTTTATAGCGCCTTTCAGACGTCGACTGACGGAACAACTTGCCACTTCGGCTGAAAACACTTGAAGAACAATGTTTGGTTTGTGATAAAAGGTCCGTCAATATCGAGAGCTTTTCATAGGGGGGAACAAATGCATTTCGATTGCGAACCGAAGAGTCGATTTGCTAACGTGCAAGGCACAATAAGTTCGAAAGTAAACTGAGCGATAAGCTTCTTCTCAATTTAAAACTTGCGGGAATTGCGTTGAAGAGTAAGAAGATATTCCTGGAAAGTTGTTTGCAGACATTTGAGGACAGCTGTTTTGCTAGCATCGTTTAGACAATTAAAGTAATACTTTGAAGAATTCGTTTGAACAGTTGATGGTTGGTTTGTGAGGTTTGCGGCTGTCAGTCGTGTGGTGTCATTCCCGTGGAATATTTCACAGTTCTCGGAAATGCCAATGGGGATTTTTCAGGGAAAATAAGCTCGAGAAGATTCTTTCGTTGTACCAGCTGAGTACATCAGGCATTAAATATGCTGCGCAATAAGATGCGGTAAACATTCTACCTAATTCATCAAAGGTTCACTTCTTAAACTATCGAATAATCACGTAATGGGGTATCAAAACTCGAATTCTATTGCTGACGCTTCAAGGCAAAAGCTCATTCTAGACTCCCATTAAGCATTTTGGATAAACTCATTAAAAACAGCTGACACAGTCGAAAGCCGAGAAATTTTATTGCCTCTAAAAATAAAACGAGCCAGACATGAGGATGATTCGAAATAGATTCGAATGTCATGACAATTGATGAAGGTTCGCTCTCAATCATTTTGTAATTGAGTTAAGTTTGCTATCATGTTGACTGTGATAAGAACGAGAGTCGAGCCACCAACGAAGTTGTCGAAATCTCAAGTTTAGTTTTACTGAGACGCTTTCAAGCTGGCTTAGCATATTTCTGATCTTCACAAATAAAACGCTTGCACTTTTATTCGAGTAAAAACTTTATTTCCGATCTATTGCGCTCTCAATCTCCTTCCAATTGCTTAACAGAAACTCTTCCATCAAATCACGATTGCGGAAAGTGCTTTCGATTTACAATCAATTTTGATTTTGCCACTTCTGAGAATGTCTTGCGGACGAGATAACGATAAGAAACTGTTAGTAGGGAGGGAAGACGAGTTTTATGATAGAACTCTTATCGATGACACATTGATGAAGAACTCGACAAGTTGTTGTGTGGATCTGATTTAATGTAATCTATGAGCGATAAAGAGAGCAGCAAAGACCATCGTAATCGATGCGAGCAAATTCGAAACTCCAGAGACAGTGTTGCAGTTATCCTCGTCGCACAGATCGCAGAACTCCGGATTCTCCCACTGATTCACCTGGCGGCAAGTTAAGTCGTTGGTCTGATGGATAGGCGTGCAGCCTCGGCTTGTGATTGTGCGATCGCCAACTGAAACGAAATTTTTTAGGACTGAAAGCGTTTCAATATATATTGAACTCACCTCTCGCTCTGACTGTGTAGCATTGGAAGGTTGGATTTGCTTGGAAAGGTGAAATGTAGGTGTCGATTTGATCACCTTGAACCTCTGGCTGGACTTCGATTTGAGGGTTTGGTATGGGTGTCGTCGGAGGCGTTAGTCCAACTTAGAAGAAACTGTCAGTAAAAATGTTTTATGATCCAAAACTTAGCTTACTTGTTGTTGGATCTGTTACTCTGGTGGGAACAGGTGCCGGCCCATAGCATTGGCTTCTGGGTGTGTTCGCTTCGATTCTGGGACAGTCAACACAATCAATACACATGAGAGATCGAGTAGTTTGTGCCGAAGCTGAAGAAAGAGAAAAATACTCAGTCGCATTCTCTGAACATAATTAAAAGCTTTATGACGTCGAAAGTTGTTTCGGTAATTGAGGCGGAAATCCATCTACATCCTTTCACTCGGGATTAACTTCCTTATTTCTTTTTACGACGACTGTAAATCCATGCGGGATTATCGCTTATCTCTGAACCTCACCTTGAGCCACAAATGCAATTAACGCGACGCTGAGTAAAGCTTTCATTTTTACGTTTATTTGATCCTCAGGTAAATTTCAGCGCACAAGTGAAGACGTGAACGGCAACTGACTTTATGAAATGGAGTCGCAGTTCGCTTGAAGTTTTTATAATTTGCTGACTGATTTTGAGTCTTCATTCGTATGTTTGTTATCGGCTCTATCAATACTGCTGCTTCTGTTTCGCTTTATCAGACTTCCCTTATCGACATTTTGATGTCTCCTCGATGATTAATGAAATGTTTACTTGTGACGACATTTTCTGCAACGCGACGACTGAAACTCGAATAGAAAGATTTTTCTTTTCAGGAATTTTTCCTATGACGAGGTCAAGGTTTGACTCATCGGCTTGAATATGGGAATTGTCGTCATCAAAACTTTACAGATAATCCTTTGAAATGTCATCGTGACTAACGGAACAACTCATGATTGAAACTGATGTCAGCGAATATTAAGTTGCGAATTTCCAGTGAATGCTGGTAGGTATTAGTTTGATCGATCGTTCGTCTGCATCCACTTCATTAGTTGTCAATCCTCAAAGCCTCTGCAGCAATCCCAAGGAGCCCAGCCATTTCCAGTCCAACTTTTTTCAGATTTATAAATACATCTAGACGATATTTTACCCAACTTTATTCAAAATGTTCAAGAAATTATGAAAATATATTTTCGAAGCATATTTTGAAACACTTTCGACGAAAGCAGACCTCGACTGAACTCTTCGCTCGACAAGCCGCTCGATACATTCGAAAGAAAGTTTTATGGAAATTCGATTCAGTTTTGGTTTGAGGCTTTTCATGAGCCAGCAGACTTTATGTTCGAGAGTAGAGCTTGCCAAAAAAATAATTTAAATCGGTTCATTGCTCGGGGCTTGTTCGTCGCATGTTGCAAATTGATTCTGGATTCATCACCAGGGGAAAAATTGTTTCATCAATCTTCCATCAAGAGATACGAACTGACTCAGGCTCCAAATTCGTTAATCCTCTGCTCTCGAGATAAGCGCGTGCCTGAAAATAAATCTTCAGTCGCAAATTTCGCTTCAAATCGACCAGCAAAACTCATCGTTTTCTGATTAAGCTTCCCTTATCAGCTTCGGTGCGTTATCAGACTGTGGAAGCCAGCACCATTATCTGTACAAAATCACAGCACAAATTCATTTTCCACCGTCGTGAATCATGATGATTGATTGCTCATTGTTGAAGCAAAATAAGTTTGATGCATCGAAAAAAAGTCTCCAGCTGAAGCTCGAAAGCTTCTCCATTTCGTTTCAATTTTCTTTCACGGTTTTTATTGCGCGGAGTGAGAAAAGTAACAAAGTTGAAAAATCATTTAGAACATCTTGAAGGCAACTAAAACTGCAGCCAAGACCAGGATGACTGACGAGTACAAAGCACCCGAAGAGTTGCAGCGATTTCCTGAGCAAATCCGGCATTCTGTGACATTTCTGTAGCTGTTGGCGCGGAGACAAGTTTGGTCAGTGTTTCCTCCATTCTGTACACAACCTCTGTCAACTTGTGTGTGCCCAGCAGTTCCATCTAATCAAATTCTGGTTAGCAATTTATATAATTTAAATTGACCATCTGCTTACTATTGAATCGCACTCTGAAGCAACTGAAATGTGATGCGAATGGTTCAGCTTCTCTTCGTCTTCTTACAAGTCCAGGCGTGGTCTAGATAGGTGAATATAATAGAGTCACATTTTTTCTTCGATTTATTCACCAGTTGAAATTTACCTCAGGAATTGGAGTCGTTGTAGGAGGTGTTAACACTGGGCCTGTTGGATTCGAGGGTGGCGTTCCAGGGATAGTTGGATTTACTATTGGCGGCGGTGTAGTTGAGGGACTAAGTGTGGGCAAAGTCTCTGTAAAATTTCCACATGGATTAATAAACCTAATGAATTTTTAATTCGACAATTTCCTAATTACCGAATCCTGATACTTTTGTTGTTGCTTCGGTTGTAGTTGGTACAGTTGTTGTCGGCGGACCAGGATGGGAGCAATTAACACGAGGCGTTTGTGCATTTACGTTTTCGCAGTTCTCGCACAAATAACATTCCAATAGTTGAGCAGAACCTTCAATTGAAAAAGGTTTCATATTTTGTTTATGAAATTTTTATATCTTCTAATTTGAGGATATAAAATAGGACTTTATACTAAAGGAAATTCCATTTATTTTTCGAGAAAACTTCACAAATTTCCCTTTCACTAACCTTGACTTGCAAAGGCAATCAATAGAAAACACAGAAAATACTTCATTGCACTTCGAGAGTTGATAAGCGACTAAATTAAGCGTGAACGTTCCACGATTTTCACTGCAGAAAATTGACAATTTCTTCGGGTTCTCTAACGCGAGTCGAGCTACTGGTGCTGTCAGCGTTCACAATACAAATGAATCGAATTTCTGATTATTATAAATTTTTCATTTACTGATACGTGCTTCCCACCTTCCGACACACCGAAAAGTGTTTGATAAAGAGAAATCCGTGCTCCGATGAAATCACAGTGTTCTACATCGTGTCGAATAAAATAAGATTAAATATTTATTTCATACCGTGGAAGTTTATCGAATGCGGTAAGACGGCAACAACGCAAGCGGCGGATATAAAATGCACTTGAAACAGACCATGAAAAAGCCGTGAAAAGTTGTGGAAGCGATTGGTGACCCGCATGGCTTTAATTGATTTTCCTGTCGCCTTAGCTCGTGCAATCATGCAACGCATTGAAGTCATTGAAAACAAATTCGAATTCACCGCAAAAAACATTTTGCAGTTGCATGGAGCAAGTAGTTCCAGAATTGGAATTATGTTGAACAACACTACTTCATCTGGCGGACTATAATCTGGAATGAAATTTGAAGCATATGAAAGCTGAGGCTTGCTCGTCAATTGAAAGTGAGTGATGAAATCAGCGAGTGTAATTGGAATTACGCTGAACAATCGAGGCTTAGCCTGCTGACCCATGGAAACTCAAAGGTTTTCATCCGTAAATTCAATTCCAAAACTCAAAAGCCCTGAAGCATCCTCTCCCAGATCTTATAGCGTCGCATGTCCGTCACTAAACGTCGACAACATCATAAAACAAAACAGAAGAGTCTTAAATTGTGCAAAAAGAAAAACTGGTTATGAACTTTTTTATTGAAACGACTATTTTCCTTCGTCGTTTTGACGTCTCCTTACATCTCTTCGTCATCTTTTTCGCATGCCTTCGTCTTTGTCAACAAAAAGAATTACACTGACGTAACATTTCTCGATAGAGTTCATTTTCTTATGAAATTAGTTTTATATTTTCTTCTTTGAACGTTCATTAAACCTTATCTGATATCTAAATCCTAACGATTCGCTTAGATGTGAGTTTAAAGGTGTTTCAAGAGTGTATTGAGTGAGTGGTTGTGAGTAATTCCTTGTAAACCTTGCGTGCCGAGTAACTTGAACTTTCGCTTTGCGACTATTTTGTTAATGAACAAAGTCAATTAGCTTATCAATCAAATGTGTTAATAGCAGCGACTTTACCGATTAGGCAAGGACGAGGCTCCGTTTATCAATCCAAAAAATGCAATGTTCGTGTGCTTTCTTCGATTAAATTTACATTTCGCTTTCGGCCAGTGTTACTTCAACTAGAATATTCTTAATATTTTTCATAGTATTTATTTGCTTGCACAACACATTTCCTTCATTAAACATGAAGTCGTTATTTTGAAATCGTAAAGCTTCACAAAAGCTCGTTGCTGTCCATGAAACGAACAAGAGAAGAAGCTCTTTGTCGTGAACATAAAAAATAAACGCTTTTACTTAATAGCATTTTATATTCTCATCTTGTTGTCCGGGGACGGTCTATCAGTTGTGGTAGCTCAACGCAAAGATTGAGAAACTCCTTCTGCTTCTGGTTGAGAGTCTCCTCACAACAGTCGACTGATGAACGATCCCCATGTTCGTTCCTTTATCCATTGCTCAACAAAATAAACAAGGCATTGGAGGAAACTCAAGTTTAATTAAATTTAATTTTATTGCATTTGTCGTTTCAATTGTCCATTAAAAGCTTTTAATTTTGATTTTCGTTTCTCTCTTTCTCGATTTTCCTGCGACGAGAGTTGCAGAATGAAAATAGACATTGGAAAGCGGAGAAGACTCGTAAAGCCGAATTGTGAAGAATTGCTTAATTGTGTACTCTGAATTTGGAAAGGAAAACTTTAAAATTCCAATTGACTCTCACTAAATTCATTCAATTTTTCTTTAGTTTGGTGATAATTTCTTGTTGAAAATTGACATTCATTGCAAACATTCACCAGCTCGATTAACTAAGTGGAATTGTTCTATTTAAACTAAAAGTTTGACTAGGGCGAGTGGAACTAGCAAGAGCCACAGGTTGATGAGCTGAAGCGAAGTCGATTTGTTGCAGGCGTCATCGTCGCAGACAGCGCAATCCACGATTTCCACAGGCACATCCGCCTTTCCTGCTTTAGCCTTCACTCTGTCACAAATGTCGGTCTTGCCTCCCTCAAGCTGGCAGCCCCGGAATGTTACTATCTTATTTTTCTCTGCAAATTTCAATTTGAGTTTCCTCGAATCTCTGGTGGTCAACCGTATGACTTACCGTTCTTTGCGATGATCTTTTGACAGACCATGGGCACGGTGACGTCTGCAGTTTCGAAGAAATCAATTTTCGTGATCTCTTTCAACCAGTCGCCGACCTTTTCGCCGCCTTGGTCGATGACAGATGGCTTGCAGTTCTACAAGGAGCAAGGAGAAAGTTTAGACTATGTCAAGGTCAGCAAACAACACCGATTTTCCCACAGGCTGAAGGTCACATTAGTAATAAATGCAGCGCCGATAAATCACAATCAACTTAGACAACGAGAAGCATCGTTGGAAGTTTAATTTGAGTCGAGTTGATTGATTGGATAATTGAATTCGAAATACATAGTAAGCTAGCGAATCAATCAAGCGCGTCAAAGGAAACCACCACTTAAAATTGTTTCGATTTCGAAGCGAGCGACGGCAAAGAAATTGCGGAGAAAACTGCTGATTAAACTTTCAAGAGCGTTTCAGGAAATCAACGAGCGAGCAAATTGCTGCGGGAACAGCGATAGGCGGGGGAAAAGCTTCTGACAGACAAAACCATTAAGCTCTCTTACGTAACCGTCCGCAGCGCCAAGAAACAGCTTAACGTGCAAGTGCAATTGAGCAATTCAATTACGATTTCCAAGCAATTTTCTAACATTGAATGCAACTCATTAAACTTCCAGATAGATACGGTTCCAATACGGGATTGTTCTTTTACTACGTAAAACATGACTGAGGTTTATCGAAAGCACCAGAAAACTTTAATGGAAATTTAAAAGTCACGAGAATATTTGACATTGCTTAAACGAGTGAGAAGCTAACTTCTTAAACTGCTTAAACTTCTCACTCGTTTAAGCAAAAGTTCAACGGAAAAGTTGGTAACCATTTCGACTTTTAATTTATGGATCTCGCTCGCTAATTTAGCATAATTTGTATTCATGAAATATCTTCGTTTATGGTGGTTCGCACTGTTAATTTTCCATTTTCATTCGGTTCGCTTTGAAGCGATAAGAAATTAATTGCTTCCTTCAATTACGCCTACAAGACGTAGATCTTTCCTTGCCTAATTGATTTGACTCTACTCACCACAGGTTTTAGCGTGGATTTCTTGATATCCGTGCATTCGGGAGTTGTTTCAGAGTCGCAACTGTAGCAATCCCTGGCGCTTCCTGATAATAAAATGTTCGTTAAACTTGACCTGTCACTGGTTCGCAGTATTGTGGCAAAAATTAGGTATCTCGATAACGAAGCTAATTATTCCAGTATCGAGCGAACAAATTAATTGAGCGATCATCGCGAAAGTTGACGTGCCAAATAACCTGCCAGAACGCAAGACTGCGATTGAGTTTTATCTTTGATCTCTCAATTTAAATCAGGTTGACAAATTACATCACGAAAAGTTTCCCAATTAAAAAGAAAAGGGTTTCCGGAAATTTGTTTGATGAAAGGCGCTAACCTTAAGAGAACGAAAAACTTTTTCCCGTCGTGCTAATCAACAAAATCTAATTTAGGAAGCGAGCACCTTCGGAAGTGCCGCTTATGCAACGTTCGTGCCTCAACTTAATAAAATCATAATCCGGGCGACGGAGACGCAACAAACTTTCTCCTTCGTGTCGTTCCTCTCTCAACTTTTAGTAAGAAAACTTTTTGATCAAATTTTTTATTTTATCGTTTCCTATTTCGTCGAGAATCTCAAGTTGAGATTACAATCGAGCAAAGCGAGCATTTCAAAAACCGTTTTCTCTCTTACAGGCTTAGATGGAGATCATAGATAAATCGAATGTAGATATGGATTGGTGTCAGGTACTCGGACTCACATGAAGTAAGAAGATTTTAGTACCAGGATGAGCAATAAGAGGACACCTTAATTGCTCGATAGCTCACTATCCGTTTATCGTTTTGATCAAACCCACACGACCAGTCATAGACTTGACAAATTATTTGAAACTTATGGCAAGCTTATGCGTATACCTTGTTCTGTGACTTATGTCGGTTTCCTCAGAATAAAACTCTAAGCTAAAATAGACTCGAGCTTTAAGTAAACCCTCGGTCGAATGAGAGAACATTCTAGATTTCTCGTCTCGCAAAAACAATTTTTGTAAATTCCAAAACTTTTCGATTTTTCTTTCGAGACGATAAATTTTTTATTGGAATCTTCTACTCTCCGTTGCGTTCTTCTTACGACGAGAAAAACTTGGTCTTCAATTCACCGCAAGGCAGACGAATTGTAATTTTTTTGCGTATCGCCACAGTTTATATTTGTCGTTCAACATTGGGACGAGGCAGTTCCGTTTGATGATAATGCTTTGGTGCGACATGTCGGGTGGAGCGTCGACAAACTGTTTCCCGAAGCTTGGCGAAATTTCACTTTAATTAAATTATGAACTTTGACTCTGCGGCGATAACAGAACCGCAAGCCACAGAGCAATGGCATAACATTTTGTTGGATGGAATTTAAATTTGACGAGAGGGTGCATGATGGAATCGCATGAAAAGAGTTTTCATGGCCTTGAGCACGTTCGAAACGTTATGTTCGAGAATATCTTCGAGGATATTGGAATGAATTTGATAACTGCCGGAAGTAAGTGCGTGTCGAATTCGTTTCAACTGTTTGAGAACAAAATTAGCTTCGTTATCACACCACGCGTTTTCATTCATAAATTTCTTTTGTCTCAACTAACCAGCTCTGATCGCCAGCACCGATAACAGCACAAATGACACAAACATTTCTTCCAACTTTCTCATTTCTTTCTGTTCCTTTTCCTTTCGTGTTGAGCTGACTAATTTGTTTGTTCTTTGTCGAACTCCTTTCACTACAAATCCAGATTGTCACGAGAAAAATCCACGAGAGTTACGAGCGTTGAGGTGGAGATTGAATCAAAGATAGAGCAGCCGAACTTTGAAAACTTTCACTTGACTTGTAAAACTACCGGAATAACTTTTTCTTTCTGTGACTCTTAAGAAAGGGGAAAGTAGAAGAAGGATGTAACTGAGGATTCTCCTACGTCAATCGACCATTCGCCGCCACGTTCTGATGTTAACTGAAAAGCTTTCCTTAAACAATTCCGTCTGCGGAGAAAAACATTTTATGCTTGTGAAGAAAACATTGCTCAATGTTTTCCAGAGCTTTTCGCACAGAACGTTTCGTCTCGAGCCACATTTTTAAATTCCTTTCTTATGAACTCCGTTGGATTGTGTCAACATTTCAATGCAGAATATTTGTAACTATTTAGGTTCTGTGTTGCATACAAAACTGACTAGCAAAATGCTCACTTTTCCCCTTTATTACGAAGTTGCCTGATCACTCAACAGATCTGATTAATTTTAGATGAAGAATCGCCACGGAAAAAACTAGTTTTCCCCTATTCGCATTTTGATTTCAAGCACATTGTTTCGCAAACATGCAAAAACATTCGACGTCGCGAAGGATAGTGGATCGTTCGGACTTTGATCTATTGCTTAGTGCCATCCTCTCCCGTTAACGGGGTCGCGTCCACCCCAAAAACTTCGTTTCACGTCGCCAAATAATTCTGTGGACAAAAAGAAACGACCAGAGTGATGGAAATTATTTTTTATAGTTCTAAGGGGCCATTTGTGAGTTGTGCAATAACTTAATAAATTTTGTTATGACGGGAAAGTTTTCACGTAAAGCGCAGCTATGACAAATTTATTTCTGGAGCAGTAACTAGAGCATGGCTAGACCTAACTAGTTAGTAAAGGAACGAAAGTCACGATCTTACCCCAGCCTGGCCCACAATGAGAATTCATTATAAAATCATCGTTTTTGCGACGAGAGAAATGTTGGCAGGATAAATTGAATATTACTTGCAAGCTCTTCTTGCTTTTATCTTTTGTTCATTTTTCTTCAAACGAAGCCTAATAGAAAGCGGCATGGATAAAGTCAGAGCAGAAGTCTTCGTCACGACAATAAATGTAAATGGATTTCTTTCTCTTCGTCTTCGACGTCAACTCCTGCCGCATCGTCGTACACACTTACCACGTTCGTCGTAAGCTTTTCTCGTACGATGCGTTCCTTCGTCCCATTTAAGCTTTAAGGTGCGAGGTAGGCCAAAGGAAAATTCAATTTTAACTCCAAGGCAAATCTCCCGTAAACATTCTCGTCGTTGTTCGCATCTGCCATTAGAAGGGTTGGATCGCAACACGGTCGTTAAGTGTGTCGATACAAAGAAAAGAAGAATTTTAATTAAACGCTATCACTTCCAAGCGGAAGAAAATTTCAATTTTCTCTAAACTTCAGTAATTCTCAGGAAAAGCCCTCATCCCGGTAAGCTCCGCAATAAAATGAAATTCGAGGCAAATATTTGCTAACTGCGACCATTAAAGTTGAGTGGAAGCCACTGCCGCAAAGCTCGTGAAACTATTTTCGTGCTTTTGAATGCGCTCTCGGAGTTCCATCGGTTCCCACGAAGATCATTGGCTTCAGTGACTCGCTTGTGAATTAGGAAAATTGTAGAAAATCGCTGGGGATGGAATGAGAAATTTATTGCCGTCGTTTCGAGAATGGAAGTGCAAACAAGCGCTCGAAGTTAATAGCAATCATTTCGGGAACTGCTGACTTAGTTATCTTTGATGCCTTGTACTTTTAATCCTCCGATAATTCGACAAATGCTGGCGATAGCTAGTTGTGGTATTAACGTTCATTAAGTCGGGATGGACAATTAAACGAAAATAAATAGTAACAACTAGAGAACAGAAATCATTAAAGTTTCACACATCGATTTTCCTAACGCTACACCAATCCAGACCCAGATTTCTTTTCTTTCGACCCCGGCGCAACACAAATCGTCTGGCGCCATCGGGACGCGATCTAGCTTCCACAGCAGCCACTGCGGAGCCAAGATATATTTTTATAACATGACGAGGGCTTCGCTCGAGACGACAACAATTCGAGTCGGACGGGGGGAGAAGAGAATTCCGATGCAGAGCCAAGCGATTGCATTTATCTCTCTTGTTGAATTTTCCATTGAACGTTTTTCGTCGTCGCCTTTCAAAAATAATTTTCCTGACGAATTTATTTTTAGTTGTTGCATAATTGGCGAACCCTCGAGGGAATCAAAATGTTGTAGAATTTAAATAAACATTTTTGCTTTGTCATCGCGCTGGAATTCAGTGAACGGTTTAATGTCAAGGACGATGTGAACGATTTACGAGCTAAACGGAAACTTTACAACAAGCGAATTGATACTAAGTCAATTAATTAATTTGGCTGGTTGTCGTTGATGGCAAACATTTTTTCGGAGGATACTCGTGAACTAAAGAATTTTGCGGAGTCGAAGGTGTGCCAAAAGCTTTTACGGATATTTACGATGACTTCCTTGAGCGTGAGCGGCGAAAGGTTTTACCAGAGCTAAGAAACCTTTAGGATTCGATGAAACTACATAGCTAGAAGAAAGGTGTGAAAGTTTTCTTCAATTAGAAAATCGCCTTTGAGCCGTTAAGCACCCCTGACTTCCTAGTTTCCTTTTGTCTAATTTAGTTTTACAAATTTCGGTCACTCGTGGTGGCGATAAGCTTCGAAGCCCTCCAAATTCGCTTGATATGAAATTGTCGAGTCCCTGTTTCCACTCTTCGCCTCCTCAAGCCTCTTAACCCTTAGCAGCTCCACCCCGCACTCGTTTCAGCGCGTGGCTTATTGAACACCGCGTCGTCTTTCCTTGTAAACCGAAATGGGATTTCGTGATAAATCTTCCGTGAAAAGCGAAATGTTTACGCAACAAATATTCTCTTTTCATATCGTCGTGTTGGTAATGGAAGACAGAAATCAACGATAAGGCGAATGAAAAAGTTAACGGCACGAAAGGAAGAGAAATGTGAGTTCTGTATTAGCAGAGTGCCGAGTCTACCGAACATCGAAATATTACAATAAAAATAAATTAAAGGAACACAACGTGCGATGGAAATTTCTTTAGATCGCTCTTACACGCCTCGAAAATAGTTCAAGGCAGAGTCTGCTACACATTCCCCTAATGGGCTTCTCTCCTCGCATGGCGTGTGAAGTCTACACATCGTACGCCAGGGGATGTTTACTGACCAAATTGTAAATAGTAAAAAAGTGTTTTTAGAATTCTATTTAAAGTGAATTTTATTTTTAGTGCAACCACCACAAAATCAACTACTTTTGATGACCAACCCCGTATTCTGCCCCGGTTGTACAAGAAGAGCGAGCAAACTGTGATGCGAGTGGAATTCGAAATTCTTCGCAAAAACTTGGAATTCCGGCGACAGATTGGAAATTCCTCTCGACAGCTGATTCATGAACCTGGCAAGAAGTCAAGATTGCGTGCAGATTGAAGAGATTTTCACGGTCAAGGGAAACGCGTCGGAAATTGCTTGATGGGAATGTCGGAGCCAGCGGCGATGGGCGAATTCGATTTGTGAATGAATCAATCGGGGGAATATTTGTCTGAATGATGAGAAATAAATGAGATTGAAAGCTTCCGATTAGGAATAGATTTGATCACGTTCGTCGTGCGAGTTCAGTGTGGGTGGGACGGTGTGCGGGGTTAGCTGGCGGTTTAAATATTATTTCGATTTGGAATTCTCAGCTTCGATCAGCGGAACACAGTCGAGGCTTGAAAGAACTGCTTGACCCAATTCAAACGTGAAATGGACACCAAACCACTTTGGCTTTCCCTTTTAAGTCTCGTTCCGCTATCACATAATCAACTTCATTTCCTTCATCCGAGTCGTCCTTGACAAGTCACTCAGCCGTTGAAACGAATGAAAAATGTGCGTTTTGCCTTTTTAATAAATGATGAATAATTTGACGCATATCGCTTTGTCAGGCGTTCGCTCTGCGGAGTTTTTGCGGCATTTACGCGAGCAAACAATTTAATTGAATTGTTCTTCTGCGGATATTAATTAGTTGTTGAGTCTTGGAAGTAACCGACAAAGCTCCGAAGATGAATAGCGAGATGAAAATTACTTGAGCTGTTCCTTAACCACGTTTGCCTCGTATAATTCATTTCCTTATGGCGCACAAAGCTGCGACAGCTGACAAACCACGTAATCGACTCGTTTCTTCTATTTTCTATAACAACGCTCTCGACAGATAATCAATAGGCAGAAGACAATTATCTTGCTCTTCGAGCTTTCGACAAGATTTTCCGGGCGAACACTTTCAATGAGTGCGGAAAGCTTTGTGTCGCTAATCATTGCAAGAGGCTAATTTATTGGATTTCGTATGAAGGGCCGTCAATTAATTAGGGCGAGCTCGGAGGCCTTTAGCCGAGATTTCCTACGATTCCAACATCGCTCGCTCATAAACAAAACCTTTTCTCGGACGATTGCGTAGAACTTCGAGAGCAGAAAGGAACGTCGATAATAAATCAAAAACGCTCCCATTATTTATCGAAGTCTTCCTAAATTTCGTCGGCGCTTAAATTGTTTTTAGAAAATATATCGTTTTTCATGAGAAATCGGATCGAGAATCTTCTCAGCGATAAACAACTTAAAGATCTTGAATATCAAACATGCCGAAACAAGAAAATTTGTTGTCCAAAGTTTTTGCTGCTTCGGAACTGAATGCTTTGTGATAAACACGGGAAAACATATCGCCACAAAGATAAAACAGCTCATAATCTTTACAATGTTTTCATGGAAACGGAATATTTGCGATTGTTTAAGTGATAAGGAAAGATAAGCGGAATTGGAAAGTTGAAGCTGAAAATTTAGTTTTCGTTCAGTTCTTTCTTTGCAATGACTCGTTCGGCTTCGAGTTGTACTCGACGGAGAGTCTTCGGCGTTACTGTGGCTGCAGTTTTAAGTCTTCTTCTCATTCATCATTACATATTTAGTGTCGCTGAAGATGAACAAAGTGATGATGCGAGTCAGCTTGTTGATCTGTCTAACTTCATGTTCTTGAAAAACCACAAAAATTGCAAAGAACTTGCGAGACAGCCAACGGTTATTGTGGCAGTTCATACAGCTCCAGTAAATTTTAACAAACGCACAGTGATCAGGGAGACTTGGGGTTACAAAGATCCACGATCGATGTTGCTCTTTTTCATGGGATTTGTGGAAAGCGAAGAGTTGCAATATCAAATCGACGTTGAAAATGATTTGTTTGGAGACATTATTCAAGGAAACTTCGTTGACGCTTATCGCAATTTGACTTACAAGCACGTCATGGTTCTGAAGTGGTTCAGTTACAACTGCCCTGACGTTCCGTTCCTTCTAAAAACTGATGATGACGTTTTTGTCAACACGCCTCTGCTGTACGAATATCTCGAGAAACCTTCAGAGGAATCAAAGCCGATGCACACAAGTCAACTAGTTTACTGCAATTTGTCTCCCGTTAGAACTGTATGGCGCAACAAAAACGTCAAATGGTTCGTAACGTTCGAGGAATATCCTGGGAATGATTATCCGGTCTTTTGCCAAGGGCCATTCGTCGTTTACTCTGCTGATGTTGTTCCACAACTTTACCATGAAGCACAAGCGCTTCCTTACTTTTGGATTGACGATGCTTTTGTGACAGGAATTGTGACCGACAAACTCAACATTTCTGTTACATCAAGCGCTCGCCACTACAAAAATATAAATGAAGCTCTGAACGCCAAAGGATCTCCATTCGTTTTTACTTCGCCGAACCTTGATGAGTCGAAGATCAGAAGTTTGTGGAAGTTGACGAATGAAAATAGAACGAGCACAACCAATTTGATTTTAAATAGTAAATTAAAGAAAGGTAGTTAAAGGATCAGAAGATATATCGGTGGAAATATTCAATAAGATCTAAGTAGGAGTTTCTTGAGTAGAAAAATGACCTCCGCAGCTTCAAATAAAATCTCTTAGACTTGTCAAACTCAAACGCACTTGGACTAATTATTTCTTAGTATTGCACGTTGTTTAGATTTAAGTTGACAAACCCCAAATTCTTGAAGTGATATCAACGATAAACATCTTGAAGGTCATGAATATCAAGTATGGCGAGATAAGAATTTTGCTATCCGAGTCTTCGTTCATCTTAGCTGAAAATAAGAAAAGCTTTCGACAACGGGCAAGTCGCATCAGACGGGTTCAGTCGCCGGAATGACTGAACAAGTAGCGAGCTTTGACACATTCATTCGAATGCTTTGTTCGTCCTGAATTGAAAGTTCTCTTTTGCTGAGTTGCATAAACTTTTATTTAATCGTTAATGAGAAAGTGGAATTGGCTTCATCAGATCATATCAGCCCGATCTCGTCTTTTTGTTTTTCGGTTCGCTCACATCTTCGAACTCAACCTCGTAGAAAAGTCTCTCGATCCCCATGCGAACGTAAGCTTTCTGTTGAGGCGTGAAACGTTTGAAGGCTGGCAAGCAGCTCATCAGATAGCGTTCATCAGGATCAACAATGTTCTTGATTGGCGATGAAGTTCCGGCTTGTGTAACAAATACTGATGGCGAGTTCTCAGTTTTGGGTAAACTAGATTTACTTGGCGCCGATGGCGCTTCCTCGACGACTTCTGTCAGCTCTTCAGTCTCGTCTTCGATCTCATAGTTTCCGAACTCTAAGTCGTTCGTTTTCTCTTCAAGCTCCTCCTCATACGTAATGTCCTCCTCATAGTTTTCGAGATGATGTTCTTTTATCCTGTAGGCTGTTTCATCTTCGTATTCTTCGTCAGCCAACTTTATCTCGTACACTTCCTTTGAAGAATTTTCCTCTTCGATTGTGTAGCACTTGTCGCCGTCTGACATGTCCTGATTCTCTTTCACGCTATCCTCCAACCTGTCAACGAGAATGGCCAAGCAATTAGACTTGATAAATCTATTTGTTTCTTGCTCTGCTTACCTGAACAGTTCAACGTGTTGCTTGAGAAATAGAAGATCTTGGTAAAAGTTCCATTGCTTGTGTTTTCTTCTCGATTCTCCTTCGCTGTAGAGAACCTCCAGTCGATAATACTTGATGAATGTATCGCGAAGGCTTTTCCATCGTTTCTTGCAGTTCGATACTGAAATCGAAAGAGTTAAATCGACGCCAACCGAAGCATTCAAAAACCGAAGCGAGTCTGTAATTGCCGTCAGCGCTTTAGATTTGAAATGGATTCTGACCTGAAGTGTCCAAAGCTACGGCAACATCGTTCCATGCTGCGTCAGATACTCCCGGCTGCAAAACATGACGAATTAATAAAATATAGAAGCTTCACAATAATCAAATTACCTTTCTGTAATCCTTCAAGCTTTTATCGTAGAGCAGCGGCCTCTCTTTCACCTGCTCTATCAGCTGTCGCTCTGGGACATTCGTGGCATTTCCTCTGCCTCTTCCAACGCCCGGTAAACCCGCTGTGGTCTTGTCCATTTGATATTTTCAAATTTCTCTAATTTGTTTACTAAATTTCACGCGGCGCCGCTACAAACCAAAAGCGCCGCTTCATATTTGAAAAATTGACAGTTAGACTCAACATCGTTACAATTCCGATCAACACGTGGTCAACGGTTTTAGAGACGAAAAGTTTGTCGATCTCAGAAAGTAGAAAAGCAAAGTAGAAACAACAACTTAAAGCTCTAACTGGATCAAAAACTTAGTTTCCAGACAATTTATTTATTTAAAGACTTTCATTTTGTGTGTGATAACAGCGAAAATTTCTTCGGCAGTAAACATCTGCAAAGTTAACGAGGAGACAAAAGAATCCCGGAATCAACATCTTCAACTATTGACATTCATTGTAAAGAGTTGAAAGTAACGTCAGCAATAAAATATATCACCGAAAAATATTCAGTTGTGGTCAGTTGTGATTGTAAACGGATTCGGGTAATGGGGCAGAGCGTTTAGCTACAAACTACGCTTTTATTTCGCCTAATGTCAAACTTCAACCATTGTCGAGTAGTTGTTATCATTAAAATAAATTTAGGCTCATACCTACTTAATGTACCAATTAACTGCAATTAACAGAGCGAGCCGATCAACGTCTTGAGATTTTCATTCTCTTCTCGGTTAAAGCGCTAGAAATCATTTTTTATTCTCGTTGGAATAATTGCTATATTGTTTGTGAGTGATTGATATTATGCACTATGGGCTCATCTTCGATCCACGGTAAAACTTAATAGTGAAACAGCTAATTGGAGGAGAGGGGCGAACCAATGTAAAAATTCGTTTAGACGGAAAGCTTTAAGCGCGAGCAATGAACACGACGATCGCTGCTAATAGAACACCGAAGGTGGCTTTGATTGTGACGGCTCCGTTACAAAGTTCCTCCTCGCAAGCGCAAACTTCTTGGCGACCTCCAAATCCTGAACGCTGGTAGCATCTGTTCTTGTAATTTCCTTCTTCGAAGGCGCACGAGCGAATCGTTCTCGTGTCTGGAGGCACTGGAGAGATTAAAAATATTGAATTACGTGGATGTCTAGATTACTCGAAACCAGATTCTTACATCCGTTGACTGCGAACTCAATGATCTGTACGGTCTTTCTGCAGAAAGTGTACTGCGGGCCACCTCGCTTGGAACTGCAATCAACTTCTAGTTCCTTTGGCGGGATTTTCTCGGCACATCGCGGGTCAATGTGGCTGTTACATTCGAAGCATTTGATGGAGTCGCCTGTCGAGTGAAAAACGGATTTCGTTAGTGTCGGACTCGATGTTTGTCTCGAATCATTCGCGAGAATGAGCTCCAATTTCAGCTAATCGACTCCGAGCCGAAGCATTTGAGCAACTTTATTTTCATCACGAGCAATAAAGTATGAAAAGGTTAATGATAAGGCTTCGTTGATGTCGCGCTTTATTCGAGTAAATTGCCGTTTTTGTTGTGACAATTGATTTGATAATAATTCAGTAGGATTGAATTGAATCTGGAGCTTCTTTTGTGATAAGAGCGCTGGCTGCCTCGCCCGGATTAGTTTGAGCCAAGGCGGTTTGAAACTCGATCGGTGCAGCTGCAATCATCGCACTCTGCAGACTCGTTCTGACAGCTTCGGGAGTTTCGACAAACACGTGGCCAACGGTCAAACAGACAACAGCTCGGCAACGAATTCAGAACTTTCAAAGACTTTCCCAGCAGTCAAAATTCCTAGCATCTAAGTCAATGGACCATCAACAGTGTCAGCAGACTCTCACTCAAAACTTTGTAGTTCTCATGTCATCCTGTAGCTTTTACATGTGCGCTAGGAGTGACTGCGCAGCTGATGAAAATTGCCTTTGGCCTTCTCTCGCGAGAAACGACTCCACGCACTCGGGAGAAATGTATCAAATCAATAATTTTCTTCACTTCTTCAAACAATGAAAATTTGTGGATTTTCATCTAAAATTAAATTTCGATTTCGGACGACGTTCACTGTTTTCGACACAAGCTAAACTTTTTCTTTCGATCAACCTTGACCTGAAATCTCCGATAGAGAAAATCATCCATCCATTGCATAACATCCGATCTTATCACTTGACACGGCATTGCTATCTGCACTTTTAATTATCGCTTTATCTGCTTTTGATTATCGCCCAGCTCGATCGATTAGCGCGGGTGGAAAAACATTCTCGTTAGCGCGGAAATTCTCACCTCCATGAACCGCCATCAGAAGCACGACAACAGTCGCGAGCAACATGCACTGTGCTGATGCCATTTCGAGTCGATAATCACAAATTTGGTGGGCAGATTAACTTCACAAACTTTCCCTAGCGCCGAACCTAGAACGATTTTCCTTTGAAGCAAGTAACTGCCACGAGAGCTACGACACGAATGAACTGTGCGAGGGAAAATGATTGTAAGGCGGGCTCGAAGAAATCTTTCGCTCTCTCGAAGTTTCCTTTCGTCACTCTCAGCGTTTTATCGCTTGACTCTCGACACTTATCAGTTCATGTTTCAAATAATTCTACGTGTTTTAGGAATTTCCTTAACTCGACCTTTCTACCTGCCAATGGCTTGATTGAGGGTTTGAGCCGAAGACTTCTTAAAGGAATGTGATGTCTCGATTTGCTAAATTGAGTCTCACATGGAAACATCGTTCGTAGCTCGCTCGAGCCTTTAGAACAAAACATCGCTACGCAAACGATTTAATCACATCAGTGATCGTGACACATTAAGCCGCTCTCGTTTCTTCGCGCACACTCCCGATGATGTAATTTATGTAAACCTTAGGCTACTTATCGTCTATGCTGTAGTCGCCAATGTCTTCTCAAATATATCTGAATTAGTTTGCCGGATGTCGTTACTTAGACACTTGAAGCTTGTCACGACGATGAGTCGCAAACTAGCAGCTTCTCTCGCACGGCGAATTACGCGAAATAAATTTTCTTTTATGTAGCAATCTAATCCGATGTTGTTCAGCGGCGATGAGGTCGAGGCTTGATTAAGGGGAACTTATGAACTCTACGTGTGTTAACGTGGATTCAAAACAAACATTTGAGACTGATAAACTATAAATAAGCAGCATGCTTAATGTCTAACACTCTTCCAAAGATAACGTGCGACAACTCGAAGAATTCAAACTTTTACCGGCTTTCCCGTTTTCAAAATTTTAAGATCCAGCGCCGCTTTTCTGAGAATTTCCCGCGTTTTTCCTAGAATTTCTCACTTAGTTCGTGGAATTTTGCGGAGATTCATTTTTCGCTTTTTATTAGAATAAATCCACTGTAAGTTATCCTTTAAGCTGCATTAGTTAAAGTATCTAGTCCCTGATAAGCCGCAAGCAAGAGCAACAAAATTAGAAATGTCTCAAAATGGTTCGAGCAAAATTATAAATTGATTCCGCTTCCATCACTAATGGTGACTAATTCAACAGGAAACAACGCATTTTCGGGCTTTCCCGTTCCCAGTGGGCAGTTCAAGCATAACGGAGGACTCTATGATCCAGGTAAGCACGCTTTTAAGGTTAAGAAGATCCAGCAGCAAACGCGTGTTTCGTTTTATCAGCTATGCTTCAAGCTCTCGCAACGTTCAACTTCTTGCTCCAGCAGCAGATGCCAGCAGACAGCCCGTAGGCTTCCAATAAGTACGAGATAGCAACCATCTAATCAATTTTTCCCGAGCAGATCTCAGTTCATGCCACGTTTCGATAGTCACGCGATGCCTTCGCTCCAACAGTTCCATCAACTCGCCATGATGCAGCAGCAACAAGCTCCTCGTAAGATAGAGTATAGCTTGCGGTTAATAGCCATCTTACACTGCTCATTCACAGCAAACACTCCAGTTAAGAACGTCAATGTTTCTCCATCGAACAGCAGCATGTTAAACCACTCTGATCAGCTCTGGTAAGACCTTACAGCTAACACGAATTATCTGATTACTAACAGTATCTTTCCCAAAAAAAAGCAATGACTTCTACAATCTACAAAGCATTCAAACGCCACCAGGCGCATTGGATGAGAAGAGTCCACTTCGTGAGCTCCACCGTAAAGCTGTACGAGGCTGCGAAAGCGGAGCAAAGATTTCCGAGATCCATGGGAAGCGTCCTTACTTTAAAAAGATTGATTTGCTCTGCAATCGCATGAAGACTGATCTCTGTGTCACTAACAAGGCTGTAGTCAACATCAACTCGCATGGCGTCGCCTGGGCAATCAAGGACTTTATTTTCGCCTTCACTCGCATCATCAATGCTTGGGTTGTCTTGCGCGACTACGTCTACAGTCCTAACGCCGGCATGAAGTGTGTCAGAGATTCGATCGATCCGAACTTCTACAGCGACTTTGTGGAATGGCAAAATGCAAGCACGAAGCTGATCACAAGCTTGGTGCAGTCGTTCGAGAATTTGCACGCTTCTGATCAACGTAACGGCAACCGCAGGAACAAATCCGAATCAAACTTCTGTAGTTCATCGACCAGTGACTCCAAGAAGAACCAAAGCGAATTCCAGAAGATCTTCGATCCGTTAATTGCTGAGAACTCTGAGCAGGCTCAGCTTGGTGGTGGTTACCTGAAAAGCGCAGTTTACAAACCTGTCTTGACATCGGATGGGCCAACGCTCAACTCCTCTGAGGCCAACGACTTCGAGTTCTTGAAGAATCTGTACACTGAAAGTTTCACTGAACGCAGTGACAATCCAACGCCGCTTTACAAGCGCAGCGGCTTCACTCCAACTCATCCTCGCTCCAAGACCAGCTTGGCTGATAAATTCGACATGAAACCGTCCGATATGACTGAAGATTCTGGGCTCGGAGGAATCAGCCCGATGCTTGAAGACATGAAGTTGGGAAGCGGCTTCGATTCATCCTACTCAAAGTAAGATTGCAGCAAAGTTGCTCATCGCCTACAAGAATTAAATTAATAATCAAGTTCGAATGTCTCTCAACGGAGACAAAAAAATGTTTGCCTTATAAAAGACAAAAGTCGCTCTCACCGAAGAGTTCAGTTGATAATGTTGAGCACGTTTGCACGTTTAAATTCAACAAGAAATGTAAGCGAAAGTTAATCGAAAGTACTGGCATGTAGTGAGAAGATTAACTTTTACGTAGTTAGCTCAGAAAGGTGAAATGTAGAAACAAACATTTCACTTGGCAAAAAATTCATTCAACGAACTTTGAATAATTTTACGGAATTTTTGAAATTTAATAAAACTCAACGGAATATTTGAAAATGAGTCGAAGCTTTATTTCGTGTTTGTTTTGAAAATTGAAATAAGTGCGAAATTCTTAAAAGAAAATATCAGTGAAAATACGTCGAGCAGCGATGAGTGAAGTGTTGAAGAACCTTAAGGAAAAGTCGCTGAAAAGGAAGAAACTATTAGCGCAAACGGTGCGTCGTTATATACTGCGAAATACGAATAATAACAAAAATTGTATTTCAGCTTGGTGTTTCTGAAATTGAAGATATCACGAGCGTTCTTGGAGATGATTCCACATCAAGCAAGACTATTAAGGATGACGACAATGAAGCCAGCAGTTCAAAGAAACTACAAACGGAAAGTTTGTTCTACAAAGATTCATCTCTTTTCTTGAAGGTTTTTTGGTCATTCGATTCTCATTCCACATTGTTTAATCTTCAATCCTATCCTAGGGAACGCAATCATCGAATCCACACAACGATTATTGTCAGCATTTTGTTGATACAGGGCAACGACCTCAGAACTTTATTCGCGACGTTGGACTTGCTGACCGATTCGAAGAGTATCCGAAGCTGCGAGAGCTGATCAGGTTGAAAGACGAGCTGATCTCTGCGACAGCCACGCCGCCAATGTATCTGAAAACCGATCTCAAGACATTCGACCTGAAAGCTCTCGATGTTAAGTTCGACGTCATCCTGATTGAGCCACCGTTGGAGGAATATTTCCGTGGAACGAGCAGCACGCCTGGCAACTTCTGGAACTGGGACGAAATTTTGAACCTAGAGATTGATCAGATTGCATCGCACCGATCATTCGTCTTCCTCTGGTGTGGAAGCTCGGAAGGGCTTGACATGGGCCGCAACTGCTTGAAGAAATGGGGATTTAGACGTTGCGAGGACATCTGCTGGATTCGCACGAACCAAAACTCTCCAGGACATTCCAAAATACTCGAAACGAAGTCAGTTTTCCAACGCACGAAGGAGCACTGCTTGATGGGAATCAAAGGGACGGTCAGACGATCGACTGATGGAGACTTCATTCACGCCAATGTCGACATTGATCTCATAATTTCCGAAGAGAACGAGTTTGGAAACGTCGAGAAGCCACAGGAGATTTTCCACATCATCGAACATTTCTGCTTGGGACGTCGACGGCTTCATCTTTTCGGTCGCGACTCAACAATCCGCTCTGGCTGGCTGACGTTGGGTCCCGAGCTTACAAACTCGAACTACAACTCGAGCCTTTATTCCAGCTACTTCGAAGCCAATCCAACGACCGGATGCACCGAGAGGATCAGCATGCTCCGACCCAAAAGCCCGCCGGCAACGAACCCAATCCGCGGGCGTGGCGGAGGACGAGGAGGCTTTCCTCGCGGTGGAAGAATCAGAACTCCGCGATAAGTTTTCTTTTTTATTCTTGGAAATAAATACGGAATCATTCATCGAACTCTTCATCAAAACAATTTTCCTGCTGCCTTAGATTTTTCTCCAAATGTTTCATGTAAATGTCGAGCTCGTCTTCAGAGCCATCGCTGGTGATTCTTTGAACTGGCGAATCTTCTGTATCTTCATCGAAATATTTGTCTTCAGAGTCTTGATCAATCTCCAGCGTGTCATCATAGTCTTCGTTGACGTCAACAGATGAGTAGTCGAAGAACTCCGCGTCTTTGCCAGAAAGAAAATTGCTGTACATGATTCCGAGGAACTCTTCCCTAAGTAAATCTCGCTCGCCCGCTGTTATAAGTTGCGCACTTCTCTTCTTCGCTCTCGGAATTGGATTGCTGGTGCTTGCGGGTTCATCGAAATTGCCCCATTGCTGGTGATCTGCTTCTGAGTCGTCATCGCTGTCTTCATTGGCCTGCGGATGCGGAGAGATCACTGATGGTTGACTGTCTTCATCATTCTGTAACATGTGTTCCTCTTCAACTCTTTGTCTGTTCTCAGTTTCGCGATTCAAGTCATGGTCGATGCCTTCGAACAGCACATCAACTAACGTGTCTCGCGTTGCGTCTGGTCTCCTATTCGCTCGCTTCTCTGCCGGTGTTTGGTATTGTCCTATCAACTGTTCGAATAGCAATGGATCGCGACTTCTCATTTCCTCCTCGCTGAAGTACTTTCTGTCTTTAATCATCTTCACCAGAGCTGCGTATCGTCTGTTTCTTACGATCGATCCGTGATGATTTATGTTCCAGTTGATGTGTTTGAGATTATCGAACACTTCTTGTTGTTCCGTGGGATTGTAAGACTGCGACTCGAAGAACTTGAGATGCTCCTGCTTCATATTCATCCCGAACCGCTGCAGGAACTTACAATGAGACTTCTCTAGGATTTCTCTCGCAATTTCCTTCCGATCATCGAAGTTCAATTCTGGGTCGTCGATTTGTTGTGACTTAAAGAACGCTTTGTTTTCCGTGCAAATGTGTGTCAGCAGAGCTTCCTTAAGATCCTCCATATGAAAGTCTTGGTCGCTATCACATTCCGGCTCCATTTTATCGAGAATCATTGCGAAACAAATTTATAAACAAATTGCGATTTTGGTACACAAAAGTTTGCAGCGCTGCTTCAAATTCAAATTGTGAAAAATGTCGTTAAATTTATAAACAAAATTTATTCAAATTCCATGGAATCATTGCGATTTAACAGATCAACTGCGATTACAGTTTTTAAGGCAAATAGTTGCTGATGAAATGATGGTTTAGGATACTTGCATGCAAACTGAAACCTCGGTTCAGCAATGGGACCTTCGTCGTCCCTCCAGGAAGGTGAAGGAGAACGTCGGCATTGATCAAGCTTGTCAGGCGGCTGCTCATCTGGTTTTGAGGCATGTTAGCAAAGTATTGGCGTTTGCTTTGGCTGAAGTTGATGGAAGCTCTTGCGTATTCCGGTCTAGCATCCAACACGTACTTGTCTTCGCTCAACAAGACGGTGATGACGGGAAGTCTACATTTTGCTTCTGGTAATCCAACCATGAAACGAAGAGCCGGCAACACGAAGACATGGAAGCAAACGAAGCTCGACACTGGATTACCAGGAAGAGCGAAATAAGAAGTCCGACCGTTGCTAGCAAATGTCATTGGCTTCCCTGGCTTCATGTTCACTCTTCCGAACAAAATGTCAAAGCCGAGCTCTTGCATCAACGGCTTCACGAAATCTTTGTCGCCCATTGAAACTCCACCGCTGCTTATGACAACGTTGCATTCCTTCATGGCTTTATCGACAACTCGCTTGAGTGATTGATAGTCGTCTTTAGCAATCGCCATCATCTTCACTTTAAATCCAAACTTCTCCAACAAAAGCTTCAACATCGTTGAGTTGGAGTCGTAGATTTGACCTTCCTGTAATTCGCCCTGCGATGGATCAACTAGCTCATCGCCAGTGGAAATAATTGCGATCGTTGGAGTCTTTTCAAATGGCAACAGTCCAACTGAAGCCAGGATTGTCTTTTCAGGAACGCCGAGCATTCCATTTGTCCTGAAGAGCAGTTCTCCTTTCGCGATATCACTGCCGATCGCTCGAACGTCACAGTTCTTCTTGGGCAGTTGAAGAAGTTCGATCATGTTTTCCGAACCATCTTCGTTTGAGCTGAGGAGCTTCGTGTCCTCGACCTGCAAGATTGTGTCGGAGAAAGCGGGCAGCGCAGCTCCTGTGTTGATCTTGTAGCATTCGTTCGGTCCGAAATTGGCTTGAACAATTTTGTCGCCAGCCGAAATTGTTCCGATAACTTTTCGTTGCTTCGACATTGAGGAATATTTCATTGCGTATCCATCCTTGATGGATGCACGAAAAGGAGGGCAATCCATCGGGCTGCAAATATCCATTGGCTCCGATATTTGCTTGATGCTAGCAAAGATTTTTCCCAAAGCAACATCAACATCGAGCATCGGGAAAGGCGAATTGCGATCGTCTTTGTCTCCCGCGCTCGCGGTTTTATGTGGACAGACGTGGATGTGTCGTGGAATGGAAACTTCAGAGTCAACTGACGTAGCGATGCTCGAGACAGAAGTTGATTGCGCTAGCGGTTTCTCATCTTTGCTCATGCCACGTTTTCTTATTGGCATCTTAAGGATGTCGTCGTCAAGAATAATCTGTTGAGAATTGAATTCTAAACTTGAGAATGCGAAGAGGCTTGCAACTCACCTCTGACATTGAAGACGACGATTGGTTCAGCAAATTAGTCATTTCTGAGATTTCCGACGCGTCGGTTGAAACGTCCATTGAGAATTCGTCGACTGCAGCTGGTTGTTTCGGTTCCGCGTCTTCAATTTCAACTCTAACTTGGCTAGTATTTTCAGCCGGTACTGGGAATTTGAAGTCTTGTTGCATGCATTGATGTGTGACGTTCGTCAAAGTCTTCTCGTCTCGAATCAGCTGAATCGCATGCGGCAAAACGCCTTGAATCGATTCGAAACACTCGACTACGGCTTTCTTACTGCCCGGAAAGTTGATGATCAAAGTCTTGTCGCGGATTCCACAAACTGATCTGCAAGTTGAGCTCTGCAGTCAATTGCAAGACATTGAAGGTCAAAGTCGCTTACCGTGACAAAACAGCGAATGGAGTTTTCTTCAAGCTCTCCAAGGCCATTGCTAATGCTAGGTTTGGGCACTCGCGGTTGATGACACTCTTTGTTACCTCCGGTGTAACGTCACGTGGAGCAAATCCAGTTCCACCAGTCGTAAACACGACGTGAAGTTTGAGCTCGTCGCAGAAGTAAAGCAAAATCTTCTCAATGTCAACTTTCTCGTCGGGCACCGTCGTCTGTGAAATCTTGAACGCCTTGAAGTGAGTCTGGAGCAGCAGTTTGATCGCCGGCCCTGACTCATCACTTGTTTCTCCAGAGTGACAGCGATCGGACACTTTGAAATATAAATGAGTTCGGATATTGGCCCTGTCATCTCGAAATACTCACCGGTCACGATTCCATAAGAATATTCAGACATTTCTTCAGAGTTTTATCGACAATTACGCACTCAGGTTTGTTTAACTACGAGGGAAAAGTTTCTACAAATATTTTGGATAACATAAACTAAGTTACAGCAACGCTTTAAAATTTGATAAAGCGAATTGAAGCGTCGCGTCGATTTGTTTGTTTACAAAATTTTTATCAGCCGAAAATATTTTATTGCTAAAACGCTAATCAACTCTGTTTAACTTATTTGTGAGTGGTTGAATTGTAAGTTGGTCAAATATTATAGATAAATAAATACGGACGTTACAACTGAGAAACGAGGGAAACATATTTTGCCAAATACTCACGATGAATCATTGAAAAAAGAAAACAAAGTGCAAACGACAACAAAATGAGCGCTGGACCTTTTGGTTGGCAGTGGGAAAAGTTCTGTGAGACCGGCCGAAACATCTCGTCGAACACGAGCGCGATAGCTCCTTGCTTTCAGCAGCTCCACATCCAACTCCCGACTTATGCTTGGTTCGCGATATTCTCGTCTTATCATTATGGAATGCTATCCAATGGAATCTACAGGAATCGCACGCAGTTAATCTGCCTAAACCTTCGTGCGCTGATTGTACTGGGCCTTGCGATAACACCGGTTGTTCAGCTGTTGGAGACCATCAACGCCGCAACGATTTGGCCTGTCGACATTCTGCTGACTTGTGTTCAGTTCTTAGCATGGACTGTACACTTGGGTGAGTCATCAAAATTATCACAGCTTATTGACAGCTTACTTATGATTCTTTTTTATTAGGTCTCGTCACGTCGTACAAGCGTTTCGGAGGAGTGAGTCATCGCGGTCCGTTGATTCTTCTTGTTCTCTGGTCTGGCTCGATCTCTCTTTCAATCCTCTGGTTCCAAACTGGTTTGGAGCGCGGATGGTGGCCTTACAGCTTGACCCAAATGATTCTCAACATTCTCTATGGCCTCACGCTTATACCAAAAGGCAAAGCCGAGCGACTCGTTCGTGAAGTCGAACCAGATAGATCTCATATCAACACTTATCATCGATTGTCAGTAGATGGAGACGAAGAAGCTTTTACGCTCGGATCAGCCGACGATGGCATGAACTTTGCCAGCAGACTCATTTTCCACTGGGTCAATCCACTCATTGCAAAAGGAGCTCAGAGCAAGTTGAGAAGCAACGAAG
The DNA here is from genome assembly GCA_033064975.1 of Smittia sp. YW1114-2. Lineage (NCBI taxonomy): Eukaryota > Metazoa > Arthropoda > Insecta > Diptera > Chironomidae > Smittia > Smittia sp. YW1114-2. The sequence continues at coordinate 14,469,536 of CP093832.1, read as the reverse complement.
ATCTCTTCGACCTGCCCGAACGTCTCAACGTCAGAAAACTTTTCGAGAAGCTTCAGAAAAGCATCGACGCAACGAAATCTCTCTTCAAAGCTCTCCACCGATCGTTTGGATGGGAATTCTACTCGATTGGAATCCTTCGGTTGATCTCAGACTTATCGAACTTTGCGGGGCCGCTGCTGCTTGGCGGGCTCTTGAGAACTGGTGTGAACGAAACGGTTGACGAGAATGAAGCGTTTTATTATGCTGCTGGGCTTTTCTTGACAACTCTGGTGTCAGCAATCGGCGGCGTTCATTTCAACTGGAAAATTTCGATGGTTTCCATAAAGATGCGGACAAGTTTGGTCTCAGCGATCTATGCTAAAGGACTTGAGGCTAAAGGATTGCACGATGCAAAGCCAGAGATCCTCAACCTGATGTCAACTGACACTGATCGCATCGTAAACTCCTGCGTGTCGTTCCACAGTTTCTGGAGCATTCCATTCCAGCTCTTCACCACTCTCTATCTGCTCTACACACAACTCGGAGTTGCATTTGTTTCGGGTGTAATATTTGCCGTGTTGCTGATTCCAATTAATCGATACATAGCTCAAAAAATTGGGAAACTTTCATCGTTCCTGATGACAGCGAAAGACGGAAGAGTTCAACTAACAACCGAAGCATTGACAGGAGCTAAACAGATTAAGCTTCAAGCTTTGGAAGACATATTCATCGACCGAATTTCCGAGCTGAGAACAACTGAGCTGAAGTTTCTGTCGAAACGAAAGTATCTCGACGCCTGGTGAGTTAAATTCGTTAGTTATCCCTCAGTTTGTTTGAACACTTTGTTAACAGGTGCGTTTACTTCTGGGCAACAACTCCCATTCTCATGTGCCTTCTGACATTTGGCGGGTCTGTGTTAATGGGAATGAAGCTGACAGCAGCCACAACTTACACTTCAGTCGCTCTGTTGAATCTTCTAATTGGCCCACTCAACTCTTTCCCTTGGATTCTCAACGGACTGATGGAAGCTTTCGTATCTTTGAAACGAGTTCAGGAGCTCATCGATTTGGACAACATCAATCTATCTGCCTACTACTCGCCTGTAGTGTCAAACTACTCAAAACGATCGACTGAGAGTCCCGTCGTGTTGTCAGTAAAAAATGCTTCGTTCACCTTTAATCAGCAGCGAGATCGAAGTGGCGAAAACTTGAACGTAAACGACATCAAAGACTTCAAGATGGACAACGTTAATTTGGACATTCATCGAGGCCATTTAGTTTGCATTGAAGGGTCCGTGGGATCAGGAAAAAGTTCGCTGCTTAACGCAATTCTCGGAAATCTAAAGCGAACCAGCGGAGCTGTTTGTGTGACCGACAAGAACATCGGCTTCGGTTACGTTTCTCAAACTCCTTGGCTGCAACGCGGAACGATCCGCGAGAATATCTGCTGGGGATCAGTTTTCGATGAGTCTCGTTATCAATTAGTCATCAACTGCTGCGCCTTGCGGGAGGACATTGACAAGTTAGGCGGAGACAATGTTGGAGTTGGAGAAGGCGGGCGAACTCTCTCGGGTGGACAGAAAGCTCGCATAACTCTGGCGCGAGCTTTATATCAAGAGAAGCAGATTTACATGCTCGACGACATTCTATCAGCGCTTGATGCGCACGTTGCTGCTTACATTGTTAAGTACTGCATTATGGGATTCCTATCGAAGAAGACGCGCATTATCGTCACACAAAACAAAAGTCTGTTGGATCGAGCAGACAAAATCATTCGAGTAGAGAACGGACAGGTTTCGTGCACTGATCAAATGAACGACGACGAAGACGATTACTTTCTAGATGATGAGCTTGAGATTCCGCCACCACGACGAACGCCAACGCAACTAGAGCCAGATCGTCAGTCAATCGACAGTTGTTTAATGGAAGAGTCGAAGGAACGCGGTCAGCTCTCGTCATCTGTAATTGGCTGCTACTGGAAAGCGACCGGCAGACTGCTCGGTTTCTTTGTTCTGCTGAGCGTGGTGTTGATGCAAGCGTCTCGTAACATGACTGACGCATGGCTTGCACATTGGGTCAGCATCGGAGACAGAAACGACACCAACTTGACTGCGTTCACAGTCGATTCAAATTTTTATCTCGAGACTTATGCTTCGCTTGCATTGGGAAATTCAATGCTGACGTTGATTCGTTCGTTCTTATTCGCCTACGCCGGTATCAAAGCTGCGAAAAAGATTCACGAGAAGTTGCTGAAGAGCGTGTTCGAAACGAAGCTTCAATTCTTCGACGTCACACCACTCGGCAGAATCCTCAACCGTTTCTCATCCGACACTTACACGATCGATGACACACTGCCATTCATTCTCAACATCCTTCTAGCTCAACTGTTTGGATTGTTGGGATCCATCAGCATCAGTCTGTACGCTTTGCCTTGGCTGGGATTAGTCATCGCTCCACTATGTCCAATCTACCTCGACATTCAATCAAAGTATCGAAACGCATCACGAGACATCAAGCGACTAAGCTCCAACGCTTTGTCGCCTTTGTACGCTCACTTCACTGAAACCTTGCAAGGTTTAACGACAATAAGAGCGATGAGAGCATCGCGGCGATTCCAACAAGACTTTGGAGTGAAGCTAGAGCAGAGTGTGAAAGCTCAAGTGACTTCATCGGCCGCGTCCTGTTGGCTTGCACTGAGACTGCAATTTCTCGGCGCTGTGATCGTTGGTGGAGGCGGGATTTTAACAGCCATGACATCAGCACACACTTCAGCGCCTGGAATGGTCGGCCTGGCCATCTCGTATGCACTGTCAATCAGTGGACTGCTAAGCGGAGTCCTCAACGCATTCTCGGAAACTGAACAAGAGATGATTGCAGTTGAGCGAGTAGGGCAATACTTGAAGCTTCCAAAGGAGCCAAACGCTGACGGAACAGCAGATGCACCGTTTGCCTGGCCACACCAAGGCGTTATTCAATTTAAAAACGTTCACATGAGCTATCGCGAGAACTTGGTCCCCGCGTTGAATGGCATTTCATTCAGCACGGCGTCCTACGAGAGATTGGGGGTTGTTGGAAGAACAGGCGCTGGAAAATCTTCAATCATCAACGCTCTGCTTCGCGTATCAGAAACGACTCGAGGAGCAATTGTCATCGATAATGTCGACATCAATACTTTATCGTTGAACGTCTTGAGGAATCGAGTGGCGATTGTTCCACAAGAGCCTTTCCTTTTCTCGGGGAGTGTGCGTGACAATCTCGACCCTCGCTCGCTTCACTTAGACTCCGAGATTTGGAACGCAATCACGCATTGCTTGACGAGTCCGCTTGTCCAAAGTCTAGGTGGACTTTCAGGCCGAATCGAGCCGGGTGGATCAAACTTATCCGCGGGACAGAAGCAACTGCTGTGCCTTACCAGAGCTTTGCTCAAAAGTGCCAAAGTGAGTGACGAATGTTTCTTTTGATCCCAAATTTCTTATCGTTTCTTCCGCAGATTGTTCTGATTGATGAGGGAACGTCGAACCTTGATAACGAGTCTGAAACTGCAATTCAAATCGCATTGAAAAATGCTTTCAAGACATCAACCATTCTTATCGTTGCCCATCGACTTAACGGACTGCAAAACACCGATCGAATTCTTGTGATAAGCGAAGGAGAGATAATCGAAGCTGGCGAGTTCTGGAACTTGGCGAGGAACGAGAACACTTATTTGGCGAGGATGCTAGAGGAGCAGAATCGTAATCGTTGAAACATTTCATCACTAGACAATAAATAGCCAAATAATTCTTTTAAAAATTCTTTAATTTTCGTGTTTCACTCGCAGCAGCGCAATGTAATTTTTCTTGGTCGTCACGACGTGATAGCCGATTGGGCCCATATCACAATCTGCGCATATTAGATACTTAAAGTCACCGACGGTGTTCGAGAAGCCGATGTTTTCGAACGTGAACATGTCGTCGATCACCCAGAAATCTTTGAACGATTCAGACTCCAACTCGTCTACGTTCCTCGAATGTTTCTGGTGCATTAGCGGGAGAGAAAACTAAGAAAGATAATTAGAATGAGTGATGGAGAATCATTTGATTGATTACCTCGCTTTCCACGAATTTCGCATTGTTGGGCGTGAGGATTAATGAATTGCAAAACTGACATCTGGAATGATTCACAAGTTAATCAATTATAAAATCTGCAGCCACTTTCCTTCACTACCTAATTTTATTAGAATTCTGCTGGCTGTCGGAAATCTCTTCCTTGATTTTCGATGGATCCGTCATCTGGAATGTTGAGCTTTGTTCGATTGAGATAAAATTCTGTTGCGATTAAAAATGTAAACAATGCAAGAGAAGCGAAGCTTTGAAATGAAACGAAGCGGAGCTTTAGGTGAAAGTTTGAAACGAACTAAGAACGTTACAACAGATTAAAAAATTTTGGTCTGACAGCTCGAGAAGCAATCTTAACATCATGATTTAGAATCACCGAGTAAGCAACCAGTCCTTAAGATTTATCTGATTAAAATGAAGCTGAAATGAAGCTACATTGTCTCCTCGACCGTAAATGAACTCTTAACACTAAAGCCCCAAGGAAACCCTGCGGTGGAAAACCTAAATATTCTGACTCTTTCTTAAACTGATTGCCTTATTATGACGAAAGAGTGACGTTTTCCTCGCTAGTTGGATTGGAGTCCGGCTGATATTCATGCAATCTTGATCAAGCGTTGCAGTCTTCTTCTCTTCCTCTGCGATTAATTCACTCTTAACTGTTCTCAGATGTTTGCAATTCCAATTATCCGCCGAAATTCTTTCCGCGCGGTCACGTTTCAGCCGTCAGGTACTTGAACCTCCCAAAGAATTTCTTTACATAGTCAGTTCTAGTTTCTCATCTTCTTCTCGACCCTGCGGCGCTCTAAACTTTTTCTTTCAATGTTCTTTCACTTTGCCGTCTTTCATTCTTGCAAGAAAGCTCAACAAGTGAAGACGCAAAGTTCTTTAAATCCGATCGAAGCGGATTCGCGCAAAAGAAAAGAAAAGCAGTTAAAAGAAGAGGCAATCGCTGAAAGTTGAGGTAGGTCGCGGATTCGTGTGTGCTTGAAAGTTGTTTTCGCGATGATTTAGAGGTCGCGAAGAAACTGTTAGAAAAATCGAATGCAGAAAGTCTTGCACAAGTTTGACTGATCATAAGTTTTGTCACAAACTCATAAGGAGTTTAAGTGTTTCCTTCAGATATCCTGAAGCTTCTCGTAGCTCGAAAAGTTAGCGAATGAGTGAAGACATGACTGGCAAATTTTGCCGTTTCCAGTCCCAAGAATTCTTGTCAAGATTACGATCGACAGTTGAACATTTCCGCAAAGCTTTTCTTTCACCTGAAGATTTCTTTTTGATTTAATAAAATTAATTTATTCGCTGGGGAGACGCGCAGAGCGAGCTTAACTGATTCCGTTATTTCTTGTTATTTTACAGCCGGACTCGTGAAATTCTGAGCCAAACTGCGAAGAGAAAAATGTTCCAGAGCTGTTTCGTGTTGTTGAGCTTGTTAGCTGTTTGTCTCGCCGGTGCAATTGAAGAGGCAAACGCTAGCAAGAAGCCAGCCGGGTCGACAACGTACGACCAAAGGCAGACTGGCAAGTACAATCTACATGTGAACATCAAAGACGTGCAGTTCTTCTCGCTAAGCGATTCACTCGCTTCCATCGGCGATTACGGCGATTACGGAGACTATGGGAACCTGGAAGGCTTTGGCGACTCTGACACTGATTACGATGCTGCGCATCTAACGGTGAATCCACTCTTCGCCTTTCTGGGAGCGAAGCCAACGACAGCTAAGCCCACGGCTGCAACGACCGAGAAACGGCCGTTAGAAACGTCGCCGGAAAGCAATTCAATAAAGGAGACGACGACGGAAAATGTCTCAACTGATGCTGCTTCAACCGGCGATAAGCACGAGAATAATCAAACCATAAAACCGGCTCCGGCGGATGACAAGAAGCCGCAGCACGTTAACGACACAATCGATTACGAGGAGATTCCGGTTGAAGTTCAGTACTATCGAGCTAATCATCAGAAATTGCCGTCGAGCGGCCGACACGCATCAGCTAATAGATTCCATAAACGGCAGCCATCGGTTCAGATAATCGACGCACACGGGCGCGCTGGCAATGTGAAAATCATGGAGACTGAGTCGCCAACGGTCAAGATCTGTAGCCGAGGCGAGTTCAGAGACAGTTTGGGCCGTTGCAGAATCCGAGCGAGGCGCGGCGCCCCCGGCCTGTAAGTACAAAGTAATGATGACAAGTCTTTCGTCTTCTCGCACGAACCTCTTCGAGGGAAAAAGCTGTTGACTCGAAATCCAATCAATTTCTGATTATTTTCTCATCTCGCCTTTTCCCTGCAGACGCCGACTAATCAACCTGTTCTCGTCATTCACATCGAGAAACAATTGACCATGACTTTGCCGATTGGATGGATTGACGGTGGCGTAATGGAAGCAAATTGACGGTAGAAATATTAATTCATTGGAGGGCGAGTGCGTGAGCATCGACACGAGAAGTTCAAGTGGTTTGAGCTCGACATAATGAGAAAATTCTTGTGGTTTAAGTTCAACACGATCTCGTGGCCTTGTTGACCGATCGATCCAATCATAACTAAAGCTCAATCTGTAATAAAACGAATCTCGATTTAAATAAAAAGATGGAAACTCAATTTTCTCAAATACTTTTTGCTTAGCTTCAATTTATTTCTCATTGAATCCACGAGACTCGACTTACAAATTTGATTATGCTACAACACTCATTCTTCTTTCGTCCTTCGATCGGAAGAATAGGGAAACCAAGTGAAACACCTAAGAGAAATTCCCGGTGCGAGAGGGAAACCAATTTGAATGGTAAACCAGCAAAAAGAGAAATTCTTGTGCAATTGTATGTAAATTGAAGTTACAATAATCTTCGAATTCTTCAACGAATCCCAATGATTCTTTCACCAAACCAGGAGAGTTTTCTAATGCAATAAGTTAGTCGTCATCGAATAAAAATTAAAATTGTCTTTTTCATTTCATTAAAGAACTAAAAACAGAAACAAATGCTTCGTCAGAGCCTCGGTTTACCCGCAAGAGAAACTCGTTGAGCCTTAGTTGAGCTAGACGCCTGAGGATTTACAATCGTTATTTAAGAACCTTAAGCGATGAACCGAAAGATTGCTCAAAGTCTTGGGAGACTCACGAAGACTTTCGAGTCAAAAGTTTTGACGATCGTCACCTTAATTTCAAGCTGAATAAACAAGGAAATTCCTTTGCGGGCGCTTCGCAGACTCTGACAATCCCGAAGAAAATAAAACAGAAATTAAATTAAATTATACAAACTAAGGGAATGAAGAAATTAAATTACATTTAATCACATCAATTGTTGAAGTTCAGAATAAGCGAATCATTTAAAGAAAAAATATAAGTTGGATCGACAAATGCTGCCTGTCGAAGGGGGAAAATTACACGACGGATAATCACATAATTCTTCATTGACGATTTGTATGATTTGCTGAGAGCGCTTGCACTGTCTGTTTAAAGTTTATTGCACTCGACACACGAATTGTGACAGGATGACGGTTGGGGAGAACAGTGAAAATCGATAATTATCAGCAAGGAATTTAAGTACATGCTATCTATAGAACGGGGCGATTCATTTTGAATAAAGGGAGCCGACGGGATCGTCCATCAGTCACGCTTACGACTCAATAGGTTGACTTCAAACTCAGACAGTTCTCGTCTAATTCATGTTACTTAAATTGATTGTGTATTGCCTCCAAGCCCCAGTAAAGCTTGTCGCGACGCAAGTAATGGACGGTCCCCTTTCACATATCATGAATATTCTAAACCGATAGAAATTCCTGTTTCGGAACAAAGTAGTGTCGCTTAACTTAGCTAATAAATCTTATAATATCAATCGAGACCATCGCGTAATGCACAGAACAGAAAAGGAGTTTAAATTACGCAAGACATAACAATTGTTCAGCACCGCGCTTATCGTTTGACCCAATCAGAGCCGGCAGAGGCAGAACAGGAGGGGAATGAATAGCACGATACCTACGAAGATGCTTATCATCAACTGATCGTCCATGGACGAGTAAGGGTTTTGTGTCTTGGGACCGCTCGTCTTCCTTGGTTTCGAAATCGCCGGCTTTTCTTCTTCAACCGGGAGCTCAAAGGTCTCTGTCGCGTCGGGCGTTTCCGTCGCTAATGGAGGTAGCTTTGGAATATTGTTGACGTCGGTGCCTTTAACCAGCACGATTCCGTTGATTTTAGGATTATCTCGGTAACCTTTGATGAACTCCACTCTCACTTTTCCGCCACGAATTTCCGACTCTTCTTCTTTGTAATAAAGCCGGTTGCGAGACACACTGAAGCCGATGTACTCGTCGTGGGCAGTTCCTTTGCCCACTTGTGAGAAAATATCGAGGTCCGAGACAATTTGATGATCGCCATTCAGTACGATGTCAAACACTTTCGCATTCAATGTGTTGAAGTAAACCTCGCAGAACTTCAAAACGAGCACGTAGTCGCCATCCCCAGCCAGAGGTATTTCGTAGCCAAATGTCGACGTATGATATCTTTCGGTTTTGTAAACCACTTCGTCGGATGGTGGCACTCGAGCGATAGATGCCAAGTTCTTCCCAAAGTCGCTCGACGTTCCTATTTTAAGCGTATCCTTCTCGTATTTGATACCATTAGAGTCTGTGTGCTCCTCGCCACCGCAGTTCACCGCATAAATCACTTTGTAGGCCGATCCACCGGCCACTAGCAGCAATAGAGATAAAGTTGATATGAGCTGCGTCCTTATCGTCATTTCTACAGTTTTCCGGCTGCCTTCTAGGTTATTAAGCTATTCTTCTAACTAACGTCACTCTCCTGAATCGAACAAGCTGTCAAAATTTCAGCTTTGTCGACGACAATCGCCAACTAGTCAAATTCACTTATCGAACTGTTCAGTCTTCGGTCTATTAGAACCAAAAATTCATTACGTGGACTTTTAACTATCAAACTTCTAGCTTCCCGATTCGTTCACATTCGTCCACAGTTAACAGTGGTGCTCTTCGATTTTCAACCCACGTTTCACACAGTCTATGCCATCCTTCAATTAATTATTGTGGAAAATCACTTTTGATGGAAATATTCGATTGAACTATTTTTGCGGCAACGCTTCACTTGAAGATTTTGAATTTCTAGCAGTCGTTGAGGTTATTTCACTGACAAAGAATTTGTTGTTTATCCTAATACGGATATTTAGGAATATTAAAGAGCTTGAGCCACAGTGAGACGTAAAGTTTACTGGACTAGGTGTTCCACTAGATAATTCTGATAGATTTTAATGACGATTATTGACCTGCAAGGATTAGAGATGCGTTGAACTTCATCAGAAAAGCTTTGATTGCGATACTTCCAAATTCTACTAAATATAATCCGATTATCTTATAAAATTAGTATGATTTAAGAACCAAGATCATCATGTTCATGGTACCTATTAGGCCTTGAACTCTTACTATCATACCATCGTCGCGAAGAACAACTTTAGATTCTCAATTCCAATCAAATTCAGACTCTTTATGTTCTCAGAATTTTCTTTTATTCTTCATGAATTCAGTTTACACATTGATTCTTAATGCTCCTCTTTTCCATCCTCATCACGAAACTTAAAAAATGATGTCTCACAATTATTTTAGTCGCTTACTCGGCATTTGCCATGCCACAATTTATATTTCGCATCATTTTTATCGGCCGGGGTTTGGGGAAGAGAAAAGGTTTTCATTAATCACTAAAATTAATCTCTAAGGGTTATGCATAGGTTTTGTTTGTATCCACATTACACTTTGCAATCGTCAATCATTCGTAGGAGTCGCAAAATCGAAATCGGCGCCTTCATCGCAGACTTCCCTCATTTTCCTGTTATAAAAAATACATTTACTTTAAGTTACAACTAAGAAACTCCTCCGCTTAAGCAAATGAGAGGAGAGAACGTCGGTTGAGTTCGCAAAGCCGCCGAATGTATATCGAGTCCTAATTCAAGTGATCACAATCACCGCTTCACAAGTTCAATTTACATCTCGTTTATCGAAGGTAAAGAGGAGACATCAGGAGTGACGATCGCACGCTTCTCGTCATAGGAAATCAAATCGTTTCGTTTGCAAATCAACATCTCACTCAATCGAACGCACATCTGCACAACTGTTTTCCGTAATCAACGCAAGTTCTCAAACCAAAGGAAATCAGACTAAACTTAGGAACGAGCGAGTTTGTTGAGAAAAAATAGGATTGAATCTTGTGCAGCGCTCGCCTTGACTCTCCAACGAAAACAGAAAAATCTTTGTCGAGCGTACGAGAGACCAGATGAGTCTTATATTCATTCATTCTTCGGATGATTCAGGGACGACTAGTGTCCCAGTCGTCTCTGGATGATTATATTTTAATGTTAGGCTGACCAGGTTGATCGAAACTCCGCGGATGTTTGAGTCATTTTTCATAAATTTTACTTCGTTATGATGAAGACGTTCAAGAAGTGAAAGGAAACTTGTAAATCGCGGGAAGTTTCTTGTGGCTTAGTCAGCCTAAGTCGCGATGATCGCAGCAAATCTTATTTCTTTTCTTGATAAATGTTTAAATCTCCACTTCAAATAATTCTACATGAGTTGACGCGATACATTCCGAAGTCTTGCTCGTCCGGATCGTCGACTGGTGTGGCTGGTAATTGCAGGGAAATCACGTGGCATAACTAAAAGAATTGCTTATAGCTTTGTGGAGAGATTGATCAACAGCCAAGGCTTACCGCTTCGTCCAAAGGCGCGCGATTCGATCATGCTCCTCTCGATTTTGGAGATATTGTGTGGCAATACTTCCGACCAATGGATCAGCTGTCGAAAGAACAAGAATAAGTCACTGGAACGGTTGATGATTTACGTTTGAAACTCACCCGGATTGCAGTCTGTTAACAACGAACAAATTGATAAGAGAACTTTCGATATTGTCAGCGCGGGCGACCAATTGTCCTTCAGAATGTCCAAGCAGATTACGCCTTGACTATTTATATTGCAATGGTATATTCTAGTTCTAAAAAGGACCTGGAACGAGGTAAATTAAACGTTACACGGGTGTCGATTAATTATGATTCAAGGCGTAACTCACCTTTGGCGGTTTGAATGGATACTCAGGAGGAAAGTGAATGTCCAAGAAGAAGACGCCACCTTCGTAGACGGAACCTGCAATCGATTGAGTTGTATAATTCGTTTCAATCAATCGAGGAGATTAAACGGGCTTACCTGGAGGCCCCAAGATTGTCGAAACCCATTCGTAGAGATTATCACCTTTCGGCCCAGCGCTGCAGTTTGGTGGCGGATCGAGCGTGATTTCAGCGAGTTCTTTCTGCATGCGCTTGGCGGATGTGCCGAGTGCTTTCGATATTTTCGGGTTGGCCTTTGATTCCTTCGTGTCTGGCTTTGGTGCTGAGTCGGCCGAGTTACCGGCACCGTTGTTGCGACGTCCTCCGCCGCTTGAACCGGCGCCACTTCCAGCTGTAGTCGACATTCCGCTAATGATGTGTGTGAATATGCTGCTTAATCGTAACTGAGATCTGAGTAAGATCGAATCTTTTGGAGAGAAAGAAAAGTTATTCACACATTGTGGAATAAAAAGGTGTAAACGGGAGGTGGGAAGGAAGAAATATTAATCATCTGGCGATGACGGTAGCTTGTTGAAAACTCTCTCCCTCCGGCTCGAGAAGTAATAACTTTAGCGAAACAGACATAAAAGGATTTTTTTCTTCTCTCGGCTCGGTTCGACATAACGCGAATGTTTTCTTCTCGTTCCCTCTCCGGCCGGTCCGGCCGATAAGAAGAGTAGTGAACCATTTTCCCGAAACGATTTCGGATAGCTCGAACTGAAAACTAAAGGTTCTAAAGTTGGAGCCTCTCCCGAAATCAAGCGCTTCCCATCAAATTAAATTGCAGCGGCTTCGGCCGGTTTGATTTATGGGGCCGTTTCTTTCTTTTTGTTCGCGCAACAATGTTAGCATAGCGATTAACATAAGCTTTTGCTCTGGAAACGTCGGAAACAGGTTCCTTCCAGGCCAGTGTCAATATGGACTTGCGACCCGGCAGATACGAGTCCCATCTTGGGTTGCGGGGTCAAATTACAAATGAAACTTTTGCTTCAAAGTCGACGACAGAGGAAAATCGGAATCGAGCAACTTCACCCTGTCTGAGGGATCATCGTCGGCTCATGTCATAGTTTCATGACAGAAAGTGGGCGAAAGCTCAACTGAAGAGTTTACAGTGAGAGGAGAGTGTATGGTTAAGCTGGTCGGACTAGATGGGAAAGCGCTGGGGCGGCTGCAGTTGTTCGTGGCCAAAATTCGAGATGGAGCCCAACGAAAATCAGCCATTTTGAAGACAAACGAATTCGTTTTTTCATGCAACATTTCTCCATCTAAGCCCTTGATCAGGAGCCTGGGAAGTTGCACAATGAAATTTAGAGACATTCAGCTTTCGATTGATGCTATTCTCAGATCGATTGCGATCGTTTCTCAAAAATTAATCGCAATTAAAGTCGACACAAGGTGTAAAAATTTCCTTTGTCTCACACTCCCCCAAATCTCTCGTAATCCACGAAATTTTAATCTCAAACGATTAATTGACTATTCAGCTATCGCTTAGTTACCTTTATCCTATTAAACTAGTTTATTTCACTATTATTTAACAAGATAATCCGAAGACAAGAAATTCAGTTTACTTTCACTTCGACGCTTCACAGTTTTTAAAGCGTCGCCTCAGTTCATTTGCCTTCTATTTTGAGTGTGAACTTGAAGTCCAAAAATAAATTAATTACTCGTTCAATCGACAACCAATCGTCTGCAGTACCAAAGAACTGCATGAATGGCGGCTTCGGACATCAGTAAAGATGAAGGGCAACTTCAGATACACTTCACAACGAAACAGGCGCTGTAAGTTAATTGTTTTGTTAGGTTAACTTGCCGATTTATTGTGATTTTCTTTTAGATTCGCCGTGTCTGATATCCCATATTCAATCCAGGCGAGTGTTACTACAAAGGACCTCAATAAACTGCTAAACACACTGCTACAAGAAAATTCGGACGGTCTCGTTTCGAATATTGAATTCGAGTTTTTGGTCAAGAGCGAGTTTCTCAAGACTTCACTCTCCAAGCATTTGAAGGAACGCGAAGTATCATTCGAAGATATAATCGAGATTGAATATGTCGAGAGATTCCCTCCACCTGAGCCTCAAGATTGCCTCCTTCACGACGATTGGGTTTCGGCTATTCAAGCGAACGGAGAATTTATCCTCACCGGCTGTTACGACAACACCGTCAACATCTGGAACATGAAAGGAGAACACAAGCTAACACTGACAGTTCATGAGGCTCCGATTAAAGGTATTGCGTGGATCTCGTTGAACGAAGACATCGGAATATTTGCGAGTGGCTCCAAAGATCAGACAATCATTATCTGGGAATGGAACATTGCTACAAACTCTGCCGCTCCAATCTTCACATGCAAAGGACATGAACGAGCTGTCGAGTGTGTTGCCGTGTCACCGAATGGAAGGCTGTTGGCATCAGGAAGCTGGGATAACCTTCTGAAGATTTGGTCTGCAACGACTTTCGACGATTCCGACACTGGAGCGAGCAAGAAGCCACGAACTGAAGAAGGCAACGTCAGAACTCCGCAGACGACTCTCGAAGGACATCGCGAAGCAGTTTCGTCAGTTCAGTGGATTGACAACTCAACAGTTTTGACTTCATCTTGGGATCATACGATGAAGATTTTCGACTTGAACGTTCGAGCGATCAAAAATGAAATTCCCGGCAACAAATCATTCTTCGACGTCAACCACTCAAGTCTGAATGGTCTGATCATCGCCGCATCTGCTGACAAGAACATTCGTCTCTACGATCCAAGATCCAATCGTGAGTTTTCCATGAACATCACTGAACTATCTTACAACTTATCCAATTTCAGAGGGCGCGATTGTTAAGAGCACTTTCTTCGGACACAGCCAGTGGGTTCAGTCCGTACGCTGGTCCAAGACAGAGGAATTCGTTTTCATCTCAGGAGCTTACGACAAGCAAGTCAAGCTGTGGGATTATCGAAGCCCGAAAGCTCCGCTCTTCGATTTGATGGGCCATGAAGACAAAGTTATGGCCGTCGATTGGTCGAACCCGAAATATGTTCTCTCAGGCGGTGCCGACAACTCGTTGAGAATTTTTAAATCGAAAAAAGTTGTGGAAGAATAAAACGAACGAAGATAACTTTAAACTAACCGAAGAGATTTATTGATCATCGCGTTGTCATCTTATCTGTCGGCACGACTAGCTCTTTCTCGACCTGTGACTTGAATTTGAAAAGAACTGCAAGATTTTCAAGGTTCGGGTTGCCGTCTTTTTGCAGCAGTCGCACCCAAGATAAAAGCGAATCTTTCGTTGATGATCCAGTGCAGCATATTGAGTAGATATATCCATCGTCTTGTTCGTGAACAGATTTCTTCAAGGCCAGCTTGCTACTTTCAGTTCTACCGAAGCCGAAGAACGGAACGTCAATGTGAGTAACGTCGTCGTAATCCATTTCTTCTACGTCAACTTTGCGTTCTGGTGGCTCACCGCGAAGAATAAAATAACTGATCGACTTGTTTCTCAGCCAAATGAGAAACGGACCTTCAATATAAACCGCTGAATCCGACTTATGTTTGGCAAGCAATTCTTTCTGTTCCTTGCTTTGGCCACTGACGATCCATGTGTCATCGATCGAGCTCTCCACGTCGCTGGTTTGATAGACACTAATCTTCGACTGAAGATCCACCGAGCACATGCGCTCAACCGCAAGTCTCGCCAGATCTAGAACGTCATTGGGCGGAGGGTTGGGAACGATCCACGGCGACAAGTTCTTGAACTTTGGCATCCAGTACATCATTCGCCAGAATTTTCTCACTGGATGTCCTCGGCGACCGAAAATATTAATTAGCATATCTTCCATCTCATAGTCGGGTATTACACCTAGAAAGGTAAAGCATGAGATTAAGAGAATCATGCGGCTATGACGAGTTACCGTTGTCTTCCATTTGCTCCAGCAAATCAACAATGCACTGTTGCTGCTTCGGATAATGCTGGAACTCGGCCTGAAAAAAGTTCTGCGGGATGAACTTTCCCTTCGGCATGATATCAATAAGTGCTCTGTAAACTTCCAGATCCTTGTGAACGCCATAATCTTCCATATTCTTAAGAGCAGCATAAATGAACTCGACGTGATTTCTACGAAGTTTCTCTTTGTCGAGGTAAATGTTTATCATTTCTAAGTAGTTCGCTTTGTCCTTGTTCTCAGAGTTCTCAAACGATCCCGATAAGATCATAGCTCGCTTCACGTACTGATTGTGTTTCTCTTCTCGTTTCCTTTGCTCTTCGGCGTTTGGTTGATTTGATTTGTCGGGCAACGAACACAGTTTTCTTGATATCGATGAAGCTGTAAGCCTCGGGCGCATGCTTATCAAAGCAAATACACAGTTTTTGCAGCGAATCATCGCGAATACTTTGAATTTCCACAATTCTTATAAACTCAATTTCTGCAAAATGTAAACAAATCAAAATCTAATTTGGGAAGATTCGGGCGGAGTCTTTAGAAAATCAACGTAAAAAGCTAACGAACGTTTTCAATTCAAATTAAAGTGAAGCGTCGCTTCACGTGAATAAAAACAAAAATATATTTTAGTGCGCTCGACTCAAAGTGATTTTGAATTAAATTTGTAAAGAATACTCGCAATTCAATTTGTTGTTTCCATGTTAAACTATCCACAAGACTTACCCAAAGAATGTGAATCTCAAAACTGACTTTAGAATGTTCAAGTTTCTTCAGAAAGGTGAGTTGAAACGCGATGACACAGATTCATCAACAAAGATTTCTAATTTCCCTCAATTTCCTGTTAAATGTCATCAATTTGGATTCGGAATCGAACTCGACAGACAACAAGAAGAAGCCTCTCGACGATGAGGAGAATGACGAGCGATGTACATTAGAATATGCTGAGAAATTCATTTGTGATAGCGAATCAGGTGAGTTTGACATTTACGCAGTTCGACGTCCCATCGTGACGGCCTCTAGTGAATATTGCACAATCGACGTTTACCAAAATTGACTCTCGCCGATGATATCATGAAGCAACTCCACAATCGCCACGACGGAGAACATGCTAATGGAATTCTTCAAACGTTCTTTTCATCTCCTCCGATTCCCTTTCTCGCTCTCTCCGTCGGCCAAGGTCATTGAAACACATTCTTCGTGCTTTCCTCCGTATTCGTCGCATTGAAGCCGTTTCACTGTCAATGTTTGTTTATGCTTTTTGCAATTTTCAGACTCGAAACCTGTTGAAAAAACGAAGTTACATCGGAACTTACTCGACGTTCTGAGCGACCGGACGACGCTCTCGTTCTTTGTGCAATACCTCGAGTCGAAGAACGGACTGCCTTTGGTGAAGTTCTGGCTTGACTTGGAAGCCTTCAAAGCTGTTCAAAACGGCTCGCTGGAATCACACAACAGTAATTACGACATAAGCAAATGCAAGCTGAAAAGTTCTGTGTCAAACGACGGCAGCGAAGGATTTCGACCCTTCGACGACTGCGTGTCAATCTCGACTGCATCTGAAAGCAATATCGATGAGCAGGAAGAGCTTCAATCGAACGTAGGCGATGAGGTGGATCATTCGAAGGCAGCTGCTGATGCCTCGTTTGACCTCGAGCCGATGACGCAATCTCTAACTGATGACGAGAAGTCGAAGATCTGTGAAAAAAATCGTAAAAACGAAACAGAAGAAGCTGAGGTGAAGCCGAAGAAGCTTCAGCCCACGATACTCGAAGACGCCCTTCGAATTTACCGCAAGTACCTCGTCACAGATTCAACATATTCGCTTGAGCTGCCAGCGACAATTCTTTCGAAACTTTCCCTCGCGCTTTGCGACACCGAACGCAGCGACGAGCCCGATGTGAAATCTAACAATCTGTGGGAAGCTTACGAAGAAGCTCAGAAGCACGTTTTCGACGTGATGGAGAAAGAATTCTTGTCGGAATTTCTCGAGAGCTCGTTCTACTGTAAATACACCGTTGACGTCTTAACCAGCCAATCATTAAATCTGCGAGAGATTCTCTACAGCGAGTGCGCGCTCTTCTACTTCATGGAGTTCCTGGAACAAGAAAAAGATGCGTGCAAGCTTCCTTACCTCGAGTTTTGGCTGTCAGCAACAAACTTCCGCAAGCAAGCGGATGGAAATTCACAACTCGAACGAAGTCAAATGAAGTCTGACGCACTTGTGATCTACGAGAAGTGGTTTTCACTGCAAGCTACGACACCGTTGAACTTCTCCAACAAAGTCCGAACGAACATCGAGGAAAGGATTTGTACATTAGATCCATCGATCGCGCAATGTTTCGACGAAGCTGTGCGGATTGTTGAAGTTTTCCTTGACCGCTGCTGCTTCAAAAAGTTCGTGAAATCTCAGCTCTTCTTCAAGCACTTGTCGGAGGTGATGAGCAAGATCGATGGTAGCGAGAAGAATGGCAATACAAATGGAGTAATCAGAAGGAACTCAACGCTGTCGTTGAAGTTCCCAGTCAAAACTCATCGAAGAAACAACTCAGATTCGTTTGAAAGGAAAAACTTACCACGCAGTATTTCAACTCAGAACACGCTTCTAGCCGGGCTCGATCACAAGAAGAACAAAACCACGGACTTACAAATTGATTCAAGGCAACTGGCGGATCCTGATCTCCTGTGGCGTAGGAAGAGTTCGTTGAACGGCTTGAGCTTTGGTCGGGTCGATGCTTATGGACGTTATGAAAGAGACTTTGACCTGCCGACGGCTGGCTCCACTTCAATTCCCACATCTAAATCTGCATTCCAACTTCAGAACGGATCGATCGACGTTGACGATCCTCAAGCACTCCTCGAGCTTAACAGCGCACAGAGTCGCTTCAAGAACAAGCTAAGAAAGCTCGTGCATCTGCCTGAAGACTCAGTCCAACAAGAAATCGCTTGGCAAGTAGCAGAGATGATTGTTAAAGACGTAACAAGCATCACTTTGCATAACGGAACGTAGTCATCGCTTGATGAAGTTAAATAACCAGGCAATGTTTGCACACGTAACATTTTTATAAGACTCTTGTAAATCTATTTTTGTACTTTTCCGTTCTATTGACCAACCCAAATTAGCTGCAATACTTACAACTTTACCTACTTAGTAATCTCTCGACGCTTCTGTTTATAAGAAAACTAAACTTTTCTGTGATCAAGGCTTAGCATAAATGGCGAATTCTCTCGTCTCGACCATCACTGATGGCCGTTCAGCCCTTGAAACCAACGGTTGAGGATCAATGTACTGATAAGGATTGGTCAGAGATCGAGTGTGAAGGCGTCGCCTGATTGACTCTACAGTGCTAAATAAGCTCGCTGACCTGGATCAGATCATTAATCCCAAATCGCTGTTTGAATTATCATTGCAACTACTCGATATATTAACTCAGAATCTCTATTTAAACTCGATTGACAAAATGACGTGACAAGAGAACTTTAATCTTCCGTAACCTATATCAACAGACTTTATGTAATCGCATGAAAGGTGCTTTCTCCTCCCGAATTGTAAAACTTTATTCGATAAGAGAAGTTTATTAAGATCTTAGTGACGAACGTCACGAGTGACAGAACTAGAACGTTTAACAAATAAAGAGAGAAGTTATTTAATTTTAGAAAGAACTGTCTCTAGTTTTCTGTGTCTTCATCGTCCATCATGTGCATTGAGATAAGCTTGATGACATTCGAAGCGATTTGAAACATTTGCAGCTGCTCCCTGCGAAGACGAACGTTGGTGGCGACGAGCGCTGCTTCCTGAGTCGTTAATCTGCGCAACGAGTTCTGCGCTTCCTTCAGCTCCTTCATCTGTTCAGTC
The DNA here is from genome assembly GCA_033064975.1 of Smittia sp. YW1114-2. Taxonomy (NCBI): domain Eukaryota; kingdom Metazoa; phylum Arthropoda; class Insecta; order Diptera; family Chironomidae; genus Smittia; species Smittia sp. YW1114-2. Next base: position 14,450,592 of record CP093832.1, on the reverse strand, counting down.
TCTCTGGTGCTGGCAGCTGCTCTCTTTTCATTAAGCTTGCTGGCGATGAACGCAATTTCGTTTTTCTTGACAGCGAGAGCTTGAGACGTTGAAGTGATTTCAGACTGATTGGCCGCGATTTTCGCCTTCATCTTGATTATGTTCGCTTGAACATTGTCGACTTGAGCTTTCAAAGTTTTAATTTGCTGCGGATTCATGTTGAACGCTGACAAAAGAGCTTCCATCTTGCTGGTGATGTACTGAGCTTCTTCGATCGCTTCCGAGTTTTCTTTTAACTTTTGGCGGATCGCTGCAGTGAATTGGTTTTGCTCCTCCAATCGCTTTAAAACACTTTCCTTCGCTTCAACGATTCCCTTGATCTCATCATCCGACATGGCAGAGCCTTTGACATCATCGAGTTCGGCTTTCATTTCAATCAGTTCAATCTCGGCTTTCTCGGAATCTTCGTTGATCCTCGCAATTTTATTCCGCAGTTTCTTTTGCTGATCTTCCAGCTCAGCAACCTGAGACTTTTGTCGAGGAATCTTCGTGTCGAGTTCTCTGATTTCCTTGTGGTTCCTTTCCTCTTTGATTTTCGCCTCCTCGATTGCCATGCGCATTTGATTCTTCTTCGTCCTGAGCTCTTCGCGCTCCTGAAGCTTCTCGTTTAGATCCAGAACTGTTTCCTTATAGCGATGCCGGACGTAAACCGAGTAATTCATCAGGTAGTTGAGAGTGTTGAAGACTTTCTTAAAAGCTAAAACGAGAATCATTTGATGAGTTATGTCAGATTACGAGAAAACAACTTACAAGGTTGAATAAGATCCATGAAAACCAAATCGTGTCGCTTCTTGACATCAGGATTGGCGATGCCGAAGAAGTGATTTGTCGTTGCGATCAGCTTGACTCGAGAAAACCGCAACAAGTTCCCAGATTCGCTGTCCATGTTCTCGTACTCTGACGTATCAACATAAAGAGTTTTCAGGAGCGCAATCAATAAGCGTCGAAATATTTGCTCGGTTGGATTTTTGATGTCCGAGTCGCGAATTTGAATCGGCATCGACTCGTTCCAGGCACAAATGAAATCGGCGAACGATGATGACATTGTGGTTTATTAAATATCGCGATATTTTCGAAGGTAGAAGTAAATTTAGGTTTTTTGATATTTCCGATTGTTATGAAAATTTGAATTAACGGTTTCAATTAAAATGAAGCGTGACTGCAAAAATATAAAGCGTCGCTTGAAAATATTTCCCGCATGTTTCGGTAAAATCAAAACAAAATAGAACAATTAGAATTTCAACGTTCAGTAGCAGCGATCGCATTCAAACAAGGTAAATTATAATAGATCCAAACTTAACGCATTCATAAATCATGGATTTTCTTGTATTTCAGTGAAAATGAAGATTAAAAAGGCTGTGAAGAAAATTCCTGTTCCTGTCGAAGCTCCGGAAAGCGAATCAGACGACAATTTATCTGACACCGACTCGTCCGGCACTTCCAGTGATGATGACGATGTCGCTGGAGTATCTGAATCAGCTAAAGTCAACGATAAAGTTCTGGAAGCAATGAACGAAGAGCAAAACAGTTCAGACGATGACGAAGAGCCAGAGAAGTCGAAACCGAAAGTAAAACCCGCAAAGGAAGTGAAGAATGAAGAGACCGAGCCGAAGAAACTTGCGTACGACAAGTCAGAAGAGTCAAGAACTGTGTTTTGTGGAAATATACCGAACGCACCCAACGTCAACGAAACTCGCATAAAAGATCTCTTCACTGAATACGGCACCGTCAAGTCAGTGAGGTTTCGCTCGGAAACGGGCAAAGTTCTCTTCTCAAAAAAGATGAAGAAAGATTGCAAGAACTTCCTCGCTTACGTTGTGTTCGAAAAGGAAGAGAGCGCGAAGAACTCAGTTCAGCTAAACGGCTTCAAACTACTCGACAATCATCTTCGAGTCAACATGGCTAACAACAAAAAGGAAGCGTTCTCAAGTAAAGGAACAATCTTTGTGGGTAACTTGCCGTTTGACGCTCTAGAGACGGAGATCCATCAGTACTTCTCACAAGTAGGCAAGATTGAGTACGTCAGGAAAATTGCAAACAAGGGAATCGCATACATTAACTTCGAGAAAGGCGTCAATCTTTCCAAGGCTCTCAAGCTAAATGAGAAACCTTTTCAAGGACGCAACCTACGCATATCTAGATGCGAATCGAAAGAAAAGCAGGATAAAAAGAAACTGTTTAAAAAGGATGCAAAAACAGGAAAAATTGTTAAACAGAAAGTACGAAAACCTCACAAGATCAACGAGGAAGCTTTCATGAGAGGGCGAGCGAATAACAATCCGATCATCAAGAAGATTAAGGATACTCAAAAGGCCAAGTTCAACAAGTTCACCGATGCAAACAAGCTTTCGAAAAAAGAAATCTTCCGTCGAGGCGGAAAAATGGATCAGAACCAACGCGAGGATCACCGCGAGAAGAGCAACAAGAAAAAGAAATTCTTCGGCTCAAAGGTTGACGGCGTCGATAAACATAAAAGCAAAAAGTCTAAAGTGTCAAAGTCAATTCAACAACAGAAGGTAATCGCCAAGAAGTTGAAGAGTGCCGCAGCCAGAAGTTCGCAAGGCAGCAGACAACGAGCGCATTAGCTTTCCATTTCAGACGACTAGTCGATTCTAGTCGTCGCTGCTCGGTTTGTTAAGAATTTTTTTTAAAGAAATAAATCGAATTAAGAACTAGAAGTGCATATCTATGATAGTCTATATCAACGCCTTTAGATATTCTTAAAATAGAAATTAATAATTCCCAGATCGGAAACGGCCAACCCAAACTGAATCACCGATTGCCATCGTTATCAGCCATCAAACCACGAGTCACACTTTTCTTGCACTGGTGGAAGTTGACTGACACTTTATTAGTGAACATTTTGTTCGTAACAAAACGCGCCGGGTAAACAATTGACTCATGTTAAGGTGAGCCGCGAGACTCAATGTGAAACATTAATAGAAAGCCCTCAAAAGAGAGCAGCAAAAGCTTGAACGCTCTTCACTGGAAACAAAAGTGTCGCTCACTTTAATACGAAGAGCCGAGTCGTTCGCACGTGAAAAGACAAAGTGAGAAGCAAAATGAACAAGCTGGTTTTGTTGTCAGTGTTTGCATTAATCGCGCTGGTTGCTGCTCAATGGGATAATAATCCCAACAACGGACAGTTCCCCAACTTTCCTCAAATCGACTGCAACGCGCCAGGCGCCGTGTGCGAGACAAAGGAGATGGTTTGCGATGGGCGCGGTAACTGCAAAGAGAAATCATCACGCAACGGATCCACGGCAGGTGCAACTGCCAGCGTCGTTCTGATGTTGAGCTGCGGTGTCATCGCTTCGCTGAAAAATTATCTTTAAAAGCACATAAAATATTTTGTCGAATAAAAACGAGCTGAAAATCAACTTAAACTGAATTGTTGACCATCGCCAAGAGCGGTGCAAAGCAAACTCGTAGGAGTTTTCACCTCACTGAACGATGGAGAAACTTTTTCACTCTCCAGCGTAAGCTAAAGCTTACTCATCGTGTTGATATTTAAAGCAAATAAAGAGCGGAGGTGTCACCAAGTTGGTGCCGGCAGTTAGGCAAACAGCAACACAAAATATGTTGGAAAAGTCTCGTTGCAAGTCAACTCGAATTAATGTTGGAGATCTGGCGTGCGCAAACCTAGAATTTTATTTAAACGACAGCAAATTGCCACAAGACAAATTTAAGGATTTTCGCTTTGTCAGAAGCGACCACGTTAACTTTCATTTTATTTCAAAAACTCGTTCATGTTACATCGATATTAAATTTTCTAATCATTACGGTTCGTATTCGATTGATTCCCAACTGCTGAACAGACGAACGATTTCCACCTCGTACAGCAACAATCGCGTGAAGATTTCGTACAATTTATTCCATCGACGTTTCAATGATTTTCTTGTTAAGTGAATCGAGCAAAAGAATAATTTGAACCGAACTAAGTTTTATCTCAAACCGCGAGGGACAAATTACAAATTGCAGGGAAACATCAGAAGACAAATTCATTGGCATTTTGCTTTTTCCAAGCTACCAGAAACCATTGGACCGAACACTAAATTGTTCGATCGTTTAGAATGTCCAGATGTCATTGAACTCTTGAGGTCTTTAAACTTCATCTTGTCAAACAATTTTCAATTCAAGTGATGAAGGAAAAAAAGTGTCGACAGCAGGACAACGAACTAACTATAGACATGAAGTTAATGCTTTTGATTCTCGAGCTTGACTGTCGTAAATTTTATTTACATTTAAAAATTTACCTAGAACGTCTTGTAAAACATTTGAGCTAAAACTGCCTTGGAGGCGACACGTGAAAATGTAAGCGATAAATTTTCCCGGAAAACTGTCGTCAACAACGCTCGACCATTGTAAAGCTCTGAGCTTCGAAGGGCAAATCGATGCCGACGAGCTCTGAACACACAAATTTTAATTAATTTACGTTTTACGTGTAATCATCTCTCCATTAATTCTTCATGACACGACCGCCACGATGCCCTCGATGACGTAGACGCAAAAACAAATGAAAAGACTCTGGAAATTCATTTTCGGTCAAACAGATGTGGTGATTTGTTCGAGGACTTGGACCGGCTGCCGCGATGGCGTTCGGTGAAGACTTCGACTGTAGTTCCAGTGGACGTCGCCATTTGGTTGATGCGCCAGACCTTCAGGAACGCTTCGACTTCTCGAATTCATGCCATTGGTGTAAGCGTAAGGATGTTGCTGATGGTGATTGTTCATATCACATCTGAGAATGGAAACACGAGTCGTTATGGAGCTCATAGTGAGCGATAAAAGTTCATCACCTTGAGTAACTACGCTCTCGATAATTGATTGGGTTCTGATAACTTGGCTGACACATTTCATTCATCATTGCAGGCGTTTGGAAGGCAAACGACAAGCTCTTCTGTAAACGACCATGCGGCGGTGGAACGGTCGCTCGGCAGTTGTAGTGAACTGGAGTTGCGACAAACTGTTGCTGGTTGTATTGTGGAGGATAATGATGATGATGTGGGGTCGACGTGGCGCATTCCGCCGGTGGGTAGTAAGCTTGGGGCCATTGATTATTGTTACATCGGAAGGATGAGCCGCACTCAGTCGATGTGCCATTGAAGTGCGAGACTATCGATCTGCGGAATGGAAATCAAATTGAGTTAAGGAGTTTTTCAAGCCAATTGGCAATGGATTTAAAGAGAACTAATCCGTAGCAGTTGATGAGCAATTAAAATTGTTTGTCTTCTTACCCATTTGTTGAATACTTCGCCGGATTTTTCGGATAGCCGATGAAGAACATGAGCACTCCGGAAATGGCTGTCAAGGCCGAGCAAATGTAGTAACCCGCTTTGCCCGAAGTAAGCGAAGCGTCGTTGAGAAATCCCGTCAGCGGAATTGATATTAGAACCGGAATTGATTCAGCTCCCTTGATAAAACCTGCCACAGAAATTTGATCCCGTGAATGAAGGAAATAATGAAATTTCAAAGCCCAGCGGATAGAATAAATTCTAGCACTCACCCCACGCTCGCGTGAAGAACTTCCCCCGCACGCGCTCGAGCGCTAGCATTTTCAAAGAATCTGCGGAATGGGAGAAGAGACAAATAAAACCGCCCACTCAACAAGCCGATGATTCCGATACTCACATCGATAACCGCCTAAACCTAAGCCGTAGACCCAAGTAACAATGCACAACGTATGGTAACCGGTTGATATCATGGAGAATACGACGATTGAAATGGAAACTAAGACCACACAGCCCTGACAAACATATTGGCGAGAGATCCGAATCTTTCGACTGTTCGCTACTTGGCACGTTTTGTTTATCGACGATCCGCTGGCAACGATTCCGACAGCGAGCGAAAGCCCTAAGAATGTTTGGAGAAGAACTAAATCCTGCATGTCGTAGCCGTCCTGAAAGCCATAAAACGACTGCAAGGAAGAGACTGGATAAGCTTATGAAAGATTCATGAAGTCGATTGACACTCACCAGGAAGAAGACGGGCGTGTAGACGCCGAAAGCTCCGACAGCAGCGAGAATGCACAGCATCCGGACAGTGGAAGACCGAAGTGGAGAAAAGTCGAGGAAGGGCGGCTTGGGCGTCTGGATGTGGGACTTTTTCTCCTTTACCTAAAACGAGACAGCAACTCAGTTAGAGCGACATTGCAATCGACAGCGATTTGGTAAAGCCGAAAGCACAACACGGCCCATCATCATCGTAGACCCTTTTGAGACAGTTTTATTGATTTCGCTTCGATGTTTATCGCTCCCCATTATCCGTTCAATTGAGCCCAAAATTCCCCAAGATATCGAAAGTTGTTCAAGTCAATGTCATGTCATAAAGGAGGATTAAAGTTCTTATTAAACGCGAGAGTGATTCTGTCGTCATTTGAAGCGGGTCGTTCCGATGAAATCCGAAGTCGACACAGACCTTCTTTCTCGAGTTCTTCAGATGAATAATCGCACGCCGTTGGGGATGGTAAAGGGACGCCGGACGGTATAGAAGTCCCATAAAGAAGCTCAACGACACCAGCACGGTAACGAACTGAAGGCCGAGCCGCCAGCCGATTTTGCTGCGAAATAAATCACGAGAAAGATGAGAATGGAGCGAGGAAAGCAATTTTTCGTGTTTCTGTTTCAATGAGCAATGGAATTAAGAAGCAGAAAGGGTTGCACAGTTCATTTGATACTGTTCCTTTCCCTCTCGTTCTTCATCTCTCAATTGGAAATGTCAGCTCTCACCCAACTCCTTCCTTCAGTATCACGGAAAACAGAGCAATCCCCACGCCTTCGCCAGCCATCACAATCATCTCCACAAATTGTCGTCGTCGTTTGAAGTAATGTCCGATCATTACCGCTGCTGAGTCCCGCACCATAGACGCTCCAAAGCCGACAACGATACCTGCAAGGAGCGAAGAAGGCGATTGGGAAAAAGTCACAAGAATTCTCATTATTTTCGATTGGCAGTGATTGAGAAAGGTCTCAATTAGCTCTCAACAATCAAACTACTGGAAATCATTAGACGACCGACCGGCCAGGAAGCGATCCGAACAATCAAAATTTATTCCGTCATTAAATATCGGAAAATTGATTCCTATCGAACAATGAAGTCCATTGAATCACTGACGGCGTAAATACTCACAATAGCTCAGCGCCACTTGATGGACGAGCGTGGCAAACGAGGCGAAGAGAATTCCAAGCGCTATCACGAGTCCGCCAATAACGGCGACGAGTCGCGTCGATTTACGTCGGCAAAGTGCAATAACGAGTGAGGATGAGAACAGCGACATCGCCCAGCTTCCGGCTCCAAGCCAGCCTAGAAGAAGAACAACAGAAATTAATTTCCTCGCATCCTTTAAATTGCTATTTTTATTAGCTGAGGGTGGAAGACAATAAAGCGTTTGATGGCTGCAAGGAAATGGCTTTCGATTTATTTTATGCGTCCGTTCGTTCGTTTCTCTCTCCAGCAATCCGATAACGGACATTAAACAACAAACTCGTTGGGCTTTAAATTTAGGTTTCTCTCAGCATCAATGACATCGACTTAAGCAAGATTAGACTGATTGAACAACGTTGAAGAAAATATTTGACGTCATTGCTGAAAGAACCACATTTGCAAATCCCATTATCGCTTTAAAATTCGAAACTTGCCATTTCAGCAAATCTATAAGACGAATTTCCTTCGAGCTTTGCTCAAGCACCCAAGGAAAAGTTCTAAGACTCCCAAATCCTTTATTGTTGTTCGGTCATTTCTCATGCAAATCTCTAGCAATCAATTTTCAATTTATCATTTTTTGTCGCTTCCGTGCGAGTCAATCGTTGCTTATTTTTTTACAAGCGGCGACAGCAAACTTGAAAAGGAAAAGAAATATGCTAATCCATCTTATCGTCTTGCCTACTCTCTGCTATCCCAGATATTTCCAGCAGCTGTAAGAAGCGGACTCTGATGATTGGGAATTAAATATACGACTGAGAGCTTAGCGATTTGTTAAAGCAGACGATTCAGACTCGATTGCAGTTTATCGTCTGGTAACGACTTGAAAGTTCTGGGAAACGTGACTTATGGCCGCAGACCAATTTGTTCGAACAAAAACATTTTCTCCGTTTTCAATGAAGACTCCTCGACAAGACTAATAGACTCATTCGCAACGTAAACTTTGCTAAACCGAAATCGGAGCTTTCATTAAAAGCTCCAACATCGTTACGACTACGTTGCGAACACGAAGAGGAAATTCATTGAATCTGCTCGGAGCGGGAAATCTTCTGCCTCCATTCACGAAAATCCTTTCAAGCTCAAGAGTTTGAAGAGCCAAATTGAAATAAATAGCTCGCGTAATGAGTTTTCTAAAAGAAACAGCAATGATTAACAATGAAAGCTCCGCTCAATTTTTTTGTGTCTCCTGTTTACATTTTCCTTCTATTTGGGGGGCTCAAGCAAATATTTATTCTGCTCCTCTTAATGGATCTTCGTTAATGGCTTAGCGATGCTTTGCAGGCGGAAGAAAAATGTCAGTTGAATGAGGAAAGAAGGATTTGAGCCTAATTATAAGAAAATTTAAAGGGGAAATGAGAGCAAAGCTGCTTTTGAAAGCTTTTCATTGTTTGGAGAATATTTGATTACGAGAGGATATTTGAGACGAGATAATCTTACAATGTAAACATTGAAGAGTATGCCGAACATTGAACTGTCAAGATCGAAGATAAAAGCTTCTCGAGAGCTTGCAGCTTTCAGTTCATAGGAGCGTAAAATCAACCAAAAGCTACCGATGAATTCTGATTCACTTCTGAATCTCTCCTCCGATCTTCACCGACAAACAATTACTGTTCTCTCTTTCCGAACGCTTTGCAATGCTCAAATGTCTGTTGGAGTGAAGCCACGTGAAAAGCAACGGAATTGCCATGCCCGGCCAGCCAGATGGCAAGAAAATGCCGGAAAATCGAATTAAACTCCATTAACGAACAACGAGCGATCTCCGTGAGCACCGAAAACCTTCAACGTTCCCAAGCAGTCTCGACAGGCTATTTGCTATTTCCATACCGTTTTATGACTCTTCACGTTGTTGCCTCTTCTGCTTTCTGTTTTGTAGTTTTTGCCGGAAAGAACTTTTTGCGATTTTCCCACAGAACAAAAGATTTCGTTCGCTCGAAAGCCCAAGTAAACAACAAAGCAGCATTTGGACTCGTCCGCATATGGCAAACATTGTAAAATCGCTGTCTCTCTCTCGCAGTTCTGCACAAAGCGCCGAGCAAATAAAAACTTGGTAAATCCCAGGTAAAATGCAATTAATGTGCAACATTCTGTGCCATGTGGATGAGCTGCAGTTACCTCTCGAGCACGGCAAGCTCTTCCAGCGCCATAAATCATCGTCTTTTGTTATTCTAATTCAGTCTCGTAGAGAAAGTTTGCTCGCATAACAACATGCAGAGACAACTATGGAAAGGGAGGCAGCCCTTTGCTACCTTCCTGATACCTCCGAAACACGTTCGGCTGTTTCAACTAATAGCAACTTCAGTTATTTTGAAACGCGTGAGATCAATCTCGCTCTAACTTCAGTGAGGAGTGATGCCAAAAGGTACACAAAACGCAAAACCTTCTAGTTAGTATGTGTTCCGTAAAAGCTCCTGTGAATATCAATCCCCATTCGTACAAGCAATTACGAGGAAACTTCTCCAGAGCGCATTGGAATGTCTTCGTCGTGCTCGATGAGTCATCAACGACAATCCAAACATCGAGAGTCGTTTCAAATGTCTCACGAGCATCGCAAGAACAAACATCGTCTTATTAATTTCAGTCTTCTTCTTTCGAGTCGGATCTTCCTCTTCTTCGCGCATAAATTAAAACTCGCGCGACTCTTCTTGTGTCTTATTTGATGACATAAATTTCGGAGCTTCATTGTCATTGACATTTCTCTGTCACTTCGCCTCATCTCTGTCCCTCTTCGTTTGTTCTCCGTGATAAATTGTAAAGTGACGTAAAGATTTTTCATTACCAAACTTTCGATGACAGAAGATCGTCTAAAGTTTCTTATTAATTGGGTGCGATTGATTTGAAAGATGAGACAGTTGACTAAAAGAGAGCCGTCACATTCCAGCGTTTGATTACACAAAGGACAAGTAATCCGCAAAGCTGATAGGAGTTAGCCTTAAGCTGGAATGGAAATTTATGCAAATTGATGAGCGACCAATGTCATTTGTCTCGACGCCCACAACTTAAGACGATGTTGGGTAACTCGACACGTTGTCTTTGAAATCAATCCGAGATTCGCTTACTCAACGTCAGGGACCGTCATGTAGACGATGATGAGAGCTCAGGCCATTTCTCTTTCGCCAAAAGCTCTCTTTTTAAATCTCCACGGAACCAGTTTCTATTCTGTTGCTTAGATTGCGTTGCTTTGTTTCGCGGACCTGATTGGACTTTAATTCTCTCCCGAGCGGTGTTGTTGCCGCCGCAATAAAAGTTATTGTTCAGTCAGAACGCCGACACAACTTCAGCTTCAATTTATTTTCGAGCTCGAACGAACGAGCTAGAATTTCGTGGAAACGAGTGTCAAGTAATCAATTATCGTTCATTCTTTAGACTTTGTCGCTGTCGAGTCGTTGGTGACACGCGGAGTAGAAGTGAAAAGTGTTGAATTTAACTGTTTGGTGTGACAAATCGTCGACGATTAGGAAACAAAAATAAAACTTGAAAATCCTAAGAAGAAAATTCAAAGTTCGTGGACTCGATCAAGTGAAATGTCGTCTAAATCTGCAAAGAAAGCAGCGACGATCATGCAACGTCGACGAACGCTGACGAGGAACCATCTAAGTCATTCAGTCGAGAGGCTGATGGCTCGTTCAAGCTCCGGTGAGTACCGAAGGGCGAGAATGAAATTCAATTAAAAGCGAGCTTGTCTTGCTGAGGTCGCTGAGGGAAAATTCTTAATCAAAGTCGATGGGCAATTTCTATTAATTAGTTTCCTTTCTCCCTCTTGCGGCTCGTTTAGCGACGACTCGTTGTTTAACTTTCATGTTTAATTAAATTCGGAAGAAATAAATAGAATTAACTGCGAGCGAATGGCCGCTCGAGCGTTACCTCTGCCTAAGATTTGCCAAAAAAAACTCTGACCTGCGGAGCCGCTTATGGCAAAAGGGAACGAAGATGCGAAAAGTAAAACGATAAAAGTTCAAAATACCTTGAGAAGATATTGTCGTAATGACCCGAACGAACACAGCGAAGGAAATCATCTGATTTCTTTTCGAGCGAAGAAAAAGCGAAGAAGTTCAAAAGGAATTCCTGGGAATGTGAACGCAACCGGTGGAGAGGCGAACAAAGCGAAGAAAGGCAAAAGGAAACTAACGCAACGTCAAGCCAAGCACAAGATCGAAAATCAGAAGAAAGGTCGTGTTTGCTCGATAAATCAATGCAGTCGAAATTATTCCACCGAAGCGTTTTCCAAGCAATTTTCCTGAAAAGCGAGGGAGGAGATTGCCGGAAGAATAACTTATTGAGCAACTAATGAAGACTTTTTGCGAGCGACGATTGAATCTTCAACGTTTCGCACCAGTAGCGATCTGAGATACGTCCCAGCCCTTCAACCACCTACAATCTCGAAAGATCTTGGCAATTATCCTAAACGCCTCAGGCTAGAATTCAAGTTATTCTCGCTCGCAATCTTTAACCTTTCGAAGAGCCCCCGGTCACCCGAACGATTTCTCATGAGAATTTTGAATAATTTTTGCGTAATTTTCATGAAGGTTCGGTCAACAATGCGTCGAGTCCACATAAACTTCTCCATATCTTAAGGGACGATCGCACCCTCGTCGCTGCGGAAAATCGCTTTCCAATCTCGTGCAATACAGCGTGGAGTATCTCAGTTGATTATTTTGCCATTCAGTCGAAAGGTGAAATAGACTCGAAACCTTATTTTATCTGAAAGGTTTTCGAAAGAGCTGAGAATGAAGTTGTGGGCCGTTGGCTTGTCCCTTCGGAAAGGTCGGCCTCGTTAAATTGAGAGAAGGCTTTAGATCCACCGATTGTAATCAAAGGTTGAAAATTTAACATCAACTACGCATTTAACTAGGGAAACGGTCCAAGCGAGCAATGCAACAAAACTTAAAGCCGGGAAAAATCTTATAAACTCTTCTTGACTACTTTTCCCTTTTCCATGCTAAGTGATCTTGGAGAAAATACATTAAACAACAAAATTTATGTCCAACTTCGGGCGCTGCTGGAAGTTTCATCTCGATAAAAATTCGTCCCCTCAAAGTTGAATTTATGGAGCAAGTTTTTGCCGAGAGACCTTAAGTAAGGCTGACAAAATTGATGACAAAGGAAAAATGCCTCGATCCACCAGCATCGGGCGAAAATACCTGAAGTCTCGAAAACATTTCTTTAATTATTTCGACAGATGGTTTCAGCATCTCTTCCTGAACTATTGCTCAACTTGGAGAGTGAGAGACAACAACACCATGATAAATGAAAAGTTCACCACCAGGTTGCCCATTATCAATGCTTCTTCTCCTCTTGCTCGATGGCACTTTGTGTCCGGACAAAAACAGAGTTGGTCCCAACTCATCGTTCTTTATCACCTGTTAGACAATGTGTTTTTTTGTCGAACATCTCTGAAGGCTTGAAAGGTTCCTCAAACTTTTCAGTTCACAAGAAGTTTCTCTCTTCATTCATTTGAGATCAAACTAACAGCAAAGTTGGTCGTTCAGTTTTTCCTCATAAAATCCAATCGACTTGTTGTTCATTTAAAACGCTATCGTTCGAGCTCAGGCTTCTCATTATCGTTCTGTTCCCATTCCCAATCCAACGCATATTGGAAAGACGATTCATCGGAAGTCACCTGCCGCACGGTGTTCTGGCTTCGGAAACTTATCAGCTGCATTTCTGATTCCCCTTTTGAGGGACCGTTAAGTAATGATGTCAGTAACAAGAGGGACTTGAAGTAACAAGAGGGTTTTGAATGTAGGTGAGGAATCGAATACGAAGACTTTCACATCGTTGTTGAACGTGTCCTTATTACTTACAAGGCGAAGCTGCTCTGTCTTTACATTTTTTCACCCTCAACGTTTCATGTTCCTGGGAAGATTTTTCATCGACTCAATGCGAGGGCGAGAACTCACTCCATTCCCACGGCAGAACATCTCAGACATTTGTGTTTTCAACTTTTCTTCTTTCATTCCAAAAGTTCAGCGTTACCTGGATGAAATGTTTCGTTTTGCGATTAGATAAATTCGCCTGAGTCAACAATGGGAACTTTCCTTGGATTCAATGAAACGTTTTATGAGTTTCAAGAGAAAAGTGCAAAGGAAACTAAAGAACAATTTCACTGAAAAGTTTTTTCATTTGTCGCTCGTCTCGTGACTGGAGCAAATTTTTCAGGAAGATTATTGCGCCTCTCGTGCGACGAAAGCCGATTCCGAGATATTCAAATGAGATTGCCGTCCTGACGGAGGAGAGCTGAGACTTGATGGCCAATATTTTGCTTCTGTTCAATGTTTATTCAATTTATTTTCATCCCACGGCACTCGCCCTCAAAAGATAAGGAAAGCGTTCACAGGATCAACAGTCGACAGAACGTTGTTCAACTCACTCCAAAGTCTCTAATTTATTTTTAAGAGAAATTTTAATTAAGAAGTTTTTCTTTCTGTCGAGAATGAAAAGTTGTTTATGGCTCGGGAGATGGAGGCGAAGGGTCGCTGTCATTCAGCTCAAGGTGTCCCATCCACGTTGAAAAGGCCCTCTCCATTGAGACTGATTCAGTTAATTTCCCGAGAATAATAAAGGTTTTAAACGTCGCTGCCTTATCTTTTATGGATAAGGCCCTCGTGGAATTGTTTACACTAAATGATTCATTAATGAGACTCGACAAAGCTTGACGACGGTGAGCTCAAGATTGTTGTTCGTTATTGTAAAACATTCCGGGGAGACAAGGAAGCTAATTAAATAAAACGGCGGCGCTCTTCTCCATTCCAAGAACGAAACAAATTCGTTCGATCCGCGGAAATGAAATCAACAGAAAGACTCGGCAAACGAATAACGCCGCAGGCCTTAATTGAAGAAAGATGAAAAATATTTCTCATCATGCTCACGTCTGCTGTTACACATAATTATTAACATACTTTGCCTGCCGTGTGCTGTACGCAAGCAAGGTGGAAAAATCTAATATGAGTTTTCTCCTCCACGTCTTTCACGGTTTGCTTTGCGAAAGGCAGCAGACGATCTAACACATTTATCTCGCTTGCTCGAACTTCGAGGTGCGGCAAAAAAGATTTGCCTCCAATTTTTCCGCACTTTGAAAAACATTTTCGTACAGAAATTTTAAATTCGTGTCGAGTAAACACGACGGCAATTTGATTAAGCTCAAATACACTGTGAGCAACACCCGAGGAAAGAATCCTTGTTTGCACGACAGCAACATATGCGGAAACACATTTGGGGTTGGTAAGAAGTTGCTTAATTGTAGATAAAGTTCGCTCCAGTGATGTAAGCTCAACAAGCGGGCGACTGCATGAAACTTTGTCTTGTGTAACTGCATGAATAATTCAGTTTCCTTCTGTGACAGTTTAAACCTTTAAATCCTCAGAAACTTTTGGCAGCTTTGATTCGGAGACGATGATAGGCAAATAAGAGAGTTCGACAATTCGTTTATTTAAGGAAGTTTCGAGTTTTATTTGCCGATCGCTTTCAAGCTCTTAAGCAAAGCTCGTTGTCGTCTCTCGAAGGAGCAAGAAAATGTGAAAGGCTCGAATTTCCATAAGATTAAGTAAAACTTTGTGTTCCTTTGTCGAGAGGAACTGATTACGCCAGAGCCGTTCAGCAACGGTGTCATCAATTGTACGGTGTTCTTAATACAGCGACTGACGACGTAGAGTGACATCGTTCACGAATAACTTCAAATTTGGTAGAGACGATGATTTGGAAGTCGAAGCACCGGAGACGGAAAATGAATTTTTAAAGCGACAGGCTTGTTGCGAATGAAGCTTTAAACTTTTACGACGACGCTCCCTTCTGCTCGAAGCAACTTTCTTCAACTAGGAAATGATGTTAGTAACATCGTCAGACTAGCGTCGTCAATGTCTTTTTGCCGCAAAAGAAATTCCAATTTTTCACCGTCAAAGTCGCGATTTTTTTCATTCGCGCAGTAAAAATTTCCCGTCTGCATAAAGATAACATCGCATTTCACTCAAATCAACTCATCGCTCTTCTTCCGGCCCTTGATTCATTCACGCAGAAGCTTCTTGATGTGATTTTTCTGCGTCATCTGCAGATATCATTTCTTTGTTTATTATGTAACAATCGTTGTCGGGGAGGAAGAGAGTAGATTGTGAGTGTCGAAGTGAGGAGGCTTGAAGTTTCAAGCGTCGACTTCCCTTTGGCACGCGGCAGTCGTTCAAGGCGTAAATTTTGATAGAGCACGCAATGTGGCAATCTGAAACATGACGCGCTCATCCACAAAGCCAAGGGAGCGAGGATTAAAACACTTTTCGCTGAATAGTCAAGACAGCTCTTCTCTATCGGAATTCTCATTTCCGGCAGCATGTCATCGACAACAAATAAAATCGGCAATGAAAGCAGGCAGCGGCAGCCAGCCTGTGGTCCCAGACGATGCGCGTGTCAGATTGTGTATAATTAAACGAGAGCACATGCCTTTCGGTTCATCATAATCGTAAAAGCAGAAGAAGGGAAGAACATTTGCGCACTGCAAACAACAATAAGCAAGAAAGATGCTGAAGGCGAATCGATGTCGCTGCGATAAATGCGACAAATGACAGAATAACCATCATAAAAAGGCGATGAAAGTTTAATTTTTGCCACAAACGCACATGTCGCAGGCTGCGGAGATGTTAAACATCTCAGCGAGCACCTTTGCAATTACCAACTCGAGTGTTGAGCTCCAATATTTGACACACGCTCGCCTCAATTCGGAAGCGAAGTAATCTCGAGCCATAAAATTCATATCAGCTCGGACCCCAAACACCGACCAGAGTTATTTCTTCTGAATAATTTCGACTGGCAGCTGTCTTGAGTGAAATGTGTGCATAAATAAACGAGAACGGAACGAAAACTACAATGCAAGCATGATAACTCAGACGGAGCTTCGGTGCACTGCTGCAACACTTTGGGATCACATGTCCCGTTCGTTCTTCTTACCAAGATGAACATGAGACCCTAAAAAGTGGAGAGTAAAAGGCAAAGAAGACCGAAGCAATCTCATTGGCGGATGTCGCGTGGCACTCGACGAACAAAAAAAATTCTTACCAACTTTTCAACATCTGTCGCTTTGGGTCGTCGATATGAAGTTTGGATGTGTGCGAGTGAGTTTTGCTATTTTTCTATCGGCAGCACGTGAGTGCTTGAGCACGTCTTTCTCTTATGTTCATGTTGCCAGAATTCTCCACAATCGATGAGCATTGTGAATTACGCTTACGATGTGTGAAAAGCGGGAATTGAATCTGGCGATTTACAGTTCTGCGGGCCACGGCTGCTTTTTCGATCACTTCCATAACTTCGATTGCTCAATTACCCGGCGGCTTGAAACTGTTTATAATCTTCGAATTGGTCCACGAATAATTCAGAGCAATTAACACATGTTTGAGCAATCCGCGGCTGTAATAATCTTTCGCCGGGCAAGAAGATTCGTAATTCAATTGGGAAACGACGTCGGTTTGATAACTTTCATTCGCTCACGCGCGTACGAATGTAAGTCAAGTTGAAATTTCTTTCTCACGACAGCCGATCATGATTTGGCGTTAATCGAATTGTTTCAAGATCATCGACATCCAAGAAAGATGTTACGACTCGTCGCCTTTTGCGAAAGGAGCTCAAAACTTTTTGGGCCAAAACTTGAAGTTGAAAATGTTAAGCGTGCGTGGGTGGGGAGGATAACAAGCCTTCTTCAACCTTTTCAATCAAGACATCAACTCGTCTTCCCCAGAGGGAAACTGTAAAGTTTCTTCAAAAGTAAAAACCTTAACCCTCTCAACGACTATTTTCCTTTCCAACGCGTAAATCATCAACGTATTTTCCCGTCATCGTCATCAATGCCACCGGAACGTTGCGCAATGCGATGACAAAACATTGAACTTGATTCCAACTGCATTCGCTCTCGCGATATTTTCAATTGAGGCTTTACCACTCGTACATCGTTACCACCTGAAACCGTCGAATAAAACTTTAACCCTTCTATAGTCGCTCTGTTATTACCATCCACGAACCATCTAATCCGTGTCAACTCCCTCAATTAGCAGAGCTCATTCTATTGTCTTCGGTGCGGAATTCCGATAATGATTTCTAATGAGCAGCGACGGCGACAACTGCAGTTGTTTATCGACATCTCGCGTCGAGTCTCGAGCTCTTTTTCCCATGGAAACTAAGAATTATTATTCATTTCGTCTTGTTCTTCTGCTTTTTTGCGCGAATCATCGGATGTGTCGAGCGTAGAACGAGGAAAAGAGACGGACGAACAACACCAGGCAGATGAAAACCGGGCTGCATGGAAAAGTAAACAACACAAAAGCGAAGGGGAATATTAAAGCTGCTCTGTGTTTAATTCTTCTTGCTGCTTTTTCGGTTTTTGTGTCTCTCTCGCCTCTCCATGCTTCGATCGAGCCAGGCCGTTTGTTAGTTTCATTACGAATTTAAAGTTTGAAGAGTGAAGACGCGCGTTTGTGTCTCTCGTCATCACCAAGTTTCAGCTCAGTAATATTTTTCTCGGTGGAGACTAGCACGACTCGCGGTTACAGCAAGTGGATTAGCCGACGATTCTCGTTCAAAAATCGAAGAAGGATTAAAGAGTGCTCCGGTTCGATAACGGATTAAAAAGACATTTCGCTCGTGTTTCTGAATTTTTTATGACAATTTGAGTGTACAATCGTCCTATGGGTGTATCGAGCAAGTCCGACTGTGGTAACTTATGCCAGTGCCAAGTGAATAACGAGAGCAGCAGCAAAGCCCCGAAAGATAATTTATTCTCGCCGATCAAAAACAAGATGAAAGTGCTGAAGAAGATCAAGAAGCGAATGGGATTAGGTAGGTCCAGAGCTTTTAATTTGTGCAACGTCTTCGTGCAAAGGTCGAGACCCGAGATTGAATCGTTCGTGTTGCGAGCTAACGATTCATCTCAATTAAGGCTGATGCAGTTTCCCATGGAAATAATCTTTTCTGCCGAATCCCGTTGCATTCGCTCGTCTCGAAACTTGCCGACTCCGGAGCCAATTTAATTTTTCGAGCGAAGACGGAGAAGGGAAATTAATAGCGCAGTGCTATTAAGCGTCGATTTATCCTTCGAACAATAACACGAGTAAATATTAAACGTAATAGTCGAAACATCAGTGCGGAGTTCACCTCTCGCTTCTTCCCATTGCGCGCTGCTGTGGGAAAAGTTGGAAGAAGGCACGGCGAGTGTTTAGCGATCTTGATCTTAGTCACGAGCGAGGGAAGACGTTTTATTGATTCCAGAGCATCTCGTCCTCGATCAACTCCCAGTCGACTTTTTTTTTGTTTCTTTTCGCCAAACATTAATATTGAATTAATTTTTTTCGAGTGTGAGACTCGTGAAACAAAAGGCAAAGAAGAAACCAAACGTCTAATGCACTGGCTCAGGTTATGGGAAGGAAAGATTGAAGTCACGATTTCTCTCTCTCAACTGCCTACGTCTTTTAATTTGCCGTCTCGGCCAACATCGTCAGGCAGTTGGAAATTTTCCCAAGCTTCGGATCAATTGCAACTTTCCTTCTTCTCGGCAAAGCGATCAATGCTAAGCGGCCATAAACACACTGTAAAGTCCTAGGTAATCGGGTCTTTCTATTCCCATGGCTCATCTGCAAAGTCGCGCTTCGATTTATGTTCCGGCTCGTTCTTGTTCGCTCGCTCGCGAAAGCGAAGAATTATGATGTTTGTGTCGATCGCTGGTAAACAGTCGCTTTTATGTTCATGTTCCCTCTCGTCTCGCTTGTAAAATTGCCATTGCAGAAATTGTTATTTCTCATTATTGGAATAAAACTCGGCTCAGTCGCTGCTGATGATGATATGCGGAATTGGCACATAAATCCATCCAAGCATTATTATAAACCGTCTCGTTACAAGCAGAGATTTTCCTCTTTAATGGCTGATGCAAGCTCGCCAAGTGATTCATTGCCGACGTTACAAAGTGTTAAATCTTTCCATTGAGCAGCACCTCGAGTATAATTAAGATGCTCTAGACTAAAGGCGATTTAATTATTCAAGATATTTCCATGAATGAATGAAACGAGATCACAGCGAACTCGTAATTGGCTCTTAACGTGTCTTCAAGACAATACGAATGACCATAAAGGAGCGAGCGAGCGCTGACTCATGAATGGCTTCGTTGAGTTTCAAGATCATAAAGCCAAGTATCGCACGTAATTGTCGTTTCTCCCTTCTACCCCCATCCCCTCCCCACATTCAATTGATTCTTTTGATAACCATCGCCATTGGCAGGCACAATAAATTGAAATGCGATAAAAGTTGTTTCTCGTAATGTTTTATTGGGCTTGAGAACATTTGAGGTGGCTTATACATTTAATATCGATGCTCTCAAGCGGCGAACAAGAGAATAATATGAGTTCGTGAGTAGGAAAGCGGATGAAATTGAATTAAAATCAATTTAAATGTCGATCGCGGGCGCTTTCCGCTCGTGGAAAGTTAAAAGACGATGATTCCTCATTAAATATTTTGTTCGTTTTCTACGTAACATTTCTCAGAAGAGCGGGGGGAGGGGAAAGGGGGTCTTGAGACCCTCGGATGGCTTTGTTTGCAGTGATAGAAGGTCCGTAGCTCAGGCTTAGCTACGTAGATAAAGAATAGGGCCAAACGACGTTATTGAAGGCACTCGGCTAAATGGCATTTGCGCCTCTTCTCACTCGACAAGACGAGGCTACACACAATTACATTTCGTTGATAGAATTTTTAATTGAAGAACACTCAGCTTACATGAGAACGAAGCAGAGCGAGCAAGACGGGAAGCAGCAAGAAGAAAATTCTAAATAATTAGCGAGGCTGGAATAATAAAGACAATTGAATTCCTGGACTTTGAGAAACTGACCCGACTCGGAATTTGTTTGGCTGCGATGTTCGAGTGCGAGTGAGAAATGTTAAAACTTTATGCTCCGCCAGAGACTTCACCGTTCGGGAATCATTCAGCGTGAACTGTTTTTCTTGCCATCTTGATGAGCACATAAATCGTCCATCAAGAGAAGCCAAGAAGAAGTCAGCGTAATGAATGAATAAAGATCTCGACTGTAGTTGTAGGAACGTTTGAACCGAAGTTCCTGTTTGACGGGAAGACAGAGAGACACGTAACTTCATCGCTCAAAGATCGGAACCACATCAACAGAATGAATGAATAATGAAAGCAGCCGAAAACGAGTCGTTTCCGCTCTTAAGGCCGTTCATCGAACGTCGCGCTTATCAAACAGCGATCAATGGCGAGGCACTTGTTGTAGCGGCGACACACATAAATCATTACCGAATGCATCGAATTCTCGATGTGAGAGATATAAGAGATCGAAGCTCATTTGTATTCCATCGCGGAATCCGACTGACTCGACTGCGCCAGACTGGCAATCAACAAAATTTATGAGATCGAACATGACGAGTGATTAAAACTTTCATCATGAAACAATTCATTTGTCGTTTAAAATTCCGATTAAGCGCCAGAAAGCCTTGAGATGGCTGAGATTGATTGATGGAATCGGAGAAAATTATCTGAAGAGCCTGCGACCAGAA
This sequence comes from Smittia sp. YW1114-2, assembly GCA_033064975.1. Classification (NCBI taxonomy): domain Eukaryota; kingdom Metazoa; phylum Arthropoda; class Insecta; order Diptera; family Chironomidae; genus Smittia; species Smittia sp. YW1114-2. The sequence continues at coordinate 14,429,829 of CP093832.1, read as the reverse complement.
AGCGTCTTCCTCTCGTTAAACGTTTTTCATGAAATTCTCGACTTTTTTATTTTTATCGCGTGGCGACGACGGCTGATAACGCAAAAACGACTTCCGATGCTTTTTGTGATGATTTCGCCGATTGCGACAAAAACATTTCTCTCTTCTTGTTCGCAAGATTTCAAGCATTCTGATCCAAAAGTCTTTCGGTCGAACAATCGAATGAATGTTGTTTTGTTCGCCGAGTCGTTGTCGCCTGAGACCTGAAACAGAGCGCGAAGAGGAAGACGAATGACGAAGTTTATCGAGAAATTAATTAATGGAAATCATTGGCGACACATTGCTAAGCGTCCGCGCCACCAGAGCAATCGAGACGATTGAGATTTGCTGGTGCAGGTCGCGTCCCGAGAGTTAACGGCACTTCTCGCTAGTCCTCTGGAGCACAGGAAATTTCTCTTTTCTTCTGCGGCTGACGGTGCAACAACCGGATACGGGGGAAATAAAAAAGCGAAATTTAACAGCGACCGTCAAAACTTCGTCTCATGTTAAGACGAAACAGATGTTAATGCTGAGCGGCACCAACACTCACGAGACCTCGACTTCCTTTTTATTTTCCTTCGCACGATGAGACGAGAAAAGCCATCTGATCCGCTTTGCTCCTGTGAGAAGAAGTATCATTGCCATCACGACATTCCTCTCATTCCTTCTTACTACAAAACATATTCTCACACAGCCGATCGTCGTCGTGCACGTTGTTCCATCGGAAGTGATTTCTTCCTCCGACGCTTTCTGTGTGTCGTTGTCGGATCGAAGGAAATAAATTCAGGATTCAAATAAACGAAGGAGACGAGCAACGGCAAAGGTCGGAGCGAAACCTTTAAAAATTAATCATTTAATATCTCGCTTCCGTTCTTATTGCAATCGAATCATGTGGAACGGAAATCGGAAGTTGATTTTGAGTTCTCAAAGGAATCCGTGAAAGGAACTTGAGAAGAGGGAGCGGGACGCATGCACCATGTGTCCCAGAGACAATGGAACGTTTATTTCAATTTAGAGACCGAAATTTATCGCTGCTTTGGGCTTATTTGCAGTTCGTTCCATGACTGCCAGCAGGTGTAACAATTTCATTTAATATCCTCTGAATAAAGAGCGGCGGCTGCCCAACGAACAAACTCCGACTCACCGAGCCTGTGAAATTCCTAAATCTTCCGAGCGAGCAAATTCGCAATTTGCATATCAACACAAATCACGAGTTAATCGCGCTCGCTTATGCTGAGACTGTTACACTTTCAGCCATCCAGAAGAAGAACAATTTTGTTCATTGACTTTTAAGCTCGACGAAGCGATTTCACAGTTGTTACGTCGCTCGCGAAAAACGTTAAGAAACTTTTACTGCTTCGGAGTTGTCGAGGCCTGAGCAATGACTTCGATTGATCGATTTAACACTTTTTGCACTCCCCACATTTCCATCGTCTCGCCCGACATTCAATTAAACCAATTTGCTTGTTCAATCGATTTAGTTTTTACTTCTTCGCCTCTTCGTGCTCTTTACGAAAATGTTATTGTTAGAGGAATTGAATTGAATTGGATGGAAACGAACAGAGAAACGATTTCACGAAAGGAAATATGCTAATGACCTCTAGCCACTCGCATGGTGCGATACGGAATTCGACTAGTTGGATTTCACTCGCTTGCCCAGCACTGGACGTGCAAACTCATGACGCAGAGCAGTAAATGATGTGTCGAGCAATTAATGAAAACCAACTCACGCCTACGCAATAATAACCCTCGGTTAATGAAAGTGACTGTAAAACAAATTGATTTGACCATCGTAATGAACTATCGATGGAAAAGAGAACGAGTCGAAAAACAGCTCCATATGGTTTCTTAATAAGAACGCATCATCTCTGCTGTCGAGGGTTGATGAGCAGCAAGTTTTCCCTTCCACCAAAGAGACTTCAGCACGAACAAAAGAGTCCCTCGAGTAAGAATCCCGAAAAATCGAACCTTCGAGCAGAACAAATCCCTTTTGAGACGGGCAAATGTTGTCTTGTTTCCGAACAGCTGCCGAAATTTTCGTTTTCTCGAAGTGATGGAAACTCGAACTAACACAGACGAGAGTTTGAGGTAGGGAACAGCAGCGAGGGGTTCTTTAAGACGATCACTCGTAAAACATAATTACAAGTTTTTGTTAAAAAAATATACTCTCGACTGCTTGTTGCGTAAAAAGTCCAAATGGAACCGGAGCGACTCTCGTGTGTGGATTGACAAATGAAAAACACTTTGACAGCAAAAATGTCACAAGAAGGTTTCAATGGGCTGCCATTGTTCATTTATTTTTCTCTCGCTTGTAACACGAAGAGCTCGGTCTTAAATTCGGCTCCAAACCTTTTCCTTCGCATCAAGCGATGTGCTTCAATTAGAAAAATAAAGAAAATTTACTGAGAAATGCCTGGAGTGAATGTTCAGCAGGCTGGGCTCGTGTGGGCGGCCAACCAACGATTCGGGTTCGAGGAAATCGTAATGGAATGAATCGATTCAAGAATTTTGCACTCTTTTTGTCTCGATAGAAAATTGAATTCGAAGGCTTTAAAGTGCCGGAGCTAGGGATAAAAAGATTAGAAATCTGGAGCGGTTCCCATTTAATCTTTGAGCGTTTGATGATGCGAGAAGCTTGCTCGAATTCCCAAGCGCACTCGGGGCCAGTGACTTTGAATAAATATTCTACGTAACAGGCGATAAACCCTCGTGAAAAGTTTGTCAGTTTTCCATAAATTGCGAATGTTAATCGCATGAGTCGCATTGACGATCACGACGATAGGGGAAGACTCACTTGCTTCGATGCCAGGGAAAATTCCCGAAGTCCCAAAATAGCGATAAAACGAGACCACATACACTGAAAGACGAAAAAGAGAGGCGACATCCTTCACCGCTAACTGATTTACTGCTCAGATTAAATGAGATTTTCAATTTTTTATAAGCGCATTTTATGACTCTCACAATGGGATTAAATGAGTTTTCCTCCTAAACAATTCACTTTTAGTCTATTGCATTCTCTCCCTAGGCATCCCGTTCTGTTAGTGGCGATAAGACCGATATCACTTCTTCGACTAAAATGCCTTTTAATTGTTTCCAAACACGCTGATAAAAGCGAACAGAGAATTAACGAGAAGTTGGCTTGAGCAGCCCGCATTAATGGTTTGGGGCCGTCGCAGCTGCTGTTCATAACGCGATACGAACCGAGAAAGAAATGAAACGAAACGCAAACGCCCGGTGCACGTTCTCGCTTGGCTAATTAAGAACTTAAATAATGATTCTCGCTGGTGTTTGAACAAGATCTTCTTTCTCCAGAAAACGCTCTAATGCCATTGTGGAAGTGGTTCGGCTTCTCCCACTTCGTACTTGACTCAATCTTCTGAATGCAAATCGAGTTTGAAATTTCATCCTCGCTCCACTCGGTCTGTTATCTCTCCCAAGCTGTTGAATTCGACAACGTTGGAGTTGCTTCTGCCACATCACACTCGAGTGCCTCATGTTTCATGTGGAATTATGAGTTGTTTGAATTGGTCTCTGCCGCTATTTTTAGCCTTCGAGATGGTCGCAGACCATTTGTTCATTGTTCCCAACCGAGGGCGCGTGCGATGCGTTGGTTTCAATTCGTAATCGAGTTCCCAACATCTGACTGTGCTCGACGATTCACTGGAACCCGAATGTTGTCCAACATGTGTTCAGTCACTTGCGACGATGAGCAACTGGCACGGTCTGGAATACCCTCGAACCTGAATCTCGTCGCTGCGGATAATAAATTAACATTATTTTACATGAAATTCGCTGCGAGAGTTCCATCACATCGAGCTCTAGAACGAATGTAAAATTAATGTGCTAAGAATAACAGCGACAGCGCTGGAGACACAGGAAAGTGCATGTGTGCCTTTGAATCATCGTGCGTATCTCGCACAAAAAAATTTCCGCAGCTATTTCCCCGCATTCCGCATCACCATCATCTCTTATACAAACATCAATTTTCTTCCATTCAGATGAAACGACAGAATCCGAGACAAAGCGGAGCATGTGTTTGAACCTAATTTATGATTTTGGTTAGAGCTTGAGTCATGTGAAGTTTTATTAGGTTTCGGGGAAACCTCAGAAGATGTAAAGCTGAGTAACCACGCGTTGAAATACTTTAAGATATTCTGCTCATCCAAGCCAGAAGTAGAACTACATATGAAAAAATGTAAATGAAGCGCAAACAAAAGAAAACTCTCGACGATAATTAAGAATTTATTATTTGTTGAGCTGGCTCTCGAGCCGTTTCATATTTGTTTCTTAAAATAGTAAGCAAGGATAATCACGATAATTAGCTCGAAGCTTCGAGGGTTAATATCCTGCACTCTCAAGCCGTCGTCTCGCTTCTCATTCATTGTCTGGTACCGCAGAAGATAAGTGAAGGATCATGAGAATCCAAATATCAATTAGCCTGGGATTAGGAGACAATTAAAGCCTTTAATGCGCTGGATGAGCCACTCGACGACTGAACGATGATAGTTTTGGTCCTCTGGGAACAAGAGAGATTAGCTGGGGATGATTGAAGATTAACAAGCAGCGATAAGACTCAAAGCAAACTGCCTCGATCCGAGAGTTCGTCTGAACGATTTTCTTAAAACGATTTCCATCAGCCGCTCAGCGCTTCATTACGAATCATTTGCATGATGGAAGCAATTAAACAAGAGGGAATGACCAGCTTGGAAACCATCTTCCTAACTACGTGAGCAGCTGACAACGCGCCGAAGTCTTCTCTCCCTCGTTGCCCATAAAAACTTCTGCCGAACGAGAAATAAGAAAAGGTTCAAGCAGCTCAAACACCTTTTGTCTGATTCTCCTTCGTCTTGCCTTTCCCTCTTCTTTTCGGGGGAGAAACATGATGAGCACAATGTGCAACAAGACGACAAGCTGCATATGTTGTGCAGTTTTATGGACTCGAACGATCCTCATACCTGGAACCGATTTCTGTAAATGCATTGACATCTGCAATCGATTTCTCTTCGGAAAACCCGAAATGCTAGGCCTGCTGTTCCAACTTAGCCTGAAAGGTTTCAACCAAATACTGCTGATCCTTGATTTCAATCGAAGACGATTATGGAACTCCCAATCAAACAAGAAATTTTCGATCGAAGCGGAGCGAAACCTGGAGAACTCTATGCAAATAAAGATTGTGGGAAAGTCTTGCTGTTGCTTTCATAATTTAAACTCGGAAGAATGTAAGTTTGCTACGGGCATGAGACAAATGGAAAAAGGCAAATTGCGAGCGAAAGATTGAGGAGGAAAAGGGACGAATCGGAAACGACATCGAAGAGAAATCTCAGAAGTCCTGCTACGTGATTTATGACGACTTTCTGGGTTTCCGAGGAGAGTTTTACAGCTCGTAGGTGGAAGAGAGTCGCAAATTTCTGGTTTCCGACGAGGAAGAGTCGTAAAAGAATTAACATAAATTACATTTCTCCTCAACCTTCTTGGCTCCGGCGCTTCAAACACATTTGTTTGCTTGCTGGTTGAGTCCATCATTACTCATCGGAATGACCACGCTGTGCATGACGGCAGAGCGTAATGCTTGAGATGAGTGTGCAGAAAGAAAGTGGATTTGCTGTAATCTCTCCACGTTCCTTGCCAGCAGACTCGAGACGAGAGCGTGATGACAGTTTCATTTTTCATCGACTGCGGCGCCCTCGACTGTCCTCGATGATTAGCGAGAATCTTTCGACTAAGACCGCGGGATCATAAACTTTTCCGCAACGCAGAGCTGCGCTTAATCGCCATAATAAATGATTCGTCTAATTAAGGCGAGCGAGAACTTGTCTGATTCAATCAATAAATTTGCGTTTTGTTGACTTTAAAGCTTTTAACGCTAACGCAACCGCAGCAAAAATGCGAAACACCGCTACGATTTTTCTGTCTTATGCTCTCATGGCTGATGATTAATGGTTGCGTAAATGCTGTTGCTCGAGTGCCTAACCTACGCGCGGTTGGCTCAAAACTGTAACAAATGTCTTCACACACATTTTTTACTGCTCTTGAGATGAAACGTTGCGCAATTTTCCACATCACGAGTGAATGAACGACGACGATTTATTTCAATTATGTTTAGCGATAAAAACTTGTGATCATCATCGCTCATTAGCGGAATACGCGAACATCAAAATCTTTACAGTCGAACGGCCAAACACCAAATGTCACTTAATTCCGTTCCCACCAGCTATCGATGACCGTTGCTCAAACAATCGCCTCGAATTCCGCTGGCGAGTCGAGAAATTCAGTTCTGGTTTCAAATCATATCGCGTTTCACTCACGCTCCGATTGATGCTTCGCGTTGCACATCGTGTGAATCACGAGAGGCAAAAAGCGAAAACTTTGCGGATCGAATTAAGCTCAATGAATTTATGCAAAAATGATCCGTTTCCCGTCTGATGAACGCCCGCAATTGACTTTTTGCAGTCGTGCGAATTGATAATTGAGTTTTAATCAACTTTTATGTTTTCAATTTGCAGCTCCCCGAACAAACTCGTCATGCTCCAGTCCAAACAACCTTCCGCCGCTCACCTTCCACAATATTCACGGAGACAACATTAGAATTTCGCGGGACGGCAAAGTCGCTCGCCGCTATGAAAGCTTCTGCAAAGGTGTCACATTCAGCGCCCGACCCGTGAAAGTCAACGAGCGAGTTTGCGTTCGCTTTGCTGAGATCTCAAACAACTGGAGCGGTGTCATTCGCTTCGGTTTCACATGCATGGATCCGTCGGGTTTGGAAGGAACTTTGCCCAAGTACGCTTGCCCCGACCTCACTAATAAGCCTGGATTCTGGGGAAAGGCCTTGCATGAACGGTACTGCCAGCGTTATAATGTTCTCTTCTACTACGTCACGTCATCTGGCGAGGTCCACTATGGAATAAACGGAGAAGAGAAGGGATTGTTCATCACAGACGTCGACACGCGTGGCCCTTTGTGGGTCATGATTGATATCTATGGGAATTCAACTGCTTGTGAATTCCTTGATTCTCGAACAATCAACAACGGAAACGCTCAAACAGTCCAACGCTTACAAACAGCTCCGCTGCCAACACCGCCAAGCCAGGACATCTATGAGCTTAACGATGCTTTTTTGCAGAACGTTAACATTACAAATGATGGAGCTAATCGCCGCCAAACTATTCACAGCTCAAACAATATGATCAACCAAAGCGTCATTAGTGGCTATCAACCGATCAAGTTCCACTCACTCGTCGGTCGCAATATTGTGTTGACTCACGACAAGACCGTCGCAACGCGGGTCGACAACGAGTTTTGCCAGGGCTATGCGTTCACTCAACGTCCGATCAAATACGGAGAGACATTCATCATTCAAATCCTCAAAAACGACTCGCTCTACGGAGGTTCACTTGCTCTTGGCCTAACCTCTTGCTGTCCTAACAACTTGTCACCAAATGAGTTGCCTGATGACTCAGATGTTTTATTGGATAGACCAGAATACTGGGTTGTTAGCAAAGATATCGGCCAGGTGGTGCAACTTTCTCGCGGCGATGAAATCAAGTTCACAGTCTCAATGACTGGCGAAGTTCAAATAAGTCGCAACGACAACGCTCCAATCACTTTGATGTATATTGACCAAAGTTTGCAGTTGTGGGCGTTCTTTGACGTTTATGGATCGACTCAGGGAATCCGCGTGTTATCGAAACAAAGCCCGGCACCTCCAGCTTACCAACAGCCACCTCAACTGCAAATACAAAAAGCTCTAACATCGCATGTTCCTCTCAATCGCATTATGCCAGCTCAAGCTCAATCGCAAGCTCCCATCGATGTCGGCGTAAGCTCAAGTATGAATCGGTCAGGGACGACAACTTCAATAATCAGCGGAACATCAAGTGGAGACATTCAAGTCCAATCAAGTGGCACAGTTCTAGTCCTGAACCTTCCACCAAATGCATCAGTGAAGCCTATGTCAGCTAGTCAGCCAATGTTAGCACGAGGACGGGTAAGACAGGCTTTAAAATCTCATTAAAGAACTTCCACTAATTTCATTTTCTTCCTTTTTGTAGAGCACTACTCGTCTCTCGGCTGAAAGCACATCAGCCATTTACGCATCAGTGACGTCGAAGAAGCAGCAGAACGCTCCGTTCGTTGATTCAAACGGAGACGTCTACGGATCGATTTCCAACTATGGAGCCAATGAACCATCCCGCGAGGATGTTTGCACAGTCTGCTTCGTGAATCCAATCAACTCAGTGCTCTATAGATGCGGTCACATGTGCATGTGCTACGGCTGCTCAATGATCGTCAAAGGCTCGAACGACAACATCAGCGGTGCTTGTCCGATTTGCCGTGAGCCAATCGACAAAGTCATCCGAGTATACAAGTCATAAACGTAGCAGCAACAGGCGACCGAGGGACGATTGTGTGGATAAGCAGAGAAACGAGCAATTGATTTCTAGTCAAGAAGAGAGAAATGTTGCTTTCCACCTGCGCCCTCCGCGATTAGAAATTCTCAAACAAAGATTTGCCAAAAAGTTATTGAATTAGAAAAAGCTTTCGATGGAACTTGCTCAATGCGACACCGAGAGTCAGAATGAATCGATCTTGCTCCTCAAGTCCACTTGTAGTTTCGTTGAATCTTTTAACTTTATAACGTTCTCTTTCATGTAAAATTTCCTAGGAACAATTCTAAAATGTTTACTCGATGACATCGAGCCTAGATTGAAGAGAAATCCCAAATCAAAGAAATTATTGAACTCGTTGTAAGGAGACGAGAAAGCTTCAAAGTCCAAAAAAATGTTATTAGAAGGCTTCAATTTGTTATTTCGATCCGCCGAGGCGAAGAACATGTAAATATGAAAATGTCTATTAAAGAATGAAAATCAACTGAAATCTCGTTTTATTCCATCAAAAGAGAGTTAGATTACCAACTGTGAGTTCGTTTCACGCCTGCGACTTTGGCAACCGCTCGATCTATTTCCAACAAACCATTCCGTGTAGCCAACAGTCCCATATCCCATAGATAGCGTGGACTTTGTTGAACAACGCCGTATTCAAACTTTCTATAGCTTTTAAAACTTTGTCCGTTGCCTCTCCAACAAATTAGCTCGCACAGCGTGGAATTATTCTCGATCCATCGTCGAACAATGTCTCCAAAAAGTTTCTCTCAATTGCTCGTTTTCAGTTTAACAGGAAGATAAATTCACGTTTTTAAGCTCGCCGAGGAATCGTGGAAAAATTGGCGGCCATTTGTTTGTGTCTTTGGATTGCTTGTCAACCCACAAGCGCCATGGAGAACGAGGCCAAATACCAGGACATCAACTCTGACTGCGATGAAAACAAGCGAATGACGAAGTAATAGACTTTGACATTATCCAAGCATGGCCGGAGATGAACATGGAAATGTAATTTATGAAATAACATAATTCACATTAAACAAAACGAATATTACACAATTTTCCCAACATCGCATTCCCGCACATACACACACAATTCACCGGGAAGGCACGGAATGGAAAAAGTAGACTAGGTGGTAAGAAAAACAGCGCAGGCAGCAAATAAATAAACGAAAAGGAGGGAAATAAATTTATTATTTTTCTTGCTGTGCTCGAGCGTCGAGTTTGTTGTTGAGATGCGAAAGCTTTTTCCTTTCGCTCCCTCTCGGTTTGCCTTCGCATCGTCGAATATCGGTGTGCATGAAACAAAGGTGTAATCAGAATGGAAATCGTTATTGCCTTCCTTTTCGAGTGCTTTCCTTATGTAGCTGCGTTACAGCTGGAGAGAAACTCACTGAGGAAACATTTATTTTGATGCTCGTGCCTCGCCGAACGACAATTGTACGATTGTTTCTGTCAATTAAGACCTAAGCGAGTGCTGAGTGAGCGAGCAACTGTGATTTTGCAATTCCAAAGGACTCGTCGTCGGTGGAAAGTCATAAATGTTTCATATCCAATTGAAACGTTGTGGGGAAACTCGAGCATTTCCGGGATATTTTTGATAGTGAACACTTAGGTTTTAAGTTCGAGCTCACAGATGAGAGAACAACAAGCCATTTGTCAAGAAGCGCTTAAGCTGCTTCCTTTCTTTCCTATCGCAGCATGAATTTCAATAATCGTAAAAAGAAATATTTTGTTTCGTTTATGGCTCGTCGTTTGGTTGATTCTCGCTTTTGTCTGTGTGGCCTTGAAGGTTTCTCGCCTCGGCAGAGAACCGAGAGAAAAAGAAATCTTTCACTATCCTGGCTAATTCCATTGTTTGCCGTTTTATTATGATTGATATGGTCGCAATATCCCGCAGACTATGGTAAGCGAAATAAATTGCCGCTGAAAGTTTATCAGAATGAACGAGAAACCGCTCTTCGGCCAGACGAAAGCCAGCGTCCTAGCAACAAAAATTCATAAAACGCCATACAGAAAAGTTAATGAAAACTGCGAGAATTTTACCTTTGATTCAAAAGTTTCAAGCTACCAAAGCTCTGCTCACTGCGAGTCGAACAGTAAAATCTCTGTTGTGGAATAGATAGCTCAAAGCTGTTTCGATTTAAAAACGTGCAACTTGTTGGAAAGCAAGTTTGCTGCCTCGAGCAAATAGATTTTTTGTAGCGAAGCTTTTTATATTGACGCTCGACACTCGTGCTCGCTTTAAGCGAGGAAAAAACCATTGCAGGAAGTCGCTCGAGAGTCAATTTGCTGGATTCGCCAAAAGGTGTTGCTATGAACCAACACTGATTGAATTATGTTTCCTCAGCCGCTGCACTCGACTGATCTTGCGAAGGAAAAATTAAAAACAGATTAGTTGTCAACGGTGATTTACCCTAATTTAATTTACGAGCAGAAGAATTCTTCCGCCTTTGTCCTTGCTCCTTCACAAGAAAGCTGAACCCAGCATGAATTAGAACGGCCGAGCTCTGCGGTTTTAATTATTTCCTCTTGTCTCTTTTCTTCTCCCTTTTTTTCGGGACAACTCGAGGACAATGAAGATGAATCGTTTTTCTGACGTTAAACCCGATGATGATTAACGTATGCCACCAAACACCAGCACGTCATATGAATAATTCATAAGCTCCTCTTTCAAGACCATTCATCGTTCCATACAATCGTTTTAATTAAAAGGTTTCCCGGGTATTTTAAAAGCAGCAAAGAGAGCTTTGGTAGCATTACCAGGGTTAATATGAGTGTAAATGACCTAAATCCTGAGTCTTGAATGAGATGCTCTTTCAACGAACAATACAACTAACTAATAAAATAATAGCAATTATTCTACTTCAATTGCTTGCATACAAGAGTCAAGTCAGCACATAAAAGCAATTGCTCGATCCTCCATAATTATGTTAATTATCAGGGTAAGAATGAATATAAATGTGAAATTATCTGGAAGTAGTTTATTGCATCAATTAAAGCTCGTGAACTTTCGCCGTAAAGAAATATTTCCATGTTGGCAAGAAAACATATTTTTCCTTCACTTTCCTCTGCTCGAATTAATTAAATTATAATTCAATTCTAGGGTCCATTCCGGAGAAAGTCAGTAGAGAGAGAGAAGGAAGAGTGTTACATCAATTTATGATAACGGGCGACGAGGGAAGATTTACGGCTTTGAGAAGTGACTTAATGTTATTAGCATCGAAATTATTATTTATGGACTCATGGATACTCATGGATTTCATGCGTCTCGGATCAACATACACATCTTTGGGACCGTTCACATGTTTCTCTCCCAACTATTTTTCTCTTAACACATCCTATGATGAAGTTTCTTGAACCTTTCTCCCTTCGGATGAATTTCCATGAATAAAATTCATAATTTGATTTGAGCTGTTACACTTCGGAGGACAGGAAGAAGCTCGAGCATGATGAATCTGCATAAACCAGAGAGTTGCTGCTCATTCCTTCCTGACTTCTGATTCTGCTGACTATCAGAGCGGAACGAATCACTGCTCACGCTCGTGACTTACAGAGGCGGTGAATGTACAAGACAACACACTCGACCTTCGTCAAAAGAAGCATTGGTAACGCGCTACGAAGCCTCCGCATATTAAAGGCGTTTCTCGGGAGGAAACCTTTGCGAAAATCCGCCGCGAGATCTCCGCAAACAAGAAAGCTTTCAGCATCCTCGAGCATAAATTTTTATGATTTAATTTATTTCATTTTTGCGCTAACGATGATAAAAACTTGTGAGCGCATTAAGTGATATAATGCAAAAAGGGAAACACATTAAACACACGAGCCAACGCGAATAATAACTTGGAAGTGAATTAAACTAATTCGTAAAGGAAACGCCAGCATTGCTGCAGCCCCGCAATTCCGGGTTGATCCCTAAGCTTGGTTTTTATGGAAAACTTTTATTAATATTTAATTTTGTAAATTTAAATGAATTGCTCTTTCCAAAAGACGCGGTTTCTCGCATTTTGTTTCTAATTTTATTTAAACAAACTACACGGGACGAGAAAAATATTTTCGAGGTTGCAAATCCTGTGGTTTTGCTGAGTAAAAATTCGAGAAATTAACGTCGACATTTGCGAAAGTTTCAGTTTACTTTATGAGCACAAAGTTACGACCTGATATCCCGTTCTGGCTCAGCTAACTTCAGTTGTTTATTGCTGGTCTGCACTGAAAATAATTGTGGGGATTTCCGAGCCAGAAAAAGCTTATGAGAAGCTTTGAGTTATTTTTCTGCATTCAACTGACTCAAAACTTTCTGAGATTCTTTAGAAACTCTGAAGGTGACATTATTTCATGTTGAGTGTGTAGAAGATGAAACTTTCTCTGTAGTAAGTTTTAGTTGTTTGCCATATTTTGACATTTTGATGAAATTTATCTCTAGAACTCGACAAGAGAGTTGTCACAGTAAAACTTCCTCAGTCACAGGAACAGATAAACTTTGTGACTAAGTTGTGACTTGCCATCAAACTTTCATTGGTTTCTATAAACGCTTCTTTAAATAATACAAGGCGTGGAGGCAATAAAAACCCAAATGTGCCATAAACTGCTCGATGTTTTGCTGAGAGCTTAAAGCTCATAAATTGCGATTTAATTTGGGAGCGATTCAGTCTCATGATGCAATAAATTCCGAATAAAATTGTTATGCGGACTACGAAAAGCTTGTCCATTCATTATTTCTAAACTTTTCTGCTTCTAACAACAAGTGCGCTCGCTTTTGTTGTGTCACTCGTTCATGCATAAAAGTCCGAATATTTGAAAGATGAAGCTAAACTTAACAGCCTTTTGTTTTATTGATAACGAGAAAGTTCCGCAGCAGAAATTTCATTTGAAAACTAAACTTTTCTGGCGAAACAATTCCGTTTCAAACCTTCCTGGATGATTCGATGCTTTCAATATTTTTCAACAATGAAAAAGTTTTTGTTGCTAAACAAAAAGTTTTCAGTTTTCAATATTTTACAGTTTATTTGAAAAAGTTTCTCGTGAAATTTCGTAATTTGATCAAAATTTGTTGGGCTTAACTAACTCCGATTAAATTGAAACAAATTACAAGGCTTTGTTCTGTGTAACAAGCCTTGTCAAGATCTCAAAATCCAATCGTGGAATCCAAATATTTTCAAGTAGTTTTCTCGTAGCAATTTCGCTTTAAATCTGATAATATAAATAGAGCAAAACCTACAGCAACATCATTCAAAAATGATTTAAATCATTATTTATTTCATTTCTCTTGTAGGCAGCGGAAGTTTTCTTGTCTGGTAATTGTGAATTCAGATGAATTTTAATTAAAAATTTGTTCACAAAGAAAATTTATCTTTGAAATTAAATGAGAAAAATTGTCAAAAAAATTCTTCGAAATGTGAAGAAAAATTATTAAAAGAAAAATGTTTAAAAGAAGAATCATGGAGACGGAAAAATTTAATCGCTAAACCGCATCAGCAGCGCAAGGATTTCGAAGGAAGATTAAACATTTAATAAATGAAGAATTTTTCCGACAAACAGAAAGCTATCGAAGTATTAAAGTCGTGTAGAATGTAAAGACGTTCGGCGAGAGCTTAGAGCTGGTAGATGGGAATAAGTCAAGTGAATCATTAATTAAAGTCCTTGGCACGATATTCCTTGAGATTCTATCGTTTGACTTCTAATGAAATTGTCAAAGAAAAACATTTAGAAGTTCGAAGCTGAGCACGAAGAGCTGAGCATTGAAAATTGTTCGCTGTTTAAAAGTCGATTAAATTTGCGTAACAAAAGACGTAAAAGATAATGCGAACCTCGATTCTTGCTGCGTATCAAAGGAAACTTGCTCCAATCAAGCGTAAAAGCGCTTTATTGACACTAAATCTCGAAGCTCCTCCGTCAAGTCATCGGCGTCTATTCCATTAGCGCTTTTATGTCCTTGATATGACGCGCGAAATCCGCGAATCGTTTCGCTTCATGTCAATGGCACTTGATTCCCCATTAAGCAAAGTGGTTTACCAGTTGGAAGCTGCAACTTGCTCGACTGTGAAACTCGTTGCGACGAATGTACGACATCCAAGCTTCACTGCATCATAGCGGAATGAATATTCAATCGCTCGTAAATATTAGACGTCCATATGATCCCGAGCTTGAAGCTTCTGTATAAATAATTTATTCGATACAGCTTGCTGTGGGAGCGCTCTTGGATGAAGACAAACAGAACGCTTGGAGTATCACAAGACACAATTGGGGCAATTCATGACAACAACACTTTCGAGTTGATACCGAAGGACAAAGAAGCACTTTAACAAAGCGGAATTGTCGTCTTGGCCTTCTGGGAAAACATGACCGGGGCGTGGGGCGATTTATGAGAGCACAAAGATACGGAATTCTTTCGTTGGAAATCAGTCGGCTAAAGACTTCCAACCGAGTCCGTTAATAGGAATTTTCTGATAATATCTATGATGTTTTGAAGCGATAAAATATTTTCTTCTTTAAAGCCTTGGGCGGTCGCTGCTCACGGAAGCAGAGTCGAAGAAGAAGGATTATTGCCATCGATTAAATGACATGGTTCTATTCTTCGGTTTCGTTTGACAAACGCTTCCGCTTCTAGTCAGTAACCTTTCTTCGTTGACAACTTCATTGATGAACTAAATCTTATCAGCAGCTTCCGGTTTCATTCTTATCTCATGAAAACTTTTCTCAGTGATTTCTCAAGATTGATGTTGATCGAAAACGAACTGAACTCAGAGCGAAAGTTTGTTTAAGCTTGACTGCCTCCTATTGATGGCGTTCTGCCTGAAACAGCCCAATAATCGTAAATCACTGATGAACGTTCACCCTCTGCCTGACTCATGGAGAGAACAAATCATTCACTTGTATTGTTTACTAAATCTTCCTTGATTACGTTGAGTAAATTCCAGAGCGAATATTTTATGACGCGTCGTTGACTCACAGCCTGAGATATAGCAACGCCTGGAGACATTTAATAAGTGAGAAGAGATTTTTCGTAGGCAAAATATTTTCCTATCAGCGGAAGCAGGCAGACGCGTGGGAGCGATAAATTTGAGTTCCTTTGTCACTCGATCTATCGCGTGGATGGAAAGTCTTTGCGCCTTCAATTCCGTTGTTCGAGGGTAAAGTCCTTAAAGCTTTGTTTCGGGAAACTTTCTCGCTTCGCCAAGAATTCAATTCAGTTCTCGGGTTGAACTTTAAAGCAGGAAATTATTCTGTGAGGAATTTATACGAAACATGGAGCACTGACTGAAAGAGAAAATATTGACTCAAGCACGGAGGCATAGAATTGTCTTTCCCTCAATTAAACTCGCATCGTAGGCAGCAATTTACGAGAAAGTTTATTGACTGAAAAGGAATCGCAAATTCATTCTCGTGATTATTTAGCTTTCGACTGGCGAACCTGTTGAGCCTTGACTCATTAAGCTCTAAACGAATGGAAATTACATCGACGAAGCTGCAGTCAAGCGGGACGTGATGCGATGGAGGCATCAACAATTGCCCTTGTTAAGCTCGTGGTTATTCATTTGGCGTTGAATTAACTTGCTTCAAAGGAGAAGTAATTTAATAATTAACTCCGCAACAAAGCAGCAATCTCAAAGGCATTTTTCGGCACGAGATTAAAGCTCACGTCTTATGTCAGGAAGCGTAGCGAGCAAAGAACAACAACGCTTCCATGTGAATAATTGAATGAGTAATCTCGACACGCTTAAGGAGAAAGTTCATAAAGAAATTAGCTTTAAGACGAGAAAAGTTTGTAGAAGCCCTGCGGCGGAAGTCAAACAGAGCTCGGAATGTTGAACTTTGCAAGTTGAAGTCAAGAAACTGAGTCGAGATTTATCACAGAAAACTTGAATACTTTTAATGAAACTTTTCAGGTTGAGCTTAGGTCGGTGAATGAACGTCTGCCGTTGAGCTTTACTGCATCTGTCGCCATCTCAAGATTGAAATCAGCTCCCACAGACAACTTGAAGTTTTGATTTCTTATTTTTGCCATCATCAACGGTTATTGCAATCAACCCAAAGTCGAGGACGAGAAACATGAAATATGCTTCAATTTTAATGAAATATTTCTTGTTTTTCGACTTGGAGAAATATTGGCCATAAAAGTCTTCATATTTCACTAAACCGCTCAACCCATGAATAAAAAATTTGCTCGCGAGCTAAAAGCTTTTCGCCTCCTTTTACCAGCCGAAATGATGATAGGGTTTCGTCGAGAAGCGACGTCGTCAATAAAGGGAATTTAAAATCTCCCCATCCCACTTTCGCCGACTATTCTGTAACAGTAGATTGGCTATTAGACTTAAGCAAGTCTCAAATTAACAATCCTCCCAACATCATTGCATAACGAAGCCTAGGGAAAACTTTCTTTTCTCTCACGACAGCGAGCATTGAAAATTGTCCGAGATAAATCATTCATGATGGTGAAATCTGTTCCGAGGGTTCCCCGAAACATTCCACGATTTTGTCGAAAGTCTTGCTGCAAGATTGATTCGGCTACAAAGATCGCAAATTGCTTTTTAAATGCTGCGCTTTCTGCTCCCGAGCGACAGTGATGAATTGAACGGAGATGACGAAAGTCCGCAAGCCATTAATTCAACGTCAAGCAAAGTTCGTCCGAGCTTGGATATGAAAACGCCGTGCAAGTTAAATCGAGCGAAGGCGCGCTTTAAATATGAATCGCCATTCTGATTCTACTGGTTGAGTCGCAGAGTTTTAAAGTCCAATTAAAATAAAATGTTGCTGGAGCAGGAAATGGTGATGGCGATTTCATTCTCGTCACAGAACATTAACATTTATTTCTAGCTTTGTTCGAGGTGCGACAGCAATTCAACTCTATTAATAAATGAAACTCTCGTTTCGCAAGTTTGGCGACTCGTAACGGCTCAGCCATTGTCGTTCCATGTGATGCGAATGTTATGGAAACTCACTCGTCATAACAATAATCAGTTTGCTCCCAACATTTGTAATTCAAATCAGCTTGTCATCGCCATGTAAGCGTTTTCGGTAAAAAAGCTCTCGGGGGAGAGCTTCCGGTTGACAGTCTGTCGCATCGCTCTCGACTCAAAAAGGCTGCGAAGCGACTACGACCAAATTAAAACAATGGTCAATGTTTGACAAGATTCTAAATGAAGTTTGAGATTGTTTGACCGTGAACGACAGGCTGGGAGGGACAACAGGCCCAGCTCGAAGCTCATAAATGTCGAGGTTAATTGAGTGACGTACTTGAAAGGGACGAAAAGCCTGTTTTACATCAGAATCTTCAATTTATTTTTCTCGGTCGCTTTCGACATAATTTCTGTTAATTCCAAGCCTGGGCTTGTTACAATCTACGTAAACGCTTAGCAAATATGAAGACTCTTGAAGTGCTTCTCGTTCTTGAAGGTCGAACCCCAAGGATCTGGCTTCTTCTCAGCGCCGGTCGATTTGCGCTCCTGTCCCTTGAACTCACACTGCGGCTTCTTGTAGCCGGCCTGATCCTTCGTGGCGAATGTAGGAGCCTTGTACACGGGTCTGGTCTGTCCTTGAACCATTTTTGGTTTGTTTACTTCTTTCTTAGAATTTCAGTTGTAAAAAAGTCGAAAAGGTCAAAATTGGCTATAGCTGGCGTTGGAGTGAATCACGGTACGTAAGTGCGCAGTGTGAGGACAGAGAATTCTAGGTTGTTGCCTGAGTTGCCAGTAGAATTTCTACAGATGTTCAAAGAGCTGAAGGAAGAGAAATCGCATGAGAAACTCGTCGTCGTAGTTACATCAGCCGATTCAGTCTTGTTGTGATCGTAAGCGAATGCCATAAAATTCAAATATTTATCGCGTTTTATCCCAGCGACATTCAGATGGAAATGAGACGCTGCCACTACCTCATTTCAAAATAAAACTTTTCGAAACCTGATTGCTATTTTTAGCTGCGATCGAGGCTCGTCGAGGCTTGCCGAAGCGCAGCGTTCTTGCACTTGAGTTCTATGGCTGTCACGATCTTTATCACTTGATGCTTACCAGAAATCGAAAATGATATTTTGTCTCTGTCTAAGAGTCGAGTCGTGAACTATCATTGACACACAAATTAAGTTGAGAGCTTTCGAAAATATTCAATTGACGAGATTGTTAACATTTAAGTCACTTTCTCTGATCGTCTTAATTCCTTCGGTTAGTTGCTTATTTCTGGTGAAAAACTGGTTTGCTTTTGGCTGTGATACGAGCTGAGTTGCTTTCGATTGAATTTTCAAATTGAAACTGAGTTGTTCAGGTCGAATGTGCTTTTCTTTTATACAATCGAGCGCGAGCGCCCCTCCACACACGTCGATGATATTTTTTATGCAAATCGTCTTTATGGTGATTCGCGACTCCGAGTCTTCTTTTCGGAGCTGGTAATTTTCCACGGCCGGGAACAGACGAGAACCGGTGGGTTCTCGAAATGTGAAACCAAAAACATCGTAAAAGTGAATTAGGTTTCCGACTCAACCGCCGATCGGAACTGTTTCGCTTGCAGTTGAGAGCTAAGTAATGGAGTTTTCATCAAGGCAATTGGAATGAGTTTGAGTATTACTGAGAAATTTGAATTACAAAGTTCTACATGAGAACCCGCACGTCATCTGAATGCGATTAATTTATAAAACATTAAATTTAGAACGAAAAGATTCGCGCACACATCGAGATCATCGAACCCATGAGACAGGAGTCTCAGTTGTTGAGAAAACAAACGTGCGAGCGTCAGCATCAGTCACGTTGCCTCTCAGTGAACGTCTTTGTAGAACCTTTGAAAACAAATTCCAGACGCGGTTGTCAAGTGAAATTCTATTCGATTATTCACCGTAGCGAGCAGAACCGGATTGCGTTTGTGAAACACCGGTCGTCGTTGTCGTCACAGTAAATTTTGAGCTTCTTGGAATTTCTTTTTTGGCGAAAAGCTTTGATTTTCTTTGCTCATCAACATCGTTAAGTTGTTTACTCATTTCATCGCGTGACGATTGGCATCCTCACTGAGAAAACCCAGAGTTGGGGATACACAACATCATGCACGTCCGCAAAAAGATGTTGAGGTTCTGGTGATGTTATTCAATTTTGAAGGCGACATGTTTATGAAGAAACTTCCGTCGTTGTGGGTTATGGCTTTTGCTCTATTGAACCGAGATCAAACTAATAACTAACGTCGTCTAAATACGAGTATAAGAAATATATCCCGAAGGGATAAAGGTATTCGTCGGCCCAGATATTTTGCATAAGCACAAGCAAAAGGTCGACGGTAGTGATAAACCTTTCAACCTAACGTGTTGACCGAAGCGTCTTCGTGATTCGGTTACAGCTCGAGTGAGACATTTCTCGAAAACCCGGAGAACATTCGTAACTCGACATCTCGTGAGATTCAATTTCAAGCCAATTTCTCAAGATAAATAAAGCGGAGAAAAAGAAATTCGTTCTCCTTTTTCCCGACAAAAGCAAACAAAAGCTTCAGATAAAGTTAATGAATTATAACAACAGACAGTCATCCTCGTCCCCAGCTGAAGTCTCGCATGATTTCTATAAACAAGGAAGCAAGATTGGACTCGTCAAAGACGCCTTTAATCTGAACATTTCTTCTCACATGAACTAAAATACAAAGGAAAACTTTTTCGTCTGCAAAGTTTCCAGCACACATGAGAGAGCCGAACGAACGTTCGCCGAATTAAAGTTCTTTGCAAACATTTCGCCCGTCGAGAATAAAAACAGTTTTAATGGAAAATTCTACTCACTCGTTTCCATCGCCACGTCTTGTCCTAAATGCTTTATAGCGTAAAGCAACAAGAAGCCGTATGAAAGCTGAAACCCTGTGGTGAGGATGTGAGCGAGGAAAGCCACGCTGCAGACGATCCAACCCCAATCTGCAGACAAAGCGAAAGCGCAAAAAGAATTTAATGAAGCTTTCAAGTTCCTTTGGCGGTTTAATCTTTCGCTTTTTGTGCCTGAACTCACCTCCATCGGGGTAGTAGTGCTGTTGAGTAAGAGATTGCAAAGAGAGAAGTCCATTAGAATTAACAACTTGAGGGTTAATTCAACATTTCATTACAGAGAGGAAAAAATCTTCGCTCAAAACAAAATAGTTTTATTCAGTTGGCTTTTACCTGTCTGATTGCATTAGTGTCAACGCCAGATCTCCTTAACCCCGGAATGCTATGGTGGAACCGGTTGAAGTCCTGCTCAAGCAGTGCCGGACATGCTGAATCTTCTTCCTCGATCAGTCTCGCGTTCGGGTCGAAACCTGGGATGAGACATTGAATTAAAACCAGTTTGTGGGAATAAAAACTGATTCGCTTGTCATTGACTTGAGTTCTCAGCAATGAAAATTATAAATTTTAATTACGAGCTTCCAATTCATTTAATTGATTTCATTTGCATAGCCAGTGGGCACTGCAGACGCGTTGAATGAAATTGCAATCAAGAATTCTGTTGCTAGGCGCTGATTTAATTAAAATTCCAGTTATACCTGATGGTCATCCTCAAACACGAAGGGCTTACAAGCGCCGCGATGACAGCAGACGACCATTCTCACTTAATTGGCCAAGAAAAACATTTTCGCACACGTTCTACAAGGCAAACGAAGAACGATAAGCTCCTCGTTGTTGTCTCCCTTCTATTTCTTTTGAGGGAGACCGACGATGTATGTTGACAGATTTTTCCACGCTGCTCATATGTTAGTTCAAAGCTTCAGAAATTTCTGTCGTCATTGCTGTTCATCAACAAAACAAACGTCCCTCAAGGTACATAAGCCAACAAGAAATGGACTTTCATTCATTATTCATGTGACATGATATATTGAAGACGTTTCTTGATTACTCACAAGTTGCTAGTCACAAGAGTTAGAGAAGAAATGAGATTTCAGCAGCCGCCTCACGTCAACTGACTCGCTTTGATGTGCCATCAGATTAAATGAGAGCCGTTTTACCAGCTTTGTGACTACAGCACGACAACAAAGGCTGCTTAATAGCCCGAGAAGCGAGCAATGAAAGAACAGACGGCAAGCTATCCGACACTCTAGAAGAAATATTACAACGAGTTGCTTTGATGTTCTCATAAATTCAGTTGAATAGGAAGCGTAAGAAATTTCAGTTCTCAAATTCACTCGGAAGCAAACTGAAAGATTTTTTCCTTGATGTTCATTTCTCATAATTTCCTGGAGTGCGCGAGCTTAGTGATTCACTTTAATATTTGTAACGAGTAACATTGTTCGTCTATAGGAATCTGACGATGAAAATATGAACAGTTCGAGCTCAACTTGCGATGCTCAAGACTAGCAACAGATCCTGAGCAAATTTTGCTATTAAAAACTTTAAACTAAAACTACGATTTCGTTAGTTTTCCAAGTGAGAAGCTTTGACGCGAACTTTTTCTTTTGAGCTCTCCATTACAATTTTCCCAACAGAATATTTTTCGTTTGAAAAATCTTCCAGTTTCTAAAAGTTCCACTCCAATATTTTATGAGATACTTTGAAAGTGTTTATTTATTAGACAGGCCAGGAGCAATATTCACTTCAATTTAAGTAACGATTTCTCGTGCGAGCAACTCCCACTTGAGAAGAGACCACCATGATTCAGTTCACTGCAACCGTTTTTATTGTCAGCTCGCTTTTATGTGACGAATGATTTTGTTTGTGGCGAAGGGTTTTATGCTACTGCCGTCATTGCGGTTGAGTTTTATTAAATGTAAACTTCTCATTTGAAATGGCAATAACAGAGCATTTATTGCGCAATTTCGCGTTGTGCTTTCAGGGTATAAATTAAAATTAGGGACACGAAGGAACCGCTTGAATTTCACAAATTGCATTCGGAATTCGTTGAACTTTAATGGCAAAAGGAACAGTTTTCAAGAAGGGTTGGCCGACAGCAGTAGAACTCAGGCAACATAGAAACTAAGGTGGGGTTGTTCCTGAATCGTCGAGGTTCAAAGCTTAAAATATCGCGTCGAAAGCTCTGAATAAAATCAATTTTTAATGGACGTGGAAAAGAGCGGAAATCCAATTGGAACTGTGAATACTTCGATGACACATGAAGAGTGGGATGAAATCCCGCTGACTTCTGTCGTTCAATTAAGATAATGTGCTCGCATGTGCCAAACCGTTGCCACGCTGCAGCGCGCTTTATCACCGCGTGAAATTTTTGTCAGTCAAAGCTCACGTGGAACGACAAGCTGACATCAAAGATTTGAGCATTTCAAACATTTCATTTTCCCGGAATTGAAAATGTTAGCTCGTACGTTTGATGATCGACTCATAAAAGTTCATTCAGTTCACCTCAACATCTAAATCAACAGACATTTCTGTATCTAGCAATCCAAAAGGACTTAAAACCCTTAACGTGATTAATCGAAAACTACGGTCATGTTTATGTTATGAATCCTCACAACGAGAGACTAACTAGAGCATAAAATATCTTCTTTATGACTCGAATCGTAAAAATAATTGAAGGCGTTTAATTCCTTTTCGCTTCATATTTTCTGCCGAGTTGTTGCGCAATAAAACATGAAGTTTATCTTCGGAAGAACAACGTTGCCTTCGTCTATGATGTAATTCATGAACGACCCAAGTTTATGTTTGCTCCCAAGCAGCCATTGAAGCTGTCTCAACAGACTTCATGCTCAGGTGAGCTTTCGCTTACACAATGTAACAATCCACCTCATGTTCACTTGAGATTCTTGCATGAATCTGGAAAACAAAACATGAACGAGCGCTCTGTTATGCTAAGCCCTTCTGAGAATTGGTTTAAGCAAAGGATCCTGCTTTGATAAGAATCTTAAGAGAATTTTAAAAGTTTTCGTTCTTTGTTTCTAAGCTTGAACTTTGCAGTCGAAAACAATTTTTGGTTGGTTAATGTTTCGGGTTACGAGCAGCAAGAAGGTTAGAAGAAGTTTCCTCATAAAATTTAATCTTTGAAAACCTCCAGGGAAAACTCGGAGTCTCTTTGACTTCTAAACACCCGAAAAATTGTTCAAATTCTGCTCCACGCGAAACGAATTCAATTCCACATCGGATTACGGGGGAAACTCAGCAGACGTGCCTCAGTCAATGACTCCCATGCGATGAGAGCTTAGCTCCTGCAACGAGTGTTTTAGGAACAAAAGGAAATTCCCAAAAGCAGATTTCAACTTATTATGCAAATGGAAATCGACGAACGTTGCGCGAGCATCTCGTAGAATCAATTTGCAAGAATTTCAGTGCTCGCGAGAGATAAAGTCGTTCATCTTCGAAAAGCTTTCGTGGCTGCTTGCGGAGTACTCGACGAATCAAAGATGACGTAAGCTGCCGCCGCTTGCGGCTTGGTTCCATCTGGCAGACGGTTAGCTAAAACTCGTTATCTCATCGATGACAAATTGCATTCACCGCTAAATTTCCGATTATGTTTTGACTGCATTGGTTTCAATTCTCCCTCCATCATCCATTCGGCTTCGACTATGGTGCTCATAAATTTTTCATCCTCGACTGCCTTATCGTGACAGCTGAGAAGGGTATAAATATCAATTGGAATCAAATGAATTTATCAGACGGTTTAGAGCTGCGAATAATAGAAGCAGCGCGAAAAGACGAGCAGAAAAAATGCTGAAAATCGTGAGTTTCCTCGCTTTGTTCTCGCCAGAAATTTGTTTTTGATGGCGATATTAATAAATCATTTCATGTTTTATGGTTCACCCCGTTCGTCCCACCGCAGTTCCGAGCAATTGTTCTTCTTCTGATAGCTTTTAACGCCATCTCAGCGAAATCTGTTATGAGCAAGAAGAGTGCGAGGGTGGAGAAGCATGCAAGGGCAGACGAAGTAGACCCGAGCAACTTTATCAGCGATTGGGATCATGGAGAAGTAAAGCAAATTATGATCGAGAGAAAAGTTCCAGTTTTCGTGGAGAAGATTCGGCATGTGCCGGTCATTCAAAAAGAGTACGTTCCTGTTCCCCGATACATAACGAAGCCAATTTACATCGAGCGCTCGTATCCAATTATAGTGCCGCGACTGCAGCATTACCACCATCATCATTACTCTGAATATCATCATTTGCATTAATTTTAAATCAACGCGAGCTCTTCTTACTGCACGCGTTTCGATTTCGAGTTCAACTGGTTTCCTGAACTTTGAAACTCACTCACAAAGAACTCAACAAACTTTAAAACTAATAAACGAAAATTAAGTGAAATTTAATTATTGTATGTAAAGTGGGTAGCGAAAGCTTCAGTAGAATTTCCGTGGGAAAATTATTCGTAATTGTTGAAGCATTGTTGAAAATTGCTTAACTAAACAAGTTAATTATATGAGGGATCGTTCATAAGGTCCGTCAGAATATGATAAAATTAAGTTGTTTTCAATCTTTGTCAGAGTTCAGTAAAGTTTGCAACTTTTTGGCTTTGTTTTTGTTACGTTAATGATAAACTTCTCCATCCGGGATGGACCATCCCCAGACTCCACGAAATTAAATCACTTTAGAAATTCGATCTTTATTAACAATCGAAATGTATTGTTTGAACAACTCTATGAATGTAATGAAAATGTTTTATGGATTGATAAATAACAATATGGAATGAGTAAGTATGCGGCACTGCAGGATATGAAGGGACCTGCTATCATTTCTCGTAAACGTATTTGTATTGATAATGCTGCTCGTGCTCGCTCTGCTCCTGTTCAGATTGCTCGCCGCAAATTTGTTGCGTCTCGAAGCTTGGAGTTGCAGAGATGGACGATGCGCTGTTATCGGAGTCATCTTTGTAGTAGAAATTCGGTTCTGGCATGCCAACTGAGTTGTGAGCGAATTGCGAATAGTGGGGATGATATTGAGGCTGCTGTTCTGGCTGCTGTGGGTATTCATGATGTTGAGGTTTCTGCGTGCTTGTCGTGGGTGGATGGTAGCTGAAAGTGAAGGATTGAAAAGACTTCGCGGGCTCCCTGGAAGTCTGCGGTGCATGTTTGCTTTGGAAGTACGGATCGTTCTCAGCTTCGAGTGGAGTTGACGTGTGCGATGAGGATGGGGAAACTTCGTGTTTATTGCCATGCTCATCAACGTAGTAAGGAACGGGGATGATCTTGATAGTTTCCTTCTGTGGTGTCGTAATGTAGAAAGGTTCAGTATCGTACTCGCTCGCTTGAGGCGCCAAAGGAGCTCGAGAATGTCGATAAAACGATTCGGAAGGAGCTGCGGCTTGAGTTGGGTGAGCGTTGTAGAAACTTGAATGCTCCAGGGATTTTCCTGAAGCTTGTTGATGACCGTGCTGTCCGTGACTAGAATACTTATGATGCAGACTGTGATCCTTGGCAGGCTCCATAACTGGGACGGGATAAGGAACGGGCACGGGTTGCTTCACTGCAACAGTCTTTGTTATCTTAATGACCTTCGGTGGCATGTTCTGCTTTCCAACCAAGCGCCCGAGGTTCACAAACTGCTCACTCGCCTGTTCTAAATCAGAGTAATTCCCATTCACAGCAAACTCGAAGTGCGGCTCGGTCCCGTCCTGATGAACGCTGTTGATTTGCTTCTGCAGATATTTTTGTTGCTGTTCATTGAAGTATTGGACCTGAGCTTGCAGTTGTTTGGCCTGCTGATTAAACTTGTCGAAGTTGAAAGGAGTCCGCGACGCTTCGAACTCTTGAGTCAACAAGTTTGCTTGCTGTTGGAAGTCTCGAAACTCTTGCGGACGCTCCTGATGCTGATGTTGATTGAATTGATAATGAGAACCTGCTGGGTAGTGCTGGTCATGATACTGACATGAAACGAAATTCAGCACCACGATAGCCGCAAACAAAAATTGTGAAAGCAACTGGAAGGAAATAATTGAATTAGAGAGGGAAACGTTTCATTAAACTTTTAAGGGATCAATTTGTTTTGTTCATTTGTTGTTCATTGTCATGTTTGATTGTTGTTTAACAATTAATGTAATTAGTTCCAGTATTATAGTTGATGACGATTTAAATTGGACAGGAAGTTTTGTTGAACAAATTCGCTCAGCGATGCAAACACAGATGCGCTCAATTGATTCCAATTTACTGCGAATCAAGGCAGCCAACTTTAAGCTTTTGCGCTAGCGAGACTTTGGATTTATTTAGGTGTCGATATAACAGACAGGGTTTCGTAGTTAAAGCTCAACTGAATCCTGCGAGTTCATCCGTTGCCTGAAGCTTCGGATTCCGTTGAATAATCAATCACGTTCCACTCCATGCTTTAAACATAAATTTAGTCGCTCACAATCTGCTCACGTTTGTCATCACATTCAACACGACTTATTACGAATCCTTAACTTCCTGCAATTTTCCTTCGCATTGAAGCCGAACTTTCTCATGTGAGTTTATGTTCCATGCTCGTAGCTATAATTTACAGGGAAGTTGAGCACTTCTCATTTGCAAGATGTTTGAGACTTACAAACTTCTTCATTATTCAGAAGTTTATCGCAGCAATAATGATAAGCTTCAGATGCTTTCCTTCCTTCCTTCGCTCCTTATCTCCGATAAATTATAACACTCGACGTTCCTCGGCAACGTTACGTTCTCCAATTTCCTTGTTATTCCTTATCAATCTCTTCGATATGATTTATTGAATTTCACGTTAATCAAACTCGGATTCACTTTCGATACTGATTTGGAGTTGTGCAATTGCTTCTGCTTTTATACTCGGCAATTAAAAGCGAATTGATACCGGAGCACACATGCTCGAAATGCTTTTTGCTTCGCCCCGCACACAGTCTGCTGCCAATCACTTGGGGAGCTGGCCACTCACGATATCAATCAATTACTTCGTTTCATGTTGAAGGCGAGAGTTTCCGACTAATTCAATGGAAGGAAAATTGTCAACGTCAGTAAGGAAAACTTTGCTGTAAAACTATTTCCGTTCGACGGTAATTTATCTTACTTATCTTCCTCTTCATACGTGAAAATGTGCAGCGCGATTCCTTCTCTTGTTCGATTCGAAACACATTTTTCCCTCATTTCGATGTGCTCAGCGAGTGGAAAAGCAAATTGACATAATAAATATTTTCCGAAAGCTGAAAAGCTCATTTCCGGTATCGAAAATCCTGCAAAAAGCAAAAATCGAGCACACGTACTTGCGAGATATTCTGCATACAGCATGAATGCTTAATATGTGGGAAGGGCGGTCGGCAAAGTGGGAGAGAGCGAAACGAATGAAAACGAAATTCTTCAGACGCTCCAGCTCGTGGAATCACGCAAAAGAAGTATCGACGCTTTCAATTTCGTTTCTGGATTTCTTTCATTTCTTTTCGGTTGTTTGAAAAGGCGTTTTCATCATAGATAAATTGAAACTAGCTTGAGTTTCATTGAGAAAGCTTGAAGCTTCTCAAGTTTAATAAGTTTCTGAGTTTACCATGAGCTTTAGAAAAACTATTAAGTCACATTTTAAACCTTAGACTGCCTCAATCTAGCTCCCGTTTTATCTATGACGACCGATAGCAAACACTCGCCGGCACCAAATGGAAACGGAAGAGTGTTGAGTTGAGAAGTGTTTAGCTTAATTATTTACAATCCAAACGATAACACGCAGGTACTTCAATCGTCCGTGACGATCCACATTTCACTCGGCTGGCGTTGATAGTGAAAAGTTTTGTAGTGCGCTGAGAAGAAAATTCGATCCATTATGCATTGCGATTGATTGCATAACTTTTTAACCGACTTCTTGCGGCTTGCCGATTGCTTTCATCTGCGAGTTCGATTACAATAAATCTATTCTTTGGATCGGGCTGACAGGAAAATTTAATTTCGCCGAATAAATTCGATTTCTGCATAACCAACGAATCGGAAGACAAAAAGCGGATGAAATATCACCGGCTGAGATGAAAAAATCTTGATGAAAGGAAGCGAGGAAATTGTTTTAGTGTCGGCGTCACGTGTGGGCAACTGAGACGATGAATTGAACGAGAGAACTTTGTCAGTTTTCGCTTGGAGCTTGCCATAAAAAACCGTGCAATCAGCAAGAAAGTTTTCCGAATAAAAATATAAACGGCTCTTGCCCCCCTCTGTCAGATTAATGGATCAATCCATCGCTAGCTCGTAACATCGAGTAATCCTCCTTATTGGATCAGAATTAGATTCCAGCCTCCTCCTCACACCCTCTGCCAAGCTTTGAAATTCCAATCATGATCGAGCAGAAGCCATAAACACGTGACATAAGACGAAGCTCATTGAAAAGTTGTAAAAAGTCGTTGCCGCCTAAAGTTGATTTTTCTCCGACGCGCACATTAATTCCGTGATGAAACTTTTACTATCATTTTTATTGCCATTAGGTTTTATGTAAAGGAAATACGTCTCCTTCTTCTCCTTTCGCCGTAAATAGCTCACATAATGAGAAATTCATTTGATTCCACGGAAAATTTATCTTGCGAGTCACAATGTCGGTTGGCAGAACACACAGAAATCAGTCTTACTCCCTAAACGCCATAAAAACTCGTCGCGGAGTTCCTCAGTCTTTCCAAATTTTCCGGTTTTGCTGAATCAAAGAACATCTCGTCTCCATGAAGCCCGTGAAATGCTCGAGAGAGGAAATATCTTTATTAAATCAAACAACGAGAATGAAAGGAAAAGAAACCGCGCGAGTAACTGCGAAGAGCTTTGAATAAGGAGAAGTTTTGATGAAATATAAATTTCGTTATACGTTGAGAGACGTGGCTGCACTCGAAACTAGAGTTGTCAAAAGCTTGGGGTTTTTTAAAGCTTGGGAACAAGCCCAAGTATTGCAAAATAGCTTGGGTAAGCTTGTACAAGCCCAAGCTTTAGATTTCAAAGGAAATTTACAAAAATTCAGGAAAATTTCGATGGATTTTCATGAAATTTCGACTGAGCGTCATTCTCCAATGCAGTTTATTTGCAATTTATCAGCTTAAAAATTGAATCGTCGTTCTCCTTGGCTGCTTCAAAAGTTTTAATTTCGTCGTGATTTTCGATCGGACCATCGGCAGTGTACTGTATTTACTTAGCGTCGCACTAATTTTCGGTGGCTCGTAACCGGCTTTACTTAGCAACTCCTGTGGGACACTTGAGTTTTGGGTTCGACAAAACGACAGTCCTTTTGAGACATAGTTTTAGTAGAGTGCCAAGACACTCACAGTGAATTTATGTTTGCAGCAAAAACCGGACATTTATGTCGTTAATTTATTGATCTCAACTGCGCGAACCTCACAAAAAACTTTTAAAATCTTCAATTTCTTGACCAAATTTTCTAGAAAACGTCGCTGTATTCCTTTGAATCAAAAAACCCGAACCCGTAAATAATTTTTCGTCAGAAAATTCTATTGAAAAATCGAAGAATTTTTGTTTTTATCAAGCTTGGGCTTGGCCAAAGCTTGGGGTAAAATAGCTTGGGTACAAGCCTGGAATTTAAGGCTTGGGCTTGTCCACCCAAGCCCAAGCTTTTGACAACCCTACTCGAAACCCTCATGTTCATCTTGGAAAGCGATTGAAAACCGCAAATGTGGCTTGAAACGATTTGCATAAGTTGAAGGCGAGAGAACTCGAAAGCTCAAACAATGAAGCATTCGAGTGAGAAACTTTTGGAAGTTTGCACAGCAAACAGTTTGCTGCAACTAAAACTTTTCAAGTTAATAACTTTAGACCTTGCAGCTAGGACATTGCATCACCAATTCATGCAAGTTCTAATTGGGTCAGTGAACTTTCTTCCGCAGTATTTCAAACTTAAAAACTTTTCCGTAAAGCTCTTGACTTGAACTATCAAAGAGAACAATTAACAAGCTTAAACGAAAGCTCATTAACAAGCGATCTACTTAAGTTGTCCTTTGTATCCATTTTTGCTGCTCCTCGCATGTTCTACATTGCTTAATGGGCGATTAGTTCGTTGAGGAAGTGTTCAAGAGACGATCAATCCTCGTCGCTATTAAAGCCTTCATTAACTGCTTGAATTCCAGCTACGTGACAGTCTCAGCGATGCGAGTGACATTAGGGTCTTCACACTCGTTTGAAGTGTCATTTATCCGGCTCTAACCGTTTATTTTCTAGAGCGACATAAGTTTTGCGGGTGAAAACGAGCCGAATAACTAACAAGAACAACTCGGTTGTTGGCTTCGACTTGATAACATCATTTTTGGGGTGTCTCACAACAGTTACGGTTGCGACAGGGAAGGGACGAAAAGCGCCCATGCATGAAGAACGAAAACACGTTTTCATCCGAAGTCGTTTCGTTTAATTAAGGACGAGACTGTAAACTCTTTACCCGCTGGAAATGTTTTCATTGTGGTTTTGCTCCACGCAAAGCTCTTCGTCTTATCGCACCGAAACACACAACAACAAAAAATTTGGAGATGGAGGAAAGGATTGCGAAGGCTCGAAGCAAAATGATTTATAGGATAAATATTGGTTTTGGATCGATTCACGGGTGAATGTTTGAGGGAAAACGCCAGGATACCTCAATCGAATGACATCGGTCGAGCACTTAAGCTGATCAGATTTTCGTCTTCCGATCAAAGTACAACGTAAGCGATTCCTCGTCAAGGTTTGAACGTCGATTGAAAAAGTTTTCGTCGAAAATATTCGACTGAGGAATGTGGCAGAGGCCGTCGAGATAACAGAGAGCAAAGATAAGCAGAAAGAATGTTTCGGCTCGAGGCGGAGTGCCTTCAAGGCTTTCATGTTTGGGCATAATTCAGAAATGATGTTACCAGTTCAGAGAAGGAAAAGCAAAACCTAATAGAATGTCAAACGCTTTTCTGCTTACTAGTGGGAGCGAAGTGACTGCCAACTAAAAACGACTGCAATATCTGATAACGTCATTGATGAACGTCTCCTCATGCAAATGCTTTCTTATCCTTTCCCTCTCCCTTGAAAATTATTGGTTGCCTCGCAATCTTGAAACCTCCACGAGAACTTCACAGAGAGAAAGCAAATTCCCAGCATTTCCAATTAGTTTTGAGATCTTTTGGAAGTTCGCTCGACTAATAAAGCATCGTGCCGGTTTGGAGTGTCTACGAACATTCCAAGCTTTCAATTTCAAGTTGCAGGCGAGAAGGAAAACTTTTTCGTTTTCCAACAATGAAAACTTCGTTTGACACATAAATTAAACCTGTCAGGGAAGTTTATTAAGCATAAGAATGGCTTTTAACTAGAAACGAAGAGCTTGCCTGCTTTTCGTGCCACTGCACGTAGAACTGCTTGCTCCATGAAAGATTATTTTTATCAAACACGAGGCGAGATCAAATCGAGATATTTTACATTTGGTACGTGGAGTTTTTGGCTCTGATTCACTTGGTCGGAAGCTTTAATTTAATGTTTCAAGCTGAGTCCACTCGTAATCGCATTGCAAGAAATAAGAAGAGAAAATTGTGTTTTCAACTCACCCGTGTAAACGGTGCCAGCTGCTGGTTGAACTCCATAACTTGGCTGCGAGTTCTGATGTGACAAGCTTGCATGTAGGTGCGGATTGCTGCCGACAATAGGTTGCCTATGGAGTGTTCCGTTTGAGGTTGCGGAAACTGAGGATGTAAAGCGACAGCGTGCACACGAGGGATTAAGTGGAGGCGCGGGTGGGTACGGGACGGGCGAATCTGTCATTGCAGGCGAGTTAGTCACTATTGGCTCGTTAATTGCTTCCGGCACTGCTCTGTAATTATGATTGAGGTTTATCATCGAGTGATGATGCTGATTGGGCGGTTGTGCGTAGCTCTGATTTGGAAAATATTGACTCGGAGCGGAGGCGAGATTGAACTGAGACTGATGACTGTAATTGGGATTGTTTAACGAAAGAGTCGAGTAAGGATAATAATAGCCAAGCGCATTGGTCGATGTGCTCAGCGGGTAATTGAGATTACAAAAATAACAACTGCTGCGACATGTGCATTGCAATGATTGCTGTTGATGTCACGGAATCACTTCAGACTTGCGCCGAGGACGATGCGTTGGTTGAGGCGATTTTGCTTCGTTGAAAATTGTTGCGACATGTGGACGAGAGCGAGCTCGCGAACGCGGAAGTGTTGAAAAACGCGGAGCAGTTCGATTATCGATTGTCGTTACAGTTTTCTTTGGTGTGACCGTGTTGGATCGGGTTGAAGATTTTAACGCGGACTTTTTCACCGATCCGTTGAGGTTCTCGTATGATTTCCTTGGAAGCGACGCTGTCGACGATGATAAATTACGTTGATTTGGGATCCATTGATTGCGCTCGCTACACGAACAATGCATCATTCTTTAATGGAATCCTTGTCACTTCCCGGAAGCCCCAAACGACGAATCACTCCGTTGATGAATCGAGAGAGATTTTTCACTCGTCAATTTTCGCCTCGCGCGACCGAGAGAAGGAAAAGTGCTTACGAACAGAATAAATGTTTCATCACACGCGAGTTATTGAGGGTCGTTACTCATGATCTCATTCATCGTCACTTAGTCCTCTCTGTCGTGTGTTATTCACGCGGAAAATGAGAGTTCTCGACGAGCTTTTGCGAGCTTTCCAGGTTTTTCGATAAACGACTTTATGAAGACGCGACACTTGCAAAGCGAAAGAATCCACCGGGAAATTTCGCCGAAATTGATTTTTCTTCTTTCTCACATAATCTCACTTCATATTAAGCTGACTTCTTCATTCTATGGAAACTAAATTTGCTTTTGTGCTGGGTGACATTTGAGCACTTTCGACGACTCATCGCTTTGAAGGTGAAGTGACACTCGGGGACTTGATTACACGACAGGTATGAATGAACGTAATTTCACTGTCGAGAGCTGCTTACGCTCTTCCCACACTTGGCAATCTGAAAAGAGGAAAAAGAAGATAACGTGTTCATTCATAAGCTTGCATTTGAGGGAAATTCAATTTTCTGGAAAGCGGAGAAGTTCTCGCTTGAAGTGATTTTATTCGTAGAGATCAAGGGCTCAGATTCAGTGCGACGAGCTTCAACGTCACGAAAACAATCAACGAGGCAAGAATGAGTTTCTGTGAGAATGTGAATCGATTTGCTGTGCCTTCTTCGTCTTTCACCGCTTCTTTATCGTTATCTGCGATCAATTTCTGTTCGAGCTCTAGAGAGCTTTTCTGCTTCAGTCTGAACAACGTCAATGAATCCTTTTTAATCGGAAAGAAGGAACTCCTTCCAAGCTCTTGAAACTCCAAGTCGGAATCGTCGCCATCATTGCTGTAAGCCGAGCTTATCAATGACGTGGACGACGAAGTGTGAGAAACGTCAGATATCGGCAAGTCATCGGACGGTGAGGGATCGGCTGGCTCGTTGTTATCAAAGTGTATCAGGATCTGAGTCTCGTCGAAGCAATCTTCTTCACTATCGTTCTTTGGAATGATTTTCGGCAATCGATCAAAGCTGTTGAGCAGCTGAACAAAGTCTTTGACACTGAGGTTTTTCCGCAGATATGACAGTGACTGTTTTGTCCCTGAGAATGTTTGGCAAATCGTTCTCAACTCGGCTTGATCTCCATTGAGACCAGTGTACGAGCACACGAGAATCTCTTTGAAGATTCGCTTGCCGCTGACAGAGCATTTCGTTTGAGGCTGAAAATGAACAGCCATGAAACAATTCCTCTCAAATTAATTCAACGAGACTCACTCGAACAACTTCCATCGCCAGAAACTTTCGAATTTAAACAAAAATTTAACTCGACACGTTCCGAGAGAATCCAAATTGAAAATTGAAAACGAAAAAGTCGAAATGGCTCCTGAGATTTTCATTAACATCGACGTGGTGAGCTTCAACTGGAATTGAAATTCGAGGTGAGATGGAATAATGAGAAAACTTTCCTCGAAGGAGCTAATTAGCACTTGGGATGGTGAACAACTTCACAGATTTTTCATTAGCCACAAAAACAAACCCGAACACTTCCCCAGCAAGTTGAAAACTTTAAGGCAACAGATTGAATTTATTCACAATCTCGCAATACCAATCACAGCGCTGTTGATTTTGCATAATTTTCCGGTCCAACGAAGTTTTTCATAAGGGAAATTCGCCCGAAAAAAATAAATTTGAGTGAAAAACTGATCGATGACCGTTTTGCTCTTTAATCGTTTTCCAGCCGATAACGATTTTTGTCTTTCGTGATCCATACAGCAGCTTCATGAACTGCCATGAACTCCATTAATCTTCTAAATATCGAGGGAGTTCAATTTAAAGATTGAAGTTCCCAAACGAGCGCTGAAACACTTCGAGCCACATGTGCACGCGCTCAGAGTTGAGATAAAGGGAAATTCGATTTGTGGCTGGCAAAGAGTCAGCAGATTTGATTTACGTTCTTCCAATGATTATTACATGTCATGTCAAGCCCGACCAAGACGAACTGCAAAATTATTTCGTCTTGTCTCTCACGTAGACTTTCAATTTATTCTTTTCCCGCTCTCTGCTCCTTGAGGTTTCATTCTCAATCTAGGGCAAAAGGAAATTGTGCTTACGTGGAGATAATGCGAAGGTGAAAGTCGAACTTCGTTTTCTTCGAACACACTTGTTGTTCGAGCGACGGCTGTCGACTCGTCTCGAGCAGATTCGATAGTTGCAAACTTTCGTATCGTTCAAAAGTCTTCAACCGTTTGATTGCAATCGCTTTTTCACTTGGAGCAACGTTGAGCTACTCGATAAATGCACAATCAATCGTTATCGGCCAACGAGAGTGGAAATTGAATTTCAGAATCGCATTCGATGCTTTTTATCTTTCAACAGCAGCAACGTTCATGTTAAAACAATTTATTTAACAATCGACAAACTGCAGTGATTTCCGATTTCGTATTCAGTTCGGGGTCGATTCGATGATACCGTCAGCTCAGTTTTGCGCATTCTAGTCTAGCAGGTCGCCGAATCTAGCTGCACACTCTCTAGGCGAATGCAAGTGCTCGCTGAAACACTCGAAAAATCCTTTAATTCTTCTTCGAGCTCGACGAGGCGACAAGCGCCAACAGCAATAAATTTCCAACTTTCAGTTTTTTTTTGCTACTCGCGCGCGCTCTTCACTGTGTTCGAGTTTTTGTGCATTTTAATAATTGGCGATTTCAGTCAGGTTTTTTAATCTGTTTAACAGCGTGTATCTTCGCCTGTTATGACTGGTGAAGGGCAAGCTGCGAAGTCGAGCCTTTAATGGGCTGCACGGATCATAAATTTTCGGTTTACACACTTCAGATGCTTCGGTTTGTTATGAGGAAAAAAAGGTTTGCCGGGCCCAACGAGAGGAAAAACTCTTCGTAATCCTGCGATTATGCTGGAAGCGATAAGACGAGGAAAGGACACGGCGATTAAAAGTTTATCGATGCTTTGCTCGCGTCCCGCCGTTTGAACGAGAATAAATTGTCTCGAGATTAGCGTCTTTGCTTTAATCCGTTTAGTCTCGTGTCAAGAAAGCTCCCAACTTGGGGATGAAGAATTTTGAAAAACGTCACGGCCAGGTAGCAAAAGGTTGAGCAAATGTTTGCGCAAAAGATTTATGACGTTTTTTTTTATCCTCGCAACTTTTCATTAGCAATGTAAAAGTTTCTTCGTCTTTGTAAACAAAATCTAAGTAAATCCATTCAGGTCCCGGACCAACAACGAAAGCTTTTCCAGCCCGAAAAACATAAAGTTGCCGAGTAGGCGGGAATCTCAACAATCTTCAATTCGAGTGAATCCAGAGAAAACGAAAAGCATCCAAGGTCAAACAACATGAGGAATTACTTCAAGATGTTTGGCCACACCTGCGAGATTGAGGACGACGAAGAGACGGAGAAACGTGACGGATGGTTAGTGAACTGGCGGACAATCGATGCAACCTCGAATCAGACGCTCCAGCATTTCAACAGCCATGCGACCATCGTCAACGAGCGAAAGCTTCATCTGCAAACTTATCCGATGACCGTTCATCCGTTCTCGCGATTCAAGTTTATCTGGGAGGTCATCATGGCTATCGTCTTTCTCGTCGGCCTCATATACTCTCCATTAATGTTCCTGTTCTACTTCGACCGCACAATCGAATCCAGCGTCGGCAACTTGACCATCATGGCGACGACGAAATTTTTCTGCACCGTAGACATGATATTGCGGTTCTTCACCGGCTACTGGGATCACTTGAAGTTTGTGGTGAGAGTCATGCCGCATTGAATTACTTCCTTTCTTAGAATTACTCCGGAGAAATTCCTCGCTTCAGTTACTCTAAGAAAAGTTTTCAATTCGCTTTTCTTTGCTTTGCAGACTGTCTTGGACAAGCGGAGAATCGCCCTGACTTATCTCAGTGGTTTGTTCACCTTTGACTTCTTCACAAACGTTCCCTTCTTCGTCGGTTGGATTATGAACGTGTCCACAGACAGCATCGAATTCCATTTTATAAAAGTTCTAACGCTGCTTCGAATCTGCCGGCTCTCGACTTGCAATCGCTATTGTCAGCGGATTCTTCTGCGCTTCGGAGTCGACGACATTTACTTGGAAATTTTCAAGCTTCTGTTCTATTGGATTCTCTGCATTCACTGGGCAGCTGGTCTCCATCTCATTCCCGGACTGCTGGCTAGTAATTTCCAGATTGCAGTTCATGTCGACGCGTGGTGAGTTTCATAAACGATAAACTTCATGTTAAGTCTTCAAATGAGTTTATCCAATGATTAAGGTACGAGAGCGAAAACTTCTTCAGGAAACCAACGTCGGCCAAATATGTAATTTGCCTTTTCAAAAGCGTCAAAACTATAATGGGAACGGGATACATCGGGGATCTGATGCCGAAAAAGTATTTTGACAAAATCTACTCGACGCTGCTTACAATCTTCGGTCGCATCGCTCTGTGTGTGACATTGGCCTACATCTACGAGATCATTCAGGGCGTGCGGAGTTCGTCGCTGCGTTACGACGAAATGATGGTCCAGCTGAAGAAATACACCGCGCAAAACAAGTTGCCGTCGAGCACGAGAGCCAAATTGAAAAATAACTACGATTACATGTTCCGTAAACGATACTTTAATGAGGCAGAGATACTCAACACAGTGTCAGCTCCGCTGCGACAGCAAATTCTTGTGCACAACACTCGACAGTTGGTCGAAAACTCGCCATTCTTTGAGAATCTACCGTCCTCCCTCGTGCTCAAGATTGTAACGGCACTCAGCGTCGAGCTTTACTTGGAAGGCGACATCATTTACACAATCGGAGAGATCGGAACGTCGGTGTACTTCATCATTTCGGGCTCCGTAGCGTTCTACTCGCCGAGCGGAATAGAGCTTGCTCACTACTCTGACGGCGATTACTTTGGTGAAATGGCACTCGTGTCGGATGTTGACCAACGGTTTGCCAAGGTCGTAGCTCTCGAAACAACGAAGTGTTACAAGTAAGTTCTAAACTGGAGTTAAAGCAATGATGTTTTTGAAATTAGAGCTTTGAAGCACTCCTCTGCCCTCCTTGCTTTGTTCAGTCAGTTTTAACATTCACGTTGATCTCTTCGAAATAAGATAATACAAAGAAAAATCATTTCAGATTGGGCAAGAGCGATTTCTTGAAGCTCGCCAACTCGTATCCTGATCTACTAGAAAAAGTAGAAGCACTGGCCATTAATAGAATCGAAGGAACGTTGTTGATCGAAGAGCGTGAGAAGCAGCGCGAGCCATTCCGATATTTGTCAGTCAATCAACAACAATTTCACAACGACAGGCGACGTTCCATGTGACGGAGAAGTCGTCAGAAAATTATTTGACCAAACAAAATTTCTCGTTCGCGCTCGAGTGTCATCGTCAATCACTCAAAATGTGTGTGGAGGCAGCGTAAAAAATTGCGAAGCCAAATGTTTGTTGTTTACTTTCATCGTCGTCGGAAATGATTTTTCGTGGAAAACCCTTAAGAAGTCAGTCGCAAAATCCACGGAGGAATCGCTCTCGACTTGCCCCGCTAATTGCTTGGCTGAGCAGCGCAGGAATTCTCCACGCGCTAAATAACAAAACATGAATAAATTAAACGCCTTTCGCACGCCTTTCGCCTCCCCGCGAGTCTTTTAATTCCACCGACGCTATAAATTACAAGCGAATGATAAAAACGCTGCGAAAGTGACACAATAAGAAATTTATATGCGGCAATTAAAGAACAAGAAGGAGGTGAAAGAATCTCGTCGTGTGAATGACAGAACGACGTCGTAATTTAATTCACTTCGCCTGTCATCGAAGCGAAACATTGTCCGTTGCCCTGTGATCAATTAAGCGTTCATTACACAACAGAACAAGCTTGTTTCTCTCTCCCGGAGCAGATGACGAAGGAGATACGAAGAGAAAGAGCAGCGAAC
This sequence comes from Smittia sp. YW1114-2, assembly GCA_033064975.1. Classification (NCBI taxonomy): domain Eukaryota; kingdom Metazoa; phylum Arthropoda; class Insecta; order Diptera; family Chironomidae; genus Smittia; species Smittia sp. YW1114-2. The sequence continues at coordinate 14,391,263 of CP093832.1, read as the reverse complement.
CAAATGTTTATGCTGATGCATGCATTTTACAAGGCTCAGTGTCGACAGATTCCCTTGCAATCTTCCCCCTTCAACATCAAACGCGGGAACTTCATTTCAAAGCTTGTCGACATCTCTTTGGCACTCGTCATGTTTGCATATCGTCGCCGATCAGCATGTGACAGTGCAAGACCGAGGCGGGGAGATTAAACATGACCTTTTACAATCCACTGCATGCTCGCAGAGCTCTGCAAGCGACGCATAAATTAAACATTCAATTCACCCACTTTTAATGATCGTTGCTCTCTTGTAAGCTCAATAGAGCTGATGGAAATTTGCGAGTTAACAGTGCACCGCACGAACATGGACAATTCTCGTAATGAATGTTCAGGTTGTCACTGATTTTCCAGCTTTTACTGCTTCATTTGTCTCAGAATTGATCTGTGCGAGGCGAACAGCGTTAGCGGCCCAGCGGGAAATTTGCGAGCTTTTTTATTGCCCATCAAAGGTGAACCTTCGACTAACCCTTGCCCAATAAATTCCGCAAGCGAGTTCAGACGATAATTCGATTCATGACTTTTTGCGATTGTTCAGTAGCGAAACATTGCACACAGTGGGAGAGGGGAACTCTGTAACGAGCCTACGTTGCGTTTAAAAGGCAATTTATAAACTTAAACGTTCGCTTATCGCTTATTTTGATCGAGCGATTTTCGATTTTTCCATTCGCTGAGTTGTTCTTCCATCCCACTCGACATGGCATGAAATACGTTCAACTTGTAAATTTAAACTTTTCTCTGTTCGACAAAAGGGAAAACACACAAAGGACATGACGGCAATTGACTAAGATAATGATCATGATTCAGAAGCATTCATGAATCAGATTTGCTGCAAGCTCAGTTCGTCGACCGTCAGCGGAAGCTGGCAAACGTTTTCTGTGCTCCAGTTTTAGGTTGCAGAGTCTTGCAGCGAGCACAGCTGTAATTTATGCTAAGTAGATATTTCGAGACTCCTTTGCCGTTGTTGCCATTTGCATGCAAATGACTCGATGTTGTTACAAGATTGCGAATCCCAAATCGCAGCGACAAGCCGAGGGAATCTCAAGGCAATCGATCCTCTGTTCTGAGAGTTGAGAACTCTTTTCATAGCTGCTTAGATGTCTCAAGAGTAAATTTGTCATCGATTGATGTCGCGCGTGGCTTTCGATGAACAAGTAAAGCCAATCGCAACGTAAATGAAGATGAGACGAGCGAGATAAGAGAGGAAATGGAATTCTTGATTGACGTTGGATTCCGCGAAATTTATGCCGTAATTTACTTGAATAATTTTCGCGCGTTACTCAAAAGATTTTCCAGCGAAGCACTCAAGAGAAAACGCAGAACTTTTCTCATTTGTCTCATTAAACTCCCGCGAATTGAATTAATATTTTCTCTGATTGAAAATTCTTGTCGTTCTCCAACTCCGACTTCCATCGCACTGCGTGGCTTCAACTTAATTGAATTCAACTCAATGTCTATAAAAACCATCCGTCGCTCTGTTAAGTCGATTGCTCGATGATGACGAGAGAGACAACTCAGTTGTGTTACTAATTATTTTGCTGCTGTTAAAGCGAAACAATAATCTTCATGCTCCGCATTCTCCTCGGGGATTTATCTCAAGAGTTTAATTGTGCTCGCTTTGTGTCGCCTTAATGTCGTCCGCTTAAGTCTTATCGATTTAACTGGAAACTGGTTACGACGAGCGTTGCTTAAACGATGTTGAAAAGTGAAATTGACCTGAAGTTTCATAACAGTGAAGTCTTTGAGAAATGAGAATTCGTTGTCTCCTCCGTCTACGTCATAAGTCATCATAATTGCATAGACGTCTCAAACCGATTCTCACTACCTCTTCTCCTCCGTTTGACGACATTGTTGTTCAACACGACCTGAGAAATATTTCAAGGATGAAAGAAGCTTCACTGCAGTTCGTTAGCCAGCCAAGCGAACTTTAACCGCAGCATAAGCCGAAGATGAAATTTCGTTTTTAAAAGTAAATAAAATAAAATCCGCATCGTTATGGCAACGAGGACGACAAAGTATGAACGACATTGAGCAAGTTTCTCTTTAATGGCACAATTAGGCTAAGCGTGACCATAACGAGGAAAAATCTGTGAAAAGAACGTTGAGCGTGAGAGAAGCGATGAAAGGCAAACTAAAGAAAATTATTATTGTGTCTGGAAAGTGTTTGCTATGTCGAAAGCAATAAAAGTCTTCTTGTTTTGCCTCTTCTCCATGCTGCTGTCGGATCATAACGACCTCGTAATTTGTTCTCGGTTTCCATTCATTACGGTCATTTTTATCTCAGTTTGATCAAGCTCAAGATGCTGGCTTATTTGCTCTCCACCCGCTAAAGACATTGGCTGCTAAATCTTTAATGATCCGAAGCGAAATAGCGCAATTATGGAACCATTTCTCGAGGTTTTCTTCACTGGTTTCCCATTTCACTTCTCCTTTGATCGCAAGACTTGAATTCGTGTGGAGGCGGAGGTTTTGGCTTGTCGGTCGAACCTTTGACTCCGAGATTTTCAATGAATTATTTAATAGGAACTTTGGGCCCCACCAGTAGCGATTGAAGCTCAAAGGGAAGTCCTTGAAGAGTCTCATTAATCGATTCGAAATCTTTCCATATCATCTTAATAGAAACGTCGCTCATGTTTTCTTTTTACTTCGTAATATTGAAAGCTCGCCGGGTTTCATTGCAAGGCAGCAATATTAATCAATCACATCCTCTGCGATTCAGTTCTCGCTGTAACCGCGTCGAGTGCGTCAGCGACCGAATCAGCGATCTCGAAAGCTTATCGCGCGAGTCGCAATCAATCAGGGCTGAGCTTTCTTAGAGCACATTAATGCTTTGACACGAGTTTAAATCACGGAATGAAAGTTATTAATTATCATTTAAGACATGCAACCAACACAAGGCGGAGAGGCTGGAAAAAGCTGCCGGAAACTTTTCGTAGGCAACATGAAAACTTTTTCCCTGAGCCTTAGACATCTCCGAGTTGATATCGCTGGGGCGTGAGAAGAAAGGCTAATCACTTTTTGATTATCGACGAGAGCAAAACAAGAAGGAAGGAAGGAAGAAAGATGCTTCCGTCGCTCGTAATTGGAATTTGTTGATAATTGAGTTGCACAAAGTAATAAATTTACTCTCTCACTTCATTAAATGTAAATTCTTTGAAGAAAAGTTTGGGCTTCGTGTCGAGAAGAAATCGAGGGTGGAATAAGAAAAGTTTTGCTGTTCTCAGCTCAAAAGTTTGACTCGTCGAACAAGAGGCTCGAACCCACATGCTAATTGCAAATGTTTCTATCATAAATTCACCGCACGTCGTTTCTTTCTTTATTCTCTCTTTGTCTATCACAAATTATGATAAGGAATCAATTAGCTGGGGGCCGTTCAACAACGACGTCCGGTTCTAGTGAAGTACGATTTAACTAATTCAATCAACGACGTGACTATCAAACGTTTCCTTTTACTCTCCAAGTTCCGGATTGATAGTTGAAACCATCAACTCGACAAGCGAATCGACAGGAGAGTTGAATGAAATAAATTTAAATTCAGCACCAGTCGAAATAGATTGGGAAAAAGTTCAAAGCTGTCCCATCGAGCGATTCATGTGGAAAGTTAATGAATTTATCGCATACACGATAAGTCATGAGGATATTCGAGAAATATGTTTTATGACCTTAGAAAAGCTCCTAGCGCAAGTTTTAATTAAATGAAGAGTCTCCTCGATCGGCTTCGTTCACTTTTATGGGATTTTCTTTCCTTTAAAAGTCGCTTAGCCTTCGGAGGCGAGTGGGAGGGTTGCGAAGTGAAACGAAACTTTTGCTCCGGGGAGAACGAAAAATCCATTAACATTCATTCGGCTTTTAGCACATCTTTCATCCAGTTTTTTCCTCAAAAGGAAAGTTTCCCTGTTTCCTCGGCTGTGTTTCCTTCAACCTTCTCGCAAGTTGTTCCTTGATTCTTCGCCTCCATGTGGAAAGAAGTAAACAATCTACGCTCGTATCCGTTACGTCTTTTCCTCGAAACTTCAACACATATGGAATTCAAGAAACTGTTTTTGTTCCCGCGAATTTTCCTCGTTGGCAAATAAACGGCGACACGACATCGAATTGGGGAAGCAAAAGCTTTTGAGAGAAACACAGAAATCACGCGTCGTTATCACGAACTGAAAGTGAGAAATCACTTGTTTCGCTATTCAGAGCGATAACGCAAGCAGTGCGGGGGCAGACGAGGTTCTCACACACTTTAAAGCTCTAAAACGACGAATCGATCACACAGATTTGCATATTTTGCATTCAGGGCGAGGAAAGTGGGATCGAGGCTTCACGCATTACAGAGCAGTTGTCGAGCGCTTGAATTCAGCGAAATATTTTGTAGAATCTGCCCTGAGTTTGTTGTTATTATGGCTCGAGGGCGGACAAGGAATAAAGCGAGAGACGAAAGTTGTTTGTTGTTTCTGGCTTAATCGTAATATCATCGACAGCAATTTTATTCCAAAAGATTTTCACAAAGTTTTTCGTCTAAACGTCGGAGCTTTAGCGAGTAACTTCCAGCATTCTCATTAAACAGTAACGACTCTGATACCTTTTTCTCTGTTGTCGTCTCCACGACGAGGCGTTTAGATTGGCACTCCACTCAAAAGCGTCGATTCATTATTTCGAAAGCACAATTTATTCTCCTCCCCCACGACTTCTCACAATTGTTTGTTTCCTCCTTTATCACTTCGTGTGAAGCTTTTCATCACCGCCAGCACTTCACTCACTTCAGATGACGAGAATTATTTCATTTTCTCGCCTACGAAGGAAACTTTTCCACTCATGAACGACAACGAATTAATTTAGAAAATTGCCGCACAGAATTTTCGCAATTTTCACTTCTCGGTGCTCATCGCATTCACATCCACGAATCTGCACTGACAATTTAAATTCTTGATTAAAATAAACTCGTAAACTATGAAGTTTCGGGCGCTCGCAGGCGAGACAATGCGAGATCAATATTTGCGAAGGGAATTAAAATAAATGGCTCAATTAAATCCGAATAAAAACACTCGCGAACGCAGCTTTTACTCTCGACAACGAGCACAGCATCAGATTGTGATCAATGGCTACAGCGCGATTTAACTTGCAAGCGATTCTCGCGACTAAATTATCCGACGACGATCGACAAGTATTCGATTTCAACAGCTTAAAAATTCACACGAGCGATTAGCGCGACAACGAGCGTAGCTGAAAGGTCCCGCGAACGAGTCTACGGTCAATGCGAAACTGAGCGCTCAGTCTCGAAGCAGAAAATGTTTTGATTTTCTGTTGGAAGAGAAAGAGGAACGATAAGAACGGCATGGAAAAGTGTTTATGTTGTTATCCATTCCACGGTGTGATGCTGCGTGGAGTTCCTCTCTCCGAACTTCCAATGAACATTGGAATCTCAGTCGATGATGGAAAACATTCGATGACTGCTCGCTATCCTCGCACGAGGCTTTTCCATCACCGACGGTCGATGATTGAGCACATTTCTTAAACAATTTTAAGTGCCCTCCATAAAGAGGCTCACAATTAATTGGTTTTATGTGATAATTAGACGGGAATTTTTGCAGAGTTAATTACAATTAATTGATAGTAAATCTGACAGGAATTGAGAGCAAACGATTTATGGTTTCTCGAGAAAAATTTATTAAACGTCGACTTTAATTTTCTCGTTTAGAGTCAAACGAACTTCGTCAGCGGAATTGAAGCTTTTGAATTTAATTGAAAAGCTCGTCGAGTTAAGCACAGTTGATTCGTCGAACTTTTGTTTAATCTTCGTGCAAACTTTTCTTGTTATAAAATGCAAATTCTGAACATGTTCTTGTTGCTTTCTTTCCTCCCACGCCACAAACATCTCGATATCATTGTCGATTAGTGTGAATCGTGAGACTTTTGCTGATAATCAAATCGACTCGATAGCCCAGCATTCGTGATGTTATCAACGACTGACTTCAGTCAACATTGAATCTAATTAAATATCATAGTTTGCCAGCCTTCCACCCCATTAGGCATTCGATTCATGTTGAGGCCGATAATCGAAGTACATTTGTATTTTGCAACATAATCGAAATTACAATCATAAAGCCACTGATTTATTTGTTGTGCTCGATTCGACTGACAGAGGTTCGGTCGGCCTTTTTCAAGCCAGCCGCTTGAAGTTCAGAGTTCGACGACCGGACAAGCCAATCTGTTTTGAAATTTATTGATTTAGGAAACCCTTCGAAGTGTTTTGTGATTTATTTTCTACCGAGTTTAGTCGATGACTCAGTTGCCGGCAAAGGTCGAAGTCGTTTGTCTTGATATATCATCGGAAGAAACGACGAGCCAACAAACTGCTCGCACATTCTCGTGAGTTATGCCGAAGTTAAAAATAACCGACGTTCTAGTTCACTCGCAGACAATTCGCTAACGTGCGAACCAGTTGAAAAATTTCACTGTCAAAATGACATGTAAACAGCCTGCGAACCGAGGAATAACGAGCTAACTAACATGAGAGAATTAATTAAGTAAGCACGGTGATTAGGTGCGAAATTTAAACAGCCGAAAATTCTCATTAGCTTGATGGACTTCTCAAGAAGTTCGAAAACAAAAAGCGACCGCAATGCATACTTATCGCTTTGCCATTCAACCACTCACCCACTCAGTCATTCAATCGATCGATCGATGTTTATGTATCGTGCTATTCAGAGTCTAAGCGAATCATTAATATAGATGAAATTTGACAAAAGAACTCTCGATGAGTTTAACATTCCGCATGATTTATTCCGAAGTGATTCGTCTGCGAGACTGTCGAGGGGACACCGACCAAAAGGCGGAACAGCTACCGAAGTCAATGATAAAAGCTAGAACTTTCGTTCTTCACTTGCGATACCATGAACAAGACGAGCCTTATTCATTGTAGCTACTCAATGTAATGTAAGTCACCTTTGTCGGTCCCCTCACAGTCTGTCGCTGCGGTTTCCCTCGAGGAAAAGTTGATTCGCAAAAAACATTCCATTAATGAATAAGATTGACAATGCGAGCGAAAGAATTGCTTGGAGTTTGTTATCCGTAAATTGACTTTTATTTTGCCAATTTCTGTCGAAGGTAATCAGATTAATCAACGGATTCAAGATGGGAGGAAAACTTTTCCCACAAAAGGAACGTGACACGTAGTGATAAACGCAATTCCTTTGTGTGTCGTCTTCGCATTGAACTTGTCTCACTCCACGCTTACGCCTGTTGTTCCCGCTCTCGCTTTCATTTGCCAAGGCAGGCAATCGATGAAAGAAAGCGGCTTCAGCTCCTCATTCATTCAAGCGAGGCAGGGAATTATATGTAAACAAGCATTAATCATTTTACGCTGATTCATGAATGAAACGAAATGTATGTTTCAGTTCCGCTCAAGCGGATGATGGAAACACTGCGGCAGAGAAAATCCTTCCAAAGTCTGGCTCCCCCCGACAATGTCGTTAAGTAATCAAAAAGTTTCTCGCCTCAAATTTCAATGGCAATAGAATTGTTCGAGCGATGAGCGGAGACAGAAGATTAACGGCACGCGCTAATTCCGAGTTTATAAAAAGATTTTTCGGTTGTGGAGCATTGACACTGGAATGAATATTTCATAAAGCTTCGCTCACGCGAATCTGAGACTTGGATATCGTAAAAATAAATTTGAGATATTAGAAGCGTCACGTTGCTCTGCCATGTGAATAAATAAAATAATTTCGTACTCGAGACATAAGACGAGCACTCAAGTTAATCTTCGCAAATAAAATTATTTCGAAAGTTCCGAACGACAGACTCAAGTGCTGCAGTTGCTACTAACGACTACAGCATAAATCTTGGTCAACAAACGATGAGGTCGTTGAAGCAAGGAGCGCGTGGGTGGCAGTATGGAGGAATTGACTGAGATATTGACCTGGCTAGGGATGAGTTTGTTCGAAGATTTGTTGTTCGTGATAGTCGCGACTAAAACAGAGTTAGGTTCGGGTTAACTTTGAGCAAATATTGGGTTTAATTTTCATATTGGATAGAAGTTATCTTGTTGTGAATATTGTAACAAGACATGATGGGATCCACTCGCTAGTCAAACTTTCTCCTGATCAAGCAGAATGAATCAGTCTCGAGCATTAAATCGTCAACAGTTTACGATTCTCTAAGTTGAACCCTCATTGATTTAGGATTCAATATCTCAAATCAAAATGTTTTTCACTACTTCAAGAACACGGATTCAAAGTTTCAACCTCAAATAGAATAAACTTCAATCACCGACTTGCCGATCAACTTTTGTTGTACCCAAATCGCTACAAATCCTTCCGATTGAATTTGTTCCCGAAGTGATTCATCATTCACCAGAAATCATCGCCAGGGAAAAAGCATGAAATCCCTTTTTTATCACAGAGAAAATTATTTTTCCATTGACTAGCTTTGCGGTCACATCAGTATAGCATAAATTCAAATCGATCGTCTTGCTTCAAACCCTTTTCCATTCGGTTGATTATTGATTTTTTTCTGAACAGTTCAGGTAAGGAAAAGTGTTGCGAGCATCCTTCGAATGATAATGGACATTTCTTCCGAAACATCCTCAGCCCTCACATTAGAATTCCCAGCAAATTGATCGAGCGAGAGATTAACAAACGGTAGCACGAACGTTCAGCAACGTGATGGACCGCAACGTGAGTGGGCATCTTTTCAACCACCTATGGTTAAGCGCTGCTAGTGCGAACGCTCTGTAATTTAGACACATAGATGCATGAACTCATAATTCCGATTTAAATTCATGAAAAGCGTCCCGAACGGTCTCCTAACTGTGTCAGCCAAAGAGAAAGCCTGACATAGAGCGATCCGAAATTCAATTCCAGATGAAATTTACTTTTTATCAAATGAGGCTACATGTGGACGCTTTATTGTTGGGAGGGTGTAAATGTCTCTCTCATTGCTATTCATAAAATATGGTTTTCATCATCAAGTGGCCGCCTCCGTGCAGCTTATCGCCGAGGAAGCAAGCCAGATGGAAGAACGGCACATACGTGAGAAGCATTTTACTCTCGAGACACTTTATAGGCATTGTCATAACAATACAGAGTGAGAAGCGAATCAAATTAAACGAGAATTGCAGGAACGTTCATGAACCGATATAGCTTTGTAGGATTAGCTGGCGGATTGTGTGATGTGCTAAATACCGAAACAAACCAGACTGAGTCACTTTAAGCTCTTTGGAACACCGCAAAGCCCCAGTGAGCTTAATTTGAAATTATAATTTCTCGCAACTATGTTGAGCGCAAAAACTCGTCGGAGTACCAAAGCAGTAAACTGAAATTGCATCACAACCACGCGAAATACGAAATGCATCTGATGGCAAAGGCAACAGAAACTTTATGCTGAAGCGTCAAGCTTTCCAACAACGCTTTCCAGTCAGCTCTCCGATGTTTCTCCGTCGTCAAACGTTCAACGTTCGCTTTTATCATCAATATGCAGTAGACAGCGTTGCGAAATGCTGAACAATGAAAGAAATTCCGAAGATTCGACCTTCCGCATTGAGGATTATCGAGATTTATTGCTAAATAAACTAATCAGTTTTATCATCAAAGCTCCCAAATAAAAGCAACTGGTTCTCAACTGTGCCTATCAGTCTCCGTAAAGTCAACAAGCGAGCTTAATATGGGAGTTTTGAGGGTTTCACTTCTGCTGATTTTGGCTCAGGCTGTAGTTGCACTGCCAGCAGGTGAATTTGAACTTCAACTAAAAGGAAATTTATTTATTTGATTTGAGACTTTAGGCGATGACTTGACCAGACGAATCCTTAGTGCCAAATTTGAAGGGAAAAGTCAAGTTGGTATGGAAACAACTTACCAAGTTCTAAGCTTAGACTGATTCCGAATACATAGACAGAGCAACAGCAATGAAGCTTGCGATGAGAGAAACATCCCCGAGCAATTCCATTTTCACAGGATCTATCAATCGGTTTTTCTCGTGTATTGGCCAAGCTGTGACTCGAAATGAAACTTCATTGGCTTGGTTTGAAAACTGCTTGAAAAAATGTGAAAATTGCAAAGAACAGCAAAGGCCAATTGGCTGGATAATATTTTTCTTCGAACTTTTGTTTGTAATATATGGACGAACACCACTGGAGATTTTGCCTGAATGCAGAGATGCGAAGTATTGCAGTGAAGATATCGAGAAAATTCTAGCTGGCGGAAATGTTGACGAAGACTCCAATCGCTGGTATTTCGGTTGGCCAAATGCGGTGAATGGAGCTTACGAATTTATGGAAAAAGTCAGAGTTCTGTGCTTATTTGCTGAAGCTAGGTAAGGCAATGATATCAGAAGACCGTTTGGTAATTAATCAAATAACAATTACAGCGGCCAAAACTCAAACGCGTTCTGCAAATTTATCGTACGCCTTTTTGAATATGCCAAGGAAGAAACTATAAAATGAAAATTGAATCTTTAGAGTAATTGCTCTAATTCAAATTCGAGAAATAGAAGCGAAACTGGCTTTGATTCATGGCGCAAATAAAATGATTTTTCCGATATGAAATTTGAAAAGTTTCCTCCTCAATCTCTGCAACTTCGACTTCAGATTTGCTTCGATTTTCAGATTATCGTTGAAGGGGTGAAATCTTTCAATAGCTGGGCTTGGAACAATATTTAATATGTTTACATCGGTGAAGATAATTAAACTTTAATTACGATAATTTTCTACAGCAATCAATCGCTAAACGTCAGAGATCAGAGCGTTTAGCTCTCACCAATCGATGACTCAGAAAAATCCCTCTGAAAGAAATGCAAAGCTCAATTATATCCCGGATCGGCTTCTGTTTAATTTCTGTCCAGCATAAATCATCGCGTGTGGTTTTCTTGGTTTCCACTGAATCGATTCTGAGTAAGGGTCTCAGTGCATCCAATGGAGTTGCTTGCATGCGTAAGCTTCTCTCATCTCATCAATTAAGTAATGACGTCATCGAAAGCATCTTTGCCGGCAAGTCGCGATTGAGCTTTTCGCACGTGAACTGCTTCGATCGTTTTTGTGCAAATTATCCACTAAGAAAACCGGTCTCGCTCGCTCGGAGAGTCTCGAAGGCGATTTTCATTATAAAATCAAACTCAGACTCGCATTTATCTGCTCAGTAGAAGTTTGACCGCTGATCGTACAGCACTCGCATCGATTAGCTCGATAATAAAGCAATTAAAAAACAGATTCCGACACGCAGATTTGAAACAGTTTCCGCGAACTTGGTGTAAAGAACCCAGAAATCGTCTTTAGTGAGAATTTTGTGGGCTCAAAGCGGAAAGTCAACATGAGATTCGTTCTGCTTGCTTTGCTAGCAAGTCATCAAAGCTGGTTTGTTGATTCGCAAGGTAGTTATCGTCCAAGCGTAGACCAAGAAGCGATCAAAATAAAATTTCTGGCTAAACAAACTTAATTGCCATCGCTTTGATGAACCGAGGGGATTTTGAGTGACATTTAGATGTCTCATTTTGATGTTGGTTCACTATCTGACGTGGTAAAGACCAATGTGACTCATTGTTGGCATTGATCGTTCTTGTTTGATTTCTCCTGGGGTTCGTTTGTCACTCGAACGTTCAAGTCACTCTATCGATTTTAATTCACGGCGCTAAGCGCGCTTTGAACTTGAAAATGTTTTCACGTTTCTTTCGTTCGAGGTGAGGGCTGTCAGACGCATAACGCTTTTGCCGGCGTTTGCACGGAGCTTCCATATTGCTCGACACTGATTCAGCTTTACCGAAATAATCCGTCGCAGCAGACGATTGATATTCTACTTGCGAACCAGAGGAATTGCGGTAATAGAAAGGTTGGGAAAAACCCGTTGATGTGCTGCAGCGACGGAGTTCCACAAACGACCACTCCACCGCCAACTGCGGCTCCATCGGGAAACCTTTGCTCGACTCCTGATGGAATCTATGGAACCTGCATTGGTAGGTTTATCTAAATACCAAATTTTTACCTTGATTGCTAGCTTGAAACTCTCGTAGGCGTGAAGCAGTGCCCGTCAGTGTTAGCAACGTTCATTCAGCGACAGAAGGACCCCGAATATATCACGTACATTCGCCAATCAAACGCCAACTGCAACTACGCATCGCAAGCAGTCTGCTGTCCTACTAACGAACCAGTGACACAACCACCTACGCAGCCTCCTACGCAACCGCCTCCTCGTCCGACAGACGAAACACCAGTTGCAAATCCAGGAGTTGCATCGCGTTTATTGGCCCCTTCCGAAGGCTGCGGAGTGTCTAAAGTTCCCCACAATCGTGTTGTCGGAGGAGTTCCTGCTAAAAAAGGTAAGCGATCTTACAAAAGTTCAATGAAATCGTGAGATCGGGGAATTCCTAACAAGATTTTTGTTTGCAGGAGGGTAAGACCGTCACTGACTCACAGTTATTTGAGTCGAGATTTCACAGCTCTTAATTACCAGATGGCCTTGGATGGCGCTAGTCGGGTACAAGAACAGCTTCGGCGATGTCTCGTTCAAGTGCGGCGGTTCAATCATATCAAATCGCCACGTGCTGACAGGTAACTGTTGTTGATCGATATGTTTATTTGTTAACTGGAATGTTTGTTTTAGCCGCGCATTGCATCCGCAAAGACTTGTGAGTTGATATTGCGCTGACGATTGATTTGACATAATTAACAAGTCTGCCGTATTATTATCAGGTCTTCAGTACGTTTGGGGGAACACGATCTGTCTGTCGACACTGAAGCACAACATGTCGATATTCCAGTGGCGAGAATAATTGAATATCCTTACTACGATAAGAAGGACGGCCACAGTGACCTTGCGATCTTGGTGCTTGAGGGAGAAATTCGATTCACACGTGAGTTGCAATGACACAATCAATTGATGACAAAATGGAAAAATTATTTCATCCAACAGAGCTGATCACACCCATTTGCATTCCTCTGAATGAACCAGAGAAATCAAGGAACTTTGTCAACTATACGCCATTCGTTGCTGGTGAGTTACCGGAGCCTTATCAAACGATTCAGATTTAACAATTTTGTCTTTGTTGCTTTTAGGCTGGGGTAAGTTGTTTCAGTCGATGAAAAAAGCCATTCAGCTTTTCTGCTTCATAATCTAATTCTGAAATTCACCAGGACGAACCGAAGAAGGAGGCAAGTCATCCAATATTCTTCAGGAACTTCAGCTCCCAGTTCTCGAGAACAGTCAATGCAAGTCTGACTACGAAGCGATCGGAAAGCTTATTTCACAGAAACAGTTCGACAATGCAGTCTTATGCGCTGGCTACCGAGAAGGAGGAAAAGATTCTTGCCAAGGCGACAGCGTAAGTCGAATTTCTGTTTCTGTATCAAACCTTTACATAAATCTCGTTGATCCTTAGGGCGGTCCGCTCATGTTCCCCGTCAAAGTCGGCGACAATTACAACTACTTCCAGATCGGGATCGTCTCGTACGGTATCGGATGCGCAAGAAGTCAGGTGCCCGGAGTCTACACGCGAGTTCAAACCTTCACCGACTGGATTAAAAGCACTGTGGAGTCGACTTAAGTCCAAAAGCTCAAAAAACCAAACTCAAAGCTCAGTGTAAATTTAGTTGATTAAAGAATTTTCTTATCAAAACTTGTGTTATCATTCGCCCCGCCTTCCGCTGAATATTATCTTATCAACGCGATATCGCCGTTTTACAGTTAAACGTAAAAATCATTTTCCTAGCTTAGTGTGCGGAACAACAGCGAGGTGAGAACATCGTTAACTGCGACTTGTTCAGTAAATATTCGAGCGTGACGCAGCAAACATCAATATTTGTAGAGCGATTTGAAGCGCAGAGGACATAGATAATTGAAATTTTCGTGCACGTGAACCAAACTTAATCTGCGCGATGACCTATAAAGCAAAGTCAGCTGGGCTGGAAATCAATTCCGCGATAAGACAAACCGGCGAAGAAAAGTTATGCGTCGTGGATGAACTGATAGGAATGAGCGTGAGTAATGCCGAGTATTACAAGCACGATCAAAGTCCCACAGGCGTCAAGCTTCACTCGATTTTCTCAAACATCGTCGAGCTCATCGGTAAATCAGTGCCGGTGATAAAGACGATTGAGGGCTTCGCGGACGCTTACGACTTTGACGAGAACACTCCAGGAAACGGCTATCGGAGCTTCGTCTACATTTTTCACTGCGCTGTCAAGCACACGGAGAAAATATGTCGCTACATCCGTGAGAACAGGGAAAGTCTCTTGTTCCGGAAAAGTCTGTACATGAAGTAAAGTTTGAACTTTTTGAGTTTCGCTTCAAACTTAATAAATATTTTTTAGGGAAGTTGAAGTCTGCAGGGAAATCTTCGAAAGCCTTTTGCAGATTCTGGAAAATCTTCTGAAAATGCATGAAAATTCCAGTGAGGGAAACTTGTACTCGAAGGAAACTTCTCACGACAACTTGATCACTCGCAACGCGAAGGTGATCAACCAGACTTGTTTTTACGGTCGAGCAATAGGATTTCAGTACGTCGACTCCTTGAAACCGATCTTGAGGTTCCTGGCTGTGTCCATGGCAAGCTTTTCCGAAGCTTACTTCTCAACCGGCTACAAGTTTGTCCGATCGACTAGCTCGTTGTTTGGCAGCAGCAAATATTTCCTCGATCCCGAGCTTTGTGCACAGCGAATCGTCAACGTCAGTCGCAATGCGCCGATTCGATATTGCAAGGTAAGCACTTGCACACTGTTTGAAATGTGGCATTGACCTTGAATTTTAGTCTTACTGGTTTCTCGCTGAGGGAAAGCTGATGCACTCGCTTCCGAGCCTCGTTGGGTACAAAGTCGATGTTAACAAAGTCTTCAAAATTCCGCCGGAGCCGTTGCAGATTTTTAGCAAGAAATTCAACAAGATGATTGATGTGCCTTTGCCAAAGAGTCACACTGGACTGGGACCAGTGTCGTGTCGTTTATTGAGTGCGAGAAGACGACAAGGAATGGTGGGCGGTTTAGAGTCTCCAAGCTCGTTAGAACCCTCAAAACACTTGATTATTCATTGCCATGGAGGCGGCTGGGTTGCACAAAGTTCTAAATCTCGTAAGAAATTTCGCTTGAAGTGTCTTGAAATTCAAACTTATGTGATGATTTTTAGATGAACTCTATTTGAGGGAATGGGCAGTAAAGCTTGATATTCCGATCTTATCGATCGATTACAGTCTCGCGCCGGAGGCTCCGTTCCCGCGTGCCTTTGAAGATATTTTCTACACTTACTGTTGGATATTGAAGAACGTAGAGCTCGTCGGATCGACTGGAGAGAACATCGTGTTTGCTGGCGACTCTGCTGGTGGAAACTTGAACACTGCTTGCATCGTCAAATGCATAGAGATGGGAATTCCCGTGCCGAAAGGTTTGTTCTGCGCGTACACTCCGTACTTGGTAAATTTCGCATCAACGCCAGCAAGATTCTTGAGTTTGGTCGATCCATTGCTGCCGTACGGTTTCATCATGAGAGTTTTCAAAACCTATGGCGCCGTCGACCTCGACGCACTGGAAGAATCAGCAAACCTCCATCTGGCAGTTGATGAGAAAAAAATTCGTCATGAGATCGTTGAAGACGTCGTTGACGATGACCAAGAAGCTGATTTGCTGTCGCCCGACTCAAAGAAATCTTTGGAAGCTATGTGGAATAAAGTCAAGCAAAGCACGGAAGAATTGGAATGGCAGACCAACTTGGGATCAATCAGAGAAACGCCGTCTGAAGAACCAACATCGCCGTTCAGATTCCCGCAAGGCATTGATGACGATACAGATGGAGGTCTGAAAATGAAGGATCTTCCAAACTTTGACAGAGTTTCTTCGGTTGATGAGCCGAAACCAAGAGGTCGATTGAGTTCGCGAACGTTCAGCGAGGAGAATATTGTTGTTGATATCGGTAAAGACGCGTTTAGCGTTCAGAACTTCCAAGATAAAATCCAAAGCGCAACAAGCACGCTCGTCAATGCCATTACAACTCCGTTCAAAGCGTCGCCACCAACAAACGACAACAAGCGTGGCAATTTTATTCCAACGGCACCCGATGACGAATTCATATTCACAGTTCCCAAGAACCATTACCTGTCACCGTACTGGGCCTCGGACGAAGTTCTCAGGCAGTTTCCACCAACAAAAATTCTCACGACCATCATCGATCCGTGCGTGGATGATTGTGTTGAATTCAGCAAGAAGTTGAAGCACCTCAAGGTCGACGTTCACTTGGATATTTTAGAGGGGCTCGTCCACGGCTTCCTCAACTTTGCCCAGGTAAGCTTTATTTGCAGTCTGTGTACAAGATTACTAACTTTATCGATCAAGGTCTCGAAAGAATGTCACGATGCATCGATGGTCTGCATGGAAAGAATCGCTGAACTTCTCGGCATGGAAAAGGTTTGGTGATCAGCAAAAAAAAGAAGGAACAAGTTAAACCAGTCTGGCATGTTCAAGAATGCACGCGACCGGCTTCATAAAAGTATTATAATGTGAATGAACGCCAAGCAAATAGGCGAATAAAGTTAAATGAAAAGAAAGAGAATTGTGCGATTCATCAAACGAAGAAAGTGGTTTTGGGGCTTTTTCGATTTTTTTGAAAACCCTCAAGTTTTGTTTACAAAATTTATAGAACAGACTTGAGTTGCAAAGATGTTCAATTAATTCAGACTTTGACAAGTGATATTAGATTGCTTTTCAAACGAATTTGATCGGTTGGATTCGTCTAGCCAACACCGAGAATCCTCATTTTGTCACTATAGCTCTGTCATAAAACCCTCGACTTGAAACGTAATGTATTTATACATATTAAACGTTTAAAAAGAGTTCAGCGATCAACAAAATTACCCACAGTTTATGTTCAAGTAGCGGTGATTCAACAACGATTTGTCGTAACTCTCTCAAATTTGAACAGGTCAAGCTTTCAATTTTTGGCAATCGTTTTTGCGAACTTCCGAATGGGATTCAATCTTATAAATTGATCTCGAGATCATCTGGTGCGTTAGTTTACTAACAATTCCTGCTTGTGTTGGAACAACAATTTTCACACACTAGCGGATCGCCCGATAACGTGCTTCATTGAAGTGGCGACGCGCGTCGGTAGAGTAAGCATACAACGATAGCTAATCTACTCGAACACGAAGTATCATCGCTGCATTAAGCGGACAGAAGTTTCATTTTCAGTCTGAAACGTCTACTGTAGCAGCGAACACGTTGCTCATTGTTCCCTGCCGATGATAAGTGAAAAACATATCGATGACAAGCTTAAAGTTGACGGCAGTGGCCAGAGATAACTTTGAATTCTTTAAAGTTGATAAAAATGGAAAAAGGTTTTGTGAAAGTTCTCAGTCGCTACTGGAAGTTCTGAAAGAAATAGCTCCGATAATTAAGTCAATCGAAGCGTGCTCGAGTGTTTACGACTTTGACGCGACAACTCCTGGCAACGGCTATCGCAGTTTCGTCTATCTCTTTGAATCAGCCGTCCAACGGACTTTGGAAATCTGCGAACATGTGAGGCACCAACGGGAAAGCTTTTTTTTCCGCAAAGTGCACAACGAGAAGTAAAGAAAGTTTTCCGCGATCGATTGCAATGTTCATAAGCATTTTTTCCAGAGAGCTAGCAGCGTACGTTGAACTCTTCCACAGTCTGCTGGCGATCGGACGTAGTCTCGTTGAAAACCACAGGAAATCAACGAGCTCATGCCTTCTCTCGAACGAAGGCGTTTTTGACAACTCGATCTTGCAGACGATGAAGTCGATCAATCTGCGTTCGTTTTACGGCCGAGCTCTTTTGTTCCATGTGCGATCATCTCAGTTCTTTCTCGATTTAAGACTAAGTTTCTACTCGTTTCAGGAACCGAACTCGCTGAGACTATCCGGGAAAGGCATGGCTGTTTTTATGGCGACTTTTTCCGAGTTTTATTACTCCAACGAGTTTACGCTCGTGAAGCTGCTACGGATGCCATACTCGTTCGTGTCATACTTCCTCAGTCCGAGCAAACTATCGCGCCGTCTTGTCCATATTTACGAACATTCGCAGGCCGATTTTGGTCGATCGCTGATGGATCTTCTCGAGTGGAAATCCTATCGCATCTACCAGGCAATCGTCGAACCGAAAATCGCAGTCAACGAGGAAGTGAAGATTGCACCTGATCCGCTACAAATCTACAGCGAATTTCTAGGAAAGCTGATTGATATACCAGTTCCGACTTCGCACATTGGCATCAAACCTGTTTGCTGTCGGCTACTTAGTCGTCGACGGCGTAGTGGAATGGTAAGCGCTAAACAGTTCAATGGAACTTTCACGCAGAATTTTTTTATTCAAAGTTGATTGATGAAAAGATCGAAACGTCAGGCGTTGAACCATCAAGATACTTGATATTTCATGGTGAGTTATTGAACTTGCAGTCACCGGAATAATTGACATGTTTTCTTCCATAGCGCACGGCGGCGGTTGGATAACTCAAAGCTCGAGACTACGTAAGACTTTGTTGACAACTTTTTTACGACATTCTAAGTGATCGTGACTTCCACAGATGGATCGTATTCGAAAGAGTGGGCGAAGACGCTCGACGTACCGATAGTCTCGATGGACTACAGTCTTGCGCCTGAAGCACCAGCTCCAAGAGCCGTCGAAGAAGTTTTCTACGCTTACTGTTACGTGCTGAGAAATCCAAATTTGTTTGGTTGGACGGGCGAGAACATTGTTCTAGTCGGCGACTCGGCTGGAGCGAATCTGGTGACGACATGTGTCAACCGCTGCATCGAGACCGGCGTGCCAAAGCCCAAAGGATTGCTAACTATTTATGCTGCGTTCGAAGTTGATTATTTGGTTGCTCCGTCGCGATATTTGGGCTTCATGGACGTTGTGCTGCCTTACATGACACACATGCGTCTTTTCTCTGCCTACTGCGGAACCGATAAAAAGGCAATTGGAGGTGTACAAATTAATCGCAAAATTCCAATGCCACCGATCGACGAATTTGATGCGAAAATTCCTGTGTCGCATCTAACTTCGCCACGACATGCGCCGAAAGAAGTGTTGAGGATGTTCCCGCCGACGATTGTTTTATCAACAAATTTAGACTCGTGCTTAGACGAGTGTGTGGAGTTCGCTAAAACTCTTAAGTCACTCGGAGTTGACGTGAAGCTTGACGTGCTTGAAGGGCTTAACCACGGATTCCTCAACTTCACATTAGTCAGTTGACAAATCGCTCGAATAATTAAAATTTTTTGAATTTGAATAATTTTTTTCCAGGTCTCGGCAGAAGCGAAGCTTGGCTCGAAGATGTGCATGCAGCGGCTGTCGGAGCTGCTCGAAATCAAATGAATAATTTTGAATGTTTTCAATATTTTTAAGGGAATAAAATGTTTTTGTTATCGAAAAGCTTGCAGGGATTCTTTCATATTCTTATTTCATCTCGAGCTATGAAAACTTTTAATAATTTCAGAACCAAATGTATGGGGACGTCCAACAGGCACGTGTCGCAAAATAAACACTCCATCTTGGTTCAAGAAATCTCCTTTTGTATTTGCGATGATTTTTGAAAGCAAAGAAAACTCGAAGCTTTTGATTGTCACATTCAAAGCTTTTCAAGTCAATTTCCGATTCATTTCAAAGTTTTTGAAAACTTGCGGATTGAGTTGGATTCGTCCGAAGTTTCTTCTGAAAACGAGAAAAGTTTCGATGCAGAAACATTCGACTGAAAGCTTTTTTATCAATCGAGAATCTGGAATCGAGAGTTCATTTGTATGATTCTGACAAGTTTTCAACTTTCTTTATTAGGTTCAGCAAACTCTAATCGAGCTTTTTGCTTGTTATGAAATTTGTTTGTTTGTTTCCAATTTTTGCCGCGGTGTTTTGAAGCCGATCGAAGACATCATCGTTTCATTCGGTGATTTCCTATCAGCTGAAGGCCATCATCTTCTTTTACCAGTTTTCCAAGTTGAGCTTCTTCTTCGATAATCGCTTTCAGGTTTTGATCGGTTCAAAATTCAGCTGTGGAGGCAAAGGTAGAAAAAGTTAGTTCGCGCTCAATTTGATTCGATTCGCGTAAGAAGTTCGTCGTAGTTTGCTAAATAAGTTTTTATTTTAATTTAAGCAAGCGCAATCAGCTGCAGGCTTCTTGTCTTGTTTATCAACAAGCATAAGTGGTTTCGTCAACAAACCTCAGTTTGTTAACGATAAGATTGCGTTATTGTTTGCTTGCGGGCTCCACCATTATCAGTGATTGGGCAGCTTAGAATTTCAAGCGCTATAAGTTACTCGATAACCAACCGGAAAAATTGTTGTCAGTATTTCATCCTGAGCCTACGAATATTCAAGTTTAGCTCCCAACATCAACAAGGTGAGTTGCTTGTCAAGTTAGAAGAATAGCAATGGAGTGTGGAAATATTTGCTGTGGCATCAGTGATGATCACTCCTGATATCCAGTTTATAAGCTGAGCTCATTGTTATGCAACATTTTCGATTCCGAGTTATTCGGTGAAGTTCTCGAGTCAACAGATTTTTCTTGAGACATTGTTGAATGCAAAATTTCACGTGTTCTTCTAATGCACACAAGCATAAAGCAAATTGCACACGCTCTGTTGCAATACGGTTACATCCATTTTGCTATTTTGTCTGAGTGAAACGGCAACAAAGAAAATTCGCAAATGTAAAATTGAAAATTTCAGTATCTACAACGGAGTGAAGTGTTGGAAGTTGTCTCGCTCAACCATGGATTCCGATAGCGGAGCTGCGTGCCAGACAGTTGAAGTAATTAAGTCGATTGATAACAACATAGAGTATTTTGACAAGAGGGCAAAGCCACTGAGTAGCAACTTGAGTCAACTCAAGGCAGCGATAAGTAAATGTGTTAAGGCCACGAACGAAATCGAGACGTTCGCGCCAGTTTACGACTTTGACGTGCGAACCCCTGGAAACGGATATAGAAGCTTTCTGAACGTCTTTAAATCCGCGATCGAGAAGTCGGGCAATCTCCTCGGCCAGCTGATAAAGGCTCGGCGGAGAATCTTTTTTCGCGCTGATAATTACACGAAGTACAATGTACACTCTTTCTGTTCGACCCAGTTACTCATCGTTTGTTTTCGTTCGCAGTGAGATTAACGATTGGGCTCAAATCTTCGAGAGCTTGTCGGAAATATGCAAAGCACTGATTGAGCTGCATAGGAGCAACACCGATGGAAGTCTCTACAGCGAGTGTGAAGGTCACGAGAATAAATTGAGCCAAACGATTCGGCTGATCGACTTAAAGCCGTTTTATGGGAGAAACGTTGGATTCCAATTTTGCGGTACAGTGCAGCCGCTGATGAAGTTAGTTGTTGTTATTATGACGAGTTACTTCGCTTTCTACGTCGACACGAAACTGTTGATATTGAAGTTCATTGATCTGATGGTCACGGTTGTGAGGTTTCTAATTAACCCAGTAGAACTCGCGGCAAGTTTTCTCCAGGCAACTCGCAAAGGAACTATTGACTTTTTCCGCGTGAGTAGCGACATGTGCTCAGTGATAATTAATTTTAATAGTTTGTTAATGACAGCTTTGGTGGGAAATGCCGGAGAGCAAGTTACTCTATGCCATCACAAAGTTTAGAGCTTCAAAACCCGCTGTCTACGAAAGCTTTGAGATTCAACCAGAGAAGGTTGAAATTTTCAGTGAAAAAGTTGGTAAACTTATCGAAGTACCGATTCCATCGAGCCATGTTGGACCTGCATCGGTTTCATGCGTGCTTATAAGCCAAACGAAGCGACAAGGAATGGTGAGACTGATTATCCCTTGAGACTCAGAAAAAATACTTTTGAATCTTCTTCGACCAGATTGGAGTCTCAGGATCAACGGAGAAGCCATCAAAGCAATTGATTTTCCAAGTTCACGGTGGCGGTTGGGCCTCTCAATCAACAAAGTCACACGAAGCTTCTCTGCGGGAATGGGCCGTAGAGCTTGATATTCCAATCCTTTCGATCAACTACACGCTGTCAACTGTCGCGCCGTTTCCAAGAGCAGTTGAAGAAGTTTTCTTCGCTTACTGTTGGGCTCTGAAGAATCCCGAACGACTTGGGTGGACAGGCGAAGACATTCTTCTAGTCGGTGATTCGGCTGGTGGAAATCTCAATACTTCCTGCGTCATACAATGCATCGAGAAAGGAATTCGAAAACCTCTTGGACTATTCAACCTTTACTCGCCTTTTCGAATTGGATCTCATGACACCCCCGCACGATTTTTGACTCTGATTGACTCAGTTTTGCCAAATGCACTGACGTTGCGTTTGATGGAGACATATTGCGGGCAACGCAAATCAACGAATGCTGACGACGGAACTCCAGAAAAGTCGAACGATGAGCATATCGAATACAACAAAAGTTATTTAATTTCCCCTTCTCGCTGCCCCGACGAAATCCTCCGCGAGTTCCCACGAACAAATATTCTGACCACCGACATGGATCCATGTTTGGATGACGGCGTCGAGTTTGCAAAGACGCTGAGAAGGCTAAACGTTGATGTACATCTTGACGTCCTCTCTGGCCTTCATCACGGATTCCTGTATTGGATTCAGGTGAGTTCAAGACCAATTACAAGTAATCAACGTGTTGGTAATGTTTTCTCAATTCCACCAGCTCTCTAAAGATTGTAACAATGGATCCGCGACGTGTGTGGAGAGAATCAAATCGCTCTTCAAGCACAAGAATGTTGAATAAAAAAACTAATTGTTTGATCGGAATTGATTTGCCAATAAAAGTTATTACATGATCGACGATTGAGTTTCAGTTGTTTTCCTGAACGCTCAAGTTGCGTAACAGACAGTTCAATTATTCTATCGGCAGCAATGTCGCGCTGTAACATTCATTAAAGGTCATTGTCAAGTGTACTTTCCAACGAACAATTATTTCGACTTAGGAACTGCTCTAGTCGCTCAACTTGAAGAACGTGAACTACAAATCGAATTTGCTCGCCGAACGTCTCAACAAATTACACAAACGAGCGAACGTGTGTATGCAGTGATAACAAAAAGTATTCTCAGTGCGTCGAGTTTTTCAGTTTTAAATGTTCTGCTACAATTACGGAGCTCAGTCTACTACGAGACACTGAGATCTCAATACCGGGATTAATTTCGCTAAGGCCGCTGAAACTTGAGTCTCGAGTTCATAAAAATAGAACAAAGTGCAAGTGCATGTGATCGCGTGGGAGGAATATTTTCCCTAAATTAATTATGGAATCTCAAGTTTGCAATTCTCACTCGAATCTCATCAGATCGATCGACAATAACATCGCGTTTTTCGAGAAAGCAAACAAATCTTTAAGCTCAAATCTGCATAAGTTAAGAATAATCTCAGAGAAAGTCGCGCGTGCAAACGCGGAGATTGAAGTGTTTGCGAAGCTTTATGACTTCGACGATGAAACCCCTGGAAACGGATACAGAAGCTTTCTGGACATTTCTGGATCAGCGGTCAAGAAGTCAACAAAAGTGTGCTCGCAATTGATAGGAGCCCGCCAAAATATTTTTTTCCGTGCTGATAACTACGCTCGGTACAAAGTCCGTTGAAGATTCCAAAACATTGCTCAAGGTTTGTTTATTGCTTATAGGGAGCTTGACGAGTGGACTCTTATCTTCGAGAGTTTATTTAAAATCTGCGAAGCGCTGATTGAACTGCATCGCAGTAAAGCCGACGGGAATCTCTTTCTCGATGCTGTCGGTTATGAGAGTATTCTCACTGAGACCGTGAAGGTCGTCGATGAAAAGGCGTTTTATGGAAAAAACATCGGCTTTCAGTTCTGCGCTTCGATTAGGCCGATGATAAAGATCATCGTCACGGCCATGGTAAGGCAAACACTCAACTGTAGCTTGAAAATTTTCATTGCAATTTCTCACTAGGCGAGCTACTACAACTTCTACTTTAAAGACAAATCCAAACCCGTCCGAATAATCCACTTCTCGAACGAATTTACGAAATACTTCTTGTTCCCGGACAAACGAGCTACGAAGTACACGCGAGCATGTGAGAACTCAACGACAGAGTTCTGCAGGGTGAGTTGGGTTGGCAATGTAGGAACGCTTCTAGCTTTTATGTTTACAGTCATTTTGGTTCTTGCAAGAGGGAAAAATTGTGCACACAATGCCAAGGATCATGGCGCATCGAGTGGCTGTAAACAAGGTGTTTAAGATCCACCCGAAACCGTTGGAAATATTCAGCAATAAGTTCGACAGGATGGTTAACATTCCATTGCCCTCGAGTCACACTGGATCGGCGCCGGTTTTGTGTCGGTTGATAAGCTCAAAGATGCGCGAGGGAATGGTGAGTTAGCAACAAACTGTTGTCAATCAAGCTTAGACTGTCGATTACAGTTCGGAGCCAAAGCATCGACAACAGCCACAGCTCCATCGAAACATTTGCTATTCCATGTTCACGGCGGCGGTTGGGCTTCACAAACTTCGAAATCTCACGAAATTTATCTTCGAGAATGGGTGACGATCCTCGATGTGCCAATGCTCTCTGTCGACTACAGCTTGTGTCCTGATGCTCCCTTTCCTCGCGCCGTGGAAGAAGTTTTCTACGCCTACTGTTGGGCTTTAAAGCACGCATCGTTTATCGGTTGGACGGGAGAAAGCGTAGTTTTCATCGGAGATTCAGCTGGAGGAAACCTTAATACTTCATGTGTCGTCCAATGCATTGATCGCGGAATTCAAAAACCCAATGGATTGTTCACCATCTACACTCCGTTCTGGATTGGCTTCTCTGTGACACCCGCGAGATTCATGACGATCATCGATCCGATTCTGCCATACGGTTTCCTAACTCGATTGTGCAAAAGTTACAGCGAACTTGTCGACGAGACCGAACATAAGGAAAAGATCCAAGCGAGAAAATCTTCGAAGCAAAAACTTAGAAATTCTTTTGCGTCAAACGAAGAAGAATTCAACGTTGAAATTCACAAGAGCCCTTTGATTTCCCCGTATCTTGCAAGCGACGAGACACTTTCTGAATTCCCAACTACAAAGATTTTAACCACGAACTTGGATCCTTGTCTGGACGACGGCATTGAGTTCGCTAAGCGATTAAGGAAGGTGAAAGTAGATGTTCAGGTCGACGTCATCAGTGGCCTCGCGCACGGCTTCTTGTACTGGATTCAGGTGAGATAAACTTTCAACTGACGCTGTAAAAATATTCATCACAATCTTCCACAGACTTCAAAGGAATGCCACGACGCCTCGATGATCTGCGTGGAGCGAATTAAAAGTCTTCTCGATTTATAATTTAAAACTGTTCATTTGCAACTCGTTTTCAATGCAATTGTTAAAGTTAAGATGACGATGGAATAAAGTTTATTCGCAAATATTTTATGAGCCAATTTCTTGTTGTCTATCTGTTGGCTAAATAGTCACTCGTTGCCTCGGTACTTTGATTTGCTCATTAGACTCTATTTGGGAACGAAACAAATTTGTTTTCATGCCGCGAACTCAAACAAAGTAATTACGCAATTTTTTGTCTTAGCGAATAGTTTAGATAGATAGATAGAATGTAGAAATTTTCTCGGAACTCTACTGGCATGTTCGAAGCTTACAAATTTAACACTTTCGAAACTTTAATAAAAGCAGCATTAGAGATAAAAAAAAGATAGATAGATAGATAGATAGATAGATAGATAGATAGATAGATAGATAGATAGATAGAATCTATCTAATCTATCTAGCGAATAGTTTATTAGATAACAAGACGGCACCAATTTCCGGTCGCTTCCTTTAAGAAAAGGATTCACTGCAGGGAAGGAAATGTAAATCTACTCGAGGCATTATGCAGCTTCGACTGTACACCTTGCAGCCTTGACCCCAATCGCACACCACCAGCGATTCTCGCTCTCTTCGGCAGCAACGAGAATCCTGTCAATCAATTCAATCAATCGGCGAGTCACATCGGTTGCAATCGGATCTAGAGACAAAAGCGAGCGGCTATTTTGCTCATCGGTTGCCTTATCGCATCATGATGACGAATAACTATTTGATGAGAACTATTTAGAGAGACTTCGCCTAATAAATTAGAGTGAGATCGAAAAGGGTCGCCAGTGATAATGAAGAGACGTAGTTGTAGTTCTCCTGGGGATCCACTAAAGAAATCTGTCGTCAGTCTATTTGTGGCCTCGCTCGACAGCAGACCGAACCGGAGATAGTTTTGTGATTTATTCAAAATTCTAAGTTCGAAGTACTAGCAACTCATCAGGCGATTTGATCAAACGTTCAACCCAAAATGCGCGATCAGCTGATAACTTTGTGTCGGAGCTACGAGAACGCGTTCCACTATCACTACACATTCCAATCGAGCTTCCATGACATCGCTGAGCTCCTTGTGAAATCCGGCTCGGTCCTCAAGGAAATCGAGAGCTTCGCAAGCGAGTACGACTTCGACGAGAAGACTCCCGGAAATGGATTCCGAAGCTTCATCCTCGTCTTCGATTCCGCTGTAGACTACACAGCAAAAGTGTGCAACGATGTTAAGGAGAAATGCGACAAATTCTTATTCCGGAAAACTGTTGCTGAAAAGTGAGTTGGCTCAAGTAAATCGAACCTGTCATTGAGTCATTCACTTTACACAGGGAACTTGAGGCATGCAAACAGTTGATTAAGAATCTTCTTCGCATCGGCGAATATTTGCTCGAAGTGCACAAGATCGCTGATGATGGAGTTCTCTTCGCTAAGCGATGTCATCACGATAACTTGATAACGAGAGCTGCCCACGAGCTGAACTTGGAAAGTTTCTACGGGCGGGTTGGCGGTTTTCAGGTTTGCAATCGTCTGTCGCTTCTATTTCTTCTCTGACCCTCTCACTCTCCAGTACTTTGAATCGTTGCGGCCGATCACAAACTTTGTTAGATCGGCGATGGCGAGCTACTCGGAGTTTTATTACTCAAAGAAAAATTACGCCATGAAATCCTTCGATCTGATGACGAGAAGCGGAAAATATTTTCTCGACCCGGAGCTTTGCGCTAGACGAATTTGCAACATCAACAAAAATGCTGACATCAATTTTCTGAGCGTGAGCGCATGACAGACTAAACTCCAGAGCGATTTAAAGTTTTTTACTATTTCAGAGTTTTCTGAAACTAAGTGAAAACCGCCTGTTGCTCTCGGCTGTCACCGTTTTCGGCCACAACGTGGAGGTCAGCAAGGTCTTCGAGATCAAGACCGACCCGATGAAGATTTACAGCGAGAAGCATCAGAAACTCGTCTCCATTCCGATTCCATCGTGTCACATCGGACGTAGGCCAATCCAATGTCGACTGATCAGCTCTAAGCGGCGAGATGGAATGGTGAGAAGTCAGAAATTTTCCATCTCATCGAGAGAAAATCACAGTTTTTGCTTTAGATTGGAGAGTCGAACGATTGCTCGAGAACGAAGTTGGCAGATCCATCGAAGAATCTAATTTTGTTTGTTCATGGAGGCGGTTGGATTTCGCAGAATTCCAAATTGCGTAAGAGTTCAAAACAGGCCACGCTTGACACCATCGAATGTCAAATGTAAACTTTTCCAGACGAATTTTACTTGCGAGAATGGTCGGCGAGGCTTGACACTCCGGTCCTTGCCATTGACTACAGCCTGGCTCCGGAAGCTCCCTACCCACGCGCCATCGATGAGATTTTCTACGCTTACTGTTGGGTGTTGAAAAATGCGGAGCTCGTTGGCACGACAGCCGAGAACATTGTTTTTGTCGGAGATTCGGCGGGAGCAAATCTAGTGACAGCCTCGTTAGCCAAATGCATCGATATGGGAGTTCCAAAGCCGCGCGGTCTTTTCTGCGCTTACGGAATCTTCCTCGTGAATCTCGTGAAGTCGCCGTCAAGATTTATGGGCTTCATCGACTCGTTCCTGCCGATGGGGATTGTGATGAAGATTTTCAGATTTTATGGCAGAGCGGAGCCGGTTCATGATCCGTTGTTTGCCCAGAGTCTACAGGAGTCTTTGCATATCAACGACGACATTGAAATACCGAAAGCGACCGACGAGGATTACATCTACGAGCTGAGCAAAGATTATTTGCTCTCCCCTTATTGGGCGCCCGATGAAATCCTCCGGGAGTTTCCCCCAACCAGTTTGCTCTCGATGGTGACAGATCCTTGTCTTGATGATTGCATTGATTTTGCGAAGAAACTCAGAGGATTAAACGTCGACATTCGTGTTGACGTGTTGGATAAGCTGGCGCACGGTTTCCTAATTTTCACGCAGGTAAATTAAAAACTTTAATTTCAATATTGTGATTTCTAATATGAAACTATTTCAGATCTCCAAGGAAAGCTACGACGCATCGGTTGTCTGCATGGAAAGGATCGCTGAACTTCTAGGAGTTAACGTTTAAAGTTGCTCAACTGGAATTTATTCAGTGACCAAATGTTTGTGGAAGTTTCAGTAAATCTTGGAATTTTTAAAGGCGAAAGCTAATCGTAGTAAATTCCATAAACGGTCACGATGACGAATGCGTCTTGACGTTCGTAAACACAACTGGCCATTGCATCTCTCTTACTGTCCCAGAGACAGTAGACGCTTTGATTGTACGACTGATGTTTCTTCTCGCCCACTGTAACGTTCACGAGGATTCGATAACGGTCGTAGTTCTTCGTCTTCACTTGCTGCAAAACCTCATCGCTTAGGTCCTGAGATAATTTCAAAAGTGCGTCACCGAGAATCTTCGATTGTGGAAGAGAATTCATTTTGTCGTCGATGGTTTTCTTCAGAATGTCTTCGACGGTTCGTGCATCGAATGGATTGTGCGACTCGAGACGGAACGTTGGATGATACCGCAACACGGGACGAATGGAGGAGGTTCGACGCTTGCGATTAAGAGAGGTTGACTGAAACATCCGCGTGACACGTCGAGCTTTGGCTGGTGGTCGTGAAATTTCATCTTCTGACAGCGCGTTGAGAAAACGCAGATGAGTTCGTCGGGCTGCAATAGTTGTGCGAACGACAGCGGGAAACTTGCTGCTTCTCCTGTCGCTCATGATATGAACTTCATGCTTTTTAGATGCTTCCGATTTTCCATCAACCGTTTCTCCTGTTGTGTCTGGTTCTGCGTTTCTTAACTCGGCTATATCCGGTTCAACTGATTTCTCAACATTCTCTTCGATTGGTTCAATTTTGATCGAAAGTTTCTTCAAAATTGACTTGAGCTTTGTGTCATCGGTTGACTCTTCCCTCGTTGAGTTGCTGCTATCGTCAGACTGTTTGCGCTGATTGAACTTCGAACTCTCAGACGATGTTTTTGTTGGAATTGTCAACGAAGATCGATTTCGACTTGAAACTCTCTTCTCAGTTGAGCGACGGTCGCTACTTTCAATGGATAGTCGCGCTGCCGACCCAGTTGACAACTTTCTGCGATCTTCTAGAACCAAAAGCGAATCTCTCTTGTCAGTCCTTGAAGATGTTCGGCCCTGAGTTTGCAGTCTCGACCGCTTATCGCTGCCATCAACTGAAGATCGCTCTCCAGCTGTTTTTGAATCGCGTCGATTCACACTGAGCCTTGACATTGTCATCTGAATTTTGTGTGAAATTCTGAAGTGAATAAGGAAAGATTTGGGTGGTTGCTTTGATTGTAATGGCTAGCTTGATTTTCTCGTCTACTCGTTTCGCGACATCGTTAATTGTGAAATATTTTTAACGTCCATGAGATTTTCAAATTTCAAAAGCTCGTTGAAAGCTCCGAACGAGCTTTTCTTACTTCGAGATCTACGAATATTTAATTAAAAAATGATCTTGAACGATCTAAATTGGTTTTCTACCCCATTAAACTTTGCGAACTGCTCAATGTTTAATTATAAATTAATGAACGCGATTCATCTTCCATTGAAGCATTTTTAAACGCATTGAATCGAGCGCTGAATTTTCCAACTTCAAAGTCAAGTTTTTGCTTTTAATTTAATTACAGATATTTTACCAAAAAAATCTTAATACCTTTTTGATAATTATTAATAATCATTTTTCAATTTACCCACCCGACACTTTCGAATTTCCCGCTTACGAGTGAAGTAATTGAACTTGCACAATAATAAAATTCTCCGCTCGCCATGGCAACGAAGCGACTCGCAAACACATTCCTCGGTAGCTGGCCGTGTTTTAATATTTTGAGCACTCGACATTAATTTTCGGTCGAATTGTGAATCTTTAATCAATTATCTTGATTCAGAGGCCGTGTTAAGCCCCCGAAAGTGCAGAGGAATGCGACGAGCGGAGATAATTTCGTGGAAGTGGCAATAATAATTATAATCATGTTGTGTGCCTTCTTATATGCACAATAAAATACCGGGAATCATAAATGACTTCTGAAACTTTTTGCGGCCGCAAATGAGGCTCTGACCAACGAACGGAGTGTGTTGAAATTAACATGGTGCATCGAGATTGCATCGGAAATCGCGTAAATTGAGACCAGCAAGAGTTTAAAATAAAATCGTAATTGCGAAGCTGCTGTTCTTCCATCGATAACCGTTTGGGTAGCAATAGCTAGTGAAACAATCGAGCTGCTTACAATAGTCGTCGAGTGACAATTGAGCTCTGCTTAAAACTAATGGCGAAAGGTGTTTCCTTAATTTGAACAACAATTTTGTCTTCTTCTCTCCTCCATTTGTGCATGAGAAATATTACAAGAGCAAAGACCAGGAGAAGAAATCGGAGTTAAAAACGCAAAGTAGCAGCCAAAAACAGCATTATAATCAAACTGCCTCAAAGTGTAAAAACACGAAAGCCAACGAACTTGATGTGAAAATCAACAAACAACCGGTCAGGGACAGCGAACGAGTACACTCATGGATCCCTTCTGGAGAGCTTTATCATTATTTCGTCTTCGGCAGTACGAGCAGTGCATCGAAATATGCAATCAACTGCTCGCCAGCGAGCCAACGCTTCAAGGTCCTTGGGAATTGAAGATGCGCGCAATGACGCAGCGAGTGTACGTCGATGACATCGAAGCTGAAGAGGATGCGGTAACAGGTTCGATTGATTGCCACATTCTTTTTCGTGCATTTTTCGACTCACCTATCTTCGTTTGGCACTGCGATGGAGAAACATTCTTTTGCGCATAGATAAAGTGGAAGTAGAATGCCGAGATATAAATTTGCTTTTCGATTAGAGACATTAAATTTCAATAAAGACTTTGCCTGAAGCTCTCTTGAGCTAGTGAACAATCTAACAAACCACTTTATCTATGCTGGGCTACGTTTCACGTTCCCTTGCCAAATATATAATTATTACCTTCTTACCATACACACATTTCTTTCTGCAGTTTCTTTATTATTTTATTTTCTCTCATTGCCGTCGAAGATCTTTTATTATTATTTGGCAAATTCTTCGGATGATTTTCTTTCGCGTTTAAAATTACAACTGGTTTTCCTCAACGAGTTTTGACGAAAATACTCAAAGGTAAAATTAATAATTCGCTGTTGTGTTTGTGCCGATTCAGATGATCCGATGGAGACGGAAATTCTTGCGACAGCGCCGAAGCCGGGAACGTCTTTGCGCACGGCGACGGCGATTAAAGCCGGTCAGCGAACAGCGTCATCGCGCCCTCGAACATCGACCGGCCGTCCGATCAGCGGCTTCGCTCGGCCTGGAACAATTCAGCAGCGGGCCGGGACTTCGTCGCTGACCGGCAATCGAACAGCTCTTCAATCCGGACGTGTCAACACCGCACGCAACATTCGCCTCGGCTCCGCTTCAATATTTGCCCTCGCCGACAATACCTTCAATATGTCTCGTCTCAATCCATCAGTCTTTGCGACGAAGCCAACGGTAGCGAAAATCTTATTTCAGGTTCGTGAAGTATTTAATAATCTGCATCGATGGACAATCTATAAATCGTTAGACAATCATCCATAAATCTTATGTTCTATGTAATCATTTCTTCGAAAACTTTATTTCAGTTTCTGTATTACCACGAGGGTGATGTTAAGAAGGCTCTTGACTTATGCAATTGTGAGCAAGCTTATGAGGTTTAATGTCTTTTGGGATATCACAACGAAATCTTTTTATTTGCAGCGGTGATTGAATTAAACAAAACGGAAGCAAGTTGGTGGTGGCTTACGCAGAAAGGTTTGATATTAATAACGTTCGAAAGGCTCCGGCAGTCAGTTCTCTCTTCTCCTTCGCTGCCTTTTCGCTTCTTGTCTTTACATTTTCGTCTTCTTACGTTATTAATCGCTTTAGGTCGATGCCTGATTGCAGTTGGGAATGCGCGCTTGGCGGAGAACTTTCTGCAAACGTCGATTAGATTGATGACCCATCCTGATTCGATTCTTTTGCTTGGTGAGCGGAGACGATAAAAGCGAGACTGCCCGCAACTTTGTAATGCAAATTCCTTTGTTTTTGAAAGCTCGCGCATTCTGCCGGATTGATCAACCGCTGGCGGCTCTCGAGGTGTGCAACAAAGGACTTGAGAAGCTGCCGAATGACATATCGTTGCTGCGTCAGCAGGGAAGGATTTACGAGCTGATTGGAAACCTTCCGATGTCTGTGAAAATCTACAAGGATATCATTCAGCTCGACTCGATGAACACCGAAGCGCTGAGCTGCATCGCAGTGCATTACTTCTACAACTACCAGCCAGAAATGTCTTTGATGTATTATCGTCGAGTTCTTTCAATGGGACTTAACGCCTGCGAGCTTTATTGCAACATCGGTCTTTGCTGCCTTTACGGCGGTCAATTAGATTTGGTTTTCTCTTGCTTTCAGCGAGCTTTGAGGCTGGCGGTGAGCGCGGAGCAAAAGGCTGATGTTTGGTAGGTAAATTTCAATTTATTTATCGAATTGTTAGCGATATCAACTCTTTCAAGGTACAACATTTCATTCATCGGATTGAATATCGGAGATTTAGACTTTGCACGACGCTGTCTGAGAATTTGCATCAGCTTGGACGGCGGACACGCTTCAGCGTTGAATAACTTGTAAGCCCTCTTGGTGTCTGTCGACAGCAGGGATTGAATTAATTTGATTGACTCTCGTTCCAGAGGTGTGATTGCCGCGAAGAAGGAGAACGCAGCAAAGGCCAAAATGTACTTCAGCCTCGCCAAGAAGCTGCTTGCCGAGAACGACGAGATTAAGCACAATTCGATGTTAATTGAAAGCAAGCACTGAGTAGTTTGATTCCACTGCAATTCGAGACATGTCAGAATGAAAAATATACATCCGATTCTTTGTGGTCTTCGTCGCTCCACAGCTGCATTTCTTGACACGTCTGCGAAAAAAAGAATTCAAGTAAAGCCGGGCACGAAGCAAAAATATTTTATGGTGAAAAAAATTCGTTTCGACGAAAGAAAGAAAACTCGCGAGCATAAATTTGGGTCGTCGATTGCGCGGCTCCACTAATTTATTATAACAATAAATATTTTTCTTCGCTTCGGACCATCAAATAAGTTTATTTTATCTCAAATAGATATTTTATTTGTTTGTTTAATTTCAGTTGGAGGAGAATCGCCGCAAGGTGGAAAATTCCTTTTGATGTTCTAAAGACTTCGCTCAATTAATCTCTTGTTGATTTAATAACATCAAAGCAATTAAGCTTACGCAAACATTCGATTTGCAAATACGTAGTGGAAAGCGATGCCGCTGCCACGTCCTCGCGGAGCTCCGACGATAAATAACGTTTGCTAGGCTAATCTCAGCAAATATTTTACATGCCGGTCGTGAGAAGAAGGGAAGAGGTAACGCGAAATTTGATATGAATTTTTAATTTCTTTGGATTTTTCCAACACTTTATTAACGCGCCGCGAAAATAAAGTTAAGTGAGCGAGGAGTTTGTCGCTTGAGCGAATAAAAGTTTCTACGAAATCAACAAATAGATAAACATCGGCGGAATAAATCCACGTTAAATGGCTGGAATTTTATTTATTTTCCTTCTCCTCTTTCCTATGAGTATGATGCGAATTAATGTTGCGAGAAGATTGCCGCGTGCAAGCGGAAGATTGTTTACTTACGACTCGAGCCCGAAGGGACTGACTCGAGTTATGTGTCCATAATACGCGGCGAGGTCGATAAATTTTCGCCGAGTTATCACAGCCGCGAGGTGTTATGTGCGCCTCTATGATTCCAGTTGCGTGATTAGTTCATTCGTTCCCTCGTCCGCTCATTCGCTATCAAGCAGCGCTTTATCATCTCGACATTCCTCGAATGATACTTCAGCGTAAAAGAGAATCTTTCCGAGTCCATCTCACCAACAATAAAAATGCTAAAAAGTAATTTTAAAAGGAACATTAACACAAAAGATGCTTCGGAGCTAATCAAGAAGAAAACATGATGGTTTTTTGATTATTGATGATGAAACGAAGTGAAATGATTTGAATAAGAATGAGAAGAAGACACGGGCAGTGTGAGATGAAGGTTACCAAAATATCGTAAAAGGCAATTCAAGACACTTTCGGATGAAATCAAAAAACCGAGAAGAGAGTTCTTAACTAAATTAAATCGCTACGAATAACTTAATACCTATCAGAGTGAGCTAGGTTTGGTTGGGACTTTCGATTAGCTAAAATGACTGAGCGTCACGGGAGCAACAGTTTCGCTTTTTCTATCGAGATAGTTTGTGGTTCTTGTGGCGCATTAGGGTAACCGAGAATTGTAATGCAAACTTATTAGCTTTTTGAAATCAAACCTGGTTGACTGATTTTTAACATTTCAATAAAAAAAATAAAATGAATTTTGGGAGAATCCATAAATTTTCTGAATATTTCTTGAAATATTTTTATTCGATCCCAACTATGCAAAACGACGCGTTATCAGATGGATGACGATCGGAGCTGTTTCAGAAACTCTCCCCTATGATATTTGGAGTTGAAGGAATGAATACTATCGACGCTTCCCGCTCTCGAATTTATTCATCTGCGTCGCCTTTCCAAGAGGAATTTTATGTTTAAGAATCAAACCATAAAAAAGGCTTGAAGCACACATGAAGAGGAAAAGGAACGATGGAGACGCGAGAGCTGTAAACACAGTATTAGCGCATTCTTGATGTTCCCCAGTCAATCGTTTATTTCTTCGCTGGCTGAAGAACGAAGAAGAAAAGATTCTTTCTCTCCTCCTTCTTGGTTTCTTTTCTTCTCTTGAGTAGATATCAAAAGCAGCATTGTTTTTGGTGGAATCTTCAAATTATAAAGGCTTTGAGCGCACACATCTTTAACGGACGAACGCTCGTTCTCCTTTTCGGTCCGATTCAACGGCTAACGTTGAGAGACACGCGGCCCATTCCTGGAGAGCTCTCTGTTCATGTCACGCGGTCCCATTCGATTTCAAACTTTATCACCACCAAACCGGATTGCCGAAAGAAATCTTCGACGTCTAAACAAACCGATGATTTCCAATTACAACAACTCGAGACAACGACGAAATTGAAACCGAATAATCTGTCTAATTATCTCTCGTGTAATTAGAGCCGAATGTTAAGTCGTCTCACTTCGCTGAAATTGTCGTAAATATAAATTAAGTGGCTGGGGCACATGGGAACAGAGAAGCCCGGTCGAGAGAGTGGACAATCGAAGAAATATTTCTGCGATATCAAATGTCGCGCATTCCGCTATCAGAGCGTAGCGTGGAGCTCCCGTCACTTGTCATGGATTAACGCTCTTCGTGCAATTAACTTTGTATATTACGTTTCAAATCTCGTTTGAGGCTGACTGTTAATTAAACTCTTCGCTGCATTTCTAAGCTAATTGATGCTTCCTTCCTCATTAAATGTAGATTTGATTGGCGCGATAAAACGATTTTTCTCTTTTCCGTCGTCTAATTCAATTAGTTGGAATGCACCTATCGTCGTTTTGACTCGATGGCATTTCAATGAACCCGATAAGCCGCAAAAGAATTTCCTAAAAAGCTTTTTGCGTCTTAAGTCTCTCGCTGCCATCCCTGAAGAAATCAATCTCGAGTCATTATCCGTTAATTTACAAGGAATCCGCTTTTACCAGCGAATGATAATGAAAGAAATTTAAACATTTTCATGAGCGTTTGAGGGAAAAGCATAAGAAATCCCATCGAGTGGCATTTTCGAAATGGAAATCGAGTGTGGATGGAGGGAGAGAGAGGAAGAATTCCATTCCGTCTTCGACACTATCGAAGCGAGGCTGATATTAGCATCAAAGCATAATATAAATTTATATGTTGCCTTCCGAAGCCCGAACCAACATCTTTAGGCTTCGAGGCGAGTTTTTTCCTCTCGTGTTTTCGGCTATGAAATATTTTCGTTTTGAGAATGCTGTACATTGGGACGGAGGAGAAAAAAAGCGACGTGAGGAAAAAACATATACACGAATGTCGAGGCGGAATTACAGCAGAAAGCAGAATACGAAGAATGTTTTCTTCTCGAAGACAACGAAAAAGAAACCAAAATGCTCCACAACAACACCACCGTTCGTATCAGCTCTTTTACTTACTTCAGAAAGCAGCAATCGTACAAGAATCATAATGGAATTTACCGAACGAACACAAGCAAAGGCTCGCTCGGAATATCTTGGAGCTTATAAGAAAGGCGATAGGTGAATGAGCATCAACATGTGATCATTATTTCCTCGATCTCTCTTGACAATCTCGTCGATCGAACTGCTCATAAGCCAGCCAGCATGGTTCAGCTCTTTCTTTTTCTATCGCGCGCCAAACCTTCCTTATTGATACTTGCACGTTATCTCTGTCTTGGACTCCGCGTGTCGATCGGCGGATCGTCGCTGAACGTATTGATGTGAAAAAAGAAGAAACAAAAGTCTTCCAGGTTCACTCGGCTCCGAGGCGAAGAGACACGAGAAAATGTGAACACAAACACCGCTTGCGAGCTCACGATGGAAAAAATTGTGAAACTCACGGGGCTGTGTTGGTGTAACTTCAGACCCGAAGATATTTTTCTTTCTCGAGCATACAGCGACGCGAGCTCGAGCATTTTTTATTCGCATTCATACATTTTTTCCAGTTTATATTTTTTCGGTTAGTCGATTGGAGAAACTCTGTGAAACAAGGTTCGAAATCGTTTTTCGGTTGCGGTGATTGCTGCTGCTGTGTATTTATTTCCATGAGCATAAGAGAAGGCGAAAGAGAAAAAGCGAACTGGACAGCATTATTATTCAACAGTTTTAGAAGAAATCGTAGACGATTCCTGAAGTGGGAAAATTGTGGCTCGTGTCAGAGAACATTTTTATTCATCAAATTGTTCTTGTGAAAACTGCAAAAGTGAAAAACTCGATCGAGTGTTGGATGAGAGAGAAGAAAAGTTTTAAAAGAAAACCACAAAGGTGAAAGAAAGCAAAGAGAGCTTTTTACATAGATTAAGTGAAATTGATTTTTGACGACAGAGTGAAAGAGTTTCGAGTATCGGAAACATAAACGCATTGACATTAATTCTGTGCATACGTTAGCGAGCATTTCGGTAGTGACGATCGTGTCAGTGACAGGCTGGGGATCAACAAGTGACTGCAAATTGCCGTAAAATTATTTACTCGATCGCATTTTATTGCCGACCCCGATACAAGCACGAGGTGTTGAAAGAAGATTTGCGCAATTAAGGCACAACTTTTCCACCGGACCCGTATCGCATTAATTTGGATTAATTTATGAGGATTGAGTTTCAAGAGGAGAAAGATTTATCCACAAAAATGGTAAGTCGAAGAGGAAAGAGTTGGCCGAAGTCATCTACGATGGGGCCAGAGAGTCACCCTGTTTGCATTCATTCGATCTCAGTCACAACCACACGCTTAAGTCGAGCGCACATTTTTCTCATTCTACTTCGTTCCAAATCGTTTCCATACCTTCACCCGAGAAATATACTTCAATACTGTTGTTGTTGCTCCAAAAGCGTTGTTTTTAAAATGGAATTTCATGTCAGTGATTGTGTGGCATTCCATTCCATCACAGGGTGACGCCCGGCTCGAACGGCCGACGTAAGGAAAAGAGAAGCGGTTGAAATGTGATGTGAAGTTGTGGCTTCGAATTATGAGGCATTTTTTCTTCTCCTTCTGTCCGTTTTTAAGACATTTTTTGTACGGGAAAAAAACGTGTCGCGATTTTGCTTCATTTTAAAAAATATTTTTCTTCCGAGAAGCCGCGAGAGTCGAGCGAGAACAGCAAGAAGAACGATCGTCGTGACCTTAATTAAAATAAATATTATTATCAGAACCGAAGCCATTTGGAAAATTGCATAACGCGTCAGCGCGCAGCAAAAAATGCGGGAAAGCGAGCGGACATGCGGTCGCGGACGAGGTTAAGATGGAGGTTCGCTCACGTGGCCAACGCTCGCCTCTGATTGAATCATTGAGTAGCCAAACGACGTCAATGTTTGTCTATGATGGAAGCGAGGAAATACTCGAGCGCTTACCCAAGCCGATTAGTCAGCGCTTAATGTGCCGAAAATGTGACAAATTGCCCAACGAAGCCATTGTTACGTAAATCCCTTGCAAGCATAAATCGAGCATAAAAATGACAATTTAGTGTTAACGGCTTCATATTTAGCTTTTTTTGCGCCATTTAACGCCAAATATTTGCACAGTTATGTAAAGTTTTCTACGAATCGAAATGAGCTCGAGTTGTTTCTCATTCAATATTGTCTAATGATCACATTCGAGTGAAAAAATGTGGTAGTTGACATTTCGAGAAAAAGATTTACTGTTGAATTGTGAAACGGCGGCTGCGATACTGTGGGCCGTATCAGCGCTGAGTTCAAGTGCATCTGAATCGGTAATAAAGTTTGTAATTGATTTAATGGCCGAAAGCGAGCAGCGGAGCTCCGATCACGTTTCGAAGGAGTGAAACGACTTGCGGCAGCACCCGTGGACAAGACAAAAGAAAGCCTGATCAGCATATTTCGCTAGAAATTCGAAACGATAAAGTCGCGATGTGTCCCCAGGTGTTCGTCCGACATATTTATGCGTACATGACTCGGAGGAGCTTCGCGGGAATCTCTGACGCTTCCCGGAATCCGCAATCATCTCTAAGACAATAATTTCTTTCGAAAGAAACTCATGAATTTAAACGATCGCCGATAAACCTGCCGGTCCTAATTTTGATCATCTTCGCCGTGTCTCGGAGCTAAGAAGTTTTGTTTTCTTCATTAATTCGATCGTAGATATAAACAATCTCCGAAGCGAACAGGTAAAGGCAAAGCCATAAAGGCGCAGGTAGGAACATTCCTCGGGACCATGCTTACGATTTTGCGTGAGGGTCGACGATCATCGAAGATCCGCCGCAAGAGAAAGACTGAGAACGAGGATGGAATGCGCATTGTGTTCCTTCCATGTCCTACATTTTCCAAATGTTCCTCGCTTGACGAGATTATCACACTTTACCCGAAATGCCTTCTCACGGAAAAAAGGGAAGCGAAACGCTGCGAGACCTTATCGTCAGGCCATCAGGCTCATTCCAGCTGTCTGCTTTCGCCTGACACGAATGAAGCGATTTCGATAAGCGATCGCTGGATTTAATGCTACCGGGAGACGTTGTCGATTGATAATCAGCATTTAAATGTTGTCGCTTCAGTCCAACACTAATTGGCACGCTGCAATCAAACGCCGTTTTGTCACTTGATATTACGGGAAAGAAATTTATTCGCTGACGGTCTTCAACCGGCGACAATTAGCAATTATAGAGAGATTAATCTCAGAGCTTCCTCGTCTTCAATTGACTCTTAATTAAAGCTCAGTTCAGCAGAAGTCATAAATTTATCGACTGGGAAGTCGAATGAAGATTTCAAGTTTGTCAGAGTAATTGTCGAGAACTCTCGATGGACAAGCAGAGTCGCCTCACAATGCAGAAGCGAAATGAAGAAGAGAACGAATTAATTATCCAGTAATTGTTTAATTAACCGATGTCCTTATCACAAGAGAGTGACTAGTTTAGCGCGCAGCGACAGCCGCCGTCGGAAACGAAAAACGAGTCAAAAAAGTTGAAACGGCGAACGACTCGTCGCTGACTCTCGCGAATGGAATTTCTGACGGTGTGAATCAATGTTTAATGTGAGGTGAAGTTTCCAAGTTGCGAGTCAGCGTCAGTTGAGTGTATTAATGCGGAATCGGAATGATGAAATGAAGTGCTCCGCTTGTTGGCAACTCGTTGATTGCGAGCTACGGTTCGACTATACCGTACACATCATCGTGATCTCTGCCAACTTCGCCATCGTACGATAATCGAATAATTAATGCTTCACAAATAATTTGACGGGTGTGTCGATGATTTTAAAAGAAGCAGCTCACTCAACGAATCGATGACTGGGCTCAATAAGAAGCAGAGCGACGAGCTTGACATACCGCAAGCTCATTTTCCGAAAAGTCGACAAACATGAAACTTAATTTAAAGCGAATGCGCCTAATGGCTGAAGCGACTGAAAAGCGGTTTGCGACTACATTCCGATTGATGGATTTCTCGCTCCGTCTGAATTCCGTAAGGTTTCGGCAACCCAACGGCAGCGAGATGATTGAATAATGTTTTAATTGACTTTTAATCTAATTTTGCCGATGACCGCCCACTTGAAATCTGACACAACAGCTCAGTCTCGGCTGCGGCAAGTTCAGCTTGATTGTTCTCGCTATTAGCATTCGTCGTGATCACTGATCGAATGCCGAGTCACTATTCAATATCGGTTAGGTCCCAGGCTCGAAACGACTACGTCAGGTTGTTGGCGTTGCAGAGCAGCTCAACACTCGAGCCGTTACCTCGCTGGGCTCGACAAAATTAAATGTCTTGTGAGATATTCGAGCGATAAAACCAGCAGCCGTTAGTAAACAAACCAAATCTCATTTCTAAGCTCAAGGCTAAGCGTTGCGGTTGTGATCGCTCATTCCTGATTCATAACTCAAGCCATAGTCGAGCGTTGACGTCAGTCATACACGAGGAATGTCTTCGTATCATTTTCAATCTTAATTGCCCTCTGACACATTTTCCCAAAACCTTATCCGCAATCTAATCGCAGGATGGGCGAGAAAACATTTTCTTCGATTCATCACCTCGCCCCGTCTTCGCAATGGCTGCGGCGTTGCCCGGTTGGAATGCGAGGAGAAAAGAAACGCGAAACTTCAGGGTGAATAATCGCGAAGGAATTGTTCAACATTGCAAATCGCAATGACATAATGAAAATTGTTCCGCCATGGACGATTTACAAATAATGAAGCTCACCGCGGGCTCATGAAAGCAAAGAGCTTTTTGAAATATGTGAAAACTCATTATTCACATTCCCACAATAACCGGCTCTTTCTCTCGCTCGCTTGGCGTCTCGTGGCGACTGATAAAGGCGAACTCAAAAGCGTTGAGATGGAGAGACGATCGTGTCCGTCACGTCACCCAATTAACACATACAAGTGTCCAACGCCAAACGAGAGACAATATTTGTCAATTCATTTATGTTCCGGGGCCTCGCAAACAACATCTCTCGCGTCCAACAGTACGATGAGCCCTGAAGACGTTTTCCATTTCTTCATCATCCATTTTCTTCGCATATTTAAATTTGCCTCTATGGAAATGAAGAGTAAAATTATGAATAAATGAGGAGGAGAAAAAATAAAATGTTTTTGTTAATGAAAATCATATTCCAAGAGGAAAGCATTTTGGAGCGGAGAGAAGGCTCAAGCTTCCATGTATGGTCAGTGGGGAGTTGTGCCATTAAACGAGAGAAACAAGCCGAAGAGTTGAACGAAAGATATTTTAATTTCCTTGGCAATCAAGCATCACACTATAAAGAGCCCAGCGATAAAGATCTGCTTTCGACCTGCTAAACGATGACTTCACACTTCGGATATCGACTCCGTGCAACGGCCGCAACACCTGGAGATAAATATTTCTCCGTTCGTTCCCAGCTGTACGCTCAACCCACACGCAACAGCTCTTTCAATAATTAAAATAAAATTTGATTTCCCCGTCGACTGAGAAAGAAGAAGCGATAAGATTTCTGCAGAGTCAGTAATGATTGAGAGGGAAAGACGATCTGTCATGATCCTCATTTGCATATGTGTCTTCGTTAATTGTTCGTCCATAAACAGCAAGACCAGAAATAAAATCCGAATGTCACCTTTAAAGTCCAACGAGCTCCGTTTGGGCTGGGATTGGAGATTAAGAAAACGACTCGAGCGCAAATCGAACCCATAACTGCGGTCCACTGAAACGAAATTAAGCTTTAGGGAATTTGAGTTATTGGATCAACGAGCGAATGAAGTCGTTTCAATTAAAGAACAGTTTTGAGCGGATAATTACACGAAACGTGCGGAGCCAAATTAAGCCCACTTATTAATTTAATTAAGAGTCTCGGCATCTGGAATTCCACTCGAGAGTATTGGCTTTCAAATTGTGGATTAAGATTCGTGTCATTGACGGTTGAAAAATTGAGCTCGACTTATCTTATGGCAACTTATTCAACATCGCTCTTGCGTTGTGCAAGTGACAATCGCCTCAAATAAATCTCTGAACCCAATGACACCGATAACGCCTGAAACAATGTCTACCCTGCCTTTCGCAACGAGATCGCGTTACAACGTCGAGCGTGAAGCGATTGATAGTTACAATTAGTCGTCATAATCTCTTATCACGTGTAACTGTGAACTGTCGCTAGACGATCGACAACTGCCAATCAGGCTTGTGTGCTTGCGTGCGAGAGATTGGCGCCACATCATCGGCAAGCAAAATTAGAATAAATTATCGATCAAAACAGCGACATTTTTCCCAGCTTTGATCATTGACGATTTTTATTTTGCTTCTCGCACACACCAGCACGCGGAATCGGAACAACATTCCAACGTTTTGTGTGTCGACATTGTCTCCGGCTTTTTTACGACCGCTCGGATGATGTTTGCTTTATCGTCTGATGACCATGGAACTGTACCGAAACCAAACAGAAATCTCTCTCGACGCTCGAGCGACTCCCATTAATTACGAATCTCATCTCCCTGCGCATTCCTCACGTCTCTCGTCGTCTGCTGCATTTCGTTCGCCTTTTGCGTTATTGATGAAGCCAGCGGCGCAGAAATCATTTAAATTTAAATTAACAACATAAATGAAAATCCTGTTTCCATCAGACGCTTCACTTTACGGTTAAGAGAGAGACCAGTAGCCTGACGTCACTTCGCCTGAAATTAAAATTGCATCAGATAATTCATTTCTGCAGCGGGCAATGAAAACATCAAGCGATAAGCAGGAATTCCATGTTCGATCGCACTGAGAGATAGCCTTGAACACAACAGTTCAATAAATCGTTTATCTCGAAAACAATTAAAGCTCGCGAGCAGGGCTTCGACTACCGGAGGAATCAGATGATAAAATGCAAACAAGCGACATGCCGAATTACCCATTTCAGCCCATAACCCAGAGAGATTTATGTTGCACAGCATATTTTATAAATTGTTTGCATCTTGTCTTACATTTCGCTCACTCCTCGCAGACTTTGAGTGCAGTAGAATGAACGAGACGATGATGATGGGGAGCAAAGAAGTCTTTCTTTCGAGAATTATAAATTGTAATATCCGGTGTGTGTGCAAATGGGATGGTTCGCCGTTCCGAGGGTACAGCGGCCGTATAATTTGAAATTATAAATCTCCGTTTCGAGTCTCCGCGTCCTTATTGCGAATTCCTTAATGAAAAAGCCCGCGAGCGATCACAGCAGCAGCGCAAGTCTGGAAGTCAAACAATATTATGAAGTTTGTTCATTAATTTTTTCGTTTCTCGGGAGCGAAGGCAAAAGATTCAAATGATCGACGAAGAAGAAAACTCTTGGCGAGGTTCCGAAAACAATAAAACGATTGGAAATTAGCCCCAGCCAGCCTTTAATTCTCCATTTGCGTGCTGGTAAAAAATTATCCAGAAGCAACATTATAATTTCCGATGGTTTTTCGTGTGTGCCTTCGCGTTTAAAAATGTTTAAATCATTTTTCTCTCCTCGGCCATTTGGCTTAGCAGCTCGGAATGTTTTCGTCTTCCTCCGATAACCACCAATAACAAACTGTGGATTCGGAGAGCTTGGAATTTATTAATGGAAACCGAAAACAGTTTTTTGCCTTCGCGTATCCATTCCATGGCTCCGGGGCACACCTCGCTCCTCCGAAACGCTTAGACGAGCAGCAGAAATGTGGATTAACTTTTTATGTTTTGAAATGTCGCGATCGACAGTTTTATCAATCGCTGAGACGCGACAGACCGTTGCGTGTAAGTCGCGATGTCGATCAGTTTCATGTGAAACAAGTGACATTCCTCGGAGCTTTCCCACAAGCAGAAATCACTGAAAAATTTGTCATGACAACTGCTCGCTCGCTGTTATCGATTTTCTCTCGGCGGCGCTTTCCCATCGGGCAATCGAATCACGTTGGCTCTTCTGGTGCCACAGAAATCTAATCACATCCATCGTGAGAGAGATAAAATAGAGTAATTACGCCATTATTTAATGATCTCAATCGCTTTATGAGGAGAAGTCGAGTCGAACGATGAGGAGAAAGAGTTTTGTGATAAATCAATTAAATTGTTTATTGATCGTTCGTTGTGCCCGTGATCGCTGGAAGAGAAAACTTCTTGCTGAATTACACATTCTTCCTTCCAATGCGATCGACGAGAGCCGATCGGAGATAAAAATCATGTTATTGATTATCATTTCTGAAGATAATTGATACGAGAGACGAGGCATCGAACGAAAAAAAGAGTTTCGCGACGCTGAGACATTCATTGCAGCCGATCGTGTAACATATTTTTTG
This sequence comes from Smittia sp. YW1114-2, assembly GCA_033064975.1. Lineage (NCBI taxonomy): Eukaryota > Metazoa > Arthropoda > Insecta > Diptera > Chironomidae > Smittia > Smittia sp. YW1114-2. The sequence goes on along the minus strand of CP093832.1, from coordinate 14,346,607 downwards.
TGTCCGCGATCTTCACGTTGCTGCATGGCAAATGCGTGAGAATATCGACTCCGTAAACCAGTATCATTCTAAACGTGCTGGCATCTGACAATGATGAAACGGACCGATTTATCATCCGTTGCGTAATGCGCGCGTCTATCCGAGAAACGCTCGATATTATTAGCGAACGAATCCACTTTAATCTCTTGCGGGTAATGGTTTACATGTTCGAAAGCCGCCGATTAAATAAATTACGACGAGGAGAATCATTTAAGAGAGATTTCAAAGCGATTAAAGCGGTTCTATGGTCCATGATTAACATTGAAAATGCAAATCGCGTTGCACGTTCCTTGCCGACTTAAGCGAACATAAATCATAATTTTTCTTGCCGGCGATATTGAATTCGATCAAATGCAAATGTCTTGATGGATTTTAATGGGATGCAAGAAGAAAATGTTCCGATCTAGTTCACATGTCGAGCATGGAGCTTGAAACAGAGCACGCCGCTTATCATTCGCACGTTAGAAACTTCGCCTGTTGCCGCTCGAAAAGAGAAATCGCGCGTTTGCCAAAATCGACGACCGCAGCGTGGACGTGTACGAGCGATTTTATAAGACCAAAAACGAAACTTATTTTCCCGCCATTTGACCAGAAATTCGAGTTTTTCCTTCTTTCTTTTCCTTCGCTTCGTTATCAAGAGAGCGCGCAGAAGGCAGAAAAAAAAACACCAAAAATGTACAAAGAATTCAAATGATTTAAAGTGATTCGCGGAGCAGGTTTTTCTTGCGCAAGAAGGAAGCAAGCGAAATTTATTAATGAAATTTTTTCCTGACTTTGAGTCCGGCGCAAAACGAGAAAAACGAGCATCGGCGACTTTTTCTGTTTGGAAGATGATTTGGACGATCGGGAGAAAGAAGGGGGGCTGCCCTTTCCAATCGAGTAATGTTATTCAATTGAGCTCGATTTCTGGTTTCTCGCGGGGACGATTTGGGAGGAACGAAGAAGCGAAGCAGCGAGGGAAACAGAGTTGAAAATTATTCTTCAGAGAATGTGAATTGATGGGGCGAACGAGCGAGCGACGAAGAAGAACGACGAATGCAAAAACCAGAAGCTCTTCTCGTACACCCGAAATGTTATTTCAAACAATCGACGAAGGCTGCTGTGTTGAGACTTGGGCTCGAGACTCGCTCGCGATTTGCATTCAAAAAACTAAAATTACAAATGGCAACAAGCGTGGATCGCGATGCTGCGCGCAACGAAAACGAAATTCTCTCTTTCCTCGCAAATTTGAATTTCGTCTTCGCCTTGATTGAAGACGTTGCCTTATCTCGATGACGTTTGCATGCTGAAGCCAATTTTATTTATGCGACTGCTTTCGTACGAAACCCGATTGAATAAACAATTTTTCAGTCGACATGACAAATTATGCCTCTCGTTGCATTATGTAACCGAATATCCAATTTCTGGCTGCCAGTCCCGCTTCTAGATCGCTTTAATTACGAGAGCGAGGCAGCTTTATTGAACAAATAAACTCGTTTCGAAGCCACTCGACGCTTGACGCTTCGAGTGTTTGTCGATGAGCGGAGAACGAAATCAGACTTTCGAGTGACATCACATCAAGTGCGCCATTCGAACTAATGAGTCAACTCTTTGGAAGAATGACCGAAAGCCAATTTCCTGTCGCTCACATCCGATTTCTATGGAACTACGACTCGAGTCTCATTGTCGACGCTCGTCCCCCAGCATTTCAATGGAAACTCGATAAAAAGTGAATAACGTTTGTTCGCCACACCTTCGAGTGGTTCACGTGCCGATGTTGATTCGTTTTGTAGATCGAACTGAATTCGCTACTCGACGGCGTGCGGAATGTTTCGCTCAGCTCACGGCATAGAAACACGTTGTGGCTGAAGACAAAATTTTCGCGAGTCACCCAGCCAAAGTATTTCTGGAATTCGTGCCGAGTAAAGACTCTCTTCCATCATAAGTACAGCATACAGTCGATGGATTAATATAGTAACTTGATGTGGCATGGCGAAATGGAATGCACAAATCATTTGCTTCTCTCTCGCTTCTTCCTCGTTTCTGCTTTCCTCGTCGTGATGAACGCGTCTCGAGCTTATTTCGTTCGTTGTTACATTTCCAACTTATGAATATTTTCGAATAGCTCAAATATTTGCTTCGCGACGAGAATTCGCCCTTGTAGCGCTTCGAGAACAAACATTCCTCGAAAGCTCGGAGCCAAGAGCGCTTTCCTCTTTGAGGTCAGAAAGAAGAGGAGAAGAGAGTTCATCGCCAAAGCCTAATTTATGATCGACAAAAAGGTCGACAGAGCCAAGAGGCGACCAATTAAGAAAACATTTTTATCACTCGCAGAATCTCCGCTGAGCAATCAAGCGAGGAGAAGAGCTTGTAGCCAACACATAAAAAGCCGTCAGCTACTGTTTAACATTCCAATTTTCAGACCACAGCATGCATTCAATTCTTTCGTTTTCCTTCGCGAGAGAAAAATGCCTTTTGTGCTCGCTCTGCTCCGCGCCCTAAAATTGCAAAAGACGCTTTGCTAATAATTTCTGTAACGTTTCTCGTCTCCGCCTCTCTGCCGTGCGCGCATCCGAAGTTGTCTGAACACTTTCCGTGATATCAAATCGAAGCCACATTGAGAACCATTCCGGGAAGGCATTCGAAGATATTAAAAGAACATCAACAATGAGTGTTATGTTGGGTGGATTGAAAGAGATAAATTGATTTCGTTGTTGAACATTCTGGAAACTCCATCAATCTTGGGGAGAGCACGAAAGTTTATTCAATGATCTTCCCTTCTTCTATCTCTAAGGCTTTTGCTTTTGGGCAGCAAAAGGGAGAACGTCGTTTAAGTGAGTGAAAAGGTTCTAAACGAATTCCTTTGCTTTTTGCGAGTTTCAAGTTGTGGTGCTTGAGCTCTTTGCTCGTCTCGTTCTTATGCCTTACATGATATTTTAATAGCCCTCGAGGAGCAGCTCTTATAGCTTAAGCATCTTCCATTCCTCCATTTCCACTCGTTCTTCGTCTGTTCGCGGTTGTTCCTACCAAATGTTCGTCGAGACTTACCTCCGAAAATCCCCGCTCGCTTGCTCGAGAAATATGATGTTCGGGGTCTCGAGCGAGAGCTCTTTTCTCAAACTGATTTTAATTTACACGACATCAGTATCATGTTCGCTTAAATTCTTATTCTTTTCAATTTGAATGGACGGTGGAATGTTCGCGGTTTTGCATAAAATTCGACAGATATCGATGTGATTCGGCTGCGAGTTTCAATGCACGAAACCAGAGAAACTTTCAGCAGAAGCCAAAGCAACACGGACAAGCGTGTAAGTCGTTAGAAAATTCATTTAATTTAATTATCGACTCATTAATTCGAGAAATAATCTTAAACACTTCTGACTGGCTGCTCTTAATTTGTTCTCCGAATCGCGAGCTGATTTTAATTAACGAAATATCTGATGTCGTTCTCGCTAATGTTGCGAAATCAATTCGGCGAGCGTAGACATTCGAAATCGCCGAAAAACTCCGCAAGCGCGACCTCATTCGTCTCGTCCATGCCAATAAGTGCACGGTAACACTTGAACTACAAATTCGCCTCCAACACATCAACGATGCAGCGAGCGAAGCTTACACAGCCGAACGGCTCGAGGAATGCGGCTGGCCTTCAAAAAATATTTTTTCATTTTTAAAACACACAATCTGCTTGACGTGAAGAGCTCGCGATAGAAGAGTTTCCCTAGCTGGGCACTCTGTATCGTTGCTTAATAATAGTGATTGCGCAATGTATCATTGATAACATTCTCTGAGGCAAATCGAGCCAAGGTTGAGGGAAAGACGATCGAGAACATGAAAATCTCATCATCATTATTCTGAAATGATACGAGAGCGAGAGACATGCGGAGGAAGCAATGGAAACTAGTTTAATGGAGCCTTTAAATTCCTCGAAAGCGTGGAGTCATGTAATCGGTTCTCTTCACTTACTCGATGTTAAATTACTTCAATCGTTATTTACTCGTACAGTTTTTTATTGATGAGCAATCATCAACGACTTTAACGACCCAAAGTGCCACAAAACCTTCAAGTCATCAGCGAGAGAGAAAGATTGCAACTATTAAATTTCTTTTTCCGCATTGTTTGTTTTCTCTCCATTCACGCGAGACCTCGCTCGGCTTCGTGGTGAAGTGACACCTTTTAGGCATCGGCCCGAAGTCAATCGTCAATCTCCCGCTTGATGTTTCTATGCCATTAGCTGGTGATATTCAGATTATTTGTTCCCGTTCGCCTCGCTCTCTCGAGGCTTGGAGTAACGACGATCGGAGCAAAGTTAATGAGCCGAACTGCATTCCGATGATGTCGAAAGGGGATCTCTCGGAAAGGCATTTTTATAAGCTCATCACGACGCAGAACTTGAAATCTCCATTGGACGAAATTCTTCTCTTCTCCATCGAGCGTCGTCTGCGCTTCGCTTCGAAAAAGGTTACTGACTTTTTGCGCGCATATATGCTCGAGCCTTGCATGAAGAGCGACGAAATGTTTTCGTGAATGATAATGAGGTCGTAAACAAAGTATTTTGATTGAAGCCAGTCTGGGAAGGTTTAATTTCGCATGGGAGAAATTCCGTGCGATGAATTTATTTATTTGTCGTTGATCGACTTAATGCATCGAGGAAAGTTTCGTTTCATTGCCGAAATCGCTGCGGCAATCAAATCTCTCTCGACGCTGACCGCAGCAGTTGTAAGATGATCCGGGACGAACGAGAGACGGAGAAGAAATATGAATTGGAAATGTCTGTTATTAAAATAATAATCGTAATCAACCCGAAAAAAGAGCAGAACATTCCTGCACGATAAAAATATCTCGTAAGACGAGAAAGATTCAATTTTGAACTTTTATTCTTCAATTTAGAAACGAAAATAACATCAACACGAAATTGAATTCAACGATCGGCTGGGCGAACGAGCGAAGGAAGGGAAGCGAGATTAAAAGATTCTTATGGTCATATTATGTTTCGGCTGAAGACTTTTAATAATTCTTCTCCCTTCACGGGGCTGGGAGCCTCAGCTCCAATTAAATCTCATCTAATGCTACATTGTAATAAATTGTGCGCTCGCCTAACCAATTATGTAAAGGCGATGGAATTTAGTTCTGCAATCGTTGGGAAAATATTTTTTAATAACTTGTTTCAGACGTCTGAGGAGCGAGCGCTGAACTTAATTGAGGCAAGCAAAGCAAACTCTTCATCTAGAACTTTGTCTGCAGGCTTAACACAAGTCTTGTAATCTCCAGAAGGAATGAGGCTCTTTTCAAATGAAGCAAGCGCAAATGAAGATTTTCTCCTCATTATCAACGCTCTTCCATCTAGACAATTGTCGTTTATGACTATAGCTCTTCCTTAGACCCCCTAAAACCCCATGTACATAAAGAATGAAACCTAAGCGATTCTCAAGTGGTGGAAGAAGAAGGCAAAGAATTCGCCAAAGGAGACATTCTTCTCTTTTCGTCTTCCACTTGCGCGAATTCGGGAAAATTACGACCATCTGGATTCTGCTCGCTGTTCATCGAGCGAGAGGCTCGAGAACAAATCTCCCTGGCGACGTTTGTCGGGTGCAATTTTTTTGCTCGCGAGCCCGAATGTCACACAAGCGATGGCGAAGAATCTCTCTGGGATTGTGAATGCTTTCGTATACCTTATGCAAACAGACACAAGAAATATCAAACACACGACTTTATCCCAACAAGAAGCACAAAAAGGAACCTGCGATCGCTTTCTCGTTATGTTTTTTCGCTGGAATATCAAATTTAACATAAAACGTTGTTGGATGTAAACATATCAGCAGACTTTTTCGACTTGCTAATGCCTTTCCACGCAACAATGTTGCCAAAGGCTGGCGGAGAAGAAGTCTCAAGATCTTGCGCGAGCGATACAACTGGAATTCCTTTTCAGACAATTTCTCGATCTGCTGAGATCTACAGACTTCGTCCGATAAACGGTCGGTCTCAAGCAGAGCTTTGGCAGAAAACAGTTGAAGCGAAACTCGTCATTTCTCGCACTCTGAAACAAAGTTGCTGATCAGCTTAAGGAGAAATCAATTTGAGCTTCCATTTGCGTCTAGAAATGTTTCAAATATATTTTCTCATTCCCCTTTGACTCGCTCAGTCACTCAAGCGAGTCCATTAAAGCAACATTGTGATGAATATGGACAATTTCAGTCCAAAAAGGCGCACATTGCGTGATGGAAGACAAATTTTAAATGACATTTGCTGTCTACAAAGTAATTTTGATTTAAGACCAGATTTGGTATCGAAAACAATGGAGCAGCGGACGGAGCAAGAGGGAAGCGAGAAGAATATTTCCCATAATTATTCGAACGATCTTTCTTCGCTTTTGAGTAGAATGAGAATTCGTGTTTCGTTTGTGTGATAAGCCCTCGAAAATTTGGTTAAATTGACCTGGGGAACGAACGTCTGGAACGATTCAAACAGTAGACAAGCAGCGAGTTAATAGAATTCGTTAATTTGTTGAAGGTGTGTCGCACAATTGTGTGTTCTGACTGGTGGATCATTGTTCGGGATGAAAGGGAAAAAAGTGCTTTACAAGTTTAAGTGCGACACGATCAGCCGAGACGACGATGACATGCGAGAATTTCTCACTCGTTGGGCGAAAAATCAGCGATCGATAGACAAATAACTCTGACGCAATGTATGATTAAACTTCTCGCCCGCGAACGAGAGCGAACAGCGCGATAAGTTAATTGCTACATGGAAGCGCGGCAGCGAAACTGAAATCATCGTCCCGCCCGAGATGATCGAATAATGGATTTCTTTCAGAAGCCAAAAGCGATAAAAAATCAAATTTAAAATCCATCTCGAGTCAGTGGAGAGGCGAATGCAATTTCCAAGTCTCGCGTACGTGCTACCGAGTTATTTGCGTTTTGATGCTTCATTAAATTAAGATTCTCTCTCCTTAAATCTTCCAGAAGAGTTTTTTCTTTCTCGAAGGCTTCCAGCTCTCAGCGCTCAAGCGCTCGTATGTAAGAAAGACGAAGGAAAATGCACAATAAATAACAACAAGAAGTTTGTAATTATAATTTCTTGCCAAGAGACTCTCGAAGTTCTGCCTTTTTGCGGGATCTTCGCCTGCTACCGGAATTCACCGGCGGAATGAATGCCTGAGTTGTGTGCCACAGCCGTTTTTATTTTGTGTAGAATTCTTCGTCTCTCGAGGATTTTGATGTTTTGTAGCTTCTTCGTATCGCGGCGAGAGATAAAATCAGGCAGAAATATTGCTCTTCATGGTGTTTCCACTTAATGGGATTTCTGTTTTTCGGGTGGACGATGACTCTCGAGGAATCTCTCGTTCTCAGCGTAATCAAACGATCTCTGTTGACGCTCGGACTGTAATCAATTCGTTTCCTTCGCTACCGTAATTACCGATGAAACGAGCGAGGGAAACGTAATGTTGACACCCGGCATTTACATGAAAATTTTCTTTCCTCGATCAATTTATAAGACTGCGATTTAACTGCACGACGACGAATATTTTTTTGGCGAATTAATTGCAGTCGCAAAGATATTTCTCTGTTCGCAGTTCGTGCCAGCCGATTTATTGTCCGCCTTGACTTTAAACTCCCCAACATGCGCGATTATAAGTATTTATGAAACCGAAGCTCGCCGTATGTAGCTGAATTAATGATTTTCCCTTATTGCGAACGCTTAATAGCCATTTGCAGCTCACAGTCGAGGAGAAACGGCGCAGCTAATTAGTTCCATGCAAATCCGAACATTCTCGATTTGATCTCGAGTCGTTTGATGAAAATGTCAATTCCAATTCGCTTCGAGCACCACGTCAATTAGCCAATTTACTGCGATGTAAGTCAGAGAGATAATCGAGTGCGTTGTAATTAAATTGCGCGAACTGCGAATCAATTGCTTGTCTTGCTAGTCGTTTGCATATTTCGCGGTGATTTACGAAAAGCCTCAAACTTAAATCGTTCGACGAAGGTCTCGCCTCACTAAACGCAGCGACATTCCAAAAGACTTTGCATTATTCAAAGCGCTTAAGTGCTTCGTAAGCTGATTTGCGTTCCATCAAACTTTCGATAAGTCACCGGCGATTATTAAACATTCTTAAGTAGAGCCGCCGAAACATTTAATGTCAAATTATTTATTAATCCGTTGAATTCCATGGCGCTCACCTGCAAACTAACAAAGCTAAATGTGAGACGCGCCAGCCAATTCAATTATCGCGTCTATTAATATCGAGACGAAAATTCCGGGCCAAGCTTTCCATATGAGTAAACAAACGCACTTCAATGTCTACCACGAAAATATTTTTCTACATGAAAGGAAACAGAAATGAAAGATCTTCCCAAATGTTTGCGAGAGAGAGATACGAATTCCTGACAATTGAAATGAGCTGCGCGTGCTGTTTGGAGTCTCATTTGTTATGTTCACCTTCGCCGCTGAAAAGTTTTCATTGCGCGAATAATGAAACGGCTTGGGAGAAGTGAGTCGATGAGTGATCACGAGAAGATATTAATTTCGTGGGCCTCGACGACGGGCAAGAAGAACTCCGACGTTTACTGTTAGATTTTCTAAAGAATGCGCGTGGTTATGAATCGAAACGATTTTGCCTCATTCCGATGAACTCTCTTAGACAATTTTCGCTAATTGGAATTCCATTTGTATTCTGTCATTACAGGAACTATTTCAACCAAGTCATTGCAGATGGTAACCATGCAGCATGCGAGCTTTTTGTACTGTCAGCGCACCCTTAGAGGTTTGCGCTCCACCATCCAGACCTCCACTGCCTCCGCTTCCAGCCGGCGCACGCTTTCTAGCACTAAAGTAAGTCACCTAGGCACATGCAACTTGAACCCTTCGCTAACTTTTTTTTCGTCCTACAGATTATTCGGAACTCCACAGTCTTGCACACTTTACTTCCTAGTCGAAGCGAAAAGTCGAGTGCGAGAAGTCTACGCGCAAACATGTCATCACTTCTCGAAGCAAGGAATGTTGGACACCGAACTGTTCGGCTTGGCAGTTCTGATCGGTACGTTGTCTACTTTTATTTCGAGTTTGTCGCTCTCTCCACCATAAAAATCTAATATTCTTCCATCGAATTATTCTCGACATCAAATTAAAAACACCACGAGAGTTTCTTCTGATAAAATAAGCGCACGAAGAAAGCTTAGAGCCATAAAAACCAGTTGAAGTTTTTTCTTTTTGGCTTAATAATTAATTCTGGAGGGAGAGTGATAAACATCTTTTTAATGAAAAACAACTTCTTGGCCCATAAAAAACTGTATAATCTCTCGGGTCCGGAGACGAGGCGAAGCTCAGTTTAAATTTAGGCACAAAGTGGCTCCGAAAATTGGACTTTGAAAAAATATGGCGCTGCTCATTCCCTCCGAATTTTTTATAAATTTCTCGAGACATTAACAAATCAGAAAGTCGAGAGGAAAATGAAGAGAAGGAATAAAAGTCAGCCTCAACATCATGCCACTCTCTGCCCACGTTCGAGCGAAGAAATCCGAAAACACAAATGACTGTCTTACCCTTTAAGACGCTGCTCCATCATAAAGATGATTTTATATATCCGACATTCCATTCGCCTCACATAGCAATAAAATCGCCACATAAGATAAAAGTATACAAACGAAGATTGCTTGATGTAAAATCATTTCCAGCTACCTGAATTACCAAACACGCGTCGATTCTCCTTTCATATGTGTCTCTTTCTCCTCTCTGCCCGCTGCTCTTGTGCTGGCCGTCGCCTTTCCTCTTATAAAGTTTCATTCAAAGCGAAACGAGACGACGGAATGGAAATGTATTTTTATAACTTCGCATACCTTTCGTAAAATAAATATTCGATGCATAAATATTTCTTCTCTCAATTTCGCTTTGGTCTTCGCATCGCACGTTTGCAGGATCATTTTTTACTATTCCTCTTCTTCAGCGATCTCGAAAATTTATTTATCTCTCGGATTCCTTTCGTCGAAAACTTTTGCCTAATCTTGCGAGGATTCTTTCTTTCGGTTCCCGTCTGCGAGACAATAGATCGTCGATCAATGGAAACGATTGCCGATCCAGTGTGTTAAGTCTCTTAAGAATCCATTAATCGTGTTGATCTATAAAATTCCTCGATTTATTCTCCCGCGTTTCTGTGTGATTAATTGATCGAGCTACGCTTAAGTCTCGCTCTATTCCCATGTGTTCATTCCGTTTCAATCATAAATGAATAATGAAGAAAATGAGTTTCAAAAACATTCACGAAATTGCCCTTAAAAAGCATAAAATTTCCATGTGCAGCGCGCGATCGAGACGAACGTCGACAAAACTTGAAAATGTTTTCTCGAACTTCTCTCCAGTCCAAGAGATCTCAACATGCATTTAACATAAATTTGCTACCGTCGATAAAAAAATCTTTCGAAAACTTCTCGTGGATATTCACTCGAAGTGCATAAAAAACGCATCAACGAAGCTCATAAATCTATTTACATAAACATTTTGTGATTGAATAGAAGCAGCAATGCATGAACCGAGCAAGCAATCTCAATTTGTTTCTTTATTTATCTGCTTTTGAGCTAATTTATGATTCGCCTTCGCCATAAATTCTCATTCTTGTGGTGAAAAAGGAGTCTTAAACTCTTTTAATGCTTCTCTTCCCATTAAACATTTTATTTGCATTTAATCTGCAGTTTGAATTCATTTGAAGAATGCAAACTCTCTCGACTCGAAAGCTCTTTCAACGTCCAATCTCAAAGGGGGAAATTTATTAAAATGCATTCGCAAAGAACTCGACGAATTTCATAACTGGATCTTGATGACATTCCGATCAGCGATTTGATTGAATAACTCGATATGTTTCATTCATCAATGACGTCGTTGCGTCATGCAAAAAGGTGACATTGGTTACCCTAACTGAGTCGTTTTTCATAGAACACCTCTGACAACTTTATTACAAATCGACAATGTCACTGCCGAACGAGACCTTATCATAATTTATTATCGTCGTTCGTAACTAGATGAAGGAATTGTCGTTCATAAATGTAATTACAAAGCTCTTTTGCATACGAGTGATGAGAGTCGTTCAACTCTGTCTGAATTGCGAGTTAAATGAACTTGGCACTTAAAATCCCATTTACTATTTAACGCATTCCAAAGCTCACTAGTGAGGAGATGAGAAATTCCTTTGAGATCTCGCCAGAGGCCTGCGCAACGAGGTTATTGATGCTCGCATAAATTCCAACTCAGCCCTTTCCTCCTCTCCATCCTCCTTTCGCGCGAAATGTCGACGATCACTGCATATTGAGTGCAGATCGGCTACAACTTTGTTGCCCGCCGAGAACACGTTTTCAGTGTTATGATAAAGTTTTTGTGAAAGACTTGGAGAGAAACTTCTGTCGTCGCAAATTGCTCACATAATTTAAGAAGTCTGCAATGTATGTTGTTGAGGCAAGCGCGGGAAAATGTGCTCAATAAGTTTAAAGTTGTTCTTCGATCTCCCAACTGCGCGCTCGTCTCACTTTACAATTTTAATGGAGCTCGCTTCCTTCCACGTCGCGCGGCTGCTGCTCTTCATTTCCATTTTTTTAATTCCATACTCGTCCATCTTCTCGCCAATTTCTCTCCGCTACCGCCGAATTAAACCTGCGAGTCAGGAGACAAATTAATTCTGACCTTCGCTAAGACAGGCGATCCACCAAAGCGTGTTATTAAATATTTCTTTCTTTCCTCCTTGGATGGGAGAAAAGCATTCCAGAACTTGAACTTGCTGCAACAATGTCTCGTCGGGCGAGTATCGTGATAACATAAATTACTCGATGTTTGATAGTTTTTGTCTTGTTGTTGTTTCGCCTCGTTCGTCTGTTTCACTTATTTAAGGCCGTTGTTTCGTATCGAAAGCATAATGAAATGTGGTACAGCGGGGATGGCGAACATAATACATTTCTCATGTTCAACCGCACTCGGGCCGAGTGAGGAATTTTTCGTTTACGAAAGGCGAAAGTCAGCGGGAGGTGGATGGGACGGAAGGTGGCACAGAACGCGATCGAAACTTCTCAATTGCTTGTTAAGTGCTCGACGTACATTGTATTAACTGCGAATGGAAATTGTGCCAGGGGAAGTTCGCAATGTCTAATCGGCTTTGGCCGTTGGTAAACCAACAATGAAGTCGCGCAGAGTCAGCGTCAAATGGCTTTATCCGCTGCCTCAAAAGACGGCTAATTATAGTAATTTCATTGGCAACCGTCAGTACTTTCATTTCTCATTACGCTCGAGCGAGGATTAAACGGATTGCTCGCTCGCCAGTCGCTTTGGATCTTATGAGACATTCTCTGCCTTGCAACAATGTAGCAAAGAAGCATTTTCCGTTGCGTTGGCTGGGTGTGTTTTACATTGTGAGCATGACATGCATTCAAAACACGGCGAGAGAAGACGAAGGAATGCCGAGAAGCGGCTCAGAGTGGGAGCGCGACACACAACAAAATTAATGCAAATGACAGCTGAAAAATGGTTCGAGCGGCCTCGGCTCTCAATGATAACGCAAATACAAATTTAATTGTGGCTGCTAAGCAATTTTCCATGAATCGCTCGATGCACAGGCAGCAATTAGCATCATTTTATCATTGTTGCCCCGTCGCCGCTAATTAATTTCCAGTTTGCTTATGCAGAGTTTTCCTTTCGGCTTTCGCTCGACTCGCAGCATTCCCATGACATTTTGTCTCAAAACGAGGCGAACGCGCTGCGGTCAACGTGTCAATCCAGCCAGCTCGAATCTGGGTTTATTACGCACGTCTGTCAGACACGGCATAGTGAAATATTTGCCATTATCTAGTCGAATAATTGGATTCCAATCGAGTTTAATTGTCTGCCGTGCGAACAGCAAAGACAGCAATCAATAAACGCTTCGAACGCCCATCTCCTGTCGCTGCAAAAGCTCGTAAACAGTACGCACAGCTAATAAATGACTTTTTACAGTCGAGCGCTTTTCGTGCTTGAGCTTGGTAGAAGATTTAGCGAAGCGCTGGTTAGATAATGATTGAAAACGAGAAAGAAAGAATATAAATTGCTGTTGTTGTCGCTCGCTCCAATCGCATCCAATAAGATTAATGTCAATTTTCTCATTCAATTAATTATGATCGAGTGATTTAAAGTCCGTCTTTATTTCAATCAGTCAATCTCCACGATCTAATTTCATGTTCTGTTCTTTCTTTGTCTCTTCCAGATGGGGAGTACATGTTCGTCGATCCCGAGTCAAAGTTATCAAAGTATGGACCGAAAAGTTGGCGCTCATCTCACACACACGTAAGTCAAGCTTGAGCTTCAATCGCCTTATCACGATACTCATCATCCATCCTTATCTCGTTCTAGGGCCTCGACGCCAATGGCAAACCTCTCTTAGAATTTCACTTCCGTGTGCAATTCTACATCGAGAGTCCGCTAATGCTACGAGATGAAATAACACGCCATCACTATTATCTCCAATTAAAAACGAATGCCGTGCAACGAGACGTTCCTAAGGAGTTCTCGGAGCAGTCACTGCTCTTGCTCGGCGGCTTATCGCTGCAAGCCGATTTTGGAGATTGTCCCAACGATGAGAGCAGCGAATATTTTCGTGCCGAAGACTACATTCCCGCCTCGTTGCGAACAGCGGGAGGCATCGCAGCTTTGCACTCTTGCCATAGAGAAAACCGTGGAATGTCACGTGCTGACGCTGAAACCCACTTTATTCGCGAGGCATGCGGACTTCACGAGGCCATAAATGCACATATCTTTAGGATGAAAAGCAACAAGAACGAGAACGGCATCGGCTCGACCCTGCTAATTATTTATGCGAAAGGCCTGAAGATTGTCAACGAGACAGCGCAAGCCCAACCGGTCGTCACGTTTATGTGGCCCGCCATCTCTAAGCTGAGCTTCGACAGGAAGAAGTTCGAGCTGCGATCGGGCGAGAACAAGATCACGCTGTACTCGAGCAACGATGACAAGAACAAAATGCTGTTGGCACTTTGCAGAGAGACGCATCAATTCTCCATGAAAATTGCACCTCGTTTAACGGAAGCCATTAAACGCGAAGAAGAGGAGAGTAATTGCATTCATGCATGCTACCTTTACTCGCGTACTCTCAACTTACAGTATAAGACCAAGAACGATCAAAGAATTTCTGTCATATCGAGCACAAGCTCGAATACGACATCGGGTATCGTGAGCGATCGCGTGCACTCCGAAGATGAACTCGAGATTTTAATCAACACTCCGCCGATTGCGGCTCCGTCGACCGAGAGCCTCGCACTCGCCCATCTCCTTGACTGTCCAAGCGTCTCACGGCAGACGTCATCTGTCGGACAAGTTTCGCTGAAAGATCTCGGCGATACGTTGGCCGCCTTATCAGTTCGCTCCAATACAAGATCAACGAGCAGCGAGGGAACTGAGACGTTAAAGGAGAAGAATGGCGAGAAAGAATCGGATGTTTCACCCACATCACAGCACAACGTTGGATCGCAGTGCTCATCTACGTGCAGCACGATCGTCGTGGATACCATTTCGATGTCGACACCTCTCGGACAACATAACGGCAGTGGGCGGAGACAATCGTCAACTTGCAGTAGTTTAGAATTAGGCTTTAGTCACACGGCTCAGAACTCGACGGTTAGTGAAGTCACAACAACCTCGGCTAATGATATTCGCTTCGATAACGCTGATGAACAGAACGACGACGAGGAAACGACTTCGGGTGTTTACACTCTAGATAATCCCGCACCAACAGAGACAAGTGGCGTTTACACGATGAACAGTAGCGAGCTGACGGGACAATCGTCAGAGATCGCAGAATCAGAATCTCACGAAAGCTCACACTATGGCAGTTTCCATCCGAACAGCGAGATGGGCGATAAGATGAACGGCAACATCGATTCTGTCGACGGCGAGTTTCGTCAAAGGCTTAACAGCGAAGACAACCAGTTCAGAATGCGATCTGACTCAAACATTAGCGCTGCTGGCTCTTTCAGAGGCGATGGCAGTGATCCGACTGATAACAAACATAATCCGCTTAGCGCTGAAGAGCTTACCGAGTTGATAGTCGGCCGAGGCACTTATCCGTCGCACAAGACCGTCAGTGATACGATGGACTCCGATTGCGACTATGTGACTTTGCCGCTGCCTCTCGAGGGTGAGAGCTATTTGCAAGGAAGTGAAGACACTGCGCCAACTGAAGACGAATATGAAAACGATTTACTCGAGGTCTCACCACCAGCTCCACCTCAGCGAATTGACAGTCGTTCGCTCTCTGGCATCGTTGAGATGCCTCAACCACCACCGTACAATGCTCACCACGAGACGACTGGCTTACGAGGACCTGACATTGCTCCCGAAATACCTTCGCTACCCATCCGAGAGCCGCAACTCTACCCAAGAAAATCTTTAAGATCATTATCAACTGTCACCCCACCGACGACGATCCCGGAAGAAACGCCGGCGAGATTCATCACAACGCGACCACACATTAACATCTTGAAAGCTCACAGTATGGTTGGAGCGAAGCCAAGCTACGCAGCACCAACAGTCAACACTATCAACAACCTTTCTCAGTCACCTCTCCCGTCAGCGAGTTCGATAGGTATTCCAATCGTACCTTATCATAATCTCCATCCCGCACACAAAAGCTTCTCGCACCCTCTATATCACGACAACAAAGCTGGTCCTAGAACTTGCGTTCTCCTGCCAGTGCCACGAAGTCAATCTTATGTTCCTCCCCCGACGATGCCACGCCAGCCTCCACCACCCCCGCCGCTCGCCAGCGTCTACACAAGTCAACTTGCACGATCACAAATTGAACTGTACCAGCAACAACTTTACAGCGATGTCGATTATGTCATTTATCCACTGCAAGACCCAGCAATTAGTCAGCAAGAATATTTGGACTCAAAACAAGGTTCGATTTTAGCTGCAATGGCACAAGTGCACCACCCACCATCCTACTTGGCTTATCACACCGTCCGAGCGCATAACAGAAGTTGGGACGCGTGCAAAAATCACGCTATTTATCGAAGCACTCCGTTCTTGTCCATGGCACTTTCATCACCATCACGCTATGCGTCCACTCAAAACTTGTCCGACACCTACGTCCAACTCCCTGGCACTTATTCACCGCTATATAGTCCATCTGTAGCCAGCCTATGCTCTTCCTATGAGCCGCCACCACCTGCACCGCCATTGAGACAACGTCACATGGCATCAACAACGTCTCTATCATCCGTTTCGTCGATCTTTTCTCGATCCCGATCTGATGACAATATTCTGAACTCGATAGATTCAATGCCAAAATCCAGACGACCAATCCCCCCACCGCCCAACTATGATAAGAAGCCAATTCGAAAGCCTCCCATGCCAACGCCTATTGAAGTTCCAGAGAACACTACTCCGCCTTCAGGTAAGCTTCGACATTCTACAACTGGTTTTGCAAGATATTTATTGAGGTTTTATTTTCTAGTCCCAGCTAAACCATCAACGCTGAGATCTTCTACGTCTTCGTCGAGCCCGAAGACGCCTACAAAGATCACCAACAGCACAACTGACCTGAAGTCAACAACTTCAACTTCGTCCCCATCCAAACCACTCGACCTGAAGCTTTCTCACGTCATCTGTCCGGAATCGAACAAAATCATTGCGCCGAGCAATTTAACTGCAGCGCAACAGCAAGCGATCGATATCACGATCTTGCGCGAAAAAAGCAAGAACCTCGACTTGCCACTCATCTCCGCACTCTGCAACGACCGTTCGCTGCTTAAGCAGACGAAGGCTTTCGTCATGCCAAAACACGTTCGCTCGTCCAACGGTCAAATCTCCGCTACTCTCTCACCTAAAGCTAAATATCCTGTATCAGGACTCAGCACATCTCAACTGTCGAAGACACGCAAGACAAATGTCAGCCATCGCCATCCCAACGACAAGCTGCCGCCTCTTCCCGTGCAAACACCGAGCGGCGGCAACAAGAACAATTACGTCATGGACCCAATTTCATGTCCGCAAAAGCAAAAGACAAATCAAAACACAAATCTTTAAACATTTTAATCACATCTTGTTTAACTAAATCATTTCACAAATGATGGAAGAAATCATTCAGGGCTAAATATAAATCGCTTCTAAGCTTAAGTTCAACATGTCGACTAACGATCGCACTGCTGGGTTTAGTAAATGAACAATGATCCAGTAGTTAAAACAAGAAGTAGGAAAACGTTTCCGTCGGTTGTGGGTTGTCTAAAGAATTTTTCATCTCATACTTTGTTGAGGAAGAGCAGAAATTGGTTCCACGTGGTCAATAGATTGACAAACAATCGTCAAAAGTCACGTGTTTCCTTTGACTCCTTTCAACTGTTCGATTCTCAAAGAAGGCTCACATGAGCCGATTTCTGATCGGCGAGAATTATTGCCATAGACGAGAGAAAAACATCAACAAGAATGTCTTTAATTACGCTAAGAAGACGTTTAATAGGATTAGAGCTATTTTAATAACATTGGGATTGAAACAAATGCCATGTCCGCGATGACATGGCTGTACGGGGGTAACTAAGCCCTCCGAGAATGTTGCTCAAACTTTAAGTAGAAATCAAGTTTATTAAATACCTTTAAGCCACACTTCGACTCGTTACTATGAGGTAAGATGTCACGCATTTAGAATTGTACAATAGTTGTGCATAGTTAAGCTCTCGTTAAGTGTCTCTTGTTACTTCTGGAAGAGATCGCAAACAATCCTTTCGAATGAAATTACTCTAAATGTTCTTTATTGTGTTGAAAAGAATAAAATGACAAAATATATTTTCTGAAAAATCAAACCATGCGCATTCTGTTCCTTTTACGCATTCCAGGTGAATCTCATTGTCTTTTAGTCTTGCTTACTTGTCAAGCCTGATGATCACAGTCTCCAACGAACGAATCTTGAAGTAATCGAAGAAAACCTTGCTGCCTTTGGCTGGGCCGATCACTAACTGGCCAGAGTAGTACAGCCCTGATATGTCGATAGATAAGTTCTGCGGACCCAAATTGGTGATGGAGACGAAAGTGTTTCGACGCGGGTAAGTTCGTTCGATGATCAGCAGGTCGTTTTTGTTTGCACGGACGTGTGTTGTGCCATGAGCATCATTACCATCCTTACAGACTGAGTTCTTGTACATCGCAGGCGTGCGTTTCCGAAGGGCCACAGCTTCGGTGACGTACTGGAGATGATGGTATGAGACTGAAGCCGTTGGAAGCCAAGGCAAAGTAAGTTTGTTGGTAAACGTGCTCTGGTCTGTTACTGGCATTGTCGGCAAGTGATGCAAATGCTTCGTCTCGTTGTGTTGATTGCTTGGGTCATTTGGTTGCTCCATTGAAATTTCATCGCCGTAGAAGATGCTTGGCGTTCCGGGCAACATAAGTTCCATCAGAAGAGCAGCAAGAGACGCGTTGGCATTCATTCGGCTCGAGACTCGTCCAATTCTGTCGACCGAGTTTATATTCCAATGAATCCATGGTCCGTTGGCTGATGGCCGCAATTTGCCATTCAATAAGCCAATCGTTTGATGTTCAATCGATTGCGTTCCGTTGGAAGTATCCAAGAAAACGTCGACGAGGTCAATAACCTCGAGCAATTCGTCTGCGAGTTCGCTAGTCACGCGATTGATCAGCGATTGACTTACAATCATTATTTTGTCTTTGAGAACATATTTCCATTCACGAACATTCTCGCCAAGGTATTGATCGTCGGCAAAATTCTCCAGACCTTTAAGGTAGAAGCCATCAACGCCCTTCGACAGCCAAAACTTAATTACGCTCGTTATTCGGTTCTCGTCAATGATTGACCGGTCCACGCGCCGATACTCTTCGACTTGTGGATCTTCCTGCGTGTTGTTGACTGTTCTGATTGTCGATGGCTCAAGTCGCTGATAAATCGGATAAAGCGGCAAATCGAGAAGCAGCGAAATGTTTTTGTCGTGCAACACGGAAATCAAGTTCTCCAAATCTTTGATTGTTCCCAGTTCCTTAGAAATCTCGTAGAGAGAATCAACATCTCTGAAATTGTCGGGATAATGCTTCGATGAAAAGATTGAGTTCAAGCGAACTGCGCCAATCGACAAATTTTTCAAGTAAGCAACTTGGCTTGCGAGCCCGCGGAAGTCTCCAATCCCGTCGCCTTAAAAGAAGTCAAGTTGAGGGATCAAAAGCGTTCGAAAGCTTAGAAAGAACTTACCATCTGAGTCCTTAAAGCTTGCAGGAAAAACTTCATAGAAAACGCTTCCCTTGTACCATGGCAGCTCGGGATTGCAAGTTTTGGGCAAGTTGTAGATCAAGCCAACGACGATCGCACACATGGCAAATATGCCGGACAAAAACATGAAAAACGTGCACTTTCTGATAAGAGGCCAGTTCCAAGTTACGAAAGATGGCAAGTCTTTCGTCATCGGCACGTTGAGAGCGTTTAAGTACTCAAAGTTCATCTTTGCGAGCTTTTTTGCGTTTCCGTTTTCCTTGAAAAAAAATCATTTAATTTCTTCTTCTTATGCAATCGACGTGCGACTTACTTTCGGATTGAGGTCGCCGTTTTTCCGCAGATGATGATAGGAAGTACCAATTCCAATGCCTGAGCTGCTCGACGAAGTGTCGTCAATCTCGACTTGATCGTCCGCTGTGACACAAAACAAAAACAATTTAATTTCCTCGCGCCAGTCTCAAGGTTAAACTTTTACTCACGAGCATCGGAGTTGATGTCGTTTTCCGTATTGCCCGTCGACGAGTTGAAACCGAGAGGGCTCGACGTGGGAAGCAGCGGACAGATTGACGCATCTTCTTCTGCCATGAACGTCGATTGCGACGGTGACGTAGTGAGCGACTCCGGCAGCTGCAGGAACGATGCATCCGAGGCCAAGTTGTTCATTTTGTCAAACGCAATTTCCTCGGCTCGCTCTCGTAATCTTCACTTCACTGAATTCGAATGTCTTTTGAGTCTTTTCCTCGCAATATTTTTCTTTCGCCCGCTCACTCAGAATTCATTCTCAATTGAAATCAATTAGCATTAATTCACTTCGATGATGTTTGCAAACACTAAGCGAAGTTTGAACTTTATTAGCTTTAGATCGAAAAGTCGATGCGAAAATTCTGCGAAGTAAGAAAATTTGTCGAGTGCGAAGACTGAATGAAAATTTTATTTTTAGCTCCACGGGAACGTTGGAAAATTGGAAGCGGCTCGATGATGCGACGGAGACATGCGCTGTCCGATGTAAACATAAGATTTGTGTTCATAACGCACGTGATTTTCTCTTCCAGTCGCGCGGGAAAACAAACTCAGTTCGATGACGGTTGGTGATTTTGTTGCAATCCCTCGGCGCTAGTTTCTTATCGCCTCCGAGCTGCATAAGAGATAAGCACGCTTTTGTACTTGATCTCCGTTGAAGAGTGAAATCAATGCAAATGAGAACGATGACTCTGGCGATCGACCAGGCAATGTTTTCGTTACTTCTTCCTTCTGATTAGCAACAGAATCCGGTGACGATTCAGAGACGATTCTGAGTGGGTACGGACAAGTGAAACCATTAAAGCGATTTATGACTTTTGCGACCTTACACGGCGACCCCAATAAAGATTTCTTTCTGAGCGACTTACGTGGACGGCGTGGCTTATCAATCTTCTGGTTTATATGTTGAAACACGAACTCTCCAGGCACCAGAGTGTTAAGTGTCGCTGTTGCATTCAGTTGATAGTGAGATGAATGGAGATTCAATCAAAGCTACTTAGGTAATTGGTTCAACACTGATAAGCGATTGCAAAATGTAAGCTCGCAATTTGTAAGGGCTCGAAGAGAAATCGCTTTTTCTTCTCAATAAAATCGGAAATAATTTCAGTGAAAACATGTTTGAGCGAACCTCTGATAACCCCGACGTGTCTCTATCGGTTATCAACTCAACTGTCATTACTCGAATCACTGCGAAAAGTTGAACTGAGCTCTCGATTATATGAGTCTCAGAACCTCAGTTGTACTCGTTCTTTGCTGGAGTTCGGATCAGTTCCTAGCCAGCTGTCTATAAATTCGTTGATCGAAATTTCGCCTTAGAAAAATATATTTGTGTAAACGCGACTGACAAACTCCTAAGTGACCCAAAGGCACCAATTTGTTGATAGTGAACAACAAACGGATCCAAAGGATACCGCAACGACATCAAGAATTGGCGTCGAATATGATAATATTTCGAATCCAAGGATTCTATCACAAAGATATCGACGGAGGACTGAAAGCAGACAGAAATTGAGCGCAGCATCCAACGAATTTGTTTTAACCAGCTGTGAGTGGTGCGATCAAGAGACAGAGATTACGTTTCTCAGAATAATCTTTTGGGGATAACTCGAAAGTAATCGTTTACGCGTAGATACAAAGATCAATGCGTGTGGCGTTCTGCGTCATACAAATTGAGTGCAAGCTCCTATGAGCTTTCAATAGTTCTTTTAGGAAGTTCAAAGCTCTCGACATTGAGACGAGCTTTGCTTCCAATAATTGCAATCTCAGGGAAAAGATTCATTAATCGTACGTCTGGCACACTGCGCAAAAAACCGGACTGATCCCTGAACTTGTAATCATTGACAGTCCGAAAATAGAAAAGTGACGTTAAGCAATCACTAACGGACGGCGGCGTTAGCCCGCCTCTGTCGTCACCACAGATAAGACAACCAAATCACGATCATGGGCGGGATTGCGCACAGGCCTTAAAATGACATGATCACGTTTTTAAAAACTGTTATCAACTGGAAACGCGTGAGCTAATTGACCCACAACGAAGGTCGACCAAAATTTTGGAATTATGTTCCATTAACAATCTCTTGCAACATCGTCCGAGCCTGATTTATGGGTCGCTAATGCAACATTTTCGTTCTCTTTCAGATTCACTCTACTTAGCAGTTTAAGCCCTAACGAGATTGATTCTCAACGAAAGCAGTATTAAGAAACAGAAAATTACCAAAGCTTGATTTACGATGGCTTTGGACTTTGCAGCGGGATGTTTGGGAGGTAAAAAAACCCGAATTTGTTTTTCTCAAGAACTCAGAAAACTTTCCGATCGTAAAATCGGCAGCCATTGATAACTGCGCGAAAACAACAAAGGTCATGAGCTTAATTAATCATACGTCTTATAGGATGCGCTGGTCTTCTGGTCGGCTACCCGATGGACACAGTCAAAGTTCGGTTGCAGACGCAAGATTTCAAAAACCCCAAATACACTGGCACTATCGACTGTATCAAGAAAATCATTGTCAAGGATTCAATCAAGGGATTGTATCGAGGAATGTCGTCACCGCTTGCTTCGATTTCCGCCTTGAACGCAATCGTCTTTGGTGTTTACGGAAATGTACAAAGGCGAACGACTGATCCCGACGCTTTGCTCGCGCATTTTTATGCTGGCACTGCTGCTGGCCTCAGCCAGTCATTGATTTGCAGCCCAATGGAGCTCGTCAAGACTCGATTGCAAATGCAGCACGATATGCCTAACGTAAAGGTGAAGCACGGAAATCCTTGGGAGTGTCTGAGACACATTGCAAAGACTGAGGGACGGCGAGGCGTGTTCAAAGGCTTGGGGATCACAATTGCCAGAGATGCACCGGGTAGGTTGAATCAGAAGTCGCAGGAAATTTCAAGCCTAACAAACATTTTATTAAGGTTTCGCTAGCTATTTCGTCGCCTTCGAGATGATGATGAGGCAATCAGAGAAACCCAGTGCTTTCTACACGCTAATGGCTGGTGGATTCGCTGGAACTTTTTCGTGGGTCGTCTCGTTTCCTGTTGACGTAGTCAAGTCGCGACTGCAAGTCGATGGTATGGACGGTGTAACAAAGTACAATGGAGCGATTGACTGCATGAAGCAAAGCTACAAAGCTGAAGGGTTGAAGTTTTTCACACGTGGGCTTGGTCCTACTTTGCTTCGCGCCTTCCCGATGAACGCTGTTTGCTTCCTGGTTGTCTCCTATGTCATGAAGTTCTTCGACGCAGCAGAGAATGTCGAAGTCAACCTTAATCGCGCCGCACAACTTCCTATCGTAGACAATCACCCACAATCGTTCATCATGAGTGTTATTAACCGTCAACAGAGCAAACCGAAGCACAAGATGATGAAGTACATGATTTTCCTCGACGGATTCCATGAAGCTTCGTGTCATGCGGAGATGATGGAGCTTTCAGACGGGCTCAGGGAGCAACGAACAAACTCGACTTACTTCTACAAAATTAACGACGGACTTCTCTTGGACAACTTGACGGACGAGGACATGAGAACTCCGCTACTTTCGTTATAGTTTCTTTAATTAATTTTAAGTGACAAATCTACAAAATAAACTTGTGGTTGTTCCAAAGCTTCACTCGCACACAAAAATTTCATGGAAAATCAATTATTCTTTGAGAGTTTGAAAGATTTTTTCGATGGCAAACTTCTGAGCCGGGAAATCCCGTTGCAAGCTTTCCAAGATCCCCACGAGATTGTCGTGAATCTCTTCCTGTCGTTGCAGCTCCGCTTCCATAACGGCCTCGGTTTTCATTTTCGGCAAATAAGTGCAAGTCTGAAGAACTTTGTAGCGCTTCGCACGCTTCTGCCGCATCACAATCGTGTCGAGATTTTGTTGTTTCGTAAGCACGCTCTGCTCAATCTCCGTCTGTAGCAAACAGTCTTGCATCTTTTCGTTCTGAATGTCTTGCTCCTTGCTGGTGATTTCCTCTTCGACGCTTCGAGCGTGCTTTTCAAACTCTCGGAACTGCCGTTGAGTATACGCAAGCTCTGTGTTGATGATCTTCAGCTTGTTGATCATCTCGTTTAGTTTATGCTTGATATTCGATTGAGTCTTAGTCTTCGAGCCAGTTTTCTTCTCGCGAACGTTAGCAGCATCGTAAATGTGATCGCGATGGAAAACTGTGTGCTCAAGAGCCTGCGCCATTCGTTCTTGGAACTTCTTCAGTTGTGCGAGCTTAACTTCCATGCGGTGAATCTCAGAGTTCATAATACCGATTTCAGACGTTTTTGACATTTCGTCGTCCTGCATTTTCTTAGATTCCATAGCCATTTTGAACTTCGTCTCCCACGACAGAGCTTCGTAATGCTTGTCTTTGACCTGAACAATTAGCTGCTCCATTTCAACTCCAAGCTCGTCCAGCTCTTGTTCAATACGCAGCACGTTCATCTCAGCATCTTTGAGCTTCTCTACCGTTTCCTGGTGCGCGAGTTCACATTCAGTCTCTTCCTTCTCGTGAATACTTCGCTTCTCGTAGAGCGTAGCACTTGTCTGATCGAGTTTGACATTCAGGTTGGCTAACGATCGAGCAACTTCTCGGCTCTCCCGACGGCTGTCTTCCAACTCTGTCTCTACTCGGATCGCTTTCTGCTCGATCACCATGAGCTCTGCAAGTTTAAATTCCCAATGAAAGCTCGTTCAAGGATATTCAAAGCTTTAAATTATATGAGCTTTTAAAAGCTTACGACTCACGTTTTCGCCCAACAAATATTTCGTCCATCTGCTGCGCTCGCTTCTCTGAAAGTGAAACGACCATCGACTGAATTCGCAGCCAGAACTTTTGCGATTCTTTAATCTTCGCGTCGAGCTCGCTGATTTTCTTCTCCAAGTCATTGATCTATGAAAAAGCGAGAAACGTTAAAGCTTTTAAAAGCTTTCGGCGGCCCAACAAACCTGAACTTCCTTTAAATTCATTTCTTTTCCACCAAGCTGTTCGATCATTTGCTCAAGCTGCTTATGTAGCGAATCCAACATAATCAATTTGTTTTTCGTGGCCGCTTTCAATTTTTCAATCTCATCGGTGACAGTGTTGGCTTCAGCGTCGATTTCGTTGTGCTCTTTTTTGGTCTGCTCGACGTTTTCTCTCGAATGCTGAACAATTCCGCGCCATTTCTCAAGCTCGAGAATCGCATGCGACAGCTGGTTTTCGTATTGTGCCATTAGAATCTCGACCTTTCGCCGTTCTTCCTGTTCATCGCGCAGTAATTTTCCTCGGTGCTGACCAGCCTTGTCGGTCGTGATTTGATCCTGAAGCAAGTCGAGAATCTTCCCTTCGATCTCCAACTTTTCCCGTGCAAGCTTCTCCAACTTGTTGGTGATTTTTGTTATGTGATTTTTCGTCAGCAGACCCTCCGACCGAGCCTGTTCAAGATCCTCCTCCGTCTTTTCCATAATCATAGCGAAGCGGTCAAGTCGTTGGTCGAGTTTGATGTTTTCACTCTCAGAAATTTGAACTAAAAATGTTTTGGTAAGTTCCATGACTCATTCTTCTAACTATGTACTTACCCTTCTTCTCGATGTTCGTCATGTCACGCAACAACCGATTCTTGAACTCGTTCAACTTCTCCCCGTTGTCAAGCTCTTTAATAACAAACTTCTTCGTGTTGTCAACGCTTGACTGAGTATTTTTGTGTTCCTCGTGCTCGTTGCTGTGGAAAATTGAATTATAAATTTTATAATCTCGATGAGAAAACTTTCTTACAAAAGCTCCGTCTTGGCCTTCATCAAGACTTTGTCGCGATGTTGAACAGCGACGATGATTTCACCCCATGCTTGCATCAACTTCTTGTGCTCTTGTTGCAATCCTTCAAGATCAACGTTAGCGTCAGCGAGACTATTGTTCAAGCAAGCCACGGAGTCGCTGTGTTCATTGATTTGATCTTCGAGGTTCGCGAGCTTTCGCTCATTCTTGCGGACTTCTGAGTCGAGATGGAAAAGCATCAAGTCCATTTTCTTCTTCTCTTCCGACACAGCGCGTTGATCTTTGGTGTCCTTGCTGGCAACACGCTTGGCTAGAGAGATTTCATTCTGAATTTCTTCGTTCCACTTCGCAATTTCACTCTCGAGAACTCTCATAGCAGTGATCTGCTGCGAAGCTTCCCGGTTTGCTCGACTGAGCTGCTTGCTTGTCGACTCCTTGTTGCTAAGCTCAGCTTTGTACCGTGCCACGTTCTCCTCGTGGCGCTTTCGCTTATCAGCAAACTCCAGAATCCCTTTGCTGTATTTGTCCAACTCGTCGCGTTGAATCTCAATCGCGTTGTTCATGTCGAACAGCTTCGCTCCAACTTCCGCGATCTCGTCGTCTTTAGCTTTAATCGCATGGTCCAAGTCGGCAACTTCACTCTCCAACTGCGCTGTAACTTTGAGCAGATGTTCCTTCAACGCTTGTTGAAACTTAATCATCATGGGATGGTCTGCGGGTAAAACTCCAGTATCAGGAACCTGGTCTTCAACTTCGACTTCTTCTTCGGAAATTTCCTTCGGAGTGATCACAAAATCCATCTTGACAACTTCACGGTGGAACTTCAAATGAGTGGTAACGAAAACAAAATTATTTTGCTGGTTGTCACGACGATGGTTGCTGGGAAATTGTTTTGGAAAATGCAACAGGTTGACAGTTGAGATGAATTTGAAAGTAAACACGTGCGCGGGTTGACGGTTGAGATTGAATGAGCACGTGCGGCAGAGCTGAAAATCGCAAATCATTCATAATTGTTTACAGACTCATTTCTGCAATAATTAGCCATGTTGGTAAGATGTTCTTGGGCTCAGAGAATTGTGAAAGAATATCGAGAAAAAGCAGTGTAGGTTGACCGTTGATTTGAGCTTTTAAATGTTGCTTGTGAAGGGTAAACGAAGGCAGAAATCGCGTCTTGGCTTAGTGGAGGCAAATCCAAAACTGCTGTGTTATCATTTTGAGTTTCCTCAATAAAAACTCTACCTATCAATGCGTAAGTGATTCAATTGCTTGAAAGTTTCCAACCCAGTAAATCCTAACAAGTAAGTCATTGAAATAAGAAGTCATTGGCCACGGCCTTTTCTGGATTGTCATTGTTTGTTAATTTAAAGTTAATCGCTCGAAAACAATCGACGCGTAAAACTGATCTCCTTAACTCGCGCGGCTTTCCTCGCCGTGGGACGCCGACTGTCTGTTTAGTTCGTTTCGTAAAGCAGACAGCAATGGATCTCAAGTATCTCTTCAAGCTTTTATTCGTTTTGAGAGCGATTGCCGCTAATCCATTATCATCAGGTTGTGCAATTGTTTTGTCCTCATCCCACTTGGTTCAAGATTATCTTATCGAACGTTCAATTGTGCTTGGTCTAACCACTTCAGAAGTCTTCTGATAAGCTATTGACTATGGCTGCCTACATCGCTATGTCTTAAGTTGTCAGAAATTTACCCATCAATCATCATCCGTCAGATTGCAGTGTAAAGCAATGAGACGAAATACTAAAGTTTGCTTTATCGTGTTCACTGTGCTAGCGGCAGTTGCTGTGATTTCATCTGTCACCGTTGCTTTTGTTCTTACAGACAAGATGAAAGCGACCGGCGATGCCATCTCCCGACTGCGGACTTTAATGAATGGGACTTCATTGGGCATCGAGCCTCTCACGGCCTATATCATTCCATCGGATGATGCCCATCAGGTGAATTATCTCTGGTCAAACTGTGGATATCCTAATTGATGTCTTTCGTCTCGTTAGAGCGAGTACATCGCGCCACGTGATCGTCGCCGTCATTTCATTACCGGCTTCACTGGCTCAGCAGGAACCGCTGTAATTACACAAGATAAGGCGCTGTTGTGGACTGATGGTCGTTACTATCAGCAAGCAGCTTATGAACTTGATGAGAATTGGACTTTAATGAAGGATGGGCTTCCCGAGACTCCGACAATGGCTCAATGGTTGCAGAGAAACTGTGAGAAGGGTAATCGAATCGGTGTCGATCCAAACTTAATGTCCACGAGAACTTGGGGAACACTTGCCAACGCAATCGAGGCACAAGGCTGCATCATGACGGCTGTAAAAGAGAATCTAGTCGATTTGGTCTGGGACGATCAGCCAGCTCAACCTAACAATCCTGTCATTACACTGGACGTGAAGTACGCTGGAAAGCTAGTCGATCAAAAGCTCGTTGAAATTCGGGCTCGCATGCAGGAGCAGCAAGCGAAAGTTCTTGTCGTAACTGCGTTGGATGAAATTGCTTGTAAGTTATCAGAGTTATCGATCATTCAAAGCTGATTTCGTTTCGTTTAGATCTTTTGAACCTTCGCGGCTCTGACATCAAGTCAAATCCTGTTTTCTTCTCGTACGCAATCATCACCGAGACGGAAGTTTTGTTCTTCATCGAGCCATCGAGAATTACCGACGAGATTCGAGCTCATTTCGCTACCAACAATGTTCAAGTTACCATTAAACCTTATGGGGACCTTGCTTCGACCCTCGAGCAGTTAGCTGCAAGCTCAGATGGAAAAGTTTGGGTTAGCTCGACGTCCAGCCATCTCTTAACAGAGCTCGTGCCAAGAGAGAAACGCATATCAGAAATCACACCGATTCAAGTGATGAAGGCGCTCAAGAACGAAGTCGAAGCCCAAGGCATGCGCGACTGCCATGTTCGTGACGGTGTTGCTCTGGTTCGATACTTCGCATGGCTCGAGAATGAAGTGTTGAACAAACGAACTGTAACTGAAATTACTGGCGCTGATAAGCTTGAAGCGTTCCGTAAAGACGGCGATCGATTCATGGGCTTGAGCTTCGGAACAATCAATGGCAGTGGAGCACATTCGAGTATAATTCACTACGGTGCAACGCCTGAAACTGATGCCGAGATCACCGACACTGAAATGTATTTGTGCGACTCTGGAGCTCAATATTTAGATGGAACCACAGATGTCACCCGAACTTGGCATTTCGGTTCTCCGTCTGACTTCGAACGCGAATGCTTCACTCGTGTATTCAAAGGTCAGTGGCAGATGGGAACACTTGTCTTCCCTAATAAATCAAAGGGTCGAGCACTCGACTCCCTAGCAAGGAAGTTCTTGTGGGACTACGGCTTGGACTATGGACATGGAACGGGTCACGGAATCGGATCATTCTTAAATGTTCATGAGGGTCCAATGGGAATCGGAACTCGCGATTACCCCGACGATCCAGGTCTTCAAATCAACATGTTCCTTTCCAACGAACCAGGCTACTACGAAGATGGCAAGTTTGGCATTAGAATCGAAGATATCGTCCAGATTGTCAAAGCCGACGTGCCTAAGGATTTCAACGGACGTGGAGCCTTAGCCTTCCACACCGTCACCTTGTGTCCCATTCACACTAAACTGATCAAAGTCGAGATGCTTACAAACGAAGAACGCACCGGATTGAACGCTTACCACAAGCGAGTCTGGGACACTTTGTCGCCTTTGCTAGCTGCGAACGATACGCTCACGCTCAACTGGCTGCGCAAGGAAACAAATCCAATCTAAATTCATGCACGCATTTACTTGTGAAGGTTTTTCAATGATTTTGTAATAAATTTAGTCAGTCTAACTGACGTTAATGAAATGTTAATCTCTGTTTACTATTTATAAAAGTTTTTATTTCAGTTGAACACTTAAAAATGATAAAAAAATTAACTTAATTTCAAGCAGGATACGCAGAAGATTGCGTCGTAGTCGTTGTCGAGCGGGTCAACGTTCCCTGAGCCAATTCGCCGTTCTTCCATGCTTTGAACTTCAAGAAACCGGAATATCCGTAAATGGCTGTTGTGATGAGACCGAAAATCCCAGCGAAAGTGTGCGCTACGTCGCGTTGCATGATCACGATGAGCGATGAAATGAAATACAGCAAGCAGATGATTGAAAAGGCGCCAATTTCAATCGGGAGCCAAGGCAACGTGTAAAACTTTTCGGGAACGTGGAACAGGAACAGTATCAACATGATAAGGGTGAACCACCAAGCCAGGACAACCGTCGTGGTGAAGAATGCAGTTCCATGGTGGTTTCCACTAGAGATACTGATGGTGATAAGGTTCACTATGCCAAAGACCTGCAAGTTATTGGTTTGGATTAGTTGGATGCGTAGGAAAGCTGCGGTGGTTCTTACCAAAAGGACAATTTTCAACATGCCGTGAATCGATTTCATGTAATCGATTTCAAACCGAATCTCCGGCTTGATCGAAGTGTTGGTCGACGTTTGCGTTGAAGTGAACATCCTTAGCTGCTTTCACCTAAATTATCAATTTTGTTAGATCTGATTAAAGAGGTCTTGGGCGATCAGCGTCTCAGGATCGCTCGCAAGCTTTCGCTGTCTCGTAGCCCAAGTTCTGTAGTATGAATCGATTCAAAAGCAAACGAGATTGTATTTAGATGAAAACATCTTCAAGGCTTTATTCGAAATACATTCAGCAAAAACGGCACACAGTTGTTGAGTAGCAGTGGAACTTTGCAAAGAGCTTTCATTGAATTGATTGATTTGTGTAGATTCAAATGCTCACAAATTTGATTGGTCAACTTTGAAGTTTCTCGTGGCATTTCCAGCAAAGAGATTGAGGTTCTTGATAGAGAATGTTAATTTGATTTTTGTGAATATTCGTTAAGCTTTTAAGTAAAAAATCTATGGCAAAACTTTCAGTAAATCTTTCATCAAGTTCAACTTTAATAAATTTTTGAGTCGAGACCTTCAGGCAACATTGATAACATTAACATTTTGCATAGAGAATAAGCACTCGTGTATCTTGTCGGACTGAGGATTCCAGGGAGCTTTTCGTAGAGCTTTTGTTAGTTCCTAATTGTTTAGAGCTTAACTTGATCATAAATATCAGAGATTTAAGGTTGAACTTTCGGATCAGAGCTCAGATAAAAGTTTTAGAGATTTCTAATAAAAAGCGTACTCTTTCTAGAAACTTTGGACGTTTGTCTGAAGCATTTTCTTCAAACTATTCCAAGATTTATCTACCTTCGTCTTTGCTTAGACCAACAAGATCAAAGAGTGAACCCGATTAACGTCGAATTGTGTAAACTTGTTGTGTATAAATATCCAAAAATATTCTAAAATTATTTCCGAAGTTTACCTTCGCAATCTTCTTAAAAAACCCTGAAGATTTTTAATTTAAATTTGTTACTGAGAAACAAGGCAAGAGATTTCGTAATAAATTTGAAACTATCAAAAACGTGTAAGTGGATGAACAATGCACATCAATTCGTAATTAGAAGAGGAAACGAATTCCGAAAAACATTAATTAAACACGAGTAGAAGGGACGAGCTTTTAGCAACTTAACAACAAACATTTTTGTTCTGTTAACGATATCAACGAGATAACATCATTTTCTCCGCGGAGAAAAGCGATTAAGCATAGCATTTTGGACGTGAATAAACTTAAGCGGGAAAAGCGGATGGAGTTTGAATGACTGTTTGCTGCTGAACAACTCGTCTCTGTCCCTGAGCGATTTCGCCAGCTCGATGAGCTCTGAACTTCAACCAGGTGTCGTAACCGTAAGCGATCATGGCACAGAATCCGAAGAATGCAGCAGCAGTGTACGCTCCAGCGTTGACGGTTGAGACGCTGACCGAAGCGATGGCGAAGAGCACGGCCCAGACAGCGCAGAAAAATAGCTCGATTTGGATCCACGGAATTCTGAAGAATCGCTCGATAACATGAAACACGTACAGTACAAGCAAGATTCCAGTAAACCAGAAGCCAATCATTGCCACTGTGTTAAAGAAGGTTCCGCTCTTGAGGCTCGTGTACTTCGAAAGTTCAATGCAAATGAACCCAACCAGATCGAGTACCTAAAGTTGATGAGTTTATGTAAGCTTCAACATCGCAAAGCGTTTTCAAGCCGAATCTCAATCTGTGAGATTAAATTGAACAATCACTCGAGCTTTTAGCTGCAAACATTTGCTCAGAGAATGAGAATCGGCTCACGGACAATCAATCAGCGCTACTTACAACACAGACACATTTAACGATGCCTGGGATCGAACGGAAATATGTTGGATCATATCGAATCGCGAGGTTGACGTTGGTCTCGGTTGTCGTGCGTGTCGCTGTCTGTGTCTGCATGACTCCTTCTTCTTTCGAATGAAAAGAGAGAGAACAGAATTATATCAGAGCCACGAATCAACAGGTGAGTGATGCGCGCATTTTGTTAGTAAACATGTTTTTGTGAGTCAATCATCAGTGGTTGCACGTTGGTTTCTGATGTCATTGGACACACGTCTGCTAATTAATCTAGGCTGCGCCTAGTTAGTCTAGCTGAGCAGTTCAACACAGCCTAGACCAAGTCACATATTTGGACAGTTTGAGGTGACTTGATTTTTATATCGCTACTAACTTTCGTGGGAAAATTAATAGCACGGTCATAAATCCATTAATTGAGTTTCGTAGCTGCGATTGATTATCTGGAAGTGTCTTCGGCAAACAAACTGATAAGGCATTGTGTATATCATTTTGGAGTTAAGTGAACTTCGCCTCGCGACGTCCAACGAATAATCGATGAGTCGAGAATGAGTCAACGAAAGATAAGACGCAGCAGCAACCGCCACCACCAAAACCATTCACAGACAAATAAATAATTCCACGATATTGCATAATGAAGCGATAATGAGTTTCTCCCTTCAGCGAGCACAGCCACATGCCGAAAATTAAATTCATGTAGGAAAAAGTGCCGATAAGAAATGACAAAAATCTGTTGAAATATCCGAATGAGAAATGTTGCTCGTTATCGAGCTGATAACGAGCTGAGAATGAAGTCATTAAACGAATTGTAATTAACGGCTCTGCTATATGCTTAGGCTGAGACGCGATTTCTAGCGCGACAACAATTAAACAAGCGGGAGAATCTCTCGTGATCATCGAATGGAATGCTAAAGGTTTGAGATCATCGCGCTAAACTATTATTAACTATTTATTCACGAACATAAGAGGAAAACACTTCGCGACCTCTTTACGCAACTCACCGATTAATTTAAGACTAGATGATAAGACGAATGACTGGAGCTGAGCTAACTTTCACTGCTGACAACTTTCAACTTAATTTAATTGACTTTTGACTTGGGAATTGGATAATTTGTGACTGCGATGAAAACACTGATCGTAAGGTTGTGGGACGAATGCAGAGCGGCGACGGTAAAGCGCTTGACGACAAGACGACAGAACCAGAAGAACAACAAACGATTTGCAGGAAACTTAAAGTTTACCGGCCCTCTGTCTCATCAACTTCAAGTTCTGTTTAATAAGTTGTTGAAAACATGTCAAAAGCGTTCCAAAAGCTAGTCCTCGGCTTCGGCTTGATGTCGCTCGCCCACGCGGCGTATTCAGCAGCCCAACGTCAGTGATGAAACCTTCGATTCAAGATTTTATTGACTAATTTTCA
The DNA here is from genome assembly GCA_033064975.1 of Smittia sp. YW1114-2. NCBI lineage: Eukaryota > Metazoa > Arthropoda > Insecta > Diptera > Chironomidae > Smittia > Smittia sp. YW1114-2. The sequence continues at coordinate 14,313,446 of CP093832.1, read as the reverse complement.
TTGCAATTGCAGACCGAACTTACTTGAGGATTACAGAGCAGGAATTCACTACACTTCCTCTTGACGTGAGTGACAATAGTTCAAGTCGTTTCTGGTCCACAGCAGTCTCACGATTTTAATTCCAGATTATTCTCCAAGCTGTCATCAGTCTCGCGATCATTATTTACTCTATCCTGAGTGTAAAGTCTGACTGGAAGTTGATCCACGCGACGGACTTGCAGGAGAAGTCGTCGTGGGAAACGCTCTCCAACATTCAGTCCTTCTACACATTCAACCATCGAGGCAAAGCGATCTTCAATCCAAGCTACACGCAACCAGCGCCAGTGGCACAAGATTCACTGCAGTAATTATAGGAATTTAGCTTGAACTTTTCTTCAGTTGTCTCGCAATTAAATTAACTTGAGTGTCGTTTGAAATTCACGTGGAAATAAAGATTCGTTTTATTTGAGGAAGAGAGCACTTTTAAGTCTAATAAGAATGTGATGACCTTAAGAGCTAAAGACGAAGAACTCGTCGGAGCCTGTGACACTTTCGATGAGCTGCTTGCCATCGTCGGTTGGTGTACTGAAGGCAACGTCTTTGCGCAAGTCGAGGAGTTCGCCTTTCTCGTGAAGTATTACAATTGTCTTGAGAATTGCTCGTGCGATTCCTTTGCGACGGAACTGTGGCCGAACGAAGAGTCGCTGAACGCCCAATCGAATCTCTTTCTCTTCGTTGTTCATGTGTGCTTTGACTGAATCCTTCACAATCGCAAGTCCAACGAACTTCGATTCTTGAACTGCTAGGTACAAATGATGTTGCTCGTAATCATCTTGGAGACCAAACTCCAGCTCCATTTTCTCGACGATCTCCTTGACAAAGTCTGACTTCATGTTCTTGTGATTTGGAAGCAGACGAATGATGCGTCCATTGAGCTCCTTCCACTCGTTGATAGCCATGGCGTCTTCTGCTGCCCAGCCGCGGAAGATTGGAATCGATGTCACTGAGTGATGATGTTGGTTGTGCAGCTTCTCATCCTCTGGAACGTTTGTCTAGAAGCACAAAAGATTAATAAACGAATATGAATGGATTCCGCAATCTAACATTGTACGAGAACCCGCAGTCTTTGCACTCGACGAGTCCGAACTTTGTCTGTCCAGCGTCGATTTGCAGCTGGTTGGAACCAAAACCTAAGAACTTCTTCTTTGTGGTCGTCACAGATTTCTCGGGACTTCCTTTAAGTGTTTCGATTAAGCCATCCAAAGTCGGTAAGGGATCAATAGCAGTCTTCACAATTTCGTTTGTTTCTTCATCGTCAGCCTTGTCAAGATTTTTGAGTAGAGATTCGATCGCTGCCGTCGTTTCGCTGAGCTCAACTTCTTCTGCCTCGAACGGAGCTTCGTCGACCAACGGCACAAATGAAGATTGCTTATCCGATTGACCTTCAGTGCTTGTGTTCAAAGGAACGTATGAGTCGTCTGAGTAATCGTGGATCTCGGGCACTAAGTCGTCGCTCTCGTCGGATGAACTTTCATCCTCGCGGTTGTTTTTTGTCTTGAAGAACTTGAATGAGCTTCCCTTCGATCGTTTGCGCTTGAAGCTGGTGTTACTGCTGAAGATTCTCTTTTTGATCGCATCCTCTTTCGCCTTTATATCTTGGAGGATGGATCGTTCTTCCTGTTTGGTTGTTCGCTTAATCGCCAACGCGCTTAAAGGTAAATTCGCGTTGTTATTATTGTTCACATTTTCCTTCTGATCACTTGAGATTCCAGATTTCTTCTTGATGAGTTTCTTTTTGATAAGAGATCGTTTGATCTTTCCAATTCTGCCAAGTTCCGGTCCTCGGACGTGTCGTGCAACCTTTCTCTTGTACGTGATTCCTCGGCTTTTCTTCAAAACCTTCGCGACTTTCTTCGGAGAAATCTTCACCGTTGCCTTCGGCCGCCAAACTTCAGGCGGTGGTTTAGAGTAGAATAGCTCTGGCGGAATGGTAAAGTTGCTTAAATCCATTAGACGAAATTGATTGTAACTTTGCGCGGGAAACTTTGCGTCAATCAACAAATCCAAGGAGCAAATAACTTTTGAGAAACCGAAAGGGTCGCGCAAACTTTCGCGTCTTTCTCACCATCGGAAACGCGATTAAATATTTCTCTGCTAATAACTCGAGTAGAAAGAAACGTGGAACCTTAAAACAAAGCTGAAAGTGCTAGCTAAACACATAGCTACAAGTGTGCAACAAAGTTCAGCAGCTTCAAGATGGTGAAGCGATTTAAAAAGGTAAATTCAGATTCCCACATGTCCAGCTCGTGTTCTCAAAACAATCTGATCTTCATTTTAGTTCGAGACCGGTGAGGGCAGTCAGTACGTGACTCGCCTTGCTGCTCTTAACAAGCTGCAGCTCTCGCTGAACGACTTCCGTCGATTATGCATCCTCAAGGGAGTTTACCCGCGCGAGCCGAAGAACCGCAAGAGGGCACAAAAAGGCAACACAGAGATCAAGATTCTGTATCACAAGAAGGACATCAACTTCCTGATGCACGAGAAACTTGTGTGGACTCTGCGTGACATGAAAATCATGAACCGTCGCATTAAATACGCCGAGTCCATCAACGACAAGAAGTTGAAACGCATGAGGCTCAACAAATATCCAGAGCTAAAGTTGGATCACGTCGTTCGCGAGCGATATCCTACATTCATCGATGCCATTAAGGATTTGGACGACTGCCTCACACTTCTCTTCTTGTTCAGCACTTTCCCAGCACTGAAATCCGTCACGAGAACGCAAACTGCGTTGTGTCGCCGGTTGACGATCGAGTTTATGCACTACGTGATCCACGCAAAGGCATTGCGAAAGGTGTTCGTGTCAATCAAGGGCTACTACTTCCAGGCTGAGATTAAAGGCGAAATGGTCACATGGATCGTCCCTCATTACTATCCGTATCAGCCTCAAGCAAAGAGCGAAGTTGACTTCAGAATCATGGCGATCTTCGTCGAGTTCTACACGATCATGTGCGGCTTCACGAACTTCAGATTGTTCCACTCGCTTAATCTACAATATCCACCACAATTCAACGTCTCCCTCGATAGTGAGCAGTCGCAACTCAATGAAGATGTCTTCGTTTCCGAGCGAATCGCCGCGTTGACTGTCGATCTAATGAAAACAGTTGGCGAGGAGGTCGAAGAGGAGCCAGAGGAAATGGATCTGCAGCTCATTTCAAACGAAGGCGATTCCGACAAAATCCGTAAGATGCACGAGCGTGAACAAGCACAGAAGCGCTTGTTAAATCTCTTCAAAGGACTCAAGTTCTTCATCAATCGCGAAGTTCCACGTGAGCCTCTCGTCTTCATCATCCGCTGCTTCGGAGGAAAAGTCTCGTGGGACAAGAACTGCTTCGTTGGCGCAACTTTTGACGAAGACGATGAAACAATCACGCATCAAATCGTCGACAGACCAACAATGGGAAAACAATACATCAGCCGCGACTACATCCAACCGCAATGGATCTTCGACAGTGTGAATCAGTCAAAGCTCCTGCAGACTAGCAAATACTTCTTGGGCGCAACATTGCCACCACATTTGTCGCCTTTCGTGAATCCAGATCGTGAAGAAACCGATTACGTTCCACCAGAGGAAAAAGCTCTTCAAGATCCCAACTTGATAATCACTCACGAACAGTCTGCAGACGAAGAAGAAGATGAAAAGAAAATCACTGAGCCAGAGTTGGACTTTGTGCTTGAGCGGGCATTCAGACAAGAGAACAAGGAGATTCATTCAGCTGGTGCTAAGAATGACGTTAAGGGCAAAAAGCCGGTGGTGGAAGAGTCGTCTGATGAGGAGCAAGCTGATGTTGCGGACATGTTGGGCAACTCCGAAGATGAAGGTTGTAAATTTAATTTAGATTACTAAGAATTGCAGATCTATAAAAAACATTTTATCATTTAGATGAAGACGAAGATGAAGACATGACACCCGAACAGCGAGAGTTGTCCAAGGATCAAAAGCGCGAAACTGAAAAACAGAAGATGGCAGTGAAGCCTGGAAAGGTTTTCAAAGTCGACAACAAGAAGGAGAAAAAATTGACGGAACAGGAGCTGAAGCTTCGAGAAAAGATGGTCAAGCCACGTCACAAGAAGCTTTTCTACAAAAAATTAGACGAGCGCAAGAAGACCGAGAAGGAAACGAATCTTCTGACAATGAAGCGGCAGCAGATCGACGCCAAGAATAAGAAGACGAGAGCCGCCAAAGCGAAGAAATAACTTGCGCGAGTTTTCTTTTATTTCACATTTTATCAACGAAGCTTCTTCGTTATCAGTTTAATTACATTTTTCCCTTTCTGAATTATTCAAATATCGTAAAAAATCGCCTGAATTTCACAATAAAAAAACTGTTTTGCAGAACACCAAGTTTTCTTGTGACGCGTGCCTGTGCAACAAGCATGATCGATGTGATGAGCTTGCAACGATTCAGCTATTTAATTTGGACGATTCATATTTACATACAGAAGTGGCCGAGGAATTTCCGAACAAAAAATAAAGAAAATAACAAAACGAGAAGCTTATTCAGCGTCTGAAGCGTCTTCGTCGTCGGAGTCTTCGAGCTCTGGCATGGGAAAGCGGAGGATCGCAGCGATGCCAGTCAGTTGCGCCAGTTCTGTGGAGGAAAGAGACTTGAAATTTGATGGACAAACTACGGACTAATTCCAACTAAGGAGGACAAACTTACGCTCGCCAGAGACGTGCATGCTCGAGAAGATCTTCACATCGCCACCAGCATCAATCACGTCGTCGTGAATCTTCACATACTCCTTTCGTTGGATCGGGTCTTGATTTCTGCGAATGGTAAAGCAATTTAGTTAATTGAATTTTCATGTCGCGACGTCATGTTCAATCTAAATTGAAATCGTGCATTTCGCGCTGTCATCACGCGCTGCGGTTTTTGCATAAACTCGAAGTGACTTTTTGGCAGCATCGCGTAAATCAATGAACGAGTGAAAGTTTCGCGAGCGATCGCAAATTGTTTCGCTTTTGGATTTGCATAAGTTTCATTCGCTTCTCTTGAAATATCTTTTGTTAGCTCAAGTGTTTGCTCGATGGGGAAAGAGAGCGGAATGCTTCAGACATTTGCGTTTTACTTCAAAGTAATCTGAGTCCAATTAATATTGCTCCAGATACCGTCGCGGCACGAGAGAACGATGCATTCGAAATCGAGATTAAATCTTATCCGGTTGAAGTTGCCGCTGAAGTCGCAAACGGCCGCGACTGTTCCCCAACCTAAAGCCCGAGCTAAGTCGTTAATTCTAATTATGACATTTGCTTTGAGCGAGCAGCGTGAAAACCAGATGTGAAAATGAATCACAAACTTCTCCCTCCAAATCGGGATCAGCCAATACAACACGAGCTGAAGAAACGAAAACATTTAGCGAGCAGCCGCTGTCGTTGGTCTTGTAAGCGGAAAGCTTGCCCACTCGCTGATTTTATAGATCACGAAGACCTCTCGAGACTTCACATCGCGACCGCAGCAATGAGATTCCAGTGCCGTGTGGGAGCTTCGATCGCTCTGAATTCCCTAGCGCGTCGTTATCGCTAGGAATTTCAATTAAATTCAGCTCCAAAAACGAATGTCGTTGATTATCGCAAGGCGCAAAAACAGCGCGAGAGAATTTTCCTAAAATTAGCCTCGGCGCATTTTACATCATCTGCGACTTACACAACATCGACGGAAAGGAGCGAAGACGATCTCTCAGTCCAAGTCCGAAAATAAAACATAAATCTTGTAAATCAAAGCATAAATATTTTCTACAAGAATTTTCTCGCACACTTCTTTGGGTTTGAGCTCAAGCTTAGCTCAATCTAAGAAACGAATTCTCTCGAGCTTCTCTCACGAAAAAACATTTTCTTCATTCCATTCAGTTCTACGATTGTGTCTCACGTTCAGTTGTTTTCGTGGCGTTGTGGATTGAAGATCGGTGTGAGACGCGAAAGACGATCGCTTCACCTCGATCGTTTCTTGAGAAGGAATTCAGGAAAGAGAAGAAAACTTTTCCCCTGACACGACAGACGGATCAAGTTTCTCTTGCGCAACAAAGAAACGAGTTCCAGAGGAGCAAGCGAAAGGCCAAAGCTTGTCAGGTTCTCGTCACGTAATCGAGAGCCAATCGAGAAGAATTTCTTCATTCCTCAGACCTCGACGAGCCCAAAAGCAGAAGCAGATCAAAGGAGAACACGAAAGAAGAAAAGTTCCAGCGGGTTCCGATTACGGACGCAACACAAAATCATGTCAACGAGGAAACCGGATTACTTCATCGCATACAACGGACTACCAAACATTCTGCTCGCTCGCAGCCGGCGTTTGATAACAAACGACTGCGAACGCGTGTCAGACAATCGACAACAAATCCACCCACAGACTAAAAATAAAGGCTCAGCCGGCGCAAATCAACAGGCGCATGTGATGCAGCGTGATACGGAAAAGAACATCAGAAACCGAGCGATAAAAGAGAGTTTGCGCAACACGAAGGCCAACAAAGATCTGATAAACGCACAAATCGTCAGAAGTCGGCGGAATCAAAACTTATCGCCGTTGCCGAAATGTGTTAACGCTGATAACAGCGAATGCAATCGGAATGTTAAGAGGTAAAGTTTGTCGCTTGAGTTTCGTGTTTGAAGAGAAATCGGAAAGTTGGTTGATCGACAAGTGGGTCATCCACGGTTTCCATAAATTCGTGTCGCGAATTAAAATGTGATAATTGCGACGACAAACGTGAGGCTGTGCGAAAAAAGCTTTTGAAGATTTGCACTAAAATCCCGTGACGGAATTGTCCTCGAATCCATCAACCGACAAAACGGAATGTAAATTTTATCATTGAACTGGAACCATCCAAAACGATTTCGTGTAGCCCACGGAAATTCGTCGAGTTTGTTATTGAGATCTCTTGATTTATGACTACAAATCAAGTTACGGTCTAAGCTCAAAACAGAATCAGAGTGAAGCGATTGACGTTAACGAGAAGAAAGAATCGTTTGATCATAACGAGGATGATTCAGCGAACGATGAATTGGCTAAGCCGACGACACCGCGACAGACACGTTGCGAAATCGAAGTGTTTCGAAACATCCGAGTTCAATAAGGTTCAGAATGATTCACTTCGTCTGTCAAGCTTGCGGTTGACCGTGCACAGTTTAAACGACTTTAATTACAGCATTTTCTCTCAGTGCGCTTCATTACGCGATCGTTCACATACAAACTTTTTTGTTTATATTTAAATCGTGTCCGTGGTTGGCTGAGAGAAAGTTCAAATTCGACAAAGCGGCTTCGTAAAAAAAGTAGAAATCGAAGCGCAAATCAAGAGCGAATGAAGCATGGTCAGAAGTAAATAAATTATTCAAATTTTCGCGGAGTAAAACGAGACGCTTTGTTAGAGATTTGACAGTGATGGAAAGCTTGGAGCTTGCGGTCGTTCCTGAGGGTTCTAGCCAGAACTAACTAGGCTCAGAATAAACCTCATCAATGTAGTTGAAAGTGTTGCTTGCTTCGTAGAGACTCCGAAGCGTTTAACTATCTACTGAGGCTCAGTAACTGAGCTTGTTGTCTGCATGCGGTTTAATTAATTCGTTACAATCGCGATAAGAATGTTTATACTCGAGCCGTAAATTCAATTGAGTAAGTCAATTTGACTCGACAATTAAACGAGCTCTCAGTTCAAGTTTCAGTTTTTGCTGTTGAGATAGCGATCAGTTTGAGCGCGTTCAATCAATTCGCAGAGATTTTTTGCATTCACAACATTGACGATAATTGAGCGCTTAACGCACAGCAATGACCATTTTAGAGCGAGTTGAAGTTAACATGGAAATTGCAGTCGACACTTCTCGTTTCCTCGCGAATCGCGATCTAATTGAGACAGTTTTTGACATTTCTCAATGCCTAATTCACTTAAAGGTCAATAACGAAATGAACTTCAATGTGTGAAATGCTCGGCGAGCGATGTAAATCTAGCTAAGAACGAAGCGAAGCCTTACGATAAGATTGTGGAATTTACGAGCTATAAAGAAGCTTAGGAAATTATCGAAACAGTGCGATAAAGCAACTGAAGTTAAGCGATTTGCAGCTCACGTTCGGGGGCGACCACTCGGCTGATGATTGACGAGTATCTCCATAAACTGATCAGATTTTTTGAAGCAGAAAGTTTATTTTCCTGGAGACCTACGCACGTTTTGTTGTAACGATCGTCATTAGAGCGAACTCCGCAATCTTGAAATTTCAGTGAGTGACATTTAACTTATTTTTGCTTTCATTTCTTTGCAGATGCAACATAGAATCGAGAGAGTTAAGAGACAATAAACTTGCGCACCAGAGAAAGTACGACAATACAATATTCCGACACGACCTTCCCGATCGGCTTATTCTTCCGCCGTTGCCAGTTTAGCGATTAAGATTAAGTTTAAAATAAAATTCACAACAGACGATTGCTTGATTTTTTGCACTCACCTGAAGAGGTTGTCAGAGATGAGAAGAGTTTCAACTGCCTGCGCATCAACAGCTTGCTGAACGTGCTTCTTTCCGTAGAATGCTCTGGCCGGCTCGCACTGAAGCATTGTGTAAAAGGCCTCGAGCCGTTTCACTTCGCCAGCTGCCTTCGTATCGCTCATCTTCGCCAACACCGATGGATCTTGCAGAACCTCCTTCAACGAATGCTTGAAACCCGATGACGCGTGAATTAACATAAATTTGCTCTTGTTTTCGAGCAGCACCTTAATGTCAGACCTCACAGCCTGCTGGAACATATATTCGTGGAATTGATCTTTCACAAAGCCCGGCGAAGCAATTAGAATACACTTGACGATGTCGAAGTTTACGTGCCTGAGGATTCCCTGCATTATCACTTCGTAGAACTTTGTGAGACCCTAGAAGTGATGAATAGATAAATGAATGACGGGAAAAGTTGACAAGTGTTTGTCTACCTTCTCATGTTGCGATGGTTGGTTCTTTCGCTTTCTCGGGATGGCCATGTCAATCTTACTCCTCACTATTGTCATATTCGATGTAATGAGGCAGATATGAGCGATCCCTTCCTGCATGATAACAGCGGCGACGTCTGCGCTTTGTGTAACATCACAAGCAGCGTCAACGCGTCCAAGTGAGATTGAGTCCCATTCCGGCTTTGTGATAGCGAATCTCCGATTAAGTTCTAAATCTATGGTGTGGTAGGCGCCCATCTGGAAGGAAAGAGTGCGGTGAACTTCCGCAGCGCGCAAGTCAAGCTCTGGCTCACCTTAACGTATTGGTTCTCTTCTACATTTCGGCCCTTAAGTCGTAGCATACATGCTTGAGTGTCATAGTCGATTGTTTCTACGTTGATGGTGAGAGTTGTCCTGACTCGGCTGCTTGAACTGCTTCCCGTCGCTGTTTCATTTTGAACCTGCAGTGAATCATCTTAAGTAATTTATATTTATAACAAGAATAATGAAGTAAATACCTTTCGAATAGTGCTCGCTTTCACCAGATCACCAGGCGCGATCAGGTTGTAGGCATGCCACATATCTTCATTTTCTTCTGGGATCAAAGCAACAGAGCTGAAACAATTTATGTAGTTTAATTTTGTTTTCGTGGAACTGACAAACTTCGCTTTCTTACCCGCTGCCCTTCTCTATCTTTTTGTGGACGAGCTTCATCTTGGCGACTACTTCAGATGAGTAATGAACATGATTTGAACCCTACGAAAAGCGCCGTCAGCGTCATAAACGAGCTTAAATATTTTTCGTCTGCACGTCGCGATGTTTTGAGATGCGAAGAAGTTCGACGACGCTCTGAAAATTGACGCGAAAAGCGGCGGGATATTTGAATTTTTATATTTTTATGGATGTTTTGTTGATATGTAATATTTAGATAGAAATCATTCAAACAATTTACTATCAGATGTTTAACTATCCAGGAATAGCAACAGAAGACTGACCACAGTTCCGATTTCTTAACTCTCTTGCGACAACTTCAATAGTCTAGCGACTTAAAAGCGACTCGCCCAGAGATTAGTTGATCGACGCAGATTAAAACCAAGATAAAATAATGAAAATAAAATCAATCTGAATTGTGATTCAAAGTAAATAAGCTCTCCAATTTACCACGTGTTTCCGGCAGTTGGCGATTTCAAATTTCGCGTCTTCAGTTTTTTGCGCTCAATTTCTCATCAACATCAACAGAACAAAATAAAATCAAATGGCAGAAGGAAGTAGCTCATTGAAAATGGATGATTCGCTACTGGACATGCTCGGTGGTTCAGTGTTGAAGATTCTCGATACACGTGAGTATGTGACTGTTCTGTCAAACTTGAAATTTAATGAAAAACTTTGTTTTTAGACAACATTTTGAACAACCGAGACAGTCTTGTGGCAACTCCTGTTGCGAAGCTGTTGTCATGGAACATTGCTCCTGATACCATTGTGAAGCTAAAGGCGAGTCAAACACCATTTGTGACCGCTCTCGAATACTTCAACCAGAAAGAAAAGTTTCGACAGATTAAGTTCAAAGTGGAGTCGCTTGATTCGCTTACCGAAGGAGGACTCGACGTGGGATCAGTCACTGAGTTGTTTGGAGAGGCTGGCAGTGGAAAAAGCCAGCTCTGCATGCAATTAGCGATAAATTGCGCTCTTAATGAGGAGCACGGTGGACTTAACGCAAGCACGGTTTACTTATCAACAGACAAACGCTTTGCTTTCAAGCGACTTTGTGAGATGGCAAACAATCTCAAGAGAAGATTATCGCTGCCTGACTTGAGCTTGTTGGACAACATCGAAACTGAAGAGATCAGATCACCGGGAGACCTTCAATCGTTCATCGACATACTGCCGCGGAGACTTCAGAGTCAACCTGAAATCAGACTTGTAGTGATCGACTCAATCGCTGGTGTTTTTCGTTATGAACAAGATTACATAGAGCGAGCTGAAGAAATGAGAGTGACAGTAAACAAACTCGAGCGACTGGCTGACGTTCACAACTTTGCAATTATCATGACAAATCATGTCACATCAGCGCCTGGGTCTGCAGAACCCGAGTCGTGCCTTGGAATTGCCTTTGAAAACTTGGTTGTAACGAAGTTGAGAGTGAGAAAGACTGACGAGCTTCAAGCATCAAAGGAGAACGAGACTAGTCAACTGAGAATCTTAGATGTGATATTTAGTCCTCGACTGCCTTGTGGAAGTGCCGGTTTTCTTGTTTGTTCATCAGGCATTGTTGGTGCCTTCAGATGATAATTCGGAGGGCGATCTAGTAAAAATACAAACTCGATGTTCCATATAAACCAAATAAATAAATTTTAACAGTCGCTGAAATTTTGAAGAAAAGATGCGAAAACCTAAAAGTTCCAATTTTCTGCATCAAAATTTAGTTTCCGATGAAGCAAAAAACCTGCGGAGGAATTTAAATAAATAAACGTGTTAAAACGAAACATTCAAAGCAAAAACTATCACGAAAGTATCAATTAACTTACAAGCAACAACAATCGTTAAAATGGTGAGAAAATTAACGCTGAATTATGTTAAAATATGAAAAAATGTGTTGCACTCGAATCGTTTGTGATCTCGCGAAATTCTCACTTATTCGATCAAATTTAAGCGCCCACGTTGTTCTGGTTGCTTGCGAATAATCGTGTCGATTCGGCAACATAGTTTAATTCATGACTACAAAAGCACCGCATTGTAAACTTATTAACCCCAAAATTCGTTTTTGTTTACTTTTAGGTCGAAGAAGTCAACCCGAAAGCTTATCCGCTAGCAGACGCCACCCTGACGACGAAGATCATGACGTTGATCCAGCAGGCTGTCAACTATAAGCAGCTGCGACGCGGAGCTAACGAAGCCACTAAGACTTTGAACCGCGGTTTGAGCGAATTCATCGTCATGGCAGCTGATGCCGAACCATTGGAGATCTTGCTGCACTTGCCGCTGTTGTGCGAAGACAAGAACGTTCCATATGTGTTCGTTCGCTCAAAGCAAGCTCTCGGACGCGCTTGTGGAGTCACTCGGCCCATCATCGCTTGCAGCGTCACGACCAACGAAGGTTCACAGCTGAAGCCTCAAATCACCGGCATCCAACAAGAGATTGAAAAGTTGCTGGTCTAAATCAGGATCTCTCAGGACAAAAACAGACCGACAAACTTCAGTCTTCATTCTTTAATTTACAAAATATTTTCTAGAGTAAGACCGAGTTTCTTTTGTAACTAAGCAAGTAAGCAGAATAAAAATTTTATTAAGCCAGGAAAGGAAAACTCTTTGATGAAGAATTTTAATTGCTGGCTAACTGTTCTGAGTCGTTGATAGAATCGTAAAACTTGGAAGCGACCCTGATTCTGACCTTGTCTTATCTCGTGGTCTTGAGGTTTCATACAAACGAGCATCTGAAGACATTTAACACCGGTAATGAAACAGATGAAACGAAATCACTTCTTAATGTTTTTAACATCTCACAGCGATTCGCTGTGCTCGAGTTTTGTCAACTGCTGTGAACTTTTATCAGTGTTGCGCTGTAAAAACATGTCTACAGCAATCTGCTGTAGAAGACTCGAAAATTTATTCACAGCTGTGAAGGTTTAAAATGTTGACTTGAAATCAAGTCTCTGATAGACTGGAACTATGTGCGTGATCGCTTCATATCATAAACGCTTCATCTTATCACGAGTCGGCAGAAATTTTATTCAATTTTCTTCTGTAACATCAGAAATGTCAAAATCTTTTTTAACCCGCTCGATTGTTTCAGCGTGACGTTGGTTGAAATATGTTGAAACCTTCAAGCGATAAGTTCCGTCGAATTTCTTTTGTAATGCCAGTTTGAACTTCAAAGTGTCATTGGGGATAATTTGAATTGCGGGATTGTCGTGATCTTCGCCAGGATGTGATGAAACATCCACATCGTTCTCTAGTTCCACATAGCGCAGTCGTTTAAAGTTCTTCAAATTCTTTAGGATTAGCTCGACCTCTCTCGCTGTTGTCTTCACAAATTTATACGCAGCCACGTTCTTGATCACGAGCCTTTCAATATTCGGGAAATCATCTGCGAGTCTCTCCCACAAGAAATTTAGCATCATCGAGTCACATCCATAGAATTCGAACTCTCGAAGCGATAAGCTACTGGCGAACAACATGAGATCGAACTTGAAAGATCTGGCTGTGAATGTTCGCAGTTTCGGTAAAGTCTCGAATATTCCGTTAAGTGGAAAGTTGATGTAAGGCGCGTTGATAGTTTCAAGGTTCGGGAAACTTTTCATTATGGAGGCGAAGGCCGCAGCATCTTCCATGATATCATCAGACTCGAACTCGGTAACGGTCGGCAACAAACATTCGGCCAGCTCAGCACACCTCGCTTCGTTGAACGTGTAGTTGATTGAGAACGAGATTTTCTTCAATTTTTTAAAGTTCTTGAAAATCAATCGATAGTAGTGGAAGTCGACTGTGTAGTTCTTGACATCGAGGACTTCAATGTGGTTAGATTGCGATTTTAGGAAATCAGAAATCTGCTTGTTGTACTCGAGGGTTGACTGGATCTTAAGAGTCTTGAGCTTTAGATTTTTGTTGCTCGTTAACTTTTCTGTGAAAACTGATGTGATTCCAAACTCGTTGTGACCTTGGAGAAGGATTTCTTCTAGATTATTTTGTTCGCCAAGGAAGTTTCCGACTTCAACCAAAGGGAGTGAGAAGTAAGCTTCAATCACAAACTTGACGACGTTCTTGCTGTTGTAGAGAGCAGACATAATCTCCTTGGTGAGGCTTTCGTAGGCACCGATGTTCACCGATTTCAAGACCGACAGATTGAGCTCAATGCCATTGTCGCTCTTTGCCACTTCTTCAACTGCCGGTTCAGTCTCTTCGTTCGGCTGATCATACATGTAGAACTCAAGATTTTCCACGTTCGGTGTCAAGCTGAGAATTCTCTTAATTTCGTTTATGTCCATTACACAATTGTCAAACTTCATCGATCTTATAAGCTCCCCATGTTTTTCTATGAACGGAATTTCATCCTTCCAAGTGTCGCGACACAAAAATAATTTCAACCTTCGCATCAGCCTCGGTGTTGACAGAATCAAATCCCGAAATTCTTCGGACACCAACAGAAACTGCTTGAGCTCCGGCAGCTCGCAATGATTCAAAACCAGTTGAAGTATTTCAGGAGGTAAGTCCATCGTGCGATAAATTCTAAAGGTAACTGATGCTTTTCACTTGCACGCGCGTTCGAGAAGTCGAAATATTGCGAAATGATTTTCTCTCTGTCCAATGACTCAATGACTTAAACAACAAGTTGACGTCATTTATGTCGACGTTAGTTTGAATAAATCTCTAATTTCTCTGGCAAAAGGAATTTACTTGGTCTATTAGTGAATTTGTAAAAATAAAATGCACTGCAATGTGCTCCCCGCCGAATAACATCTTAAGTTTGAGATTAGTCTAAGATAAAAGTTTAAAGCTTTGCGCCAGTCGATGACTCCAAAATCTGCTTGATCTCTTCCATGGCAGATGTGAAGGAATCGTACAACTTCTTGCTAGACGTGACTTCGCTGTCACGATACGACGTGATGATGATCCAAACGCAATCGTCAAGCATTGAGTAGAAGCAGCCGTAGCCATCAGCGACCATTGGCGCGACGAAACCAACGTTGATTGAATAGCCAAGAGTAGAAGTCGAAAGCACAAAGTTTCCGCCTCCACCACTCTTGCTGTAGAGCGGATCGTCGTAGAACTCAGGCGCGGCAATGCCATTTTCCTGAGCGATGCACCAGAGACCAAACAGATGTCGATCCACTCCGTTCCCTTTTCGCGCTTCATTCATCAATCGCGTCTGAGAATTTGCAGCCAATTTGAATTGCTTGGCTTTCTCAACAATCTGGAAAGAAAAATTTAGATAAAATCTTGAAAATATTTTATTGTGGCAACTTACAGTGGAATTAGGATTGACCATCGTTTCAATCCAATCCTTAACTTCAACCGAACAGCTGCGAACCGTCTCAGTCCGGCCATGATAGAAAACTCTCATCGTGGCTGTTTCGTAAGTAGGAGCGAAGCATTTGTGAAGCTTGTAGTACGCCCATTGCAATCCCATTTGAACAAAAGAGTCAGGATGGATCTTATGCTGTTTCATAAAGCGTTTGCCATAGCCTTCGAACTGCTGGCAGATTGCGATTACTGAGTTTAGTGAGGCCTCGGATTGCTGCTCCATCCGTGAGATTTCCTTGAGCAAGTGATCGTCGATCTTGAATTTAATTTCTTTCGGAATGTAGCGAATTGTTGGGAGCTCGTCCCAGTCTGGTTCAGGTTCTTCCAGCAAGCTGAACAGTAGGAATGACGAGAAGCTGATAGAAATCGTTCCGTCGTACGCTGAATGTTCTCCGACGAGTCCAAACTTTCCATTCTTGAAGGAAATCATCGACGAAGTTTTGTCGTTCCATCGAGAGTTGTAGCCTCCGTTTAAAGTTTTCTGCGCGATTTCTGAGTAGTCGATAGGCTCAGTGTCGTCGAAGCTGATCGTCATCGCAGCCGACTCGATGATTCTCAGTTGAGCAGCGTTGTCGGCCGACAGCTCAATCAAATGTTTTCGGTTTCTGGCCCAGCTCGATCGCTCGTCAGAAGTCAAGATTGGAATGCCGGGAGCGACTGAATTGTTCTCGATTGCGCTGCAAGCGATTGTGAAGATGTGAAGGAATTCCTGTGGTGAGATAATTTGACCGTTGATAAAGAACTCGAAGGAGAATACGCGGCCTCGTCCTAAGATTATTCCAACTCCGGGGCAATTTCCTTCTTTCGCAGTCTTGAAGTATTCATGAACTTCGTCTTTAACTTCTCCTGGCACACGCACAGTGTTATACAGCCTTTTGTATAGGTCAGCGGAGAAGATGATTGAGCCGTCGGGGTTTGTTGGTGGTCTGAGCCTCTCGTTTCTTAACAGCTCCCAGAACTTTCCCGAGTAATAGGAAATCCGAGCCGACGTCTTCAGTCGATTCTCTCGAGTTTCTTCAACGCCAACTGCTGCGACGATCAGCGGTTGGGCCATGTTGCTGTAAGGCATCAGGGGGAACCTCAGGGAGTGGTAAGCGATATCCTCCCAGTACCGTTCGACCTTTAATTATGAATTTTAGCTTCCTGTTGAATGTTGACTGACGTTTCTTACCCAATTTCTCTCCTTCGCTGCTTTTTCTTCCAACAGTTTGTGCAATTTCCTGCCGATTCCATTCCTAAATTCTTCAATCACTTTTTGCGACTTTTTCAGCTCCGCAATCGTTCCAAAGGGCAATAAACTCCTCTGATAACGGTCCAAAGTCTCATCCAGTTTCGGCAGCGGAAGATTATCCAAAAGGTCGTCTCTGGCGAAGGTCGATGGTGCGCCTTCTGGCAGAAAGAAAATCGCTTCCCTGTTCATCGATGCGTTTAGTTTGCAGTTTTACTGGAGAATGATAAACGCGACAGCAAAATCGCTGGAAGTAAACACAGAAAAATATTTGTGGGTTCAAAGGTCGCATTGCCAAAAACAAAAATGTTACCGGTCGATTCTGTTGGTTTGTCTGCGCTTCTAACTAACTCACCTTGTGGCTACAGCTCTTGAGATTAGACTACACAGGAGTTTACAGTACTTCACTTGCCCAAAAGCTTCATTAATCTTGTTTTGTGACGGGGTCAATTAAACTAGTGATTTCAGTGTTGCCCGTTGAACAATCGCGAAAGTAAACAAACATCGGGCACATCTCGCTGCCAGGAGGAAAAGCTTGAAAGCTAAACTTATCTTAACTACATTTGATAGTCAGCTGATAAGAAAATTGCAAATAATTGAGAGTAAATAGAAGCGAGCTGAGTTGATAACGCCAGACGTCAAGTTGTCATTGTGAACTTGAGGCGAAATGTTGCTGGTGCAAAGGAACAGATTCTCGTTGGCTTACGCAAGTCGGCAATTCGTGCGTTGTTTGAGTGACAAAAAGAATCCTAATGGAGAAGAACAATATGAGAACAACCCACAGATGGAAAATCCTTTCACACGGACAGGCCGGATCCTTAAGAACGACATGCTGCGCGTAGGTCATTGGTTTCAAGACAAAGCCGATTACTTCAGGAAAATACAGCCGAAGAAGAAAACCTATGGAATGCCAATCGAGAAGATCGACCACTTCATCCAGAACCGTGAGGACATCACGATGTTCCAATCGCATTGTGATGTGCTTGTAATTGGCGGAGGCGGCATTGGAGCTTCGATAGCTTACTGGCTGAAGGAGCGAGCTAGCGAGGGATTGAATGTCGTCGTGGTTGAGAAAGATCCTACGTACAAGGAAGCATCAACGCCACTGTCAGTCGGAGGTTTGCGTCAGCAATTTTCACTCGTCGAGAATATTCAAATGTCGCTCTACGGCGCCGATTTCATCAGAAACATCAAAGAGCATCTGGGTGAGGATGTCGACGTCAACTTTACTCCTTACGGTTACCTGATGATGGCCACTGAAGAAGGAGCAGAAACCCTCAAACGCAATTCACGCTTACAGAACGAACTCGGTGCTAGAAATGAGCTTCTGACAGCGAAGCGCCTCAAAGAGAAATTCCCTTGGCTCAACACAGATGGAATCGCTCTCGGCTGTCATGGTCTCGAGAAGGAAGGCTGGTTCGATCCTTGGTCGATGCTCTACAACCTAAAGAAACGCTCAATTCACCTCGGCGCTCATTACACTCACGGTGAAGTCATTGGGTTTGACTTCAAGAGTCAACCAGATATGCTAGCTGAGGGCGTCGAGCCTGGAGCGTATGAAAGCATTGATCGAGCGATTGTTCGACTGCCAGACGGTTCAGTTGAGCCAATCAAGTTCGGACTTTGTGTCATCGCAGCGGGAGCTCAGTCAGGAAAAGTGGCGAAGATGGCTCGAATCGGTACCGGCACTGGATTGCTTTCAATACCTCTGCCCATTGAGCCACGCAAACGCTACGTTTACTCATTTGAATGCGATGAGAAGATTCCGAGCGCTGGTGCTACGCTGAATACTCCGCTTGTCGTTGATCCATCCAATGTCTATTTCCGTCGCGAAGGCTTGTCAGGCTGTTACATTGGAGGCCGTTCACCTGAATGCATCGAGAAGGAACCGCCGACTGACAACCTCGACGTCGACTACGAATATTTCGATACAGATGTGTGGCCGCTTCTCGCTCATCGCGTACCAAAGTTTGAAGCCATCAAAGTGAAGTCTGGCTGGGCTGGATTCTACGAGTTCAACACTTACGATGAGAATGGTATTGTTGGACCTCATCCCTACTACCATAATCTCTATATTGCCTCTGGATTTAGCGGGCACGGTAAGTCAAACTGATTACGATTGAAAGAGGGAAACTATATTTGTTGTTTTTCGTAGGCATTCAACAAGCACCAGCAGTCGGACGAGCTGTGGCTGAAATGATTATTGACGGCGGTTTCACGGGTCTTGATCTGACGAGATTAGGATTCGACAGAATCATCGCTGACCAGCCAATGTACGAAAATAATTGCGTGTAGCTAATGAACTAAATAAACCAAGTCAGGACTTACAATCGACTCCGTTTTATTTTTTGTTTCGCTGGTCGATTCAATTTTGAATCAAAAGCTTTGATTGATCTAGCAGAGGTTCAAGAAGACCTCGAGGCAAATTGCTTTACTTGAACTGACCAGGCGGAGCTCCAAAGATCCCTTGTTTGCTAGCTGCTCTCGATGGCGAGAAACCGAGAATCTTTTGGACGTTCTGACGAATCGACATCGTGCAGAGAATGTAGAGGAAGATGAAGGAGCACTCAGTGAAATCGTTTCCCTGAAGATTCCTATGAGACAATCCCTGAATCCACGAGATCGGGGTGAATGGCAAACGGGCGACCACTTTACCGTCGAAGATTGAGTTGAACATCGACAGAAGAGCCGTAAATGCAAAGCCGGTGAAGAACCTAAAATGAAAAACGTTAGCTCGACTGACGACAGCGATCGAGCTGATCACTCCTCGGTTTCTTACATGGATTTCATTTTTACTAAAGATAGATCGCGGTTGTTGTTCTTCAATCGTTCCTCATCCCGCTCGATCTTCTTCTTCTGCTGCTTGTCCAAAGCTTCTCCAAGCACTTCCTTCCGCTTTTCCACTGCAATTAAACTTTTCATTTATGAATCGAAAATTGAACAAGTCTTACATTTTTTGGTTTGCTTTTCGATTTCCACCTTCAGCTTCTGATACTTCTCGGTCCTGTAGACTAAAACATAGGTGACGCCTTCACCGAGGAAAGCAGTGAACAGCGAAATCGCCACGATCAAAAGAGGATCGGAAATAACCATCGCGAACTATTTTGGATGACCTGGATGACTACGAATCGCAAACTCGAACCGTTTGGCTTTTACGGTTCGCACCAAAGATTGCGATTCGTTTGTTCGTCTCTGTGCAGCTTACATAAATCAATTCCGTTTGACAAGTTTCCATCAGCTCCAGGCCGATTGTTTCACCTACAAATCAAACTTTGGCATCTCGCGCACACGTTTCGGATAACGAATTTGCAGTCTTAACAGATTACGGCGCTGAAATTCCCAAATCAAAAGTTGCGCAAAGAAGAAGAGCGAACCGATTCAGTCAGCAGCTCGAGAAAATCAGTCAGAATAAGTTCGACAGTCAGCGCAACAAGGAGCCCAACGCGACCGTGAAGTGATAATTAGTGGAAATTAAAAGCGATCCAAGGCCATCTCGAGTCAGGAAAGTGGAAGAAAGTGCTCGTTCGTGTCGAATATCGATTTCTTTTCTCGCTCTTTACACTCTTTCCGAGCTAAATGCATCAAATCTCTTTGTTACTTGGTGAAAATACTTTCAGTGGAAATTTCTAAAAGCCAAAGCGCGTCAAATTTTGCGTGAGCGAAGAGTTGCGTGAAGTGCAAAAGGATTTCAAGCTCGCCTTCTGAGTCATCAGATAATCAATCACTAATATATGGATATAGTTCTGGTAAGTTACAGTTTTTTTCTTGGGGTTTCCCAATGATATTCAAAGCCTGCGTCAATAAATAGCGAAGCCGATAGTCCACCACAACGTGGCGAATCCAAAAACCCGAAAATTTCTTCTCTCCGCGTCTCTCTCGACCAAAGTATGTCACAAAATGAAAGCCAATCTAGAACATGAGCTAGTTTTCTTCCCGTCAAACCCGTCTCGAGGTGCCGATTGAATAATGAAGCGAAAATCGAACCCTGGAATGAGCGTCGTTGCTTTCCTAAAAGTGGATGTTTATAAGTGTCGTTCCTTCTAGACAGTTTGATGTCATGATTATGAGCTTTTCGGGACAAGCTAACCGCAACTGATGATTTCCAAAACCCGATTAGTTACGGAACTGACGGACAGCGCCTTATCAGCCATCGGGAATATCCGGACGGGCGAAAAAAATCGCACGAAACTGTTATCAGCGCTTCGACTGTTGTTGAGGCGTATACCTGCGGCTCCTCTCTTTACTCTTGAATGAAAGCATGTCGTCGAGTCGACGGATTCCCAGCTGAATCCAAGCATATGAAATATTCAGTCGAGGCCTAAGCAACAGCGGCAGTTGAGCTTTAACAGGAAAATGTTTGTCGATAGGCTCGGTTGTCGCGAAAGCACTCACACTCAAATGCCTCCTTAGCCTACCTAATTGAATTCTAATTAATTATTCACACACAGCCGACGTTCGCCGCTCGAAAGCTTCGCCCTGAGACATTTATTTGGCGATGATTTTCTCGAAACTTTTTGCTTGAGTGGGTGTGTGCTGGCGAGCGCGTTTACTTTCATGTTGGCTCGACGGAGGTTTTCAGTTTTTGAAGAAGCACAATTAGTGTAGACGTCGCTCCTCGTTCCACCTGGATTCGCGTTAAACTCTGTTGCCAATGAATCGAACGAAGTAGAATCTTCTGTTTGAGTGCTTCTGTCTGACGTAGCGAGCGCTTGTCGCATGCAAACGCAACCCTCGCTCGGTCGATATATAATTATGGAAACTTTTCCGATTGAGAAGGCTAAATATAGATTGGTGTTGCTGATGGATTAAAGGCAATCGAGCGCCGTGTACAACAAAGGCCGAGCAAAGTTCAGCGCTGTTCCATCGCATTGAAGAACCAAGTTTGCTCTATTCGTCGACGATACGCTTCCGTCTAATCTAACGACAAGCTTGCGCCCTCTTAGAAACGGCAATTGAAATATTCTGTTTACTGTCAGTCGCGAAATGACGTCAGGCACAAAATTGAAATTCATTGAGTCGCGGGAAGAACGAAACAAAACAAAAAAACGTTCTCGACCCGAGCTTCGCTGATGTTAATTCAATTCATTTGAACGGAGCAACAGATATTTCGTCGAAGAGATCTTTTTTCCTCTGACGAACATGTTTCAGCGCGTTGCGAGGCGAATGAAGATTCTTGGAACAGTCGATTGAATTAATTGCGACGATATTCGCAACGAAATACTTGATAATCGCATTGATAACACGAGCAGCTCTTGCGAGCTCTCGAGAATCAAACGAACGTCAAAAAATCGCGACAAGCAGCAGCATAAGAAGAACAAGAGACGGAGAATTTAAATTGGAAGGGAAACGGTTGAGACACCGACAACAAGAACAATGTGTTGTGCGAGACTGAAGAGGTGAATGGCACACGAGTTTGGTTTTTTGGAACGCTCAGGGATGAAACAAGAAAATCGCTCGTCAAAAAACCAAGAAGAACAAACGAGAAAATAAGCAGACGAAAATTAAGACGGGTCGGACGAAGCAATTTAAGGCAAGGGCTTAACGGAATCCCTTTGATTCCTCTCGCAATACACTCATCTGACAGCCACTAGAAGATTCGTCTTGAGACGGTCTTTGTTGTCCCTAACTTCTTCCTGCGGCGAGCATACTCGCAGTCTTCCAGTGCAATTTGTGAAACAAGAAAAGCAAGAAGAAGGCTCAGACGTTATTGTTCGTTGACTCTATCCAAAGCAGTTTGTCCTCTCAAGGAAGGAGACCAATTTTGATTGATCGGCGTTGCTTCCACGATGCCTTCAAGCTGATTCTTGCTTCAGTAGTTCTGGCGAAAGTTAAACATCAACTGAAATTTCATCGTGAAAGCGGAGACGCGCTGCACAGTGCAACGACTTCCTAAAGCGCAACAGAACGAAGCAAGACAAAACAGAATGAATTATGAGACGCAAGAGCTGCAGCGGCGACATGACTGAACCCTTTCGCGTGTGTCTTAGGTCAAGAACAGCATTTTATCGCTCCAACTAATTCATAGAGCGGACTTGAGGGGAACTCGATGGAAATAGGTCACCGCTCAATCAGTAAAATGCGACTGCAATCGACTTTCTTTCCATGCGAACTCGAATATCCTTAGATTTATGTTCAGAGGCAGTTTCGTAGTGAAAACGACGTCGAGCTTCACTTCCTTGAAAATGCAATTTCCAGTGCTTTTCCGGTGAATTGCATTGAGCAATAATGATCAACGAGAACGAAATGGCGCCGAGAAACGTAAATCTTCGTCGACGGTTTCGCTATTATCGAAGACAGTTCCGACAAAGCTTGCCGATTTCGCTTGGTTGCCGTTTTGATAAGAAAGTCGTTTCGCAACTCAACGCAAATTTCATCATCGATGCGAAAAAGAAAGTTTCGCAAAATTCGTGCAGACTCGACTAGCAGCGTAGAGCAATCGCGAGATTGGACTTCGCTGTGTCGCCTCCGAAAACGTTACTCATTCAAGCCAACGTTCGTCTCCAGCGGAGTTTTTTATTGCATCGCAATTTGAAGTTTCACATAAGCGCTAACGACGAATGTAAAGTGACGTCAAGCGAGGCAACGTGATAATGAAACTTGTATTGGCTGCGGCATATTTATACATAGAGACGAGAAACAACGTTGCGGCGGGGCGTTGGTGGAAAATGTGAATGAACAAGCTAATTTTAAAACTGCGAAGCTCAAGTATAAGTCAAAAGCTTAAGCTCGTTAAACAATGAACAGAGAAAACCTTGAAGTGAAAAGTGGCCGAGAATTTCGAACCGTAATTCGCCACGCGGCGGCAATTGCTGATTATTTCGACGACAGAAATGTCGCAGTGATAAGACACGCCGCACCGCTATCGGAGCCTCCAATCGATAATTTATTTTTGAAATTCAATCGAAAGAACTTTTCCATCAAAGTTAATGAAGATTTGTTTCCGCAACGTCGCTGCGCATATCCATACGTCACTATCATCTCCAATTTCCTCGCTCGAGCTTCGAGGCACATCCACATTGTCAGCTGAATATTCGTCCGAGTCGTGTTTCCAATCAGCGGTCCGCCGGATCGAGTTCAAGTGCCGACGCTTCTCGTTCCCTTGTGGCTTGTCTTTGAAACTCTCGAATGGCTCTAATTAAGCACGACTGAACAAATTAAGAGCGACTGACTCGGAGCGTGATCAATTCAACATGGATGAGCCTCAGCATTGATTGCTGCGCTTGGCAGTTCAATCAACACAAAAATCCTTTCAGCTTCAAAGTTTGCCAAACTTTATTCCGAGCGAACTTAGTTTTGAGTGGCAGGCTGCAGTTGCCGTTCTTACCTCTGCTTGTGCAAGCGAATCAGGAATTGCAGGAAATCGCAAATAATCATTTCGCTCGACAAGCTTTAATATCGAGTTCTAACATGTGGATTCTTCCTCAAATACGTTTTCCACTTCCCTCTCTGTCCGATTTTGCGCAATACGCTTGCACTCCTCCATCGCCCTTTAATCTGTGTCGCGCTTCAGACGAACAGCTCGCGATGGCTTTCTCGGAAAACATTTACCCGTCTCGAATCGAGACTCGATTGGCAGCATCTGTAATATCTCAAGCCGAGAGTGAAGCTTTCGTGCGATGATGCGAGGGAAAGCGTTGTTAGTTGCGTAGCAAAGAATCTGGCGCGTAAATGAATAACATTAATGTAGTCCACGGACGGGGTTAACGTCCTGCGACAACCATAATGTTAGTACGCTGCCACAATGTTAGTGATTCAAATGCGATTCGGGAAAAGACGTTCAATGACGCGGGTCTTCAAATTCTTTCCTTTAAGCCCTTTTCGTCGGCGAAGCATAAAGTCGAAGACGGAATTCTGGAGAACGAAAAATAATTTAATAGCTCGGCACTTATGTTGTCTGATCAGTGAATTGCATGCGAACAGAATTCCAATGAATTTCTCGATGTTTCGGGAGTAAAGTTACATTGACTCGGCTGGAAATTTCGTGCTCTCCGTTGCGCTTTCCGTTCGCTTTGTCTGAAACAATTTCTGGTCATTGCCTTCGTGTTCTCACTTAGGGCGAAACACTTTCAACACTGCTGCCGCGTTCTATCGAACATTTATCTCGAGATTAGGAATAATGAGCTTTTAATGCGACGAGACGGAACAAAGGTCCAACATTGAACCGTCGGTTTTATGTTTGAGACATCGACACGGACGACACTAATTGATGGGTAATCATTGATCACGTTGTGCAAAGTTTGCTCCGCGAAACGCAGAATCTTACGACCTTAAGACTCACTTTGTCATTGGAATGGTGCGGAATGTCGCAAGACGTAAAATCGTCGAGAAATCTACGACGTTGCGAGACTGAGAACAATTTTACGACTTCTTCAAGAGTGAAAACGCCATGTGTTGTTTAATAAATTTGTTGCTCTCTCCTCTGCTGTCGCGGGGCAGTCATGCGAATATTCATTCACCACAATCCCAAATGTGTCTCATGACAATTCGTTTTCGCAAATCACTGGACGAATTACATCAGCCGGTTGGGGTTACAAGCGGAGCGTGGGAGTTTCGTAATGGAAAACCCTCTGCCAACTTCAGTCCTGCCTATGGCTGCTCTAGTTATGAATCTTTAATAGCAGTTCCTTGCTTTGAATAGCATAACAATGAGTGGGTTTCGAACGTTTGTATCGTGAACGTCATCAGTGAGCGAGGCTCGGAATCAGCTCAATTATTTGGAACATCTAAATATAGATCTGAGAATAGACTTGCTATCTTCATGACGTTGTACCGAAAGCTCATAAATGTTCTTTTAATGAAGGCGCCGGCTTTGCAGCGATGTCAATCCCTAGCTTTCCCACACTATTGAATTGTCAACATTCGATTTCTCTTACGAAGAAACTCTTTGAGATACAATTCACATCACCCTCGCCTTTCACGACAACTTGCGATTGTGTATTGAGCGAGCACACGAATTTTCCTTCTTGTAACAGAAATTTCGTTCGTTTGTCGACCGAGAGCGGAGCAGAAAATGAGCAGAACGAAGCGAAGAAAAGACGGCAGGCGATGAAGCTTCCTATCAGTTGAGAATTAAGATTGAGACTTTCAAGATTCACTCGCTGGCTCCGTCGAAATTGAATGCAAAAAATAATCAAAGAGTTCCTGTGGAAGTTGTAGAACTGACTAAGACATTGGATCTGTGTTATGAAATGTGAATGAATCGCTCGGAGAATTCGCCGAGACGAAACGAAGCGCAAATTATTCAGCAGCCAAAGGAAAATTATTGTTCGGAAAGTTAACTAAAGCAATCACGTTTGTGGGCTGTGCTAATCAAAGCGGGAAAAGCTTGTCTTGACGTCATTCCAGTGTTTGGAATGCTTGCTCGTGTTACGTGCGCTTCCCTGTGATGTTTACAATTTGTTTTCATAAATAGAGTTAAAGCATTTTGTTGTGTGCAACGTGTTGAACTTGAAGCATACCAAAAACGTTGGCTGGAGTGTGACTGAGTGAACTACACGGAAATCAAAGCATGTGAAAGCTCCAGAATCTAATTGCAACCTTAGACCTTTCTAAGTTGGTAACACAAAGCTTCGAACAATAAAAGCCAAACCTCATCTGTGGATAATACGCAACAAGTTGAAGCTGCAGAAAATCCTTGCTCGAGGCCATCAAATGTACGTAAGAAACTTTTCCATTGGGCGCTGGAATATTTTTGAAACGAGGCAAGATAAACTGATAAGCCATATGGAAGTGAACTGTGCAAAGAAATTACTCACGACACGGAATGAAGTCGCAGCTTACTGCGAAGATAAGGAGGAAGCTTCAATTAAGCGCACTCCTCACGTTCCTCGTATGCTGCGAGCTCGGAATGTTTGTCGAGATAAATGTCAAATACGACGTTGAAAGCAATTTATGAGTCTCGACTCCCGTTCGATCGTGTTCCAAGGTTAAACTTGTTTCGATTCTCATCATCTGACTCGATTTGTTTGTGTGCTCATGTAGTTGAAAACGATTCGGCAAAGCTTCTCAAGCAAGGTGACATCGGCATGAGGTCAAGCGAAAGGAGACTTCCGAGAACCCGAGAGAGTTTGCGTTGCAGTTGGTGTTTGTTTATCTGGCGGCTTTTTGCGGGTGTCGCCCACGCCTGATCACGAGAATAAACCTCGAGGAAAACGTTTCTAAAGGCAAGCTCACGGCTCGCTTGTTTGTTTTATTTGTTCGAGAGGAAAATTCGGGGCTCGGCGCCGATGCTCGAGTAGACTTTGTAACGACAACAACCCTGGACGAAGTTCTCTTCTATTTCTGTGAGCATCGCACACTTGCGCCGACAGCCATGAGATCAATATTTATTAAAGGAAAACATATGACCGAGGTAGAGTTCGGTGCTAGCAGCTCGTGCGGGAGGCAAATGGGTGTGTCTGATAAGCCGCCATAACTGAATACAATTTCCGAGTGTCGAGCTCAATTAAAAATTCCAACGCAAATGATTTTCTCGCGCTGTTTGTTTTTGTTTATTTGATATTTTTCTTAAAAAGAAAACTTTTCTCGGACTCTGATGATGTCGATGAGATGTATAAATAGTTTTGAAAGCAGTCGCTGGCTTTTCATCTCGCCAATATTTGCCGTTTGCGTACATGACGCGAGTCGAGTTTAGTCTTAAGTAAGCAGACATCGCGACTTCAAATGCCAGCAGGAGACTCTAATGTTAGAATCTAATAATGTCAAGAAGCTTTGCGAGACCAACGTAGAACTTTTTTTAAAGCGATCCATGTGTGTTGTCCCCAATTTTCAACAAAATAAACTTTTCGGCTCTTGTTTGAGTTTTTAATATTTTCGTTTCGTTGTTTACAAACATCTTGCGTTAAGATTCTCATTCGGCAAACACGGATCAACCTGTTACCGCTCAATCAAACTGAGTGACGGAGAAGATTTGTGCTTAAGAAGAGATTCAATAAACTTCTCGCCGTCTGAGTTTTCCAACACTCAGCAACAATGCTCGACTGCTAACAATTCTACAATGCCTTCTCCACTTGACTTTTATCCACAATCAACGATGACAGGCGAGAATTATTGTCGCTTTCAACAATCCGCCACGAGCGATTTGACGCGGTAACAGAAGCGAATCACAAAAATCCGTCATCATCTTGAACTCGTAACTCAATTTAAAGCGTTCCTTGTTTTAACTCGGCGATATCGTTGTGTCCCTCCAACGTCAAATCGAACTTGAGCAAGGTTATTCGCATCCAAGGTCGCCAACAATCTGCCACCATAATTTGCAACAAATCCGCCGGTCATAACTCAGCCGAACCGAGTTTACGGCTTCCACCCTGCTCGTGTCGCCACCCGACTGAGCTTTAATCGATTGTTAAGCTGCAACTGTTTTAGCTCCGAATAGCATTTTAATGACAAAGCAAATGAAATTGGAGCACACGAGCAGTAAAACGAGCAGTTTTCCTACACAAATTATTTTCAACAACAAATTTCGATGAAAATATGCCAGCGCGCTTTCTTCTCCTGCTCCCGCAGTAAATGGCTTGCGGGCTAACGGCTCGGAAAGGCGCTCATTGCTCATTCCGCTTGACTGAAGGGTTTAGCTTGGAAGGCGGTGGTGGAGGAGCCGGCGTGAAAGCGAGAAAAGTATTGGGAGGTGTAGGCGGTGATGGGATGTCAAAAATTAGAAGTCTTAAAGTTCAGCTTGGCTAGCGAGAGGGAATGGTGGGCTAAGCTGTTTTTCTGATGATCATTATCAAATTGTTAAGCAATCAACTTCCTAACCGAATACCAAGAAAATTCAAGGGTATAACAAGGGAGGTATTCATAGGGATTCTTCCTATTCTTCAGCAGCATTCACCCTCTTCTTCACCCTTGCTTGAGTGAGCTTCTTTTGACGAATAATTCCACGGTCTGCCTCAGCGACAGAGAATCGTCAAAGTGTTTCAACTTTGACTTTATCCAACAGACATGTTGACATGGAACGTTGTTGAGTTGATGAGAGCTCACTGTAGCAACGAGCCACGACGTGTAACTGTTTACAGCATCAAACTGCGTCTTGTTGGTTCTCATGACTCAACTATCATTCGCCGCTTTTAGACGTTTGGAAAATTATTGCTCGCTAACGTCTGCCTCATTTATAAGAGGCGTGGATCTGGAGCTCATGGTTGAATTGCGCGTGGAGTGACACGAGTAGTGGTCGGAAGTTTATCACTTCGGTTGGACGCCCTCGACCAAAATATTTGTTGACTCAACTGAAAGAAATTTGTTATCTGCGTCGGGTTTGAGTGTAGCAAATCGCAAAAAGCGACTAAGTGAATCATTCTCTCAAGTCTCCGACATTCTTAAGCAGAAGAATTCGTGGAAGAATGAATTCACGTTAATTGCCTCGCCGACTTGTTTCTCGGTTTAACTTCCTTCGTGGAAGAGAAATGGGAGCAAAACAATTTCGAGCCGACCGGATGACGTAGGAAAGGAATTTAATTCCGCTGCCATCGCGTCTCATCACCAACAGCCGAAAGGCTTCTTATCCGCTTGTGCTTCTGAACTTGGAGCCAGTCGCAATTCAAGGTCGCAATTTATATTGAATTTCTTTCCACTTTCCTCTCGTCACAGTATTCGCTTTCTCTCGCTTGTTCGGCTTGCGACAGGCAAATACTCGCGGGCCAATTGGCTCCTTTGTTTGTCAAACGAACGGAATTTTTCGTTTTCGACTTTTCTATTTTTATCAATCAATAACATTCCAAAGATAGCTCTCTAGAAACGAAATAGAAGCTTTGCTATGAAACAGTCGCGTGGACTCGATTTTGTCAACGTCGGTCGTTGCTTCCACGGGTCGTATGACAAATTACGGTGGCAATTGCTCAATCTAACGAAACTCGAGTTTGGCGTTGATTAAAATTTCATTGGTTCAAACGTGTGGGAAGAAAAGGTCTGAGGTTGACTCGAAGGAAGATAAAACGTAGCCTTGAGATTCACCGAACGATAATGCTCAACCTAAACTTTGATGCAATTGGTGATGTCAAAGTTTGATCTCGACACCGACAGATTTTCCTTTGTGATTCTCCGAAAATCTACTTTTGGCACCGGCTACGACTTTGACTACGAGCTCCCGTCTTGTTTTTCTCTGTCGATCTCAATACTCGTCCCAATAAATTTCCCGACAGCAAAACAGAAAAATAAAAAAGTTTCAATCGCTCTAAACTGTTCTCGTTTTATGTCAAGTGAGTGAAATTGTTTTCGGGGGCAACGGGAGCTTGACCCAAATTTCTCCATCGCTCTAATTCAATTTTAATCTTTCACTTTCGCTATTAAAAATTGCCATTTTGCTCGGTCACTTGTGTTCAGCCGGCTGTTACGAAACAGCTTTTGATCGACATTCCCCGAAGTCGCTAATTGCTTTTTGTCGTGACGCTACTCAAGCTCGGATATCGGTGAAATGCTACGAATCGAACGAGACAAATTAATTGAAACTTTGTGTTATTGTCTCGGGAGAAAGATAAATAAACATTATTGCGCCGCGAGATGTGACACGTAACGTCCTCATCACGTTGATAATGTCGCGGGACGTTTGTTTGTTCTCGTCTGGCGCTTGCTTCTAGCCAAGCTCACGGGAAACGGCAAAAGGCTAATTAAAAAGTGTAAACATCACAAACGAAGCACGCCTGGTTTCGAATGACTGGAAGTGACGATTCCCTCAGTTCGAGGAATCGACTGATTACCAAACATTACCTCAACCCGAGCGCACTTAGTTTTGAAAGTGAAACTCCGCTCCAGTGAAGTATTCATAAAACCGATTCGAGCGGCAAATCTGGGACTTGATCATTAAACTTTCAGTTGAGTAAGGGTATGATTAGCTTTCTTGCTTCGTCTGCTTTCGATTCAGCCACCGATGGAGATGGAAAATTAACGAGACCTTCAAATTTTTTTCGCTCGCTCTCTTCCGCCTCGCAGCTTAAAGCGTCTGATGGGAATCATTAATGAAATGTTGGCACATTTGACTCAGCAACTTTGTATCGAACTTTCCTTTTTCGGCCTCATTCTTGTTTAAGCTTTCGACGCTTTGATAATTCATGACATTCAACTACTGTAATTAATGTTTCTCTACCTCTTTCTCTCTTTATAGCTTCGACAACTCGCTCTTACCTCTATGGAGTTCAAGTTGGACAGCGCAGAGTATTGCCAAGCACAACACAAATAAAAAGTTTCTTTTTGATTTATTCGCGCCCTGCAGAACGACGAATCTGTCGAGAGGAGAAAGATTAAGAAGATTACAAGAGTCAAATTATTTCATTCAAACGAAAGTTCATCACATTAACAGTTACAAGCAGCAGAAGAAGTGGTGTACTCAAAGAACTTTATCAATAACGTAAGTTCGTTGTGCTACAGCGGGAAGGAAGTTCAGTCTCTTAGGTCGAGAAGACGAACTCTCAAACTCGAAAGACGAAGCTTTTAGTGCAGCACTCAAACTAGTTCTAATAAGTTGCTGACTCTCGAACTCTTCCGTTTCAGTTCTGACAAAGTGAAGGGACAAATACAACAAGACATCTATCCAAAGTTAAATCTACGTGAGACTGAACTGTTCTGAAGAAGTAAGAACAAACATCATCAACTCGAAGTAGCAGACAAGACAATTTCTGACTTTTATGGGAACTATTGATGTTATGGCCTTCCCTTAAGCTGAAGTTCATCTCCACAACTGAGTTTTCTCTCTACAAAGAGCTTGCGGGAGCAGTTGAATGATTGCATTCGGTCCCACTCATCTCACGAGCGACGAATATTTTGGGTGCCAAAACTGAATTTCAATTTGAATTTTCTTTAAATCGGTGAGTTTCGCTGCCAGAAGCCAGAGCACTGACCCTGAGCATTATCAAATCACAAACACCTGTTCTGCCGCTGAGACGTCAATTTAATTTGAGGCACGCGCGTCAAATTTCTTTTCGGCTTTCGCGAGAATCGTGCTGATGGATCAATCCAGCCGAAAGCAGACGTTGTCGGTTATTATTAGCTGGTGATGGGGAAACCCGGTTACGTCCAGTTTGACGCTCGTGTTGTCACTTCAAAAGACATCAGCGGAGATCACCGAATGCGATTTTAATGGAAATTCATTTTCTCTAGGCAAAATTTTCCAATCTCATCCTTCGGTGAATCAACAAAGAGCTTACCCGTATTTTCATACAACGATCCACCGACCGTCATCATCAAATTAGCGGCTATTGATTATCTTATGCAAAAGTGATTCAATTATATTTTTGTTACATCTTGAAAAGTGTGAAAGTGCTCGAGTCGACAGAAAAACTTTTCGCGCACGGCGAAGAAACATTTTAAAAGCAAAAGTATCAAAAAGACTGTCAAGACTAAATATTTTCTCCGAACTTCTCCCAAGAAAAGCCAAGCGATTGTAGATTTGTTTGTTTTTGCGTGTGCAGAAAGACAGAAAGTGTTTGGTTCATATCCTTTTCATCGAGTGTATTGGTTTAATGACAACAATCAGCATGAGGCAGAAGGACATTCGACCAGCACCCGCTCGCATCGAGTTTAAGGGCATGAAATTCCTAATCACCGATCGGCCATCCGATGCCACCATTCAATCTTATTTAATGGTAAGCGAACAGATAATTTCTGGGTTTGACTAGACGTTCTAGACAGCCCGAGTTTCCCTCTGAAGTTTGCAAGCTAACCGAGAAAACTTATGACTGCTTTGCACGACTTGCTTGATGAATGCGTTTCGTTGAAAGACGAGAGATCATCAACCAGCCAAAAACTTCAACCGCACGGAAATTCATTGACCTTGATCGAGGCAGCAAAATATTTTCGGGTTCTTTCTTTCGACGACTCCTTCGCACGTCGTCCACTGTTTATGCTTGAAATTCGATAATTTCACACACAAAAAAGCGTCTGCGTCGCGATCGGTTTTCGGTCGCGGGGTTGTTGATCTGATTCAATGAAACTCAACCGTCATTTTGCTCGCTTTTAGGAGCTACAGAAGCACAATGTATCGACGGTGGTTCGCGTATGTGAGCCCAGCTACAAGAAGGATTTGTTGGAGAATGCTGGAATCGAAGTCCGTGATCTAGCTTACGAGGATGGTACATTCCCACCGCCCAACATCGTCGACGAATGGTTCGAAGTTTTGAAGCAGAAGTGAGTTTATTTTATCTATTTGATTTGACCAATTGCTGATGATTCAATTTCTAGATACAGCGAGAATCCTGATAGCTGTGTAGCCGTTCACTGCGTCGCTGGATTGGGCAGAGCGCCAGTCATGGTTGCTTTAGCTCTGATCGAGCTAGGCTTGAAGTACGAAGGTGCTGTTGAATTGATCAGAGAGTGAGTGTCAATATTTATTTTATGCTGTCTCATTGGAGCAAAGTCTCGTTTTAGAAAACGCCGCGGTGCCATCAACGCTAAACAGCTGTCCTACTTAGAGAAATATCGACCAAAATCGCGCTTGAAGCATCGAAACGGCCACAAGAATTCGTGCTGTGTGCAATAAAGATATCAAGCAGAAATCCACCAGTTTCAAAGTGTTCATTTTTCTTCGAGAAGAGGCGTGTGAGAGGCGGCGATGGCGCTCGACGGAGACTGTCAATGGTTTCTTTACGAGGAAGATTATTCGCGCTGGAGGAGAGAAAACAATAAGGCGAAGCTCAATGAAGTTTTCCTTTTATACTTTTTCAATTCGTCAAATTCCTTTGGCGAGACTTTCTTTAGAATTTCCGAATTGAACTTAAAATGTTTACAAAACTTTTCTTTGTGACATGTCAAAGCCTTCAATATAAATTTATTTGTCAATACTTCGAACGATTGGTTCGAAGCAACGATCAAGAAGCTGGAAGGTTGAGCCACTTAGATCCGACCAGCCCTCGCGATATTCACGCTGTGTATCACCCAAGGGCTGCAGACCTCTGGCTTCCGTTTTTCATTCTCCTTGACTTACGTTATCCCTTTGGAAATTTGAACACTTGATTGAACTCTTGATTAGTATTTTGCTTTTCTTCTTAGACAAGTCCCCGACATGTAATATCCGTCGCTTTAAAACAAGATACAATTAGCTTTTAAAATGGAAAAACATCAATTGCATCGGCACTTCCAGAGAAGTGGAAGTTTAATTTCAATAGCGCGACACTTGTGGCAATTTTCCGCAACTAAATATTCTTTGTCAGCTTTGTCGGAACTTTTTTTGATAGCATTGTGAGGAACGAAATAAAAGATTTAATTTGAAAGTGATTTTTCGATCGATGCGCGATTTGAAGTGTAGTGAGTCACAATGTCATTGAGATCACAGGATTGGCAGGATCTTTTTGATCTCGATTTAACGCCAAACGCTGTTTAGACTTCTATCAACCACTCGATGACGATTTCACTGCGGCAGCTTTTCCTGTCGGAAAGACGAGAAATGACAAACGAGCTCGACTGTTTCTGTAATTGCAATTTTGAGTTGTTGTTCTTCGCCTCCCTTTTATGAGAGAAACGATCAATGTTACGCCTACGATTAAACCGTTTAACCATTATTGAAACATTGAATTCACATTGCATGGATGTCTATAAGAAGAGGAAGAAAGAATATCATAAAGAAAAGATTTAAACACAGATTTAATAAAATAGCGCAATTGATGTAAATTTTTTAATCGATTTAGCTCTTTTCTAATAATTTTCTGGTTGCAAACAAGAGATCAAGAACTTAACTGGCATGAGGTGCAAGTCGCGACGAAAGGTTCATATTTATTAACGTAGACTGCTGACAGTTTCGTCACGGTGTAGTGGGGAATTCCCTCGAGCTCCCGGTTCTTTCCAAATTGCCATAAGCCAAGCAGCAGCCTTAACAGGTTTAAGGACAGGCTTCTAGTTGTCCCCCGAAAAGCTTTGGCGCAGTCTGTCAGCAGCCTCCAGCAAAATGCATCAAATTATGTTCACAAGTTGATCAATTTTTTCGGAACATGAGAAACTTGTGGATGAAAAGTTAAAATAATTATCGCAACTTTTTAGAAGATGAATAATCTTGATAACGATGAGATGAAATATTTTAGATGAAAATGAATCCGGGTGCCTCTCTCTCTCTCACCATCTCTGTTACTCTTATCGTTTTCCTATCACGCCCAGCTGCTCAGATTGCAACTTCGCCTCGAAAGGAGAGAAGAGCTCTGAGCCATGGCAATTCATCATTTTTTACAGACGAAAACCTTGTCGACTCAAGTTGCATGAAACATTTTTCATTGGAGGGTTCCAATTAGGACCTGAATTTCCCTTCACAAATAGGCTTTGAAAAATTCTAAATATTTTGTACATAGGTTTCGTTACGAATACCTTCTCTCACATCATTTGCCATCGATCACCCAAGATGAAAAAGAAAACACTTGAATTATCTCGCTGATGAAAAGAAAATTTGACGCAAAAGATAACTGAAAACTACTTTAAATGAAGAAGTGAAAAATAAAGAAAAAAGTTGAAAAATATTTCTCGCAATATTTTATTTTATAGTTTAAGCCCTAAACCTACATTTTATTTCAGTCTTAAGCTCTCAGTTCGCAGGGAAATCTTACTGATGGCAATCAGAAGTCAAAACTATTTTCCCACAGCGATGCAAACTCCGTTGAAAGCGCATTCGTCAAATGCTGGTGCTGTTAGCAGTTTAAACTGGTCGGCTGACACTTCCAGTGACTGCAGGCTTTTCAAGTTGTTTGCCAAGTACGAAACTTGTGCATTGATGTCTTCAAAGTTTTGAATATTGAGCGACTCTAGACGAGTTAGTTGCAGCACGATGTCTTCGCACATCTCCATAGTCACGAAAAGATTGGCAAGGAATTTAATGACTCCAATTCGAAGGCGTGTTAAGGTTGAGTGTCGTTGCAAAAAGATTCTCAAGTTTTCCTCGAAATCTTCGCTCATCCAGCGAGCTATGAATTCAAATGTCTTAAGTCTGCCGCCTTCAATATGGATTTCTCGCAAGCTCTCTATGAAAAATTTGTCGAGGATTAAAGTTTCTAGGTTTCTCATTCGATTGATTATCGCGGAGCTCGGGACGCTCGACGGGAACAGATTTGCTTCGTAAGCTAGTTTCTTGATGTTTGGCAGTACGCTCGTCACAAGAGCTGTGAATATGTCGACAGCTTCACCTTCAATGCGCAGACTAACGATCCTGGTATTTTGTGGCAATGCCAACAGGAAATCAAAGTCAGGAAATTTGAAGCGTTCCTGATGAATGCTGAGCGACGACAGCTCTGGCAGCCCCGTCAATATAAACTCCATTATCTCGTTGTAGAACAACGTTTGATCTAACTTCCGTTCGTATTCGTTTGAGAGATTGATTTGAAGCTTTCGCAACTTCAGCTGCGTCTTGATGAAGTTCAAAATGTTCTCCCGATTCACAAAGTAAGCTCCGTTAAGTAGCAGCTTTCGTAGTTGAAATTGTATCTCACTGGATCTGTCGTCTTTGAAGAGACGCCCTTGCCTGAATATCCCGAGCCTCAGTTTCTGCAAGCTCTTTTGCTTGAAAAGGAAATTCTCGAACGGCACCGGATCACGCTCCGTCCATTTGACGAGATACGACTCTAATCTCTTGATGTTGATGCAGGGCGAGAGAACGTCGCACAGCCAGGGATAGTATTCGACCATATATAGAGCTTCTAGGTGCGGCATGAAGACGAACTCATTCAGATATTCTCTGTCTGGCTGCTGCTCCTCCACGGCAACAAGTTTTAGTTGAAGACGACGCAAATGCGGGAACAGACGGAGCGTGTTGACAAGATCTCTGCGAGTCCTAAACTTCAC
The DNA here is from genome assembly GCA_033064975.1 of Smittia sp. YW1114-2. Classification (NCBI taxonomy): domain Eukaryota; kingdom Metazoa; phylum Arthropoda; class Insecta; order Diptera; family Chironomidae; genus Smittia; species Smittia sp. YW1114-2. Next base: position 14,277,526 of record CP093832.1, on the reverse strand, counting down.
GTCGTCGAACACCAAAGCTGTGACACTGAAGCCAAGCTGCTGAAGAACTTGCACAAACAGCTCGTCATCGAACCAATGAGAAATGATGTTGCATAGGAATAATTGTTTGTATTGGCGTCTACTGCTGCTGATGACCTTGAAACCGTCTGCAAAGTTTTCGCCGCTCCACAATTTCAGCCAAAGCTTTTCTGTGAGCATTGGATTGAAGTCAACGATTGATTTCAGCTTCACACACGTTTCACTGACACGGATCAGGCTTCGTCCATCGATGTATGCAAGAATTTTTTCCCAGATTTCCACGGGCAAGTCAATCCATCGAGGTGCATGAAAGTCTGCGAGTAAAAACATTGAATTTAGTTCGCTTGATCCTTTGTTCCGTGAACTGCCAACATACCTGCCATTGGATCCGTGACTGTTGGCGACCCCTCACACATTTTTATCCAACAATCAAGAACTCTTTCTTTTGAATTCGATCACAAAACATCAATCACAAAATTTTCACGTCCGAAGCTTTCCGTCAAAAGCTTTGAATCGAATTCGAAACTCGTGAGTCTGTTGCAAGAGAAAACGAAAACAGGAAACGATAGAACTGAGGATTGACGCACTTTCTTATCGTCGAATGCGGAAGAATGTTGGAATTCTCATTATCAAACTACCGGAAGCTAAACACCAAAAAGCTTCTTGGAAATTTGTCTAGATATCACAACAAGCCAATTTAGGTTTGCGTTATCCTTGACACGCAGCCGCTAAGCTTGGAGCACACACCGGAAACGATGAGTTATAAAGTAGCTCGAACGACGACATCAATTCGAGACAATAAGATAAGGTAGAACGTGTTCGGAACAAGACAACTGTTTGTTGTCAATGCCGATTCACATGAAAATGTCATAAGTTTCCTTTGATAGCGTTTTCGGTGATTTTGATATAAAATGATGGGCGAACGAGTTCAAGTCGTTAGTTTTTATCTTCAGTTGGTGAATTACAGTCAATTAGAAGAATAGAAAAATGCGTTTTGTTCTGTTCGTCGTAGGCTGCTCGTTGATTCTTAGCAGCGCCCAAGCAATATGCGAGTGGGAACCGGATGGCTCTTTTTTGCCTGATCCAACATCGCGGTCAAGGTTCTACTGGTGCTGGGGAGGTTCGGCAATTAGTGGAACTTGTGAAGTTGGAAAAGAGTTTGATCCTTTCGAGCGCATTTGCGAACGACCTCATGGTGTCCCCAACAACCCGTGCTTCAATCGGCCTGACAATGTAAGAGCTTTTTGATTGGTGTTGCCGACATTTTCATATTTATCATTCACAGACCTTCCTTGTCGACCCGTCGTCTCGTCAACGGTTCATTTGGTGTTGGAACGGAGAAGCTATCCCAGGATTTTGTGATGCCGGTAAAGAATTTCATCCAGTTGATCTTGTTTGCGAACGAACGGGTCAACCACCCGTACCGACCTCGACAGTTATGCCAACAAGAGCGCCACGCGACCCTTGCTTCAACCAACCCGACAACGTAAGTGTTTTTGACTCAATCGAGGTGCAATAATTTATTTCAACTGTGATTAGACTTTCCTGGCCGATCCATCATCGAGATCTCGCTTCCTTTGGTGCTTTGGTGGAGAATCTATTCCAGGCTTCTGTCCGGCTGGTGAAGTTTTCCATGAACAAGGACAATATTGTGGGCCTGAAGCTGCACCAACAATTAGAACGCCTCCAATTCCAACTACTTCACGCCCTATCAATACAACCCGAGCTCCCCCACCTCAAACAACACGAGGACCACCTATGCCTACAACGAGAACTACGACAAGAGGTGGTGCTCCGCCAGCTCCGACAAGAACTACGACAAGAGCTGGAGCTCCGCCAGCCCCAACAAGAACCACAGCAAGAGGCGGAGCGCCTCCAATGCCAACTCGGCAAGGAAGAAAATAAACTTCAAGTGCACATTGCTTAACCGTTCGATTTAATAAAAAGAAAATACTTAGACTAAGGAAGTTCAATCTTCTTCAATGATTTCAAAATCGGCTGTGGACCAAAGTTGGATTTCTCTCTTGTTTGAAAACAGCAGATCGTCATTTAACGGATGTCTGCAGAGCGACTGAATGATTCCACCGTCTTTGTTGATTCTTAGTCTGTTGACCTCTTTCGCTTCGAGGAAATCCCAAATTATCGCAGAACCAAAGGTAGACCCAGAAATTATGTAGGCATCACCCTTCAGCACATCACATTCGATTTTGTAATCTTTCGACAAATGTCCTCGATATTCACTCAAAACTTCACCGCCATCAACGTCAATCAGTCGAATCGTGTTATCTTGGCAGGCGGCTAAGACGCATTGCTCGTCTTTCGTCATAGCAATGCTTGTAATTGGTTCACCGATCTTGTCACAAGTCATTTCACCAGCTCGAATATCGTAATGCCGAATGCATCCATCAAGCGACGAAGAGATGATTTTGTGTTCAGTCACGATGAGCCCAGTTATACAATCTTTAGCTTCTTTCAGCGCTTGAATAGGCTCGAGAGCTCTGCTTCTTATATCAAAGCACTGAACTGTGTTATCTCTGGATCCGCTGATTGCAACTGAAGAGTCTTCGTTAAACTTCACACAGCTAACAGCGCTCGCATGAGTTCTCAGTCGCCGCACTGGAAGGCCTGCAATATTAAAGGTGTTAGGCAAGGCTAACGATGATTTTGGAAGAGTTGTTTCACCTGTAGCGACATCCCAATAAATTATGGACTTGTCTGCCGATCCAGAGAGAATGAAACTGGATTCACAACTCCCCACAGCATCGTTCACTTCATCACCGTGGCCAGCATACATCTTTATCATTAATCCTTGGGCAAAAACAAGATCATCAGAATGTAAACAAACACAAAATTTCTGTCTACCTGTTTTCGGGTTGAATAGCTTCACCTTCCTATCGGAGCCGCATGTGAGGCAATAGTTACCATCGACATTGTACCTCACAGCTCTTATAGATCCTTGATTGCAGTCAAATACTTTTTTAAGCTCGAGATTCATTTTGTCGTGAAATATTCCGAGGGGACTGAGAAGCGTAGGAGTTGAGGAGTTTACAGAATTATGAGATCCGGAAGTTGTCATGCAATGAAATACTTCAAAGTATGATTATAAGATATCTGCAAACACTTTTCGCTTAGATCTATTGCTTAAATATTCTTACAAGACAGTGAAATCGCGATCTAGTTTGAGGCGCAGCTTTCCACCCCAATGACGCCGATTGCTTCGACCTTTAACGGTCGTTTGAGATTCAAATCGGAGTCGTAAAAAACGTAATTCGCGAAAGAAGAAAAATGTAAAAGAAGTGAAAACAATGGAAATAAGCAAGATTAAAGATCTGTTTCCGCTGGTGTCGTTCGATAGTGTGATAAGTTTGTTCAAGAGCCAGCTGGAGTGCAAGGAGGGCGAGCCGAATTTGAGTTTTCTCTCGATTTGCCTCGGTTTCCTCGAACACTCAATTTGTAAGGAACAACAAAGCTCGCAAACATTCCCGGCGCTCGATTTTGGGACCGTCGAGACGCTCTACAAGAAGTTCAAGTCAATAGTTTCCATAGCTGAGACATCGCTGCAGCAGCCGCCAGCTCACAAATCAAAGAAACGCGAAGAAAATCACGGACCAAAAGTGGCGACGCGAGAGAAAATCAAAAAGATATCAGATGTTATCTGGAACTCTCTGCTGAGAAGTTCGCCAAAAGATCGAGCCCATCTGCAAAGCGTTTACAGCTATTTGACCGGCAACAAGCTAGATTCGTTTGGCGTTGCGCTCGTCACTGTTGCCGCTTGTCAAATCCTTAACTATCCCGATGTTCACTTGGCACTCAGCGAGGATCACGTCTGGATTGTGTTTGGGAAAACTGGTGAGTCACAAACTTCCACATTGAGTCATCGAGCAATTTCGAATCTTTGCGAAATATTTTTTTAGGGGATGAGACGATGGAAATTACGTGGCATGGAAAATTGGCGGAGGATAAAAGAGGAAAGTCGGTGGTGCCAGGGGTTGAAGCTCAAACCTGGTTATACTTGGCGGGCCATTCGATAATCTGCAACCGGTATACAGAGTTAGCAGCTATGGTACTATCGCTGAATCCTCAGCTCAATCAAACAAGTGTTTGCGCAGAGGTTGCTGACTTGCAACAACAGCTTCTATGGATTCTATATGACGGCGGACATCTCAACACATACCCGATGGGTATTGGAACGCTAGGCGAGTTGGAAGAGAGTCATCCAACACCCGACCGCCCCAGCTGTGAGCAGTTGTACGAAGAAGCAATCCAATCGGCCATCAGACATTACAAGAACCATCACGTCTATCCGTATTCATACAAAGGAAGCTACTATTATCGCCGCGAGAACTTCAGGGACGCGTTCCGCTGCTGGGCGGATGCAGGAGACGTCATTAGATTGTACAACTACTCGCGGGACGATGAGGAAATCTACAAAGAGTTCTTAGACATCGCCAACGAGCATATTCCACAAATTATGAAGACCGAGTCGAGCGGACATTCAGCAAAAAGCATTCTCAGAGACCCGCATTGCTTTGCCAACTTGCTTCGATTCTACGACGGCATCTGTCAGTGGGAAGAAGGCTCGCACACTCCTATACTTCACATCGGCTGGGCAAAGCAACTTTGCTACACGATATCCAAGTTTGATTACGACATTCGATCTCAAGTGAAAATAATTATTAAGTCAAACTACGGTGATGACAACAACAACAAGAAGAGTGAAGAACTGAGCGTGGAAATTGAGACGAAGGTGATTGATATTCAAAAACTAGAGCCAATCAAGAGCCCGACCAACGGCGAAATTAAAACCAACGATTTTCCAATGTTGCCATCGCTCGAGGAGCTCACAGTCGCATGTGGCGAGAAGATTTTGAATCCTGACTTTCTGCTTCACGGCGGTGTTCCCTTCACTGAGCCAAGCTCTGACGACACTGAATCGAAGTTGAACGGAAACTATGAGAAGAAAGACGAAGTTAAGGAAGCCATCAAGTCCGAGGAATCGATGAAGAGTCCAAAGATCGACGAGAAAATCTACTCTCCAGTGCAGAAGGAAGTAATCGCGATGGCTTCACCCCTGTCAATGGCTTCGCCTCAGCTTGCTTCGCCCAGCACCGCGTCAATCGATGACAACAGAAGTGAAGTGATGAAGTCTGAAGAAGACCAAAGCAATGACACAAACAACAACGGCAAATCTGAGTTGTATGACGACTTTGAGATTCACACACCAAAAAGGCCAATAATCACATTAAAGTCGAGAAAAATGAAAGGACTGAAGGATCTTCTGCTGGCCGAGAAGCTCAACACTAACGCCATTTCCCTACAAATCACCGCGCAAAGTCACATCGGCAAGAAGTCTCGAAGCTCCAACAACGAAGACAACGATGGAGCGAGACCCAAACGGTCCCGGCGCGAATGAGACGGGTTTTTCTACGAAAATCTTTGGTTCTATCCCTGACAGTAAGTGTTTGTTTGTACCCGTCAAGATGAGGCCGAAGCCGTCATCTCTAAAAATGAAAGTAATTCGCCCTGTTTTCGTTAAACAGTTTTGATGTTTGCTGTCAAAATTTGATATTTATTTGTTCTCTTTAAAAGAGTTTCTCATTCACTTTCGTTTTCGATTTATGAAACCAACCAAAATGTTGAATTTACGTTTTCGTTTTTGGCCATTAACTGTTTAAGATGAAAAGGAAAAACTTAAATTATTTTTGTTATCAAAATTTCAAGTCTTTAACTTATTTTCGGCATTCATGTTCGATACGACTCTAAAGTACAAAACCTAAACTCAAAAAGAAAATGAAAACAAATTGAGGATTTCCTCGCGAAAATTAACAGTAGAAATCTTTAACAATAACTGGGACTGTCGAAAGTTACGTCACGCCATCGTGTCCGCTTAAAATCCCCTGACATTGTTCTTCTTGACGAGATTCTTCAACTTAAAGTTCCTTGGCAGACTTCACAAACAAGATTCGCATAATTACCCAGCAAATCGAGGCGTGACGCAACTTGGCGACGAGTTCATTGTGTGAACATTTGGCTTTTTATACGCAAAATTGAAATATCGAAACGATGAGACAAAAGTTATTTTTGGAAAAGTATTAAAAGAAATTAGGAAAGTAATTTGGACACGAATTGGCGACGAAATTTGTTCGACCCGAAGGCGGAGGAAATCGTCAAGTCTGCGATTGGAAATGAATGAAGTTTGTTTTTGGTTGAGAGTCCCCAGATGATGAAAGATAATGAATAAGATTTCGATACTTCAAACTTCAAGCGCTTAACGTAAACGAGAAAAAGAGGAAGAGAAGATATGTTAGAATCCTAAACGAGTAGCGTTTAAGCTGTAACAAGATAAACGTCTATAATCTCTAAGTTAGTCTGTGGTTCAATTAAGTATTCGTTAAGCTTCTTGTTTCTTTCGCTACCAACTCGGTGCTCTTCTGTTTCTTTAACCAAACTGCAGGACCTTCCTTCCTTCCCCTCAGTTACTACATAATCAAAATGTTTTTACCTCAAACCTTTGCCGATAAGATTGATTTGAATATTTTAAGCGAGAGAACTTCTCTTCAGTATTTTCGTTACTTCGTTTACGCCAATGCTCTTGGCCCAAGGAGTTACTCAATAGAAAACGATAGATTTCTGGAATCAATTCATTCAACTGGATAAGAATATCGAGCTAGTTACTCGGAGACTATCAGAGTTGAAGCTCGGAAGCTCCAATCGCAAAGATAGCGCCAATGAGTTGGTTGACATCCCGTGCAATGAAGAGATTGATTGAATATCGAGACACTATTGAGTAATTCTCTGGTTTGCATCTCTTTCTTGCTACGAATCGTTGATTCACATAAATACATTAAGTACCTTAACATGAAACTTACATCTGATCAACGTTTTACTTTATCGCATCGTGTACAAACTCCGAGCCCGGAGATATCCAAAAACACAAATCAATTCACGATTAGTTTAGTTTTTGGACTTTTTCTACGATTAAGTTGAAGTTTGCGCGCAAAACTATTGTGATTAAGGATAAAATTGTTTTGTCAGAAACCACAATTAGAATTTTTCGGATGGCAAAGTCGCGCTGAGAGTCAATGAAAAGTTTTGTTAATGTTTTCGTCCTTTTTTTATAGAGAGTAGAGTTTTAGGAAGCTGTGATGAGAACGTGAACGATTGAGATAATTTTTGAAAGGCGATTTGCAGCCTCGACATCACTTTATTGCATTTAAAATTGAACTATAGCAATAGCAGTGTTTTTCCCTAAAGTTTCAGAAGAAAAGATCGAGACAAAATCTCGGCGGAGACTTCTTTCAAGCAAAAATTGTATTTAAGGTCAAGAAGAACTATCAATAAAACCTAAAAGCGAAGATAGAAGAGAAACTGCTGTGTTTGTTTTCCTTAACTTCTGGTTTTAGAGTTTGAAAGCTTTGGTTGTTCTAAGTTTTTTTACGCATTAGAATTCACCCAAACTAAGTTTGAAATGTTTTATTTCCAGGAATCGAGCAGACACTCGACTGAGCTTTTAAACTAACAGCTTACACTAGTTGATCTCGAGTGAAAGAAGGCAAAATCGTTTCATATAAAATGATCGTCGAGATTCAACAATCTCTTCAGAGTTTTGTTGAACGTTAAGCAATGCAAATTTCCAAGGAAATTCAAAGGTGAACTCAATTCCCAAATCGAGTTATCTAACTGCCTAGAAATCGGGTAATTTTTTTCATAAAAATTCTACATTTTAATTCTACAAATACTTTCGATTGAATGTTTCGCGCGATTGTTTCACTCGACTCTCCCAACCGAAGATAAGAAAATTAAGATATCTATTTACTTCGTTGAGCTCCGAGCGGTCGAAGAGAATTTAGTTTTATTGTGAAATTCTCGCGGGTCGGTTCGAGATTTTGTGGAATATTTTTTAATTTCGAAAGAGGGTGAAATGGAGCGACCCGAACATCCTTTTGTCAAGGCATCTGCGTTAAGCAGATTTTGGTTCTGGTGAGCTTGAAAAACTGATCAGTGACTGTTGGAGCTTGAAAGTTTGGTTTCAGGTACGTGATCGACATTCTAATGAAAGCTCGCAATGGACCGCCGACTGAGTCACAAGTGCACAAGACGTTGCCGGAGCACGAGACCGGCACGATCAGCAAGGACTTCCTTCGCATGTGGTCGAACGAGCAAAAGAACTCCAAGCCAAGTGTTTTCCGAATGCTTTTCAAAGCTTTCGGCACCCAAATTTGCATCGCCGGCTTCTTCTACATGTTCAGCGACATGGCCATGAAGTCGTATCAGCCTAAGCTGCTTTCCAATCTCATCAGCTATTTCACCAACGATGAAGATAAGATAACGAAAGAACAAGCATATGTTTATGCAGCCGGAATCTTCTTATGTTCGTTGCTGCCGGTTGTCGTCACTCATCACTATGGAATTTTCACTCTCCACGCTTTTCTCAAAATCAAAGTTGGATGCACAGCTCTCATTTACGACAAGGTAAGCAACGTTGGTTCCGTTTGAGCTGCCACTAAACGATTGACCGTGGTAGATCCTCAAAACGCCGAAGTCGAAAGTGACTGAAAACCTCAACGGCCGAGTTGTCAATTTGATCACTGGCGACCTTGAAGGTCTCCAATGGATGATTGAAGGCCACGCTGATTTGTATAAAGGTCCCGTCGAAACGATAATATTCTCTTTCTTCATCTACCAATCGATGGGATTGCCTGGACTAGCGGGAGTTTTTCTCATCCTGAGTTTCATTCCTGTTCAAGTTTGGCTGAACAGCCAAATTGGAAAGTGCAGTGAAGCGATTTGGTTCGCGAGAGATCAACGAGTGCAGTTCGTGTCTGAGATCATCAGTGGAATTCAACTTGTGAAAATGTATGGGTGGGAGGAAGCGTTCGCTAAGTTGATGGGTAAGATTCGCGATAAGGAGATGAAGGGACTCGAGAGGTCGTGGCTGTTCTACGCGATTCTAATGGTGCTCGGCGTCGCTGCAAAGGTCTCCGTGTTTTTATCGATTCTCGCTTACATATTGGCTGGCAACAGTTTGACGTCAGACAAGATTTTCATGCTGTCGATCTACTACTATCAGTTGAACAATAGTATGGTCACGTATTGGCCGATGGTTCTACGGGCAACGACAGACGGAATGTTGGGTATTAAACGACTCCAAGAATTTCTTCTCGAGGGAAAAGAAGAAGCCGCCATCAAGTCAAACCATGAAAAGGCTGGAGAGACAAATCCACGAGGTTCTATTGAACTATCATCCGCTTGTGGTTCCTGGACCACTGATATCGGCCAGCAATGTGTTGGCATTGATGGTGTGACGCTGAAAATTCTGCCGGAAACGTTGAACGTTGTGATAGGCACAGTTGGATCAGGCAAATCTTCCTTGCTTCATGCGATTGCTGGAGAACTTGAACTCCATCAAGGTACAATTAAAACTTCTGGCGAGATCAGCTATGCAACCCAGGAGCCTTGGCTGTTCAGTGATTCAGTCAAGAACAACATCTTGTTCAATGAAGCTTTCGACGAAGATCGCTACGACAAAGTGCTCAAAGCTTGTGCCTTGAAGCGAGACATCGCCTCGTTTTCTCTTGGCGACGAGACAGTGATCGGAGAACGCGGCAGCACCCTCAGTGGCGGACAACGAGCTCGTATCAACCTGGCTCGGGCAGTCTACAAGAAAGCCGACATTTATTTGTTCGACGACGTTCTCTCAGCCGTTGACGCGCACGTGGGCAATCAAATTTTTTTTGAATGCTTCACGAAGTTGCTGAAAGGTAAAACGATCGTACTTATCACTCATCAGCTTCAATATTTGAGCGAGGCTAAGAACGTAATCGTGATGAACTCTGGAAAAATTGAGTCACACGGAGCATTTAAGGAGAACAGCAAAAGTTTCCAAAGGATCCTCAGCATGAAGGAGGAAGAAAGCGCAACTGAGACAGACAACGAAGAAGTCGAACAGGAGGACGACCAAGTCAAGACTGGACCTGCACAAAAGTCCCTGACTGAAAACTTTAAACATTATCTTCAGGCTGCGGGAAGCGCGAAGTTTGTCACGTTCGTTTTCCTCCTTACAATTTTATCGCAAGCTGCAAGCACTGGAATTAATAGTTTCCTTGTCTTTTGGACCGACTGGGAGGAATCTTTGAACCATAAGCAAGAAGTCGATGTCACAACGACTCGTAATAAATACTTGCTGACGTACACGACGTTGGTAGTTCTGCTCGTGGCGTTCAGCTATAAAGCTTACGTTCTCATGTTCACATCAATGATCAAGTAGGTTGCGATTCATTACTTGATATAAATTAACGATCTGTTATCCACCCAGAGCTTCGCATAAGTTCCACAATCGAATGCTCGACAGCGTTTTGAAGACCTCGATGAGTTTCTTCCACTCTAACACTTCGGGAACGATTCTCTACAGATTCTCGAGGGACATTGGAAAGTTGGACGAAGAGGCGCCGACTGTGATTTACGCGATCTTCGTAGTAAGTAGTTCTCGATTTGTTTTGAGACCAGCTTGGTCAATAATCTTTATTGTCAGATTCTTTTGGAAGTCATATCACTCATTTACCTTATGCTGTCTGCCAACACCAACTTGATACTTCCCACGTTCTTCTTCATCTTTGCCCTGTTTTCGATTCGAAAGCTGTTATCGCCAATTCTTAAAAGTCTGCAGTCAGTCGAGAACAAATTGAACTCAAAAGTATCGACGCATCTAAGGGCAACACTGAATGGATTGGCTACGATCCGAGCGTTGAAGGGCGAAAAGAAAATTCTCGACAACTTCAATAGCCATCAAAATGTTTGCAACTCGGCATGGTTCACCAACATGACCAGCTCTAGAGGCTACAAGTACTGGATTGAATCTGCGTGTGCCTTTTTTATCGGCTTGATCGTCTTCAGTTTCTTGTGGTTCGAAAGCTCGACCAGTTCTTCGAATCAGCGAGGGTTAACAATCACTCAAGTAAGCGGACTAATTGCTCTCGTGTTTTGGGGACTTGCGATGATCAATGACACCGAAAGACAAATGATGTCAGTTGAGAGAATAGTTGAGTTTGTGAATCTCCCAGCTGAAGGAGACAATTTGAAGCCACCAAATGGCAACATTATTGATGGGAGGATTGAATTCAAAGACTTCAGCTTGAGGTACTCGACCAGTGGAAGAGCCGTTCTTAAGAACTTGAACTTCTCGATTAAGTCGAAAGAGAAAGTTGGGATCGTTGGCAGAACCGGTAGCGGGAAAACCAGTGTCGCTCTTGCTTTGTTCAGGATCGTCGATCCCTTCGAAGGAACAATTGAGATTGATGGTCAAGACATCAACAAAATGAATTTGGAGTATTTGCGAACAAAGCTTACTGTCATTCCGCAAGATGCGGTTTTGTTCACCGGAACTCTTCGGATGAATCTTGATCCAACTGACATGCATTCAGACAGCGTTCTTTGGAAGGCCATCGAGGACGTTGAAATGAAGGAAGCTATCGAGAACTTGCCTGGGCAATTGCAAGCCAAAATATCAGAGAACGGATCGAACTTCAGCATCGGCCAGCGGCAATTGATTTCACTGGCTCGAGCTTTGCTAAGAAGAAGTAAAATTATCGTTTTAGATGAAGTAACGTCGAGCATTGACGACGCGACTGACAAACTTATTCAGTCAACGATTAAAACGAAGTTTGCCAATTGCACAATCCTGACTATCGCACATCGTTTAGAGACAATTATTGAAAGTGACAAAGTTATCGTAATGGACAACGGATCAGCCGTAGAGTGTGGACATCCCCACGATCTAATGAAAAAGGAAAATGGAGCGTTCAAATCGCTCGTTGCGCAATCAGGAAAGATGGAAGCTTTGGCTTTAAAAGCTGAAGATAATTATAAGAAAACTCAGTAATAGAACTGAATAAAAGTTTGCACGCTTAATGACTAGAAAAATTCAATTTGTGTTAGTAGTTTTGGGAGGTTTTGGATGTTTCTCAGAAATTAAAACAAATTTTCAACACACTAAGTGTTCCTATAGTTTTCTCATCATAGAAACAATTGGGATATTCAGCTTGCAGCTCGCGAAATCTTCGGAATTACTTCGTCTAAGACCCGAGTTATGCAAGTGCTGAATGAGGTAAGGATTTAGGAATGTTAGTGCCACTGAAAGTTGTGCGTGCAACTGAGAAGAGTTCGGTTAGTTTGATCTCCCCTGAATTGGAATTGGTGGAGTTTTATTTCTTTACATTTGCCTTATTGAAATGTATCAGAATGTGCAGCTTAGCGAGCTGAGACGGACACTTGCCAGACGCGGATCTTGTTGTCGCTGTAGCCGGCGAACAAAGTCTGACCGTCAGTCGACCATGCCAACGACAAGCACTGTGGTGGCTCAGCCTTTGAGTCGTTCGATGAGACTCCTGGACGCAATTCCTCGACCATCTTCTTGCATGCCAAATCCCAAATCTTGATGTTCGAGCCTGAGGCAACGCACAACCAGTAGCGGTTTGGCGAGAAGCACAAAGCGTTGATGATGTCGTTGTGGTCCAAGGTGTGCAAGTGCTTTCCGTCATTCAAATCCCACAAAAGAGCCTTGCAATCTTTGCCTCCGGAAGTGCAGAGGGAGCCATCAGGAGAGACGGTAACGGTGTTCAAGTATCCGTTGTGTCCGTAGTGGTTCAACTTGAGCTTGCAGTTGGTCAAGTTCCAGACCTTGACGGTGCGATCCCAACCAGCCGAGACGATGATTGGGTTGACTTGGTTCGGCGAGAAGCGAACGCACGAGACCCAATCGCTGTGGCCATCTTCTTGGATGGTATACTTGCACTCAGCGAGAGTGTTCCACAACTTGATGGTCTTGTCTCGGGATCCGGACACGATTTGACGGTTGTCGGCCGAGAAAGCGACTGAGAGAACATCCTTTAAGAGGAAACGGGGGACAATGTTAGTAAACTCGTAGCTGGAGTCTAACGATATTTAAAATCAGCTCAAAATAAAATCTTTGTCAATCTACTTTACCACTTAAGGTTCCATCGACTTGTTGAGAGCTCATCATGGTGGTTTTCTGCCTCGCATAGGCGCAATTGGATTTCATTTTAATGCAACACGCGGCAGGGAAACTTTTAGCCCAACGACCCAAATTATTCTCAAGAGATCTTCAGCCCCATCGAAATAATCAAATCGGACAACAAATTAATTCACACCTTGGTATGGTCCTCGAAGCGGCGAGTTGATTTTCCAGCTGCCAAATCCCACAGGCGAAGGGTTTTGTCCCAGGAGCCCGAGAGTGCGTAGTTTCCATCGGATGAGAGAACGACGTCCGAGATGAAGTGGCTGTGGCCATAGAGACGCTTCTGGGGAACTCCATAGCTGTTGGCTTCGCGCAACAAACGCCAGACGATCAAAGTCTTGTCTAAAAAGCAAGTTGTGCGGTATAAATTAGCATTGTATGTTTCACTAGGTTATAACCTGCAATTGTCAAAAACTAAAACTTGAATTCTTACCTCGCGATGCGGACAAAATCATGTCGGGATATTTAGGATTGGTGGCGATCTGAGTGACCCATCCTGAGTGGCCAATCAAAGTTCCTTTCAATTGCAAAGTTTCGGTCATTTTCACGATTTTCGCGAGAGCGATTCAAAAACACGTCTTGATCGAACGGAGTCGAAAAGAAAAAGAAAGAAAATCGAGTTAGAGTTGAAAATTTTGAGTTCAAAAAGCGCTGAGAAATTTCCCGCGCTTTGCATTCAAATATTATTCGATCGTTAAATTTTATAAAACAGAAATCTAGAAATGGAACGAGAGATTTAAATCGAAGAATTAAATATTTTCAACTAACAGAAATGTCAATGTCAACGAGTGATACTGATGGATACCGGCAATTAAAAGAATTCTGTCACGAAAATATTTCTGTTTCTTTATTAATCAGGCATCGACATTTCTAGCACACAATCCATTTACAGGTATCACGTTTTAATGTCTCTGTCGACAATGTAAACGATTAATAAACATTTTACCTTTCCTTTGCCCCTAAATTACATTTCGTATTATCCACCAAATTGATTCTTAAAGCTCACATTGCGTGTCGTTGTCGTAATGGGGCTGGGAGATAATCGTGGGTTCTTTAAAGGGATCAACATGTTTAATTAACCGGAACAAATAGAATTTGCACTTTCAAGCATTGTAACAGTAATACCTAATTTCTCATCTAGCAACATGGTAATGGCACTTGATGGCGTTGGAGAAACAATCTGAATAAATTCTGCATTTAATTCCAAATCAGAAATTACTTGAGACTAAAAATGTTAAACTCTTTCTGGGATAAAGATTACAATCACCTTTGGCGATTATGATTTTGAGGCTGGTGAAATTGAATCTTTCATGAACTTCGCAGTGGCTTTTTCCTCAACATACTTTACATTGTAACTTCGCAAAGCTCTCACGTTCTCACTTAATCTATTTAAAATTCTTTCATTCCTCGTTAAGCGCATTGGAGTTGAAACAGCTGGCGCCTTAATCATCACTGTCAACATCTGATTGAATGATTGACGGTGATTTCCGCGCGAAAAGAGAGTTCACGCGATAGCGCAGCAACATAGTATCCGACTCGCTCCATTCACATGTGCAGGGAATTATTCACTTGATCATTTGCAGTAACAATATTTTCTGAGCTTAGCGTCACTGATGCACCAGCTTTGGTTTCCATAGCGATTCAGCCTTGAAATCGAGCCGACCGTATGGAAGCTTTCGCATTCTCCCTCGCACCGAACCGTCGCCTCCAGCTGAGCTTGCGATGGCATGACATTGAACGAGACGAGGTAGTCAATCGACGATTGATGACTAGACTTTCGGGCCGAGTTCACGTCCTTTAACTTCAGTTTGGCACATTTCGAATGCGGAGACAGCTCCACATTAATTTCCTTGATAATATGATTCACAGCCCGACTAATGACAGTAGACGTCTTGTCAGTCTCTTGAAACTCTACGCACGTACACCAATGCTTCGAGATTCCAGCATCGACACACGATCGCTCAAGTGGTAGCTCATCAAACAAACTTCTGCAGTTTGGACAGCTAACAGCTGTTGGCATATATTCACCGCTGTTTCCACTCGATAGTTGAAGAATGTGTTTCAACGTGACATAAACATCAAAAGGACTTGACAGTCGATCGCGATTAATTTGAAGGTTTTGTACAATCTTTGGATGTTCAGCCTTAAAGCTTTCGGGCAGCCAAATATAGAAATAAGGCAATCGTTCCTCAAGCCACCCAATGAAATGATTTCTGATAGGACCAAAACGCATTCCGTGATCGCTAAAGAAAATTACGATCGAGTTGTTGAGAATTCCTTGCGTTTGCAGTTCTTGGAGGTAGAACAAGACTCGAGTATCCATTGCTGACGACATGCTGAGGTCTTCGTGGCTAAATGAATTCGTCCAAAAGAGACCAAATGATGGTTCACCTTTGTAGCGTCTCGCGAAATCCAGGCCATACTGATAAACAAAGTCAGCGTAGTGCTGAGAACCAAGGCACATAATGCGATCGTTTTTCTTCTGAATCTTTAGAGCTGCTTCAGCCCCTAGAGCGAACGGTCTGAGATAATAATCCGTTGGTTCCTTAATAAATCCTGTTTCGTAGTAGTTGAACGTGTTGATCTCAACCTCGTCTTCTCCGTAAGCAGTCACATAACCAGCTTCGTCATATTCTTTCCAGATGAACTCGCACTTGTCGAGCTGCCCAACTTCTCGCCAGTTACAAATCTCATCTGTTATCGACTCGTTCTGTCCCGTGAGAATCGCCATAAGGTTCGGGAATGTATTGTCGCCGATTTTATTGAATCCTCTCATCTCAAACCAGCCAGTCGACTCGAGATGGTTGTAAGTCTCGGGCATGCCACGAATGAGATTCAGTCTAGAAATGCTGTCGATGCCCATAAGGAAAACGCTTGGTTTGTCCTTCGAGCTTTTCTTGAGCTTTCGCTTGACCTTTTCCTTCGGTCGAACGATTGCGTGTGCGTTGCGGTAAACTTCAGTCGAAGGCTTCCAGAACAAGAGCTTCTTGAATCCTGTACAAGTTACAATGATAAATTCGTCATCTGGGTCGAGCAAGTGGCCCGAGTTTGCCTCTTTACAACCTGATAGTTTAATCGTACTATCGGCTGTTTTGTTGTGGCCGGCTCGTGTAATTCGCTGATAACAACACTGCGAATAAGCGGATGCTGTTGATGTAGACCATACAAATCGTAGAAATCGTAATTTACCTTAAGATCGCTCTGCCACCACGACAGGTAATCCTTTTTACGGTCCTTGTAAATTCGCAGCTTTGCTCTTCCGTCCTCAAAAGTTTCAACAGATGTCAATGGGCGGATTGCTGAACACGGTTCGTAGTACTCGCGCTTGAAAACTTTCATGGCTTCTTTCGCGAATGGGCTTAAGTTTGGACTGCAACGATTGACAAGAAACAAATTTCAGATGGCTCGTCGTGCTTGAAATAAAAATAGTTTCTTCGAGCAAACAATTTGGCGATTAATTACATTTTACAGTTTGGTCCATCGATGAGAAACTCGCCGTAAACTGTGAACAGAGAAAATTCGTTAAATAACGACTTTGTTTATCTGAGGAATTGGTTGTTTTTCCTCTGAATCTCTTCAACAATTATTTATTTTATCAGCGTTGCTATAAACGACTCCCTAACATGCTTCAAATTGGAGAGCCTTCTAAAGATTTCTTACTGAGAGAAGAAGAGACTGTAGGCGGACACTGGAGATGTCTTCTATATTAGTTTATGTAATACAATCCAGCAAGTACGATACGAAGAACGATACTCCGCTCGACAGTTCTCCTTTTCACTTAAAAGCATTTTTAAATTTCACCAGAGCAATAAAACTACCGCGGTCGCTTTATCAGCTCTAGAGAGTTAGTCATGTTTTTGCCTACACGTTGCGATTAAAGAAGCGTTTCTTTTGTCGTCTATTAATAAAGTAAGCAAATCAGAGCGTCGCGAACGCGCGGCGCGAACTTCGGCGATGGTCTGATTGAAAGAGAAATTCACACATTTGGCCTATTTGCACATTGATTAGGTGGCAAGGTCACCGATATTTTACTACTCAAATTTGACTAAACCCCGCACTCCTGATCAGGTCATTCCACTCACCAGCGTAGACTTTATCGTCACTTTCTGAGGGAATTCCCGTGGACACAACGAGCAATCCAAAGATCAGCAGCAAAGCTCCCGCTCCACTCGCCATCAAAACTAGCTTTGATCTACACTTTGGGCGCTTCACTCCGCGATTACGCATTTTCATCATCAATTTATTCACCGACTCTCGTTGGCCGCCAATTGTGTCTGGTTCTACGAGTATAAACGGCTGTACGGCGCTGCTCATGTGCTCCGCTTTTTATCCCATCGAGTGCGTTTGCAGTGGCGATTCACTTATATGAGAGATTTCCTCTTCTCCGAAATAGAAAACTTTTCGCGGATTCTTAAATATTTATAACACGAGCTGAGTGAAATTTCGACCGGAACGTTGGTTTGGCTTTCCGGGTGAAGTCCCGCAGCGAAAAAGAAAAACTCCGCCACGCGATGCTCTCCCGTGAACGACTGCACACCGACTAACACACAATTATATTTTCCTTGTTCGCCACAGCATGTGCGAAGCTCCGTCGGCTGATTAGAACGCATTGTGCCATAGTCGCCACTACAATAAATTGTGTTCGCGGACGTAAAAAATTGCCTTTCGCCGGCGCTATCACCTCGATTTGATACATCTTGAAGTGAAGGAGAGTCGCGCCCATCCTTGCCATCCCCACACATACAACCAAGACGTAGACTTGATGGCTCCATGTTGGGTTGGTGGAGACAAGAAAGTGTGAGCGAAGCCCTCAAGTCAGTTAGAATCGATAACAAAGTCGGCATCTTAATCGTTGCCATGCTCGCCTGGATGGGTTCTTAGTCGAAGAGAACAGTTAAAGACCGTCAAACAAAACAGTTAAGGACCGTCAGCGAATCGTTACGAAAGCCAAGGCCAATCAATGTTTGCGTGAAACCTATAAAGAGTTTAAAATAGAATAGAATTCCTTGTATACCACTCAAACAGAGCAACTTCTCTCATCTTGACTTCGCATTCCAAAAAGTGTCGAACTACTGAGATAAACTTTAGCTTATTGGGTAGACGGTGAAAGTGAAGATGATACCACTGAGAGACCTTTGAGGTAAAATGTAACCAACTTATCATTAGTTACTAATGAAATAATCTTATTAACCATTCGAAAAGTTTCGGGAGGTAAGAGTGGGTGAAGAAAGGATTGTCAACTGAAATGGATATTTTTGCTCGACTACGGACGTTTTATATTTCATTTTGCTTTCCTACTTAGTGATGGGAAGGTTGATAATGCAATGTACAAGAGATTAGTTAGTAAAAATTTGAGTATGGTTTTTCAAGATCAATTTGTAGCTTTTGTGTTTTTAGTTTACAAATCGAGCGTCGCTCGCGTAAACTCAGATTTGCTTTTGATTGAAATTAATTGTCGGGGATCGAAGGTTGAGACGCCACTGATTCGCACTGGGAGGGAAAATCATTTGCAATTCCAATTGAAACAATAAAAGTTTATTTTCTTAGCTGCCAGTTGTGGCGAACGTTGAACACGAATTATGGCAGCGAGCCACGCGAGTTCCTTCATGGGCCGACCGAGCCCTTTTGCCGAATGGGATCATGCCGCAGACCTATCCCAACAGTTGTTTACTGAAGCCGCTGTTGCCACGGAGACACGGGTAGGCACAACAGGGAAAATTTATTACCGAAACGACTTTCGGAATGTTGGCCGTAAAGTTCTCAGCAATCTTTTTATTCGCGGGATTTGTGGGCTGTCAACAAGTTGAACCTGACGAACGACCGTATTTAAGGATTTTAGCGCCGCAATTCATCTGCAATGACAAACGAGCCAATCAAACCGAGCAAAGCAACGTGACGGTTGGATTGCAAACCCGGGAGGGTCAAAAGCTTCGTTACACGATTCTCGTAGACTTTGAAATGCTCGACGGCTTTAAAAGCCAACGACACACGCTCAGCATTTGGAAGAACATGAGAATGCTGCAAAAAAAGTTCCACAACATATCCGATGACATTTCCCTGAAGAATCAAATCGACATCACTGCGCAGGAGGTATGAAGGTCAAATCGCTTACCGTTGGCATTCTCATGGCCTTCGCTTATTTCAGTTGACACCGGAAGTCGTCTACACATTCAAGATAGTAGGATACGACGAACAGAATCGCTCGAGCGAAGTGCAAAATTTCACAATCACTTACAAGCGTGGCGAATTGAAAGCTCTTCAACCGGATGTAAGCGGAAACTTTTGAAGCTTAAATTGTTAGTGACTTTAAACATTTTCTAGCTTGGGGATGGCGTCTCATTGCTTCTGTTTATCTCAGAATTTATTTACGACGACATGCCTTTCATCGCCGTTGCTGAGGTTTCCTTTTGTGACCCGACCAACGATTTTTCTTTTCGTTGGCAAATCACGGGCATTGATGTTGCTGACATTGAAGAGGTTTCGGGCGATTCGCTAAAACTTCCTCGTGGGTTTTTGCAAGCAGGAAAGTTTGTCGAAGTCTCTGTTGTGGTTCTTAACAATGAATCGTTGGCAATGGCAAAGACGACGTCGCATGTGAAAATTCTCGCGAAAGACTTTGTAGTCCAGAACGCTCCATCGGAATGTTTGGTCGGTGTGACTCAAGAAATTCCGTTTCAAGTTTTAATTGCTCGCCATCCAAACGTTGAAGCGGAATCGGTCAGATGGGAGTGTGCAAACGATAAAGTTGATTGCTCGGAAACCTTGAGCAACACAAGTGGTTTGAGTCAACGGGCAACATTTTCAGCAGATGGGAATTACGTGCTTCGTTCTAAGGTTTCGTTCAACGGCGTTCTAAAGTCATCAATATCCAAAGTTCAAGTCGACTCCAGAGTGATTCCGCACGTCCAAATAAAATATTTCCCCGCGCAACCGATCAATGTTCGGCAGCCGAGTTCGATCGTCGTGACGATATTGAATCTAATTCCGAAATGTATCGCATACTGGAATGTAGTCGAAGAAGAAGGTTTTGCAGAGCTTAACGATGAAGCTAAGAATAATTTCACCAACAGTGGCTTGACGATCATCAAAGACTTTGAAGAATATTTTCTGCAGGAACTCGTCGACTACGACAACAACACTCTCTCGAAGGACGTCACTTTATCGCTGCCAAGTGAGGCTTTGAAGCCTAACGTCAAATACAAATTCCGTTTGACGACAATTTGTCCTGAGCCGGCGAACGATGTGACACCTCAAGCGAAACCCAGAAATGTGACTTCTTATTTCGACATCATTTTATTCACCAACGAACCACCAGAGACTTTTCCACTAACTATTCAGCCATCGATTGGAGTTCCAATGAAGACCAAATTCAAGTTCTCTACGGGTGTAGCGAAAGACTTAGCGATTGATTTCCCACTGAAATATTCCTTCGGCTACATCGTTCAAAACGTCACGGTGAAGATTGGTACATTCTACGAAGGCACAGTTGCTCATACGCAGCTTCCCTTCGCAGAATCGATTGAAACCTTCTGCGACGTCTGCGATAACAACGAAGCTTGTGCGAGGGTTGCTGGCCCAACCGTTGCTGCTGACACCAGTCACACTTTCTCAGACAATGAATATGAAGCGAAGCTTGAAGAATTTGAGGCGAATCTTAAACGAGCTGAGTACGACGAGGCCATCAACTCAGCTGTTGTGCTCATATTGACACAACAGAACCTCAACAAAGATTCATATGAGTCGAGCGAGTCGAAAATGCTTCTGATGATGAAAAACCATTCGCAGAAGCTGAAAGTCGGTGCTGGTTCTTTTCATCAGCAAAATATCATCGATTTCGTTAGAATGGCTCAAGTTCTCATGAGTCTAATGACTGTGAATGACGATCCTTTCGTTGCCGAAGTTTTAAACTTGACTGAAGAAATTGGGAGGACATCGAGGAAGGTGAAGCGCACTACATTTTCAGCGAATCGCTCCCCTTCGATCGTTAACTATGACGTTGACTACATGAAAACTATTCTTCGGCTGTCTGATACTCTTCTGTCGTCTAACAACGAGTCAACCGTCGAAGCAGCGAAGGAAAATTTTGTGGCTAAAGTTCGCAGCTTTGCCAGGTCTATTTGCCAGAACAAAAATCTCGATATGCAGGCGATCGACTCGCAGTTCGTTTCGCTAGAAGTGTTGAAGGTCCACTCTCCGCAGTTGATCGCGCCACAAAAGTTTCCCGGCTTAGACGAGACGACGATACGATTCCAGAAAAACTCAATTTTCCCATCGAAATTCGTTTGCGTGGCAAAAATTGAGTTCAAAATTGACATGTTCCAAGTTAATTCGAGCACCTCTCAACCTGTTTATGAAACAATAATCCTGGATGAGAACGACAATGGATCGTATAAAGAGGTCGCAGCCAATCAAATTTCCGATGTTATCCTCGTTGACTTGCCGGGAGTTTCAAGTGAATCCACGTGCTTTATGTTGCAGAACGGCGGTTGGTCGGCCGACGGCTGTTCAAAGCAGAAAACAAACTCCACAGGAAGAATTTCGTGCAAATGCAAGACTAAATTGATGGAGAGAGTTATAGTGAAGTAGATTGCTAATTTTGGATTGAGTCAAAGCTACCGATTTTCTCATTTCAGGTCCGGCCAGATCGTTAAGCAAAAAGCTGAAATCGTCACTGAAATGTCTAACGGTCTGAAGACTACTCAGTGGCCGACGCCGTTCACAGTCCTTTCGACAGCTTCGACTGGTAGAATACAAACCACATTACCTTCAACTGTGCCGCTTACTGGGTCTGTTCAGCTTTCTTCGTCTGCCTCGATCAAAGTGGAGCAATTGGAATCAACATCCGCAACGATAACTTCTCAGACTACGCTCAAACCTAGCGTGTCCACTGGCTCAACCAGAAAACCTCCCGAGACCGATGCAAAGGCTCCGACTAAAATTGAGTCAATCACAAATGCTTCTCCAGGCAACGGGACTAATCAGAATCCGAGTGAGAGATTTAGTTATTGCTTAGTTGCCTCTTTCTATTTGTTCTGTAAATAGGTAACGATGCATCGGTCAGTTGGACATTGATCATTCTACTTCTGGCGTTCGGTGGATTGATCGTGATCTTGTTCTCTGCTCACAGATGCCGGCAATATGCAGCGTCTCGCTTGAGCCTTCCCATGGTAAGTTTGACGTTGCTCATCAGATTCAAATATTTTGCTTACGTCACTTGATTGCAGAGATGTCCATCTGACGGAATAAGATATGCGAGGTATCACGATGAGTTTACAATGCAATAAACGTGCACAGTTTTAGTGGTTTGTCATTTTAATAATAAAGTCTACCTGAAGTTCAGGTCCTGAACCCAAAGTCCAAGTGTATAGAGCAGAGCGCTTCCTAATCTAATTCATTCAGCGGACCTCGAAGTTCTTCGTTCGTATTTTGGACTTTTAATATTTGCAGATAAAATCATCTGAATGTAAGACGACGAGCAAGTTACTTAAGTTATGAAAAACTAAGCGTAAAAGCCGAGAAAGAGGTTGAAGAATATCACGAACGCGATTTAAGCAAGCTAGCGATTGAGGCAACAAAAAAAACTTCATAATGTCCGAGTTTGGTGTTCGTGATTGCTCAGTGATATTGAAAAGGGTCCATGAAGATAATCTAAGTGAACCGGCTATATCAATCAAGCAGGAGCAGACAACGATCGAGCAGAATCCTTCGACAATCTTCGACGAGGCGAGAAACATAAAGCATGAAAAAAGCGTTCAATACGTGTTACTCCTTCCCACGAAAAGCGAGAACACTTTTGAACATGAAGAGTGTTTGGTGAAGACATCCAGTGAAGCTCAGCCTAGCAGCTCGACCAGGCCACATGGTAAAACAGTGAAAATCCGTGACACGTGTAAATTATGTTCACTTAAGTTTAAAAACGAAAAGATGCTGCGGATCCACAAGAAGGAGAAGCACTTTATTTGTCCCAAGTGTCATTTTCCTTCCAAGAATCTGATCTGCCATGAGAACCACACGTGCTTAAAATCATCGTTAAGGAAGTCGTTCAAATGCGATTGGTGCAACAAGGAATTTGGAAGCTTAGGCAATCTCAAACAGCACATTCAAATCCACGCAGAAGATCTGAAACAAGCTTGCAAGTTCTGTGGCAAGAAGGTCGTGAAAAATCGTCTCCCTCAGCACATAAGACTGGTGCATTCCAAAACTCAAAGCACGGCCGCAGCTTGTGATTATTGTCCTTACACATGTCCTTACAAACAACAACTAGAGTTTCACATGAAGGTTCATTTCAAACCGTTTGAATGTGACATTTGCAAGAAAAAGTTCTCAGAGCAAAGATACTTCGAGGAGCACAAGTTGAATCACGTGAAGCCGTACCCGTTTGCCTGTGAAAAATGTTCCAACGCCTACACAAGGAAAATCTCGCTGTCTCGTCACAACCGAACAGCTCACAGTGACTCCCGAAACTACGCCTGCAAAGAGTGTCCGTACAAAGGGAAAACCAAGGATGATCTTACAACCCACTTTAAAACTCACACGCGAGCTTACAAGTGCGATGTTTGCCATCGAAATTTCGCAAGATCTTCTTTGCTCAAGGAGCATCGAATCCTACACGATAATCCCAACGCGTATCAGTGTAAAGTTTGCAACTCTAAATTTGCCCAAAAGAAATCCTTGAAGATTCATCTAAACACTCATATCCATGACGAAACAACTGACTAGAAAATCAAACAATTGACGCATCGTCCATACGAAGAACGTAGCAAGAATAAGTTTAATAAAATGTTGATGATCAAAACTACAATTTCAAAATGACAAACTTTACACTGAAGTCGTTTACAGGTTTGATTTCATGAACGGCTTCAAGTACAAGTGGAATGAACGGTTCACATCTTCCTGATTCAATGGCGATTTCTTCGCGGTTTCAAGAAGCCGTTCGTACACGTTGCCATCAAAAGCACCAATCGTTGAGCCCAGAGCTGAATCGGAGATGTCGAACCCATCAACGATTCCAACAGCATTCGGTTTGAAGTTCTCCAAGGCAACTTCCAACCGACCTTGAAGTTTCTCGATGTCAGCTGATGTGATGTCAACGAACTGAAGAGAAAAAAAATTAGATTCAACTAAATGCAGCCTTGCTCTACTTACCTGAAGCAAATGGCCCAGTGATCTTATCGCTAGGTCGACAGCGTAAAGCTCAAGAATATCTCTGAACACGGAAGCCAGAGCCGGTGACACGTCGCGCTTCAGACCTTCGATCATTTTAACAGCCGATTGAAGCAAGAAGACTTGACAGTGAATCTCAGCGGCTTTTACCAGCTCGATTCCAGTTTCATTAGTCGCTTCCTCGTGCGACATCGATTTCTTTCGCTGCTCCAAATGCTTGAAAGCTAATCCGATTTTCCCTGCTGCTGCCGCTTGGAAAGCTCTAAGAATTCCACTCACTGAATCGTCCCAATGTTCTCTTCGGTTCTGGCGCTTCATAAACGTTTGCAAGTACTCAACGGAAGGCATCAAAGTTTCTCCCTTCAAAGCTTGACTCCACGATTTCATCAAGAATCTCGCCGTTTGAAGCAACAGCACAGTGTTTTCACCCTCATAAGTCTGAGCAGCCGTCGTCATCTTGTAGATGTCGTTCAAGCCTGATGATCCCAAATAGCCGTGACCTCCGCAAGCTAAGCGACAGATTTGCACTGCCTCGGTTGTCTCATTTGAACAAACGGCTTTCAAGCAGCAAGACAAAGCGTGCAGCTCTGGCAGCTGGGCGAGTTTTCCACGTTCGACGTCTTCAATAAATTGCAAATACATTTGCATCAAGTTCTCCGCGGCTGCTTTGACGGCTACGATTTTGGCAATAGCTGGGAATAATTTCATCTGCTGCGTCACGTGATCGATCACACTTGGCTCTGGTTTCGAAGGATCGATTGGACTTTGACGTCTTACTATAGAATAGCGCATGGCGATTGTCACAGCCTTCGACAAGTAAATTGCCTGGTCGCGAACGATCCCAACTCGCACGTGCGTCATCGTCCCATAAGACAGAACTGAACTTTTCTGCTTGACAAACTCGCCGTTCTCAAGAACTTTAGCGTTTTTCATCAGCATACGATTCAAGGGAATCCTGACTTTATTGAAGCCCAGGAATCCGTTATTGACCGAATTGAAACCGACTTTGTTCCCGATTTCTCCAATCGTGATTCCCTTCATAGGTTTGTGCGTTTCAGTGTCACGAAGCTGCACAAGAAAAGCTTGAAGTCCGTGGTTCTTTCCTAAGGATATCAATTGAGCAAAAACAATTGCGTAGTTCGATGTGTGTCCGAGACCGCCAGGCCACCACTTAAAAGCAAGCAACAGTTAATATTGTTTTCTGTCATCGAAGGTTTCTAGATTAACGAACCTTGTAAGCGGTGATCGTTGGCGAGTGAATCTCAAACTCCTTCGTCTTGGGATCATATGTCGCTGTCGTTTCTAATCCCCTGATAAACGTACCGTGTCCCATTTCCGTCTGAGCGTAGGTGCCGATTATGCTGTAGTTCAGCGCTTTAGGAACCCATTCCGCTTGCTGTTCAACAGTTCCCAGTTTCTTCAGAGCGGGCAAGAACATTCCATAGTGCAAACCTTAAACAGCTTCCATGAGATAATGGCGCAACAAGAAAATCTGAACCTAGCTTACTGATTGGACTTCCCTCCCTCAGAATGCTAGTGATCGGCAAGCCTCCAAATATTTTGCTATAAGCGCAAAACAACTGTTATCAATCTCCATACACTCGAAAGTTTATTGCTCGCTATCTCACTTGTGAAGATCTTTTCCTCCGCGACCTTCGGACTGCAACTTCTTAATCTTCTTCATCACAACCGTTACTCTCCTAAAAACGGAGGTTTTATTAAAGAAATACAGTAGAAATATTTAATAATTAATTACCTGATCGCCTCCTCGTATTTGTCTTTGTGGCTCATGTAACTCATGTCCAAGTTGTTGTGCACCTCAGGGTCATCGAAGTAGTTTTCTAAGAGAATATGTGAAGTGGGTCACATAACTTGAATTTAATCAAACAGCGCAAGTTCTACCGAGAAATCTTCTCTCTTCTACATTTGCAGCTCCACCATAGTACCAGTTCGTGAATTCCTCGACGTTAAAGCTAACTTTATCGCGAGCTTCCTTTAAATCTTTATTCACTTTGGACTGAGCCATTTTATCGAACCAACTTCTCCGTTCGCCAACTCTAAACTGAGTAAATCTTCTCTCAGCCTAAGTCAAACTCGAGCAAGTAGAACGTAATCTTATCTTAGAAACCCCTCGGACTTGTTATCAGTGGGAAGCGTTCGCGTTACTTTATTGGTAATGATGACAAGCAGAAATATTTCTTGTTGATCTGAAGAGCAAAAGATGATTAGGACGAACGTGCCATTTTAAACTTCAGCTGGTTGTGCCGCTCTTTCATTTCTTCATGTTTGCTAGTCTGTCATTAAGGGATCTCATGAGCTAAGCAATACTTCATCATTTAAAATCTCGAATAAACTGATGAAAAGCGTTTTATTGAACAAAGGTGATCATGCTTATTATTACAGAAGATCGGAAAGCGTGACATCAGTTCGAACTGCATTGCTGTATCCAGCTTTAAACTTGAACCAGATTGGGCTCTTGACCAGCACGTCACCAGAGTTTTCTACAATTTGAAAATTGTGATTAGTGGAAAAGAATGAAAGAAAATCTCAACTGCTCACCTTCGTACTGAGCTGAAACAACTGAAGATTTTGTTGAGACGCGTCCGAAGAAATCCTTTGAAACCTTGAGAGACGAATCGTAAATTAATTACAAAAGGTTTTCCTGATAAATTGTTACTCACCATAGCTGAAGGCTTCGTCGCTTGAATTGTCTTCGGGATAAGGCGTTGCAAATGATTAGGCAAAGCATCAGGCGTCCCTGCGATTTCTTTTTGTCTCGGAGCTTCATGGTGCAAATCACCAGACATCTTAGGCTTCGCCCGTCTCATCTTTTCCATCTCAACTTCCCTCGCAATCATTTGCTTGCTCCAGTAGCTCATCTGCTTGGCTTGTGACTCTAAAAGAGAACATTTAAGTCAAACATTCGCGCTTTTTATGCTCAGTCAAACCTCCGAAGTTCCCGCTCAAGTATTCGATGTCAGGATCGATCCGATAGACGTAAGTGCCGTCCGAAGCTTGCAATTGATTGAAGGTCAATCCTAAATCTGCGATCACCTCGACGGTGTGTTTCATTTCCAGCTTTTCCTTTTCGCTCAACAAATGCATCGATACCGAACGAACCTCCGGGCTGATGACGAGCTTTAGCAGACTGATTGAGTCTGTAAGGAGTTCGGAGCCACAACCGATGCCACGCATTCCCGATGCGATTCCTTTCTTCAGGCTGTTGAACACCTGTTTGGTGGCTAATGTCTTCTGCGAGACTTCGTATTGCTTTTGTGGGTAGCTGATGTGCGGTTGCGACATCGTTCCGAAACAGAAATGCCAGCTGACAAAGCCAAAGACGAGATAAGGATAGATTGAGTAGTTTTGAAGGCTGTTGATCTTATTTTGCACGCGATCGTTGAAGCAGAACCACTCATTCGCCTCGACGATTCCTTCCATGTATGGATCGTGCATCTTCTGCTTCAGGAAGTTCTCGAAAACGCCTTGGATGAGTCGATCGTACTCGCCGCTGCTGTTGACACAATCGAGAATGTGATCCATCCGGGTTGACGTTGACATGTCGGTCATTCCGATTACTTGCTTTTGTTCGTCTCCAGTTTTGATGACTTTCTTCGGTCTTTGAATCTGGAAGATCGACGCCCAAACGCTGAAGAGGTTTTTGTGCTGATCTTTTTGGCCGATGTTGCTTCTCATTACGTCAAGCAGTGTCAGTTGCTTTTTTGAGCAAGCGAAGAACTGAATCATAGACAAACAAGAGCGAATGTCTCCACCGGTCTTCTCAGCAAGAGCAAGCAAAGCAGTCAAATCGCTTCGCACTCGTTCTTTGTTTGAAATGTGCAGAAGTCGCTCGGCAAGTCGGGAGTTATCCATCTGCTGGAAGTTCACGACGAAAGCGATTTGACGCAATGATCGCAGGTTGGCGCCATAAAGGTCATTACAGATGCAGATGATTGGCCTCTTCAAGACGACTTTTTTCTTGTTGGTTCCTTTCTTGGATTTCTCCGAAACTTGGCCGGATACGAAGCGGATGAGATACTCTATTGAAGGGAGCGGTGCTCCGTCAATTTCATCGAGAATTATGCAGTTGGGTCGATTATCTCTGTTGAGAACCGAAGTCATTTGTGTTCCATTCTCGAGCGCTTGCTTAAAGCTGTCGACGGTTCTTTCGTCCGAAGCGTTCATCTCGCGAACTTCGTACCCGGCATGATTCGCAATGATGTGAGCGAGCGTTGTCTTGCCTAGGCCGGGTTTTCCGACAAGCAGAGCGACTTTCTGGATCGGCACGTTGTTGGCGTCGAGCTCGGTGTTGAGGTTTCCTCTTTTTTGTTTGCGCCATCCTCCGTTCTGCTCAAAACGTCCAGTTTTCTTGTTGAAGTTACTCAATTCACCGGGCTTTGCTTTCTTATGCACAACTTCCCGCTTGAATACGACTTTATCCCAGAGCTTGAGCCATTGAAGCAGTGATCGGTTTGTCGACTCGTCTGAAAGGAGATCGATGTATCGTTTCGGTCGATACTTCTCAACCCACAAGTCCACTGAATCGCTAGCAGCATTGGGCTGTGGCGCAGCTTCCAGAGCTTGCGAAATGCTTGTTCCTTTCAGTATCAGATCGTTTGCTTGTCGCCAAATTTCTTCTTTTTCCATTCCCAGTAGATTCCGTTTGGACCGATCGAATGCTTTGATTTCAGCGAGCTTCATATTCTCAAACTCTTCCGAATGATTTCGCACATAAATTCGCTCGTCGTCTTTCGATACTGTGAGGAAAGGATACCTAAAACAATATGAGTTCAGCAGCGTAAAAGCAATCAGTGATAAGCCAACTCACTTGGGGATTACACGCGACAAATTTTCCTTCTTGAACTTGTGAAGTGCTTCCAAGCGATCGAAGTTGGTGTTCTTGAGCGGATTCACTTGACTCTGGAACGTCCGTCGAGCTGCGATGATCATCTCGATTGTGTCCAAGTCTCTTTCTTCTTCTGTCTTGTGCTTCTTCGAATAAATGTCATCATCTTCTGCAATGTCGTAGATATCGCCGAACAAGTCTTCTAACCGTCGCTTGCGTTTCAGACCGATGTTCTGGATTTCCTGCAGCGCGCTGTTGTTGTCCAAGCCTTCTGTTTGTCCTGAAGCTTTGGCCTGGAAAGCTTTCAGTTTTTCCATGAATGGCGTTGAGGTTTTCTTGCTAACTCCTGGTTCTGGTGTTGGATGGCTGCCATATCTAGAGATTTGCGACAGAGCCGGACTGCTTAAAATGCTAGCGTTGCTATTGATGGTGGTCGCTGGCTTCTGAGTTGACGCGATCGGCTTCGGCTCAAGATTTTTCGGCTCTAGAATAAAATTCAGCGAATTTATTCAGTGAATTTTCTCCAGTCGCACTTACCATCAAGTTCATCCATCATTTCGAGCTCCTCGCCATACATGAGCTCATACTCTTCCTCGGTCGTTGGGTAATCCATCGTAGCAAAAGATATTTAAGAATTTATGATCAAGAAGTTTTTGCTTGATTTGTTTACTCGTTTTCGCGCGTTTTTGGTTTGAAATTGAAAATTCAGTTGGGCGAACTAAAGTTTTGACTTCCTTGGGATGTACAAATTGATGTCACGATAAACTAGAACTGCTACACAGCCAATCTTAAGCTGATATGCCTTCAAATTATTCGGGAATTAATTTCAACTTTCTTCTCTAAACGAAAAACATATGAAACTTTTATGCCAAATTGATCGCGTGATAATGTACATCTATTCGCTTCAAACATTATTAGTGTGACATAATTATGTCCATTCTTCAGTTATCGACGTTGAGCAGCTTCTGAGATTAGCGATCGTCTCATCTTGAATTGCTAAATCTCATTGCGTCATCGTTTAAACATCGTTTTCAAATAATTGCAAGGGATATTCTCCGTGTTGGACTGAACAATTTTACTCAGAAGCGCCAGATAACAAATGCAGGAAGAAAATCTGCTAAATTACTTAGACAGTAAAATCCCATTTATAGTCCAAGACATTCAACATAACTTTTCCCAGCGTCTGGCGTAAGGTCTGGCGCTTAGTTAGTCCAGAAGAGAAATTCCTAAACGTGTTCAAAATGTGTCGTTTATGCAAAGCATGCATGACAATTATTGCATGGCGCTTACGGTATGACGAGAAGGAAACCCCCAAAGTTCTATTAGAACGTGTGTGGCTTAGTGCTGGGAACAAACCAAGTCAACGTAGAATTTCCGCATTTATAGTCCTACCTGGTTGACCCTTTATCGCCTCGCATCCTTATGAATCTTTAATTCATCATAAACAATGGAATTTTGGTTCATCTGGCTTCCAGGTTTTGTTTCCTCATTCTCTTCCTGGTGATTAAGTTAAGATTAACAAGGATTTTATTTATGGCTAGCAGCAACGTTCCCTTTTGTTTTGGGATTCCCCGGGCTTCCCTCATTCCCTCCACACGAATCATCATTATATGAGACATTGCAATCGCGATTGGCGTAATCAGTTTGATTAGAAAATTTCCCAATAAAAATTATCAACTGAATTTCCAGTTTCTCAACCGCTCGCAGCCACTTGAGTTCATTTTTATTCGATAAATTGCGGGCACCGCATAAACGGCTCACAGTCCAACACGAAGACACATTGACGCCACATCTCGTGCTTGGGATTCTAACATCCGCTACAGATCGAGGTAATTCCCAACTTTCATGTAATTCCCTCTTTCCTTCATTGCTCGTGTCCTTTTTTAGGGTCGTCGAAAATTCCCCAGCGTTGAACGGAAAACATGAGAATGAAAGTGAGAACATCTTGCAGTCAGCTAACAATATATAAGGAGTCACAGAGACGAGAGTCATCACTAAAATTTGAAACTCGCTTCGATCAACACGTGAAAAAGTTCCGCAAGAAAGTTTACCAAAATAATTTATTCAAAATGAGTGGAAGTGACTTGTCGTTGTACAATCAAATCTATAAGAACATCGACCGACCATTTGCCAACGTTGACCTGTCCAACATGCCGTGGGAGCTGGTGATTAAAATCATGGAACAGCAAGCCCACGAAGCACGACAAATCACCGATCAACTGATGCCCAAGACCATCACCAACTTTGACTATCAACAATCGCAGTGCAACTACAGTCATCAGCATAACAGTTCCGAGGAAAGCGATAACAGCAGCTGCTTCAGTGACGAAAGAATGTCATCGCCTGAGCCGCAATCTGATAGCTCACAGAATGAAAGCGACATTGAGATCGACGTCGACAGCGTGGAAGAAGAAAGCGAGGATTACTTCATCCCCTCACTCGACAACATCCCAATCACCGTTTTGCATTTCGAGCGGAGTCTTCGAGAAAAGGAAATGAACAAATGCTGATCTCTAACAATAATTAAGGCTGTACATAAGATTTTAGTTGATAAAGTTTATTAGGATTTCAAATACTTAATTTCTTGGTTTCTTGTCGTTATTCTTTTAAGAATTTTCAGTTTTAAAGTAAACCTCGCGCTGGGGCGACGCTCAACGGTGCCAAACACTTCTCTAGCATGCTTGAGATCAATGGATAAACTGGATCGTACTGCGTTAAGTTTTTCTTTCTAATGATCGTTCGATACTTCTGCAAAGCGCCGGCAATCAGTTCGAGTCTGTCTCGCTCTTTGTGTTCACTTAGCCACTGAATTAGCTTCTCATCTGACCATCCCGCGGCTTTATGTGGGGAAATGAGATCTTCTCCGCCGTGTCCGAAAAGCATAAACAGGATTATGAACGATGGAATCAAGTTGTTTTCAGCAGCGACAAGCTGTTCTGGCGTCTCAACGATAAGCGTCGAGATCGATCTCAACGTTCGATAACTATTTCCGAGAACTGACATTTCGTTCACCATTAATTGAATTGCACTTTCAAGTTGTCCACAGTCTGATTTCATGCGTTGCCTTCCTTTCTGCGAGATCGGCCTCAAGATAGAAAGATTTTGAATGAACAAGTCGATGATTTTCATGCTCAAGTCTTTGGCACAAAGGTTCACAGCAGCTTTATCGTTGAACGGACTCATGTGAGTTGTCCACGATCGGTTGACAAAGTCTTGAAGTTCTCGCATGTAAAGCGACGGCGCTGATGGGTTGATGTTGTCAGTGTTAATTGAAGGCTCGCGGTGCATGGAGAGCAGGATAATGTTGATCGTTGACAACATTTGCTCCGATAGAAGCTTTAGAACTGACGTAGTGATGTTCTTTCCGTCCTCGATATTCTTTTTAACTCTCTCGTAAGCAGATTTATTTTTCTTCTGCAGCTCAAGGTTTGCGAGCATCTGCTCGACTCCAATTTGATGATGATAAATCAAGTTGACGCTGGTGATATTTTGGATTTGTACAGCGTTCGGAGCACTGAGCACTTGTTCGGCGTCTGCTCCATGCTTCATGTTGGCCTTAATCTTGCTCCAGAAGTCTTGATTGCAAGCGCAGAAAACGTTGATGACTGAATTCAGCAAATCTTCGTCTATCAAGCTCACGCTCAACTCTGTTGTTGCATTCTTAATCATCTGAGTTACAATGTCTTCCGTTACGTTCTCGCTCGTTATCTTCAAGTTCGCCGCACACTTCTCGATGTAACCCGAGTCGAGCGAGCTGAAAATTGTTTTACTCAGCTCCATTTCCTTGCTTAGGTTCTCTTGCAATTTGTTGAAGAAAGACAAAAGTTTCGGAAGGCTTTGCTGAAGATTCTGCAGCACGTGAACCGGTGATTCCTCGAGCGAAGTCTTCAAGACGCTGCACAATGCTTTCGAGAATTTGGCCAGAAAGTCTTTGCTTGGATTGTCGCTTATGTAGCCGCTCGTAATCTTCTTCAAGGACCTGTGAATCGCCATTGCTTGATCGCAGTACGAAAAGAGCTCGTCGGTAAAAAGCCATTCAAGAGCGACGAGAAGTTTGTTGCGGAAGTTCATCGAGGTAGCGAGCGTTGGGACTTTTCCCGGCAGCTTTGATGCGCTGCCCTTCAATGTGGACGGCGACCCTTTGATGCTCGTCTTTTGGAGCGTTGCGACATCGGCGCCGTTGAAGACTTGCTTGATCGCTTGCTTGATATCGTTGATGTAACTCTCGATTTGGTTGTTGAGGAACGGGCCGAGCATGTCGAGGTTGCGATAGATTTCTAAGCTTCTCGTTATCGCTTCTTCGTTATTCTCCTGTATCCCGTTGCTCAAGTCACGGTTAGCAATATGAAGCAGCCGCTGTTTGCTGTTTATTGCTGCAGCTCTTTCGTCGATGAGCATGTCTATTTTCATCAGATCCTTGTCTTCAACGAGTGCTTCCAACTCGAAGAGAATGGTGGCTTGAGCATTCAGCTCGGCTGTCTCCTTCAGCTTTCGATGGAGTTGCAAAAATCGATTGATTTTTCTTAGCAGCTGAGTGGAATTGTGAAGTCGTTCGAGGATTTTTATCTGGTTTTCGAGCTGAGTGTAAGGCACGTAAACTTGCTTCTTCAGGTGATCGAGGCTTGTTTGAAGCTGATGTAGGTCGCTGTCCAAGGCGTCGAGGGCCACCATCAATCTGGTCAGAAGAACTTAACGTGAACACCGAAGACAATTTAAGGACATTTGACTCACTTTGAAGCATTCAAGGACCGTTTAATGAGCGTGGGGTAATCGTGCCTTATCCTCTGCTTGATTTCAGACGAAATCAAATCCAACCCATCGGTGAGCTTCTTGATTTGAGCTGGGAACGACAACTCATTGTTGCTTTTCACATTCTCGTCTTTGCACAAATAAATTTTCAGGAAATCTAAAATGAAAAATTATGCCAAAACCACAAATTGTTTCAACAAACTTTTGACTTACCGTCGTTCTCGATCTGCTCGAAAACTGTTGCCTGAGCCATTTCCTTCAATTTGAGCTGTGATACTCTCAGAATTTAATTGGAAAGAAATTTTGTCGTGGCAAACTTTTTTGTAAACAAATTTAAATTTAATTTTGCCGTTAAATTTTCGTAAACTTTCATCGTTTTTCTTTGGCCGGAAAAAACGAAGTCAAATATCTTCTTCATATGGAAATCAGATAACTGAGACATGCTTGGTATTTTGAAAATGAAAGAACTCCTTTATTTCTCTTGTACATTACATTAAACATACGAATACTATTCGCTTTGATTGTAAATATATTTCTGATTTTTAAGATTCTTATCCTAATCTTAGTTTTCTTTATCCCAGAAATTGGGATTCAAAATCCTTAAATGTATACTTCTGATTGTAAGTTTTCTTCAATCGGATAAAATAACATTATTCGTTTCTAAAGTTAACGCAAAACTGCAAAATAAAATTTCCCAAAATGGTTAAATATTGCAAGTTTGCTTTCAAAGCGAATAGCGATTATGACGATCAGATATAATCAGTGAGCCTATTTGCCCCAACGTCCCTCGCCGCGAATTCGCATAGCGAGCTGAATATCTAGAAATATATTATGAGAAATCGTTACTTTGACTGATTACATGAATAATTGAAGATTTTACCTCTCGGCATGATTGTGACACGCTTGGCGTGGATGGCGCACAAGTTTGTGTCTTCAAAGAGACCAACGACGTAAGCCTCTGCTGCCTCTTGTAATGCAGTAATTGCGTTTGACTGATAGCGGAAGTCGGACTTGAACTTCAAGGAAATTTCTCGGACCTTAAGATGACAAACTAAGTTAGGGAAGTTCAATCACAGTTCACCGATCTCACCAGTCGCTGGAACGGAGCGTGTTTGATCAAGTTTTCGGTAGTTTTCTGGTAACGCCGGATTTCCTTCAATGCAACGGTTCCAGGACGGTAGCGGCGAACCTTCTTATGGACCATCTCAGTGTTGCTGCTCTTCACAGCGACGTTCCGGCCTTGCTGTTTGATATGTTTTCCCTTCGACTTCGGCGACTTGGTCTTCGTATCAAGAATTTTGTAAATCTTTGGTGTCTTGCCACCGGTCGACTTACGCGCCGTCTGCTTCGTGCGAACCATCTTTCAAGAAAACAAGAAATCCTGATTAGATTCAAACTCTTTGGACAACCGTAACGAAACTGGACCGCTGCCGGATTCTAATTGTGAAATGCTCGTGTCACGGGCGTGACAACATCGTCTTTCATCACTCCCACTCACCTTTCGGTCTTATCTTTTAGTTTTCAAACTTGTAATCGCTTGTCAGAGCACAATTCACCGGTAATATAAATTGTTTTCGCTTTCTACTTCGCTTCGAATTCAACGCGGAAAAATATTGCGACGCAGTTCGTTTTCACCTTCGATCCAACGAAATGACTCAGAGCGCAAGATGGAGCTGAAAACATAGAATTTAGTACGGAAATCGTTTCTGAAAATGTAACAACGTTTGAGAATCGCTCGCGGTTGGTTTGACAATCTGTATTTCGCCTTTGATCAGTTCCTTGATCCACAGTCGACTCTCTAATTTACTAGGTTGCAACTTAAGCTGGAGCTGCACCGGGCGTTTCAGGGTTTGTGATTCCTGAGATCAGTAGAAGAATCACGGCTGGAACTAGATACATCCAGTACTTCGATAAGAAACTTCTGTTGTCTTTGGTTTCCCCACGATCTCGAGCTTCTCTTTCCTTCTCAATCTTCTGGATAAATCCTGCTGTGTCGGGGACTGGAGCTTGCTCGGGCTTGTTAAGCGAGACAACAGTGCTGAACTCGGCTAGATGGTTGACCTCGCTGTTTGAGACACTGTCGCATGAATCTGGCAGCGTTTCTAAGTCCACTGACTTGTGGTTGACTCCAATGACTGCGGAAGCGTGGTCGAAAGCGACTGTGATAACGTCGTGCATTTGTGAGTGGATCAGGTGGCACTTAAAATGTTTCACGTTAGTATCCAAGGACTTGTTGAATTAAGGATTACTTACAGCTCTTGAAGACGTTAGGAAACTTGTCTTGATACCATCAGAACCCATGACATCGGCCTTCAGTCGGTAGAATTTGTTCTTCTTTGCAAGTTCGACAATCAGCTGGATTTCTTTTTGCGAAAGATCCTTTTGGTTAACAGACAGCTCGCCGGAATTAATACTCAACACTGATATGTTTCCCCGTGAAGTGAACGAATCAGGATTGCTCGAATCCAATGCGTGGAATAGTTGAATCGAAATTGAAGAATCGAAGTCATAACTTTGCTGTGAAAGAAAATTGTAAAACTCAGAGAAACTTTTGACGTTGCAAACTTACAGCTTCGATGCGACATGCCCAAGTGAGAAGAGATACCAACACTACCGATAATGTTGTTGCAACCTTCATTTTATCTAGTTATTTCTGTTTTAATTGAATTTTTCTAACTTCTTGCTGGTCAAAATTTTAATTTTCTAAGTTCCAAAGGTTTTACGGTTGAACAGATTTGAATTCAAAACCGTCGCGGCCGTTAAACTTTAAATCGACTGAAAGCTCTCTGGAGCTTTTTGGTTATCAACGCAATTTTGGTTATCATGAAGGTTTACCAACATATTTTTTAAAAAATTTGTTGTAATTTCAATTCATACAACAAAATCAATCATCAAGTGATGAAAATGAATGTTTTATTTGAAAGCAAATATTGATAATTTTTCATCGAATTTTCTTATCAGAAATATCTCAATATCCCACTTTTCTTTCTCTAGTTTTACTCTCCCACTCTCTTGGATATATGCGAGATATCTGCTGCGCTGGTGTTGGTGGCGGAGCGCGCTTCTCTCCGCTTTTCATTTGCACAACTCATTTACGATATAGGAGCCAAACACACAACATCAATCGTCTCAGATTTTCAAATATTCGTGGATTATTCGTTCAAAACCCGTGGAAAAGTGTCTAGTAAAGATTTGATTTCCTTAAGTTATTATTATTTGGTTCTTTCGTTAAAATTATTTCTCGACTTGATTTGATTAAAGTCTCTTCGTTTGGTTTGATCGTCAGACAATTTGGTTGGCCGAATTTAAGTGTTTGTTAGTGTACAGAAAGAGGAAAAAAATCGTACATAAAAAAGAAGTAAAATCTTTTTGGTATCTCTCGAAAACAAAATAACAATCTCCACGAGTGTTGGTTAATTAATTTCGTATGAAGACATTTTCGGTGTGGAAAATCAAACGTCCCAGGTGTCGAAGAACTTTTGGTGCGAGATAAGAAATCGATGTTAATCAACCCCGAAAAAGGATATTGCACAAGCAGAGCAGCATCGGTAGTGTTGTGTGCGTGAACTATTAAACTTGTGAACAAAAGAATATTATCGAGCAAAAGGAGGAGAAGCAAAAAAGAAAAGCTAAAGCCAGAGAATTAAATTACAATTTGAACTCTACATTGTGTATAATTAAATTTATTATTCACAAGGCGAAAGAAGAAAACAATTGATTTAGAACAATTAGATCACACAGCAATCTTTCGCGAGTGAAACATCTTTATATCGTCGAGTTCGGCTAGCTGTGAAGCGAGACGGGGTCAAAAGCGATAACCAGATTCTAAAAATACTAAGCGGCAGCAACGAGTTATTTTAAACATCTTATCACGTTGCGTCGAATTTCAAAGGAAGCGCAAAAGTGTTTGCTGTAGAAAAGAAGCTCCAGACATTCTCCCGCTCCTTCACCCATCCTCTGCTACAGCATCATTCTTGATAAAGGAAATCTTCAAACGAGGAACGAAGGAGGGAATCGACGAAGTAAACAAAAATCCATTGAACCGTCGTGCTCGAGCAAATATTAAGATTTTTTCTTCTTGAGAAAACTAAAAAATTCTTACCCTCGACAAGGCAAACACACAGAAGCAGTGACGGAAAAGAGTCTTCGTGAAGAAGCAGATGTTAAGATAGAACAAGAAGAGGCGAGCCTATTGAGAAATAAAAGCGCTGGAGACACACACAATTAAAGCGATAAGGCCAGAGCATTAAGGAATCATCCCATGCATGCTACATACAGCCAGAGAGGACATTAGGGGATTCACAGACGACATTCTCGTGCATAAAACTGTCGACGAGAGAAGCAGCTTCTTCTTAGATCATGACATCAAACTTTACGACAGTGTTCGTTACTATCGCATGAATTTCCCAAGAAGCCGAGAGCTTGCTGAAGAAACAAGAAGAACAACATTCGTTCCTATGCAACAGGGAAACGAGACGACGCAATAAGAAAAGCAAGAGCATTAGAATCTACGACTCTTCCGTTCTGATACGACTTGAGAGGAAAACGCCACCCCAAAAAGCAACCCAACCGCCTGTGTGATAAAATCAGTATTACAGGGAGCGCAGACACAAAGGGAAAGAGAGAAGGAAAATCTTTTCTTGTTCCGTGTTGAGAGTTAAGACGGAAAACAAGAAGAAGAACGATTAATCATCATCGCGTTTGATAGAAAAACGGAGGAAAGACTAAGACATAACGCAACATCGTCATCATCCCATGTTGGAAGAGAGACACGACAAAGAGAGAAAATTAATTACGCAAAAACGTGTAATTTGATTGCGCTGCTGGTTGGACAGTTGAGTGGAACAGTTGAAGAAGATCGACCACGAAAAAAGAGAAAAAATTATTTTAATCGTGTAAACTTGTGTGTTTCCGTTTTCTTTTGATTGTGCGATTAAAAGCCCAACCGACCGGGGCCAGACAAAAGATTTTGAAACTAATTTTACCATTCGAAACCGACGACGAAAAAATAATAGAGAATTCAATTGTTTTGTGCTGCTTTTTCCTCGATTTCCATCACACCGAACGATGGCTTTTATTATCATTGCCGTGAACAAAAGCGAACATAACATTGTTGTGAATGGATTAATGTGATAATTAAAAAAGTGTTTCGATATTACTCGACAGAGATACGAGAGACACAAACTGTGACAGAAGAACAAACGTGCGAGGCAGAAAATCGTTACTTTCAGTGCCTCACAGTCCCCCAAGTGTAACTAAAAAAAGGATAAAAACTCTCAATCGATAAGCGCGAGCCACAAGCAATCAAAATGTGTAACGTGCCTCCGAAGTTTAATCAGATCTGTCGCCTTTGCTTGACGCTTGTCGAACCAAAGGACGAGCTCTCGATCTTCAAGAACGCTCAGCAAAAGAGCAGAGCCGACAGGCGCAGCAATCAGAGCAACGACACTGATGATGATGATTATTTGAATAAGAAATCCAAGCGAAGCAATGAAATTTCGATAAGCTTGAGTGGTGGCAGTGCCAGTGTAATCAATAACGGATTTTCGTCCGCCGACAACGAAGATGACTCAGATCGGGATATAAGCAAGAGGATATTTCAATGTCTCTCCATCAACGTGAGTCACATTTTCTTAATCTTATTCAACTCAAACCTGTTTTCATGAAATATGCTCGCAACACATGGCGATCGAGGTCGAGAGGATGTTGCGGTTACCATTTGCTCAAAGGACCGCAGCATTTCCGCCTCTTGCCTCTCCTAAGTGATCGTTGATTACGCAAAATTCTGCCGTCGCATCGATTCTGTTCAATTAGATCGATATTCTCAGGAATTATCGTCGTCGCTAGCGTTTATTGCACAACACATGGAAGTTTGTTTTATCGTCGACTTCGTCCCTATGGCCTCACTCACACAAGCGCTGCGCTCTTTTTGCGATTATCCGCTTCCCCTCACGAACACGTGAAAGGAAAATGCGGACGACGATAAAACTCTGCTTCTCATCCAATTATTCTACAAGGGACTCCGATTTGCACTCTCATACAAGCCCCGTCGAGTGGTGTTTACATTTGCCCATGAAAAGAGCTAAAGCACATGCACACACAGTCACAACAACGGCAGCAATTTCCCCATTTTTCATTCATCGAATGCGAACAGGAGACGTGAGTGACGTGGAGAGTCTCGTTAGTCCTCCCCCGCACCACGCTGCCTTCGCAAGAAGAACAAAAGGGAGAGATTTATACGCTCACATATTTTTATGATTTCGCAATCAACCCCCAGCGCCTTTCATGTTCCACCACCCAACCACTTCTCTCCGGCAAAAAGTGTCCTGGTGTTTCACATTCATTGCCAAGCACACAAAAACAGTCAGACGGGTTCGCTTTTTTCGAAAAACTTTTGCTCGAAATTGCTTTTTGATAATGGAAGTCGTCGAGCGTAGTGCGAGAGATTTCATTGATTTTCCTTAACCCCGAAAAACTCACGAAAAACTTTTCCATGCTCGCTCGCTCGCCTGTGTTGTTTTCGATTCTCTCTGGGGTCGGAGTCAACGACGTGTTTTGTCGCTGCAATAACAATTTTCGTAGTGCCGCAGGCAACACTATATCGAAGCAGGGCACTTGAAAGCGTTACGCACACCATCAGTTCAATGATACCGATTTAGATTCTCCGATAGATTAGAGATCGACGACGCTCGTGTTCCGCGCCCGGTGAGAGAAAATATCATACAAAGTAATTAAGAAAACTTTTTCGTCGAATGAAAATCTATCGGTGGACGAAAGGGAGAGCGAGAGAAAATAGTTTTAATGAGCAGGGCTTGAGGAGGGTCAGGGAGAAAATGTTTCGACGGATTCTTGCCCAATTTCTCCGCAGCATTTTTACGCAACCATGGCATGTGATAAATAAACGGACGCGTTTAGAAAGAAAGCGTTTCGTAATCAGTTTTTGCCCTAAAATTATTTAAAGCCCGTCGCGTTGCCAATCTCCTCGAAAGTTAGCCCAAGCAATGCGATGAGGCAACTGAGGTGATTTCACAGCAAGACATGATAATACGCGACCTAAAAATAGTTTTTTCGTCTCGGTTACTCGTTTTGCTGATTAGGCGAGCGTGAAAGCGTGTTCGGCTTGTCCTCGAGCTAGGTACGGAGATCAATCGATCGAAATATCTTCTCGCCAGTCGATGATAAAAGATTATTTTTGGCCTCGTTGTCTCGCCTTCTCTCCCACTCGCCCGCGATGAAAGATCAGATTGGAAAACTTTGTAATTAATTCGGGTGAAGAGAACACATTTTGATTACAAAGAAAGTATTTATCAGCTGTCGACAGCGTGCATTTTTCTCTCGACCGAGATAATTGCCAAAACGATAAAAGATCGAGCGAGATTGGTGCGCAAAAAGCCTTTAAGGAACAAGAAAACAATCAACGAGTGAAATAAATTCTTCATGTAAATCCAAAATGGGATCAGAACAGCTTCATGTTGCAGTCTGCGAGCGCTTTCAATGCGACTGTCGAGCGAAAGATATCGAGCCTGTGATAACAAAAGAGTCCCAAAACGAAACCCATCAATCGTCCGGAGATCAAGAACACGATGCATAAAATTTCGTCTTAAAGCGAGGCACGAAAGGAACGAAAAAATCTCTCTGCGGCACAAACGAAAACATTGGCCAGGTAAAAAATATCTGATCTGAGTTCCTCCAGCTCTTGTGTGTGGGTACATTCGCTCTCCGCTTTAGGACTTCGTCGCTTTTTTCTGCACAACACATCGCCTTTGTCATTATTCTGCTCGGGTCTCTTTCTGTTACCAAAACTTCTTATTTCGACGAGAACGAGCAACAGCAGAAGAGATGGAAGTCGTTCTATTCAAGATTGATAATGCTTCTTGGAAGTCTTCGTGGTGTATGGAGCAAAAAACCTCCCGAAAAAGACGAAAATAAATCATGGCTCGTTGTGCTCGATGCTTCACGGATCACGCCTGAGCGAGTCTCAGCTGAATGGGGATTTAACGAAATGCAAACAGATGAGAGTGGTGTCGTCATTGCGATGCACTCGGAAGAAAGTAAGAGGGATTAAGACATGAGAAGTCTTCTGTTGCAAATGAGAGTTCAGCAATCATCGCTGTGGCGGAAAGGAGAGTTTGAGGGTTCGGCGAGGGAAGTTCGATAGACGCATTCACAAGACAAGCCCATGAAACGAGCAAGCACAGACATTGATATCAAAAAGCCATCCACTTCAATGGAAACGCATCACGCTTCGCTGAATTTCTCATTTTTTATTATTCATGCATGGCCCACGAATTAAAGTTTGATTCGCCGCCGAAACGTTTTTCCACCGAAGCTCGAAGTCAAAGCGAAATTCAATTTGAATGGAGAATGATAAAAGACGATGATCGGTCTCCTCGACCCTAACGAACGAACTTCTTCACTTCTACCACGATATCAAGAGAGCGCTCGAAGGTTGATGATGATAAATGTTAAAGCATGAAGGGAAATGATAAATTAGAAGAAACGGATTGGTTTCCGTCCGATAACTTCTTTCATTTCGAGTTTTGCTTCTTCATGGAGCCTCAAAAATATTCCATTCGAGCTGTACACCTTTTATCTACGTCTGCTGCCTTTATCCATTCAGCTCATAATTCTCCTTTAAGGTCTTCTCGTTCGCTTCGTCTTCTCGTACCAATTGTTGCGCACTTGGATTATTCATGGCGTATAATCATGGGAAGAAGGGGAAGAAGGTAAATCTTTTTTGATTTATCATTTCGAAATCAATCAACCAATAAAAAAAATCCAATTTCAATCAAACTCGAGTCTCGAGAGCGCGGTCGGATTCCTTCTCATCGGTCGATGGAAATTACGAAATTATCGGGGCGAAATTTTCGGCGATGAGATTTCCAATTTTTCCGCGGCGCGAGAAAACATTTCAAAAGTTTCTTAAGCGCATTGGATAATCGCAGCCAAATAATCAAATTGAAAGAGATTTCCAAATGCGAGACGAGAGCTTTAATTTTTCGCTAACAATGGACGAGACTGAGTGTAGTGGTTCGATCCAAATTTTTGAAAGTTTCCATTATTATT
Source organism: Smittia sp. YW1114-2 (assembly GCA_033064975.1). Classification (NCBI taxonomy): domain Eukaryota; kingdom Metazoa; phylum Arthropoda; class Insecta; order Diptera; family Chironomidae; genus Smittia; species Smittia sp. YW1114-2. The sequence continues at coordinate 14,234,651 of CP093832.1, read as the reverse complement.
ATCGCCGTAATATATTTCGTTGGCTAGGCCCCGAAAAAAAGGCAACAAAATTTATCACGCACTCACAATCTATCGCGCATACTTTTTCTCTGTCTCGAAATTAACGCGAGCAATGGTGGGCTCGAGGTGAGTTGGAGGGAGACAGCGCAACAATGAGACGCGGTTGAATTAAGAAAGATAAAAAGCGAAAACGAGATGGATTGCGCAATGGCAGTTTGGCTATGGATTTTGGATTTCTTTGCCTTTTCTTAATCAGCTAACGAGTCGGAGAGGAAGCTGAATTGTATCAATTATGAAATTACGCGGTAATTTCCATGAGGCGTCAGTTGGGTAATCCGCGGAAAATTTCTCCGCTCGCTCAGCGACGCTCAAAGTCAAACAAACTCGTTTCGACGGTTCCAGGAAGAATCTTTTGAGGAATGGCGATGGAATTCGGTCATCAATCAACGAGAGCTCTTCGTGAAAGTGTGGAAGGGAATAGGAGAGAGCGAAGGAAAGATCTTAATCAAATATAACTTCTTAAGATGTTTGTTCTTCATGCCCTGCTTGGTTCTCGTCTCCTTCGCACAATTTCACCGCGTTCTCGAATAATTTTATTAATTTTCTTTTGATTACCGCTCTCGGCTTTGTATTATCACAGACAGCGAGAATTGAATGCGAAGCGTTCGGGGAAAGAAAATGTTGAGCGCATTGTTCATGTTTTCGATTCTTTCTTCATGTTATCGTCATCATCTGAGCGGGGCGCGATGGCCACCTCTCGCTCACTCGGCTTATCACTAGGCAGAAGGAGCGAGATAGAAGTTCATTCTTGGCCTGAAGATTAATCGATTTCTTTCGTTTGCGCTGCTCGCTGGCTTCATGAGTCGCTTACGGAATGTTTTCTCGAGAAAGAGTTCTATAAATATACGCGAGAACGACGCGAGTGTGTGAGAAATGTTTTGGAGCGATCGGCTGGTCTAATGATAAGTAATTTAATTTTGATGACTGGAGTTGGCCATAAAGATTGAGATCTCGTTTTATGGTCGTACCGAAGCCGTTGCCATTCGCAGCCTTAGTTTCGTTTCATTTCTCTCGCCATATCGCGAGAAGTTTCTTAACGCGACCGATTAAATCAGCCAAACGTGTTTCCATTGACTTCGCGCGCCGGCACTGACGCAACCCTCGACTAATCCACCTCGTGGCAGAACGAAAAAAACCCGAACGAGCGAGGAGATTAGAATTATCCGCTCGGGCGAGAAGAACCTTGAGAGTTTACTTGTAGAAATCAATAAACTTCAATTCAAGTTATAAAAGCTCTTTCGAGCCTACCAAACTTCCATTCGCCTCGGCTTTTGACGCTCGCTTTATTGTGTCGTCGATCTTTTTTGTGCCTCTTCGCCGTCGCGTTCTTGCGGCTTAATTGTATTGTGTGGTAATTCAAAAGGAACGAGTTCAACAGTTCTTGTTTTGTCTTAAGGCAAGCGGCAGATAATGCTTATCAGTGTAGTTGTTAATGTTGAGCTCCACTCTCGAGCCCCACGCACAACACACAGTCGAGCTTTATTTCTTCGCCGAAGAAGAGTGAAGTCATTGTGGCAATTGTTGGATTACCTCAACAATAGGCCGAAGAAGCGAAGGCAGAGGGAGAGAACTTTATAAGACGTGATTTAACAGAATGAAGTTGTGAAGAAGACAAGAGAACGTTAACATTTCGAATCATCTGATTCCATTTCTTCGCCGTCCCCCTTCCTACACCCAAAAGACTTTTCCGGGCACTGTTCTTCGTATGGGTTTATCAATTATTCCTCCCGGCATTTGGTAATCAACAGCCGCTCTCGCTCACACTCAAGACCAAGTTCGAATGATAAAATTGTAACGTCTTAAACGATTTATCAGAAATTATCGTGATTGCTTCACACACGAAACGCGCGGCGGTGTGAATTAGTACGGGTTCGCTTAGTATTGGTTTGCCTGGAGATTAAGAAACTCTCTTTAATTAATTCAATCACCCCGAGAAGACGAAGAAGAAAAACAAAAAAATACTTCAAGTGCTTCGTGATCTTCAATTGATCTTCAAAATGTTTCGTTTTCGGGGTTTTCTCGGAAACATTATCACTGGCGGTGGATCGCGCGTTGGTGTTCGTGCCGCTTAAGAATGATTCACAAAGAATATCAGATTGTTGATTAAAGGTAGAGGGAAGAGAGATGAGAATCGACAAAAGCGACTTGGCGGCTTAATGTGGCACGGAAAAAGTTTCTTCGTTTCTTGATGTTTCCTCTTCGCGGATCTGAATGATTACCATCGACGGTTGTAGGAGCCGAGCAACAAATGATGATGAGGCTCAAAAGTTTGATGAATAGAGTCGAAGAATTCTTTTGATTTGTAATGAATTGAATCGATTGATTACGCGTCTCTCGTTCGAGTTTCTTCCCATTTCCTTTCCTCACTAGTCTCGAGTCAGATTCCACAGCGCGCCGCGCGCTTTATCACACAGCGATCGGAATGGTGGAAGAATTATTCTCGAATTATTTCTCATAAAATGCAAAATAAACATACAAATCGTTGCGAATGCACAAAGCGCTCCGTGCGCATATGGAAATCATCTCAAGGAATTTAGTTCACGAGATCTGTTTGCGTTCGTTAGCTGCTCTCTTCGTTTTTGTTTTGCTTCGAGCGCGCAGCCAATTTTGCATCCCATCGCGTATCGCACAGCGAACGAGAAACTGCAATCGCCATCGACTGCAACAGGATGCGAGAACGTGTGAGATTTCTGCAGCGCGAATTTTCCGTTTATTTTCTTTCCTTAATCTTTCAATTTCTATTTTTGCAACGATCGTCAGCAGACGCTCCAGCAGTAATTTGAGAGCTACTCGATGCGGGATAAGAGATTTTTCTTTCCCCTCGTGCATTATAAGCGCTGCAATGATTTATTATCACACAAGCTCATATCGCGCGCCTTTTAAGTGCAGCCGATCTCATGGAAAATGACAAAAGAACGGAGAGAAATCCTTGACATCATCCAAAGACGACGAAAAATTCCGTAGGCAACGAGCAAAGGCTGTGTGCGAGATATCACAGTAGATAAATCACGGAATGAGTGAATGCAGTTTTATTTTTAAAGCGAAACCTACCGCACACAAGCGCAGACGACTGACGACGACGATATAAGATTTCTTAACATTCATAAGCGTAAGAAAGATCTTATGGTTTTTATTATTCATCGTTGTTTTCTTGTTATTTCGGCGGTGTGTGAGCGCGACAGCGAGCGCAGGGAAATCGAGAATTTTACGGGGGCCTTGATATTTTTAGAATGATGTTGTTTCGCTGTAACTGTGCCGTATGCTTCAACTGTTCAGAGATATCACACATGCACTTCTTTATCTCGGCCTGCTTCTTTCTCCCCGTCGCTCGACGATGAGGGAAATTGTTCATTTTCGTGAAAAATTGTCTGTCGAGATGACGGCCGAGAAGTGATCGCGGGGCAAAGCAAATAAACAGAGAGCTGAAAGCACTGTGATAAAGTAAACGCGAGGAGATGATCACATGCAAAGACATTTCGGAATCGAGTGGAAATTTATTCGAATGATTTTCATTTTCCTCGCTCGAAAGTGGAGCACGCCATCTGATGCCGCCTGACACTCGCCGCCTGAAAATTCTCGTTTGTTTGATTGTCAGGCACGAGAAGGCTTTTCAAATTTTATGAGCTTGCATCAAGATCGATGCAAAATGTTGCGAAATAGACTCGAAAATATTCAAAGCTGCTGCTTTTTTTCGGTTGGCACTTGGCGAGACATTCTTTCAGCGCGATCAGCGGCGAGAGACTCGGCTGCACCGTGCAGCAGAAATAATTGTTGATTGATGGATTTCCCATTTAAATTCTTCATGCCTTTGTGCATTGAAAGCAAAGTGAAAAAGTTGGAAATCGAAAGCTCTTTTTAATGCAAAACGCTAAGTGAATTTTATTTCATCACCTGGGCAGCAGTGAGCGGCATAGCAGCATGCACGACCAACCGGGATCTGGCTGGAGACTTCAAATTAATGGCTCTCTTTTTATTTCGTGTCGCATTTTTGTTTGCACCTTTTCATCAACTTTAAATCAGCGTAATTTATGCTGCCATTCAACATAAATCCAATTTTATATTTAAATGAATTTACGCGAGGAGCGAGCACCATTTTTTCACAATCTCATCGGAGAATGAAGTAATGCTGCCTTTATAAAGCATAAATTATGTGAAATAATGTGCAAAACATGTGCTGATTTTTCACTTCTTTTCACTTCCTCGCACTGTCAGTTGGGATGGAGGAAAGTGATGTGAACTTGATAGTTGAGAAATCCATTCAAGCTTGAGCAGCAAACACTTGACTGACCTTGCGAAGGGAGGCGGAGACGCCAACCCACTTCAAGTGACGCAATTCATGATCTCCGCCCTCTCTTCAATGTAATTCCAGTAGGTAAAAGTCGTTATGCTTTATTAAAATTTAAATTAAATTAAAGGAAAAGAAAATATTGTAATTAGATTTCCATGTGTTCGATTTGAGTTGAAAAGCTCACAAAGCCATCAAACGCCATTCACGAAATCAAGTACAGTTGAGAGCGGCACGGGAGAAAAATCGATTGCAAATCAAAATGCAATTAAATTTGAAAGAAGGAAAATTTCTCCTCGCTCGCTAACACATCGTTTGACTGAGTTTCTATAAACCAGCCGCCCCGATTGCGATGCATAACTTGCGATCATTAGCGCAAAGTAGCAGCATCATTCTGCCAGAGATATTAAAATCGTATAAAGACAAGTAATTTGATGTTAGCGTAGCAGCTTATAACTTATGAAGTTTATTGCTTCAACGCTCAGCAAAGATGGAGCAAAATTGGATTCCGACGATTGCCGGCATACTTAATAACTCTAATTTAATTAAATAATTTCATAATGCAGAGCTTTCTCGACGCGCCGCAGTTGAACGAGCCGCGATGCGATTATTTAGAAGGCTCGCGGGAAAATTGAAATAATTTCGATTTAGCAGAAAAGCGACCAATTATTAAGTTTAATCCAATTTATTCTCGCAGTTCACTGGCAGAAAAGCCGGGGAATCGATTGAGCGATTGGACGTTTCCGAGTCTTAATCAAGTGCCCGCGGCCAAGAAAAGTTTTTCCGCAATCTCTCGGTAGCTTTTCTAATCCATTAAGCTCTGCGAAGAGGAAAATCGTTTGCTTTTCTCCGCTTAATCTTTCGATTTCAATTTGTTTTACGGAAATATTTCTTCATAATTATTGCGCTTTGATTGTCCTTTCTCTCTCTTGCTCGCAACGAGACTCACGTAATCATGCTCGATAATTAAAATCGATCTTTGGTGATGTGCTAAGCAAGCGGGGCCGTTCAAAAACACGAAAGATTACAACGAAGCTCAAACTGGAACATCGTTGTTGATCGACCCCTAATCAGAATTGATTGATTTTTAAGTTTCGCCGTAACAGATTTCCGAAGCTTTTTGGCAACGTGCGAGCTGAGCTGAAAGCAATTTACGCAGCTTTTTCACTTTTTCTTTCGATTCAACACACTTTTCTTTGATGAAACAACAAATTTTTTAATGGAATTGATAGCGCAATTGTAATTGTACAGCCTTGCTGTAATTAAATGAGTTTTCGATTTGAGCTTTTCGCAATTAAATCGCAATTTTTGATTGATTTCGTTCGGAAAATTTCTCCGAAAATAATTTGATGGAAACATTTGGCGCAAAGCATTTAAATCTCTTTCTTCCTTGAAAGTTTTGCAATTAGTGTGTTCGCAGTGCAAGAGCTCAGCATCTGCGGCTTGATTCATCGCCTTGCGTCACTTTTGAGTGATTGAATTGCATCTTTTCGCTCTTCCTGCCTCGAGCGCGCGTTCCACCTAAATTAAAATGTTTTGTCAACAGATCACATCAAAAGTGGACTTAAATTAATAAATTACCATAAATTTGTGTGTTTATGACGCTTGTAAGCAACTCAATTCGATCAAGAAGAGGAAGAGAAATTGTAAATCAAGGCACCGCCAAAAAGTCGGCGATCACGAGTAGCGAAGACTTATGTCGAGATTCGCGCTATTAATTTATTTAATGTGAAACTTCCGCTAAGTGAGATGAATCTTTCTTGGCTTGCATTATCACTCCGCCTCTTCTGGAGTCTTGTTTGAAGTACAGTTGGGTGGCCATTGGGTTGAGTTAGCTTCTAGCGTGGATGAATCTAATCGAAAGGCTTAAAGATCAACAATCCAGACCCCGAGCAGCATGGCAGACTATACAAACTCCAGAAGTTCAAGGAGACGGACCGTTAAGCTCGGCCAAGCACCAATTCCGATCGAAATCCTCAGCAGTAATTTCCATATCAAAAAGCAATTTTATTCGTTCAACTTCTTTGATTATTTCTTCCCTCTCGATATTCGTTGGCGAGAAGAAGAGGAATCGAACAACAACCAGAATGTTCTCATTAAAGCGGAGATCGAGAAAACGGAAATTAAATTGAAATTTTATCATTCGCTTTGTTTTTTTTTTGGGGAGAAGTCGGAGATGATAAAGAACAACACGACGAAATCTGAAATTCCTTCGAGATTAACTCAAGACCGAAGCGAGAAGAAATCGGATAAAAACAATGATTCACGAATACAGCGACAAACGAAATACCTCGGGACGAAGAATAATTTAAAGAAACTAATTAATCACTTTTTATGATTTGGTTCGAGGGTTGATCGTTAGCTCCGCTCGTAGTCTCTGCAACCTCGTGATTTCATTCTTCATCTTGTTCACGTTTCGCCGTTTAGACACGAAATCCCCCAAGAGATACCTGGATGATAAGACATTTTTCTTCAAGCGTCTTTCATTCGAGAGCCGAAAGAAACCGAATCTACACAGTCAAATCATTATTTATCATTCCATTCTTGTAAGACTTCAAGCAAGATCAGAGTTTTGAAAGAGTTTGAAATGACGATGACGAGGTTCGAGATGAGAACGAAGTCAATTTTCAGGTAGGTTGAAGAGATAACATTTTTTTTTCGTCGACGAGACAGTGAAATATCAATCATGGCTCAAGATGGAGCAGTGCAGGGGTGTAGGTGAGGCTTTTGTTGAATTATTCAGCTCGATTCACCCGCGTAACAAGAAACCGAAGCTCGTATCAGCGTGGCTTCTGAGAACAGATTTCTCGTTTTAATCTCTCTCGATGAAGCATTGAAGTCGTCATTGACGTTAACGTATCGCGTTCCCATCGAACCTCGCCTTAAACCATTCTTCATTCCTTCAGTCTCGTCTCCTTTCGAAATTGTTTTTGTTTCCGCGCGCCACGAACGCGGTGATAAAGAACGAAAATTATTTTGATGGAGGAACTTCTGCTAAGCTCATCGCCGCCGATCGTCACACGATTTTCAAATCAAATTAAACTGTGACGACTGTTTCATTGTCTCGCCTCTTTCCATCGTCTTCGATATCAAAATAATTGAACATTGAGCGCGCAGACAAAGTCGAGTAGATAGCGACGGGGAAAATGTTTCTAAAAGAAATCATTAGTTCACGACTTTGCTGTCACACGAAGTGAGCTCTGGAAATATTTAAATATTTTCTGCATTTCATGTGTCGCTGTTGCCATGATCTGCTTTATGATTAGAATGTGTATCGAAGACGGTTCTCCGCTCGAAAGCTTCGCAACGTTCAATCGAGTGTGGAGCTGAAAGAGAAAACGAAGAAAAGCGAAATGTTGTGGGTTATTAGATGCGAAGAGCGAGGCCTTCCTTAAATGGCAAGCTGTTGTGCTGTAGCTGCGTAGCAGTTCATCTTCTAAAATTACTCTCACAAATCTCCGTTTTCCAGCCTTTAATCTTTTGATACTTGACGATCGAAGAAGACTCGGAAAAGTCAAATTGTTTACGTTTCACTGGTGGTGGGAATCGTTCAGGCGGAAGAATCGAATTGAATCCGCAATGCAACACTGTAGCGCAGAGTGTAGCGGAGGAGACAGAGATGCGGTTTCATTCAACAACGACGTCTTGAACGAGGGAGACTTAGAGAAAAGGTCAAAGGAAATATCGCAACTGACGAGGTAGTGGAGTGGCCTCTAAAATTCTTATTTATTGACAACGTTATTGCTGAACGAGACCTACATAAATGCAAAGCACGAATGAACTAGGAAATGAATTGAAGACGAAAGCGAAGAAGACTTTGTGGAACGATATTTTTCACTTAGTAAGAGCAGAGTAATGAAGACAATCTCGTGATTGCATTTCGACTCGAGCGACTTAGAGAAATGATCATAAACTGTTCTAGTAACATCGAGCTTGCTAACGATTATTAAAGCTGAACTCTTTGGTCTTTTGGTGTTGCCGACTGTGTATACCTGCCGAAACCGAATCCAGTCGTGCACGATCGTTCTGGTCTTCCCACGACTCTCGACACCACACATCAGACAACACAGCCACGCCGTAATATCCGCTTTTGCGAGCTCGAGACGCTTTGTTTAAAAATGGAAAACGAAACGAACAACAAGAAATCCATTATCAGAGAAATCAATCAAATGTACTGTACACGAAATTGTGTAACACAACCTCAGCAAACGATTTTACATATTTTCTTAAGCCATTTTTCTCTCTATTTACATTTTTTACTTTTATTATTTTAATATTATTCGCTCGTCGTTCTTTTGTTCGCTGAGATTTCCCTCATTCAATCTTCGAGTGCTCTCTTTGCTCTATTATATGCAAAATGACTTTATTATTTCTACTGTGGCTTGAAACACAGCAACAGTTTAAATTTAATTTCTTTCATCGCTCGCAAATCGTCTCGACAGCGATGTCTTGTAGTTCAGAACACGCTGAGCTTTGAGAGATCTCTTTGATTTGAATCAAAGGCGCGAGACTGTTTCTACTTTAGGGACTGAGAAGGAGAAGATATGCGGGAGACTCTGCTGGGTCATGCACACATTTCCATTAACCAAATTAACCCGAGCCGTTGGTCGTATTGCGTATGAAGCGTCATGCTGTTCGGTTTCATGGCGGATTTCTCCATCTGCTGATCAGATCAGTAGCCGCTGTCACTATCGTCTTGCTGTCTTAATGCACACTCTCACATTGACGCTTATCTAATCAGCCATCAACGCCATGCTCGAGGATTTCTCAAGCGAGCTCTTTAACTCGCCATGGAAATTAAGTTTTCAACTCGCTCGCCACACCGTGAACGAAGTCGACGGTTTCGGTTCTCAATTAAATAATTAATTAACGACGAACAATGTAATGAATGTGGTTGTTGTTTCTTCCAGTTGTTATTAAACAGCGATTGTTTTTAAGATATTCGGCTGATTAATTTAAAATGTTTCCATCATGCTGAAACTTTAATGGATTTCAATTAGAAATTTCAAACTTCTTTTTTGTGTCGCTAAAGCTTTCAAAGCAAGCGAATCCATTAAGGCTTGCTTGCATCCAGCTTTTGATGGTTTGATTCGCGCTGAAAAATCTCAGCTGTGCTTGCAATTTGCACAATGCCGCGCACTCAATGCAAACTCTCAAGCTCCATGGAAAACGTTGCTTGAGTAATTTGATTTATGACTTCTTCTTGTTGTCGAAAAGCGGATTGCGACTGCTGGTGATCTGCATTCGAGCATGTTCATGGCTAGGTAGGAAGTGGATCAATTACCGTTCACAAGAGAGAGACGAGTTCTTGAAACACGACGCGGAGCAAAAAGTTTACTTAATTTTTTCGACAACGTCATGACGGCTGCGCGAGGCCAAATCGCGTCGAGATCTTATGATTTTAATTTTGCTCGAAACTCTTAATTTGTTAACTGAACTAATTATTGAGAAAAAAGTTTTTTGTCTCGCATTGCTCAATGATTGCAGAGCTTTTTCCTTCATTCGCCACTCTGGGGCTGATGGACTTTTTGTGTGCAAAGTAAAGCCGATTGAAGAACAACGGGCGAGACAGAGAAAGAGAAAAAATCACAGCGCCCGTTGATTGATTGGTGATCTATCAATTGCAAATGGATTTCTAGCATAGAAATGTCATAAGGTTGACGGGTTTATGCTTTTTTATGAGCGCCAAGCTTATGCTTTCGTGAAATGAGCCATTTGTTGGGTTTAGAAGGAGGACGGCGACCACCCAAAAGCGATTTTGGCATCGACACATGCCGGTTGCCTTGGAAGGCGTGAATTTGCACGCTTAGTTAGCAAGGATCGGAGATGCAGTCAACCCCCTTGAGCGACCTCACTCGGGCGCCTGTCAAAACGCAAGTCCATAAATTGTAATTAACATTTTTTCCATTCGATTCTCGAACGGAATTTAAGAGTTTTAAGTGATTTTCGCAACGTGCCGTTGCACAACCTTGCAGCATTTCAGCTAAACATCTCAAAAAAAAAATCGAAAGCGAGCCTAAGACTGCAATGACTTCGATTTATTTGCAATGCTTGTAATTTATTATTATAATAATCGAGTGCCTTCAAAAGTCTATCTAATATCTCGATGAATGTGATGGCTTCACAATTGCAAGACACAAACCGAGCTCGAACACACAATCTCCGATGCAGATTGTTGGCTTCATTATTGTCTTTTTGGGATGAAAAGTCGAACAAACAAAAAGTTAAAGAGTCGAACAAAGCGCAAAATATTCTAAATATGGTCAAATAAAAAATGTTTTATGTGAAGCATAAAAAGCAGAGCTAACGAGTCAGAGTCAGCGAGTCACGGTTATGGAGCGTTTCGAAATGCCCGCGAGACATCCAGCACTGCTTCGATCGCTCATTGATAGCATGAGAGTCTTCGCATAAATTGTTCCGCGTCTCTCGCTCTTCCTATTCAAATAGCGTGTGAACTAGAAGTTTGTCCATTTTTGGCGGATGATTGGGTGAGGAAAGCAGGCGCCTTCAACTCTTGGAGATTTACACTGTCGACATTTCAAAGTGCCATCGGCGAAGGAGCATTTATCACAATTTACTCGCTCTGGAGAGAAACTTTACGTGCCAAGAAACCGTTTAAGAATCTAATTTGAAGCTTATTGTGCTTTTCTCTCACTCGATTTCATAATTTTCTCGTGCAAACGAAAGTGCATTAAATCATTAAGCTTGCATTTTTCACTTTTCGAATCAGCGTAGCAAAAAAACTGCACAACAAAAGCGAACACGTAACGCAAGCGGCAATCAGCAGTTTGATCAGCAGAAAATCTTCGCTACCGTTGATAACAAAGCGGCACAACCAACACACGCATGAGGCGTTGCATCATAAAACTCAGTTGAAATCATAAAACAGCATTCCTTCCCCCACATCATGTGAGGCAAATCAACGCGGTGTTGACTGATAGCTGCAATTTCCCGAGTTGCAGTTTCGTAAATCGATAAGCTCGAGCGGGAAGTGAATGCGCCGATGAGACTCATAAATGGTTATTGAATTGCGGGTGAACTCTCGCACTCTTCGAGTGTTAGCTGCCAAATGGGGTGAAGTATTTTCAATTCGCAATCACTCCGAATCCAATTTCAACTTCAGCCTCTCTCGACGGTTGCATGTTTTATCATCGACACACACTTTAATTGTGTTTGCGATTACGAGAACGGCTGTGAAGCTAAATTCATTTCTGTTTGCGTGCTTGTTGGTTGAGGAAATTGTCGGAAAAGTGCAGTGGAATGGAAAGCATCCGAACACAGACAGGGAAATTTAATGCGAAACTCGCTGTTATCACACAATTTTAATCGATTTTTAATTATACAATTGTAACATGTCTGCGGCGGGTTGGTGTGCGTGCGTTGTGTGCATCGGGCATTTGATGCAATTAACTTTTGTTGATATGCAATCGCAATTCGCTGCAAGTTTCTTCACAGTCGGCTTGTGTTTATGCAAACACCGAATTGTAATCAAAACCGACCGATCTGGATTTTTAATTTCATTTTCTCTTCTGGTTTTGCGCTGGCAGAGGTTCGAGCAAACGACGACACCGTGGATGAGTTTCATTTTCATTATAATGTGCGATCTGGTGCACAATAAATGCATTCATGCGGTTCGTAACACAGATTTTCCTCGGCAGCGTAACCGCGACGCCCAACGACGACGAAAGCGTATTGAAAATGAAAGTTTATGAGTCTTTGTTTGGCGCAGGCTGATTGCATCGGAGAAAAATGAAAATTTATTACAGCGAAGCTTTTGTTTACATGAGAGGAAAGCGAGCTTTTCCTTATTCGAGGGCGAAAAACTTGCTCGAGCTCGTAGATTAGATTGAATGATAATCCAGATTTTTCCAATCGCTCTTACAACCAACTGCGATTCTTCTTTAAAGACTCAGACACGTTGGAAAAAGCAGCGTCGACTGCAAAATGCAACACATTCGCCATTGGGAAAAAATGGTGATTCGCTAGAGATTACGAGAAGAAGATTAGAAGCTCCACACATGTTGCAGATGAATCAGTCGAGAGCGAGGGAAGCAATCGACATTGTAAGGCGATTTGATTCCAGCTCTAAGCCGATTCGACAGGAAAATTTATTATGATTTTATTCGAAGAGCGAATAACTGATTGTGCTCCTCAGCCAGCCGTCGTCGCGAGGTTTTTCTTGTCGATGGGAAAAGTAAAAATGGAAAATCAATTTTATTTTTAATGAGCGCGCCCGGCTTAAGCTCTCCCCGCTAACATACTTTGCCAGAGCCAATCGCTGATACAAGGCACCGAGACATAAAAATAAATTTAATGAGGAACTAAATTAAATTAGTTCAGTTAGGCTGAGGCAAGAAGGCATTTGTGCAATTGCACTCTAAGCTCCATAAAACTCACAATTCTTTGAGAGGAGAAAAAAGTGAGCTCTCAAAAAATAAATGCAGCATTAATTAAGCATGGTGATTTATGCAAATTAGCTAATAAACTTATATGGTCATAAAAGTGACTTGTTCGCGATTAAGCTCTGCAGATTTCTTCCATTCCTTGTCTCTCTCCAACTCTGCTTTATGCTTTTTGCGCCTTGTGGCTTACTCGGGAAATTCGCAAGTGCTCTCGAGACTCGAAGGCAACGTGAATGAAAGGAAAATCTTTTAATTGCTGCCTGATTAAATCTGCTAACTCTCGACTCCACTAAGCCGATCTCGGCGCAGCAAAAATGTGAAATGTCTAAAAATAAACCTCGAGGGAGAAGCGAAAACTGCACATGATGCATACGGCTCGCGACTCATAATCACAGTCGTCAGGTTTATCTTCTTCCTCAAACAGCAGAAACGCCACACAAAAAACAGCAGTTGATGCAAATTTCTTATGAAAATTTATGTGTTCTATTTCAAGACACAAGACTCGAGCAGAGTCTGTGACTCATTGAGATCAGATGATGTGGAAATTTAAATATTTTCGGATCTTCTAGGGACCGGCGCGGTGCACGACAAAAAGTTTTATGAATTGATAATCAGCCGGGGCCAAGTTTTTTGCTCTTCTAGACTGCTATGAATGTTTGATGAGCGACGGAGATAAAGTTTTGAAGTCTTCTGGTTTAAGATGCGACCTTTTCCTCGATTCTTTTGAATGTCCACAAGACTTTTCAACAGCTCTCGAGCGAACACCGCTCGAATCTCTAAATTCATATAAACCCCGCCACGTTCAGGACTGTGGGATGAAGAGTCTCTCGTTGGCTTTTATAGTCCTTCAAAGGAGAAATCGCTCCGAGAACATTATCATGACATCATAAAAGTCTTGCCATAAATTTCAGATGCTCATAAAAGGCTGCGAGGAAAAATGGCGCTCAAATGATGAATAAAATCCCACAACATTTTGCATGATGATAATTTATGCTCTCCGTTTCATCACCTGAAGAGTTCGCAAGAAAGCAGCTTGGGTGGATGTAGAGATGCTCCGCTCTGATTTAAAAAAGATTGACGAGAGCACATGCGTTGCATCTCGAGCATTTCAAAGCTCCTTCCAAAGATAATTAAACCTCATGAAAACTCGTTGAGTCTCTCCAGCGTTCGACTGTAAGGCTTCCTCGTAACTCTTCTTCGTTCGAGACACCAGAAAGTAAAACTAGGTTTTCTTCTTAAACATCATTTTAATTTCATCTTATTTTTTTACATCTTTTGAAACGAAACAACAAAAAAATTGTTTCTTCGAGCTAAGAAATAATCGCAAAACATCTTTCTACGTTAAGTAACGTTTGTTATTTACTTTCTTTTTCACTTTTCCGTGAAGCTGAAGATGGCTTTGTTGTTTGGAGGCTTTTTGATGTTTTTATGACGGCACGAAGAAGAAGAGAGAAACGAAAGCATGGCAAAGCAAGATTAGGATTTATAATCATCAGTAAAATGGTATCAATTGTACGAGAGCTCGCTGCAGGATCAGCGCACAAACAAGCTCCGTTAATCTTCCGCGAGATGATATCGGATCAGCGGTAATTGCTAATTAAGAGGAAAATAGAAATTCTCCTTGTTTGGAAGTGCGTCCGCGATCGCTGCAATCAGTCGGCGGGCGCCGTAGCATTTGGAATTTATTAATTGCTCGAACAACGAGAAGAACATGGAATGTTTATGGTTGTCGCGGTAAATCAGCGGCCCAAAATGCCCTGCGCAAACATTCCTAATTATTTTCCAACAACTACTGGTTAATTGTTTGCCATCATCGTCGTTCAAGTAAGCTGACTCTTGACTGCAAGGCTTGCGTTTGTCGCGAACGGCTTGAGTTGCAGTCTCAGCGCCCAGCAGCAGTTGCTCTCTTAAACGAAACATGCTAAATGTGTGGCCAATCGACTCCTGAGGAGTCGACAAGCGCAAAACTTAACCAGAAATATTTCACTTCAACGATTTTGACGTTCAACATTTTTCCTCGCAAACACTTTTTTATGATTCTATGCTTTGCCCCTCACTCTCGGATGCATTCTGCGAAACGATGATTGCGAAACTGAAGCGATGAATTGACGAGCTGTGTACGAGGGACATAAACATAAAGTTGAGCCATCGTGGAAACATGAAAAACTCAAAGATTTATCAATTGGATTAAATGAATTGAAACTTTCATTTTTTCAAAAGCCTCTTTGCTCCACAATCGACTTTAATCGAGCGAGTGGTCTCAAACCGGAGCACCGAGTTTCAATTAATCATATTTCTTATAGAAATAATAATTTCTTGTCTCGAGAGTTTCTTACATCATCCCGATGAAGCTGATGGGCGGCTTGTCGCTGTGCATGCATGTTTTGGCAGTCACTCTCGTGCTCCTTTCCCGCATCGTCATGAGAGCGGGCCGCTCGTGATTGGATTTTCTTTTATTTAATCACTCAGCAGTCTTAGAATTGTCGACGAAGCGAAGGCGAGCGGTTCGGGGGTATTAAAAGCCTATTTGTAATTGACATGAGCAATTGAAATGAAATTAAAGCACATGAAAGCTTTAGCAAAACGCTTGACATACATGTCGTCGTCTCAAGTGCCGGCTCAATTGGTATCAATTGTTTAGTGAGTTGCAATTAAACTGTGCACAAAAGAAAAATTGCTTTCTGTGGAAAAAGGGAGAACGAAAAGCAGAAACTTCATTCACTCTTTGCCGATTGACTTGAAGAAATAAATAACTTGAAACACGTTGCATAACGAATTCCGATAGATTTTCAACTTGATTTCCATGCACTTTTATTGGCGGATGAATTATGGACATGACACGACTAAGGTCAGCGCCTCAAAGTGTTGCTCCTTTCGCAACTCGTGCGCCCGCCAAGCTTATGCAGCTTTTCATTCGGCCGCAGCATTGACAAAGTTCAATTTGCGCTTGGATCATCGTGCTGCGATCCAATTACGGTGTGAGAAGCGAGAGTGCTCATGTAGATTCATCCAGAAACACCGAAAAGCAGCCATCAATTGCTTGTTAGTGAATGAAGTAACACACAAACCAGAAGTACATGAGGCAACATAAATGTTTTTGTTTATGAAGAAAAAAGCCAATTTCATTTTTTTCAAAACTTAGCTTCAGTGAGAGTTTTTTGCTAGCTTTGTTCCCACCGGGGCCGCGCTTAGCAGGCATCGACGAATAGACAGCTCCAACTAAACATGCTGCAACATCATAGAATTGTTGCTATTAATTAAAATCATATATTAAGTCGCTTTATGTTTATTTAACATTTCGAAAACTGTAACGTTATTAAATTGTACACCAACCATTCTTCTTCATCGCCTTTCCTCATCTCTCTCTCTCTCTCCCTAACTTGCTCGACTGTTACGACACTCGCAATAATTTTTTTCGCCATCAAAATAGATGGTGCACACTTAACATGTGTTCGCTCGCTGCAATGGCTCTTTTGAATTGCACTCGAGCGGGCCCTGCCAGCGCCAATAAGGAAATGTGTTCCATGTTTTCGCTGTGCTTCTCTCCACGGCGGGTTTATGAAGCGTCGAGGAAAACTTGCCGTTGTAAAGTAATAAACAAATAAAATGTTGAACCCCCATTTGGGGCGATGCAAACGCAGATTCATCCGGCTGCTGCTGAGTACAATGCGATAAAGAAACAGTTTCATGTCGCATCCTGAGTGTGTTGCTCGCACAACATAATCTAAGCTTCGCCATCAGAGCCGAGAGTAATGAGCTAAATTATGTTTCGCCATTTGAAGCTCACTCGGATGCGGGAGAACTAAGTGCTGAAATTAACAACGCTTGGTGTCGTCGTCAGCTGCAAACTATTGACAGCTCCTGGCTTTGCCGCGGAGGTAAAATAAATAATAAGTTGCAGCAGCTGACCCAGATTCGCCTTGTGGAGACGCCGAAAGATTGGAAAAGGAGACAATTTCTCACGCTCTGCGAGATGCAAACAACACAAAAGTGCAACTGAAGTCGAAGGAATTTTCGCTAATTTGAGAAATCACTGAGGAATTCTGCTCTGCATGTTGACATTCGAGCCTCTTTCGGGATGGAAGACAATAAATTTTCAGTCACAAAATTAAATTTCCCTCCAGCTAATAAACCTTTTAAAATAGCAGCGTCGCGCTTTTTCTCTTGTCGTGGCTCCGTTCGCTTGCTGTTTGTTTTCCACTCTCTCGCCTCGCCTTTTTGTTCTTCTCACTTAGCCAGCATAAATTCCATGTTTATGCCTCTTTATCAATTTGTTTTGTCGCATTAATGGATTTGCCATTTTTCTTCGTCCTCTCTGCTTCCTATCCGCTCATGTGTCGCCCTTTAATGATTTAATGTAAAAACGTGTAAAGAGCATGTTCAGCGAGGTCGCCTCATTGTGTGTGATATCAGTTGGTGCCTTGTATGGTGTCGGAGATTGTTAGCGAGCTTCACCAACTTTCCCATTGCACATCCTTCACTCCCACTAATCTAGTGACTCGAATGCATCAGCGCATTGTGCAGCAAATCGAGCGGAACGGGAAAATTCTAAATTTATATGCGAGCAACTGCTCAAAGTCGATAATTCCGAAGAGAAGGGATTTGAAGCTTTTGAATGATGCTCGCACTTAAAGCTCGCGCTTTGAAATTCACGCTAAATCCTATCAAAAGATGTTTTTGTCGGAAACTCAAACACGACTCGCTTCGCAATTTATTTATAACGCTGGTGCATTTCATATATATTTTATTATTATTTTGTGCAATTGCAGTTAACAAGCGTTCAGGTCGTAACTATAACGCTGGCGGCTTAGGAGAGCGTTGTTCAAAGATTCGCCTTAAAATAGATTGCCTCTTCCTCTGAGCGCGCGACATCATTATTCATTTCTCGATGCTTGTGTCTCTGTGAAAGTTTTCTTCGCGAAAATGTGCTTACTTCGAGCTGCTGTGACTGTTCTGTAACAGGCCCAAAGACTCAAAAGAAAGAAGATTACCGAGATTTCTTTTCAGAAAATGTAGAGTTGACTTTTACATGTTCTGCCGAGCTTGGCGCAGTTGAGCAGAAGATAGCGAGCGGATTACGAGAGCGAAATGAGATTGGAGGAAACTCGAACAACTCACATGAGCTAAAAGAAAACTGAAAGATAATAATAAAAGTTTAATTAAATGAATCGTCATAAATCTTTTGCGCTCAAAGAGCTCTTATTATCTCGCTGCTTGTGCTGCATTTTTAATTAAAAAAGATTACGATCCCAGGGACACTCGACGTGCCTGACTACGGTTGACAGTTTGGAGACACGTTTAGCTGTAACAAATTTCCGGATATAACTTTTAATTGAATCAGAATGCTGCGAACACAAGCACATGGTGGCGAACGGCGAGGCGGAGTTGACGCATTCAACATTCTTAATTAAAATATTGATTAATTGCAATTTATGGGAAAATTGAAAACGCTCGTGGAGTGAGAGTAAACTGCTCAGATAATGTATCAATTTCTGTGGAGACCGACCGCGTTTCAGTTCGAATTGAGAGATAATACTTCTGGTTTTCGAGTGTCCACACCGCGTTTCCAGCAGTTTTCCAATGTAGGACATAAAGCGACTCCAGCAATAATTGTTTTTGTCCACGGTAACAAATTCATTAGTCGCGGCGACTACGAGAAAAAATTATGGAAATTTTGTTTTGTAAATATTATGAGAAATGAACGCTTTATTAGATCTCTCTGTTATTGCTGCTTGCTACGACTTCTCATGGCTGTTATTGCCATTTTGGGCGATCAATCAACTGATTAAAATGACTCTAACAACATTAAAACGTCTTGAGCGCTCACTGCTTCAAAGCAATGGACGAGGCTTCCTCGAGATGAACTTTGGAGTGCCCTCCACGCTTATCCATATCACGACCGAATAAATCAACCAAAATCGTCAATTCCAGTCATCTTGAGCAATGCCAGATATCACGACTGAGAGCGAAACTATCACAAGAAATCCATCAAGATTCGTTAGGCTGTGTGTCGTTTGAATGAAAATACTTTAGTTTTTTTTTCGGTTCGCTCGCTTGCACTGACTGTATCTCAAGCTTTGATAAAATTATCGCGGCACTGGCATCACTCAATAGGGGCAAGCGCGCTCGTTTTGTGTGAGAAAAACTTAAATTTTAGAAAACTTCCATGAATGAAGTCTTTCAATAATTCTCCGAGTCGTTCGGTTTTTGCTCCAGCTTGTTGCGAGCTGTAATTACATGCTCTAGCCTTAATGGCAAAGCGAAAATAAAATCAAAATGACTTGATTTTCTTCATGTATATATCTTTATAGAAAATTAAATTATGAAACTCTCAGTAGACAATTTCTGCATATTTTTCAATATTTATCGATGACATTATTAAACTCATAGTTTGTGCCATTTTCCAATCAACTTGCAACCGAGCCTCGTTATTTAGATCACACGCTCGTGGTTTACGTTTGAGGTTTTGGCAGAGAGAGAAAATGAGTGATAATGTCATCATTCTTTTATGGCTTCAGCTTCACGGAAGCTGCGGGATTAAGAGATTGAGGAAAGTCCGAATAAGGAAACGTCACAAACGCCTCCGCCCCTTTACAATTAGCTTGTTCTGGCCATGGCAAAGGAAGCATTAGCAATTTTGTAGCGACCACGAGTATGCATCGAGAGCACAATAAATCTCCTTGTCATTAATTCCAGCGCAAATCACTCATTAACGCGCGAATAAATCGCAATTAATTAATGGCAGCTTTATGATGAAATTTCAAATTTCTTCTCCTCCGCTCCCCTTCGGCGGCTCTTACTTTTTGAGTTGGCAAAGAATTTTGTTGCAAGTTTGCGGCTGACGATTGATTGAAGTCTACCCGAAAAATGTTTGCCATAAACCTGAATATTTCCCGCTCCACATGTCGATACTTGCGGTGCTAAAGTAACATTGAAAGTTTTAATCGGCAATTAAATTTAGTTTTCCAAGCTGCCAGCTCAGTCTAATTAATAAACTTCTCTCGGATTAGTAATGAACTTGCTATTTTTATCTGGTGCTACCTTCTCTGTACCCGACAAAACACTTCACGTCCACCCACATGGCATTCGACTCAAGTCGATTCAGCTTTTCAAATTCTCGTAATGAACTCGTCAGAATTCAGGAGTTCATCGAGTAAACGTCTCCGATTGGAGATCCACAGCGAAAGCTCCGTCCCCCACCTCTGCCCGCTCTCGTCGAGAGAAGAAACTATCGATTTGCGTCCTCTAATGGAAGCACTGCTGCACATTTCCAGTTTCGCTTTGCATCCATTGAGAGCAAGTAACGTGGCGCGACTCTTGAAAGCTCTTGTGTTCTCGTGCGCTTCGCGAATTTTGTCGTGGCCTGAGTTAAATTTATTGTTTCAAAAGGTGCAATTACTGCTCGAGCTTGACACTTGGGCTGGACAACAACAATCTCCATCAATTAATAGCAGCAGTGAGCCATTAACAAAACTCTCAAAACCATTAGAGAGCAATCTTAGGCGCATTAATTCTCGAGTTACAGCTTAAGTCAGTTGCAAGTGGCGTGCATGCATATTTTGCAATTAAACAAAGCGTTTGTAACAAGGTATTTCACTTCTTAAATTAAAGGATTAATAATAATTACTCGACAATGTTCACCGTTTGTTATTCCTGAGATACCAATGCGCGGTTGAGCGATGATGGATTGTTCGCAAAGCTAACCGCGATGTGGGATTAGATTACAGATTTGTTAAATGTCAATCGAGCCCATCGGAATGAAAGCTTTCGATGTTCCCCGCGCGTTCGCGAATCAAACTCTGTAGCGTTCTCGAGACAAATCGAGAAACAGTCAAAGTAACAAATGGCGTTATAACTCGATTAGCGTTTAACTACGAACTATGTTAGTTATGCTGTTGTCTGCCGTTTATTGTTTACACGAAGTTCGGAATCTTGAGCCCGTGTCTGCGGCAATGCATATTTAAGGAGAACAATAATCCATCATAACCATAAATCAAACTTTTTCTGTATTTCGGAGTTGGGTTGTTTACCTTTTTCGCTTGCCGATCGAGCAATTGAGTTAGTTAAAGTCTTTTTGGCGTCGTGTGTTGATTATCCAGCGAAGTAAAAGTGCTTCGATTAAATTGCTGCGCTCGGCAGTTGGGGTGAAACCATATCGGCTGCAAGTAGACGCGCGCGCGCGAGCAGGCAGCATAATTCAAGGCTTACCCACATCTCGTGTGGACTGCTGTGAGATTGCTTGGAAGTAATACAATTTAGCGACTTGTAAATAAAGAAATCTATTGAAATTATTGAATTCATTAATGAAAAATGAGCTCGCAAAGCTCCAAGAATTCGTGTGTTTGCAGTCTCACTAAATTAAATTAATATCCACACGGTGCAGAGTCGAACTGGCAATTGACGACGATTTTTCACATCGTCGAACGATTAATCAATCTCCGTTCCTGCTTTCGCAATGCTGCTGCTGCTGATAATAATTTAATTCATTGCATGCATGCAAGTCAGTTCCACTGCAAAAATCATTAGTTTTCCTCTTGGCGCTGCTGCCACGAATCGTGGTGCCGATACATTGCTGTGCATGTTCAACACTTTGTTGTAAATTATGTTCTTGTCGCTGCAGTTTTGATAACTGGAGGTTACTTCACCTCGTGTCGTTTGGGCATGCCACTGCCACTGATACAGCTCAAGAATAAGGTCATCAAATAGCAAATTAGCAAAGCTCTTTACATTTTGTGTACTTCCATGGTCAGCTGCAGTCGCAAGATAGAATTAATTACATCAGT
The DNA here is from genome assembly GCA_033064975.1 of Smittia sp. YW1114-2. Classification (NCBI taxonomy): domain Eukaryota; kingdom Metazoa; phylum Arthropoda; class Insecta; order Diptera; family Chironomidae; genus Smittia; species Smittia sp. YW1114-2. Next base: position 14,213,121 of record CP093832.1, on the reverse strand, counting down.
TCCAAGCGAGCTGAAACAAATGAATTAAAGAGTTCACGAGTCTCTGGCAGTCGTTGTGTTGATGTAAATAATGTAAAGGCATCAACTTTGTTTGTTAATGGAAACCTTGAACTCGACTCATCGACCAAATGTGTTTCCTGTGACTCATCACCGTCATCATCATTTGTTGTAATCTTGAGCATCGCACACACAATCGAGCTCTCGAGAGAGAGGAAAGCAACATTTACGCTTGAAAATTAAATATTAATAACTTCGAGCCATGTAATAACACTTATCAAATCCGTCTTGTTGCTCTCGTCGTGTGATTGCCTTTTTTGGAAACTTCAATTTCGTTTCATTTTCGGGGCTTGGGAGGATTTCTGTCTTCGACTTTGGAATAAAATCAGATCCAAACGAAGGCGATGCCATGTTGGGGTGTTGCGGCGCGACTCGCGTTGCGTGAAGTCGCATGAATAATTCTCCACCTCGCCATCGTCGTCGATTGTCTCAAGTCACGTCTCCGGCGATGAAAGAATGCATTGATAAAGAAAGTGTGAAAATCACTTTAAATTCCTAGGAAACATCGCTAGCCAGACAAAGACGAGAAAAATCAATATTTAACAGACGTCAGACCGAAGGGTTCCGTCTCTCCTTCAAGAGCTTTTCTTCCCTCTCGAAGCAGCGCTCGAGAAAGAACAACAGACGCGTCTTCGGCTTAATTACGCGAGCAGTCAAATAATTCCATGAACTTCTCATCACGTCCCCGTGTGTGCGTCTCCAGGAAAAGAAACGAAAAAGCAAATAAATAAACGCTTTAATGATAATAACACCGAGCTGGAAATGTTCCCCCACAACTCTGCAGCTACATACGAGAGAATAATAACGAGCCACACGAACACACAAACGCGACTTAATATTATTTTTATATTTCGATAAAATCCGTCGAAAAAAAATAAGAAAATCATTGTATGATAATAAGTTATCAGTCTGGTGCGGCTGTCAATCAATCACGAGCATTCCACACAACTTTGTATCTCTAGCGAGCCAGAGGAATAGAATTAATTATTAAAGAGCGCTTGATTGGGATAATGATTTATTGTCGTCATTGTGTCGGGGAGCAGCGGCTAGTCAGGGCGAAGTTATTATCGTAATACTTCTTTTCGCTTTTAGGTTTTTTTATTGCTTTAATGATAAGTCCGAGAGGTAAGATAAACAATCAGCGACTTAACGCAAAACACTCGTCTTTGTATTTGTGTGAATTGTATTAAGACAACCTCGAGTGAAACTTAAGTTGAAGATTGGGCTGTGTGATAAGAAGGTTGTATGGCTTCCATTGGAACGCAGAAAAATTCTCCACCCGAGCGCACAAATGGCCGATAAAAAGTGAGGATGAGGAATTAAGTATTCATTCAAAGTTGTTTCTTTTATTCCGATCGCATGAAACTCACCCGAGTAGAAAACAGTTTATCTGCCTTCGGAAAGAAGACGAAAGGTCAGAGCACCTGGCTGGCTGATTCATCACATCTGCCCCTTCAGCAATTCGATCTATCTTTCTGCAGCGAGCAGCGTCTTCGTCTGGCAAGCCTCGAATGACTTTTATGCTTTTCACATGAAACTCCACTTTCATGCAAATCTTTCTCATGTGCTCGATTGGATGTGCCTTGGCTGTACAGAAACAAATGATTTCATCATATCAATCGTGAGACGCTTTTCTTTTTCTTTGGAACTGTGTTGGTTGATGTTATCGCGAGGCACTAAATGGATAAGAAAACAGCGCGCTGGGGCTTGGAAAGCAAGGAGTGTTTCGTAAAAGAATCGGAATGAAAGAGTTCGTAGGATGATGGAGGTTTGTAGACTGAGTCGATGTTATCAGCCCCGGTAGTTTTATTATTTTATTGCCACGTTGATAGTTCCAACGCTAACATTCTCCGCTACTAAATACCAATCCCAAGTCGTTCCCATCCGCCATCACGTTTCGAGCTTCTATTAATGTAAACACTGATAACGGACGCTCTATCTCCAGCCAATCCCACGCAAAACAGATAAAGACAGCCAATGGAAACTTTCTGATTTCATTAATCAGCCTGAGAGACTGTGACGTTTAAATTTTAATAATTGACTTCTCATGTCACTTTCGTCGAATGGAAAAGAAATTAATGCTCTGTCAATATTTCTTCGGCCGAAATCGAGTGATAGCTCGCCAAACGGTTTATGCACGATTGTGTGGATTGCGATTCTTGTCGTGTGCTTGTGGTGAATGGCAGAAATCACAGCGACGCTGCTTCGAAAATGATGAGAAAGAAGGTCAATTACCTCACCCCGAATCAGAATATAACATTTGAAGTAAAATGAAACACAAACAAATGGAAGAGACAACAGCGTCGCGTACAGAAAGAGAAATAAAACTTACCTACGTTTAAGAAGGCTTATTTACATGCCAAGTAAACAGCACGAAGACAAGAACCTTTGCATTCTGGTTGAGAGAGCTTTGCGGCAGCGAGGCAGGCAAGCGCAGCTTTCAAGTGATTGATAAGCGGCGGAGCTGTCAGTCGCGAGTAATTAATATTCCGAAAACTACTCGGAGATCGTTTACATTTTAATAAAAGCCTTACTGGATGACCAGCGACCGCCGCGCTGAAAATTCCATTCTTCGAGTGAATTAATTAAGTGACAAATAAAATTCGCTCCGAGGCGAATGTGCGAGCATTCTACCGTGAATGTCCATATCAATCGTCACGATATATTGTGGGAAACGACGTAGAGAATGATTTAGATCGGAGCTGATGGCAATTGCCTCCCCGTCAGCTCATTATTAGTAAGTAACTCGCTGTCTCCCCGCTTGCATAATTAAACTTTTCACTGCAGCAAACGCAAGTAGAGCGTAGGCGCGTAGGCAATGATCAGTCGGAAACCTGATCCTTCTCCGTCGCATGAACGGCGAACGTCGTCAGATCAAATCACATGCAAAATTTTCCGCTTTTGAAATTAATGAAAAATATTAAGTTGTACACATTTCTCGGAGATATGCGCGACAACATCATAGCCAATGCGGTTTACGACTTCATTTGGCTTAAAATGAAAACGAAGAAATTGAGAGATAAAGATTTGTAAGGAAACACGAGCCAGCCCGCGTTCTCATAACGTCAAAAATCAAAGCAATTTTCAACTCCCTCGATCGTTTCGACAGACCTAATACAGCGAGTTGCCTGAAAATGTTGTGAATGCATGTAGCGATTTCCAGTTCAATGTTAAGAGACTGCGATATGATAAAGGTTGGGAGAACTCGACCGACCAAAAGCTGTTGGAATGAGTGTAAAATCGCTGTGGATCGTGAGATTTGCATTTTACTTAGTCCGCGTGCAAGATTGTTGAGACAGCAACATGCAAATTGGGTCCTTCAAGCGTTGAATAGATAAAAGCTAACAAATAGAGAAATTTCGCGATCACCTCGACATTGCGATCCGCGAGTTGTTTATCGCGCTTTAGAATTAGTGAGAGAGATTAATTGAAACACACGCCACAAAAGCCTTCGAGATATCTTTGGCGATATTGTGTTCTCGGAATTGAAGTGAGCTCCAATCATGGAAGGCCCCGAGACAGTGGAGAAAGAATGGAGAGAGAAACGTTTGTTGGTGTGGCTTGCACGTTTCGCAATATCAGTTTCATTCGAAAGCGTTATTCGAGATAATTTCCAGGAAATTGAAAACGCGTCGTAAACTTTTCTCTCCCCGCGATCCGTGATTTATCCTTCAGCCGTCGCAATCGCGCGGTCAGACAATGCGCTGGCACCGAAAGCCAATCGACGTCGTCTAATCGACGAGAGGAGCTCGCACCGTAAATGCGGAATGACACAGTGCGTTTGCATTTGTGCACACACGTTGCACATTTGAGTTTTGTTTTCTTGCGCCCGTCTCACTTACTCGCTTTATTGCGGCAATAATTTACACAGTTTTGCATTTGATGCGGTGTTACCAGATACGAGAATGTAAAATAATCCATTCAGACTTTCCTGGTCGCTCTCGCTCCCTCATTGAGGCACATAAAATATCCGATGAATATTTACATTTAATTGGCATTGTGCCGTTGGCAGTTCTGTGTTATGTTAGTTGCCTTAGTTTTAGATGAAAGCTCTCTTTGCATTTGACGTATAGAGTTTCCAATTGATTTCACTCGCCTCGTGGCGAGCGGTGCTTGACCGAAATATCCTCGAATCGACTGATCTCGTTTCGAGCGAGAACGAGTTATCAGTCCGGCGACCATCGCATCGATTTGTTTGCTTGCCGCTTCACATCACCCAAGCGTCATTGAACAAAATCTTTATGGGGACTTGAATTCATTCACTCATCGCCTACGCAAAGCTTTTCATTACTTTAACGTCTTTGTTGGCTGTGTAAGTGTTTTATTATTGAATCCAGATGGAAGAACAGCGCGAAGACAAGACGAAGAGAAGAAGAGAGTTTGAGTCTGCCCTCTGCCTACAATTCAATACCTTCGAGAACGACATCATCAGGCGACCATATGAAGAAACGAGTCTTTCTTTTTCCGGTGTGCTGTTGTGAGTTACCACTGACAACTCTGCTTTGTTGTGAAAGATAATCGCGTGGTAATTGAATTAAACTGCGTGGCGCGAATGGACCAACTGCCGAGCGCGTCTCCGATGGGTTTATTGACATTCATTCATGCAAGTCGAGTTAATTAATCGGCTACGAACCCGCGACCTCAGCTTGCACACAACTGTTCATTCAACGTCACAGCTTAGCGCAGTAAATCATACTCAATGCGAAACTGCTGCCGACTTTTTGCGTTGCATTATCAGTAAACAACTTTTTTTAACGATATCACATTGGGCCTTGAGAAAATACAATATGGGCCGGCAATTAATCGACAGAAAAATGTTTTCAGTGATATATTTCGCTGCCTAATTAAATCCGCGAGGAATTTTAATGTGTTCAACGCGAATGTCGTGTGTTTATTAAACAGCAAAGCAAAATGCCTTTGGGTCATTATCAGCAGTTTCGTGTGACGACATAGAGCGAGAATATAAATCGCTGGAGACCACGAAGAAGATCTTCGTGTCGCAAGCGAATATAAATTGAAATCTTATGATTATCAATCTTCTTTATATCTGACGATGTTTTTAAAACAATCTCGCGGCCGCAAGGCTGCAATTATTCCCCTGCGATCGCAACATATGGTTGCGCGATCGTCGCTCGTTCCCCCAGCGCGCCAATTGCACATAAAGATCTCTCGAGATTGCACACGAATTTCCGGTATACGACGTCGAAGGTATGATAAATAGATTCCAATATTTCCACATCGCAACGTGATTAAAAGTTATTTCGCTTCGCCTTCATCCTACGACGTGAATATTCTCGATAAAGCGGAGAAACACACAATCAGTTTACAAGACTGTGACGTGAAGAGAAATAATAATCAGCTTCGTTGGAATCTTATCAGTCCGCGTGTGTTGGTTTAACTCAGCTAGCGGCGATCGAGTGAGTAATCAACACACACAGCAACAACGCGATCTTATTTCATTCGCGTACTTGTCAATAATAATCTTTTTCTCCTTCACGAAATCCCAATGATTTGCTCAAATACATATTTCAGCTCAACGTTCTCTTTTCAAATCGCTCAACATTTTTCAATTACAGCGAAGAATCGAAGCGAATTGTCTGATTACAAGTCATGAGAAGAAAAAAATCATTTCGATCACGTCGATAGCAAGCGTTTGATATCCGCTTAGCTGTGTGAGAGCTTGAACGATTGCGCCGGATTGCGCGATATCATGAGTCAGAGCGGATAGAAAAAGAGCATGAGAGAATCTGACATGATCAGAGACTGTTTTTGCCTTCTTTCGTTATTTCTTTGTAGTTCTTTCCATTGTGTCTTCTCAACGATTTCCTATTCAGATTTTCGTATAAATCAAAGTCTTTATGAATATTCAAAGGGAAAGCCTTTTGCAGTGGCGTCGAATCTTTCGAGAGGCTTAACGATTCCGTTCTCAGAACTCACACAATCGTTTGGCTTTTGTTCAAGTGCCGAAAAAGGCGACGCGATAAAACATGATCTTGATTTCGTCATAAACTTCTTGAGCTCGTCCCTCGCTCTTAAGTCGTGGCTGTTGACGATTTCGTCAGAAGTTGAAATAAAAATGATCGCTCGCTGTATTAAGCGATCTCCGTCAGCTGAGCTGTTAAAGATAATTGCGGAGATTTTTTGTCTCGTTGAGATCTTTTCTAGCACTTCTTACCCACACACGTTCGGCCTGCGCCGCGATTTATTGAGAAATCATTGCAAGTCGGATAGTAATTCAAATCCAGTAATCGCTGCAATATATCGAGTGAAGTCAGCTACTAATCATCGGTCAGAATGAGTTGCACACTTCTGAAGTCGCTGCCAAAACACTAAAGCCCGACGACTTTCCGCTAAATTAATTGCGTCCCTAGCGGTTTCTGTTTGCGAGCGTCGGTGCAAGAAGTCGAAAAATTCACTTTTAATGCATCTTTTTCCCATAAATTCTTAACAATAAAGCCGAGTGACTTCAGCCGAGCGGGCACGAGAAAAAAAAGAGCCGAGGAAGTAGCAGACAAAAGCATAACTTTTCATTAAAGTCGAACATAAAAAAGCTTTTTGTGCTGTGTTTTTTCGCCAACTTCTTCCTCCTTACATTGTTTATTGCCGTTTATCTCTCTCTTCGGCTGTTAACTCTTTTTCAATAAAAAAATGCTTTTGTTTAGATTGCTTCGAAGCTTCCCTGATTAGATCTCTAGTCGGAGTTTACCCGGCAATCGACGTTTAATTCACTTTTGTAGTCGAACATAACGTCGTCGCTTTTTGTGCACTTAGAGACGTAATAACGAAATGAAGATAATAATTTTCCCTCTGACGATCGACGAAAAACCTTTTTCGTATTTTCGCGAAGTTGAGTTTATTCAACGCCGCATAAATTACCATTGCGAGGTTTAATGAACGTTACATAAAACCTAATTGATAATGAAGAAAAATTGAGTTTAAGACTTTAGCAAGAGGTAAAGAGTATTTGAATAACACGGAGATGAGTCGATTGCAGTGAGACTTATCTGCACTCGAGGCTCGTGTGGGGGCCGACGATCATTATCTGTATTAAATCGTAATGAACGTCAACCCCGCGCCAGCTAATAAAACTCCAATAAAAATGAATGACGAAAAGAGAAATCTCTCGGTGGAAACGGGACCGAGCGAGCGATAGCTGCAAGTTGAAACATTAGAAATTATTAAATTAATCATGAAAAAAATTAAAAGAAAACTGACGCTCGTAAAATAGATTGCATTGAGTTTAATAGTATTGATTAGATTAATGTTAATAGCATTTTGAAGTGCGGTTTTTTCGAAATTATGATTGGCCGAGGCCGAGTCGACGACGATTGCTACTGGATATTCTTAACCATATTTATGATTAATTTAAGTCATCTGCAACCAGACACTGATTGAATGGAAGAGGAAAAGAGACGAGGAGGAGAAGAGAAGAGGCTGGAAAAGATCAAATCCATTAAAATGTTGAATTTAATGATGGGATTAGGAAAGCATCGATCGAATGATGGTGGTTAGCGTTCAATGAAATTTGCGTAATCAACCGAACTTTGTTGATTTTTACGATCAACTAGCGGGGGCAATTTATGTATGTTCGCTTCTTGGACTTTTAACTTGCATGAGAACGCGATAAATTTTAAGAAAAATTGATTAAAGATCGCTCATTAATCGACGACACAGAGCTTGAGTTGTTATTAAGGAAAGCGGCAAACTGTTCGGCGGTAAACGGCGATAAACTGCGATGTTTATTCGTTTTCCCGCGCGCACTAGCTCAGCTCAGCTCTCTAATTGTTCTTATTATTATAAATCGCGGAACACAAAACATACACGCTCGCTTTCGCGTAGTGGGAAAATGATGATTTATTGATATGATTTCAAGTTTCCTTATTTTCATTCCTCTCTTCTTGGCGCGATCTCGTGAATGGCACTGCAATTTTCTAAGCGAAGAGATTGTTGCCCGCTTCTCTTTGACGCGCATAAAAATGTAAAAGCAATGCAAGAAATCTCAATTTGTTCGCAATAAAAGAAAAGCACTGCATGTGCATTATTTATTATCACCAACTGAATGGAAATTTAATTCGTGATAAAAATTGCTGTTTAATTTGATAAAATTGTCGCCTCGACGAGGAATTTGTCTTCAATGCTCGACGCATTTGCTTAGCTATCAAATTATCCCGACCGACAATCTCTTATCGCTGCACGAAGCCACGCATATCTGATTTCAGCAGCAAGTGCATTCAATGCAGCCAGCATAAATTTTCTCGACCGCGAGACAGACGAACAAACGAACTTGCAAATTCTGTCGAGAGCGACAAAAGAAAGGCGAGAGCGAAAGATCGTTCGGCTATGATTAGAATGGCAAGAAAGCTATTTGTTAACAATAAAATCAAAGTCGAAGTATTTAACATATCGCGCTGCATGGGCAGAAAGGCGAACAAATAAATCAGCGAATCGAAATCATTCTAGATCGGGTAAGGAGAACTCAACGCTAAAGTTCATGTTTTCCTCGACTCTAAGTGCCAATTCTGCACACACTCCGAGCAGCCGTTTTAAATTTAATTGGCGTGAAGAAGGAAAAAAGTTCGCGCTTCGGCGTGTCGCTTAAGACTCTTCGGGTGAAATTTATCAACGAGGCGAAATCTTTGGTGGAAGCAAGCGGAGGAAAAAGTTCTCCAGCGTTGTAAAACACAGAGAAAAACGTGTAGAGGAGAAAACAAACAGGAATCCTATTAATTATTAATTAGCAAATGAATTAAAAAATTACATTTCCTGTGAACGAGGTGCGAGCTTCGAGATTTTCTTGCCACTCGCTCGCGTCTCTGGAGACTTTTTTGTCGATGGTCGCGATTATCTTTTGCAATTTGCTGTTAACGCTGGCGAGTTGTGTCGATCCATCGGTCACTCGTTCGTTGAGGCAATTAGCGTTGATGATTATGACGCATGGTTCGAGAGGTTACTCCCACTCTATCAATAAAGACTCAAACGAACTTCCAATGAAAGTCAGCAAAGCATTAACGATAATGGAACTGTTTACTTTTTATCGTGATTAACAGCATTTCCACTTTGATTGCTTGAGTGACTTCGGGTATATTCACTCCGAGCTCTGCGGTGAAATAAACACCGGCATTTGACGATAGCTCTTTTTTTGTCGGGTCTCGTTCATTGTTCGCCAACGTACGTAAATTTATTTTTATCCACTGCATTGTTGGGAAATTTGGCGAGATTCCGCCTCAACGTCACGCAGCGTCAGCTGGTATTTCCAAGAATCGCGAACCAGCAAAGCCCCGCGGCAGTCTCTTTCAATTAAGCCTCGCGCCGAGTGAAGAGGAAATGTGTTTTCACCTCGGTTGAGCTGCTGACTCAACGTTATCAAGAAACAGACCGGACCGCGATATCATTAAGCTTCTTTTATTATTTCTCGCTGTTGCGTTCACTTCACATTTTAATTAAAACGTCTTAATGACTCGGCTTCTTGTCTCTCCTTCACGCTTCGACTTTCGCCAGAATTTCGACAAAACACCTTGCATGCAAAGTGGAAGGTCTTGGAATCAATCAATTGGAAAATGCTTCATTTTCGTTATTATTTATTATCTCCGGCGGGCCATTAATAATGAAGCGGTGAAACTGAGCTCCAGCGGGAGGGGAAATGTAAATTATGTTATAAATCTACAACATTTAATTAAAACAATCCACAATGAGTCGGTGATCTGGCGTTGCTGCAACTTTCGTGTATGCTGCTGCCACGTTATTAATTGACTTGCTGATTTCTTAGATTTTTCTCCAACTGCCGTTGCTTTGCGCCTTTCATGCTTATTAAACGCTGAACTTTGTTACTAATAGAGAGCAATATTGCTTGATTTATTATGCATTTCGATTTGCATCTCATTAATGTCGCGGCAATTTAATCCTTTCCGCAAGTCGTAGAATTGAAAATATATCATTGCTGGCTGTTACTGTTCTAGTTGTCGCCGCGCTCGGTGACACTTCTCCTTTTCAACATCGAGCTTTATCTGATCGCAGTCGATCTTCTAAAATGGGATTGGGGAAGTTCAAAGGTTACGTGAACTGAAAGTTGTGGAATAGAGCTAAGTCGAAACTCGCAGACGCTCCCACGTCATTTGATATATTTCAAATTTTGCTTTCCATGCTGAAGGACTCGACTACATTTCAGCAGCCCGTCTATCAATACCTTCTCTTCGAAATGTACTTTATTTAATCTGACACTCTACAAACAGTCGACATTTTCTAGATTTTTCTCTATCTGCGAGAAACATTTTGCGCTCTCAGTCTATCGCGGTTTTGAGTCAAACTACAAGTGACATCGGCGGAATGTGTCGCGCAACGCTGCAATTTTCTGGGCCTGCTTCTCACTCGCAGCCCGCGAGCATTTAAACTTAGATAGATCGCGAGATATGCATGCGAGATATATTCAACTTGCCAGCGTTAAACATGCTACACATTAATTTGAGATTATTTTGCTTCCATTGATCTGCAACATGTTGTTTCGCCGTAAACATTTATTCAAATTAAGGAAAAATTTCAATTGAACCGTAGCTCCAGCCACTTCTCGAAGCCATTAACAAACTATGATATGCTGAACGGTGTTTCTCTCTCGGGTTTTTCGGACTCGCAAGGGGGAAATTTATTGGCGCGGTTAAAGTTTAGACGTTGGTAAATTAAAATAAGATTTGTAGTTATTACATTTAAATGAAAATTTATAATCTAACAATCGCTCTCCACTTGTTTGCAAGCAGTTTTCAGGCGCTGCTCATAAGTTATGCAAAGCTATTTTCCGCCGTTCGTTATGCTGCACTTTGCCTCTGGCTGCCCGCTAATTTGCAAGGTGCCTGCACTCGCTCTTGTTTGTGGGTGACCAAATTGGACACGATGTGACAATTTATTCTCCGTCACGATCGCCTGCAAATTGCTCGTTGCGTCTCGGGGTGGGAAAATAAATTTGAGAACTCGATGACGGCGGTGTTGAAATGAAATTTACGATTTTAAGCCTAGAAGCAATATTCGAGGTGTTGCTAATGGGTTCATTGTTGAGACACTCTCGATCTGGAAAGAAAAGCTTCTACATACTTTAAGTCGAACAATGGCGAAGCCTCTGCCTGCTGATGGTGTCAGCGACTCTCGGTCGTTCCACGGAGCGCAGCGATGTGTGTCTATCGATCAATGTGAGGCCTCAAAAGCCAGCGTACAAAGCTATCTCAGAACAATGAACTACGATCGTATCGTAAAAAACTCGTTAATTAAATTTAAAAGAGCCCTCAAGAGCCAGAGCCACACACCAAAACGTGAAAATAATTGCAATTGTTTCGTCGTAATCTAATTATTATTATGCTGTTTCGCTATCGCGCAGCTTGTTTTCCGTTATCGCGCCATCTCGCTTTGCGGTGCCCATTTTTGGGATTCCTCCTTTACACACACTCAATAAACTTCTTTTGTTTCAAACAACAAAAATGCTTTTCCTGCTTTTCATTGCATTCGCTAGCGCTCCAATTCAATGGAAGCTCGCGAACGTAAAGAAAATTCCATCAATTCGGAACTATCAATGAAAGTGATCTCCACACATTCACTCGTGCAAAGCTCAACCGATGAACATGAAAAAGCATAAAACATTAGTTATTTGAGTGAAGTTACGTAACTGCGTGACTCGTGTAACATTTTATTATTTCTTCGCTATTTTCATTACACACCAAACGTGATTGCAAGCGATTCTGTTGTGGCTGCTCGTGGAAAATGAATCGGACACGTTATGGATTTTTATGACAAGAGCGCGCTGAGATGAAGTCAATTGATTGCCTGCCGAAAGCATAGGCCCAGGATAATTAGTGCGCGACACCCAAAAGTCACTCGAATGATTAATGGAAATCTGTCGACAACTTTTGACAAGAGTCGGAATGGCCAATGACGGCAACTCGGCTTCGATTTAGTGATTTGCCTTCGCTTCTTTCTCGTCTAGTCAGAGCTCTGCAATCACATGTTGTTGCTCTTTCCGATGAATATTTGTTTTGCTTTCCGTCTTGAATGAGATTTCGAAAACATTTTCCTTCAACTCCGATTGTTGTGCTGAGTCTCATGTCGACGCGAAAAATATAATTTTACTTTAACCTTTAAGACTTAAATAAAATCTCTCGGGGAGATAATGGCGAAGGTCTTTTCGGGTTTTAGTTTCTCACACGAAACTTTTGTTTGCCGCGCTGATAGTTTCGCTTTCGTCTTCGCCACTTCCTTCTCGGCGACTCGCGAAGTTATTTTAAAAAGAGGAAAAAGCTTGCAAAACATCATAATTCGTTCGTGATTGCTTTCGAAGCGAAACCAGCTGATAAAGTGACTGAAGTTTGCATAATTCTTCGGCCGATCGCACGCGAGTGTTGGTTGCCCGCTGATGTGTTTTTATCATTTTAGCGAATGATGGAAAAAATAAAAGAAATCGCTAATGTGTTTCTCGTTATTGCCTACCTCGGCCTGCTTGCTCTGAGGCCTCGTAATTTGAGCCAGTAAATATATTGTGCGGAGTAGATTTTCTTTATGTAACTCATTTCGCATTTGGCCTAATGAAAGATAACGACCGCGATCGAGCGATCTTTACTCTTTATCTGACAAGGCTTCTCTCCTCAAACGCTCAACTTCAAAATGTCAATAAGATTACGAGCCGCGACCGAGCGGGTTCATAGAGTGTGACTCTAGAATTATTCACGATGTTTTGCAACTGCCATCGGCGGATCGTGATGGGCGATTTCCATATCGCAACTCCTCTCACTTGAGATCGGCTCACTTCAACATTTAGAAATTCATTTCATTGTGAGATATCTCGATGTACTCGAGACAACTCGTTTTCTGGCTGCGAATGCAACCGATGACAAGATTCCATATTGTGGTTGCAAATGTGCAGAGAAACGATGTGGAGCCGTTAAAATTGTGATTGGAATGTGCAGTACTCCAATGGTTGAAGAGAAAACTCGCCTCCACTTGATACGGGTGGCGTGAGATGAGATTTCAATCGGTCTCTGAATTATGATCGGCATTTATTGATCGAAAATTACTTCTCAATATCATGGAGCGACGAGGTAACTGCAGTTATGATGTACTTGCCCCAAATTTCGCAAGACGAGATAAAAATGTCAAGGATCAAGCAGTATCTAAGGTAACAACGGGTCGTTAAATCGAATCTTATTTGCCTGCTCTCGAAATTGAACAAACAGCGCTCGCTCGATTTATATTGAACCTCGCAGCCATAACCCGATATTGCCCACGAAACGAAGACAAGCAGAAACTGAAACTAATCGCCGAGATTGGGGCTAATAACCCTCAGCCAAGCCAGTAGTTCTCTCATTTAAATATTAATAATAATGAAACTTAAACTAACATTACACGACCACGAAGCGCTTGAATCGCTTTTTGTTGCGCTGACTGACGACTCTGCAATTGATTATTGCTGTTTATGTATTCAACTATTCTCAGTTTTTGCCGATGCAGACCTCAGCATGTTCGCTAACAAGCCATCGAGGCAAATCGAAGACGGGGAGGAAGATTACAAATATTTAAATCACAAATTCTCTTCATTGAGGTGCGGAGTTTCTGTAATGAGAATTTAATTGTACGAGAGTCGAGTGTAATCAGCAGTTTTGTGGGCTCTTCCAACTGTAAAGCCGATATTTCGTGCTGATGTTCTCGACCGCAGCGATGACGTTGATTGTCAGCTTTTGAATAGATTCTCAATTAAGAGCTAAAACAAACCATTTTCGGAGCTTTTCGAGGCGAACATGGCCATTGTTCTTGCAGTCGACTGCTGCGTGTTGAGCCATCGTGCGTTTCAGATGGCGCTGGGTCGAAGAGTCTTGCCATGATTTAAATGTTAATTCAAATTTTCCTCGTGTTGTGTCCGAGTTGAATCGCTCATTGAAATGTCGACGCGATGTATGATCGAGGATTAGAATTTATTCATAAAAAGCTTGTTACAATTTCTTTGTGACGTGGAGACGACGACGTTGACAGGCTTCCCGATGTATTGCGACAAACGCATTTCGAAAATGCAAAGCAAGCACTTGACACACAAAGGGCTCGCTTGCTTAACGCGCTTGAAGAATCACAATAAATTCAATTGCGCAATCTAATTAAATTGAAAAATCATTGCAATAGAGAGCGTCAACTACAAAGTAAAGCCAATTTCAATGATTTGAATAATTTTCCTCTTGCGTTGCTGATGGCAGCAGAGACGTCGAGAGGAGAAAATATCGAAACGTGACAGTTAATTATAATCGAAACGGAAAGAAAAACTTTTCTTTCATGAGTGGAAGCAAACAATTTCTCGGTTCTGTTGGCTTCGGCTTCTCATTCTGATCGTTCGACTGTGAAGAAAAAGCAATAAATCGCCGAGTTTGCTTTAATTTCATAATTCCAGGGCAAAGCTTTCTAAAGGTTAACAAATTGTGGAATCTTCTTCACGATTGAGGGTGAGCGATGCACACGAACGAGAACAATCGTGGATTGATCGGCTTGCCCTGCATTTGGATTCTCGAGCTCATAGCAAACAAAGCAAACGAGTAATTGATAACAATGTCCGTAATTTATATTCGCAAAGCTCATATGCGCGATCGCTTAAGCTGCCGCTCGAGATTAGCCGGCGGCAATGAAAGGAAAAGCCGCGATCAATGAGCTCGCAAGCGGCAAGCTTCAGCTGCCAGAGAATAACTTAATTAAGACATAATTATTTGCATTTTGCCACTAATTAAACTAGTCAATAATTGATGATAATAGCGCTGAATTACTTTGCTCAATTTGCACACCGAAAAAGAGAAGCGCGGTAACTGCAAAGACTGCAAAAACCAACAGAAATCGTTGCAGGGAATCTCTCGGTTCAGCTGGAAGGTCTCTGATTGAAAATTAGTTGCAAACGATGACAAACATCGAGACGAAGCAAAAAATCTTTCGCGAAAATGTGCAGCAAAAGGAAATTGAAAAAACCGAAGAAGAACGGTTTGGGCTTCTCGCGGAATTGACGAGAAGAAACGAGGCGATGAAGCTGGCTAACAAGACGCAGTTAGCTAATTAATCATAATTGACATCACTTAAGGAAGCGAAGCGCGTCATACAATTTGCATAATTCAATTTTCTCTCCACATTCTCTCGCTGATGTCATCATTATGCTTTACTAAATTGCTTTCTGTTTACTCTGTTGCAGGCTACACCTAATGACGGACTACCACCGATTGTTTGCATCCAGTGTCGCGAACAATTAGACTCGTGTCATCGGTTTCGTCGAGTCGCTCACCAGACAAATCAAGCGCTCTACGATTATCTGCAGTTTACCTCAAAGTTGAATGGCACGCCACAGGTGAGTTCGAGTTTGTGTTTTTGGATATTATTTTGCTAAACGTCGCGAGTTATGCGGAAAACAGCGATCGATGGATCGATTGGCGTGAGTGAAGCGCTTTGCCTCCTCGAGTCGATAATACGTTTCTAAACCAATAGAACGATTTATGAGAGCTTTGTGTAAACTGGTCGCTTATTTATTATGCAATTCAGTTGTGACAAGTCCCGAAGTGGAAAACACAATCGGCAAGTACACCTGAATGGTTTGACACCTGAACGAGGCGACGCAGGAGAGAAACTTCGAGGTATTAAATCGGATAATGTATGCGAGCCATCCCCCTTCGGAACAGATTTGTTTATGGAAATTACGAGCTTCGCAAGATGGCATCGACCAGGGAGTCGAGAATAAAAACATGAGAGGCACAGAAGGTTCGAGTCGATTGCATAAAATGGGAAAATTTATTTAAATCAAATTCTTCACCTTCCATTTAAACTGATTCGTGTCGCTTCGGATGATGACTCCAGTCACTTCTTGCACTCTATCATCTCTCAAGTGCTTGACCTGATTTACATTAAATCACAACGAAGGCCTCCGTGTCACCATGAAGAGCTGCGCACGATCAAATTGTAAATTTCCTTTCCCTTTCTCGTTAGAGCGAGCTATAAAATTAACGCATCCTTGACAGCAACAGCAGCTCTGCCTCTAAATTCTGGTCACATAAAAAGCGAGAGCGATCGCAAATGGAAACTAACTGAGACAATTTATTGTTTCCCATGATCTACTGTTGCAGCCCGTGAAACTCCTTAATGCAAATTACGATCAAGCGGCTGCAAAAAGCAATTAATAAAAGTGGTGAGCTCGCTCTAACCGAAAAACAATAATAAGGAATCAAGTAATTGCACATAGAACTCTCCTGTGGTGTGAAGTTTAATGAATATTAATGAGAATTATAGCGCGCATGAATTTATGATCATGATCCAACAACAAACCGCCTGCGACTAGTAGCGTTTGTGACGTGTTTCGCGCTAAGGTGAAAATGTTTGAGTTTTCCTCGAGGGCTCCCATGCTGAGTCCCTCGGCCGTGTGTTTCGCAACTGTGTAAAGTCAAGGAGGAAAAAGATCGGCAATTAAGATTAAATGTCGTAAGCGAATGGTTAAACGTCTCTCTGCGATCGAGTGCGATTTGATTTGAGAGTTATGGCGATTGTCGGATCAATAAGACCCGAGCGTTGGCTTTATTCTCACATTAAATCAGTCGTGAACGAGAATCGCCCTTTTACTTTTTTCCTACTCTCAATGTCCATCAAACTTCTTTCCCTCGCCAATTACAATGTATCAAATCGACATAATGGGTCGTTTGACCTTTGTCGGAGATTTCTTACTTCATCGCGATTACGACAAATCTTCAAATCATCTTTGAGGAGAAGAAACGATTCTCCAATTACGACGGACGTGGATAATTGCCTCTCCGACGCGAATAAATCGTACAATCGTTTTCCAACCGAAATCGATTTATTGTTTACCTACATTCTGCTCCGGCTACTGTTAATCTCTCACGTTCGCCGTTTCGCCTTTCATCCCGAACACGATAGAAAACATTTATCGGTCGGACAGCAACAAATTGTGTTCGCTCGGTAGACAAAGACGTGGCTCGCTCGATCACTTCGCGGATCGCAACAGAACAAATAAAGCATGTGAAAGTCGCCGCGAGTTGCAAAGATTACCGCAACGGCTCTCTGCTAATTGCGTTCGCATGAAGATTTGAAGAGATTATGATGGATCGCCTTTTGTTTTTATCGTCAGAAGCTCCGAAGCGCTTTACAAATCGCAGTGGTTTTCCTTGCTGTCGGTCTCCAGCAGCTGAGGCATTAAATAACAGTTCCCGCCATCAAATATCGTGTAATTTGCGTTCTCTCTCACTCACTCACACTCGACCTGGTGTTGCTGCGTGAACGAAAATTCAGATCGAAATCAGTTCATTGTTTTCGCGAGGTCTCTTAATTTCTGCCTGTATGCGTCCGTCGCCCGGTCCATTATCTATTTCGTGACCGCGGGCAAAGATAATGACTCAATGGCGACTGGAAGTTGTGTAATGGCAGAGAGTGATATTAGCGAGTAACAAGAAACGACGAAATTGAAAGTCGGAATGAGGTGGAGAGGGAGGCGACGAGTATGAAACATCAAAAAAAGATTAAAAAGGTTTCCCATCATCTGCAAAGATCGTGAATGAGGCTTGGGAATGTTGATCTGATGCGAAGAACCGAGTGAGGCGCAGAGCCCCATTAGATTAGACCTTTTCCATCATCCATCCCGCGCTCACTTACGTAATTCATAAAGTTTCATTGAGCTTGATTTCGTTTAGCTAAGTACGACATCGTTTGTCTTTCGATTTTCGGCGAGACTCGCTCGCTCCAAGTCATGCCAAAAACGAGCTCTCCGAATAGATCACAATTTTCGATGGAATTAGAAATCCGAAAAGGTTGAAATTGAATGAAAACGTGACATTCTCGTATCGTGAGATCTCAAAATTGCTCTCGTTTTTGTCATTGGACTCGATTCTTTCGTTCCTCTTTCATCTTTTTTCATTCGCTTCACGTCGAGTGGCATCTTGTGTTAAATTCAGCTGATAATCCGGATAAGGGATTCGAGAGGCCGACCCGATTGAGGTTGAACAATCGATGAAAATTACGCAACGCTGCCGAGACGAATTTTGATTCCACGTCGCTGTGGTATCAGAATCATCGTCTGACCTCATTTCGAAATCGCCAAAAAAACGAACAGGAAGGCATGCATTAAAGTCGATTCATTATCCATTCGAATGGAGCTCTTACCCGAACACATGACGACCGATCGCCTCATTTAATTTTCGTTCGCTGCCCGTGGAGATAGGAAGACGCATCAGCAGCGCGGCGAAAAAAAAGCAAACTCCGCAATTTCCGGTTTCATCTGAGGCTTTCAAAGAGAAACAATAAGCATAAAAGTTTATCATTCGGGCTGAGCTCGGGGATTTTTATGGCGCGCCAAACAATTTCGAATCTGCCAATCACGATTTCGCTGCCGCGGCCCTCGCCAGATTGTCGTACGATTTGGTGCGAGAAATGTTGCAAATGTCGCAACATGTGGACCTCGCGATAAGGCGCGACACTGAGATACTTTTATCGCGTACTGCGCAAATAAACAGCCGTAACTTTGTTGCGAACGAAACATAAGAAAGAGCTCGGTTGACCATGTGCTATGAATCATAGCACCGCCGACACGATTCAGGTTTCCACCGAAAATAACAAAGTCGAAACGAAAACAAAAACAATCGGAATCGGCGGTTTGATATTGAATGAATTCTCTCCCGCTCCGCTTATTTCTCCTTCGAAAAAACTTACGCGATTCAAGTCGCGTCGAAATCAGCTGAAAATATTTTTATGGATTTTCGTCTGCGGTTGTCACGAATCTCTTCGCACACTCGGTCAATTTCCCTCTTCGGCTCCTTGAGATCAACGGAATTTTAACGATCTGTAATGAACTTGCAGGCTGGATTCGGGCGGAGAATGCTGAGCAACTCTAAGCACAGCAGCTGCGGGCTGAACAACAATCGATAAGTTCCGTTCGCCGACTTCGAGCGAAGCCTTTATTGAGTTATTTCCTTTGTTGGTTACTTCAATGTTCTTTCGCTTTTATCAGCAAAGCTCGCAACAAAGCTCGTAATTGCGATCGAAACGAAAATCGATCTCTCGCCCTCCACGCTAAGTACATTCCCGGGCGAGACAATTAGATTAGTAATCACTGCAGTGTGGAGGCTTTGCTGGTGCTCAAGCCTCGGCTACCGATCGCGAGAGAAACCATTGTGTGGGTTGTGCACAATGGTTTTTGCTGCCGCTGTTCGCTTAGAACCTTTAAATGCCCATTACGATTTTTTTGCCCGAAGCCAAGTCAGATTTCAATTAATGAGTCGGACAAACTTTCTAATTATTTCAGCTCTAGCGCAATTTGGGCTTTGTTGAGTCAGCTTGAGGTCAGAGGTACCGGGCGAGATCGAAGCAATACTTGAACTCTCGGGGGCGTTCATACTAATAATAATATTTTGAGTCTGCTCTCGACTTGCGATTGGCAATTCGTTAGGCGTCAATTTGCGGCAAACTTGCCGTTTGAAGTGACAACACGTAGCAGCGCGCAGCATTGAACTATCAGTTTCTGCAGCGTTACTCTGCTTTAGTTTCCAAATCCATGGCGCAGACAACAAAAAATAGTCGCACAATTAATGCTACGGGTGTTGACGGCGATAAGACATGATCGCAACACCAAAGAAATCCATTAATATCTCAATCGAATGCCACCACGAAATAAGAGTGAAGTGAAAAAACTGATCTCATTCCGAGAAACAATCAGGCGGCAGCAAAAAATCGAGGAAATTAATTAGAAGCGCGGTAATGAAGTTAGCGAAATTGTTTCACTTTTTGCCTCTTGATCGGCTGTTGATTGGCGTCGTTTCTGACAGAAATTCTTTCTTAATTGAAATGTGGCGGGGAAAAAGGTCTGAGTCGTTTGTGCACGCAAGAGACTTCGATGCGAGCATGGACAGCGGCCGATAACGTGCGAAAATGGAGGTGTCACTTTAGATAGTCGAACTGGCAATGGCGCATAAGAAGAAATCAGCAACGAAAAGCACTTTGACTTCCATTTTGGGCTCATGGCATCGAGAAAACCTCGGACGGGTCCAAATTTGTTTCAGTTGAACGATTACGACGCAAAGTTCTCTCTGGTAATTTGACCCAAAACACTCGCACACTCACGCAATAAAGCGATTTGAAGACGATGATAGATAACAAAGACAATTACGGACGAAGACGAAAAAAAAATTAATCGACGTCCATTTAAGCCGCCGTCGTTCGCTCGCTGCCAGATAATTATTGTATTTCCCTCTACTAGCGCGCAGATGCCCCGCTCGCTTGCTTTAATCTTTATCATTCCGAGCCAAAGTCTCATCATGAAGGTGCGACAACTGCTAGACTCGAATGAAAACCTTTGTCCGAATGTTGATGGCGACAATAAAATGAAGTCGTTCTCGAAGCGGACGGAGGGGGCATTCAAGAGAAGAAGCGGATATGAAGATGACTTTGAGAAGTTTGGCTTTGCTGTCGTGTCGGGAACAACAGAGGAAGACGGCAGACAATGTTTTCATTATATCTGCGCTCTGTGATTTTTTCCCACTTCTGATTAAGAATTTATGTGAACACAATTTTCTGATGGATTAATGTGGATTGATTGTCCGAAAATAAAAACCGCCGTCGTCATGTCGGAATTGTGTGAGTGCGCGATTAAACGAATACGAGGAATTAAATTGGGCGAGCGATGGGATTTTATTGAATCATCTGTGATGATTACAAAATGCGCGAATCGTCAATTTGTGTGTGGTGATGTTTATTAGTTCCAAGAAACTCCATAAAAAGGTCGGCGAGCGAGTGAGAGACGCTGAATCAAATCCAAAATGATTGAACAATTACATGTTACTGGAAAATAACATTAAAATAAATAAATAACTTTGGGGCGCGTCTCGTTTCGACGTCGATTTGAGCTCCATGAGAAAGCGATGTCACTCGCTTGCTCGACGAAACCTTCGTGCGTGATTAACAATCAACTGAATGATTAATCATTTTACAATATCGCAAGCTCTCTGCTCGCTTTGCGCCCCCATCCATATTTTATCTTTGCCATATCTCTCAAGCAGGCAACGAACGAACGAGCGGCACCTACGTGGGCTTCAATCGACTTAAACGATTCTTTTCAGTTATGGCAGATCGAGGGAGAAAGAGTGAGAGAATGAATACTGTTTGTAATCGGCGCGCAAACATTTAAAAAATTATTATTTCCCTCAATCATTAGATATTACAAAATACGACAAGTTTTCATTGAGAAAAGCTTTTGAGACTGCTCACCAGTGCAGCCGATGGTGCTTTCGATCTGAAAACGATTTTTGAGTCGGATATCGATTAAACAATTTGACGTTCTATAATTAATAACCAGAGGGAGAGCGAGAAATTATCACTGGAAATGACAAAATTGGTTTAGTTCGCTCGCTTTGGATCGGGGTCACTCTCACTGACGTCAGCCTAGAACTCGAGAGCTATCAAGATTCGTTGTCGATTGCTGTTCATTGTGTCTCTCTCACTTCCCCTGATTGCCTGGCATTGAATCGCTGTGTCGCTTGTATCGATAATATCTGCTGAGCTTAGGCTCATAGTCATCTCTCCTAATTTGGAATGATATCATTCATGCGGTCAATTATAACTTTTTGTTTCACTCGCTCGACGTTTTTCATCTTTCAATTCTGCTGACTCCCTCTCGACCCAAATTCCCAATTGATATTTTAATTAATTACGGGCGATTTGAGACAATTTTTCTCTCGTTTACCAAGAATCCATTCGATATTAATCACATTAGATGCACATCATGATTGTGTGCTCGTTTCGTCTTCACATCGCATCCTAATTCAATTATGAGCACTGAACATTTGCCACCGCTTTCATGTCGATCGAAAATAGACTCGAGACGGCTTGTTTATGAGAAATGCAAATCTGCAAATCGTTAACAGAATTACAGCGCGGGCTTTACTTCTGAACGACTGTTCACGCTGCACCCAATCGCCTCTCGGTGTGTGAGTGCATGATGCCTAAAAATAGCTTGCATGAAAATTATTTGTGGCATATGATAAAGACAGGAAAAATCTAGAACGCACACACGTCGCCGCGGTCTCCCCTGAGAAATTCGAGACTGATCGAAGCCGCCTGCATCTAAGATTTTTGTTTTTCTCTTTTTTTTTGTGGGATTGACCGTTGGTTTTTAGGTAGCGAGAAACTTTTAGTTTTATTACTCAGTTGACAAGTTTCTGTTTTCGTGTCTTGCCAATTCTCAATTCAACCGAACACAGCGACGACGTCTAACAGCATAAAAAATTGAAGGAAATTTTAAGATATCAATAAAATAAAAAGAGTCTCGAATGTCCCACAGCTCGAGAGCTTCCTCGCTCTAATGGTTTCTTCCAGACAGCGAACGAGAACACGAAAAGTAATTCTGTCCCGCAAGTCTTTGTTCTCGAGCAAGAGTCTTGTTCGCCAATAAAGCCAAATCATGTTCGAGCTTTATAATGAATAACAATTTCTGTTATCGCTTCTATCTTTTATTTTTCATTTCTTCGCGGTAACAAACCGAAAACAACAAGTCAGCCAACTCATTCAATTGGAATATTAAAATAATCTGCTATCAGAAGCAAACATATTATCGAAACAACTCCGCGTGTGTTGTCATTCGTTCAGGATATCGAGACAGCTTCGACGCCATTAACGCTGCGCGTCGGAAAGTTTGGGGACTCGATCTCATTAGCAATCAACGCGAAATGTTAAATCGGATTGTTTTTACCAGCTTTGCGATAAAGTTCATACATGTGCGGAGAATCGGCAGAGAACCGCGGGCAAATTACCATAAAAATGATAATATTTTGTTGTCTTGAGACCTCACGCCCACGCGTTCCTAAATCGAAATCGTTTATTTCGTTTCCGAGGCGAGAGAACTTCGAGGCTTTCGACTGATTGATTAATGGAGCAGGCAAGAGATACAACAGTCAACCAATTCAACTGCGGGCTAGGGCTTGGAGACTTGTTTATAGGAGCCTCGAGCACGCTCATTCATCCTGCAGCCAGTGACATTATCAGCCTACTGTTATCAATTCTCCGTCTCTCGTGCATAAATTTAAATATCAACATTGAATTTCCCCGCGACTGCGACACGCTGTTGTCGCTCGCAATATCAGCGACGGTCGACTAAAAATAAGACTCCGTTTTCCTTCAATATTCAAATTCAATTTACATTCATTTGAAGTCGTTTCGGGGCGCGCGCGATAAGACGAAATTTGAACCAAACAAACCGAAACTGGATATTTTTATCGCCTTCTTTTTTTCCAGTTAATGGCTCTCTCATGAAAGAGAAATATCTATTTCGGCTGCCGGATAGTGTCACCAACACAGCAAAGCATCGATGCCAAAAATAATCATAAATTTCGCAATATTTTCCTCTTCACTCAATTTTCTATCGAAGTGCCTCCGAAAGAAGAAACGAAATCTTCGCGTTCAGCTTCATGATTAATGGATTTTCCTTGTTCTCTCCTCGAGCTTCGATCTCTCGCGGGACTCGTCACGCTGCTCTGGAGCTAATGATATCACATCGACCGACGCTTGATGGCGTGCATGAAATCATCGAATGCGCGTGAGATTTATCAGCTGAGGAAAAACCGTCTTTCGACAAGTAATTTGCATATTTAATCAGCAAACAAGACGCGGCTTCGCATTCTCTCGACGTCAAAGAACTCGAAACTGCTCAATCGTCATGACGCTGCTGAATCGTCGGAACAAGAACTTATCATCGGAATCTGACAATGATAAAAATAACTTGTGATTTTCGCTCGAACTTTGTTGCATGCCGGTTTGGGTTCAAGCTGTGAAATGTGTTTCGACGATCCGGTCTCTCGAGCGGAATTTGATTTCGTACAACGGGAGTTTGTTTTCTATCAGAAGAGCTTTCGCAATCTGGAAATAAATGTTTCACCCGATCAGTTAATTGAAGACATCGAAAAGTTGATTACCGACGAAACACCATCAAGACGCAAGCGCCTCAAATCCATAATCATCAATTTTAATAGAGAAATTAACGATATTTTCAGCGCAATTTTCAAAGATAATTTTCTCCTCCGCTCACCGAAGTCAAAACCCATTTATTTTTATCATTCGACGAAGCTCAATTTATTATTAACAAGAAGCTTGGTGTAGGAAAGCGATGGGTGGTTGGCTGGTTCGCTTATTTGAAGAGAGAGAGAGATCGGTGCCACTCAAAAGATCTCGAAGATGATCGGCCGCTCACCCGATTACGCACCACGTTTCCATCAGCGATCCAGTTAAGAATCTCTTAAGATTCGGTGAACGTTCCACTTAAGTAGCAGCGCCATTAATTTGGGTTTCTCATTATGTAGAGAATGCGATCTTAGTCACGATATCACTCGACTCCCTTCGCCTCGCCTTCTTAATGTTTATTAATAGTCTTTAAATAGATTAAAAACATCTGGAGTGCAATTTATTTCTTCCAGTCGAGGAGAATCTTTTCCCGGGAATCGGAAAGTTCTTTTCCATTTGGCGACATGTAAACAGACTTCTCCTCCATTCTCGATATCATTTTCCGCTGCTCCATCGACGTTGATAAATCTCTCGAAGCATCCTCTTCTTTCCGCTCAACCCGACATAGACGTTTCTTACTAAAAATATCGCAGAGAGAAAACTGCAGTTGCAAAGTGGAAAATTATTGCACTGCAAAGCGTCATAAATTTCATGATTACGAGCGATGGGGGAATTGATACGGTTTGCAGCTTGAGATCAGCACTCGAGGACTCCGCTCAAAGATAAATTTATTTTTAGCTTTATCACAAACTCAAAATCAACTCGAACGAAATGGCGCAAGTTTCTCTCTAATGAATTTGCGGTCAGAAACAAACATTGCACTGCAAGTGGTGACAGTCAAACGATGTGGGCGGCGAATTGATTAATTTATGCCCAGTAATTGTTTATCCATGTCATTTTTCTCCTGCCATGTTTCCAAATGTGATCAATTAATTTTGAGCGTTCTTATCGTGATCGTTGCGCGCGGGACAACTTGTTCAACCAGCAGTGCAATAAGTGCATTTGACACAAATACTTCTTTAATGGATATTTGTTTTGTCCGACACGTTGTCGTCGTTGTGGCGATGATACTCGAGGCTTCGACGCTTTCTCCATGACAGCCAGAAAACTGTCATCCTTCTCATTAGCGATCTCTCCTCAACTTGACGACACTTCACGCTACGATAGATTTTAATTAAAAATCTTTGTGGTCTTGGCTCGGCTTTCGCCCTCTGTTGCCGACCGAATATTTCAAAAATATTTTTTCCTGTGAATGAACGAACAAACGTATCAGTCTTTCAGGCTGAAAATAAATCATCAAACATCTGAGTGGAAAAGCGGACCGAGATTTTCGGAAATGGTTAAAAGGAAAGTCGAAGAAATGACGCTCATCTAACATATCGCCGTCGAAATGTTTTTCTTTGAAAATAATTTTTCACAATTTTCATCTCGCAACGTCGGCCGCGAAGAGGAAGAACTAATTATTGAGATGTCAGAAGACTCTTCACCGCGTCTGCCTCTAATCTAATCAGTCGAGGACCACGTAGCACGTTGAAGATAACCAGTTGAGACATCACATGTGTTGACGTCAACTATCGTTTCTCAATGACTCCTCAATGATTTTACCTAGTCGTGGGTTCATTAGCTTCTTAAAACAGAGATTTCATCATGCCGAGGTTGCTTGTTGTTTTTCTACGAACGAAAGAGTCGAAATGTGACTTATCATTGTAGCGAGTGAGTAACCCATAAATATCTAAATTTACTCGTACTCTCCTGAGCTGTAATTATCGCCATGAAGCCATGAACAGCCGAATTCATATCAGTTGAGTCATTCGGCTAAACCCACTCACACTCACAGCAAGCCAATCAACGATATCGTGCAGTATAATCAACGGGAAAATTGCATCATAAATTGCAATTAACAAGCAATAATCCGACTGCGGTTTTTCCGACAACGTTTCCCAATTTGATAATGCGAGACGCCAACGAACGGGGCGGGTAGATTAGCCCACTACTTCGCTAGAAGAATATTAATCACACTCAAGAGAGCCGATGATTAACCCCGAAAGCATTTCCCAATCGTAGTTGATTGCGTCACACCGAAAACAGTTCAAGCCGAGACTGGCTGTCTTCCTCAGTTCAAGCTTAAAGGTTCAAAAGTTTTGTTTGCTAAGTAAACTTTTCGGGAGACGTCGAAGGCAAAGAAGAAATCATTTCGCTTGTGCTTTTTAGAGCGCTTTAAAAGAGCATCAATCAAGCGCAACCGTAATCAATCATCATTTTTTGGTGGCTCTTAATGACCTCTGAAGGTCTATCATTAGCTCTTGCTGTTACTTTCATCCATCTCGCAATCTCAAAATGTTGAAAGATCGCTTTGAACGACAATGCACGAACAAAAAATAAACTTTTGGTTTCGATTCGAGCAACTAGAAAAAGCTGCAATCGGTTCTCCGGTCGTGTACGCAAATTAACATTCAAACTGTTGCTCAACGGTATTCTGTTTTTGCGTAGTCTTCAAGTGTGAACGACATCGCATTTGAAACATAAAACTTCATTAAAATTGAGCTGAAATGGCAGCGGCAATCTCTCGACGTCTCTTTGCCATCGCCATGCGTCAGACTCTGTTCTTGAGAAGCGATCGACGTGAAAGATTATGTCGATTGCCGATGAAATGATTAAGACGCGATTATCTCGCCATTGAGTCGTAAACAACTCCATAGTGGACAAGCTGGCGAGCTGAGCTTTCACTGTAAGCGCGGACAAAAGGAAAACTATTTGCGTACGGCGGCAACGACTCGAATGCCATTATCTTTTATCGCACTCGGGCTATTCGCGCATTATAGTTTCTGCTTGTTGTGTTTTCATCGTCAACAAAACTTCTTCTTCGCCTCCTCGGTTCGCATTCGAGTTTTTTGACATTGGATTCGTTCCATCTCACTCAACAGAGCAGTCGAATTCATTATCAAAGCCCCGGCATTAAGTCGTCTTCCTTCTCTCTCTTTTATTATTCACAGCGCGTTTCTGTTTCACAGATTTCTTCCTTGAGCTCTGCTTCATTCCCAAGTCTCAACACTCTGCGAATCTACATACGATTAGGCGTTGATGTGAATAGAATCCCGACAATGAGAACATCAAGAAGCGAAACTTACAATCTTTGGATGACAATGAACACATGAAACGAAGCGCGCTGACTCTTTTTCCTTCCCCGCTTCACGTGTGTACTTCGCCGATCGTCTCCGACGCATGGTGTGAGAAGCGAGAAATCCAATGACTCATTCCGTCAAGCGAGAAACAACACATGCGAAAATCAGAGGAAAAATCCGCGCACATCTGATAAACTTTTCGAGTTCTGCTCTCTCGCTCGCTAACACTTCGCGCTTTATTTGTGACTATTTTTGCAGAAATCTCCACAAACGGAGACTATAAATAACGAAATCTTATGTCAAAAGCTGTTTGCCCGCTTAGTCAGTGAGATAAAATGTCAGTGACGAGTCTTGGACGATGAGTGACAGTGGAGCGACAAGAGTGTGCGTGACATATCAGCTTTCAATTATCAGCGGGGTTCGTGATCTCGCATTGAGATAGGAAGCTTAAATGTGAAGCTGTGCGAATTCATTCGCTGCAATGCCATGTGATGTGTTCGCACAGTTACAGCTGGGCACCGTGCGAGTCAATTAATTTAAATCTCGCGAACGTGTCTCTTGAGCGCGTCCCACCAGTGTCGTCCCAGTTGGCGATACAAGTCGTCGTATTTAGATTGTGAGACGCTACGGTAACTGATAAATGATTGGGCTTAAAATATTTCTGTGTTCGAGCGAGCAAGGGAGAGACAAGCCGAAAGAATAATAATGCCAAAACATTTTCGTACACGTCACACCCACTAGGAATGAACAAGCGCTCGAGACAAATAAACCAACAACAGCGAAATGAGTAAAGTTTAAATGTTAAGCCAAGAGCAATCGGCGGAACGGAATTTTCTGCGCCAGCTGATAATGGCCAACGTTTAATCACACGGGGCTAGAGCTTAGAACCGCGCGTGGGTTCAACTGAAATTGCTGTGCAATGAGTGAGTCACCTCAATCTACGTGTAAGCGAATGACGATTACGATAACTTGTCCAACATATTCGGGAGCATTGATCCTTAACCGTAAAGAGTTGCGATCGATTCACAACGCCAAATTAATCACTTCCTCCGCACTTTTACTGCTTCTCCTCTTTCGGTTTCGTGTCTTGCCCGCGAAATTTCATTGACATTGCAATTCGAACTATCTGAGCTTGCGTTCCAGTTGTCGCGTTTCATTTCTTCGATAAAACTTCCTCTTCGACTTAGCGCACTCGCCCGTTCATAATTTTCTTTCTTGATCGGCTAATGCAACGGAGAATTAATCGATGTAGAATTCACAAGGAAAACGAAACTTTTTTTATAAGCCCGAGAGTATTAAAATAAGTAAATCAAATCCCGATTAATCATATTTTCTTTCATCGCTTAATGGAAACTGCTCCACTCAAGGCTAAGCCGATAGAAGAGCGAGAGAAACGCTAAAGCGCCATCGAGTTGGAGCATGAAATGTTGTAATCTTTATCTGTTTAACGTAAACATTGAAATTACCGTGGCGTGCATAATGCAAACGGCTTAGATTCTTTTCGGTTAATTACTTCTCAACATGGACATTGTCACACGACGGAGAAGAAAGCCATCGCCGATAGACCGCGCGAGTTCAACATTCGCTTTATCTCTCTTCTGGTTTTCAACTTTAAAGCCTCGCGTTTTATTGTTTGATTATTTCATAAATGTGGCGTGTTGAACTCTCGTTCCTTAACAACTCAATAAAATTAACAATTCGCTCTCTCACTCTGACTATCGATCGTTAACGACAGGGGAGAATTGAAAGTCGAAGATAAGGAAAGATGGTTTATGTTCCACGATCTGGCTATTACCTTAAGACGAATGGCTCGATTTGCACTCACAAATGCACATCTCGCAGCCAGCTCATGTCCCGCGACGAAGCTGAAATTGCAGCGATGATGATTCGTGTCACTGACATCATACGTTTAAATATTTACTTAAGGAGATTCTCGATTTGTCTTCAGTCGCTTATTCTTCTCACTCTCCATGCCGCCGCTTGTCTTGTGTGCGACTCGGCGAAACATGCAAAACATTATGGATGATTAACATCACGCACACTGCTGATCGCAAATTGAGTTCGCGTGAGTGCAATATGCGAAGCACAGCGATGAAATCAATTTGACAGTGCGTGAATTGAAAATTAAGTCAACAATGTGATCGAGAATTTATCGAGGAAAGCACCGAAAGTCCTCGAACGAGCTTGAACTGTGCGTGGAAGGTCATGGTGTTGTTGTTATTCGCTGTCCGTTGGTGCAATAAACTTGCGAAAATGACTTTTGTTCCCGACGCGGGGTTTCTCTTGATATAAATAATTCATCATCATAACTGTGGCTGGCTTTTTACTGTCCCGCCGCTTGTGTGTGGGAATGCAAGCGGCTCAAAAAAGTGTGACGAGGATGCACAAAAACGAAGTCGTCAAAGTTGGAAATTATACAGCAAGAAAAACAGCTCGCGGCTGGCGCTAAAGTGCAGCGAATTAGTCATTTTTTGCGCAAGCGACGAGTGCAAACGGTGTCGTTGAGACGCGGAATTTATGACCCGCAACTTCCGGCGCTCGCGAGTGTGGAGAAGAGTTCTGTGAAGCTCGCTTTGTGCGGGAATCGTTTCTGGCAAGCTCAGTGAAGGCAGACAAAGAGAATTCATTTGATCGCGTCCGTAATCAAAATGCATTTTCCCAGAACCGCTCATTAAAATGAGTTGGCAAAAAGCGGCCGCGAGCAGGAGATTATGTACATCGCGTCGAGAGCGAAGCTAAAATTATCACTCCGTCGTCGGGAAAGTCTCGAGTAAAATAAATTTTCCGCCGCCGATGAACATTTTCCGCAATGTTTTCTCAGACTTTGATTAATTGAGATGACCGATGGCCCTAATACCGACACATTCGACTTGGGCGTGTTGAAGAGTCACTGTCTCGGCTTCTCAGTAACACAGATGACACATTTGATGATTCTCAAAAAATTCCCATCGCGTATCAAATTGACTAATTCATGGGACGATCTCGAATGAGACACCAAACGAAGATGATCGCAATCAAAAGAAAATGCAAATTGCATTTCCATTGAAGTTCAAAGAGCTTTGATGCTCATTGCCAGATGGTTCTTGTCTGGCTGCTTTGTTTAGATTACAGCGGAATCACAATAGAAATAAACATCGCGAAAATCGATATGAAAATAAACAATTTCTCTCTCCGTTTCCCGTCGTCGTTGTCTCGGCCAAACAAATGAATTAAAATGTATGGCTGTTGAGGCAATCTGCAAACTGCATTAGCTCCGCCATATCAAAGGCTCGCTGATAGTTCCTCGCTTGCTGCAATGTGTCGGATCGCACACAATTTGTTTATTCAATTAAAGCGAAGGAAAGAAAGAAAAAGAAGTTTAATTTTTAATTTGCACATTTCGCGAGGCAAGCGAAGACTTAAATGTGGTAAAAGCGAGAAGACGAAGCAAGAAATGCAGTTGAACTTCTTTTTGATCTTTCAACTTTGTCTAAAGAGCATCTTGTTTACAGTCGTTAGGATGTGCAGCTCGATTTGTTAGCGAGTCTAATTGCTTACTGGAGAGCTTGCAAAGCTGGTTCGCCTACCCTAAGGTGTCATTCGACAGCTATGTTGAAAAAACTTGCAATGAACTCTACGTCTTCAGTCGCGTAACAGCTCTGACCCAGTCCTAGTCTTCTTGAGACACCACTCTTGAACGAACCCTAAGCTAGAAATCTTAGAAGAAAATGTCTTTTTGCTGAAGATCAATCAACAGAAATTCTTCCGCTCGTCATTGCACGCTGATCATTTATTCCTCACGACGAGGCCATAAAAACAGCGCAAATTAATTTATCTCTCGTCTTTCGTTTCAATTTATATCCAATATTGTTTACATTCTTTAATCGTTGGATGTCTCACTGCTTACAATGTTACATTGAACATCATATGAAGTGCAACGATTCCTGCTCTGGCTTCATGAGAACGGGGAATGGGTAAGAAGATTAAAGAACTGGCACACACTCACATCTCGAAATCGACTTATTTGGCAGCTGTTGGGTGTTAAATTTGCTTTTCTTACTCTTCCCTCGTTCGTCTTCTCGCTTTACTACTCGGGAACGGGACGATAACAATATCATATGAGGCTACATGGCAACGACTCTCCAGCTGGAGAACGTAATTGCGCACACGGAAAAGAGAGTTTAGTTGCAATCATTCATCAAACGTCGTCGGCATGCATCCCTGCGCTCTCCTCTCGCTCCATTACGAGCTTAATGTGCAAGCTAATGAACAAATTATGAGCAATAACTGACTGACATTTACAGCACTGGGAATTTCAATTCTCAAAGCGTCGTCGACGTACTCGGACAGTTTTCAACTCTTTCCCTTTTAATGAGAAGGTAAAACGTTTCACGTCGTCCGAGCATAGAATTTCCTTCACATCTTTCACCTAGCGCTGAGCAATTTCTTAATTAAATAACGCCGCAATCGATCGGCCATAAAAGTTTCATACAAATATCGGAGAGTTTAATTGCTTTGTTTAGTAGCTGACACTTTTGCTCCGAGCCATTTGACTTTGGGATTGCAGCTGCAAAAAATTACTCGTCCACTGTGTAAATATTTAGCTAATCAGCTGGCAACTGATTGCGAAGCGTAAACTCAAAATACTTTACCTGCTTCGAACCTTTTCGGAAATTACTTTTCGCCGGCTTCTTTTTTTTTCGGGAACGTCAGAATGTGTCAGGTGGCAGACGATGAACGCAAAGGTTCGAGCGCCAAAACGGCGATAGCAGACGGTGCAGGAGGGACGGGAAGACTTT
Source organism: Smittia sp. YW1114-2 (assembly GCA_033064975.1). Classification (NCBI taxonomy): domain Eukaryota; kingdom Metazoa; phylum Arthropoda; class Insecta; order Diptera; family Chironomidae; genus Smittia; species Smittia sp. YW1114-2. The sequence goes on along the minus strand of CP093832.1, from coordinate 14,181,137 downwards.
GTTTATGGAAACAGGTTTCTTCTCTCAACCCCATTGGTGATATCGGGGGAGAGCCCGCTCCGATAAGCTGTCAGCCGTTCGTTTCGCCAAAATTCTTCGTTGGCACATTATAATTAACAGAAACGGCTGAAGGATAAGACTTGCGAAACTTTGTTGCCCGACACTTCCTTCTTTCCCGTTGTCGGGCGAGCGAGACAGAAGACGGCGCAACATTTTGCTTATTTTGTATTCGGAGTTTTTGCTGAGGCGAGTGAGGGACGGCGAGAAGCAATTCCATGACATCTGAACGATGCTTTTTGCTGTTTCTCGTTCTCGCCAAGAAGTTTGTCTCCATCACGAGTTTTACTTTAAGAAGTTCATTTACCCTTCGAGAGTCGTTGCATGGCATTGATAATGGCAAAGTAATCCTTCCTGCTACTCGAGCGGTTCCATCAAGGACAGATGATGGATCGCCGTTGCAATAAAATTGCGAGACAGCTGGCGAGAACAGAGCAAGAAGAAAGAAATAAAACGAGCACTTCACACGTCTTATGTCAACTTGAGGATTGTACATATTTATGGACTTCCCCAATATTTACCTTTTTATAAGACAAACATCATCGCACAATAAATTTCAATTCGTGTCGGGGATTCGAGTTGAGAGAGTTAGCAAATAAACACCAAACAATGTTATCATTATTCAAACAGAGTTCAATATGAGCGCGCCAGGCAAAAGCCGAGACAACGGCGAGACTTCCATGGAGAGCGTGGGAAAAGCTTTTGTGGTCGCGATTCCACTTTGTTTGCCCTCGCACTGGCTTATCTCTCGAGCTGCTAGATAAGACCATTGTTGTATCTAAGGGTCGCGTTTATTTAAACTTCTCATGTTGCTGCAATTCCTCAAACTATTGAGCAACGTTTTATGTTACATTTGCTTCCCGTCACTCATCTCATTAGCGATTCATCTGCTTTAATTGCGATACCCGCTCCATCTCCAATGTCCATCTTGCAAGACAGACTTTAATTTGAATGAGCACTGGATTTCCACGCTTCGTTGCGAAACGATTTCGCCCAATTATCCACGCTTCGTTTTGAGAAATGTTAACTAACGCGCAGATCTCGGGATTTGTTGTGACAACACAAAGTAGCGACGGGAGAAAGAAACATGAAATTTATGGAGCCGCAGGCTGATTCCCGGACTTAATGGTTGTCGCGCTTAGATTTATGATGCTCAAACAATGTAAATCGGGAGCCAAAGCGGGCCATATGGTGAAGCAATCTGCAACATGTTACATGTGTTCGCGCACGATCATTGTTCGATCTCGTTTTCCTTCTCTTCGAGCGAAACCCCGAAAAAAAACTGGAAGCTGTACTGAAGGCGAAGCATCATCATCAAGTCGTTACGATCCAACTGATAAACATTAGAAAGTAACGTTTAATTACGAAAATGGCAAACGCTGAGAGGCTCTTGCCTCAAGACAAGTCTCGGCAGCAATGAGAGTAAAATTAAATGTTTATGAAACGATACGAATCGACGAACTCCACATTTGAATTTCTCAATGAAAATTGAAAGTTAATTGCATTATGTATCGCAGGCATGTTTGAAGTGAAAAAAGTTATGATTGCCTTGGACAGAGGCGGCACGACCTGGCGAATGACTTAATCTCGTGTTCCACTCGCAGCCGGCTAATCCACATCTGCTGATCCGCGACAAACAACTTACGAGCAAGAGGAAAGATCACAAAGAAAAATTGAAATTCGTGATCGCCTCGTTTTTTCGTGAACTTCTTTGTTGTTGTGATTCGACTTTTCTCGCCGCATCGCTTCCATGTTGCTCCATGTAGATATTTTTAACGCGATCATATTCTCATGTAACGAAATGAAATGCCAAGCGAGGCTGAACTGCCATCTAGTCTCGTTCCACAGTGGAGTTAGTCAGGGGGAGGCAAGGGCTGAGACTCATAAATTATTGTCGTCTCGACGTAATTGCTGAATTAAACCTGAGCAATTCGTCGAAGGGAGACGAACGAGCGAAAGTTCTCCAGTTAGAAAATGATTTCAGCGATTGCCAATTGAAATTCGCGGGAACTGTCGCAACAGTCAACGATATTGCATTTCCAGAGAGCGAGATAAATTGCTGGCATAATCCCTAAAAATTCTCGGAACGATACAATGGAACGGCTTCGATAAATGAGATCACATTATGCCTTCAATCAAAGCGCAAGATTGTTGAATTCATCTGAATGCAATGAGTGATCAACGCTTTGCTGTGCTGTTAGTTTTGATGATTGTGTAAACATTTCTGAGTTCTCTGGAAACGTGCACTTAGATGAAACGTCAAACACTGCGACTGACGAAATTCAAGGCGCGATAACTTCGTCATTATCCAATTGTATAATTCGCACATCACACGTCACGAAATCAATAATTGGCCTCTCGGCGTCGTGATGAGAGGATTCTCCATCGTCACTTGGCACATCGCATCGCAGCTCCACGCGCCGAGCAAAACTCACGCAATTCGTTGATGCGTGTTCGCATTTTTCGAAAGGATAATTACGTAATCCTTTCTCCAATTATACAGAAATTAGAAACGTCAATTGTCTGCGAGACTGATCAATATATCGTGACGTCTATGGGGATAATTTAAAAATAACGTCGTCAAACAAGGGATGATTTAGAGTCAACACAAAGACGAGGAGCAGAGTGGTTGAAAGGTGTCACATCGTCAGTGACAATATTGAAGAACGCTCCCTAATAACAAATAATCGGGAGACTTCCTGATTTGGGACGACAAGCGTAACTCGCGACGAAATTATAGATTAATGTCTCTTGAGATCTCTTTCACATTATTCCGACACTAATGACAAATTGTCTTTTTCCCTTCTTCTCCAACTCGTAAACAGGAAATTATGCGACAATCGTCCGCCAAATTAGATGACCTGTTGGCACCATTCAATGACAAATTATCCACAGCACCATCAGCTACCGATGAAGAAACAGCAATTGCCGCATTAACCGCGTTGCGTAACAATAATCACCACTTGAACTTTCATCACCATCAGCAGCATTCGGCTAGTAACAATAACAGCAGCAGAAGTAGTGACACGTCGTCGCCGCCCGTCACAAAATCATCATCAGTTACCTCTCTAATCAGTAGAATTCATTTGCAAAATCTGGAAGCCAATTCCGTTTCTGTGATCCCGCTAGACACTTCTAAACAGCAATCATCGGCTTCGTCAACGCGCTCATCACCATCTCTCGCCCCGCCGCAGATAAGCGTGAAGAATCTCAGCCAGTTGCAGCAGCACCTCGAGACAGCCGCCGTGCTGATGGACATGGGCAAGAAAGTCATCATTTCGCCGCCCTCATCGAAGCCCCAATCACCAAATCTGAACGAACAAAATAACAATAGCAATAGCAACAATAAGAATAATCATCAAAGTATTACATCAACTGTGATAAAAGTAAGTTCAATGACCTCGTTTCAAGTTTGTGGTCACACACACACACGAGGAGACAATTCCTTATCAGTTTGCTAAATTCAAATTTCTATTCCATAGCAGGCTCAAGATTACTCGATTAGCAACCTTAAAAGAACTCCCAGTTGTGAAGAGATGGATTTAAGCGTGAAGCGAATGAAAACGGCAGATTCTTCGAACCGAGCTGGGCAACAGCGATCACAGTCAGCTACGATGGCACCAATTTCCATTGGCATGCCGCAGCTTATCAAGTCCGAGGTGATTAAGAAGGAACTGTTGGATGCGGGCGACAATGACCACATGAGCGAGAAATCCGACGACAGCTCCGACTCGGGACGCTTGCAGATGGACATTTCTTCGCAAGAGGACACCGAGGAATTCCGAAATCTTCCAGTATTGAAGCCGATCGGTCGCGATACTCCCGAGAGCAACGTTTCCGACGAGCACGCATTCGAGTCGGCCGAGCAGCTCTGGCACGCTCTTGCACAACATTCGCAAAGTAAGTCGCACGCAATCAGTCTCAGCTGGATGTTGTTTTCATCTTTGATTTCTCTTTCAGTGAATGGAGGCAACGAAGCCACGCAACTTCTCCGCAAGATGATCAACTGTCGTTCCCTGGGAATTCCTTTCTCGCCACAGCTTCACTTGCCAACCACTCTTGATCAACCGATGGCTCTACTCAAGGTAAACTCGATTGCTAATCACATCTGGCCTGAAACTAATTATCAACGCCATTCCCAGAACGCCCAAAAGCAAACCGGACGCAGAAAACAACAGTGCCCTAGTCGTTCCGGTCTCCAAGACGCCACTGGCAAGAAAATCGGGGGCGGATCGTCGCCCTTGGCTGCAGCTTCTGGTGAACTTCCAGACACTTCCGGCAATCATTTGTGGACAGGCTCAGATGATCTTACCAAGAGCAATAACAACAATAACAGTCCGAAGAGCGCAAACAATAACCAGCAAAGCTCGCAGAAAGATTTATCGTGCACCAATTGCGGAACGACGACAACGACGATCTGGCGACGAAACTTGCGTGGCGAGATGGTTTGCAACGCCTGCGGCCTGTACTTCAAATTGCACGGAGTCAACCGACCACACACTATGCGTCGCGACACAATCCACACTCGCAGACGTCGTCCAAAGGGCGACAAGTCAAACCGAAGAAGTGAGTTCAGAGGTCGAATGTTTGGTATTTTTAGATTACAATTTCGTTGTTTCTTTTGCAGAGTCAATAAAACAAGAAAGTCCCGAACAAGAAGCCAACGGTGGTGCTAAAACGGATTTAACCGCTCTGCAGAATCACAATTTGTTGATTGCTTTGGCTCATGGAGGCACGAGTGGAGCCGCTCAATATGGAATGCCTGTGAGTTGATGAAGCTTATAAGCTTTTACCGTCAGTCGTTAACAACTTTCTCGTTTAGCATCCTTACCAGCAGTTCCTGCGCGCACAGCAATTCCCCGGCAACGGCGAAGAAGTCGGCGACTCAGGCGACGAGAGCGGAGCCGAAAACGACTTGGACTCATGCAACTTACCGCTGAACCTCGTCTCAACTCAACTCGGTGATTCATAAGCAAGTTCATTAAGCTTAAGTCGTGAGAACGAAATCAATTGGAAAATGTTAAGTATTAAACTGAATTGAAGCCGAAATGGGGGAACCGAAGAAACTCGAAAGCAATAACTTTTTTGTTCATTCGAAAGGCGAACGGCGCGATAAGATTTTTAATTCTCACCACGCGCTAATTTGTAGAAAGTTCACCTTATTAAGGAGTTTTGATTTTTAAGCTTGCACCAACTCGCTTGAGTTTTACTCCCACGCGCACGCAGAACTCACTAATTATTAATCAAAGTATTATTTTATCCCAAAAACAAATGCAAAACGTCGAAGGGAAAATTTTCGTCTTCCTTCGGAAATGAAAACGGTTTTCCTCTCGACGATAAGTTTTAATGTCGTTTCTTTAATTCATGAGCAAGATTACGGTAACGTAAGATATTAAATAATTAGTTTGTTTAAGAAGTTTTAACCGCATCGGCAGCTAGCACAGCTGGATGCGAAGTTATTTTTGATAAGAACTCGCGCAAGCTTTGGACCGTTTTTACTTAAACTTTGTGTAGAGAGCAACGTCGCTTTCGCCGAGATGGAACTTAACGTCTCTTGCCTAATGAAACCTACTTAACGAAATTAGAGATCTTGGGTCTCTTGAAGGATTGCAAGGGAAAACACTTTGTGAAAATGGAAAAATTGTGATAAATTTTTGACAAAAGAAAGAAAATTTCATTGGAACTCGAATCAGTTGCAGCTAACCCGAAATACTCAAGCAGCTTGCAGTTGGATGCAGGCTAAGAGCTCTCTGACTATCTCGCTCGGGACACCGAATCTCATTAAGCGCGCACTCGCATGGGCATTAGATCATCGCCAGGACGACGCTGAACCGACCCTGGCGACCACAAACCACATTAACAGTACTTAACATTAATTCAGAGCCGTCCTGATTTTAATGACAAAGCAACCGTTTTCAATTGTTTTCAGTTCTAGTCAGTTTCTGAAAAGCATTTTAACTTCAACTCGTCCCGAGCGACTCTCAACGAAACACGCGATCTGCATTTCCCAAGAATTGTGTAATGTTTAAGCAATCTCTCCCACTCGGTTCTGATATTTCGCCCAGCCTAACAAGGACAAAATCATTTTTATTGTACTCATTATCGAATATCACTTATTTATATTCATTAAATCGCATAACTCTTTGTCTTTTAAGTGACTTGCTTCTAGTTGATTAAGTTAAAATGGCAGCTCACTCGTAGCTGCTCAAATCTGAGCGTCCAACTTTTACCTTTAAGTTGACTCGCATTGCGATTGATTGATTACCGTCAGTATTTTATGATTTCTCTCTCCTTGCGTCCCTTCAGAGACCGCTCTAGTACTGGGGCGAGTCCTGATTCACTTGAATTACTTTTACGTTTCATTCTTAAGTCACTCAACATTTGAGATTCATGCGATCAAAGCCTACGAAATACTTAAGTGCGAGCTTCCCCTCTACACTCTACTCTTACTTAACGTCGACGCGGACCTTTGAGATTAAAATTTGCGTAAAAGGAGAAAATCGAAAAACAATTCAAACGTGTACCAGTAAGAAATGACAGGGCTTCTCGTATCAATTAATTATAGTTTTCATTATTTAAGGTCTGCACACTCAAGAGCACGCATTCACCCACACGCACGACATATTTAGTAAGGCAGTGTCGCGTCAACTCAATAACTCGCTAGACAGTAAAAGATATTGAGCGACACTGCAGCGAGCTCCACACTTCACCGTTAAACTTAATTTTATTTACTTCATTAAATACTCAACGAGACGCGTCAAGTCGCCTTAGAGTTTTTCTGTTTTGTCTTTGAAACCTAATCTAGAGTGTCGATCAGCTAGAGATCCAAGATTCGCGCGTGCTTTGCGAAGCTAACGCCTGGTCAATGTTGTCGGTCCAGGCGGGCTCGCTAAAACGAAATGTCATTAATCAAAAATGTGATTGCATGAAAATGATATGAGAAGATGAAAAACTATTATTTTAGAGATGCTTAGGAGTTTAGGACGTTGCAGACTAGAATTTGCGTAGTATTTTTAGAAACTTACTTAAACAACGTTTGAGAGATGATCAATATTTTATGGTAGCTTTAAGGACTTAATCGTAGGCGGAACTCAAGATTGAAATTATGTAACTAACTAATCGATCAAACGTCCTCGGAGCGGCCGCGAGGACGAAAAAAACAACACGAGGATTGAAATCATTAATTCGTTTGCTTTTAACTGTCACGCACGAATGCCTTAAGAAAATAAAGTGAAGAGAAATTGATGATTAACATTGTCGGAACTTCCACTGCGGATTTTTCTGTAAATAAGAGATGGCAAAAGCTCGATATGGCTTGCGAAGGAAGCTTCAATATTTTGATATGAGAAGAAAGATATTTTTAACGAAGAAATGCTTAGACATGAAGAAGAGAATCGAAGAATATTTTTGAGAACCGCGGAAAGATTGAAGTGTGAAACGAATTAACACCAAAATGGAACATTTTACCAATAGTTTTTTAGTTAAACGAGAGACCGGAAGGCAGGAGGAAAGGAAAATTGAACTTTATTTTGTTGTTTTCTTAATGATTAATTTGTGTAGATTTTTTATAGTTTTAATCTAACTCGCTCTCGACCCTTGAATCTCAACAAGAAGGGGATGAGGGTCAATGATATCTGTGAAAGCTTAAAGCACAGCTAAGGTTGATAAGAAGTCATCATTGCTGGTCGTTGACCTATCAAGACCATTTGAAGCCATTGGCCCGAACCCCTTTGAATCTCAACTCACGAAACGATCCGATCTGATCTTGTCCACCCACACATTTCATTTCTAGAAATCATCAAAGATCTTTAATCGTCGTCATTGAAGAAATCTCAAGCTTTTCTTTTATGATTTCCTTGAGAAATCGCAAAGCGCGCGGCGGCTCCTTCAGCCGTCGCCAATCCCCAGAAGATAAAAATCAAGTGATAAAGCGAATTTGTTTAATTTTAATCAACAACCGACACTTCTTAGTTGTTAATTGTTTCGTTTTTCCCGTCATCTCTCTTTCGATTATTTTTAAGAAAGCTTCTTTTATTAATTGGAGCCTTAGCGTTAAGAACTTTGCTTCTATGAGCCTTGACGGAGGTCGTCGAAGGCGAGACGTACCAGTATAATTTTCTCTGCTCCTTCCTTTACCTAACTTTACCTTCGAATTATTTTGGTTTTCATTTTATTCTCCAAATCGAACAAAGCAAAAAAGTAAAAATGTTGAACACTTGAATCGTGGACAGTTGAGAAAACATTTAAATTAGCAACGGAGCGAAAGGAAAATTCGATGATTGAAATCTAAAAATTTATATTTGCTAGTAGGAACTAATATTTTTTTACGGAATAAACTTATTGATTATGAACTTAAGACTGTGAGTTTGTATTGAGGGATGATGAGGGATTCCAGCTTTTATTTTTGCAGCCATCAACATGCCTTCAAGTTGCGAAGCTATCGAAAGCTTTGTTGCTGTAAGACAAGAAATATAATCCAACAAAATTTCTTTCCCTTTGCAAATTTCAAATCCTTTTTTATTCCCTAAATTTGACCAACAACCAGTTCCATTCACAACCATCACCAATAATGCCCGAAGGTTAAAAGTTTGTCCGCTGACTAGAGCTTGAGCTAGTTGTCTAAATACTTGAAATCAACGCCACGTCCACCGATGATTGTCGCCATGATGTGATAGTCGTTTGCTTTCAGATCCTCGCACAACTTTTGATAGTTTTCAGAGTCTTTGTAGTTTGATGGAAGCAGCGCAAAGGCGCAACCGCCAGCACCAGCTCCGGTCAGTTTGATACTGAAGCCGCGAGACTCTGCGATGTTGAAGGCTCTTTCAAGGCGAGGGTGAGAGACGCCAATCGATCGAAGCAGATTGTTGTTGACTGTCACCAGAAGCGCAAGTTCTTCGTACTTTTCGTCTTCAGTTTTGTCATTTTCGAGGATCGAAACGACAGCATCCACTAAATGACCCATCGCGTCGAAGATTGAGTTAGAGAGATTTGAGTATTTGTTCTTGAAGTGTACGACTCTTCCGACGACGTGCGATGTGCTCCTTGAAACTCCTGTGTCGATTAGAAGAATGTCGACTTTGCATGTGGTCTTGATTGGTTCTGGGGTTTGTCCACGACTGAACTTGATCAGCTGCCCGTACGTGCAGATTGTATTGTCGACCCCAGAAGGCTTCTCATGCATGATGACCTCAGAGTCGAACGCCCATTGAGAGATTCTTTCCAAGATCGTGTCGTGGCCTTCAAAGGAGAAATCTTTAAGTTGCTGACTGTTCAATCGGCCGTTGATGATTTCCGATAGGATGAAGAAACCGGCAGCGAGACAAACGCCGTAACTCGCGGAGCTTCCGACACCAGCGCCAATGCTCATGTCAGAGTCGATCGTCACATTGAAGCCGCTTTTAAGATTCTTGATCTTCTCGTGTCGTAAGATTCGGTTGAGAATGTAAAGCGTTGCACCGATCGCCATCTCTTCCTTGTCATTTAATCTCGCTTCCTCTGAACTGTGTTCGACGTATTTCAGAATGAACTCTCGAGAAATCCGAAACTTCTGAAGGAAATCCAACGGTTGAACGACTTCGCTGCAGTCAAGTTCAGAGAGAAAAGCGTTTGCATTGCTTAAACTGAGTTTCGCTGTTAGGCTGAGTCTTTTATAATGAAAATTGATCGAGTCGTTGGTCGTCTCTTGAAATTTGAAGTAAGTTCGAAGGCCGATGGGGCCAGCAATCGCTGGTTTGTTGTAGACGACTGAGTGCTCGCCATGAAGAATGATTTTACCCGGAGCGGAGATCTCAAACTGTCGAGACATCGTTGATGGTTGCAGAGACTATTTTGATGATTGCAAAGGTTTAAATTTGATCGATTGACTTAATTATTGTTTCTGCTGCGCCTCCCACTGTTCTGGCGTGAAAGTTTTCTGCGAGAACGCGTGTATCGATTTAAGTTCTTCCTGAAGCGCAGTGTTGACGAGACGATGGCGTTGCAGAAGTGCTTTACCCTCAAACTGGCTTGACACGATCAGAGCGCTGAATTTGCCTCCACAACCGTCCGACTCATCAATCACTTCCTAGAATAAAGAGAAGATTTATTTCATTAAACTATAAAGCTGGCTCGAGTGATGTTAGTAAAGGACAAACTGATGTACTTTAATCATCAAAATCTGACCAATTTATTCATAAAAGATTTGTTTCACATTGAAGTAAACCAAGAACATCACGAAGTGGCAGCAGCTGAAGGCTGAGATGAGAAGTGGATGGAGGAACGGCAGAGCTGCCGGCGCCGGAACGAAGTAAAACCCAAGGACGAGAAGAACCTCTAAGATTGATGACAAGACGTAGCCTGCAATCATCAGATTCTCGATGAACTTTGACTCGTTGCTCTTGTTGATGCTCCAAAGGATTTGAAGGAAATTCTTGTTTGAATGTTTCTTGTCTTTCGTGTGATCGATGAGAAGTTTAATCAACGCAAGATAGACCAACGAGAGGCCGATGAAAGCTGCCAGAAGACCGTCTTTGACGAGAAGTGGGAACATGCTGAACGTGGAAACTTGCAGGAGCCAAAAGACCATAAAAGGATCCATCGGGAAGAGAAGAATCGCCGGAGTTGCTGCGATAAGAATTGATTTCTCATGAACTTGGAAGGAGAACAGGAAGAAAGCGAGCGAGCTGTTGACGAGCGCGTAGAGGAATTTTTTCTTCTTTGGCTTCACGATGAGGCTCATTGAGCTCGGCAGCAAAGCGGTGGCTGTGCACGCCAAGCAAATCTTTGCCATTTCTTCGTTCGTGAAGTTTTCCCTAAAATTAAAATATTAACAAAGCGACTTTTGGACTTTTTGTTTGTCACTTACTTGATCTTAAAGAAAACATTTACGATACACCAGACATTCGAAACTTTGTCCTCAAAAATTCCACGATAGATTGGGAAGATTCTGTGAATTACTTGAAGCAAAGCATCGAGCGAGAAGAGCCAGGGCAGCCAAATGATTGCGAAACTACCAACGACAGCGATGCCAAGTCCAGCGAGCCTTAGAATTCCCTTCGATATTCCAAACCTACAAGCGAGAAATTTGTAATCAAATGTCTAAAAGCAAAAGCTTAACTCACTTCTTGTGGCTGTCGGGATCGAAGAAACAATTGGCGAGCAGATAGCAGAAGAAAGGCATCGCGTGATAAAGTTCCATCTGCTTGTAATTCAGAGCCAGGACGAAGAGTATCGCCGCGAGTATTCGTCGATCACTTAAAATGCCAATTACGGCGAAGACGGTCAGACCAAGGGAAATGTTGTTATACTGGAAGTGACCGTTGTCGATCAGGATTTGTCCTGGGAAGAGCAGAGCGACCGCGATGAAGGTCACGAGGAAACCTTCCGACTTTTGCGCGTTCATCCTCAGAAGTTTCCCGTAAACGACGCGACAGGCAATCAGAAGAGCCGGAAGGTAAATCAAAACGTCGGCAGCAACCACGGTGGCTCGCATGAACAGCTTATGTGGATCAGTTGATATTCCTCTCGACGTGTGCAACTCCACGTAAGATTCATTGATAACCTTCGCCAATTTCCCGACCACAAAACTGTGATAAGCCGTCAGCGGAGGGTAATCGAGTCCCCAGTAAAGCAAATCATTGTCGGTTGTGTTCTCATACCAATCCTTCACTGGTAGATTCAACGTAACTTCTTGCCAATGACGCTGAGCCTCGAAATCGCCGAACATCGGAGGATTTTGCTGTCCAGAGTAAGAATGCAACGAAACGATCGACCGAAGGCAAATCCCAGCACTGACGAGCACCGCGTACTTGCAGAAACTAGCGTCTGCCATCCTTATTTACCACAAATTCACTAAATTCTTGTAAAACACACTTGCAGTGCAAGCAAAGAAGATTCTTGCCACGAAACCAAAACAAACCACGACCCGGCAGACTTTTCACTGACAACTTACAACGTGCGTGGCGCCGAGCTTCTCGATAAGCTTGTTTTTCAAGTAATCTTCATTGTAGTTACTCATTTTCCTTGTAATTTGAAGTACCTGTCGAGAAAACTGTGTTTACCTTGTCCGTTAGTTTTCAGATCCAGATGGCGTCGCCGTCGCTTTTAAAGCGCATCTCTGTGAGTTTTGCATCCCTGAGGGTTTTTTGCGTCTCTACGGGTTTTATTTTGCGTCTTCGAGGACATTTGAAAAAATTCAATGCAGCTCGCGAAAAAAAGAAATTAAAGGATCAGAAGGATATTGAGGATTGAAACGACTGTCTCTGGACGTTAGGAAGCTTATGAAGGTTTAGTGAAAAGTGAAAGCTTCCTGTTTAATCGAAGTGAGACAGTGAAAACTGAGTGAAAAGTGAACTGCAAAAGTGAAAATAAACTCAGAAATTTGTGGAAACTCAGAAAAATATTTGTGTAAAACGATTTCTCTGCTGTGTGAACAAGGATTATCCCGAAGTAGAAAAAGGCTTCAGCGCCACATACACTAGTGGTAAGTCTCAGTGACAAGAGAATTTCCATTTTCTTTCATGAAATCGCGAGAAATTCTGATGCACCAAAGTTTCTTTCGCAACTTTTCTTGCCAGCTGAGCACGCGAAGCATCCCAAGAATTCTATTAATACGCTCGCGGCTAGAACAACATCGTCATTACTGTTCGTGATGCAATTATACGCTCAACCCGTCTTCGAAAGAATCGAAAGATCCAGACGAACGAAAGGAAGAAAACTATCGATTTTTCCTCCCGTGCACTTTTCCGCAAACTTTTGTTGTGTCAGCTAATCGAAAGTGTTATCAGGGTTTGAGAAAACAAAGGCCACCGTAGACATATGTTATGCTGATAACTCGTAACTGATAAGACTCAGAATTGCGTTCACCAAGCCAGATGTTACCGTCGACAAAACGTGAGCCGTGTCAGGTCGTGGAATTCACAGAAATCCATTATTTAGCAGAAGAAAATCGTTGGCTGGCGTCTGTGAAATATGACCACAGAGCGAAATTCAATTAGGCTCACCAGTCTGTTTCATCCAACAAAGAGCGACGAGTGTGTGTTCGCCTCACACATGAAACAACAATTCTGCTTAGCTCAGGAAAGTCAACTTCAAACTTTAAAATATTTCGTTTCAATCGTGCGGCCGAAGAAGAGACACTGAAAAGTTTGTCACTTACGGAACGGCCATAAACTCTGTTGAGTCATAGTGAGAAGACTTTGATCGGAAGAGAAGTTGTAGCGAGTTCAATGAATGATTTATGGAACTGGAGCTCGTCTCAAGCCACTTCACATGGCTTGTGATTAGAGATGTACATAACGACCTAGACGCGCGCTCGTGCAAAAGTTGGCGCTGATAAAATTCATGCTCTTCACATGAACATCAAGTTATTCACGAGAGCAGCCTCCAAGTCACGCTTGAGTGTCGTGGTGTTGCAATTCAGCTGCTCGCAGTTGCACCGGAAGTGGCGCTAACTGTTCTTTCTTCTTCGTACTCGTTGCGCAAACCGGAATAATTAATTTGATTGGGAAATCGGATCGAACCAAAAAAAGAAACTGAAAGTGGTACAAAAGCCTTCGCTTTGTGACTCACGACTAACGTAGCGCAGACGTTGCGCCTTCTTTTCATTAATGCCAATTTGTTTCATTCAGTCAATGAATGACACTTGCTCTTAACGCTGCGATAGCGAAAAGAACTTGAGCGCTGCCCTTGAGCCAGAAAGTGTCAGTTACACAAAAAGTGATAAAACATGAATTCGTTTCTATTTTCGCTGCAGCTTTGGTCGCCTGACGAGCTAATTCTAATTAGCGCGAGCTGATTGTCGTCATCAAAGTGTAAATGCTTCTCGTTAACAACTGTAACCAGATATATCGGACAGTCAATAGGAGGAGGAAACGAAGTCAAGCTCATTGTTCAGCTAAAAATAAATCGAATTGAACGATTAAACAATTGAATTAAGTTGAGATCGCTTCCCATCCGAAGAGCTCGTTGCGAGATTTATCAAATGTTTATTCTTCTTAGCTTCAACTGTGAACAAACTCTTCTTACTTTGAAGTATCGAAAATAGAAACAATTCACAGAGTTCGTGAAATTGCTTTTCCATGTTGGCTCAGCTCGTGTTGCTAATCCTGCGATGGATCGAAATTAGCTCGTTGAGATTCCCGTCGTCGTTCTGTCTTCTTCCATTTGCACGAAAAATCAGATTGACGTTCAGAATGTCGTTTATCGATCCCTCAATGGCTTTGTCGCTCAGGAGTAAGAAACATTGTGGCTTCATCGACAACATTAAACCGACATTTGCCGTTTAGTTTATCGCATTTAGATTCTCCGCGGCTGAAATGCCGATGAACTTTGCTCCTCTCAACCTCAATCAGCTGAATCGCTGGAACAAAAATTCATTGTGATCGCTAATTTTAGATTTGCCTCATCGTTCTCATGAATATTCAAACGTTTGGAATCAACCTGAGTTTAAAAGTGGTTTCTTTGGCATTAAATAATTGATTTCTCGAAAAGCTTTTTCGGTGAGAAGCTTAGGAAACCTTTTCGTTAATAACATTGGTGGAAGTGTTTCAGGAAACCTTCGAAGTTCAGAAGCTACAGTTAAGTGCTCACCCTGATTGTCGATCTCCCGTCGCCTCTTCCCATTCCTCATGGCAGTTGACTGGGTCGCGAGAGAACAAAGCGTCAAACATTTTTTCATTGCGACTTTGAGACAAAGAAATGAAAAGTAAAAACTTGTTGAGAACTTCGATTTTCCATCGCGCGAAATCTGAAGCATTGACGCGACCAGAACATTCACATTAACGCTGCGGAAACTTCCTCAGACTGCGACGAAAACGAAGACAAACGAGGAAATATTTCTAAGCCGCACTTCGCAAATTCGAGTCACACATTTTCTTTCTTTTTGTCACAAGATTCTCGAGCTGCCTGCCAGTTTTTTCACCCGACTTTTTGCGAGCTCAATTAAATGTCTTGAACTTTTCCGAGATAATCTCAGCCGCAAGCGAAGAAGACGCTCGAACAATAAATCACAGACATGAGCAGTTTTGTACCCGGGACAACACAGTAAGCGCTGGCACAGCTTTTCATATGCTTTGGGCTGCATTTTCTTCGTGAATTGCCTCTCATTGTGCGGTTATCTGGTGACCAAACCATTTGCTTTTCACCGTTGTCTGCTGCTCTATAGACCGAGGTTGACTGTGTTGTGCTGAGTCGAGCCCATTAGAACAAATGAAAAGTTCTGTTTACGACGTTTGCACAGCTGCAACGCATTTGGTCAAGGTCGTTCGACGTTTGCCAGGAAATGCAGCATTGTTATGTAATCGCTCCCATGCTGAAGCTTGAAATTTGCATCGCAAAACGAGAGGGAAAATGTTTCACAGCCAAAAGCTCAGTCATCACGAACGTGAATAGGAACGAGAGCCGTGCAATGCTTCTAGAAACAAAGTTACCCGATGCAATCGCACGTTTCATTCCGTTCAATCCTTTGTGTTCGACGCTTCAAATTGATTCCGTTTATTATGCGATGTTGACACGATTCGTTTGCCGAGGAAAAATCGATGAGCGAAGCGGAAAAATGAGAATTAAATAATTTGTGTTGGACAGTTGAGTGAGTCGAGAACAATCCGCCCACCGACTCGGTCGCGAATTTCTTCGCGAGTCTAAATTTAGCGGGGAAAGTATTCGTCTGGAACTCGCTTCTTGATTGCATTACGACTCGTCTATTAAAAACTTTATCCTCGAGCAGGTGATTGAGTCTCTCGAGTCGTAGCGTCGCGAGTTTTACCGCTCTGTCATGTTCAAGCTGAATTCATCTCGATTGTTCCAAAAGTTTTCTTCCTCCTTCAATCTCGGATTCTGTTGAATTCCCTCAACTCGAAACGTTGATAACGTTTCAAGGTTCCCCCGAAACGACAATGGGAAGTTTGCCACCCACTCGTTATGACGACGCACAATGGAATCAACTTTTTCACAAGAGGCTTTGTTGTTGATGGCACTGTTGCGCTCTCGAAAAGCTCTTTGCGATTCATCAAAACGTTGAGCGTCCATCGCAAGCTTCACTGGCTTTCGGCCGCTTCCAAAAAGGGTAAATTAATTAACGAGGGAGGAAAACAGTGAGCAGCGCGTGGGGGAAAATCGATGACGGTTACTGAAAATTTAGGATTTTCAAGATTAGTTTGAAAATCTCCCGCAAAGCTTTTGTTAGAAACATTTCCTATAATGTCGAGGAAGATAATATAAATGCGGAGATTTTGTTATCTTCAGAATAGCTATAACGAGATACCGAGAACATGTCGAGTGTCCCAAGTTCCGAGAAGAATCAAATTAGCTTCAGTAGAGACTTGTTTGCAGGAGTTCAACGCTTTGATTTCTCATCCGTGCTCGTAATTATTTCCCTTGCGGCAACCTCGGCCAACCTCCTTATCGATCCGTTGCAAATCGTTGACCCTTGCTCAGCCCAGCTAAATGAGCTCGTGTGTTTGTTTAGGATCGAGAGCTTTTTCACCAGAAGTTTCCAACTTGAAAAACAAGTCCTTGTTCGTCCTAATGAGAAAGTCGATTCGGAAATGTGAACACTTTGTTGTGAACGTTATCGCTTTGGTCGACCTTGAGCAGTAATTTAGCTTTATACGATACGCATTGTCTAGGTTCGGTAAACAAACTGCGCGGTTTACAAAAACGAGGAAATGACGAGCTGATGAATGAGCTTGGAAAATGATGGAAAGCGATGAAACCTTTCTCGCTTCACGCCTGAAGAGTTTTCTGTACCAGCATTGCTGCTTGCATTAGTTTCATTTTATGACACGAGAAGGATGGAAGAGAATATAAATTACTTTTCCGACTGCACGCGACTTTTATGTTATGGAAATGGAAGATGAGCAATCGCGCTCCATAGCTTCAAATATGTTTTTAACGAATCGTGACAGCTGTCGCATGACATTGCGAGTCATTCGTAGCTTTTCAACAGGTCACAATCTCCAAATCATCTCGAAAGGATTAATGCGAAGGTCGATATAAGGGCAGAAAGGATTAAGAGCGACAGATCACATACATTTTCTTCTTCAACGTCGAGCATAAGTTTTCCTTCAAACGTAATCTCTGCCTATCATCAGTCATGAAACATCTTGTTGAAGAAAGCGAGTACCTCAATTTCCATCAACTTCACTCAAGTCAGGAGCTTACTGAGCGAACTTATGTTGACGGTTCTTCCAATGCATTTCAAACATCTTGCTGCCTTGCTGAAAGCCACTCCCGTGTCTCAAGTGACGCAGTTCTCTCTGCACTTGTGCAAATTCTCCATTTACCGAAGTGGAAAGGAAGTGAATTAAAAAGTTTCACGTTTCCCTGGCAGCGACGAACGATGTTTTTAAGCAAGCTTGTGAAACGTGAGGTTGCACTAATAAGTTTTGAAACAATAATTTTTACAATCTTCAACCAACGAAATTCACTTCAACTAATTATTTTTGCTAATTTTCTTCTTCCAGATCCTTGAATCAATAAGTAAGCTCAAGACTCGCTTGCTGGAATAAACGGAAAATACTTCAAAGCGATGAAAACATGGAGAGCAGCACGGCGTCGTCATCGTTATAACTCTTCGGTGAGTAGCGAAAATATTATTCTGCGGATTCGTTCATTGCGCAATCACAAAGTTTCCAGAAGCTTTTTCTTCAAGGCGGTTTGAATACAACCCACATCAAAGAAACGTTGAATGCCGCAAATTACTCTCGAAGGAGCGCTTAAGTAAACCTTGAAATGAGCTCTAATGAAAATTCTGGAAGGCAAAGTTTGGTTGTGCAACGTCGAGTGTTAGATCTTGGAACATATTGACGAAACCGCATTTAGTTTACTTTGTCATAACTGAAGCGTTTACGAGTTTCGTAAGACTTTCATTCGCTCATAATTATTATGCAAAGATCCGCGTTGGAGTGAGCTAAAGAGCGCTGAACGGGAAAATTGTTCACACCAAAGGCTTTTGCACACAATTAAGATCATGGAGCAAGTCAGGATCAACTTGAATCCATTCGAACTTGAACTTGAATCGCCACTGCTCAAGCTGGAATGTATTCGAATTATATTTCCCGAAGGTTCGGCGACATGAAGTTCGACCATCACTGATTTCAAAAGTTTCAATTTCCTCAAACATTTCAAGCTTGAAATGTCAGAGAAATCTCAGCTGCGATTGCTTTTCTTCATGTGATATCTAGGTTCTCCCCTCTGAACCCCCAGAGCGTGTATCACGCTCCCAATGTAAAGGTTGATTCTCGAAGCCGTCGGATATTAAACATTCAAGACAAAGCTTCCTCTGACGGATCCCGCCGACCCTCAAATTGATTTTGTGCTCGTCACAGTTCTTGAAACAGTCGACCGAAAATCCTGTTGACCTTTACAGTTTGCTCGTCAGCCGAAAAAGCTGAAACTTTTTCCTTTCCAAGTAATTCGAGGCAAATTGCTTTCCATCTCGCAGCTCCTCCGATTGACGTAGCCACTCAAACGAAACTCATTACGAGGAAGTTTGATTAAGGGCCCGCGACATTTCACGCTAATGAACGCTGATTTGTGTAGCATTGACGACAGCAAGTGAACATAATTCTTAGTGTTTTCGTCGCCCTCCAGAATTCCACGACATTCACTTTGATTGATGATTGTTCTTGCCAAGGTCGACAGCAACTCACACCCGAAAAGTTCATTAAAAGCTCGACAACCTTTAACAGAGAACTGTCTTTCACTAAAGTTATTCACGGAATCTAATCGGAGTAATAAACTTTAAGTTTACGGTCGCAAATGGATAAACACGACGACAATTTTCTTTCTTATCACTGCTTACCTCTTCCACAAGGTTCGAAGGCACTCACTGAGAAACTACCTTCCTTTCCCCTGCTTCTGTTTTCCTCGTAATTCAGTCGCTTTCAGGCGAGTCGAGTTTGCATGGAAGGCTAAAACAAGAAGTAAACAGAAATGAGCAAACAATAATTCGACAAATTATCAGCAAATTTGGCATGAAGAGCATTTTTCTAGTGAATTCATTCAAGGAATTTCGTTAAAGTGAAATGGAAAAGAATTAGCTAGATGAGATCGGAAACTATTTTACGTCGCATTGTCGAGTTGCCTACGAACTTCGTGTGGAGATAAGATTGTGACTCAACGTTCGACAACTCCCCGGTAACGTCTTGATGGCTGCTTAAGCACTATGAACACAATTGGCTTTGTCTTCAGGTAACTCATATCGGTTGCCATCAATTTCTATAAATATGAGTCGGCTTTTCGAGCGGTTGTCAGTCGCTTCTTGAATGTTGAAATTTGTGCATCGGTGAAAAGAAAAGTATTGCGTAACAAGAAAATGTGCTCGAAGGGATTTCAACTCGTGTTGCTGCTGTCGGTCTTGGGATTAAGTTTGTGCCAAGATGAAATGTATCAGAGAATTCCGGTTGTTGCTCCGCCGAGGCGTCCGATACCTGAGCTGATGAATAACAACATCGGCTGGGGCTCAGGCTTCATGGGCGTTGCGAGGAATTTCATTGCGACGCCAACTGGCCAGATGGCAGTTTCGATGGCGAAAGAACTTATAAACCGATCCGGAGGTGGCAACCAAGTTTTGAGCTTAAACTTAACTAGTCTGCTCATCATTGTGCTACTGAAAGCCTTGATCTTCTCGACTGGATTGTTGGGCGCGGGCAACTGGGGACAATATGGACGTGGAAGAAACTTGGAAGGAAGTGAGTTGTTATGGGTGTTTTGGGTTGGAAGTCGATTAATCTTTCGAACTTCCTTCAGCTTCTCTCGTTGACAACGCGGAGATGCAACTGTTTCTGGGATTCTTAGCCGCTGAAGGGTCGAGGAGCGATGGCTGTTTGTACAGAGCTGTTTGCATGGCTCCAGAGCATGGCGAAGAATATCTCAAAGCGGGAACTGCGCTTCTCGAAGGTTTCGGAATCTTTGATCCGTGAGAAATTCATTTCCTGTTCCTTTTACCGTATTCCGTTTGACAAGCTTTATTTTCAGAACTATCCCCGAGAACCAGCGCTACAACGAATACATACAAAATGTGCAGCAAGCAATTCTCGAGGGAATGCAGAACGCTCCATGTGATAATATTTATAGCTGCAATCTTTAGATTTGTAGTCTTGTGCGTTGTGAATGTTTTGTTGAAGTTTAATTCTAATAAAGTGAACTTTATTTAAATCGCTCTTGTGAGTTACATCGCGGAAGCCCTCGACGGGTTTAACAATCGCGATGTGCCGCTGAGCATAACGATACCTCGGCGAGCACGCGTCACCTTCCACAATGTCGTTTTCCACGAACGTGTCAAATTAATAAAGGTAATACATGCCTAAACTTTAAAGTCTTACGCGATATTTTGGATACACGAAAAGGAAATTTTTTCTCGCTTTTGACGTGCTCGGTTTGCCAAGACGAGAACGCATCTCGACTGAGTCAGCCCTTTCCTCAATCAATCTGCTGTCAGAAGTTCATGACGATGGTTGTTAACGTAACGAATTCATTATAGTTTGCAACTACATTGTACAGTAAAGGTTGTTGTCGCCAGCTAAGCGTGCAATTAAATTGCAATCTGAAATAATTGCGAAAGTTCAACAAAAGGATTTCGAGTCTCTTCATCGTCAGTCGTTGCATAACACCGAATGACAGCAACTTGGAAGCTTAGTTTGGCTTCTTCACGGAACGTTATCGTTTCTTATCACAATTAATTAGGAAACTTTGTGAATTGCGCAACGTTAGCTCATGGAATTTTGTAATTAATTGATAAACTTTCTCTCTTCACAGATTTGTCATTAGAAAATGTATTGTCGCAACAAGAATGTCGAAGTCAAACAGTTGTTAATTTCATCAAGAAGTCAGAAATGTTGCCGCTTTAGGGCAACGCTTCATCGAGCCGTTAATCCGGAAACCAAGCAAAAGTTTTTAAGCAATTTGAAGAGAAGAAAATTTCCCAAGGAAAAAGGTCAAATATGGATCGCTCCGTCGATCATCCAAGGCGCACTGCCTGCAGCATCTTGATACTGAGCTTGTTGCTGATTGTCAGAAGTAGTGAACAGTGGGAGCCTAGCGGTTGTTCCGTCACTAAGGCTTTAGATCCTCTCGGCGAATCCACAGACGCAAAAGTTCTAAAATGCAATGACGTGACGATCAGCAGCGTCAATCGAGAATACTTCTCGAGTGGCGGTGACAATGTCTACAAAGAAATCATTCTGAAATCTATGCGAATGGATGATTACCTCAATGTGAGAAATGAGCAGCAGACTGAAACATTAAAGCTCGTTGACAGCAACGCGACTGACGAGCACCTTCAGAAACTCTTCCACAACAAAAACTTCTTACGACTGAGATTGCTGGATGTGAGCGGCAATCGAATTGAGAAACTGGCACGTGAAACGTTTCGCAAGAGCAATCGACTGCGCGTCTTGAACTTCTCGAGGAACGAGATCAAGCAACTGAGCGGCGATGCGTTCTCAGACTTGTTGGATCTGAATGAACTTTACCTCGGCAATAACAAGCTTGTTGACTTCAGTTCAAGCTCTGACGTTTTCAGTAAACTGAGGCAGCTCACAACGCTTGATCTATCTAACAACACAATCGTCAACATCGAGCGACACATGTTTTACGGGTTGGAGAATCTAATCGAACTCAACTTACAGCACAACAAGCTTTACATATTACCTTATCAAGTTTTCGAAAGCATGAAGTCGATTGAGGTTGTCGACTTATCGCACAATCTTCTGCTGTCATTCCTTGACAACTTCTTCATTCACAATCACAAATTGAAAGTTCTACGG
This sequence comes from Smittia sp. YW1114-2, assembly GCA_033064975.1. Classification (NCBI taxonomy): domain Eukaryota; kingdom Metazoa; phylum Arthropoda; class Insecta; order Diptera; family Chironomidae; genus Smittia; species Smittia sp. YW1114-2. The sequence goes on along the minus strand of CP093832.1, from coordinate 14,159,334 downwards.
CTCAACCACAATTTGATGGGAAAAATTAATAAGAATTCTCTATACGGACTAAAGGAACTGCATACGTTGGATCTCTCCTACAATCAGCTGCTGACTGTGGACAGAAACGCATTCGACACTCTGGACGGCCTTCGATTCCTTAATCTAAACAACAATCAGATCCAGCTGCTGTCAGCAAACGTCTTCTTATCGCTGAAGCAACTGCAGTCACTCGACCTAAGCAGCAATAAAATGGAGCTGCTCCCGCTTGGAATCTTCGCGCATCAGTTCCAGCTCAACGAATTGAAAATGGACAACACGAACCTCGTCCGAGTCAGCAACTGGATAAGTAAGACAAACGTGAATAGCACTATCGACAAAACTATTCTTGCCAACTTGAAGCTCGTCTCGTTAAGGAACAGCTCGAAGCTACGTGACATCGAAGGTTGCATGCTGCTGAACTTGCCGAATGCGGAGAAACTATACATCACAAAAAGTCAATTGACGTTTCTACCTGAAGGCATTGAAGAGCTAAAGAATCTTGTGGAACTTGATCTGTCGGAGAATCGTCTCGAGTTCATTCCGCAAGGCATCAAACATCTCGAAGACTTGCGCTCATTGAATTTCCTGGGAAATGATCTGCAATGCGACTGCCACATGTATTGGATGCTCAACTGGATCGACGAGCTCGAGATCAAGAACAAAACGCTGCCATCGGATTTGCTGCGTCTGTCCGAACTCAAATGTAGACACGGATATCCAGGGGACGTGATTCGAGTGCTGCAACATATTAATTGCGTTAAGCCGCATCTCATTTCCGCCACATTGGATCGAACGTACAAACTGTTCACCGACACCGTCCTTGAGTGCAGTTTTGCGGGCAACCCAGCGCCAGAAATTGTGTGGCGAACACCTCACGGTATCATTCACCGTTTGGATGAAGGTGAAGTTGATCCAACCGCGAAAATTCAGTTGAAACAATTCCATCAGTCGGTGCTGAAGAACACGCCAGAGAATTTGAAATACCAGCAACTCATTGACACGGCAATGAAAAGTGAAAATCTTGGCGATCGCGTTCGTCAAGGACCCGGCATTACGCTGCTCGAGAACGGAACGCTGATGGTGCACAATCTGTCGCGGTTAGATGCAGGCGTGTACTCGTGCTTCGCTCTCAATATCATGGGCAACTCGACGACTGACGTGAGGTAAGAAGAACATGCACAGTGAGCAGCTACGCTCAATCGTTTGTTTACATTGCCGAATTATTTATGTTGCCATGTGAAGCGTACACTCGTTGATAAATTTTCTCCTTCGTAACGGGCGCGTGTCACGCAACTATCATTCAACAAACCTACGAGTGAAGCCGCTTAATGCGTCAGCTGAATGAATGGCACGATGTCGATAATGTTTACTCGTTGGATCATTCCTATCGATTTTGTATTATTTCTGGCAGGCCGGCAAAAAGTTTTCCGATAGATTGGATGTCAGTGTAAATAAATGTAAACAGCGGCTTAAGTATGAAGTCAGAAGCTAGCGAAATGCTTGAAAGTGTTGCGATTCACACAGCAAATTTTTGCGACTATCGGAACACGTTTGAAGCTCAACTGGCAACGCTGAAAATTTTGCAGACTCATCGAGACTGAAAGAGAAGCAGACGTGAAAGTTTGAAGGTCTCGTTCATGCGCTCACCCGCTTGCGTCATTAGACGGTTGTGATGACGATTTCTCTCGTAAACTAAGGAAAATCGAAACATTTTTGCGGTCGATTTCTCTCGAGTCTTGTCGGGTTTGTTCTGCTAATTCTTCTCACTCCAGTTACAAGATCCCGAGTGATCTGGCTTGAACTTGCCGTTGTTATCTCGTCCTCTGCCTTTACAAATGGGTCGACATGTCGCTGTAAATCTCAAAAGGCTTTCAAAGCGCTCGAGCGACTTTATTCCGCCCGTTGCCAGCGAACATCTTGTGCAATTGGCTACACGAAACAACCCAAATTTAAATTGTGTCGCATAACATGTCGCTCTGACGCGGTTGAGACAGGATGGAAAGATAAAATCCCATTCAAGCTCTCAAGATCGCATAGACCTGAGCATCCAGCTCTGCTCGAGATGATGATTCTTATTTGCTGTTCAGATTATTAATCAAAAAGTGTCGCACTTATCTAATTGAATAGTTGGAATGAGTGATAAGTCGCAGTTGTAATCCAGTCGTGCGCGAAGCTACAAGTAGATACTTGAAATGGAAAGTTCCGATAGTTTTCCGTCGTCGTCGACGACCGAGTTCAGTGAAACGTCCACAGTGACAGAGGCCAATGTCTTGTCAGAATCCATCACTCCCACAACAATTTTGTCTAAAATCACCGAAGTTTACACCGAAATCTCAACCGATCCATCGTCCACAGAATGGGCGACGCCAGGAGAGATGCCAGACCTGTCATTCTCCCTAATTGATTACATAGTCTTTGGCCTTATGCTCGCGATGTCAGGTGAATCGAATAAATTCGATTAGAGTCAACAGAAATCGACAAAATCTTTTTAGCAATGATCGGAATCTACTTCGGTTTTATTTCGAAGCGAAAGCAAAACAGCACCGCGGAATATTTGTTGGGTGGGCGGCAGATGAACTTCTTTCCCATCGCGGCCTCGTTGATTGCCAGTCACGTCAGCGGCATCACCTTAATGTCGATTCCAGCTGAGATGTATTCGAACGGATCGCAATATTTGGTGTTTCCGTTATCAGCAATTTGCGTTGGCATTGCGCTTCTTCACATTTATCTACCCGTCTTTTACGAGCTCCAGCTCACCTCGTCGTTCGAGTATCTAGAGAAGCGATTCAATATGAGAGTCCGACGGACGGCCAGCTTCATCTACGCAATTTCTATCATCATTTTCGTGCCAATAATCGTTTATGTGCCGGCGCTAGCGTTCAGCCAGGTCTCTGGAATCAATCTTCACATCATCACGCTCGTCACGAGCATCATTTGCGTCTTCTACACGACCGTCGGGGGACTCAAAGCCGTCGTCTGGACCGACACGCTTCAGTTTATTCTCATGATTGGCGCGGTTTGTTGCGTAATCTTTCTGGGACTTAGCACGACCGGTGGATTACGGAATGTTTGGGAAGCGGCGGACCGAGGCGGTCGATTAATCTTCTTCAAGTAATTTCTCTATGATTCACTTTAGGCAACGATAACATTTCTTGGCCTTTCACAGTATGAATCCTGATCCATTCGTTCGAACTTCTTTCTGGACAGTTTCACTGGGACTAACGACGCTTTGGATCGCGAACCTGGGCGTGGCTCAAACGTGCATTCAGCGCTTCCTAGCCGTGCCCGACATCAGATTTGCACGGAAATCCGTTTGGATTTTCGTTATCGGTTTGATTTTCATCAAAGGCGCGTCGTGCTTTGTTGGGCTGATTATGTTCGCAAAGTACGAAGACTGCGATCCAGTGACGACCAACAAGATCCAAAAAGTCGATCAGATCCTCCCGTACTTTGTGATGGATGTTGCGGGTCACATTCCCGGTTTACCAGGCATTTTCATCGCAGGAATTTTCTCAGCTGCTCTCTCATCGATGTCATCCGGTTTGAACACATTGGCTGGAACAATCTACGAGGATTTTCTTCGGCAACATTTTCCGAAGGCGACGGAGAAGCAAGAGAGCGACGCGATGAAGCTTCTTGTCGTCGTTCTGGGAATTCTAATGGTTTCGCTCGTGTTTGTGGTCGAGCAGATGGGTCAAGTATTCAGAATATCTATCGCCGTGTCGGGATTAACCGCAGGAGCAATGTTGGGATTGTTTACGATTGGCATGACGTCTAGGTTCGTTAACACGAAAGGAGTTATGTGGGGAGCAATTGGATCAATGTTGATTGTGGGATTCATTATGGTTGGAGCTCAATCGCTTCCGAAACATCCGCCGTTGCCTACGAGAATTGACGGTTGCGAAGGCTTCGTGGAGAGCTCGACAAACTCATCATCGACGACTCGGATATCAGAAGAAACTAATAACTCGATACCCTTGATATTTAAACTTTCCTTTATGTATTACACGCTGTTAGGAGCAATTCTGCTCGTTATCATCGCTTACATCGTCAGCTGGTTTACAGGCGGATGCGAACCATTCGACGAGCGACTACTCGCGCCTTTCATGCGTAGCAAAGATTACAAGCCACGAGAGGACATCAACACAAGAAACTGCGCTTACAAAGAAGTTCATTTGTTAGAGGAGTTTATCGCTTCTTCTGAGCGTCGCATTTCACTAGACGTAGCCTAATCATCTTAATCTGTATCGCCGTTTGTGACATTACGTATGTCGAGAGTAAATAAAATGATAACGCAAAGAACATTCAAGGTCTTAGCGACCTCTCAAAGAATCCAAATGCGCTTCCTTGGTAAATGCTTCCAGCTAAATATAGTTCATGATGAGCAAGGACTCGAGCTGATTAAATAATTCAATTCTCGAACGAACGAACAAACTTTCCCCGCTTCATTATTGTCCACTTGATGGAACAGTTCGCTCCGTGAATATTTAAATTTGTAATCCGATGAAATATTCATGATTCGATTTTCAGTTCCCGCTCGTCTTGGAAAATTTTGCAGCTGTTGAAGCTTCGTCGTGAACGTTCTAGAGTGACTTCAAATATTTTGCTACAATGAAAACAGTTTTATTGTCTGTTTGTCGTTGCAATTGCCTGGAAAAACAAAATTATTTGCTCATCGTCTTGCGGAGGTGTGTACTTCACCCGCTGACGTCGTTGATAACAACGATGAGTTGTAGTTTTGAGTAGAACGCACCGATATACAACGCATAATTGCTATGGTTTTTGCCAACTCATTAAACAAGTTCAAAGCTCTTGAACATTCGCAAATGGCGATCGGGCAATCGCCGTTGACAATTCGATTATTCGGCATGATTTCCTTCCCTCCATTGACCTTAATTGTACCATTGCGACCTAGAAAACGAAAAACTCTGATTGTTTTATGATAAATAAATTATGTCACGTGATTATGACCGATAGTCGGCGTCCGTTTATTTTGGGAAGTGAAATAAATCAGAAAAGTGCTTTGCTTCGATTCATCGATTTTTGTTGAAAGCCGCATGAAAGTTTTTGTGGCAATAATTCATGTGGGAAATAAAACACGGGACAATCGACAATGTTATGAATGACATTCTTGAACATACGATTGATGGAATGGTGAAAGTAGCGGCTTTATTTGTTTTGATTTCTACCGACTTAGCATCTTGTGTGAATGTCAAAAGATTACAAAAAAAATGAGAATTGTTTCACTTGTCGAATTTATGGAATTTCAACCCGAGCGACTTTGCAATTTCAATTGAACCATTGAGCCATTAATTTTCTAACTGCAACACATGTTAGACGACAAGTTTTCGTTTTAAACTTCAAAATTGTTTCAAAGCTGTGAACATTGTTGCAATCGGAATCTGCTGACTTCATGGCTACGTGGTCAGAGAAAACGACATTGATTCTTTTTTCTTGAAATGTTAATAGCAAGCTGATTTGCCGATACTTTGCATCTCCGCTTTATCACTTTGCTGAAAGATTTTATTGCGAATAAGCACGTGCCGGATGCCGAAAACTTTCTTCAGGACTCAAAAGCCTTTTGCGTTTGTTTATTTTTGAATTCGTAACGCGAAAGCTGAAATAAAATCGAGACCGTGGCACGTCCCGTCGCGCTTCATTAAATCTTTTCCTAAATATTAATACAAAACACTTTTCCTCTTCGCAGGTTGCTCATCGACCCGATTTTCTTCTACCATGTCAAGATTGACGCTTTGATCACCGGCTCAATCTGTGCCGCTGGCTTTCTGCTGCTGACTTTGCTGTTCCAAGTGATTCGCAAAATCTTCATCCGCTTTAGGATCATCGAGTTGATTTGCATGAATTGCTGCTCTCTCTGTTATAAAACCGACAAAACGAAGTCGAAAGGACAGCAAATTTATGCGATGTTGGACAGCATCGAGATTTATAAGAGCCAGCAATTATTAAGGTTGCGTGAGAACTACAATCAACAGGTCTGTGCCAGCAACGACAAAGCTCGAACTTTCTATTGATTTTACCCTTCAAATAAAGGTTTCGAGAATCCGAGAGAACTGCACGCAACAATGCGACTGGATCCAGACGAGCTACTCGTCGCAGGCCAAGAATTTAAGGGACATCGGATCGCATCACATCTCTTCGATGCGGGATCAATATACGGATCAGGTGAGCTGACTCGGGGACTCTTGCAAACTGTCATTTAAAGCCGTTTTGTTCGCAGGTCAAACGTGTTCGTGACTACTCAACTGGTCAATTAAATTGGGTTCGTGAGAACTATGTGTTCCAGCGGAACAAGATTCGGAAGTTTAGCGCCCATCAAGTGCTCCGCCTTCGAGAGGGCTATAAATATCAACAGCAATCGCTCAACAAAGTCTTGGAGAACCTTCCAAGCTTCTACTTCGAAAACTGTCGCGGTCGTGGCGATCAAGATATCGACGAGCAGCATATCGATGAGAGTGAGTTGAACTATGCAAACATTTTATTGGCTTTTGGTGGTGTTTTACCTTCTTAACAACGAATAATCCTACAGGTGTCGATAGCCAGATCGAAATCAGTAGATTGTAGCTTTCACTTTATTATTTGCAATTGGTTCAAGAGCGGCCGACGACAAAAAAATAATATTCTAAGTAAACTTTACTTACTTTGCTTCATGCTTTCCATCTCATTCGCTTTCAAAGCTTTTCATCATTCAATGTAAAACTGAAACTTAATCTTTATGTCGTTGCAGGTTTCGAAACTTATTTGAAGACCAAAATTGAGAAACTGGCTCAGCTCGAATCGGAGGACCTCGATTGCAAGTCGCCAGACTTCCACGAACATTTCAGCACGAAATCCTTCGACGAGAGCAAGGCTTCGGTTTATTTCACCCCGACCGAGGGCCATCTGAGTCCACAACCTATGCAATTTTCGCCAATTCACGTCAACTACATCAACGAGAACATAATTGGATGCGAACAGGCTGATTTCTACGACGAGGCTCGAGGGCATTGGCGGGTCTCGCCACTCAAAAATTCCGCGAGACAAAATTCAAGCCAACGAAGCAGTTTCATTCTTCCAGCCGACTATATCGACGAAGCCGATGAGTCGATGGGCAACTTCATCATCCCCGACCCGGTCTACAACGACGATGCCTTTAAGTTCTCCTGTGAACGCTTCCAAGACGTGATGGACTCTCCTGCAGCATCTATGATGTCCGTCAATGGCGCGGCAGATCAAGTCACACGAAGGCGCAAGAAGAGATACAAGGATCACCACCGGTCAAGACATTCAATTGAGAACGAGACTTTGCTCTTGCAAGACATCAGCGCCCACGATGGAAGCAAGGGCGCGCGCCCGAAGCTCTACGGTCTCTACGGTCGAAGAATGGGAGCAGAAGGTGAGACCAAACTTTGTATAATCGTCGATTTATATTTTAAAAGTCTCGTTATGACCCACAGCAGCCTACGATGATGCACAGCCCGGCACGAGTTCGAGCTCGAACGAAGCCGTCAAGAAAATAAATTCCAAAGTCGACGTGGATGAGAGGACGGGGAAGATTGTGTCATCGTCAGCCAGCACCGACTGTGATATCGCGACAAACATCGATGATGAGGACAAAGTAATGAATCAGAAAATCATTAAGCTGCAGTCATCCAACAGTTTGCCTGACCTAACGACTCAGAACTCTTCGCCATCTTCAACCGCAACGATTTCATCGAACAGCAACAACCAGACGCAGTTGCTCGAGGTCGGAAGTGGAAAGCATGTGATACTCGCCGTCGAAGCTCAAGACGACGAAGGCTTGAACCAGATTGGCGAAGCTGACGACCACGCGATGGTCAAGAAGAAAATCAAGCTCAATATTAGTCCAGCGTCCAACGCATCTTCGCTATCAACTTCCTCGAACAATCTTGAGTACAGCAATGCATTCATCCCAACTTTGCCCAGCACCCTTTAAAGTTCCTGCTAATCACCTCAGACGAAGTATAAGCCAAGAAACCATTTCTATGCATATGAAAGATTTTCCTCCTTTCTACGTCATTATTGTGAAGAAATTCCTGTCGCGTTTTGTTTTAAGCCTAAATGATTTCGTAATTCTAAGACTTTACCATGTGAATAAGTTCAGAGATTTCCTTAAAGTTTCTTCTTCTCTAAGCTTTCCTTTGCGTTTGATTATTTGCGCTACTGCCCCTGTGACTGTCCCCGAGTCTCGAGAGAGATCTTGCAATTCAATTGAAAACTTCGATGTCTAAACAAAGTTCATCACTCGATGTAGGGAAGCACGTTCCGCACTTTTTAATAAGATCTTCATGGTCAATCAGCAATTAAGATTGATATCAGTGTTGTGTCCTTGATCCATGAGTCCTCTCTAACGCTGCTTTCATGAAATTAGTTCCAATAGAGACGTCACACGTTAGTTTTTTCATTACGCAATACCGTTTGGGTAAATGTTGATTAGCGTAGTCGTTCAAACTCAATTGAAATTAGCCCGTAAGTAGAACTTAACTTGTCTCCTCTCACCTTGGCCGTTACTAAGATGCTTGCAGCCGAGTTCTAGGATGGAGCTAGTGTCATAGTATAATCTGAGAACATGTAGACAGGAAAACTCGAGTGATTCTAATTTGTAAAAGGAACTTCGTTTCCTCTTTTTAAGCGTTTGGGATAAATCTTAATTAATAATCGGAACTATAAATCAACATAATCGAGAATGTTCTTGAGTAGAAGGAGCTACGTTGTCATCAGACACAATGGCTCGTTTAACAGCGACGTCATCAGAATGAGATTTGGCTTTTGGGGAGTAAAATGTGAAGGAATTCGATGACTGACGACATTAAGTTGATGCTGAAATTCTGACGCCGCCAGTGTTGAGCGAGGCCCGAGGAGATTATTGCTGTGATATCACTTGATTCAGATATCTTCTGATCTATTTAAAAGCATCACCAGACAACAGCGTGGCTTGATCTACTCAAATCCGTTCTAGCGTTCAGAGAATGTTTCTATTTTATTGATAATTTTATTATGAAGTCGCTAAGTAGCAATGAAGACACGAAGAAATGAATTTAAAATGGAAAAACAATAAAGAGAAAGTTATTTTAAACGAGCAAATGAAATTTTTAAATCAAATTGACAAACTTTCAGGGTTTGTGGCAAAGTCAAAGTGAAAACGATGAGGCAAACTTGAACACGCACTTAGATGAATGTGATTTTGGTGCGAGTCTGATTGACTTGCCAGACGTTGAGCTCTTCATATTCCTCAATGCAAACGTCGACCTGATCCGGTTTGTAGCCTTTTGTAGTGCAGCGATCCATAACGTCGGAGATCTTAACAGTTTTCTGGCTTCCAGCAAGCTCTCGGATGATGGCGAAGATGCGATCGGAAGTGTTGTGGACGTTGTAAGCTGGTCGTTGATCTCCTGTCTGGTTCAGCGAGTCCTTGGACATCTCCAACAAGCGCAAAGCTTCAGCGACGTCACTCTTCTCGACGGTACTGGCGAGACGCAAGCGAGCGAGTGCAGTTGACAGTCTGAGGATCCCGAGAAGATTACGAGCTGAAGTGAACGTCATGTCGCGGTTATTTCTAGCTTCGCGTCTCAGCTCAACGTAAGCTCCGACGATGTAATCGGTTAGATCACGAGGAATGGTTGGAGTCTTTCGCTTGCATAATCCAATGTAGCGACGAATCAGATTCATGTCGAGAGCTTCGATATTCGATGGCGGTTGTTTGCCGTGGCTATGAACAAACGTGATGTGATGAGCGAGACGCAAATCGTTTTCTCGATCTGGTTTATCTTGAATTAGCCAAAGCAAATCGAAGCGAGACAACAGTGCAGCTGGCAATTGAATGTTTTGCTCGATGGAGCGTTTCACGTTGTATCGTCCGAACGCTGGATTGGCAGCAGCCAAGATCGAGACACGAGCGTTCAAGCAAGTCATTATACCAGCCTTAGCGATTGAAATCGTTTGTTGTTCCATGACTTCGTGAATTGCAGTTCTGTCAGCGTCTGCCATCTTATCGAACTCATCAATGCAGCAAACTCCTTGATCAGCGAGAACCAGCGAGCCTCCCTCGAGTGTCATTTCGTGTGTGTGCGGATCTTTCATAACAGCAGCAGTAAGACCAACGCCTGACGATCCTCGACCTGTCGTGTACTGAGAGCGAACAGCCAAGCGACTGATGTAGCCCAAGAGTTGAGATTTAGCTACGCCAGGATCGCCCATCAAACAAATGTTGATGTTTCCACGAATCTTCATACCGTCGGGGCTCTTGTCCACGCCACCGATCAGCAACAGCAGCAAAGCTTTTTTCACATCCAAATGGCCGTAGATTTCAGGAGCCAAGCTGCTCGCCATTCTTGTATAGAAGTCGCCCTTCGACAGCTCCTGAACTTCTTCCGGAGTCAAATCATTCGATAGCGATTCAGTTTCATCGGATTTGTTCAAAGCTGAGATGCGATGAGCTTCCATGAACGTCTCACTCAATAAGCCACTTTGCATCTGGTGGAATCCTTGACGTTGCTTAGGCAAGAACACGCCGGTGATGAGAACGTGGTCGCCTGGTTGAGCTGATCGTGTTTGTTCTCCGCGGCATAAGATTGTCAGTGTTCGTGGAATGTGACCGACTGGAACTTGATCGCTCTGAAAGAAGCAGAAACGGTTTAAGTTGTTACAGTTTTAAAAGAGTTTTGCGCAAGCCTTACATGCTCCTGAATCTTGATTTCTTGGAACTTCACGAATTTGCTGCCTCTGGTTTGCAGATACAAGCGACCTCCTGCTTTATTGACGCGACAATCGTCTGATGGACATTCAGAAACTGGCAGGAACGAGAGAGAGTTCACTGGTTGGTAAGTTTCGGCTCCACAACGATCGCATGTGTAGGTTGCAACCACCATCATCGGCTTGACTTCAGTGCAACGAGTTACGATTCCTCTGACAGTCATAAGCTTTCCAATGTGCTCGGCTTTGATCTCGCGGACTGACAAAGCCTTAGTGATGTTACTTGTCTTGAACGAGACTTCGAAGCGTCGCATCAGCTCTGGTGGGAACATATTGTTGCTGCTCGACTGCTCCATCGGGTTGCGAGTGCGGCCCTGCATCAGCAAACGGTGTTCGATGTAAACATCCAGCGAGTCTTTCGCGACAACATCTCGTTCCTTATAGTTAGGCAGAAGATCCTGGATGATTGTCCCGAAGAAGTTGACATAGCGCCGGCAGTTCTGTTGGATCGCCTCGGCCAGAGATTCGTTGTAAGAAGCGACGTCGTCGAGGTCGATGGTAATGCTGACCTGCTCGCGATGAGCCAGACGAATCAGCTGGCTCGCATATTTAAAGATCTTGTTGCCATCGTCGTCCGTGGTGCAAAATTCCATCAGGAAAGTCTTAATCGTTTCTAAAGATGATTTGTTCATAAATTTCCTTGCTTAATCGAACGAAATTCATCAAACTCACCAACATCTTCGTTGTAGTTACGTCCGGCCATGCTTTTAATCGAGCTATCAACAGTTTAAGTGGCTTTTTATAAAATAATAAACGGATTGTGCGTTGCTTTCACTGAACGATCAGACTTTCCCGCCTTCAAGTTGTGGAGTTCGATTTCTTCAGAGCTACGAAGGTCGCGACGGCCGAGCAGAGTTCGACTTTCTGAAAGTAAACAAGACGAAAATTAAGAAAGAAATTGAAATTACACTCGAATCGAAGAAGGTACTATAAAATCGCACACTTCTATTGGAACACTGACAGACAGAGACCAACCAGAAGATGGAGAACAACGATCAGAAGCCCTCGAACTTTGGGATTTACAGACCGAAAGAAAACTCAGTTCAATCGACATCGACAACTGGTCAAGCGTATGTTTTGCCTATATTTTATAACTCCAAGTAACTCTAACAGCTTCTTCTCGATTTTAAGTCTGAGCGAGTTCCTGCCACAGCTTGAAACTTACACTCCAGTCATCCCGGACGCCGTCGCCAGCTATTACATGAACGCTTCAGGATTGAACGCATCAGACCCGAGAATGTAAGAGCTCTTCTACGTTTGTTTTATAAGCTCAACTCACTTTATTCGTTCCAGTGTTCGTTTGATATCAATCGCCGCTCAGAAATTCATCAGCGATGTAGCAAACGATGCGCTCCAGCACTGCAAGACGCGATCATCAGCAACAGTCGGAACCAACAAAGTGCAAAAGGACAAAGACGGCAAACCCATCAAGGACAAGAAGTTCACACTGACAGTCGAAGATCTCGCGCCCGCTTTGAACGAAAACTATGGAATTACAGTCCGAAAAGCTCATTACTTTGTTTAGAGAAAAGGCTTGGAAATAAAATGTTTTAAACGATACAAACGCTAAGCTCCGAAAGTGTAGTGAAAGTAACATTTATTCTCATTCGACATCAGTAACATTCAACTACATGAATCAGCCGCTTCCCATGTTCACATTTTCTTCTTCATCGCTGTGTTTCGCTCTTGATATTCATCATATCCGTCAAGATCTTGGAACTGCTTGCTCTTGAACAAATTTCCTTCGACGAGAATCGTGGAAACTACAGAATTTTTGAGCAGTTTCGTTGGAATGGCTGTGACTTGCAAGCAATTTTCCTCCAAACGCAAGGTTTTCAGTTTTGGACATTCGGCGATTTCTTCAGCAAGCGATGAGACTTGGTTTTGGTTCAAGTTCAATTCGGTGCAGAAAAGATCTTTGGCGGTTGCTGGGACGCAAGTGATTTGGTTCCGTGACAAGTCCAACACGTCAAGCTTAGTCAAACCAGCAAACTGGCTGGGAAATTCACTAATTTGATTGTTGCTCAGGTAGATTTGCTTCAGCTGCTTTAGATTCGAATAGCAGGAAGGAACTGAGCCAATAAGGTTGTTCATTGCGTTTAACGACTCGAGCTTGATGCATTTTTCAAGAGCTTCGGGCAGAGACGTCAACTTGTTGGACCTAAAATTGTGAGAGAAACATGAATTTTCCTTTTATCTATTAAAGAATCTTTTGCTCACGAGATATTCAGTTGTTTCAGTAGAGTGAAGTTGCCGATAGACTCAGGAATTGCAACAAAATGATTCTCTGATAGATCTGAAGTGAAGAACCTTTTAGTTAGCTCAACAGTTATACAGAGAGTGCAATTTAAGAAAAGCCAATTGATGTTTAGCTTTCGACTCACCCAGCGTCCTAATTTTGGTTTGTAATTCGGCCTCTCGAAGTTGGTGAGGAAATTCCTGAAAAGACAAAGCTTGTAAGAGATGGAGAAGCTTGTAAGGTCAACTACATAATAGTGCAACTCGAAATGATTTGCAACTTTTATCTATCATTTCAAGCTTTACCTTCAGTCTCTTCTGCGAAACCTTGAGTTGCCCCGTACGCTGTGCAGTTTCGAAATGCTGCTTCACGCTGTTACTGCCCATGTTTATTTTTATTTGAGAAATCAAGGAATTTTGAAGTAAATATTTTAATGTTTTTAATCTCATTCACGGGGCAGTCACTGCGATAACAAGACATTACTTAGAATACTTAGACTGTGCATTTAAATGGTAATTGGGACTGAAGATGAACGAGGTCTGCGACGAGCTTTACAGCTAACTCAAAGTTTGTCCGAATCCAATTAAAAATTTATGGAAACAGACCAAAGCGCAAGAACTAATTTTAAGTTTAAATTTTAGTGTGGCTTTTCTTGCCTCGTGATTTTGAGTTCGGCGAGGATTCCTTGAAAGCTGAAGGGCAAATCTGATTATTGAGGCATTCGGAACACTTGGGAGATTTCGCTGAGCAAATGGTTTGGCCGAATCCAACCAAAAGCAAGTTTACTTCCGACCAGAGTGAGAACGGCAGCCAGCTTTCAAGTTCGATTCGTGTCTTCTCTGGGTCGCTTGTCGGTTTGGAAACCCACTTCATGCGATTACAGATTCTGTGGCAGTGAATATCAATTCCAATTCCTGAAACTTCATTCCAAGCAGATTTCATGCAGATGTGAGCCATCTAAAAAAATCGTTTAGACGTATGAGCAGATATTCTAGATATTTCCTACATACTTTAGGTCCAACGCCAGGAATCTTTTTCAGTGAATCTAATGATTTCGGAATGTCACCGTTGTACTGATCGAGTAGAATTTGCGATGCTGCTTTTATATGTTTGGCCTTTGTCTTGTAGAAGCTAACAGGAGCTAGGAGTTTCTCTATCTCAGTTAGATTTGCTTTCGCCAAACTTTCTGCAGTAAAACCGATTGTTCTAAGCCGCTGGCACGCTGCGAATGTAACTTCTAAAAATTGAGAAGTATAAAACAGAAACTAAGACATTTTATGTGATAAATGATACCGTCTTTAGTCTGAGATGACAGCATAAGAGCAACAAGAACTTGATATCGCTTAGTCTTCTCATCGGCTGAATCTGAAATGTCGCAATGAGTGATTTGTGTATTTGAAAGTATTTTAATCAAACCGTCGCAGCACTTTTCGCAGCCCATTGAATCGACAGGAGCTGGATGAGATTTTCTCATTTGTTTAATGTTATCAAACACTAAAGACCATTGTTTTGGTTCAAATTTGAGATTCTTGGTTGCTAAAAATAAAGATATTTGTAAACAAAATCAATGAGAAAATTATTGTTCCTCTTACCGGCGTCAGTTGCTGATGGCAGTTCATTTTCATAGGCAACATTTATCCGCTTCTTTCCTTTCTTATCAGTGCTCATTTTATTCAGTAGAAACGTTCGTAAATCTAAGAGCAAAGAAACTTTTTGCCTTTTGAACATTTGTTGTGAGAATCACAGAACAAAACTGCTTGCACTCCCTTTGAATTTTGGTATCCGGAACGGCGTTTAGTCTGAAATAACAGCAGCAGAAGTCAACAATGTCGCTATCCTTGGCTCGGAAAAGTATTAGAGAATTCGATAAAGTTGAAGGGTCATCACGAAAGATAAGAAAGACAAAGCCAGCGAACACAGAGAAACCAAATGACCAGCGAGAAGAGATTATTAAGAAACTTTTGCTGTTGAATCACACGTGTGTTGATGAGAAAACATCCAGAAAGGTACATAGCTTTCAATCATCATGCTTTTCCGATAATGCGCTTTTAACTATTAACTGCTTTCAGCTTATGAAAAAGGCCACAAGCTCGAAACGAAAGGTTATCAAATGTGGTAGCAGCCACAAATCGCCAACGAAACCAACGACTTCAGAGTCAGTTTTTACAGAGGAAGACTTTGAGAAGTTTGCAGAAGAATATAATCCAGCTCAACACTAATTTTACTATCAGATCTTTCTATTGGTAACCAAACCTATTTCGTATCGCCAGACTCAACGGCGCCATGGAATCTCAAATTCGTTCCTCAGTCAGCAAGCAAAATTCCTAACTGATTAGTGAACCGTGCTCACTAACTTCAATTAATCTTCAATAAAGTACCTTTCAAATTACAAGCTTTCCCTGCAATCTGCAGTAAAGTTAAACGTAGACAACGACTTCATCACAGAGGCTCCATCATGGAGTTGTGGCTATATTTGAAATTCTAAATAAAAGACGATCCATTGAAATGATAACTTACATTTTTATTTCCTCGAAAGATTGTGTTTTACACAGCAACATAAATCAGATGCCAGAATATTCTGATAACTTTTATTTTCACAATTATATGAATACTTTAATTAATGTTTCAACATGTCGATCGTTTGTCAGATTGAATGAAGCTTTTGAATTAATATCGTAGAACAATTGAGTTGTCGAAAATCATAGCAGTAGAATTCCTTCAAGCGACTCATTTCTAAGCTTTCAGGAAGATAAAGATCTCTAGTTCTTTAAGTATTGAGAGCTTCTCTGTCCATTGGAGTATCATAAGTGAATCGACATAAAAAAAGAAGTTGGAAATATTTGATTGTAGCGACGAAGAAAAGTCTTCGAAGAAGGTGAACTGTTATTAAAAGCTACGACAAAAATTGTTTCATCCTGAAGTTTTGTGTGTTGCGGCTTACGATTAATTCTACTTTGATCCTTATCGATAACGAACGGTGATTGAGGTTTATGTTTGCCATTTTCATTGCTGTTTATCTTCATTCCATTCACGTTCAATTCTCATTGTCGAACGAATTCTTTCTAATTAACCAAAGAGTCGAAATAGAGTTCACAGACAGAACACAACGAACTAAACTTAAGCCATAAATAAATTTACACTTAGATAATCGAAAAGGAAAGAAACGAAACATAAATTTTCCAAATCTTTTAAATTGATTTGCTGGGCGTTTCCAATTTGGATTCAGATGCATTCGTCATTTTTCCGGGGGTCACAAGGGAGATTTACACACACACTCGTTTATTTGTAATGGCTTGGATGCGTTGAAACTTCGATGCTCTTTACAGCAAAGTACATCTGAGCTTCTTCCGCTTTGATTTGTCTTTTGCACGACCGCTCGACTTGGACGAGTCTTCCGTTTTTCGCGAACGAATCTCTCGCATGAGATCGAAGAATACCTGAAGTGGGATTGATTGATAAAACTTGTTCATATATTCATGGATCGGAATCTTTTACCTTGTCGACATTCTCTCGGGTCTTCGCTGATGTCTCAACATATGGAACGCCTCCCCATTGCTGCGCCCTCCCTTGACACTCTGACAACGGAACTTTCCGTTTGTCATTCAAGTCGCACTTGTTGCCAACTAAAAGGAACGGGATGTTTTCGTCATTCTTCACCCGCAAGATTTGTTCGCTAGATAAGAAATGAAAGGTTAAAGAAGGTTTGAAGTGGCTTCGTCAGTCGCTCTCACCGAAACTCTTGGGTGGCTTGAAAGCTTTCGTCGTCTGTGATTGAGAACACGCAAAGGAATCCTTCTCCGCTTCGGAAGTAGTTGTCACGGATCGCTGCGTAATCTTCTTGGCCCGCGGTATCAAGAATGTCTATTTGCACTTCTTCGCCATCCAGAACAACCTGCGAAGAGCGTAAACGATGAAATAATCGATAGTTGACTTTAATGTAGTTCCGTCACGCACCTTTTTCCGATAACTGTCGGCTTTTGTCGGCTCGTAGTCCTCGACAAACTCGTCATACATGAACTGGAGCGTAAGCTAAAAATACGAGAAGCTCTGTGTAATAAAAACTTTCAATTAACAAAATTGCTTTAACAAACTCACGGCACTCTTTCCCACACCGCCGGATCCAACCATGATAACTTTGTGAAGCGCCGCCGCCGGTCCGGAACTCGGTTTCTTCGACATTCTCCCGCAAATCTTTTCTTCGGCTACTTTCTGTAAAATGTCCAATTAAATTAATGGAAGTCGCACCCGACACAGAAGTAATCTCAGGAAAGATAAGCCGGCGTGATCTTGAAATTCCATGGGCGGTGAATAGAAAATCTTTGTCAATTAGTCATCTAATTAGTCACTCATTGAGACTCAATTAACGCTAATCCGCTTGTTGAAACAGATACGCGAACAGAAGATACTTAGAGGCCGCGATCTCATGATTTAATGGGATGAACTATGCGTAAGAGTTAATTCACTTCACGTTGCTTGAACTTCGCACGTTCTTTGACAGCCACGAGAAGAGATTAGAACGGAAGCAGTCAAGAGAGTCAATTAAAAAAATGTTTAACGCCTCGTCAATTGCCAAATCTTTAATTCAACTGAGATCGTGAGACTCGCTAGATTTTGGTCTGTTATGGCAACTCCCGAAATGAAAGAGAACGTTTTGGTGTGAAACGAAAGCCATTTGTATGTTAATCGTCGTAATGCTAGTCGCTGGTAGTAGGGCGACGATGATGGTTCGCTTTTAAAGTTTGATGGGACCTTGTAAGCTATCGAGGTCGAGAGTTGCATTGTTGAAGCGCTAGTCGAGTGAAGTCTTGTTCGCGGGTAAAATCGAGTTGACTAGAAACGATCGCTCTCTAGCGCAATGGAAACAAAAGAACTCGGGGCATAAATTATCATCGTATCATACGATATGGAAATGAGAATCGCCGCTTAGAGTACAACAAGTCAACAGCTGCCTACAGTTAGAAACGCATCGGCCCGAGCAACATTAACTCTTTGAACTGGTTTTCTTCTTCCTCACTATGTCGATGATCGGAATGCTGAGAATGATGATTTGTTCCGCGGTTCAGCTACACGCAGATGAAGAGATTTTCTTCCTCTCTCTTCACGCGATGAATTCTAATCGTTTTCGATTTCTTCATGCTAGTCGTGCAAGCTTATGTAGCGGTACCTACAACTTAATCGCAACGTTTACTCGCGATATATAAACGGCTCGAATTGCTTACTGTTTACTCCCCATGCCATGAAAGTTGGCTGATTGTTATCTCGTCTGGAAGAATTATGGCGTAAGCTCTTGTTGTGCCCACAAATTCAGGGGAGAAGTGTTCAAGTCATTAATGTTCCATATCAACTGCAAGCGGTTGTTGGAAACAACAAAGGCGCGAACAGAAGGTTTGGTTGGTTTGCTAGTTATGATGGCCGTAATCCCTCAAAACAGAAGCTTTATTCCTCGTTCCAACGATCTCAAGCATAAGCTACACGAGCAGCGACAGTAAGTCTATAATTGCGAAGCATGATCTTCCGATTTCACCACGAAACGAGCTCTAATGATGATCGTGAAAATTTGGTATTTCTTTTCCGTAGAAACAGAATTCTCGTGTGAAAAAGTTTACTCGATTTTAAGAGAGAAAAATTGTTTACATTAAAGTTTGTATAAGAAACGAATCAAAAGAAACGGTGGAAATAACAAACAGCGTCCATTGTCTGGCTTATGCGCCAAGCGAGGCTGAAATAATTTCGGTAGCAGCAGCTTGAGCTGAAGAACGATAGGCTAGCCTAGGCTTAAGCCACTTTTCGAGTAATTGCGGGTCCGAGAGTTTCTTTTTGTTGACGGGAGGCCGTTCAGCGTAATGATCGACCGAGCAATAAAATTATATTTCTCAAAAATTACGATTTGATTACTCAATGGGGCGAAACTTTCGCCTGCGTCCAGTGAATTATCTCACTCTCAATATTTAATGGATCATTCTTGTCTGGTTTCTTCTTCTCTCGCGATTCGCGGAGTCATAATAATTTTATACACTTCGTTCTTTATCTTCAATCGCCGAACGAAACTTCCTGCTTGACCAATTTTTCTCGCCGACAACTCTGAGTCACGAGAACGACAACGATGACGACACAAAACTATGATTAATGACCGAACTCTGCCTCTCCACTACGCACAGGATATTGAACCTTGACAACGGCATTTCCGACTTATGTTTGCGTTGTGATAACGATGGTGGATTCGAATGATTCATCGAACATCCAGTTCGCTTATTTTCTTAGGTTCGGCTTCACTCATAACAAACAATCTGCGCCCGTAATGACTCACGAAGCTCTAAGACGCCTTACGTCTACTTAGGGAATCACTTGAACATGACTTAATTGATTAATTGCTTTTAGCGATGAATACAAATTGGGATTTTCAAACAATCCGCCCAACTTCTCACTTTCGGCTCATTTCCCTCATCGATTCCAACTTCCTCGCACTACCAACTTACTTAGGATCACAACAAACAACAATTTCCGACCGTAACAATCCGATTTCGCGACTTTTTCAAAATATTCTTTCACATAAACTCAAGTTGAGAGAGCCAACGCGATTTTCATTCCCCTTGGCTGAGGTTGCAACTCGCTTGGCATGAAACGCGCTTCCAATTCATTCTCCTTCACTCCAACCCACACAGCCACAAATTTCTTAAATGAATCTGCGGAGTGAAACTAAATAACAAGCAAATAAACAAGCAAAAAGCCATGGAAACAGAAGACAAGACTGGTGAGAGCTCGTTGGCGTCGGAGGCGAGCGGAAATGGTTACCAGAAGCTGTTGAAAGAGCTGATAAGAAGCAGCGAAGATTTCGTGGAGAATAAAGAACTACGCTGCTTATCAGAATGTTTTGAACGAATATTCTGCAATGGATTGGCTAAGGTAAGTGTCAGTTACTTTGGACGGGAGCATCGTAGAGCTGGCTGAGTCATGGGACGCAACGCAGTAAACTTATCAGCTGCTTACTCGAGAATTCCCTTCTTATCTATGTCTGCTCTACATTTGCTTAGATTAATTATTTGCTTGTTTTCAGGGTACGAATATTCGACGCGTCTTTGGCGTTCTAGATTTTCTCAACGAGACGTCGGCGGAAGGTCAAAGGAGCAGCTTCAACAAATGGCTCCTCGAGCACATCCAGCGATCCACTCTGACGAATCTCCTGTCGTTCGTCTTCTCGGATACCGAACATATCAAGACCTGCTATGAACCAGATGCCTTTATTCGCAACGAGGGATATCAGAACGCGTTGATGACATGCGTTCTTGCTGTCGAGTCTGGTCGGCTCAACCTTTTGAAATCAATTGACCCAGAACTGCTAAATGGAACTGTGAACAGACGTCAAGGTCATCGTCGATCCTCCTCAACGCCTCAAATGATATTTGTGCCTTCAACTATATTCTCAAGAAAGTCCATCCTAACGACAACGAGAAAGTCAAGGACGTTCGATTTCGCAGACGAGAAAGTGAAAGCTTCGAAGTTGAGAAAGTCGGCTAGTATGCCAAACCTTTATCAGGAGATGTTTACAAACACCCGAAGGCCGCGTAGCAAAACGATAAGCTTACGCAATCAGAGTACAAAGTTGCAGAAGAAAGTCGGGTTCAAGAGCGGGAGTGTAATTGAAGCAACAGAAGCCATGAAGACCGAAGACGTGCCTTACTTTGCATACCGAGACTCAATGGCCACACTCAAGCCAACAACTCCTGCAACTAAACACAACGTGCCTGTCCATCATTTCGTGCACGTCGAGGACATCCCGATCCATACCGATTATCGCTACTCGCCAAATTATCAAAAGAGTCCAACGTCATCGCGACCTAAAGCGATCGCGAAAACGCTATCAACTTTTAGCTTTCTCGATCATGCTTCGAACGCAAGTAAGATAACGTCCAACTCAAATCCCAGCATGAGCTCAAGCCCCACTGATATTTTCTTCAGTGCAATGGTCGTGCCCGGTTCAAAGATCCATTCGAACTCACCAATCGCTAAATCTCTTGAACATTCGATGAAGAAGCCGCGATCGAGCAGACAGAATCTCAACTGCTTTCTCCAGACAATCAACAGTAGCGCGAGGCCGAAAGTCGCACTCGATCGGGAGAACGCACATTTCCACTTATCAGAAGCGATAATTGCGACATGTCAACAACTCAAAATGAACAAAATGCTCAACGAGAAACACAAACTCTTGAAAGACGCGGGAACGAAGAAAAAAGTTGTGACGACTCTCGCAATTCCACAACCTACGACTCGAAAACCACCAACTGGCCCAACGAAATTCATTGTCGGATCAGTTGACGATGAAAGTGATTCTAACTCATCAGACGAAGCTCCCAGCAAACGAACAAGTTCGACCAGCTCCGAAGAGATCAACGTGAATGTTCCTCACATGGAATGGAATATCGCTGACGATCCTCATTCAGCTGAGAGTATAGCAATGATTCTGATGTCGAAATTCAAGAACGAAAAGCTGCCGAGCCCAATTTGGATGGTCAATGAAGCTCAAGTTCCACAAGCAATGCTTCCGTTCCCTGAGTCATTTAGCTATCAAGTGAACCCCGACGATCCGTTCCACCTCAACACATTTATTCGAGGATCGAAAGACTGGGCGCCGCCACGTCAGCAGATCATTTTCACTGTTCATCCTGTGCCAGATCGACGTCGTCAGTGTCTGAAGCAACAAAATCGTTGCGCAGGCTGCGGGATGAAAGTGCAGGTTCAATACATCCACACGTTTCGCTACTGCGACTATCTCGGCAAATATTTCTGCTCAGCATGTCACAGGAACCAAATCAGCTCGATACCTGGAAGAGTCCTCGACAAATGGGATTTCTCTTTGTATCCTGTCAGCAGTTTCGCCTATCGATGGCTCGATGAGATTTGGACGCTTCCGCTCTTCCACGTCGGCGACTTAAACCCGCAGCTTTACGAGAAATCGAAACCACTGATGAGAGCACGTGAATCACGACTTCAGTTGAAGTACATCCGTGATTTTGTTGAGCAATGTCGGTTCGCGGCGAAGGAGAAAGGCTTTTGCAAGGAGATTCCATCGCATTGGACCGATGACGTCGATATCTGGTCAATGACAGACTTTGTGGACACGAAGAACAACGTTTTCGTTTCACGAATCCAAGAAATAATTGCCACACTGGAAGAACACATCACGAAGAACAAATGCGAGGTTTGTGGGACTAAACATGATTGAAGATTTGAGACCTAAAGTTTCCTATTTTAGCTTTGCATGGCGCGAGGATTCTACTGCGAACTGTGCCAGAAACACGACCTGATCTTCCCCTGGCAAGACAAGATTAAGCGATGCGTGGATTGCGGCTCCTGCTACCACGCCAAGTGCTTCAAGGAGTGCACAAAGTGCCAACGCCTCAAACGTCGAAAGCGGCTACTCAAGTTGTCGACCCATTCGTGATTTCCTTGTGATCTCCTTCAAGTATTTATTTATCCACAGCGAATCTATTTATTTCCGAATCTCAAGTTTGGCCAAAACTAATCTGTGAACTAATCTGAGTTAAATAAATTTTTGAATCCGAGCTGGTTGATGCGTGTGCGACTTAACCGATTACATTCATTTGAACTGAGAACAGCTGAGATTTGCTGGGATGAATTCGCAACTTGTGTCATTCATTGGTTTTTGGAAGGCTGGCAGAGTGTGATTAGTTCTCTAGAGCTGCTTGATTCGTTAGCCATTCTACTGTGAAGCAGACTCTGATGCCACAATCTTTAAAACTGGTTAACTTAACCGCACGCGTGACACTTTCGACGGATTTGACTCGAAATTTTATGTAACTAGAAAAGTGATTTGTTGATTTAGTGGTCATCGGTGGAGGCTAAAGCGATTTAAAGTTTCACCAGCCGCGTTCAGCTAGACTGCGATCGGGGAGCGGTCGAGGGACGATGTAAACTGAAGAGTGTCTGTGATAAAAAAGGATTTCGGGAAAATCGTGCAAAACAAATTATATTTATCAGAGTTTGAAGCTAGCGACGAATGGACAACATCCATCGAAGCCTGGAAACGGTGGTTGTAAATCTTCAGGTATTATTTGGTGTCACTGCAACAGCCTTTTACCAACCTTCACCCACTTAAATAAATCTCGCGAATTACCCGAAGGCGAACCGAAGTCTCTTAAGTGTAAACTCGAATTGACAAACGCATCGATTAAAGGTTCATCTAAACATGGCCCATGAGCAGGGAATGAGAGTCTTCCGACAGGCGAGCGACGATGCACGGGAAATGGCTTTGCGAGTAATTCACGACGAAGGATTGAACGAGAACCTTGGACACCTTCGCGGACATGCGGAAAACGCCTGGAGATCGCTCATCGATATCCTGAAAGTGCTGAAAGACGCTGTGAAGACTCCAAACGCCATACTGGATCAACTGCAAATAATCTTCCGGGATGAGAGTAAGAGCTATCACTGGATCTCTTCAAGCTAACTCAAACCACTTCTTACGTTTCAGTTGCGATGAACAACACCTACTTCGTCCTTCTTGGACTAGGCCTAGGCGCAACTGGAGGCTGCATGATTGGCATGTGGCTCGCGAAGAAAGGAACTGCGAATCCAATCATGAAATCCGTTTCTTGTGTCTCGTACATCGGGCCAGATAACGTCACTTTGTCAAAAACCAACCTTCCCCACCTAAAATCGACGGCAGACATTCTCGTCAGAGTTCGAGCGGCCGCAATCAACAGGCTGGATGTTGAGATTGCCAATGGATATGGCAGAACGTTAAGGAGAATTCTTCACAGCTACAATTCTTGCAATCCTGAGCTTCCTCTGGTGATTGGTCGTTCATGTTCTGGAGTCGTTGAGAATGTAGGCAAAGACGCAAAGTGTGGACTCGAAATCGGAGATGAAGTCTGGCTCGCTGCGCCTTTCTATGAATCGGGAATGGCGTCACAACTTGTCGTTGCACATGAAACGAGAGTGTCACGAAAACCTGTTTTGATTGGGTTCGAAGGAGCTGCAAGTCTTCCGTACGACGGTTGCATGGCCATTCACGCTCTGAAGCAAGCGAAATTGACAGAGAACACAACGATTGGAAAGAAAGTTTTAATTCAAGACGGGTGCTCGCCAGTTGGTTGCATCCTAACACAGCTTATAAAGAAGTGGGGTGGATACGTCGTCGTCACTTGCCACCAGCGATCAGCACCGGTTGTTAATGCATTAGGTGAGTTTACATGGGATGCAAGGAACGAAAATATCATGACTTTTCATTCAACTTGACATGTCTGATCACAGAGGATCGAGGTGACTTTAGCTTTTCATAAGAAACGCTCTTTAGCTTGACAACTTAGTCATAAAGTCGTTAACATTATTTCTATTTCAGGTGCCGACGAGATCATAACATTCAGCAACGACAGCTTCGAAACGAACTTCTACGAGAAGAGCATCGAACAGTCTTCGTTCTTGAACGAGCTGCTTAGCAGAACAGACAGATACGACGTCATCTTCTTCACGACGCACCTCAACTACAACACAGATTTTGTCACAAAGTTCCTGAACAAAACAGGAGTCGTAATTCACGCGACTGAAAAGGATTTGCCGTCGGACGATTACGGAATGTTGATGCGCGCTCTGTTCAAGGTAAACCATCGTTGATTGTCTAAAAACGGAGAATAATTGACTCGAAAACTTCAGATTTACGTGAATTTCAAACGGCTAGCATCGAAAATAGTCAGCACTGAACCGTCGTGGGCGGACGAACCTCATCTATGCCATAACAATCTCGACCAACTAGCAAACTTTGTTAACGATGAAATTCTGAACACCGTCGTGGATCAAGTTTACAATCCTCAGGAAGCTGAACGAGCTGTTGCACATGTCGTAAGTGTTGGTTGGATTGGTAATTCTCTTCATCTCTCAATTGATTTCATCTATAGATCAGTGACAAACGGATCGGCTCGACCATCATCACATTCAGATAAACTCAATCTTTCTCCCACAATCGACACTGCCAAAGACGATTGACTTCTTCCCCATCGTTCAATCTAGAATAAAACTTTCATTCTGCGACAAAGTTTTCACTACAAGTTTGCGCCTCCAACATTTCACATTGCAATGTAGAATATTTGTAACTTTTACATTAAATCTTTGAAACTATTGAAGCTTTCTCGTCTTCCTTTTGTTCCCCAAGATTGCCAACAACAGTTTTTCGTTTAATGTGAGACTTTTATTCACTTTTGCTTATCATTCTCTGCCTTAAACTACGTTGGTTTTGTTTAACAAATAAATAATTCCAAAAAAGTTTCATCTTCATTGTTCACTTTCACTTCAATTTACATCATCATGCTAAAACAGTTCATCGCGTCTGATCAGCGTTCCGAGAGTCCGGAGGACCTTGTCAAAGCCACAAGAGAAAACGACAATCGGGAAATAACATCACAAGCTATGCCAACAGTTGTGTGCGAAATTAATGTTTCTCTCAGCTCGGCGATGCCTGCAGAATCCCAACCGTCTATGGAAACTATTACAGCTATTTAAGCAGCTAACATCAGCTTCAATGTATATTTGTTTGAGGGCCAGCGGAAAATAGATTGGGAACGATTTTATTATTGTTGCTGCTGCTGGTGCTGGTTCAGCGTGTTGTGCACGGAAACTTCGCCGTCGTCTTCTGCTCGGAAGAAAGGAAAGAAATTTGAATCATTTTAAGGAGAGTGCGCGATCTTGGAAAGTTCACTGACACTCAGCCAAGATTGATGACTTACCCAATCCTTTATGGAACTTCTCCAGCTCCATCCAGTGACGAAGTCTTAGTTCCTGCTCTTCGAGATGTTGTCGTTGAAGAAGGAGAGTCAACTGCTGACGGATCTGAGGTTTCAGCTGCATGCATTTCAGCATATTCCTGGCGGTATCCAAATGAGTGTTCTCAAGTTCCTAAACGAAAGATAGGTGAAGCAATTGATTAACAAGCTGTCTTGAAAGCGACAAAGGAAAAGACCATCAGCACCAGAAAGAAAATTATGAAAAGTTTAAACATTAAGCGACAACTCAACTCATCACGAGAGCTTGAGTCTCCAAGGAATCAAACAGTCGTGTGTTAGATTGTTAAAAAAGATAAGCGTGTCTTGTACATGTGCACGATTATGACCCGAAACCTTATTCAGTAACCCAGTGAGAACCTTCCCAGTTAAGCCATTTTTGTGTCCATGATGATTCGTGATTATTGTGATTTCGAGGGTGGAGGGAGCTTCGACTTAAGTTAAGTCACTTAACCAATTTGATTTTGAGTGATTGAGAGAGTGAGGAGCTTACCAAAGGACACTCATTAGACGATGCTGGTCCAGATGTGAAAAAGGCCTTTATCATCTGATTGGAATTCTGATTCATTTGTGAAACATTGCCGCTCGGCATCGACAATGATGGATAAAAATTTGGTTTCGGGAATTGACCGAACGATGGCTGCTGCTGTTGCTGCATCATCGGCATCATCATGGGATAGTCGGAGCGATTGTTAAGGCTCGGGGCGGACATTTGATGGGTTAAATGATATGGAACGGATTTAGGGAAGGTTGAGAAGTATGGCTGTTGCGCCACGCTATTCCCGCTGTCAATTGATTTGAATTTTATGGGAAACTGTGGCGGTTCTAGTGAGCAATTGGGAGATTGCACGGCTGTTACTGATTTTCGTAATTTACGCGAGGTCTTAAAGTGAGGCATCGAGTACACCGAGGTTGAAGATCTAATTTTGTAAGCGTAGTTGCTCGACTTGGTCGTGAGGTCGGAGAATGATGACGAATCCTCTCCGATCTCCGATGACGATCGTTCCAGCGACGAATTGTCGCTCATGTCTCCCGAGTCGTAGTCGAAGCTCAACGTCGTAGCGTCGTCACTCTCGCTTGGCTTCCGATATTTGTAGAGAGCCTTTAGGCGACTCGCATGGCTCAGCAGAGGCTTCCCGTGATAAGTGTCGTAGGTTCCCATTCCAAGCATCGCACGCTTATGATTCATTCTATTTATCATCAAAAGATTGTCAAAGCTCCCGCCAATCATATGCGGAGGGTTAAGATTCAGAGACTTTAGTTTTCCATAAGCGCGACAACGATCGATGGAAGTTTTCTTCGTCTGTTTCATAGTCTTCCGATCCTTCTTATCATTCTTCGGCTCCTTCTTTTTCCTCTGGCCATTTAGTGTTGGCAAACTCTGGCAAGATTCGCAACGATGCATCGCATAAGTTTCTGCATTTTCCTTGCCACCTGACGAAGGCTCAGCGATCGTGTACTTCTTCTTATTTCTGAATAGTGAGGCAAGCTTTGCTTTGAAAGCACTTTGAAGGTGAGTGAGCGACGACGTCCCTGGCTCAAGTATCTGGAGCTTTGGGTCTGAGTATTTGCGTAAAAGCTCCTTGTTCTCCTTAACGACATCGTTTAGTTGGAACTTTGTAGGTTTCTTTCTCTCCTCCCAGCTCAATCGTTTCTCGAGAGGCTTCGGTAGAGCTGGTTTTTCCACGCTTGTGCATCTCGAGTACTGACTCTTTCGATACTCGCCGAGATTGAAGCCTTTGAGCTTAGCTGAAGGTTCGTAAACCTTCGGAGGCTTGGAATGGAACATTGGGAAAATTGGAGCATGGTTGGATTGCACAGGCGGAGAGAAATTCAGTGAATGAATTTGGAGAGGAGCAAAGAAAGGAGAAGTTCCCGAGTCGACTAAAATGCGAGGGCTTTGCGGCAATGATTGAGGAACTTTGAGAACGTTTCCACTCGAGCTCTTCACCGCGCCAGTCCCACCAACATTACTCAGATTATTGATCGACCGCGAGTGTGGCTGACGATGAGGATGGAAGATTTGTTGCAGGTTTTGTGATAACGACCGCGTACGATAATATTTTCCGCTGAGTTGTCCACTCTTCGGCTGCTGAACGTCAGTCGGGATGTTTGCCAATTTCGGTTGGTTCTAATTTGATTTGTTTCACGATTTTTTTACAAGTTGGACAAGGTCAATCGAAAGTTTACACAAAATCAAAATAGAAGAACGACGCAAAAGTTACGAAAATAAAAAGAAAAACTATTTTAAAACAAATTTAGTCAAATCAAACAAAACTGAGCCACGAGAAATTGTGCAAGTTTTCCGAAGCAAAAGTTGTCGTGCTCACAAAATAAAAACGAAACGAAAGTTTATCAACAACGAAACACGAGCATGCTACAACAAAAGCAACGCGGCTGCGTCGATAACGAAAGCTATTCACAACATTCTTGACTTACCACTCCGCCGTGATGCAGCTGGAAGAACAATTGCGCTTGGTTCTGCTGTGGCACCATCGGTTGAACGTTGTTGCTGGGCGATTGAACTGAGTTCTGCTGAACACTCAACTGCTGATCATTGTCAGGGCTGTTGACGGCTGAGCTTGACAGTTGGAATTGAGACGCTTGCTGCTGTAATGGTTGGTTCTGATTAACTTGCTGCGGAGGCGAAGTTGCTTTCGGCTGTTCCTCGGTAACCTTTGATATCACAAATCGAGAAAGTTTTCTTGCAATCGGCGGATGCGATGGAACTGGCGCCAAGACCTGGTTGGTGGCCTGAATATTCTGAATGGGCTGCGAAGGCGCTTGAACTTGTTGAGTTACGTTAGGCTGCGCATACTGTTGCTGAACCGTTGTAGGTGACTGTCTTACGGCCTCGGAGTAAGTTTGTGTCATCGACTGACTTTGCTGCTGCGTTAATACTGGCCGTTGATTATGTAATTTGGATAATTGTTGATCCAATTCCGACAATTGGCTAATTTTTGGTGTCACTTTCGCTGTTTCTGGCGGCTGAGATTGCTGAGTTTGCTGTTGAGCAGCGCTCTGGGCTGGCGGCAAAGATGGAAACACAAGCTCGTTTCTGACTTCGCATGAGGGACTCGAAACAGCTGCCGGCGAGTTCACTCCACTCATAAATTGCTTCTGCAGATCCAATTGAATGCCCTCGTGAGTCACCTAAGTAAAACAGAGTTTTATGAGTTGATCAATTCTAGATAAAATGTCTTACTTGTTGTTGAATCTCCTGTGGGGGTTGCTGCGTCGTTAGCAGAGTAAGTTTCTGATGCAATTCTGCGAGGGAATTTTGGCCAGAACTGAAAACGAATGAGAAATGTTGAAATGCTTTCATCAATCTAGAAATGTTTCTCACCTCTCATTGATTACTTGCTGCGTCGCAGGTGTTATTGGCTTGGGTGCAGCATCGTCTACAGCCAGCTGAACAGACTCGCTGACTAGATTCTCTTCGTTATCCAAGGCACCTGAAGCAGTGCTCGTCAGATCCGTTGGGTTCGTGTTCATGTCTGCAGACGTTCGTCTTGAATTATAAACGGAAGTGTTATCACCAGTCGTAATCGACCCGATGGCTTCAATCGATGGATAATCTGCTCCGCTTTCCAGTTGCGCTTCTGAAACTTGTTCATGGGAATCATCGTTGTCCGGATTTTGAGCTCCTTGCATCATTGATTGCTGAGCGGACAAAAGTTCCTTAGCCTTTGTTGAAACATGAGCGTGTGTGATATTTTCCAATTCAATCTTCAGTTGCTCTAAAGTCTCTGGCATTCTGAATCCAATCGACTGTTGCGGTTGTAGATCAGTCTCCGGTGCTTCATTTCGCTGGTAATTATCTTCGTTAATGTTCAAATCAATAGGCGGTTGAAACTCGCTTTGCTGTGGTGAAGAGGCTGGTGCATGTGAGCCTTCTTGAACTACCAATTCGTGGTTGGGAGTTTCAATAACAGTTGGGCTGATGAGAAAACGTGAAAGCTTCCGAACTGGTGAAGGTTTTGCCTGGATATAGTCAACAGTAGTCGTTAGGCTTTGGCTTTCTCTAGAGTCTTGGCCAGCTGTCGAAGTCAAAATTGAATTGTCAGGCGTGTTGTCGATCGGTGTAATGTCAGACACGGTGCTGGTTTTACGTGAATTATTCGCACTGCTCGTTGTACTTGAAGAACTCGCCATCTGTGTCAAGTGAATCGTTGTAGCCACCTCCGAATGCCCCGAGAAACTTTCAGAAACGACCGTGATATCTCGAAGAACTCCATCTTCCTGCTGCGACTGTTTTCTTTGAGGTGTCGAGTTTCCTGTCGACTGCTGTAGAAGTGACGCGTTCGTGTTGACTTGATTGTTCTTTTGAGGCGACGATGCTGGAGTGTAGACCTTCTGTTGACTCTCATTTGAGTGAACTGACGACAAGGAATTCGTCCCCGAGTTCAATGACTGACACGCGTAGATGTGTGGATCGAACATGTTGGTCAAACTAGACGCTTGCTGTGCAGTCGACGTCATTTCATCTCTCTGGAAGAGCAAACTCACGAGTTAGAACTCTTCACAATTAATCCATTGAAAGGTTTAATGAAAATGTTGTTTGTTGAATTCGTCTCTGAATGATTCTTCTCATGCATTAATCAATTTAATCGAACGGTCTGTTTTGAAACTTACGGATCGATGTCTCTGATGCGTCTTATAAAGTGATCGCTGACGGGTTAGTGAAGCATGACGGACCTGATTTGTTTTGTTTTCGATTGCGCGAATTTATTGTGTTAGTAGATGATTCAGAGGAGAGAAGGCGCGAGATCGCATAAGAGAGCGAAAGATGTCAAGCAGGTTAATAGAGAATAAAATATAAGATCGTTAGATTATGAGAAGCTCTGGTTCAGAGATCTGTCAATTTGCTACTGACGTCTAAGTTCCATAAAACTGTGAGACTCACCTGACGATATTTATGAGGTATTTGGACGACAGGCATTTGCTTAGGATTCTGCTTTACTTGCTTCACAATCTCTCGAATCATGTCGATGAACACTTGGCTCTGCTCTTCAGAAAGAAGATCCTGTGCGACCTAAGTAAAGAATAACAATCTTTAAAAGGTTCTAGCCAGCATTGCGGTTAAGAAACTTACCAAATCATTTGCAACTTCAACAGGATTCACTTCGTGTACGTCAAACTTGAAAGTGACCGTCTTAGGCTTAACTTCCATCTCGCATTCAACGATCTTCTCCTCGAATAAGCTCAGCACCATCAGCTTTGGATATCGTTCACTCGATTTGTTTGATCGTCTTTTTTTCGGCTGCACTGCAGTGGCAGAACCTTGAGACCCGCTCATTCCAATACCCGAGTCCCTGCCCGAGTCAACTTGTCTTTGAGGAGGAGTCTGAGTTGGTTGCTGTGAGCGAGCAGCCTGTTCTTGCGTGACAATCGGCGACTGCGTCTGATGGTTTGACATTGGCACGTTCTGTTGGCCTTGAGTTTGTGAAGGAAGCGTCTGGATTTGTTGCTGCGGTTGGTTCATGTCTTTCGAAGGAATTTGCTGAACGTTTTGCTGCGGCAATTGGGTTGGTTGTACAGGAATTTGCTGTTGGTTGTTAGTCTGAATAAGTTGCTGCTGCTGTTGTTGGTGGATAATCTGCTGTTGCTGTTGGAGCTGCTGTTGTTGTTGAATGATTTGCTGTTGCTGCATATTAGACTGTTGCTGAAGCATTTGCTGTTGCTGTTGTGTCATTATAGGAACCGCTGTCTGCTGAACCATAGGAGATTGGTTTTGCATGACTTGTGGCGAAGCCGCGTTTGTTAATTGATTTTGATTAAGAATCTGCTGAGTGTTTTGTTGAGGAACCGAAGTCTGAACGATCTGCGAATTTAATTGAACAATGCTGTCACCAGCTGCTTGTTGGATTTGCTGCATTTGCATTTGCTGCTGCTGTAACTGAATCTGTTGTTGTTGAAGCAGAATCTGTTGCTTCTGGATTTGCTGTAATTCAAGTTTCGCAGTTTCTTTCTCTTCAGCAGCTGCTTGACGTTCCTGACGATCTTTCAGCAGCGTGTGCACTTGAACCTTCAACAGTTTTGAAACAGCTCGCGAGTCTTCTTCCATAATCAATCCAGATTTGCACATTTCGTTTGCAATCTCATCGAAGTCGTCGGCGGTTATGTCAAAGTCGAATTGAATGGCTTCATTCTCCTTGTGGGACTTGACAGCCTTTCTTTTCGGATCCATTCTCAGTCGGAACTCAATTTTGGTGGCGTCGTGGTTGTGGAGAAAGTTGTCCTTCGATAACGGTTCCGGCTCCAGCGTGATACCCGCGACTTCGCAGAAGAAATCAAACTTTAACAACTCCGAACAGTTGGGACGTTCTTCCTTTTTCAGTCGAATGCACCGCTCGATAATTTCAGTCACTTCTAGGTTCTCAACTTTGTCGAAACTTGCCGGCTTGATGCCGGACGTTACCTTCTTATAGATTTGTGCTGGCCCAGAGCATTCGTTGTAAGGATATTCACTTGTCGCCATCTCCAACATGCACATTCCGAAAGCGTAAACATCAACAGCTTCGTCGTAGTGTTCCTCGTACATCTCTGGTGCCATAAACTCTGGCGTTCCAATCACAGATTTTGCGTAGCTTCGATTCTTGAGCGTAGCAAGCCCAAGATCACCAATCTTCACGCTCCCCGTCGTTCCCGTTATGAAAATGTTATCGCATTTCAAATCACCTGGAACAAAATTTTGTTAAAACTTGATTGTCAAGTGAAATAATTGTAACTTACGATGTATGATCGGCGGAGATCTCGAGTGGAGGAACGTCAAGCCTTTGAGAATCTGGCGACACCATGAGCGCAACACTTTCTGGTTGATCTTCTTGAACCGCCGCAGATAAGATTTCAGTGTTCCCGACAACATCAGCTCCGTGACCAATACAATGTTCTTCTTCCTAGCGATCGACGTTTCCCAATAATTGTAGAACCTCACGATGTTTGGATGCTGAAGTTTCTTCAACATTTCAGCCTCTTCTCGAAATCTTTGACGCTCCGCCTTGTTGACTTTCTTGTCGAGCAATTCGCACCAAGCAACGGCGACGCCAGTATGGGAATCCAATCCACGAAACACGGTCTTGAACGATCCTCGGCCAACTTCGATGTCATACTTGAAGAAACGTCCGCAAGGACTCACGCCGATCGGCTCATCTTCGTCATCCTTTTCGTCTTTCTCTTTTTGAAGTTGCAATTGGCGATGAGCTTCTTTTGGATCGTATTGAGGCCCGAACGGAATCATCCGATCCTCGCCGGTTGTAGCTTTGAACTCTTCTTCGATCTTTTCTTCCTCACGAGACAGCAACTCGATGTTGTCATCGAGGTTTCTGGGATATTCAGTTTCAATCGTATCATTCGATGAGTCATAGATGCAGCCTTTCGTTACCAGCACTCCCATGTTTGTATTCTCCAGACTTTTCCGATAGAATCGACTAGCTTTCTGTTCGAACGAGTTGCTGTTGTTGTTGGCCTGCCTCAACGCCTCGATGTCGACTTTGGGTGGCGTGGGAGGTCTGGGCGGAGGCAGCGGTGGTTCTTTTGGCTTAATTTCTTCAATGTGCTCCGGTTTCGGTTCATTGTGAACTTCAACGATCTCCTGTTGAGCTTCAGTCGCTTCAACAGCTGAATCGATGTCATTCTTTTTGGCAACTTTGAGCTCATCGTTCCCACCAGGATCGTCTCGAGAGCGTTCGCGACTAGAGTTTTGCTGTTGACTCAAACCAGCGGGCGACGGCGACGAACTCTTTGTCGAGCCGGAACGCGAGAGACTCATTTTAGCCGATGGTAAGGCGAAGTCGATGATGCGACTGATAATTCCACCCGTGGTTGATGGTGTTTGTTGACTGTTAGTATTTTGAGGTTGTTGCTGTGCGCCAGCTGATGTGGCACCACCTGATGGTCGGCGTTGGCGCGAGGGCTGCTGGCCTCTCTGCGCCGGCTGCTGGCTCCTAAAAGAAAATCAAAATAAGCCAAGCGATCGAGAGAAACATCCAACAATTCTTACTTATTCTTTTGCGTGATGTATTTGTTATTTCCACCGGATGATCGAAAACCTTGCACTTGTTGTGATATGAACTCGGTTCCGCG
Organism: Smittia sp. YW1114-2; assembly: GCA_033064975.1. Classification (NCBI taxonomy): domain Eukaryota; kingdom Metazoa; phylum Arthropoda; class Insecta; order Diptera; family Chironomidae; genus Smittia; species Smittia sp. YW1114-2. Next base: position 14,125,428 of record CP093832.1, on the reverse strand, counting down.
TCTGCTGACCGGATGATAGCGATAGCAAGAGCGAGACGAAGTTGAAGAGTTTGAAGTAGTTTTAGTGTTGTTGTTGGGTTCGTTTAATTGTTCGTCTTCCTTGCTTACTAAGTCGCTGATCTGTTGATCAACATTTAAATGAGTTTTAGTTTTTGCTGTCGAACTATTGTTGCTGACGTTATTGTTATTGATGGATTGCAATGTCTGATTGATGGTGCGCGATGGTGTCACTTGATGCTGTGACGATGTCTCAGCGATGTTAGATGATGGGCTGATGACGGATGAATTGTTATGATTTCCTTGCAATTGATCAACAACAACCCTGGATGGTTTGGATGATGGAAAGCGTCAGGCGGACGAAAAGAAAGAAGAGAAAGCAGTTGGAGGGAGAAAGAATGTAATTAGTTTAACATCATTTAATGACCTAATCGATAAAGTATTTCAGTCCGGCACACGGTAAATTCTTCAATCTCACGCGAAAAGTAAATTCAAAGTGACATAAGAAGCAGAAGAGGAAAAAATGTTTCCAAATCGCCCGCAATATAAACTCGCGAAATGTCAAACGAAAGCGGAAAAAGCGATGTAATCATCAGAAAATCGTACGCTTGATTCTTTCTTTCTTCACGGCCACCGGCGAATGTCATTATTGCTGAATGGATCCTGCAGACTTGCAATAAAAACCTTTCATTCGTGCAGTTCACGTTTGTGTTACTCGCTTCTTTTCTCCACTGCCGATTGTTATACAATAAGTTTTCGCAACCGCAAGTGACGCGTCACAAATCGAACCGAAAGAAGATGCCAGAGTTGGTTCATGCACTTGAAACTGTGACGTCGTCGATGAATATCATTGGGCAATTAAAATCTGAGACGATAGGAATAATAATCAGCGAGTCGGGAAGCTTATTGCAAATTGACTCCGGTGGTGGGTGTAGCGAGGAAAGGGCGGTGAACGCAGAGAATATGCTAAAGCGTATGACTCACCCGTTAGTCGGCAAAAATGGTGACTTGTTCTCGTCAATTGATAGCTTGGTGACCGCAGTTGCACTGGCTGATGATGAACTGCAAGATTGCGTGGCTGCTGTTGCTCCAACAACCTTTTGAGCCGCATTATTCCGTCGGCCAGGCTTATCGGTCTGTCGCTGCCCCAATGTGATGATTTTGATGTACCGGTGCCAATGTGAATGATTCTGCGAGAGACGTGCGAAGTGGTTCGAACAAGCTCAGCGTGCTCACTTGTTGTCTGCCACTAGGTTGTCGATCTTACTCGCTTCGATACAGAAATGGAGAAGAGAAAAATGTTGAACACCTCCAACAATGCAATTTCTCCTTATTCTTTTGACTTTCGTCGTGTTGCGTTTGCACAACTCTCACACACAAGTCTGTTTCTCTCCGGCTGTTCCCGTTTAGCAACCAATAAATTAATTGAACGTTTGCGACTCAGAGCTCTCAAGAATTATCACGATAGCTTGTCACACTGTCGGATCAAATTATTGCCATTAATTTAACTACTTGTTGGATGCACATTCGCTTTATCACTTGCACAAGTACCGAAAAACTCTGCTCGCGACTCGGGACTCCGCCAACACACTCGCGACTATGATTTGTGGCCGATCAATTGAGAAGTTCGACTAATTTAAAGCGCTTTGTTGCTGCATTCAGTTAGCCGGTGATTTTTCTCTCCTCTCGCCTTTCGAGATGTGACGACATGAGCAAATGTGATGGAAGAAAATCGATAAAATTTTCCTTCCGTCGATAAATTCCTAGTGCAAAAGATCCCGTTTAGAACGCCTTTGATGATGAAATCTAAAATAAGAAAATGGAGAGAAGAGTTTTCATCGTCATACAATTAATTAGTTTAACTCGACTTCGAGAAGATGATAAGAGACCACAAGGTGGCAATTGAACGTTCTGGCCCTATCGCGAAGGGGAAGAGGCTCGAGAGATGATTTGCGATCTAGAACAGAGCTTTGTCAATGCACTGTCAGTCAGCTATAGCTGAGCTATCAAAGTTATTCCTCCTGATGACTCGGTCTCTCTCTTTTCCTCGTCGTCGTGTGTGAGGCAATTGAACTTGATAAAAAATAATTGGGTGAGTGTGTAATCGGTCAGCGTGACCTCGATCCTAATCGCGGCGAAATTGTACACAATTGAATAGCAGCTGATAAGAGATCTATTTATAGCTGGCACGACAAACTTTGCGCACTGTCCCCACGAATTGCGATTTATTCTTTTTGCTTTTTTTTACAAAAACAACTTTTCATTCTCACGAACGAAACTCTTTTCAGCGTACACTTTACCACTTCTCGATACTTTCTGCACAATCTTCAGTGTTTGCTTCCACTGCAAATTGAACTTGCTCTGCTGTATTGAGCGATTTCTTACCGAGAATCAACAAAAAAAGAAAAACTATTCAGTCGCAATTTTCATCCTAAAACTCCACGCAGTCGATCGGAATTCGGCAACACCTTGCGAAGAAGAACCTCGACACGCACTTAAAAGAAAACTATTCAAAATCAATCGGCGCAAGAGAGCCTCGATTGCTTAAAGTTGATGGGAATATTTCGGGTTCGGGGCTCAACTATGAACTGGTTGCGTCTCAGCTAAGCTTCGACGGGCGAAAGATTTTTCGTTCAGATTCATTCAAATCCAACTCTGCCGATTAAAATTGAAAACGTCTGAGCTTTCGTGAAAGCTTTGCATAGAAATAAAACCCCGAAAGCTTTCGTACTTATCTCTTCGTATTTTAAACATTCTGATCCATGATAAAGCTTCTGATATTTCGTAAATGAACATTAATTAAACTTTTTTAAGCGATTTATTCTGTCAGAACAAAATCAGATAGATCAACGTTTTACTTGATCTACACGATTTGAATAAGAGATTTACAAGGTGGCAATTGAACGTTCTGGCCCTATCGCGAAGGGGAAGAGGCTCGAGAGATGATTTGCGATCTAGAACAGAGCTTTGTCAATGCACTGTCAGTCAAAACTATAGCTGAGCTATCAAAGTTATTCCTCCTGATGACTCGGTCTCTTTGTGAACTTAGTTCCTCGTCGTCGTGTGTGAGGCAATTGAACTTGATAAAAAATAATTGGGTGAGTTTTGAAAAATCGGTCAGCGTGACCTCGATCCTAATCGCGGCGAAATTGTACACAATTGAATAGCAGCTGATAAGAGATCTATTTATAGCTGGCACGACAAACTTTGCGCACTGTCCCCACGAATATGCGATTTAAATCTATAACTCAAGATGCTTAATGGATTTTGATAAACAACTTTTCATTCTCATCGAACGAAACTCTTTTCAGCGTACACTTTACCACTTCTCGATACTTTCTGCACAATCTTCAGTGTTTAGGCTTCCACTGCAAGATTGAACTTGCTAGCGGAGCGATGAGATTCCGAAGGGGGGGAAAACTTGGAAAATTTGGAAAATTTCTTATCGGAAAATGCTTTTCTACAATCATAGCTTTGTGGAAAATCGATTTTCCAAAGTTTCGCAAAGTTTTCCATCCTAAAACTCCACGCAGTCGATCGGAATTCGGCAACACCTTGCGAAGAAGAACCTCGACACGCACTTAAAAGTTTAAAACTATTCAAAATCAATCGTCGCAAGAGAGCCTCGATTGCTTAAAGTTGATGGGAATATTTCGGGTTCGGGGCTCAATACCAATGAACTGGTTGCGTCTCAGCTAATGCTTCGACGGGCGAATTAGATTTCTAACAATCGCTTCATTTTAGATTCATTCAAATCCAACTCTTCCGATTAAAATTGAAAACGTCTGAGCTTTCGTGAAAGCTTTGCATAGAAATAAAACCCCGAAAGCTTTCGTACTTATCTCTTCGTATTTTAAACATTCTGATCCATGATAAAGCTTCTGATATTTCGTAAATGAACATTAATTAAACTTTTTTAAGCGATTTATTCTGTCAGAACAAAATCAGATAGATCAACGTTTTACTTGATCTACACGATTTGAATACGTGATTTATTTAGATAATCTAATTACGTGCTTTAATTATTCCATCATGTTAATTGACCGAATGTTGATCCTGAGAGAACTTTTCCATTGCCTCGAAATTCTTGTTGCAGCTAGCCACGAACTTTTTGCCTTCGTTGCATTTGGCTTCATCGGTCCACGCGTGCTTCGGACATTCCTTGAATTGGGAATCAGCATTTATAATAAAATGTGAATCATGAAATTAATATGAAGACTGAAAATATTTCTCCCGCTGATTTCTCCTGCTTTTAGGAGTGTTTCGATCAGCTAGAACAATAATTCCAGTTAGAGATCACTTACCGCAAACACCTCGATTTCAATGCACGAAACAATCGCTTCGTACTTGATGTTGCATTGTTCCTTGGTGAAATTGGTTCGATTCTGAATCTCGACAATGTGCGGCTCCATTTCCTTCAAACATAGTTCGAGTGAATCCTTCAACACTTTGTTCCACTCAGCTTCCTTGGCTTGGCTGTCGATGTACTTCAAAGCGGCTTCCTTGTCAACGTCGTCGTTTTTAATGAGATTCAATCGTTTGAAAATCTCTTCTTTGATTTTCTGCCATAGCGACGATTCGTTTTAATCAGCGAAAAGAAATTATTCAATGTTCTTACACAGTCCTGAAAATAAGCGCCGCTAATGTTCAGCCTTGAAACATCTCCGATGATTGCATCGACCGTCTTGACATCCACAAGATTTGGCGATTTGCAGCAGGTCTGTACATTCAATTATCACAAAAGGTGTCAAAATAATGACGATGTTATTAAGACTTACGTGGATTTTAACTGCTGGCACGATGCTGCAGTTATATTCCTCTCCGACAACGAATTTCAACTGTAAAATTAAAAGAAACGTTAAACATTACTGGATTACGAAAGCAACGACCAAAATTGAAGCGAAAGTTTGCATATTGAGTGTGTGACTTAAATGCGCAGATGTTTAAAATGCTTTGCCTTAAATACACCGTGCCAACCACTAAAAAGTGTTGTCGGATGTTGAGTTTCCATTTCGCGTTATGAGTTGAGCAATCGAGCAAATTACTCCTCTCAGCCTGGTCTGCAAGCTCATCAAGTTCTCCAACTCAGTGAAGTTCTGTAAACAACGAGTGATTCGAGCTGTTGTGTAAGCAGTTTGAAGTGAAATAGAAACACTCTTGCAGCAAATTGAAAGTATAATTCAGGGTTGAATGAGTTTTCATATGCAGCTGGAACAATTGATTTCAATGCTTCATTCATATGGAACAATTAAACCACTACAATTTCCATTAATCCAACACCCATGTTTGAAAGCTGTTTTCATTTACTTTGTACGATTGAACTCGAGAAACGATCTGAGGTTAAAAAGTTGCCCTTCTACTGAGCGGGTTGTATCCAAGTTAAACCTTTCATCTCGATGTCACATGATTTCAAGGGACCAACCGTCAATTATGTCGAAAGCATGAGTCGAGGGAATAGAGAGGCTGTTTAATTAAATGATGAACAGCATCATCTAATCTCCAAAACGTTTACCGAACCTCGTAAACTATTCGAAGCTCTGAGCTCAAGCACTAATCTTAATTACTGCGGTTCTTGTTAATTTTATCTTTGAGCGAACGATTATGACGATCGCACGTAAGCAATATTTCTTTGCATTCAGTACAGACTTTCGTCCGCCTAGACTCCTCGCAGTTATTTTGAAGAGGACTTCTGGGTAATCGTAAATTGGTCGATGATCGTAAAAAAATCTAAATGCGTATGAAAAGTGTCAACCAGTGCGTCATTAAAATCAAGAAACATAGGCGGAATGCTTTCATGTCAAGTCGTGTAATGGATGCCATTTGGGTTTTTATTGCTCATCACAGCCAGCACATTACGATCCACAAATGACGTCATGAAAGTCGCAATATATCAAACGAAATTCGCTGAGTAGCTGAGCGTTAATAACGCCGAACCTTCTTGTTCGTAGGCGGGGGCGCTTTATAAATTTGCGAGATTATGTGTGGCACGACAGTTTGAATAAGTAAACCTTTAATCTCCCGCTGTTGTGAGTTCCTTCAAATGGGTTCATTCTGATTCAATATCAATAAAGAATGGATTTAAATTGCCTTGGTGGTGTTGTAGTCGAGCGTGTGCCGAAGGAGCCGAGAATAATGCAATGGGCTGGTTGTGGAGCTAATATGATTATGATATACACGCATTTCCATTATAAGCACATAAAAACAACAACATGAACCGCCGCCACCCGCGCAGTGCGAGCGAAAGACGGAATAAAACCATAAATAAATGTTACGATCTTTGCTGTTGTTGCCTGGTGTCTCCATCTCTTCTTCTCCCTCTCGTGCTCCTCGTTCTTGGGGCTCAAGCTTTTTATTTTATTTTCTTCTTTCATTTCATCGCATATGATAAAGTCGTTTCTCCTTTCTCTTTGCCGCTTTTCAGATGGAAGATTGCGAACACGGAACGGGAACGAGCGGAGCGGAGGGCGGACGGGGAGAGAAAGAGGAAAAATAAATAAATAAATATACACTTGAGGGTTGCGGGGACGGGCGAAAGATGAGCGAGAAATTGTTTGTGTTTAGCATTTTTATGATTTGATATCATTGTCGCTTACTGCGGAAGGCAAACTGTAGTGATAGTTGGAGATTTGATGCCTTGACACATCACTTTTCATTCCAATGACGACCCATGAACTTATTTACTCAAGAAAACTACTTGACGGTCTTTGACGTTTGTGTTTTGTTGAATGATCCGCTGCACTGATTACAAATCCTTGATGCCTGAAAAGTGTAGTTGAACGAAGCGGAACCATTGCAGCATAAATTCATTGCATACTGCTTGACTTAAGAGGTTGTATCGGATCAAAAGACTTCTATTTAGATTGAAGAGCCTCCATAATTATTATTTAGCGTAACATTTGCTAACAACGAAATAAACTTGAGAGAAATGCGCACCAGTGCACAGTTTTTCATGCCAACCTAAACCACTTCTAGACTTTGGATTGTGAACGTTTATCCAACTTGCTCACATTTACCGCTGAATGCCCTCGTTATCGTCACATTTTCCATTTGTTCCTCGTTCTAACAAGAAAACAAAGCCGAACCATGAAGATGAAGCAGCCGTCATTACTTTGATTGAAGCGCCTTGTCTCGACAGCAAACCGAAATATTTTTATTTTATATCTGTAAATTGCCGAAACGAGCGAAACAACAATTTCCAAGAGACGTCATATTTCCTTATTGCTTTTATGGGATCAAAGAGAGTGAATTGACGTGCGGAACGACTTATTAGAATGAAGACAAATTCGCAGATTTATTGCTCCCACCACCTCTCGCATTTAAAGTTCAGCTCAAACATACCAGGGATTAGATTTCATCGCCTCCGGGAAATGCGCCGCCGAGATTTCCGCAGCCATTGTTCCGAGTTATGACCTCGAAAGATACTCCGAGTTGATGACAGCAGTGTACAACGCTCCCAAGAGGCTTTCTCCAGCAACAAGACTTTTATCTTGAGGGAGGCATCTAAGCTTCTCTAGTCTTGTCGTCTTGCCTCCTCTGCCATAGTCGTTGCCATAACAAATTTCCATAAAAATGGCAATTTTTTTATATTCTTTTCAATTCATTACACTCTCGAAATATTATCGACATTGTGAGGCGAAGCAGAATTCGTCGAGTTCTCCACTTTAGTGTTACTGGGATTCAAATCGAAAGGGTGACGCTGCCGAAATTCTCGAGACTCTTCCTCCATTTCTGCTGAGAAATCACAAGTTCAATCTACATTTCTCGTTGCCTCTCCTTATCGATTGGAGAATATGAAAGGAATTCCATTGATAAACATTTTTTTATCCAACGGAAATATGAATAAATTTTGTTTTATGAGGATTTTTGTCAAAGCACAAGGCGAGGACGCTCGAGAGGCGACCCGAAAGAGAAATTATGTACAATCTTGATTGGAGACCAAGGGCGGATAGTGTGGAGTTATTGTAATCTACAGATGTATTTTATGGTGCAGCAAGTCATCCCTTCTCGCCTCGATAAGGGAGACGATGTCGGGCAAAGACGAGAGAAGCCATAAAAAAAATCTAAATTTTTATGAAGCTTGGACCGTCCGTGCGGTTGTTTTCTCATCGCTTTTCAGAATCAACAATTATTCTGCCCTTCGTCTCTTTCCGACCGACCGCAGTAAAGGAGCCGAAAAATTGTTTCACAAATTCCTCACCGAATGTCGTCACAGAACGTTTGAACTTGTGAAGTGAAGTTGGCACTCTCGACGTTTACAGACGGCGATTTGATATTTGATATATCGTTCATATTTGATCGTAAAAATAAAAAGGATCACGGTGAAATCGCCTATCGAATACTAACGAACCCCCAATCACTCTCTGCTGTCCCTGTTTCTTACAGCATGTTACATAAAATAATTGGATGCCATTGTGAGTGCTACGTCGTCAAGAATAAGCAGAGGCGAGGAGAGAAAATTGCCGATGAAAAGGTGCAGGAGCAAACTCCCCAAGCGCCCAATTACAATAATCATTCACTGAAATAGAAAATGGAATTAAATGGTGAAAGGCTGGGCAGGCACAGCAAGCAAAAAGCGAGCCTCACAAAGTCGTCGATGATGGGGGAAGGCAGCAATGACATCCACATAAACGACGGAAAATTTTACCCAATTTCCTTCCAATGTGTCCCTTAAGAATAATTCTCATTCCTTGTCGTTGCGTATCGTGCCGTTTAATGAAACATTGCTACCTTCTCTTCGTCTCGTTATCATCTTCCTCGTCAATTCCATGTGTTCATTGTAACAAAAACCAAAGTCGACCGAGCGCAGGAGAAAGAGGAACGAGGGGAGCGACGACGTTGAGCAACTTTTGCCCTCTTCAAATAAATTTTAAGCGGCACGTAATTCTCGCTTAGATAGGAGAACTTTCTTCTCGTTCGGTAGAGTGCTCGTACGTATCAATTTAACAGCAGCAACATGTAACGTAATTCGCCAAAGTTAAAAATACGATGACGCTAATACTCCCCGCGGAGCTGCGATGAAATTTTATCATCAATTTGTGCGCCCGAGTAGCATTTCGAAATAAAGCATCCTTTACACTTCTCGCTTCACTTAACCCTTGTGCCTGAATGCATTGTATGCCTTATCTTTTCAATGATGTGTTAAGAATGAATCACTTATAGGCGACGTAATTATGCACGAGATGCCTTCGCTCAGCTGAATAAAATCATTTGGTGTCATAACACGACTGCTCATTTTTTCCAGGCTGCCATGTGAATTTCTCTGCATAACATTTGCAGATTCCGATTGTTCAACCTCTGTATGAACGCGTGAGTTGTCTTGAGTGTACATCCAGAATCGACTTAAAATGTTTTGTTTGCAGTTGCTGGTATTTAAATGGGTTGAGTGATTTTTATGAGAAGCTTTTGTTTCGAAGTTTCTTGGGCAATAATAACCACTCGAGTCAAGCAGTATGCAATGAATTTATGCTGCCACTTCGAGCAACTAAAATTTTCAGGCATCAAGGATTTGTAATCAGTGCAGCGGATCATTCAACAAAACACAAACGTCAAAGACCGTCAAGTAGTTTTCTTGAGTAAATAAGTTCATGGGTCGTCATTGGAATGAAAAGTGATGTGTCAAGGCATCAAATCTCCAACTATCACTACAGTTTGCCTTCCGCAGTAAGCGACAATGATATCAAATCATAAAAATGCTAAACACAAACAATTTCTCGCTCATCTTTCGCCCGTCCCCGCAACCCTCAAGTGTATATTTATTTATTTATTTTTCCTCTTCCTCTCCCCGTCCGCCCTCCGCTCCGCTCGTTCCCGTTCCGTGTTCGCAATCTTCCATCTGAAAAGCGGCAAAGAGAAAGGAGAAACGACTTTATCATATGCGATGAAATGAAAGAAGAAAATAAAATAAAAAGCTTGAGCCCCAAGAACGAGGAGCACGAGAGGGAGAAGAAGAGATGGAGACACCAGGCAACAACAGCAAAGATCGTAACATTTATTTATGGTTTTATTCCGTCTTTCGCTCGCACTGCGCGGGTGGCGGCGGTTCATGTTGTTGTTTTTATGTGCTTATAATGGAAATGCGTGTATATCATAATCATATTAGCTCCACAACCAGCCTCACGTTGTATCTTTTAATATCTGATATGAGCTAACAATATGGAGCCTTCGCATTATCTACATTTGCTTTCCGAGAAAATTTGGTTGAGCGATTTAGGCTGCAGCTTCGACATCAGTCGGTAACGAAAGCAATTAAATTTACATTATTCAATTCCACTCAAATCAACGACAACATTATAATGAATCCAATTAAATATTCCTACAATTGAGTTTTGATCGTTGCTAGGACAAACCTAATTAAGATGGCACGTGGAGACGAGCGAGCGTCGTTTGTCAAACGATGGTAACATTTTGTTTGGGAAGAAAATGATTCTCCGAGAATTTAAGATTGGAATTCTTTGCGTGCTTAGGACTTTGACCAGTTGATTCCAAGATAATTTGGCTTTAATCTTTCAACGAAGCCACTCATAGTCTCTTTCCTCGATGGCAAATTCCTTAAAAGAAGTGGAAGATGTTGGTGAACGGAGGAGGAAGTAATCCAGACGTTTACACCTGTTCGGGCCGCTGATTGAGAAATGCGAGAAGTTCTTCGGATGAAAAGGAAAATCGATGGAAATGGAAAATTTCGCTTTCGAGTCGAAACTTGATAATCAGGAAATGTTAATCGCATCTCGAGAATCTCCGACTTGCTCAGACGTTCGCTCGATTGACTCAAATTTCCTACGTAGGCTCAGTTAAAAGGTGGATAAACATTTTCCCTCGTTTTATTTTTTCTATAATTTACTTAATGAAAACCAATAACCATAAAAAAGCGAAAGAAATTCTCGGGACGCAATTTCCCTGCCTGTTTTCTTTGCATTCATATCCAAACTCCCTCAGCCTCCGCATCTGAAAAGGGTTTTCACGTTTCCTTGCTTCATCCTTCCACTTCATAAAGAAATTTACGCAGGAAATGTGCTCTCAGTATCGCGCGCTTTGTCTTCCTCCTAATTGTGCGCCGATGATGAAAGCTAAGGCGACGACACGACAACTCAGCAACAATGAACGAGCGTGTCAGAGACAGCGGATGGAGTCATTTCTCGAGGCAACTGTTACACTTTCCGAAAAGTTTCTCTCGCGAGGCTCCACCGACGAAGACAGAAAGAGTTCATTAGGCGAGAGAAATTTTAATTTCCCTCTAATTATCCAATTATAATTGCCGACTCACACCCGCTACGCACTCGCAACCCTCAAAGCCGAAGCCGTTAACGATCCACCCACGCTCCAGGCTCTTAAAAAGGTTCGCTTCGTCTATTAGCAAATTTAATTGATCGGTCGAAAGTTCTTTGAGAACTCTAAACTCTCGTTAATCCTCACGCAAGGCTGCGGAATCTCCCGCCGGAATGTTGTCGCGCTCGTCACTTGCCAGGAACAACTAACAAAGCCATCAAGTGTCAGACGTCTCTTGTACAACAGCAAGATCAACAAAGCGATATCTTTTACGTGTCGGTGCGTTGTATCGTCTTTTGTAGCCGAGCTCGCCTTAATGAAATCATAAATTTTCGTCGTCGTTCCGCGTTGTTATGTTGATGAGATAAATATGAATTTTTAATTAAATTCAGTTTCTTTTTTCGGGATGCCACGCGCTATCCCCAACCATTCAACCCACACTTCGCCCACTTCCGCTCGCAGTTTGTTTTTCGTGTCAACGTGCGTTCATTGCAGTATTAAAATTAAACGCCGCGGAGCAAGTGAAACATTCAATTATACAAGTCGAGATTTTTCGGCGTTCGTTATTTAACGTTTGCCTTCATTTTTCTTCGTGCGGAAAATTGCTCACGCACACACATGTGCGATTAATGAGATTATGGTTGGAACGTGAAGGGGGAAGAGCAAACAATTAAAATTAAAAAGGAACTTCTTGCCTTCGAAATTTAATCCACACGCCGACATCCTCCACCCAACTCCTCCGGCGAGGAAATATCGCATTTCTCCCGCTACCAACAAGCCCATGTGTGAGCGCTGTAGCTTGCGAGTTCAAGAGTGAAGGAAAAAGTTTATCACTTTATTAATAATCCTGAGAGGATTTGAAACTTTGAGCTGCGAACGGATGTGGGGCTGTCGTGTTTCATGCGTAGTTGAATTTCCTCCCAACGGCTTTTCGTTGCCCTCACGAGTCTACCCTAGCTCGTACGCTCCTTCTCTACAACAATTCCATTCATCGAGAACAATCGTATTCAAATCACGCTTTACAGCACTTTTGGCTCCAATTTCTCCCAAATAAACAAACACACTCGCTAAGGCAGGCACATACGCACACGCGGAGCTGGCAAGAACTTTTTTGTAGCGGAAAATTTATTCTCGGAAAGCCGTCAAGAAGTTGCGTAACGCTGATCTGTGTATCGAGATAACGCCTAGGATACTTTTGTGCGCTGCTAAATCTGAAAAGTTTTATCTGGCGTCGGAAGGAAAGAAACAATAAGCCGATTGCGAGCAAAGGAAAACGAAGAAATTTCCCTTTCGGGATGAAAGTGAAAACTTTTTTATTGCTGTTTAACGTCGAACTAGTTTCCTCTCCCTGGACGGTCGATCTCCTCCCTCGTGGATGGCACACGAGTTCATCGAAGCGGAATAATCATCGCAACTTTCCATTTCAACATTTCTGACATCGACAATTTGCCTACAAAGGAAGCGGCGAAACTAATTTATGTCGCCGTCTTCGTCCCCCCAGCGAGCACAACAGAACTGCGCCATCGTTCTCCGAATCATCGCCAGCGTTTCCATTTTTCTACGAGGAGAAATGTTTTGCCCCAAAGTGTGAGAAAGTCAGAGGAGTCGGAAGACGGAAACTTTCTCCATCAGTCTTCGACTCTCTCGCTCTCGTTTCATCTTCAGCTAAGGCCTCGACTTCGGCCGCTCGCCTCCTTCATTTCCGCTGATATTTCTAACATTTTTTATTACGAGTCATTTAAGTAATGGCGAGAGAAGCGAACTTTTGAATGGGAGGGTGGATTGGGGGAGTGAAGGCGATGATGATGATGCCGAGGAAGTCGAAGATGTAATAGAGAAAATTTATTAAATTAGTTTATGGCGCGCTGTTTTGCTCTTCCGACGAGAATTCTTCTCCGCTGCTGTTGATTTGTGATTTCTGTGGAAAATCTCAGAATTTTCCGCGAGGGTAGCGCGAAGAATGTCTGAGGAATGGAAAAGCCGAAAGTTCTATCTGCTCGACGCTAATTGCGGAATTATGTTAATCAAAAGTTGTGATTATTGCTGCGGGAGGACGAAAGGGAAGCGGAACGTCGGAGAGGAAATAAAACCCGAAACTTACGGACATTCGCTTTATCTGGAATGCCTTCGGCGAAAGGCGATTTCCACCGACCCCGCTCATGTTGCAAATCGGCTTTCTGCGTAAAAGTGACCGCTCTGTTGATGCGTCCACAGAGTCTGGCATATCGAAAGGCAAATCTTCGCTGATTCCATTTTATTAGCATCTGACAGAGTTGAGCAATGCCTACCAAACAGTAATTGGACAGCTGAAACTTTGGTCGAAAGCTTCCATTGAAAACTTTAATCAGCAGCCGTTTTATTGTTCGTGTTTGATCGAAATGCTGCTGTCGAAGCCAATCATTCCGGCATGATTTGGTGAATCTATTTTGCCGTCAATTGTCCAGTCATGGAAGTGTTGAATGTTTAATGTTGAAAGCACTTTCCGTCTTCGAGCAATGCTGACTCATAAACTCATAAAATATTATTCGCTGCGGGGCCCACAAAAATTAAAAGTGATATAGCAAAAAGGAGAAGTTTCCACTTTGAAATTTTTTGAGGCTCTATAAGCAACTGTTGTTATTTTATCCCAAGCGTTATTGGGTTTCCAGGGCATTCCGGCGTCCTTTCGAGTGGTTAGCAAGAGCTCGAAGCGACCTTTTCTCGGCTACATTCTGGAAAATTCATATGTTCGTTCTCACCTTCATATTTCATCTTAATATTGCAAGTGTGAAGTGGGATTGAGTTAAGTCGCCGAGAACGAGCAGGCGGCATGGAGAGACGAACGTAAGTGCAGGTTGAGACAGGTAGCTGATAAATCGCTTCGTCATTCTCTCGTATGCTTCTTCAATCCGTGTGCTTTATTTGAGTTTTTGCTTATTCCGAACAAAAAAGTTCATGCCATTCGCTTATCAAGGCAAGATGTGGAAACTGTGAGAAGCGGATGGGAAAAGAAAAAACTGGAGGAAAATTTCACCTTTCCTTCTCCATCTGACGGATTACTCGCTCATACTTCATGGAAGGATTTTTGTCGTCAGGATTAATTGACGAGGAAATTTCCTCTCGAGATTTCTGCCGAGAGTTGAGGCCTTGCTTTCCTGCGTCAGATGTGAATGCCTCGACAGCAAGCCTTCGTGTCAACATTCCCAGCAATATTGATTCGATATATTACATATTAAAATTCTCGCAGGAATTATCCTCGACAGGTATTTTCGTCTTCCTTTCTGCTGAGCTACGTACGAAGCGAGCGGAACTTTTTATTGGGTGAAATAACACATCACCCCTCTCGGCTGGCAGGGCGATGGATGTAAAAAAAATTGATGCTTAAAAAATGGGGTTGGTTTACTTATGATGATTTTTTATTTCATGCTTGAAGTTTTATGTTTACTCCATACATCTCCTTTATCAGGCGAGTGCCATGGTGAAAAATGATTCGAAAAGGCGAACAACGGAATAGAAATCAATAAACGCTAGCTTCGAGCCGCTCGAATATGGCGCGTTTTGGGTAGCTTTGGTACGTAAATCTATCCCGGCGAAGAGACAGAGAGAAGGTTCGAGGAAATGATTCAAATTTTCATTTCAATAAGTAAAGTCGTTCGAATGAATTCCTTTGTCGGTGAAATGTAAATGGGAAATGATGGATGGATTGGAGGGAAGGATTCGAGATTTAAAGGGAAATAATAACACGGAAAAGGGTTGTCGGTCCCGAGAATTCTCGCGACTCGCAACGAAAAGGCTTCACGTTTAGCGTCGTAATAAAAGTTCTATCGTTAAAGCAAATCGGAAATTTCATTGCTCAGAGATGTTTCCCAACTTTCTACTCTACGATTTCTTTGTTTTTTCGCGAAAAAAGTCTTCCAACTCGTCTTAGCAGAAGCTTTACGGGTCTCGAGAGCTTTTCGTTCGAGATCAGCAGGGGGAAAGCGGCGGAAGCAGGAAAGTCTCTTGTGGATTGCGAGCCGAGTACACATTCTCCTTGACGATTGAGGAATCTTATCATTCTTCTTCATCCATTGTTACATCGCAGGTTGTGATTCGCAACGGAAGCAGAATCCAATAATGCTGTGAAGTAAATATTCCTGCCAACAATAACGTAACTATTTTATGTTGGAATCTCAGGTACACTTTCCATAAAATATTGTCGATTTATTCTGAGATGTATGCTCTCCTCAAAAGGGTTGTTTATCTCTTTGCGAGGAAGCGGAGCGGGACGCCAATATCATTAGATCTCGAACGGAGAATTATTAGTTGGCGAAGCCACGTTTGCGGCCTCCAGCGATCCTGATTGCTGCTGTAGCTTCTTGCTATTTTACGACACGAGCTGAAGTTTTTTAAAAGCACCCGCCACAGCACTTTTTATCAACAATGTTCGTGCTTGAGGTTTCGAGCACGATTGGATGCTAATTGGATTATGTTTATTCGATTCGAGTGAATTCAGGTGCGTGTGGGGAGAGGTTAAACGTAATTTAACACTTCAATGGCCCCATCTTTCCACTCGACTCAGTTCGCCCAGCCAGTCAGCGAGAGGGAGAGAAGCAAAGAAAGTTTCTCCGATAAAATATTCTCGGCGGTGGAGAATTATGGATGTTTTATTCAAACTTGAGGTGAGATGGAAAATTTATTCCCTCGATGAATCTGGAAAGTGGTCTTAGTTAGACACGGAATCATGTGGAAACGAGCGAACGGCGGAGGTGCAATATAAATTGTAATTTTATGGCGATTCTATGATGATCGGAGCGCAAGTGTAAATAAAACTCCACCATGGTGATAGATGGGCCCAATTCCAGTGATGGTTGTCGTAAATCAGCCAGACATCCTCCGAAACATTTTCATCAGAGAAATAATGCTTCTTTTCCGCTCTAGAGACTTTTTATGACGCGACCCTTTGCCCTTTTTAACGGTTTAACGCTGAGAGCAGCCGCCTTTTCAGTTTCTGCTGAATTGAATCGCTGGGGCTCTACTAGACGTTCCCAAAATTTTTTGTCTCATTTAGCAGCTAATGTATAGAAAACAATGCTCGACTGTAGCAATCGCCTGCCTGCCTCACTCTCTCTAACGCGAAAAACATGTTCCTTTCGGAGGCATCCGTCTGATTTGAAATCCATTTGTATTGTTGAGCAGCTTGAGCGAGATTTATTTTTGCGCTAATTCCGGACAAACTTTTTTATCTTCTCAATTAATTTCATTTCGAATAGGAAAAAGTTTACTTCTTCCTAGGAGTCTTTGATTGAGTGCCTCGAGCCCAAAATGTGACTTTCAATTTACTTTCATCAAGCAGTTGAGCTTTGAGAAGATTTTTCGGCTTTCGAAAACTGCGGAACGAATAGCAAACTTTTAAAACTTTTTCTGAAAGCTTAATTAAATTTGTGCATCCATAATGTTTGCCGAGTTCTGGAATTATTACAAAGTTTCTTCTGACTCTCGTTTTTGCGCAAATTATTGAATATGCGACGCGTTTGAAGTTGATCGTTTTTGAAATCAGTAAACGGCGTATTTGATAGGGGTATTGATCAATAAAAGTGATCATTGCCTGTTAAATTAGTTTGTCGTTAACTGGAAATTAGAAAATGTTTAATTCTCGTGATTATTGATCTGTGGTTTTGACAACATTTTGCTATCCAACGTAATAAATTACGTCACATTAATTCTATCATAGTATCAAAGTTACATGATAGTGCTGACGTTGCTATCGGATGTTTCTCTGTGTTGGATCCTTTTCAGTCCAAAGAATCATCCACTGTATATGCTATGATAATTACGGAGTATTTGTTCTGTGTTCGGGTCAATCAATAACAAAAGACTATACAAAGGGATTAGAGAAGTTCATTTATGATGTTAGTTGAAGCAGAAATCGGTCTGATTTTAATTAGGATTGTGTTTGATGAAAGTCGAAGCTCGTGTCGTCGACTCGAAACATTTGGTTGTTGACGAAATCTAATTTGAATGAAGGCTCGGTTGACATCGACTGTAAGCTTCTTATTAGCTTTTCCGTATACAGTGAGCTCGGGCTATTTATTGGTGACTTCGTCCCTCCCCCACTATAATCCGAAAGAGATTTCCAAGGCGATTCCTTGACAAAGGTCTTTTTTACGCCGAGTAAGCGGATCGGATTTCCAGGTTGTTCGATAACAATCGCCTTTCGCCGAAGGCATTCCAGATAAAGCGAATGTCCGTAAGTTTCGGGTTTTATTTCCTCTCCGACGTTCCGCTTCCCTTTCGTCCTCCCGCAGCAATAATCACAACTTTTGATTAACATAATTCCGCAATTAGCGTCGAGCAGATAGAACTTTCGGCTTTTCCATTCCTCAGACATTCTTCGCGCTACCCTCGCGGAAAATTCTGAGATTTTCCACAGAAATCACAAATCAACAGCAGCGGAGAAGAATTCTCGTCGGAAGAGCAAAACAGCGCGCCATAAACTAATTTAATAAATTTTCTCTATTACATCTTCGACTTCCTCGGCATCATCATCATCGCCTTCACTCCCCCAATCCACCCTCCCATTCAAAAGTTCGCTTCTCTCGCCATTACTTAAATGACTCGTAATAAAAAATGTTAGAAATATCAGCGGAAATGAAGGAGGCGAGCGGCCGAAGTCGAGGCCTTAGCTGAAGATGAAACGAGAGCGAGAGAGTCGAAGACTGATGGAGAAAGTTTCCGTCTTCCGACTCCTCTGACTTTCTCACACTTTGGGGCAAAACATTTCTCCTCGTTATTCGGTAGAAAAATGGAAACGCTGGCGATGATTCGGAGAACGATGGCGCAGTTCTGTTGTGCTCACTGGGGGGACGAAGACGGCGACATAAATTAGTTTCGCCGCTTCCTTTGTAGGCAAATTGTCGATGTCAGAAATGTTGAAATGGAAAGTTGCGATGATTATTCCGCTTCGATGAACTCGTGTGCCATCCACGAGGGAGGAGATCGACCGTCCAGGGAGAGGAAACTAGTTCGACGTTAAACAGCAATAAAAAAGTTTTCACTTTCATCCCGAAAGGGAAATTTCTTCGTTTTCCTTTGCTCGCAATCGGCTTATTGTTTCTTTCCTTCCGACGCCAGATAAAACTTTTCAGATTTAGCAGCGCACAAAAGTATCCTAGGCGTTATCTCGATACACAGATCAGCGTTACGCAACTTCTTGACGGCTTTCCGAGAATAAATTTTCCGCTACAAAAAAGTTCTTGCCAGCTCCGCGTGTGCGTATGTGCCTGCCTTAGCGAGTGTGTTTGTTTATTTGGGAGAAATTGGAGCCAAAAGTGCTGTAAAGCGTGATTTGAATACGATTGTTCTCGATGAATGGAATTGTTGTAGAGAAGGAGCGTACGAGCTAGGGTAGACTCGTGAGGGCAACGAAAAGCCGTTGGGAGGAAATTCAACTACGCATGAAACACGACAGCCCCACATCCGTTCGCAGCTCAAAGTTTCAAATCCTCTCAGGATTATTAATAAAGTGATAAACTTTTTCCTTCACTCTTGAACTCGCAAGCTACAGCGCTCACACATGGGCTTGTTGGTAGCGGGAGAAATGCGATATTTCCTCGCCGGAGGAGTTGGGTGGAGGATGTCGGCGTGTGGATTAAATTTCGAAGGCAAGAAGTTCCTTTTTAATTTTAATTGTTTGCTCTTCCCCCTTCACGTTCCAACCATAATCTCATTAATCGCACATGTGTGTGCGTGAGCAATTTTCCGCACGAAGAAAAATGAAGGCAAACGTTAAATAACGAACGCCGAAAAATCTCGACTTGTATAATTGAATGTTTCACTTGCTCCGCGGCGTTTAATTTTAATACTGCAATGAACGCACGTTGACACGAAAAACAAACTGCGAGCGGAAGTGGGCGAAATGTGGGTTGAATGGTTGGGGATAGCGCGTGGCATCCCGAAAAAAAGAAACTGAATTTAATTAAAAATTCATATTTATCTCATCAACATAACAACGCGGAACGACGACGAAAATTTATGATTTCATTAAGGCGAGCTCGGCTACAAAAGACGATACAACGCACCGACACGTAAAAGATATCGCTTTGTTGATCTTGCTGTTGTACAAGAGACGTCTGACACTTGATGGCTTTGTTAGTTGTTCCTGGCAAGTGACGAGCGCGACAACATTCCGGTGGGAGATTCCGCAGCCTTGCGTGAGGATTAACGAGAGTTTAGAGTTCTCAAAGAACTTTCGACCGATCAATTAAATTTGCTAATAGACGAAGCGAACCTTTTTAAGAGCCTGGAGCGTGGGTGGATCGTTAACGGCTTCGGCTTTGAGGGTTGCGAGTGCGTAGCGGGTGTGAGTCGGCAATTATAATTGGATAATTAGAGGGAAATTAAAATTTCTCTCGCCTAATGAACTCTTTCTGTCTTCGTCGGTGGAGCCTCGCGAGAGAAACTTTTCGGAAAGTGTAACAGTTGCCTCGAGAAATGACTCCATCCGCTGTCTCTGACACGCTCGTTCATTGTTGCTGGGTTGTCGTGTCATCGCCTTAGCTTTCATCATCGGCGCACAATTAGGAGGAAGACAAAGCGCGCGATACTGAGAGCACATTTCCTGCGTAAATTTCTTTATGAAGTGGAAGGATGAAGCAAGGAAACGTGAAAACCCTTTTCAGATGCGGAGGCTGAGGGAGTTTGGATATGAATGCAAAGAAAACAGGCAGGGAAATTGCGTCCCGAAAATTTCTTTCGCTTTTTTATGGTTATTGGTTTTCATTAAGTAAATTATAGAAAAAATAAAACGAGGGAAAATGTTTATCCACCTTTTAACTGAGCCTACGTAGGAAATTTGAGTCAATCGAGCGAACGTCTGAGCAAGTCGGAGATTCTCGAGATGCGATTAACATTTCCTGATTATCAAGTTTCGACTCGAAAGCGAAATTTTCCATTTCCATCGATTTTCCTTTTCATCCGAAGAACTTCTCGCATTTCTCAATCAGCGGCCCGAACAGGTGTAAACGTCTGGATTACTTCCTCCTCCGTTCACCAACATCTTCCACTTCTTATTATGAAATTGAACGTCGAAAACGGAGCTTAAGTGATGACAGGTTAGATTTTATGGTCCGACGCATGTGTTCACCGAATTCTTTTCCCCCCGAATGGAATTACCTTGTGAAGGAGGCGAAAAGGACCACCAAACGCCAGCTGTAAAAATTCACAATAGTGCTGAGGGTGAAAGATACGAGGGAAATATGTTGCAGAATGTCAAAATTATGCCGGAGCTCGAGCACGATGAAAATTACGTACCGCTCGAAAGTCCCTCTCCCCAGAATTTTTTGAAATTGAGTTATGAGCTCCATGACGTCCGAAGGAAGAAACTAATTTCCCTTCATGTTTTAATTTCGAGATGTTTTCGGTTAACAGCATTGATAAGCGTGGAAAATATGCGGAGTTGCGTTCCAACGGCGGAGAGAGAGTGCGGAGAAGAGAAATGTTAACTGTGGAGAGTGAGAGCTTGCTTAAAGCTCTGAACAAACTGCGCAATTTTCTTGAGAGAGTCGTCGAAGGCGAGGAGAGCTTTCCGGATATTTGTGTATTTAGATGCTCCTGCCTGCTGCTGTTCCGTTATCGCATGGATATTTTAAGACGCTTATAAGGCTTTCAGTTTGTTTTATTTGCCAATTGCTTTCCTTCTTTATCGCTTCGCCGGAAAATTTGCAAAATTAAAATGACGTAAACTTATTGCGGAGCTAAGAGCTCAATTGATCACTGCATACTCCTGCCGACTGAGTTCACGTCTAATCGGAGAATTATTCAAAGGATCAACTGATTTATTTTCATGCTTAGCATTTCTCTCCTCAAAACCATCAAATTAAAATAATTCATCGGGCCCCCCAAGAGATGCTTTTAATGGTTTCAGGGCTTCTCCTTCACGCAAACTTTTACAATAATCTTTTTTAACACAGAAATACAAAACGTTAGGTTGCGTTAAAGATAAGATAAAATGTTTGGGCGAGGCTGATAACGCCTGAGTTTGAGGGAAAAGTTAGTAAGTGTGCAATTGTCGAACGTTTAAGATCCGAAATAATTAAAGCAAAAGTTGAAAGCTGGTGAATCGAAATTGTAATAGTTTAAAACCGCTTAAGAGATTGCAAACGCATTAAAAACTGAAGAAAAGATTATAATGGCGAAAGCAGATTCCCGTGGTGAAAGCGCAGCTCGTCTGGCTCGAAATATTGCTTGCATAAAGTACACGCTCTTTTGTTTCAACATCGTGGCATGGGTGAGTGATTGCTTATTCAATGAACCTATGCATCCGTAATCCTTTGTTTGCATCGTAATTTTAATTGAAAGTATCGTCACAAATGTGACATGAAGTTATTGCGAAACATGATTTCATTTCCATTGAAGCGTTGACTAACCTGCCGTTCCCCAGAACACTCACACATTAACGAGTATGTTTGCTGATAAGATAAAGCGCGATAAGCGAAAGACCGAAATGATTGTTTGATGATTTCATTCGTGAATGTTTTATAAAGGTTCACCTGCGATTCATGACGACTTTGAGCGACTATTTCTGAATACGAAATTAAAATGAGCTGAAGAGAAGCTCGTTCTAATGAAACGGTATAAAGCTTTGCAAAGCTCTAAACAATGAAGCTCGTAATGAAGGCAATAACCTCCCTTTTAGAAGGAGGTGTATTGGAAACTTTTGATGTCGAAATTTATTGTATCGTAAGCGTTCCCTGCAGAATCATCTCCAGGGAAGGCACGTCAAAGCTTTGAGGTCTGGCAAGAAGAGCGCGGCTGAAATAATCAATGAAATGGAAAACGAGAAACACATTTCTTGACTCGATCAAATGCACGACGTGAACTTCTCCCTTTTCCACATCTCCCTTCCATCACGTTGATTGATGAAACTACCTGTGTGTCACACACACTCTTAGCAAATTGAAATAAAATCGCTCCGCCGCTGCCGTTTCGCAGTCAATCTTCCTTGAGTTCGGCTGGGTTCTCAGTCAATTTATTTTGTAATCGAGGGAGGCGATGGCAAATCACACACGATTGTCCTTTCTCTTTTCCTTCGAAAGAAATTTTGCCAGCAAGTTTTGTTAAGCATTTAAGGCTGACCTGAAAATGTTCCGTTTGGGAGAACAGCGAAAATCAATTACGAAGCATGACGGCTCGGAAGGAAGAGCCAAGTTGAAGCCAACTTTCAAATGTGCCATTCACTCAAGTTGAAGGCCAAAATTCGCTTTGAATATTTTAAGATTTCATAAGTCATGAATTATTGAGCGAGGAAGAACTTTGATGTTTGCCTGTTTAATGTCTGTCATGTCTCTCCGATCTCATTCCGCATGATGTCGACTCGAATCCGATAGAAAGGCGCCTGGAAACTACCAGCAGATAGACGAACGGATATCCGTTAGTTTGTTCCATTTCTCTTCGTTAAATCATTTTATTGATCATTAAGCTGCAGCGTGGCATTCAGAATGTCGCTCTGACACATTAAATCGACGACGGAAATGTTTGTCGAGAAAGTTACTGAATTTATTTGCCGGAGCAGCTCCGGCGGGTGGAGAGCTTCGATACAGATAATTCGATTACAGTGCAAACAGAGAAGCTTCCGATTTTCAAAACATCATCTCGACCTCCTAAACCGAAATGAGCGCAGGTGGAAAATTTCAATGGTCATTCGGCCCCATCGTTGATTTCCGTGGCTTAAAGTAAAATTGATGGAAATATCGATTTGTGTAAAAAGGTTGGCATCACCATCATTTCTCGAGTAATCCTTGCAAATCCAATTTTATTTGTCATTGCCAAAATTGCCCTCGCCAAATCCCAAACTTCAATCGAGAATCTATGTCGAGAACTTCTATTTCTTTTCCGCTTTCGATTTCTTTCTTTGACTTGCTATTATTGGAACAAGAAAGTTCCTGGGAATCGTAAGATCCTTTGATACGCCGACCGTAAAATGTAGCAAATTATTCGATGACATCGAGTGCTGCAAAAACTTCTTTGACACACATTCACGGCTTCTTTCTTCCTTCCTTTGCCTGGGGGCGCGCAAAAATCAGTGTTTAATAATATCATCAGAGTGCTTTATCACTAGCGAGGCGTAATCGGAAGGCTGAATGTATTATTGCCATGCCATTCGAGCCAGTTTTCCTTTTCCTTATCGAACGACTTATTTCATTTTCGTAATGCATGCGGAGACGACTTCAAAAGCGAGCCAGTTTATGTTGATTCCCATTCGAGTCAAGGAAGGGCGACTGGCAGGATGATGAAGAGTGCCGAGTGCGTAAAAACTCGAGGGAATAATTGCTGGCGAGAGAGAATGGAAACATAATTAATGACTTTCTCCTCACTGTTAATTTCATCCTCTATACCACATGACGGACTAAAGGATCGGCACAGTGCTTGAATCAATAAATGAATTCATTGAGATCACAAAGCGAAGATAATAATTTTCCGCTCAAGAACATTTTTTTTCCACGGCCGAGGCGGGGAGCCGAAAGCATAGCGCTCGAAGCTTTTATCAAGCGGCCGCACACCCAACTGGTTTCTTTCCCTCTTCAGCACAGGCGGATACGGTCAACTAGTCACGCTATGTAATAACAACAAACAGTATTTTAATTATAGAATTGGATAATGAGTCGGCGTGGGGCGGGTATGACGTGACGTGTTGGAATTGAAAATTGGCACTCGTTGCCCTCCTTTTACGATGTGCTTCAGTCGTGAGCCCTCAAAACAAATATCGAAACGTTCGCTCTCTTCTACGCAACAGAAGACGTCGAGTAAATGAAAAGAAAATCGATAACAGTTCCGGTCTTTTCTGGCGTGAGTTGATCCGCCCGCCCTTTCAAAGCGACGAGATGTATTTTGTAGTCCTTTGGAGTGGATGATTACATACATCAGCTGTTTCTTCTCTTGGGCCGTGCATGCGGCAGCTTAATAAGGAGAGGAAAAGGAAAATTAAAAAGAAAAGTCTTAAAATTTCCGGTCGTTGCGCGAACGAACAAAATTCAATTAGAGTGAGTCATCGACTCTTCCGCTCGCTCTTAAAACACATAAAATGCTAAATCGAATTACTCATTGTTCCCTTTGCTAATGCTTTTCTTTCTTTCTTCTAGCTCGTCGGGTTGGGGCTGTTCGCATTTTCGATTTGGATTCGCGTCGAGCCCGGCTTCGAAGAATGGATCTCCATCCTCAACATCTACTCGTACTACATTGGCGTTTACATTCTCATTGCTGTCTCCGTTCTCGTTTTAATAACAAGCTTCCTCGGCTGCTGTTCTGCCCTCATGGAACATGGCGTGGCGCTGATGCTCGTGAGTCTCTCACCCCTAAAAAGCAAAACGCTTAAAGTTGAAAAATATTTTCTGGTTCGATGGCAATGAAAGCTTTCCGTTTTTCCGTTGTGAAAAATATTCTCAATTATTCGTGACAGCCCGAAAGAAAAACTACTCTGCCTCGCAGTTCCCCCAACATTTCGAACCGCCTGTGTTGTTGTTTCTCGGTCGCCGAGGGAGTGGGCCAAACATGAAAGGGAAAAACTGAGCGGACAAGCTGAGATGGGGGGCGAGGGCGGCCAACGAACATTAATCATAGGAATATATCGTACATAATGTTGTGACATGTTTCTTCAATTTTTGGCCACTTTTCCCTCTTTGAGTCTTCTTGGTTTTCCGGAAGCATTGCCGAGTGAAATGAGGGGTCGATCTTTTTGTCAAGCTTGATGCTCACCTCAAGTCAGCCAGGAAAAAATCGGGTCGTTTGACTTCTTCTTTTCTTCGCTTTCAGTTCACTGTCACGCAAATAATCTGCTTTCTGTTGGCCATCTTTGGAACGGCCATTCTACTGGAGCATTCAACGTACGAGAGCCGAGTTCAGCCCATGATCCGGCACACAATGAATCGCTTAATTATGACATCCGAATATGAACCGTCCACGAGCATGCTCCGCTTGATACAGGAAAGCGTAAGTATCGAATTACTTGGCCCGTTCTAATGGGCTTTTCGAATATCATTAGCAATTAATTTTGATTTTACGACTGTAAAAATGGAATAACATTCGTTGCCGAGTTTGGCGCTTCAATTCAGCGCGTTAAATTAATGATAAATAGATGAGCATTTAATTGTTGGCTTCAACAGTTTCCATTTTCTCTTTTCCTCGTGATATTCGTAATCATTAATTTAATTAACTCGTTTTGGTAATTAGCATCCTGCCCCAAATGCAACGGCTGCGCTACAAGTGTTCGCTTTTAGCTCACTGAAGTGCAAAAATCCGAATCCATTTCATAATATCACATTCAGGAGAAACGTTATTCTATCAATGGAAAACTCTTGTTGGCAAACATTGTAGCCTAGATATTGATGGCAGACATGATTGATTCGGATATTTCCACTTATGATAGCAGCAAGCCTGAAGATGTTTAAATACCAATTAACGATCTGCTCGCCAATTGGTTTTTATCAAACGAAACAAAGACTTAGGATCTCATCGTTCTGAATCTGATTTCATGGAAAGACCTGCGGGCTGCTTTAGTAATTGATTTTTCTCTCTCGAAAGGTCGGATGCTGCGGGGCGGACGGTCCGAACGACTACATCTCCCTTCGTCAACCACTGCCAATTGAATGCCGTGACACTGTCACAGGCCATGCTTTCAACAACGGTTGCGTCGACGAGATGACCTGGTATTTGGAAGACAAATCTGTTTGGGCGGCAGCTCTCGCCATGTCTCTTGCGATGCTCCACGTAAATAAATCTCTGTCCTTGAAACAAATTTCACCGATTTAAACTTGCTCCCCTACTTTCAGGTTGTGAATGCAGTTTTGGCAATCGTCCTTATGCAAGCGCTGAGACGAGAGGAAAAAGTTATGTACCGAAGAAACTAGGTCGTTCATTTCAACAAGAAGTAGAGTGGCAACTGACCCATTTTCATCGTGCCGATAAGGGATTTCTGCTTCGTATACATTTTGTTTTACAATTATATATATAAATCTAATTCCTAACGACTCTTTTATGCATGAAAACATTCGCTTCCTCTATGTTTCTATGACCCATCCCCCTCCTACATCCAGATTCATTCACAATCGAAGGGCGAAGCTTCCCTCACTCTCTCTCACACTCCCTTAAGAACAATTTACTTACTTAATAATAAAGAAAACTAGGATACAGTCAGAAGAAGATTCACTTGGTTCTGTTATGAAATTGAATTGAAGCCTTAAATAAAAACAAGCTCATCGAGTTAGGACGAGCGAGAAAAGAAAAGGTTCGTCTTACTTCTTTCTAAATTAATTTGATGGGCAAAGTTTTGTCCTCATATTGAGGCAGAGGAAAGCAATGCGAATACGATGGGCTAGATACGATGTTGATATCATAATCACATTGAGGAAGGGGCTACGGTTCCTTCATACATATAAGTTTCATAATTATGTTGCTTGATTATGAGCACTGACAACGACCGTTCAAGTGTGGTCTGGGAGCATTGTTTTCCTGCTCTTCGTCTCGCTCATGTCCCAACGTTCATGGTGCTATTCCCACTCTCGTAATACACTTTAATTGGTGCTTTATAAATGTTGTTATTATGTCTCGTTCTTCTTCTCGTCTTGTTCGCAAGTGTCGTCAAGTTTACTTTCCTGTCTCTTCACTCAACACTTTACTAAAACGGATCTCGCAGCTGGGTAGGAGTTGGAGAGATGATTTTAGAAAGCGAGATAACATTTGTGTGATTTTCGACTTTTCATCTTCACCTCAAACAATAACTGACACCGCAATCTAACCCCTTGATAAATACTTATTTCCAACTCTTGCCTCGTAACATACATTTCTCATGTTCTCTGCTCCTTGCTCTTTGCCTTTTGTTCGAAGGAAAACAAACAAATTTACAATTCAAATTCTATTCAGAAATTTAATTATGGGGCTCGAGAGGGGTTGTGAGAACAAAGTTTCCTTCTCCTCAAAAATTAATGATTTTCACTCCAGGATGCAAAAAATGATGATGAAGAAGAATTTTAATTATTCGATACATGTTGTGCTATCAAAGTCCCGCAAAATTCCTCGATTGCGTATGTTTTCCTACGTTGCTTGGAGCTGGCAAAACGGTAACCAGCGGGCGGGGTGGGAGAACTCTTGATTGAAACGACAGACAAGATTTATGTTCAAGGGAAACATCACATGTGCGATAAGAACGAGCGGAAGAAAAATTCCTTTCATCTCACTTCCGAGAATTATCCGAAAAGGTGTAAATTAAATATTTTCGAAATAATAAATTCGTAGACGACAAAATTTATTTCGAGAGCATGCGAAAATTTCATTCAAATTTCAATCATGACAGAGACAACGTGACCTGCATGTTAAGATGATTCCAGGTTGAAAGCTTCTCACATTTTTGTTGTTTATCCAAAAATTTGTCTTGAGGTTGCTAGGAACATTTGCCATTCGACGACGGCGCTCACCCAACAACAGCACAATGGAAATTGAAAGTGTTTTTCATTCTCCCACACCACAAATGTCTGTTTTCGTAAATCCGCAAATATATAAGAGGGAGAGCGAGTGGGTGGAAGCGACGCACACATAAAGCATAGCATTCATCAGATGAGATAATATTTTCCTTTTTTCTGTTCGCTTCTTAGGAGAAGGAAAAACTAATAAACTCTCCTATTGCGTAAAGCGAGGGTGTGGGTTGAAGACAAATGAGAAAATTATAAGCCAGGCAGAGCTTGCAAGAGAGAGAGAGCGATGGTAAATCGCGTGAGAAGCGTTTATCTGAAGTTGAGAGAAGCGTCTTAAGTCCGATCTTATCGTCAATATAATTTGATTAAAAAGCAAATGAGACAGCAGAAATTGCGAGGCAAACTATCGCCAAAAATAGTTTATCACTTTTTCTTTTCGCTTATGAACGTTTGCTTATATGCTTAACACAGTAAGAAGATAATCGCTCTCTCCCTCCGACTCTCTTCAGCATAGATGTTTCCCAAAAGAGCGTAGCATACATTTTTGCGAGCGCGGCATATATTTGTGTAATATCTCGACATTTATCCGCTCAACTCTCGTTTCAGTTATCATCGAGAGGCGAATGAGTGAAGACGTGAAAGCTCGTTAGTCGCGGCTCACATAGAAATGGCTCTTGGAAACAATTAAGTGAATTAAATTTCTTAATTGCGTTAAACTTACGTACTTAAGAGTAACAAAACTTTCAGTAATCTTCAAGCTCGTACCACAATCCGCGTTCGAGCGCATTCGTGGAATATTCTTGTGCTTAAAATAATTGTGTCTTCAAGTTGAATGTTGAGCGGATTAAGAAAGTCATTAAGAATTGTTAAAGTGTTGACAGATTGAATTATAAAATCGTCGTAGCGCTGTGCGAACGTTGGCAAAGGATTTAAGCCGACTCGAGTTTGGATGAATATAAATTTCTTTCTCCAGTCCAAATGAGAAGTAAAAATGTCCGTATGGGCAGCGCAAAACTCGTCTGGAATAAATAAAATCCACTGTGAAACGAAGTTGCGTTGAAAAATGTCTCGCGAGCTCGTCGAATAGTGAATTGATGATTTTTCCGCGTTATGCTTTATGCTCGAATTTTAATGAGAAAAATAATTTGCCTCCGAAAAAATCGGTGAAGCGACCGGGAGACAAAGTGCAGTGGAAGGATGAAGCAAAGGAAAATAAGCGGAATTAATGAATTATACGAAGAGCGAGAGTAGAGAATTTTTTATCATAAAATTTGGCACCAAATTCAAACCAGTTTGATTGTTTCTGGTTTTTGTCGAGAACGAAAAAGGCAAAATAATGACTTCATACGTTTACGGAGCTGTCGTTGCGATCGTCTGCGCGCTTTGCTATTACAATACTCTCGACTGTGGCTTTGTGTTCGACGACATAAGTGCAATAAAGGACAATCGCGACTTACGGCAGCATTCGCCGCTAAAGAACATTTTCCTCAACGACTTCTGGGGAACACCTATGTACAAAGTAAGCACAGTCATTAATTTTGAATGGAAATTAAGCCTGAATAATTTAAAGAGTAACGTGACACTTGTTGATTTCCCGTCGATGTCTGGGACAAAAAAATGTTTAATGGTTTATTATTATGATGAAGTTTCGAGTCGTTTCTGTCTTCCAATCAATACATAAATTATTATCTGTTGGGGGAAATCTTGGCTTCGTTGTTATACTTCGCGTAACTTTATTTTTCTGTTGAAAATCGATAACCATTTGAGGCTGCTTTCGAACCATATTTGGCTATGAAGGATAAACAAGTAAAGGACTGATTGGCCTTGAATATGCGGCCTTAAACAATGCTGCTGTCGTCTCCATCGTGGCCCAAGAATCGTGGCTGCAACGTTTAGCAGTGTCCTGAACCTCATTCATGCAATAGTTACCACTAGATTACACCCTCGAAAAAGTTTCTTATTATATCTTCTTCGACCGCAGTCAACAGTGTCACTCAATTATGCCGTCGAGTACCATAAATATCAATTATACTAATGGCGATTTCTCCCCTCCCTTGTCTCACGAAAATGACCAGGAACAAAGCCACAAATCATATCGACCGCTGTGCGTTTTAACTTTCCGATGGAACTATGCAATGCACGGCCTGGATCCTTTGGGTTATCACTTAGTGAACATGCTCCTTCACATTCTAGTCTCGATCATGTACTTTAGGTAAGGCAAAAGTCATTTCCGCAGTCGAAACTTTTAAACAAATGCTTAGTGAAAATTTATCGCCGGAGAAGAATTGAAAGGAAAAAAAAAGCAAAGTTCCAAAACTTTTGACTTCTGAGTTTTCCATGAGTTGCGAACTAAAGCGAGAACTTGTCCCCTTTGCAGCATGTGCACAACAATCCTCCCCGATTTGACTGCCTTCATTGCAGCACTGCTGTTTGCTGTACATCCCATCCACACTGAAGCTGTGAGTATTTTGTTTTATGGCTCTTCTGTACTCTCATTGGCATCTGCATCGTCGTCTTCCCTTACGTAAGGGAACGTTTTAATTTGAAGACTTTCAAGAAGCTAAAAATTAAATTTTTGGATGCCATGGAGAGGCGCGCATCTCCCCCAAACACGATTCACCCCACCAGAGAAAAACGTGTTGGGAATGTTTAACATTTCGCTCCCTTTCTCACAACAAACACATTTGCTTCCCTTTACACTTCCAAGACTAATGTTCGCACATGAAATGAGGAAAAGTTGTGTAACTGGAGCGAAATTCAAAAGTCAGCAATGCTAGATATTTGTACGTTTCTTTTCATCTGTTCCCGTGTCATAGGTTACAGGAGTTGTTGGGAGGGCGGAGATCATTTGCAGCATATTCTTCCTTGCTGCATTCATTTTTTACACAAAAGCGACTCGCAGGAAAAAGTCGACAGGTATCGTAGTCATGTTCATAGTCTGCTAACTCGTGATTAATTACTCAACCTTATTCATAAAGGCTGGAGGTATTTGCTGCTGTCGATTCTAGCGGTGACTGCCGCGATGCTGTGCAAAGAGCAGGGCATAACAATTTGCGGGATTTGCGCTGTTTATGAGATATTCGTCGTTCAGAAGGTAGAGCACATTCAAGCTTAAAAAAGTCGAACAATCCTTAAGTCCTGATCATTTAAAAGGTTCACATCAACGACATCAAACACTTGATTCAGACGGTGGCAAGTGGCAAAAGCCCCTCGTTAGCGACAGCATGGTGGCCTGGCGAAGCCACACGGCGTCTCGTAGTTATATGCTTATCGACGCTGGGATTACTCTTTGCCCGCTTGCACATTATGGGCTCTCAACTTCCCGTCTTCACCAGGTGAGCTTCAGCTTTCATAATCCAATTAGCGCGAGTGAAAACGGTGGATGCGGGATTACGAAACTCGAATTTTCTCTTCTCTCCGACGACTTTATGCTCAAGGTCACCCCGTCTGCTCGCACAGACTGAAATTCTTTTCTCTCGATGCTGAAGAAGAAAATGTTTACGTGAAAATGAAAAGCTCTGTGTGTTGAGCTTTACATTTATCGTTGATGGCAGGTCAATGACTCTGAGCGTAGTTTCATTGGCTTTAATCTCGAGCGTCGTCTGGAACATGAAGAAGAGAATTTTCCAAAGTGAAACAGTTTTCTTTTCTCGATGTAAAAGTTCATTCAACGACACTTTCAGGTTCGATAATCCGGCGAGCGTGAGCCCGACTCCGACGCGTCAACTAACTTATAACTATCTGGTGTCAGTGAATCTTCGACTGCTTCTCTTCCCCAACGAACTGTGCTGTGATTGGACGATGGGTACCATCGACCTGATTAAGTCGTTGTACGACTTCAGAAATATGATGACTGTCTTGACTTATGTTATAACCGGCTGGATGGGTTGGCTAGCAATCAGCTGTGAGAATCGAAGGAAAGCCAACGTTCTCGTCCTGGTAAGACCTCGTAAACGCACGAGTTGCATATTTCTCAGAAAAGGATATTTAAATTTAATCAATACTCGTTAACATATTTTCCTTTGTGCTCGCCAACAAACAGGGCCTTGCATTTATGATTCTGCCATTCCTGCCAGCATCGAATCTCTTTTTCCCGGTCGGCTTCGTCGTCGCTGAGAGAGTTCTGTACATGCCTTCGATGGGATTCTGTCTGCTTGTGGCCTACGGCTTCCAGTTGATGACGGAGAGATTTTCTAAAAAAGTTCTCTGGTGCTGCATGGCAGCGTTTCTGTTTTCTCATGCTGTCAAGACGTGGAACCGAAATTGGGACTGGGAGTCAGAATATTCAATCTTCATGAGTGGCCTGAGGGTGAACAAACGTAATGCAAAACTCTTCAATAATGTGGGACATGCGCTTGAAAGCGACGGAAAATTCCACGAAGCATTAAATTACTTCCAAGCTGCTGTGAAAGTTCAAAAGGACGATGTAAGTAAATGATGTTTACATGCTGTTGCACCCATTATGAATGGACATTATTGAACTGCCGTTGACATTAGCCGCGAGCGCGTTGTATTAACTGCTTCATTGATCTCTTTCCTATTATAAGATTGGAGGGTGGATCAACGTCGGTCGGACGTACAACCATCTCAAGGAATACAAAGAAGCTGAAGACGCGTACTTGACAGCAAAGAGTCTTCTGCCAAAAGCAAAGCCTGGGGAATCTTACCAGGCGCGCATCGCTCCCAACCATCTTAACGTTTTCTTGAATCTTGCGAATCTCATTTCAAAGAACGTTACGCGTTTAGAAGAGGCCGACTCGCTATACCGACAGGCCATCTCGATGCGAAGCGATTACACTCAAGCCTACATCAACCGGGGCGACATTCTGATCAAACTCAACCGAACGAAGGAGGCACAAGAAGTATACGAACGGGCCCTGCTTTATGACAGCACCAATCCAGATATTTACTACAACGTGAGTTAAAAGTTTGAATTGAGCAATCCCTCTCGACGTCGCGGCAATTCACGCTCGCGCTTCGGAATCCTTTTATCATCCCGCAATGTTTTTTGTCGGCTTAATGGAACTTTGCGATAATTTTACCGGCGAGGAGGAAAAATTTTCTAAACAAAAACCGAAAAAAGACATCTGTTCATGACTCTGTTAATGTACCTCACAGGCAGATGGAAAAGTTTCGCATTGTCTTCGGTGTAAATTATACGAAAATTCGAGAATTAGAAAACTTTTCCTTTTCCCCTCAAGTTGTTTCGCGAGATTCGCAGTCTAGAAATTCTTTTTTAATCTCGTGCAAACGACAAGAGCAAAGTGAAAGAAATCTCATCACTTGACATCCATTTCAGCTCGGAGTAGTTTTCCTCGAGCTAAACAAGCCGGCTCAGGCTCTCGCTTACTTGGATAAAGCGTTAGAATACGATCCTGAACATGAGCAGGCGCTGTTGAATTCCGCTATTCTCCTTCAAGAGCTTAACAAGCCGGAGCTGAGAAAAATCTCAAAGGAACGTCTCATGAAGCTGCTTCAGAAAGACGGTAAGAAGAACTTTGATGCTGTCAACGATGAGCTTTCTCACGTTTTTTCCTTTCAACAGAGCAAAATGAACGAGTCTATTTTAATCTCGGCATGCTCGCGATGGATGATCGCAACACTGAAGACGCCGAGCACTTCTTCCGTCGAGCGATTCACATCAAACAGGATTTCCGAAGTGCTCTCTTCAATTTGGCACTGCTGCTTGCTGACGACCACAGGCCTTTGGAAGCAGCTCCGTTTCTCAACCAGCTGGTGAAATATCATCCTGACCACGTAAGCCTCACTTACTCTCGAACGAACTCACATGAATATTTAATTTCTTTTCTTTCACCAAAAACAACTTTCCACCAATCAATCATCAACGTTCTATGGTCTCAGGTGAAAGGGCTGATACTGCTGGGCGATATCTACATAAATAACCTCAAGGTGATTATTTATTCAAAGTTTGTTCCATTTCAAAACTGATCGTTTTCCCTTTGCAAACGACAACCTTAGGACATCGATGCAGCAGAAAGTGTAAGTAACCTTCGATCTCGAAACTTGTCGATAAATGACGTTTGAACTTTCCACACAGTGCTACAAGCGTATTCTTCAGTTGGATCCTGTCAACATTCAAGGACTTCACAACTTGTGTGTAGTGTTTGTCGAACGAGGATATCTGTCGAAAGCTTACGCTTGTCTCCATGAAGCTCACAAGCTTGCACCGCTTGAGGATTACATCGTCAAACATCTTCAGATCATCGAGACACGTCTAGCGAAGTTGAAGGCTCAAACGGGGTCAAGTCGTGAGAAAGAGTTGGCGTTCGAGGATTACGATCCGAGGGAGTTTGGTGGGCACGTTTCGAAAGACAGCAAAGTCAATCTCGATGTGTTGCAGTACTCGTCGTCCACCGAGAGCCAATCGCAAATGCTTCACACTTCGAAGGATCCAGTTTTTCTCGAGCCGAGTCTCCCCGAGAACTTTCAAAAGCATGAGGGTCTAAAACGTATACAGAATAATTACGCAACTGATCTCGACGACCCGTCGTCAGGCATGTCATAGCACTACTACGGAGCGTTCCCGAGGAACTTTCTAGTGCCAAAGTAGCTTTCGACTTGCAAGGAAAGTCGGCATGAAATCTCTCATAATTAAGCTGTCACGTTAGTATTCTCATGACTCTGTGTTATTACTTATTTGATGATTGATGAAAAGACGTTCTCGCGCTACGAAATCTCATTTAGCTTTCACTCTCTCACATGAATCTCGCTTCAACTTAATTCTCGTTTCCGAGTCTCATTTTCTCCCCCTCAGCAGCTTTACTTTTTGATAACTAATCAATGACGTAATTAAATGTGATGTTCGTGAAGTAGATGAGAATAGGATTTGTTTAGGTTTAAAATGCTGCGTCGAGTGAGTTCAGACGGCGGTTGATGGAAACTCAACAAAATGAGATAAATACAAGACTGTGCTTTTGATTGACATTACGATGTAAGTAAGAGCGGGGCAAACGAGGGAGGTTTTGCGCAACTTTTTGTAGCTCTTGATTAAATTCAGAAAAAGGGGATTTGTACTTAATGAGTAGCTTAAGTAAGAGAGAAAATTATGATCCGAACAGTGGGTTTGGGGATAAGTTTCAAAGGAGTTTTCTTCGGAATACGTCTCGTCTTTGGGTTCGTTAAACAACATCGTTGTCAACGAGGTGGGGGAAGGGTCGTTGTTGAATGAAACCTTTGACCGTCTAGCAGTGCGCACCACAGCGTATTTGGACTATTCAGAGAAGACTGCAACGAAGATAATAGCGAGAATATGGAGATATAGAACTATAGCCGAGAGCATCGCGAAGAAGAATTTTATTTTTTTAAGGGAATAAATCTCAAATCCTTAGGAAAATTTATGGAAAAACTGATGTCGAGTGGAGATGATAGATGATGTTTAGGCTTTATTACCCGTTTCAATTTCGTTAAAACCTCACAACTCAAATCTATCCCGTCGCGTACCCGAGTAACTTTTTGATAACACATAACAAAATCAATGTTGTGCCTTGATGAAAGACAAGAACTTCAGCTGAAATATCCTCGATTCGTAATTCTCATTTGTCCACGTGTTGTAAGTAGAAGAATTGTTTTATGTACTGCCGATTGTCTGAGGACGTTTGGGTTGAAGCTGTGACCATGGCAATGTGCTCATGGTCAAAACAATTCAATCATTCGTTTAATGGAAACGGACGCATTCAGGATTAAGTTGCATTGTGTTTATGTCTTGGTTTTTAAAACAATTCAAGGCTAACTGCATTCAAAACATGAAAAATAGCAGATCATTTCAATTTATTCAAGACATAATGAATGTGAATGAACGATAAAAGACGAAAAGTGTAGGAAAAAAGATGAAAACTTTATTTAACTAGACAAATAAAGAAAATAATTGTTCATATGTTCAAGTCATTTTCCTTTTTGCATTTCCATTTTCACTTTCAGCCACTCGACGATTTCTCAATTTTCTCACGACAAATTTTCAATGCTTTGGGTGTTTAACGGTTTTCTCGAATTCAAGTTGAGTTTCGTTAAGTCAAGCAAAAGTCATCAAGTGCGTGTGCGGTGTGCGAGAGATCGGAGAATATTTTAGATTATTTCTATTGCTTATTCTGCGATAGAACAGTCCTGTTCTCCATCAGCATCGCAAGCCGATAGTTTCGTTCCCTAGTTTCGCGTGAATTCAGTTCGATCGGATAAATAATGAAGGTCAGAAAAGCAGTAAACGGCGATCACATGAAAAACGGTGATTGGAAAAATGGATTTCACAAGACGAACGGGCACATTGAGCATCAAGACATCGTCTTGAATGGAAAGAATCTGATGAATGGTGAATGCCACAGCGACGTAGAGGGTTCAAGGTTTAGGGATCAAGTGAGTCGAAATTCTTCATTTATCGTGATCTCGCTTCAAACATAAAATCGATAAATTACCTCATTAAAAGCATTCTCATTTCTCACACGAGCCGTCCTCATTTCACTTGGTAATTAGCATCAATTGTGTGTGATATATCGGTTGCCTTTTTCGAGATGAAGCTGATAAGCGAATATCAATGTTACCAAACATCCGACTCGATTTTCGCTGATGACCAATTACAAACTTAAACATGACCCGATTTTTCTGCTTATAGATAAAATTTGACGAGTACAAAGCAGCCAACCAGTCCAAAGAAAGCTTTGAAGAAGCGCCGTTGCTGACAGCATGTCTCACCTACCTCGGGTTCTACCTTTTAGTGTTCATCGGCTACATCAACCAGTTCTTCTTCGTCCCGAAAGTTGTGTCAGAGAAGTGTCGAGACGGATATGTGCCGCTGTTTGACTCGTTCGAGCAATTCTACTTCCGCTACGTTTATCGAAGAATTAGAGATTGCTGGAACCGACCGATCAGCAGCGTTCCCGGTGACACTGTCACGCTGAAGGATCGCAACACCAACGACTACGGGTGGACTTTCGAATTTACTGGAACTGAGACGAAATGTATAAACTTGGGATCGTACAATTATCTTGGCTTCGCTCAAAACTCAGGACCTTGCGCGGACGAAGCGATTGCGTCAATAGAAAAGTTTGGAATTACGTCTTGTAGTCCGCGAAGAGAACTAGGAACGAATCCACTTCACAATGAGTTGGAAGCGCTGACAGCGCAATTCATGGGAGTGGAAGACGCAATTGTGTTCGGAATGGGATTCGCAACGAACGCGCTCAATCTGCCTTCGCTTCTGTCACCTGGTTGTCTTGTGGTGTCAGATGAGAAGAACCACGCTTCAATCATTCTTGGCCTGAAACTTTCTGGCGCTACGACACGCGTTTATAAGCACAACAACATGAAAAGCCTTGAGAAAGTCATGGAGAAAGCGATCGTCTACGGTCAGCCCAACGGCAAGCCATGGAGAAAGATTCTGATCATTCTTGAAGGAGTTTTCAGTATGGAAGGATCGATCGTTAAGCTTCCAGAAATTGTCCAGATCAAAAAGAAGTACGGAGCGTACATCTACCTCGACGAAGCACACAGCATTGGAGCGACGGGTCCGCGAGGACGAGGGATCACAGACTTCTACGGCATCGATCCGAAAGACATCGACATTCTGATGGGAACATTTACAAAGTCGTTTGGCTCAGCCGGTGGTTATATTGCTGGGTCGAAGACTCTTATCAACTTCCTCCGAGTAAACAGCCACGCGCATTGCTACGCAAATTCAATGTCATCCGCGGTGGCGCAGCAAATTCTCACTTCAATGAGAATAATGATGGGTCTAGACGGCACGAGTGAGGGAAAGAATAAAATCGACCAGCTGGCGAGAAACACTCGATATTTCCGTAAACGACTCGCACAGATCGGCGTAATAACTTACGGACATGAAGACTCGCCAGTCGTTCCAATGCTCGTCTACGTCTTCTCGAAGATCGTGGCTGTCGTTAGAACTCTAACGAAAAGAAACATTGCTGTCGTCGGCGCTGGTTTTCCCGCAACGCCGATAATGGAGGGCAGGATTCGCTTCTGCCTATCTGCGGCGCACACCAAGGAGCAGCTTGATTACGTACTGTCGGAGATCGATGACATAGGAACCTCTCTAGGACTGAAATATTCCTCCAAACCAAGAGATCCAAAACACATCGAGTATTAACTTTTAGTCATTCTCTCGGCGCTTTTGGCAAAATACTTTTTATTTTGTTTTGTCTTAGTGCCTCTAACTGTCGAATATCCGGAGAAATATCTACGATTCAAAGAGTTTAATTTGACTCTTGTAATTCTACGCTTAATTTAGGACCAAACGAATATCAAACTTGTTACTTAGAGTCAACAAATGAAAACAAAACATTTATAATTTAAGACAACCTTCTCGTCAGAAAACTATTACCTTCAAAATCGAATCTTCTCTCGTATCTCGCTTTCCGCACTCGAGCTTTTAACTTTGAATCTGTAGTAGAAACTTGATTTTTGAATAAAATTGAAAACGCTTGATAATGTCAAAAGTTCTTGCGAGTTTCTTGTTATTTATATATTCGAACGCGAAGTTAAATAAAAACTACAAATCTGACTCAGGATTTTTTATGTGACAGCGATGAAAAGCTTTTTAATTTATTGAGCTTTTACGTTACTTGAACAATTGATGAAACAATATTGCTGGAGGTGTTTGATCATCAGCTGAATCAGATTACAGCACCAGTTTTGAATCCATATTATTAATTTCTTTCAAGCTTCGCGATCAACAGATCTAAGCTGGTAATCTCTGAAAGCTTCAATTCACTAACTCTTCGCATAATCGAGAGGCGAACGCTTATCTGCTAACTCAACGTATCATGAATAGCGAAGCACCTCCGGATTGATTATTCATCAATGCAAATGAATTCAAGCTCAGAGGGTAAAGCGTTTGATCCCCTTCAAGATCTAATTTTAAACTCTCACTTTCCATTACACAACCTTTAGACATTTTCCAGTAAAGCTTTGATACCTCGACGTCATTACTTGTGTCTCATCTAAAAATACGAATAATGTGTGAAGTCATCGTCATGAATTCCATCCAGTCTGTTGGAAGCTCTTTCAATGAATCGAGACAGCAGAAACGTCAGCTTAGAAAACGCTTTTATCACCCCACACCTTCCGACCGTCGACGACACTGCTTGCGCCGGAACTTGCGCGACGAAAAGCTCTCGGAAGGCGCATGGGCTCTGGCTTCGTCGTTCGTCACTTTATCTATCGATTTTTCCGAAGGGAAATTTCTTCTCCTCTCGCTGCCTTCTCATTGAGGAAAATTTTTCCCATCCAGTAGTGAAAAATCAGAACTCGCGACGATCAAGAACGTTCGGAGGCTCAAAGGTTCGGTCGAATAAAGTTTTCAAAGTTATTGCAGTAAATCGCGACGAGTGCTCATTGATCTTATGGATAACTGACGCGGATGGACTCGAGGCCCCGTAAATTGTAGAATGATTTGGTCGAGCTGTTGAAACAAGACCTCAAAAGACGATTGTGAAAAATTAGATAAGTTCCAAAGGAATCCATTTTTCCTTTTTCTCTTCGCTTCGAATGTGAGACTTAGCGAGTCGGAAGTGAAACTTAAGGTGAGATTTTCGGATAGCTTGCTAAAGCTTTCAGTGGAAATGGCCACTGGCCTTTGTCGAAAGTGCTGAAATTGGTGAAAATATAAGATTAAAGTCGGGGAGAGGAAAACAACCATTTGGAAAAAGTTCGATCAATAAATTTTTTTCCCGTTCGTGAATGTGGCGAAAATGCGATAGCAGAAGAAAAATCATTCATTGAAGAACAGTGGAACGTTGTTCACTTCTTCGCACACATTTATATTGCATTCAAGAAGATTATCGCGAAGTGAATCGAATTAGTGGAAAGTTGGAAAATTTGCGACGAAGAAAATTCGGTTGAGTGGCTCGCGAAGCTTATCGATTAATTTTCCCTGTAGATAAGACTCAGCCATGGCTCCAGGATTGAAACTGTTCAAGCGAGAAGCTCCTGAAGAGGAGGAGGATGACGAAGTGACGACGACGGAGCTTCCGAAACATATTTTCGGGAAGCATCTGCACAAAGTTAAGCTTACAACACCAACAACCACCGTTGAACCTGAAGGTAAAGTGGAATTTTCCTGCCCTTTGAGCAATGCTCGAATGAACTTGGAATTTACAGATGAAGAGGAGACGACAGCGGGAACGACAGAGTCGACGGTCGCGAAGGTGAAGGACAAGACATTTGAAGTTGCCGGAGTGATTGGAGAAAAAACTGGCATCCCAGCATGGGGCGTCGTGGCAATCTTCATCCTGATCGCCCTTATAATCCTCGGCATTTGCGGTTTCTGCGTCCGGCGGTTCTTCAAGAAACGACGCTCCAAAGATGGCAAGAAAGGCATGAAAGGCGTTGATCTGAAATCGGTACAGTTACTTGGATCCGCTTATAAAGAAAAGGTTAATATAATCATGTCCATGGGTGTTTGGCTGTCGATCTAAAGAAACTTTGAGTGTTGTGTGTGTAAAATGTTTAAGTAAACTTTTTTCTCAATCTAATTTACCAAAAAGCCTGACTCTGATACTCAACTCTAAACTGATTCCAAAAACACAAGCGTGTTATTGCTAAAACTGAGAGGAGCCAGCTCTCACTCCTTATATCAAATGTCTTTTTTAGGGGGTCGTTCTCAGTCTCTCACTGTCCGACTTGAACGGGCCAATTAAGTAATCATGACGCCATCATTTTTAGCAAGAACAGTCGTTACCTCCACTCCATAAACACTCTTTTTTGCTTAACCGCCTTGAAGGCCCTGAACGTCTGTAAATTTTAAAATAATCTCCCAACTGTCATTAAGAGTGTGCTTGATTTATTGTAATTGTTACACGTGACGAACATTTTTTCGGTTCGAAAGTTACGAAGAGGACAAAGAGAGACCCACATCAGCACACGAAACTCCTACGCTAAACGGAATTGATAACGCGACAACAACAGACCGCTACACCCACGCAAGATGAAAAGTGAAATCAAAACATAAAAAACATGTTGCTACTCCTCTTCTCCCTTTTGTCTTCGTTCCGATGGCTCCAAGTCCGCCATCCGCTGGGCACAGTCAACTTTTCACTGTCAAGCCACATTAATCTATTACGTTGTTCCATTCTTTCTCTCTCTTCCAGTGTAAATACGAGTCTGTAACCACCTTTTTATTATCACTGTACTGTAGATGTTTGCCAAACAATCTATCCGAATAGACATGAGAATCATTCAACTCATTTACATTATTTTCCTCCTTTAACTTTTCCCCCACGTGCGATGACGAGACACTAATTGAGTTTGGATTACTTTTAAACAGGTTCAACCTGACATGGAAGAGCTGACTGACAATGCCGAGGAGCATGACGAGGAAGGCAGCAAGCAGAGTGAGCAGAAGCTGGGCAAGCTGCAATATAAGGTCGGTCAACTGCGAACATAAAATTGAATCAATCAATGTTAATACCGAGTTTCATTGCACAGTTGGAATACGATTTCAATTCCAATAGTTTAGCGGTTACGGTCATCAAAGCCGAAGAGTTGCCTGCTCTCGATATGGGTGGAACGTCAGACCCTTACGTGAAAGTTTTCCTCCTTCCCGACAAGAAGAAGAAGTTCGAGACGAAAGTGCACCGAAAGACACTTAATCCGGAATTCAATGAGACATTTGTGTTCAAGGTGATTAGTCATCGCTCTCAAAATGAATCAATTTAAATAAATGCTCTTGTTTGTCTCTTGTAGAGTCTGCCATATGCCGAGGCCATGAATAAAACTTTAGTGTTTGCAATATTCGACTTCGATCGCTTCTCGAAGCACGATCAAATCGGTGAAGTGAAGGTTCCATTGTGTCAGATTGATTTGGCTCAGACCATCGAGGAATGGCGCGAGTTGCAGAGCGTTGAGGGCGAAGGCGGTCAGGTAAGATGTTTTTCCTTCTTGCGCAATGAGACTTTCGTTTTGATTTCCTTTATTGTTTTCCTTTATCAAGATCGTTTTTTACTTCAGATATCAAAACTCTCTAAGTTCCATTCGATAAAACTTTTATTTCCAATTACGTTTTATGAATTTACCGAAAAGAATTACTTTGCCATCTGTTTGACGAGGGATCATTTCGTCTGAAAGATGAGACTGAAACAATTATCACTTTCGACGTCATTCCGCCCACCCCACTCGAACTAGATAAGCGAACAAAAGTGCGACTCATCAGCTAGCTTCAAACCATTGTAGACACCCAGTTCAAATGTCTCAGCATCCATTCTCACATCAAACAATTTTTCCAATTCAAATTCTTTCACAAGAAAATTCAATGCATAAATGAAGAGCGACGCTGACAGTGACGAGTTAAATATTTCCTCATGCATCGTTATCATTCAGCCGATAACCTCCCCGGAGCCTGTGATGACTCGATAAGCAATTGACTAAGAGGCCAGAGCGTTCGCTAATCTTTGA
The DNA here is from genome assembly GCA_033064975.1 of Smittia sp. YW1114-2. Lineage (NCBI taxonomy): Eukaryota > Metazoa > Arthropoda > Insecta > Diptera > Chironomidae > Smittia > Smittia sp. YW1114-2. Next base: position 14,083,330 of record CP093832.1, on the reverse strand, counting down.
TCATTAATCTTTTTTTTTATTCAACCTCTTTACGATTCTTGATAATGCATTTTTCTAAAGCACTCTAACATTCGCTTTTTTTGCATTTTGCTGTTTACGATCTCGAACTCTTTTCATCTTCTCAACTCTTCTTTTGACTTATTCTTTTTGATTCAACCTTTTTAAATAACTCGATCGAATCCCGACACCGAGTCACCGGTACAAAACTAAGAAGGTACAAGTTTTAGTTCTAGCGTTGGTATACGTTGATCGGAATGAAGACGAAACATTTTTTTTATAACTTTTACTTGCTAAACAGTTTAATGAAACGAAGGAGATGAAAAGGTAGCGAAATGATTTTTAATTAATTTTTTATTCAAACCAATTCGGTCGATGTCAACGACATGTTGACGAGAAGAGAAAAATTAATCGGCGATGAAAATGTGATGAAAAGTTTTTATGAATTATGAGGACGCCAAAAATATTGAGCAGGCTCCACTTTGTCAGTCTTAGCCTTGTTCTCAGTCCTTCGCTGTCTATGGCGAAGCAGAAAATGTTGCCAATGGACATAAAATTCTGAATCTGAAATTGTGATTCATTTTCGTTGGGAAATCTTTTATTGATTTTCCTAGAAAGATACTGCGACAGTCTACATACATTTTTATGATTCCTCGAACGAACTCGTTAGACTTTTAATTGAAGCACGTTTATAAATTACGCTGTCGCTTCGAAACGAAGTGGGAAAACGCTTCAAAGACGGAATTCCTTTAAAAGTTCTCAAAGCTTCAATTACAATTTGTTTCCTTCTCCTCGATTCAAAGATAGAGAAAATGCTAATCAAACTCTAAAAACTTCCTTGATGACTTTTCCGCTCTATTAATTGGCTGAACGTCATTTGCATTTCAAATATTCAAAGTACTTTCCCTGGAAAGAGACAACCGGAGCTTTTGTTCAGTCAAATGGTAAAACTCGATAGAGCATTCACAAGTTGGTTTCTAGTTCACAGTATTCAAGGTCCCGGTTGTCTCTAAGCTAACCACACAATAGATTCAAATCTAATTGATAGAATGAACGTCATCCAAATGCTTGAGAAAACCCAGTGACGAGTCACTTGAAAAACGAATGCAAAGAGAAAATTTGTCTTTTGTTTCTGTGAAAGAATTGAAAATAAAATTGGAAAATGTTTTCATTTGCCTTTAGCTTTGTTTGATGAAACATCTGAGATATCAAGGTATCGGTTTCCACGATGGAATTAAGAAGATATCCTTCCTTTCAACTCTGTCTATTTCTCTCTTTCTCACTTTCGAAGAAAAGTGCCGTTTTAATATTTTCATTTCGTTTCCTTCTTTTAATGATCAAATGAAAATTAATTAAATTAATTATTGACGTTTTAAAAACTTTTCTCTTTTTCCTCATATTTTTCTCTGCTGTGCTTACGCCTGTGAATGAATGGTTGTCTCCATCAAATTTAACCAAAAACTAAACTCGAAAATCAATCAATCTTACCGCATAAATGATCTTTAAAAAATTAATTAAAAATATTTTGATCTCAAACTTCTTTTCGAAATCAAACAAAATGATCGAATAATTGCATGCTAAATCAAACAAACAAAAATTCGCTTCAATCAAACGAACCAAATCAATTACAAAACCAATTGAAAACTCACCTGGACTTCTGCGTAAGTATCAAATCAAAATTGTTCGTTGTACTGAATTTTGTTTTGAGACACTCACAAGTTTTTCTTTCCTTCTCCTCTCGTGTGCCTTGAGAAGAAAGCTTCCTTTGATCCTTTTTTGACGACTCTATTGCGTTTCGAAGAAGCTCAAAGGTTGATACACTGACAACAGACACATGAGCTTTGAGTGATGTTTGTGTAAAGAGTTTACGGATTTTTTTCTTTCTCATGCGACGTTCGCACGCCGGACGTTTTGGGAGGCAAAAGATCCTAGGAATGCATTTTTGTAAATACGTTTGGTGTGCCGATGATTTGCTGCAGCCTAAGCTCTTCTCAATCTCTTTCATTCATTTTCATGTTTGTGCTTTTGATGTTGCGCTTACTTTACGTTCTCTTCGCAAGCTTTAATTGTTAACTTGATTCTCTATGCTTTCAACGCTCTCTTACATCTTCATCTTGTTTAGACTTTGAAGCGACACCGCAAAGGTTTGTTTCTATTTAATTTCTTAGCTTTTCTCCCTGAAGAAGGTTGCGAGGTTTGAAGAGCTTCGACGGAAAAGCTCTTTTTAACTAGAACTTGAGTAAATTGAAATTCGTCGCCACATATCTTCAATGCTTCGTGGGCTTTGGGGTTATTTCATTAGTTCCGTGACGCTGGATTGACTTAATCAACAATCGTCGGTCGCAATCGCTACACATCCGATCCATGGTCACAGGCTTGTCACATCTTCAAGTGTGCGTCACATAATTTACGAATCATCTCTACGAGAAAAGAAAATCTTCAGATTAATCCGAGAACTCATTTCGTTTTCATACTTGAGTCCATATGCACTCATCTCGATACTGCGAGTCATCCGATCTCACTCATTTAAACATCAGTTCACGTTTCTCCATCGGCTTGAGCTGGGTGTCCTTAAAGTTCAATCATTCCCTCTCCTCCCATGAGCGCTGAATTGAATCACATTTCACGACAGTTGAGTCCTTCAACTCGTCGACATTGTGCGGAGGAAGAAAGTTCCGCAATTTGCGTCGTAGATAGAAAACGAAGTTCACTGTCGTCGGTCGGCTTTCTCCACACAACAACCCGCAGAGGCGATAACGCTGACATGATTTTATGTTCCATGTGTTCATGTGTAAATTGTTTTCCGATTCGATTGATCCTTAGCTGTGTGTTTATCCTGTTGATATTTTCTTTTACTTTGCGCAGCGAGCGTTTTTAAATCATCGAAAGGGTCGAATAATATTCATGACAAATGCTTAACAAACTGTTCTTATCGAGATAGCTGAAGACAAGAAAATGATTCTGCCCACTTAGAATGCATCAAAACACGAGTTGTTTCGTACATGTTGTGAAACCCTTAGATACTTGTTACGATCCCGAGTTTCAGTTCACCTCTTTGTAGCGAAGGTTACGCAAAGAGCTTTTGCTGAGCTTTCGTTGCCCAGAGCTTTTATATAACCATCATTGTTTTCATTTTCCATCGCTATGATTAAGTTTATGAAGCCGTCAAACGTTTTATTCATGTAAAATATGTGTTAACAGAACAACAGAATATTATTTAAACACCGACAAATTTTTGCTTTTGGAGCATTTACTAATCGCTTATCACTCTTTAACTTTTCCACTCTCTCCCTCATTTCCCTGGTAACTTGGTAACATTCATCGACGACCACAATCACCGCATACTACGCACAACGTTCGTCATCAACAGGAAAAGTTGGGCGACATCTGCTTCTCATTGCGTTACGTTCCGACGGCCGGCAAGTTGACTGTTGTAATATTGGAAGCGAAGAATCTGAAGAAAATGGACGTTGGTGGATTGTCAGGTAGATATGTCGTGCTCCTCGTTCACCCTCTTAGGCCCCCTCTGAGACTAGCTGATATCAATGACTTGTTAGGTTTATCGTGCGTCGTTTTTATGACGCGTCTCGCCGTTCTCTGCCGCTTGCGCAGCCACAAAAATAATAACCTGAACTGTTTTTCTTTCAGATCCATATGTTAAGATAGCAATAATGCAGAATGGAAAGCGTTTAAAGAAAAAGAAAACAAGTATCAAGAAATGTACATTGAATCCATACTACAATGAATCCTTCTCATTTGAAGTACCATTCGAACAAATACAAGTATGCGAAAATGTATTATACTGTCATAAAGAGATATTTAATCGTATTATGGTGATGTTGACATGAGCGAAAAAGCTTCAAACTCCTCCAACCCCCTCACTCCCTTCTGTGTTTTAAAGTAAAAGAAACACACGTGAACGTCAATGTCTATGAGCAAACGAAACTCCTTTTGTGAATGTATCACGTTCGCTGTTGTGCTTTGTCGTTTCAAGCAAGTCTTAATACGCGAGCTTTCAAACCAAGACTAGAAGCTGATGGAAGCCTAGATGTAGCAATGCAAATAGGCCAACCCTCTTCTGAATCACGGAACATCTCCCCGAAATTTCTAAGCTTCGAGCTCTTGTAGCTCATCTGCCTTTCTAATGATAACGAAATGTGATACATGTAGTGACTGATTTTTGTTTTTTGACTAATTAGTTGGATGTTTTATATGCTATAACGAATATCTATGTTTAACTATATAACCAAATGCATGACAATATCATGAATGTTGTGACTAATAACGATTGTGTATAAACTACAACAAACAATGAACACATCACAAAGAGAAATCCTTAAGAGATCTCGATAACCGAAATTGCTAAACTTCCGAGACCTTCTCGACGAACAGCTCCAACACTCTCTGTCTCTGTCCCTCTACTCTTATCTCTCTCTCTCTATTTGACCACACAAAATGATTCGAATATCCTTATGAAGATGATAGAAATGAAGACAAAGAAATTCAAACCGAGTATATTACATTTCCGTTTACCAGTATTTAACTCATCAGGCTCTCTCTATCTCGACCTCCTCCTATATATCTCACATATCAACAACAACATTCAATCATCTTGCATCATCACCGAAAGAGAAAAATCAGAAATACAGAATTCCTCTGACCAATGTCACGAAAAGTGCCGCAATCAGCTTCTTCGAATCTGAAAACGAACATTTCCAGGCACAACACGTGATCGTTGGTCAACGAGACAATTCAGCTATTTCGAAACTTTTTTTAAAACAGTATAGTGTTGTGTCTCAAACGCTCCCTCCGAAAGAAAACCGAAGAAAATGCTGGAAATTCACAATAAATTCCGAAATTGCAACAAACACAGACACAACAAACAAATCACCAAATCAATCACGCTATTGGAAATCACACGAGACACTCGCACCCGAATTGGCACCGACAACAATTAGTGAAATTATGTGTGAATAGATTAGATTTTCTCTCTTTCCCTTCCCTGCTTCCTTTGTCCAACCTTCCTCAATAAACCTTGCCCACAACAAGCGAACTTAGCAATGTTAGTCTCGCTATGCTGTTTTACTGAAAGTGCCTTGTACATTTCGTTTGACACTTTTCAATTGCAAAACAATTGAATTCTTGCAAAAAAAAATATTAAACAAAATATTTTTCCAATCAGACGTTGATATTACGAACCAAACAACACGTAGATGAAAAATGTTTTAGCCCGAACTTTTTGGTTTATGATTTCGATTTGTGAAGCGAAAAGTTCCCCACCAATTTGAGTTTGCGAAGCAGCAAAAGCAAAATTGTCTTGTAGCTCTCGTTGCTGCGGACACCGCAAGCTACATCGACAGTCCGAGGGCCATCAGCACGTCCAATGAAGCGGAGTTTCGCGGCAACGGCGATCTACATCGACAACGTCTCTAGAGATTTTCCTTTTCTTTATAACCAAAAACTTCCAAACAACTCAATCTCCCCCACCGACATCCGACACCTTACCTCGAATTGAACGAAAGTTTCTTTGAGGTAAGACCTTTCAACTTCTAACTTTGACAATTATGATTTCTCCGACATTAATCAACAACACCAAGACAAGGCCAACGAGAAGTAACCGTGATTGTGATCTGTTTTCTAATCCACTAATCTCTTCTCTGTTTAGAAGGTTCTCATGTCTCAAGAGCAAAGCGAGATCTTTGCCATTATTATACCAAACAAACAAATGCCATATATATTGACTATTTAGTGTGTAAATAACTCTGTGTCTTTTTATGTTACAGCTTCAAGTAGTGACCGTAGCTCAGCTTCTTCAAATGATGATTGATTAATGGGCTTTCCCTTCTTTTCTTTTCTTTGCACGTGCGCGTCGCTCTCACGTCTTGGCAGAAAGTTAATCTGGTTGTAACGGTAGTCGACTACGACAGAATCGGAACTTCAGAACCAATTGGGAAGTGCATTTTGGGGTACAATGCGTCTGGTACCGAGTTAAGACACTGGTCAGATATGTTGGCGTCCCCGAGACGCCCTATTGCTCAATGGCATACTCTGAAAGATCCCGAAGAAGAGATCGGTGGTGGTGACAAGAAGTAAACGACGCCAGCCAAACACTCGACAGCTCTTAGCGTTGGCGGAACTTATTTTCAAGATAAGGTCATCAGGAGAATCGACGTCGACCGTAGCAGTTTGTAATTAGTTGCAACACTTCGTTCTAATCAATGATTACATGTTGAATTCAGAGTTTTAAATGAGACAAGCTCCTTAAAGCAGAGAATCTTGAAAATATTTCATATGAATTTTTAAACGATATCAATAATTTAAATGAGACAAGAGAAAGTCGCGAGAAGCTCCAGGCAACGTCCTGGTAGATTTTAATTTGTTAGCAAAGCGACCCCGTGAAGCTCGAAAGCTTTTCGAGGTCGTGTCAGTCACACGCTCTCTCTATCTCTCTGGAAAATGCGAACACAAAGCTTCAGTTTGAGATTGGACGATTTTAGGTAAATCTTCAACTAACAATTCACTTAAACATGAATCGAATGATGTTTTGCGCGAATGAATTGACTACAAAAGCTCGTGAAGTGAGACTTGTCGAGCACTTCTCCTTAGTCTTGAAGAACTTTTACTTCATCAGGATTCTGTAGTTAGTTTGTTGAACGTCACGAAACATCATTGAAACTATTACATAATGAATCGAAACAAGAGGCGACCCGGGTCACTGTCAGCTATGATAGCGACCTGGATCGTCGCATCACAAGAAATAATGTAACATAAGTGACAACTCTAATGACAAGTTTAAAGTTTATGGGAAAATTTAAGGAAAAGAAAACAACCAAACATATTCGCTGTAACGTAGGTGATTACGATCGTATGATATCTTTAAGTAGTTGAACGAATTATCAGAGTCACGCAGAAATCGTTCGGGAGGCGAGTTGCTTGGCTCTCGAGCGCAATACTTTAAATTGCCAACGACTTTCGTTATTTGGTTCGCCACCCGCTTTCCTTTAATCGTGACCTTCAGACAACATTAACGAAAAGTATTATTCAACCTAAACACCTACGAGAGGAACTTTAAATCCCATTTTAAATGACAAATAATTAAGCGTAGCGGAAACTTATGGTTTACGAAGATTTTTCATCATGTTAGATCAACTACAATAATATTCTCCATTAAACCATGTGTGTGGATGAAGCATTTTGAGCTGCTGCGAGACTAGGCGATTGAATGTTAAAACATCACGATTTTATTTCGGCGAACGACAGTGACAGGGCTGTTGAACTCACCTCAAAGTCGCTGGCGAAGAAAGTTTTTCTGTTGTGAGAGAAGGTTTGAACAAACCCAAAAGTTCAAAGCTCTCTTCAAACTTGTACGTTCACTCATGCGAGAGAACCAGGTTGATGTGAAGTTCAGCAACTCTGGTCTGTGATTTTGAGAGTTCGAGCTTTCGTGAAAAGCTTTAAAACATTAAGACTTAAAAGCTTTAAAACTATAAAGCTTTCACTTACGTAAGCATCCTCAGAGCTTTCGGTAAAACTGTTTCAGTTTAGGTTTGGTGGATGTTCACCCGATTCCAGTTAGATCTATTTCTGGTTTGCTCCGAGTCCGCCTAGCCGACTCACCGAGCACAAAGCTGTTCTTGCGAAAGCATCGAGCTCTTCAAGAGTCACCGGCAACTGTCGAAGCATTGCAAGGCACACAACTTAGTAGATGCGACATGTATTCGACGGAAGAACTAAGAATATTTTCAAGCTTTACCGTTTTAATCTCAGATCATACCTAATCAATCTGAAGACATTCTTTCGTTGCGAGAAAAAATTAACTTAAAACTGTTTAAAGAAATCATCATGTTGACATTCAGAAAACTATTTATCGACGAAAAATATGCGAGCGAGCATATTTGATGAATTGTGTAAGCTGTAATACCCCCTTCCACATTAACAAACTTTAAGGAGCTTTTCATCTCACAAAGCAGCGTCTGCTCTAGTTGAGCCGCCGCTGCACACAGCGATGACGTTTCGATCGAGAAACGCGGAAAAGCGCCCAACAACCTATATTGTTATGTATTAAAGGTGAAAAGGAATAATCAACTTATATTATTATGTACTATAAACAAAATCCACTATATTCTAATAGAAAACACGACTATAATCGAGTGGGAGTCTCGGGCAGTTTGTCGGCGACTCCCATTCATATAATCTTTGAAGCTATTATCTCTAGCTACTCTGTGACGCGTGGAGTCGACAGACGAGAAATATCGAATGGGTTTATCAAACAATGCACTGTAAATTACCAAAGAGATGATGATGATATGAGTTGTAAAGCTTACAAAAGACAAAACGTAATAATTGAGTAACTATGAGGCAAAAATTATTTATTATTAATTATATCAAAAATTACTGATTATTAATGAAGGAAAATCAACTTGATGATGTGAAGCATATTTGATGAGCGATAGATAGTTTTTAGTTACACTTAAAGATTGTTTATTTATTAAATGTTAATCAAATAAAATCTAAAAACGAACGAACAAGTCTTTTGATTGTAAAGCTTAGTGGAGCTTTTGGTTGGGAAATTGATATGATTCAGGTTGTTTCAATTTTGTTCCGATGGATCGATGATTTCAGAGAACATCCATTGGCAACATTTATTCGTCTATTGATCGAGCTCTGGATCGTTTCATCATTGCTAAAGCTTTGACGAAAAGCTTTGTGTCGCCTGTAAAGTGACAAAGGTTGGAGGATCGCAGACACTTTGTAATTCCTTTTAGAGTTTTTAATTCAGCCGACAACTTGATGGATCGTGTTGACAAATCTTTATTAAATGACCCAAATAATATCACAATCCAAGTGCGCAATCAATCATAATATCTTCGCTTCATCGCTCTGTACTTTTTAAGTGCGTACAGCGCTTCGATTTCTTTAACAATGTAGTCGCCTTTAAGAAAAGGAGAATTAGATGAAATCGGTTTGTTATTTCATTATATTTGTTCGTACCTTTGGCAATCATCTCTTCAATCTTCTCTGGATTCGTTTCATTCGAATTGTTCTTGAACACTTTCTTGCATGTGACGCGGAACTTCTCTGGGTTGACAGGATACTCCTTGCCTAGGTACTGCAGATATTTATACAACGCGATAACTCGTGATCTTTGAGACATTGCGATAATCCAGATCGACAGAAATGTTCGATAAGAATGTAAACAAACGACGAAGTTTTTCTCCCTTCGAAAAAAGTCGTAACGATTTTCTGAAATTCGAAAAGTTTAACTAAAAAAATTCGACGAAAGAAATTGAACGAAAGAAGAAGAAGAATATTTTGGGATTGAGAGTTTACTTGAAGTGCGGAAAGTCGATGAAATAGGCTTCCGATAATCAAAATGAACACAACAAACAATAATTGTCGCTTTTGTCTTCGAATATTCGAGGAAATGGAGGAGCGGATCGGAATAACTTCGCAGATATCGGACGAATTTAGAAACATAACTCAAACTGAGGTAAAAGAGCAAACAAAGTTATCTTGTGAACATTTTCAGTGTTTATGTGATGTTGTGACGGAGTGCAGAGATCTTTCCCAACGATCCCGACGCAGATGACAGCGCTGGATGTGTTTGAAAAGGCACAGCGGCGATTTTGCAGTGATTTTTTTTGTCTGGAGCTGAGATCCAGTGAACTCTTATCAAATCTCAGAATATCTTTCTCCCTTCCATTGTAGCTTCGGATGCAAGCCATTTATTCCAACAACATATGCATGAAATGCTTCGACAATGTGAAAAACTTCTGCCAGTTTCGCAAAGAACTCCTCAACAACCAGGCGATCCTCTATCAAGTGTTCAGCACCGAGGAAGATCGAATGATGCGCGAGAATCGCGAGGAGAACTTCATTGATATCTCGCAGGCCGTAAAAATCAAGCTGGAAGTTAACGAGAATGACTCATTCAACTCAAACGAGATGCATTTCGAATCGGAAGCGACAATGCATGACGTCGGTGACCAGGTTCCATATCATTTTAAGATGGAAGGACATCACACAGCAGACATGGGGATATACAGTGAGTTTGACGAGAGGCTGGCTTGCCGACAGGTTTTTGACTTTGTTGCTTCTTCTAGGTGCTTGGAGTCCGTTCGCAGACATCAGCGCCTCGACTCCTGCACCAGTTCATATAAAGTCGCTTACGAAGCGAAAACCGCGCAATCCGCTCGCCGACAATCCCAGAGAAAAACAGTAAGGCATTATCGATTTTCGTCCTCGGCCGATGGTTTCATTCTCCTTTCCTTCTTGTAGAAAACTTTGTTCAGAATGTGGCAAATCATTCTTAGCGTCGTACTTGCGCCGTCATTATCAGAGGGTTCATTTGAAGGAGAAGCGTTTCGAGTGCGACATTTGTGGGCTCAGAACGTTCAAAAAGCAACACATCGAAGAGCATTTGAAGCGCCACTTCAAGATCAAGGACTACCACTGCGATCAATGTCCATCAGCTTTCACAACCGGCACAGAGCTGAAGATTCACATCAAGAACGTCCACTGCGAGGATCGTCCGTTCAAATGCGATCACAAAGGCTGCGAATCAGCGTTCAAGCAAAAGGAGAATCTAAAGGAACATATGCTGAGGCACACCCAGAAGAAGAACTTTGTCTGCGTTGTATGTGACAAAGGTTCGCATTAGAAAGAAGTCGAATTAAGGCAATCGCTAAATGTAATCTCTTCGTAGCTTTCTACAACAATTCGAGCTTGAAAGCGCATCAAATCATCCACACCGGCAATCCGCACATCCCCTGTCATGCTTGCGGTAAGCTTTTCTTCTCAAAGCAAGCGCTGAAGCTCCACCACTTGCATCATCACCAAGCACCGACATTAAAATGCGAGCAATGCGATAAGATGTAAGAACCTCACAAATTTCTGTTATTCGCGTACGATAACGGTCTCCCTTTTAGGTACTTCACGCAATCTGAGTTGAATCATCACATGAATTCTCACTCAAACATCAAGAAGTACCAATGCCAATACTGCAGCAATCAGTACATGGCGAAGAACCATCTGAACCGTCACATCTCGACGGTCCACATGAAAGCAAAGATTAGATGCCAAGTGATCGGCTGCACGTCCGATTTCCCGAGGAAAGATCGCTATCGAGCGCACATCCTTTCTCACCATCAGAATTTGGGGCCAGATTTCGTGAACCAACTGCTGAACGGAATCAAAGACGTGCCCATCGAGTTCTCCAATAATAACTTCCAACTGGCTTAGGTTTAAAACATCCACTCGGTAAAATTTTACTTGACGACGACGACTTTTCTCGAGTTCTCATCATTTTCTTGTCCTCATTTTAACACAAAACGACGTGAGCGACTTTGAGTTTTGAGTTTTAAGCTGTAAGTGAGGACGAAACCGAGAGAGAAAACCTTGCTGTGGATTCAAACAAGGCGTTTAGCTCCTTTCAAATAGAATCGCACTGGAAGGAATAATTGAAATATTTGAGAAAAGTAAAGTTAAAAAAATAATTAGATAAGAAGTTGCGATCACTGATAGATGGTATTTGACACCTCACGACTTTAAACTGTAAAATATAAATAAACTTACTATGAATATGCGACACAATTGAAAAGGAATAAAAAATAATTTGGAAGAATTCGAGTCAACTTCTTGTGGTAATCCAAACGTTCTCAAACCCCCACACGCAACTTCAAATATCTCTGCGCACTGCACTGGACGGCTTCAGATATTTGCAGCCAGAGGACGCAAGATTCTGTGGCGAAGTTTACCTCGGCGAGAAACTCGATACTTGAATAAACATTTAGGGCAAACTCGACCGACTTGAAGCGACGGAATATTTCCAAACTCGAGCTTCATCGCCATCTCATCGCCATCGGATGAAAGCTCCAAGAAAATCGTAGACTACAAAGTTTTGTGCATCTTAGCTTGGATCGTTTAGCAATGGTTGTAAACACAGAAAGAATGAATGCAATTATTTTATCATTTCTTCTGATCATTTGTGAGTATTCATCGGTCATCACCGCGTTGGAATGTTGAGATCATGAGTCATTTTAGTTGTTGCAACGAGCCATGCTGGAGTTGGTGGTCGATCGGGAGGTCAATCTGCTGCTAGAGGAACCAGTGCTGGAACACAGAGAGGTAGAAGTCCTTACGGCGTTGGCGGGTTAGGCAACGAACATGCCTACATGCGATCGGGTCCGAATGCACAATCCAAAGACCACGGATCACAGAGATCAGCTAGAAACATCTCAACGCTACAGATTGTGTTCATCTTAACTTTGATCATGAGTATCGGCTTTGCCGGATATTATTTCATCCAGTTCTACCCGTTCATATGCTCGAAGGAGTCCAAGTACGACGTCATGGATCGAAATTCGGTCACGCCCACTCAAAGCTCGCGTGAGTTCGAGTACGAGTCGACTTCGTCAGCGACTAAATCCACAAACGCCAGCTACAGCAATGAACATGATGTTTAAGACTGAAGCACAGACCGACTGCTGCATGAAACTAGAAAACTCTCTCAGAAAATTAACTCGAATTTTATGGCAACTCAACATCACATGGCGGCTGATCGCGAGTGTTTCAAACTCTTTTAGCTTGAATTCTTATAATCCAATGATGGAGCAATTCGTGATCGCCTCTCTGAATAAATTTGCATTTAATTAGACTAAGAACTCATATCATTCTAAAATTTTAAATTGCCATGCGACGACAATCAAGAAACAATGATCTTGCGAAATTTATTTTGATAAGGAATTCTACAATAGGAAATTGTAATCAAATTGTGACATTGAATAAAAGACAAATTTAGTTTTCTAAAAACTTTGTAAACTTTACAAGTTAGCGAGTTGCTGCTTTACCTTCTCCTCAAGCTTCTCGAGGGCTGCTTCGGCGATTGCCTTCGCTGTTCGCTCACCTTCGTATACAGTCGAAGTCTCCCCGGTGAATATTTTAATCGTGGGGAAACCTTTGACAGAGAACAGTTTCGCCAGGCTTTTGTTCTCGTCGCTGTCGACCGCTCCAACTTTCACTACGCCTTGCAAAACCGTGGCAAGCTTTTTGTATTCAGGAACCAATTTCTTGCAATGACCGCCTGGAAGATAAACCGATGATTACAATTCTGGCTGATAAGAAAACTTAGCTGGCAACTTACACCAAGGCGCATAAAATTCCACAACCCAAACGTTGTCACTCAGAACCACAGTTTCCTCAAAATTCTTCTTCGTGAGTTGAACAACGTTATCTTCTGGCTGGTACAAAGCCAAAGTGAGAGAAGTGAAGAGGACGAAAGCTGAAATTACTCCAAGTTGTAGAAATGTCGAGACTTTGCAGTTGAACTATCACCTATAACAATTGCTTTGATCATTTTTGATATTTTGATTTCAACACAATTTTGAGAATGAATTGAATAATTGAAAAGTTGTTGAAATAATAATTGCACGAACGACAAAACTTTTCTTATCTTCGCACGGAAAATTAGATTACACGAAGTGAGGCTTAGTTTTTTGCTCCAATATTTATCGCCGCATAAATGTGTTGACGTTCGTTGGATGTAAAAAGTATGTTGGATTGTTAAAACAATTCAGACCACGACAAGGAAGGAGTCATGAAGTAACAATGAGACCTGCATAGGATGATTCAATTCAATTCTATCTTTGGATTACAGTAGAAAATATAATGAAGCATACACTGCAGATCTCATAGTAATGTCAGGAAGAATATAAGAGTAAGAATATAAGTAAAAGAAAAATGTAATAATTTAATAGTGAAAATTGCGTCTTTAAAATTGACTCGTCTATAAAATTGTGGTTCGCCCACAATGTATGGGAAGCGCTGGTACAATGGGCTCCTAAAAAGCCTGCGTGCCCGTGGAAGGACTTGGCTATCAATTCAAGCTCCTTCCCCTTCAAGTTCTAATACATGCAGCTTCTTCCAATTTCGTTTCGTCAGAAACTAGCCAACGTCGTACAATATGCATCGTTACAACATTGCTCATCTTTTATGGGCAATCAGGATAAAACACAACTGATAAATTGATATAATTAATTCCTAATCTCCTCGATCTGTTGTAAATTTGATTCAGTTTTCGAAAGGCGAACGCGCAGTCTACAAATTGATGCAGAAGCCTCAACCTAAAATATGACTGATTTGGAGGTTTTAGCATTTGCTAAACGACGTCTTAATTATCTGAAGATTTTTGGTTACTCGGCAGTGACAATCATCGATGGAAAATCCGTAACAAAACCTCTGGATGTCGTTTATTTTGCGTTCGTCTTGCTGACTGGCTCAATTTTAGTAATTCAATCGATTAGATTTAAGGAAAATCTAATGAATAGATCGGAAATCGTCGATTATGGAAACTTTTCAAGCTACATCAGCTCGCTTGTGATTGCTTTGATCTCGATGATCAACGCGTTTGTGTTTCGCCACGAAACTTGGTCGGCGTTCCTTAGCCTCATTGAAACAAATGCGAAGTTTCGGAATATCGGAATGAATCAAGATTTCGAACGACAAGGATTGTTATTCATAATCACTTTCTCGGTGCTGTCAGTGCAACTATTCCCATTGAGCTACTTGGTTTATAGACTTGAAGGGTCGTTTATCAAAGCGGCGTTGTACTTCTACGCCGGCTACTACTTCACCTTAAGCGTTGGATCATTAGCTGGCTTGGCCAATGCGTTAAATTTTCTTCTGAAATCGTTAAACAAGGCGTTGCAGAATTTAGATTCGAACCGTAATCCAGACAATCGTGTTAAAACAGTGGCACGCCTCATTGAAATATATGAGAAGTTGATCAAGCTAAATGATTTCATGAACGCGTGTTATGGCGTTCCGATGCTGCTCGGCTTCGGTCTCATCTTCTTCTACATGATTTTCTCTTGTTTCATGACACTTCGAGACTTAGGTGTCGGGTACATTGAAAATGAGACAGTTGCTTTAGGCCTATATTGCGCATATCTTCAACTTTTCATGTTTGCGATGATATATTTCTGCACGGCAATCCAAGTGGAAGCTCAGAATATTACAAAGATAATTAGCAAAATCATCAGGAGGTCGAAGGACACAAATGAGATCTCGATGCTTTTGTGTCTAGGAGACTTGATCAAGAATAATCCGCCTAAATTTACCTGCGGTCTGTTCGAGTTTGACTGGACATTAATCCATGGGGTGAGTAGGAGAAGCGAGGGAAGATCGGAATAGATTTATGAAACTAATTTTTCCAGATGATTTCAGCAGCATCAACAAATTTAATTATCTTGGCTCAATTCGACATAGCGTCGAGGAAGAAGAATTGGTAAATTTGATGAGCTTGAGCATAGTTGTAATAAATTGTTTTTTGAAATGGTCGATTGTGTGACTGTTTAGTGGAATTGGTTTTAAGTATCTGAATAGGATCTGCTTAGTAATGAACAAAAAGTTCGAAAAGCCTCAGTCCATGTGCAAGCTTTCGTGGCAAAATGCCTGATTCGGAAATTATGAGGATCGCGAAAATTCGTGTAAAAACTTTGAAGGTTTTCGGTTACGCAGCGGTAACAATTGTGGATGGGAAATCCGTAACGAAGCCAACGGATGCGGTTTATGTAACTTTTGTTATGTTACTCGCCGCCGTTTTCGTCTTTGAGTCAATAAGATTCAAAGACAGACTAATGACGAAGTCAGATATCGTCAATTACGGAAACTTCTCGACTTACATCGCCTCGCTTGTGATTGCTCTAATCTCGATGGTTAACGCGTTTGTGTTCCGCCACAAGATTTGGTCGATGTACTTGATTCTTGATAGAATCGATTCGAAGTTCAAAGAAATCGGATGGCAAGAAAACTTCAGGAAGCAAACCTTGCTATTCCGTGCGCTTTACGCAACGGTCGGCTTGCTACTTTTTCCGTTGAGCTATTTTTTATTTCGGATTGAAGGGTCGATCCTTAAGACTGTCTTGTACTTCTATTCAGGGTTTCACTTTGTAATTAGTGTAGGGGCGATGACTGGCTTTACTAACGCCCTCAATTTCCGAGTCAAGCTGATGAACAAAGTTCTGTACAGTCTCGTCGACGGTTCAAACTACAAGGCAAACGATCAAGTTGAAGTGAAAACAGTTGCAACTCTCATTGAAATCTACGAGAAAATGATAAAGCTCAATGATTTAAGCAATTTATGCTACGGAATCCCTTTGCTGCTCGGCGTTGGTCTCATCTTCTTCTACACCATTTTCACAAACTTTATGCAAGTTCAAAATATTTTTGCTGGGCATTTCGACGACGTTACAATTGCTTCATCTTTGCATTGCGCGTATCTTCAAGTGTTCTTGGTCACTCTGATGTTTCTGTGCATGCTAATCGAAGCCGAAGCGCAAGTTTCATTGACACTCATCAGTTCAATTGTCAAGCGGTCCAGGGACACGACTAAAGTATCGATGGTTTTATGTCTTGGCGAGTTAATCAAGAAGAATCTGCCAAAGTTTTCCTGTGGATTATTCGAGTTCGATTGGAAATTGATATATGGGGTGAGTGAAGAATCAAGTCGGTCGCAAAAGTTTAAATTTTCAATACAATGCTTCCCAGATGATCTCAGCAGCATCAACCAACTTTATAATTTTGGCTCAGTTCGATATTGCGTCGAGAAAAAAGAATTTGTAAACTTTCGATCTTCAAGAGTTCTCAAAATTCATCATTGATTAGAGTAAAATTTGAGATCGCTATTCAAACCCGAATTAATAGAAATGAAATAAAATATTATACACACGCTTCTGAACTTTGATAATCTGTTAACTATAATTTATTGTATCAATTCGTTTCGCTAGTTATCTCAATATGATCGGACCATTAACGATTTAAGTCGTAACTGAGCTAGACAGAAGTTCGTTCTCATTTACGTGAAAACTTTTCGACATCAAGTTACAAAATGTCTGAATCGCAAGTTATGCTTTTTGCCAGGCGACGTGTCAGGATTATGAAGATTTTCGGTTACTCCGCGGTGACGATAGTCGATGGAAAAGCTGTAACGAAGCCTACGGACGTAGTCTACTTCTTGTGTGTTCTACTGAGCGGTTTAGGTTTCGTAATAGCTTCGATAAAATTCAAAGAAAAGCTCATGAACAAATCGGAAATTGTCGATTATGGAAACTTTTCGACTTACATCGCTTCGCTTGTGATTGCTCTGATTTCGATGGTCAACGCTTTCGTGTTTCGTCACAAGATCTGGTCAATGTTCATGACTCTCATTGAAATTGACTCGAAGTTCGAAGAAATCGGACAGAAAGGTGACTTCAGGAAACAAGGAACGCTGTTTCTAGTTAGCTTCGCAGTGATTTCATGGCAGCTTTTGCCGTTGAGCTACTTGATCTATAGGCTTGAAGGGTCGATTCTTAAGGCTGTGCTCTATTTCTACTCGGGATCGCACTTCACGTTGAGTGTTGGGGCGATGGTTGGTCTCACGAACGGGCTCACTTTCCGTATCAGGCTGATGCGTAAAGTTCTGCAACATTTGATTGACAATCCCAACATTGAATCGTCAACGTTTATTAACCAAAAGGGAACCAAAATATTTCGTTGTTTGATTGATATCTACGGGAAAGTGATAAAACTCAATGACTTGAGCAATTTATGTTATGGAATCCCGATGCTGCTCGGGTTCGGTCTTATTTTCTTCTACACAATTTTCACGAATTTCATGGCAGTTCGCGATCTTTCCACTTCGAACGTCAACGGAATTACAATCGCTTCATCTTTATATTGTGTGTATCTCTACAACTTCATGATTGCAGTCTTATATTACTGCACTGCAATCGGATCAGAAGCTCAAAATAATTTAAAGCTTATTAACACAATCATTAGACGGTCGAAAAACAAGAAGGAAATCTCGATGCTTTTATGCCTTGGCGAATTAATCAAGAAGAACCTCCCCAAGTTTTCTTGTGGATTATTCGAGTTTGACTGGACGTTGCTTTATGGGGTGAGATGAAAAATCAAGTTACAACTTTTATCTTCAATCTTTGTTTCAGATGGTATCCGGAGCTACAACAAACTTCATCATTTTAGCTCAGTTCGATATTGCATCGAGGAAAAACCAATACTAGTCGTTGGAAGCTTTTCTTGAGCTTTTAGTCTGATTATCTATTCAAGAGATTATTTATTTGTGAACTTTAAATAAGCTTAAATTTCCCCGGAAAGTTTCAGTGGCAGTAATGTCACAGAAGCCGTGGGGCGAGCAAGCTGATGCACTGATAATGCTTGACCGAGTCAAGGGACAATATCTAGCAACAGATAAAGTCGTGTCCTTTAATCTATCTGTAAGCTTTTATCGATTCAATCTATCAAAAGTTGAAACTAAGTGGATGAACATATTTTGGCACGCCTCAATTACCTCAAAACTGAATCAAGTAAGAAAATCTTTGTGAGATCTTTGTAGAGAATGTTTCAATAATCTTTTGTCATCTTACGCAGTTCGATTTGCTCTCGATTGCTCTTCAAGAAATGAGCAATCCTAATAAATTTAACGTTCGGAATAAATTTGAACAGCAAAGACAGAAGTTTGAGTCTTTGGCAGTTGCAATCGCGCGCCCTTTGCAAGGGTCGAAACTACGCTCGGAAAGTTGAAATCGACAGAAAAATTATTTGCGCAAAAGGAGTGAAAAGAAGCAAAGTTCGATAGTTCGTGCAGCGTGACCGTAAGCCACCGAAACCCATCACAAGCTTCCCAGTTAAAGCAACGATCCCAAGTGAACAGTGACAGTGTGAAGAAAATTTTATTCGTCAACCCACGAAAGAACAAATGTGTTAATTGCGAAGGTTTCGCACAGATCCACAGGCTTCCTCTAATCAAACCTTGCTTCGATCGATAATCAGCTGAAGGTAACGTTGGATTGCGACGCTCGTTTGCTCACTGGAAGATAAATCGATTGAAGAAAAGTCCATTGAACAATTCAGCAATAACAAGAAACTTTTCGTCGGTCCGAATGCGAATCATGAGCTCATCTGCAAATAATTGAGCAATTCCTTGAGTGTCTGAGCTCGCTGGTGTGACTAATGTACTTCGAGGTTGAGAGTGATCGACTTACAAGCAATTTCCTCGTTGTTCAGAGACTGAGCCTCATTGAAAGTGTTTCGAGCTCGAGGCGCGTTTGATAAAGAGAGCTATAAATATCAAAATGTTTAAATTTACATGTTACAATTGATTCGGCGACTTCACGAGCGTGAGAAAGAGGGAAACTCGTCAATTGTTGTGCGGTCAATGGCTGGTTTCCCGGCCTTTCGTTGATTTTGGGTTCGGCTCTTAATCGCCGATGATTCTTTGAAGGCCGTTCGCAAGTCAAGCGATTGCTCTCAGCTGTCTCAACCTTTAACAAAGTCCACCGCAGCTCGAAAGACGAACAGAATGAGGAAATGAACCATTTGTGATCTCCGATGAAAAGTTCTCTGTCTCGCAAGCGAAAACATCAGCGCCGCTCACTGACCGTTTTCTTTTACTTTTCTCTCTAGAGTCCGGCTAACACCTTTTGAGTATATTTAACGAGATTGTTCTCATCTCTGTTCTGTGTGCGTACTGGACCCGACATGTGTCAGATGTGAAGTTTCGTCGATATCTATTTTTGAATGTGTTCAAGTTAATAATGTGTAGATAATCAATACGTCAATCGCTAGTTTCGTTGACTCACACGCCTGATTTGGAGAATCTGCAGGCGTTCGTTTGGCTGGAAGAAGTTTGCAAAAGTTAAAGAGACCGAAGTTAGTCCGACTAACAACTGTGAAGTTAATTACAAGACGTTGAAAGTGTTCAAGTAGACATGGATTCTCCCGGAGCCGGCGGAAGGCGTCGTGGAACGACGAGAGTGTCAGCTGAGGATCAAGCGCTCGACCAAATCGCAAAAGAGGTGAGAGCAAAGGTTTATTTTCTGATTCCTTCATTGCACAAAGACTTTCTTCTATCAAAACTTGAACTTGAGCTGAGCTTCGTGAGTTTATTTCTAACCCAGATTGATCGTTTTGCTCAAAAAGATCGACGGGGAGTTTAAGGTTTTCTATTCGAATCTATCTAACAGCTCAGCGAAGACTTCGCTCAAATCCCGCTTACATGAAAACGATCGTGAAATCAATCAATCGACTGACATTTCGAGGGGCTCGGCGTAAATGTCATCTAAGAACGTAAAAATAAATTCTAAAGCGATTAACATTCTGCTTGTAATTTCAATTATGATGTAAAGCGTTTAAGAGTTTCCTGCTTCTTTGAGACGGATTCAGAAAGAAAAACAGTGAAGGGAGAAGATTCCCCAGCTCAATTGACTCATAAGTAGTAACGAGAGTCGCGCAGCAACAAATCGAGCGTTCTATGATTTACGTGAAGCAGAGCAACTTCGATAGGCTCGAAGCGGAAGAAGGCGACGCTGCCAAACATGTTCACATTTAATTGTTCAACTCGATCAAACTCTTCTCGACTCGCCAAGATATTTTCCGGCAACAACAGTTGCGAATACAATGCGACATGCGTCTGCAGAAACAAGCAATTCGTCTGCTTCTTTTTCACTAGGTTTAAAAATAAATCTGTTCCGTTTAAGTCAGACGACGAGGGAAATGAGAAAATTCGAGTCATTAGGAAAATCTCGCGAAGGGTTCCATGCATCGTCTGAAGAACAATTTTCCTCCGCTTTCCATTCGCCGTCTTCAGTGTCTCGTTGTAGTTGCTTAAGAGCAGACGTGAGCTGATCAAGCAGTGGGAAATTGTGAAAAGTCTTAAGCCAATTCCACGACATTTGCGTGGATGAATTTTCAAGATGGTTCAACTAAATATCCACACGAACTTCGTTAACTTAAAGTTCAAGTTTTTGCCGTCGCTGAGCGATTGTCTGGAAAATTCTGATGCTTTTAAAGGTCTTGCGAGCAAAGGAACAGTAAAATGCGTAAGTCTGAAATCTTTTTTCCGCTTGCATTGTCTTTGGCTTCACTTGGAGAAAAACATTTTCACACAATCGCGTATCGCGTGGAGTCAAATCACACCGCGATCGTTTCTCTCGTCTTTGAATTAAAACTAAATTTAGATTTTGCGGTTTCTGACGAAGTACAAACGGCTCAGTTTCAATTGCAGACGATAAGCTCTTCTAGACAGTTTCCACTCGCTTAGCGGAAATTAAATTTCCATGTTCGATAGTTTGTCAAGCTTGTCTGTCGTCGTCATGTTGCAACGTCGGATACTTGGTTAATGACGGGACTACTTAGTCGTTGGGGGGAAATTCCACGACTAAATTAATTTTAGACCTTTTCCCAGAAAAGTTATGTTCCATGAAAGGAAGTGCTAATTGCTCGGGGGAAGTTGAGAAAGTTTTCCCGACTTACAGAGCTTGTCGTTTCGATGATAGAACCAGCCATAGCATCACCGCACTTTCTCTTCTTTTGAAATGTTGCGCGACCAATCAATGACATAATTTGTCATCTATCGAAAAATGAAAATTTTGAGCTGGGAAATTGTCAACAAAAACAAATTATTAATCACTGTAACACGCACAAGAGAGACGAAAAATCGTTAAGAAACTCGTTTACTGCCAAGTTTTGCATTTCTTCCTGAGGCGATGACTGATTACCGAGACATTAAAAGTCTTGAACTTGCTTTCGTTGTCTCATTCTGGCTTCGATAAACCGAGTTTTGACTCGCCTCACTCATCTTTGCTTATAAAAATCTTCAGCGCCGTTGAATCAGCAGACGAGATGAACGACGAGCGGCTGAGAAGGAAAACATAATCTGAATGAATTAAAGCGTGAAATATGAAAGACGACAAGGAAACCGCAACGCTCTATCCAGCATGTTCAACGACAGCTTGCTTGTTTTATCCAAAACTATTTAACTCACGATCATTTCACACTTCAAACTTGATAAAAAGTCTCGTCGAAAGAGAATCTGAAACGTTTGGCAATTATCAATGACATTGAGAACTCGTTGTGAAATTAACACGTTCAGGGAATTCCTCATCATTTCTGGAAATAGTTTTTGCCCTTTTGCCTTCCCCGCTTTTCTATTCTTCCACTATCAGCCGGTTCTCTCTCTCTCCATCTCGCATGTCTCTCAAACTAAGACCGCAACTGGAAATATCAATTTCAGTGCGACGATATTCTCAGTTTGCATACTCGCCTTAGTCTTGTTTGCTGCCTCGTGGCGATAGCTTGAAGTTTATCGCGAGCTAAAGTTGTGTTGTTAATTGCTGGATGAACTTGAAAAGAGCGTGAAATTCCCAGCTCGTGTTCGAAGTACTTCAATGGGCTGTGAAATGGAGTAAAGCTATAAATCAAATGGAAGCAACTCGAACAACTTAATTCACTCAGCGCCCTTTTATTCCGACGCGCGTTCGGCTCGCGGATACTTAAGCGAGCTTTCATTAAATGGATCGGATTGATTAACATATTTCGGGCATTGTCATCGGTTTGTTTGGATTTATAAGTGGCGAGTAATGAAAAACACAAAAGGAAGAACGAAATATTGGGCGAAGTTTTGCTGTTAATGCTGCTGGCTGCTCGCGGGTGATCTCATCATCGAATACGAGATTTTAAGAGCTTGGTTGAGTGTGTCATGAAACCATTTTAAACTTCTCTTCAGAGTTCTTTTCTCTCGGCTGCGGTTGATTCAGACTCGTTTTATTAATTTTCAATCGCGTGTGCAGCTTGTGGCTCTTGCGGTAATCAAGCGCTGATTTGAAAAAAGTAATAGCGAAGCGAAAGGCTCAGGCTTAGGAGAAATTAGAAACGAGCGTCAGTGAAATTACGAGCTCCGTCGATAAAAGTTCCGAGTGTTACTGAAGGGGAAAGATATTGGCAGCGTGTGTGCAAAGAAAACTTATCTTATCAGACGTGTAAACACGACAGCGATAAACTCACAACATTAAAATTCCGAAGCAACGAGAGCTGCTCGCCCGCGAATAGTTTAAGTCATGACGGATACGTCGACGATAACGAATAAAATGAGTGAAATTAAAACTGAGCCAGAGCTGAATCCTCTGAAAATAATCGAAAATGACGACCCGGCGAGCTTTTCGGACTCAGATAAGGACGACGATAACGAACCGAGCGGTGAACTGTTTGATTTCAGTTCCAGTGATATTCGAGAGATAGAAGCGAGTGGCAGGCCAAACAGTTTGCTAATCGTAGAGGACAAGGACCTGGAAATGGATTCAATCGAGGATCACAACAACAACAGCAGCGACGATCATCACAGACTCTCGCTCCATGTCGGCAGCGATGATGAAACTAGCTCTGGAATGACTAACGAGGCAATCAATCGAACAATAATCAGAATTGGATCGAATGACTCGAGCGGCGATTTCGGGGAAGCGGAAAGGCGCGTGGAGAAACCACACGAGGCAATCAATCACGAACTGGGCGATAGCCAGCGAGAAAAGTTTCAAGACGACGACGAGGGGATCGTGAATATTTTGGGTCAAATTGACATTCTAGTAGGTTGCAACAAGTGCGCTTAATGTTTCATGTTGTAGCTTTTCTGTCGAACGGGGTTCAACATGGTGACGGTGTCTCTCTGCACAATCTGTTATCTCTCATTTATTTGTTATCACCTGCAGATTTCAATCGTCGATGAGTCAATAAATTTCGTTTCTTCTCTTTGTCCAGGCGGAAGCGAGACTTGCAGCGAAGCGACAAGCTCGTGCTGAAGCTCGCGAGATTCGTATGCGCGAGCTGGATCGACAACAGAAGGAAATCGAACAAAACGCTGACCGTGTCTACGATATGCAACAGTCGGAAGTGCTCTCAACACCTAGATCGCGACTTATCGTCAACAATCACTCGTCGACGGTTCGCGGCAATTCGATGTCATCGAGACGAAGCAGCGAAGATTCGCTGGAAGAGGAGGGAAGAAGTTTGAGGGACATCAGGCATGAATTGAAGGTAAAAAGATTCTGCGATTTTACTGGAGCAAGTTCTTATCGATCATCTCTTCTAGGATGTTCAAGAAAGATTCCGTAAAGCGATGATCACCAATGCTCAACTCGACAACGAGCGTGCATCACAAACATATCAAATAGATTTACTCAAGGATATGCTCGAGGAGATGGCAGAATCTTACGCGCAACTCCAGCGTGAACACCGAGAGAAAACGAGAGCGCACGACGCACTGAAACGTCAGAATGATAAGCTCACCGAAGAACTGAAGCTGGTGCAGGGACAGCTGACGGAACGGGACACGCTGATCGCTGAGAATGGATTAGTAATTATTGTAGTGGAAAATGAGGATGGCAGCGATGCCAAACGCGTTCTAGTCTCAAATGAAAATGCTCAGCTCCTAAGCAGCATGGAAGGATCGATAGGTAAGCCGAGTCGTCCGAGGTGAAACGCAATCTCAACCGTTGAATTTTAGATGCTCGCCTTAAAAAAGTCACCGAAGAGAAGCGCGAACTTGAAGCAGAAGTGCAAAAGTTGCAGCAGCAGTTAAACGATATAAAAACGCGAGGTGGAAGGCGATCGAGTTCTCTCAACGGTGTGTTGGACGATGACGACTACGAAGATGCGCAACGTAAATATTCAATTGAGATGACTAACGTTGACGAGACTAATGAATTTATCTTTCTTTCGCAGGCGAAGCGAATAAAGCAATCAACGACTTCAAGTATCGACTGCAGAAATCCGAGCAGGAGATCGCCAGCCTTCAAGCTAGCTTAGCTCGCTCCGAAACTCAGGTTATCCGGTACAAAAGCACCGCCGAGGCTGCTGAGAAAGCTGAAGCTGATCTGAAGAGTGAGAGGCGGAAACTTCAACGAGAGGTGAGTCAATCGGTCAATGGACGATCGTTGACAATTGCTGACCATTTCGCTCTCTCTTTTACAAACTGAATTTCGCAGCCGATTATGATTGAGTTGTGGGACGAATGTCACTGCCAATAGATTCTTATAGTTTGCGCTCGGTATTGCAGGGACTTTTACTTCATTGTCGTTTGCTGTTTCCTTCCTTAACATTAACGTTTCTGAGTGATCTCAACATTCTCTGTTAACACGTTTGGCGAATCTAAATCGGAAACTTTAATCATCGCAACTTCTAAATTGAACGTTTTGGCTATTTCAAACTTTTGGTCCAAATTAGTACTCGAAACACCAAGAAAATATTTCAAATTAAGACATCACGTCATCTCTAATCCCATCAACTTCCCCTAAACGACGAAAACTAATTCAGATCTTTTCTGTTTCTTTTCTAGAACCGCGAGGCATTAGAGCGGCTTGAAGAACTTGAGACATCGAACAACCATCTACTGAAGCGTCTTGACAAGTTGAAGAACAGCAAGAGTCAACTGTTCAAAGATCTTTGATAATTCTAGAAACGTGAGAAGCGATCGGAAACTAATTTGGTTTTATCTCTTTTTAACAAATTACTTAATCCTGGAGCGAAAAGTTTGACGAGTCGCAAGAATTTTCTTATTTGGAACGAAATCTTATTAAATTGAATAATTTCTGGAGCACTTCAGAGCCTTTAGAATCAATTTAAAGTCGACGAAAGCTTCCATCTTAAAGCATCACGCTTACGCATTAGCAGACTCGCGAAGCCTTTAAGTTTTTGACTTAGCCGAAATAAAGTTTTGCTAGAGAATGTAAAGACCGTAAAGAAAGTTTTAGGCAAAGGTTGACATGTTGCTTTAATATTAATGCCATCCTTAAAGAGTTTCGCTGACTGAATGTACGAGAACTTGTAAATAAATTGTTTGTAATCGAAAATAAAAATCTTTAATGAACACAAAACTGAATCGCTTTCAATCTGGTTTCGAGAGGCGATCGAGCTGTTCTGGATTTCAATTTTGTGTGGACTGAATCTTTGCGAGAGTCTAAGGTCAGTCAGTTCCTGATTACGACAGATGTTACAAATTAAAATTCGCCCAAAAAGCGACGACGGGCTGACGGCGCAAATTCGTCACATTCATCACCTACAAGTTCGATACGTTTGGATCTCGAGTTCTCAAAGTTTTGTAACTTCTGGTTTCATCAAAGATGTTCCACATGTCGACTGCCGTCAGCATCATTGGTAACAAGAACAGTTGTTTCATTTTTTTCAGAAGCCTTCTCCTTTATATAAAACGAGGCTCACTCAGAAGCCAATTTTCAGTTGTTACTTTAACTTCCAAGTTCATTTGGACGCCTTAAAATATCATGAAACTGTTGGTAATCGCCTTGTTGTGATCGCATTAGCGAGCATATCAGCGGAGGACAGATTGGGGATCATTTTACTGGACTACACCAACTACGATCTAATTGCAACTCTTGCTGAGCAAGTTGAAATCTTCCTGGGACTTGGTGGATCCGACATCCTAATCGGCAAAGAAGAAATTGACAACCTGATAAAAATTGTTGATCGCGTTCACGTACTAGCTTCTAGGGCTTGGAGTCAAGCCTAATTTGAAGAAGCCACGGAGGTTCTGAACACTGTTGCTGTTCTCATCGACGAAAAGAGGAATGATCTCGGGGCCACTGTTAGCTAGTTCTCTTAGTGGATCTGTAGCTGGAATCTTGAATTTGGGCAAGCAACTTGTTGCAGCAATTCTTTCTGGAGATCTGACGGCTATTGTAGGTTCATAACAACTTTTCTAATTATCCTTTTAACGCTTGGCTATCCGCAAGGTCAAAGTGATCACAGCAACACTCGCGATCCTCCCAACTGCTGCAGGTGGAGCCGTCACGGGCACCGTCAACGCGCTCAAAGCCGCTGTTAACACAATCTTCCCAATCCTGAAGGAACTCGTCGAAAAGGCTTCAATTCTTGTGAAAGCTCTTGGTTGTTAAACCATTGAAGTTACGAATGGAATACAATTTTATGGAGAAAATCAATTCTTCCTTCATTAAAAAGCTTTCCAACCTTAAACTAAATTTTCCAATCAATTCCATCGCTTCTTGTTCAGGTTTTGTTCATTATTTTCTCGGATACATTGCCATAGTATCAATTTCAAAAAGAAAATTCAATGTCTGAACTCTAAGACAGTTTCAATTCTTTAATTCAAAACAGCCTAAGTGCGACCCCGAAACCAAATTTACTTATTCTCACCCGTTCGTCATTCCAAGTTTGATCAAATGGTTTAGTTTCAAAAACACTTTTGATGACTAGGAGTTGCCGCTGGTAACAAGAACACAGATGGTCGAATTTCTTCCAGAAGCTTTTTAAGCTTTCGCGTTTGTATAAAACGGGCCAGGCTCGGCATCAGACTCCCAGTTGTTCTCTTAATTCTTGCTAGTTCTTCAGATCCACAACGATATGAAAGTGTTCACAATTGTTTTTTTCGCATTGGTTGCTCTAGCTGGAACGTCGGCTCAGGATCCTTCACCCAGCGCCGCTGTTTCTCTCGATTACTCTGACTTCGAAAAGGCTCTAGCGAGAATTCAAGATCACTTGAAGTACTTCGATTCGATGTTGCTTAATTTGAAAAACGCCGGTACCATTGTCACGAATGAAGTAACCAGAGTGACTACGCTTAGTGAAGCAGTTAAGGCTACTGGAAACGTAATCGCTAAGCTTTCTGGCTTCTTGGTCTCGCTCTTAGTCAACATGATCACAACTCTTGTGGGAAAAGTTGAATCGCTACTTGGTCTTGGTGCTTCCGACATTCCAATCGGCAAACGAGAAGTCGACAGTCTAAAACAAACGATTAAAGCTGTCGAAGACTACGCCCGCAATGCAGTCTCTCAAACTCAAGTCGAGCAGGCCACGCAGACTCTGAACGTCATTTCTGATCTAATTGACGAGAAGAAAAAGGATCTTGGAGCCGCAGTAACTGCGTTGATTAATTCTCTCACCGGAACTGTAGCTGGGCTCTTGGCTTTAGTGGAACAAATTGTTACAGCAGTTCTCTCTGGAGACTTCAAAGCTATTGTGAGTTGATTCATAAAATTCTAAATTTTTCCCCTAATTTTTGATGGAATTTAAGGGCAAAGCGATCACAGCAGCACTAACAAATCTAGCAACTGGGCTTCGTGAAACTGTCAGTGGCACCGTCAACACTCTCCAATCTGGTGCTAATACAATCTCATCCATCTTGAAGGAAGTCATTGGAAAAGCTTCAAATCTTGCGATCGCGCTTGGTGCCTGATTTATGTCTCATGAAGGAAAATGATTCACAAAAGAATAAAATATAAAACCAAAAGTTTTTTCTAGTTTTCTCGTCACCTGAAATGTCTCAAATTTTATCAAGTCAAATTCGTCGATGTTTGTTCAGGCTACTCAAACATATTTCAATTACTGTTTTGCGCGACTAGCGCTGCGCGAGGCATCTTATTTGCTCGAAGATCTGAAAACAACTTGATCAGACGCGCGAAGACTTATTTATCTGCAGACGTTGCCAATTGCCCCCACCCAGAAAACAATTCTCTTGATCGAGAGCTTACAAATCTTTATTGATCTTCGCTTAAATGAGCTTAAGATTAAGCGAACTCATGATGAATGGCACGACCCAGAAGTGATGACAGCAAGCCGCTCGGACCCTCAATTTTGTACCTCCATTAAGCGTTGCCAAATCTTGTTTGCGTTTGAATTAATTTCGAAATATTTATTTCCTCGGCTTCCGCTTTCGCGAAGCTTTCTCGCTAATTTTGAACATTTTTCTTTCTTCTTGTGACTTTGGTTTCAACAAAAAGCAATCGAGTGACTTTCCGTCTCCTCGTAATTTGTTCACATGAAACTTATGGTTAAAAAGTTATCGCGATGGTGTTTCGTTTTGCATAATATTGATCTCTGGATTAATCGGAATCGTAAATGTGATTCCGCTTCATGCTCTTGTTTCGATTAAGTTGATTTGTTGTAAATGGTTGAAGGAAGAGAAGAAGATGAAGGACGCGAGGAGCCTGCAATGGCTCTGCGGTGAAAGTTAGGGTTGGATTAATCAAAGCTTTCCTTCAGCCAATTTACATCGTAATTAGTAGTGACTAATTGATTTTGGTTAAAATATTTAATCAATAAGAAAAAATATCAATCTTACAAAAATAAGTTGTCCTTTTTGTTTTGTGTGTGTGTTTGTTTAAGTAAATTTAATTCGAATAGTAGGTTTTTGTTTTTTCTCAGGAAACTTTTACAAATTGCGTCACTTTTGGTATTTCATGTCCCGCCCTTCGGTCCCCGTCTCTTCTTTTATAAAAGCATTTCTCACAAGGATTTCACGTCAATGACTGAAATGGCATTAACATGTCAATGGTCGAGGCATAGGTCAAGCAAAAGTAGCAAGGAATTTATTAAAGTCTTAGTCATCGAATCAAAGCTTAATCAAAAGAACGATCTAAATTTCTCAGGTGAATTGATGCATTAATATGGTCACTGTAATAAAAACATAAAGGCCATTGACCTCGTAAAGATCATTGACATCTGAAGGCCACGTTGAGTCATTGAAACGGAATCCCTCATATCTCACGTTGATGCGAAGACTCGCGAGACGCTGGGCGCCATACGCCTTCTTCCCTCCCCCCATCCCATTGGTTACTCCCCGATCAACAAATGATCAAACATTCGGCCTTCGCGGGACCATCGAATGTTGAAAAATAACTTAAGAGAACAAAAATCAAAAACATTTTAACCCTCGACGCGGAGCTGAATCTCAATATAAAAAACGTATTTCATGCATTTCAGATATTTTGTTTTACGGTTCAAAGATAATGCCTTATCTCGTTCTTTCTCACACAACGAATATCGTTCATCTAAAATAAATTCTCGAATAAATTAGAAGTCGACGCGGACGTTCAACTTTTCGATAAATTCAGAGGTTTTTCTTGTTGCTTCTGCTTCCGGCGCTGACCGGCTTGGTGCCTTCTCGCTCTGCACTGACAACAGTCGTCGTCAATTGGCTGTTTCTTGTTGCTGCTGCCGTTCTTCTGCGCTTGACAAGCAGAGCGCGGGCAACGTTTTTTTTCACAGTTGATGTTTCCATCCTGAAAAAAGTTTAGTTACCAAACTGCTCAAGTATTTGATGAGACTCGCTGCTTACCTTGCATTTGCATTTGATGCATTTCTGTTCGCCGTGAGATGCGATGACAGGGTGCCACTCTTGTCCGTTAGGATGATAGCCCATCGGAGATTTGCATCCGCCACTCGACATGATGATCGTCGGTGAGTTCAATGTTCCATGTTTGCTGCCTTGGTCTTTCATCTCGTCTTGATTCACGATCTTGCTCGTTTCCTTCGGCACTTTGACCTAATTGAACATGAACTGTCATTTAAAAATACTTGATTGTACTTGATTGATCTCACCTCTGGGCATCGTTTACAGCAAGCTTTCTTGTCCTGCCGATAAGCAACCTTCTCGCTGCAGTTCAACGGCGGACAAGTCGTTCTCGGACAGGAAATCTCCAGTGTTGTAGAATCGCAAGTACAAACAGCGCAAGTATCGAATCCGTTTGGTGGAAGGTAAGGATGCCAAGATGAGCCGGCCTTGTAGAATTGTTCACCGAGCTTGCAGCCGCGTGGAAGGGAATTGTTCGTCTCATCATTAAATTTTCCTAAAGAAATGATATGTTTAATAATTTTTCTAAACCTTCACAATGATTTTATCTTGCCGTTTCCGCATGTTGGACAGCAGTCTCCCTTCTTCTGTATCTGCTCTTCCTTTTTACACTTCAGTGGTGGACATTTGATTGAATCGCACTTGACCCGGCGATTATTACAAGCGCAGACTGTGCATTGCTCGATCGTGCTGTACCACTGTTCGCCATCATCGTAGAATCGGTTTGCGTAGAAACATTTCGTGTCGCCTGACGGCTGGTTGGCGTTATCTGATGCGGTCGCGATGCCGACGTCGTTGTCGGTGTAAAGCGGGTAACATGAGTTTGGAACTTTGATTGGTTTCAGCTTAGATTTTAAAATATTGTTGTTCTCCTTTGACACGATTTCCAAAAAGTTAACGCTCGATTCGAGTTTAGCGAGGTCAGTGGACGAGATGCTAAGCACAAATCCTTCCAAGTGATTTCCATTGAATTCTTCGAGCAATCGACGGTTGACTGGAGCTCCATAGACTTCCATCGGCATGTCGAGCAAATAAGCTTGAAGCGGGTAGAAGTGATTTGAAATTCCAGCGACGCTGATGTCGTAGTGGAGGTTGCATTCGTTGTCGACTGCGATCCACGCCATTCCCACTGAGTGAATCGGAGCGTGATCGTTGACTCGCTTCAACAGAATTGGTTCTTGAGCGTCGCGTGAATCTGTGACTGGTCGAACGGAGAATTTTCCTCTGATAAGGCTCGTTTCAGTCTTCGTTGCTACGTTAATGCCAAGAGTGCCTGAGTACAAAGGTTCCAGAACTCGAGGCCCGAGTCGGTCAACGACGCCATGAGCGTGATCCATTTGCAACGAAGGCGTCAAATCTTCAAGCTCAGTGTTTTTCTTGCCACCGTTATCGTTCGTCAGAGTGATCAATGGATCCTCTTCAATGTTCAAGTTGTGAGTTTCTATGTTGTAGACAAGCGAGCCATCTTTGTTCATATAGAGCCACGCCATGCCGTTCGATTTGGCTTTCGATTCAGAATTGTGCGAAGAGAGAAGCGTTTGGAAAAGTTCACAAGAGACACGCGTGACGACATTTCCTTGGATTCTCAGGCCTTCGGGGTTCTTCCTCGACTCGACGATGATCTGGAGTTTTCCCCGAGTCAACATTCTCAAGTCGTAGACTGAAACGGGCGACACCACTTCAATCACGTTGATATCATAATTTGGTTTCTTCACTCGCTGTATGTCCTCGATGATGATCTGCCTCTTCTCAACACTCTCCAACCTAATGTTGAGTGGAACGTCAGCAGTCTCATCCGAAGAGAAAAGTCCGTTGAGGACGAGGGTCAAGTGGATTGAAGATGTCACTCCACTGCTGGTCGAGACAATTGCAGTTCCACCCGAGCCCGCCATATGATCTGAATTCAAAAATATGCTCAATAAATTTCGTTCAATGACTATGAATTAATCAGCTTACCTGGATTTGTTCCGGGTGCTGGTTCGAGAAGAGCACTAAACAGTTCGGTTGAAAGCGCCGGGTATTTACTGATGGGACCGGCGAGCGCAAGTTCGCTCTGGTACTTTCCACCCCAAATTAGCACCACGTTGATCTGGTCTTCTCTGAGTAAGCGGCGGTAATCTCTTGGCACACGGCGCCAGACGCCGCAAATCTTTCCAGTAGCATTTTGATAGATACTGTTGGGTCCATTATTTGGTATGACTAAGCTATGCTCCTCCAGGATGTTTCCTGTGTTATCGATAAATTGTATGGCACGAGGACGAGCGGCTTTCTCAGAAATGTAGAATGAATAATACAAATTTTTCTTATGAAACGAGAAGCGTCCAGTGGCGGCAAAGTTCTGAGGGTTCATCGTTGAATACGTGTTGAGTAGATCATCTCGCTTCAACATCATCGACGTGCGGCCAGTTAAGACAGCACCAAAATCTGCGAAGATCGATTGATGTGATCACATTTATGTTTATTTGCTTTGCTTATGTTTGCCTTACGTTTCATATTGCGGTCTTCTTCGACTTCCGTTATGTTGCTCATCGGAGTGTCTTGCACAATGTCAGGACCTGAAATAATTGGAATGAGTAAATAAGCAGCGCTCGAGTGTTTGGAATCGAGGTTGTTCACATTTGCAGCGTGATATTTATGGAGGCGCCTACGCGTTTCATTCGCTGCTGGCGAATCACGCCGCACTTTCATTTGTTTAAGACTTCCAGCCAGCAAAAGTTTCTCGTCGAAATACCGTTTGGAAATCTTTGGCGGCGCTTCGACGTCATCGGCGTCAAGCGAAGTTTATGCGAAGACGGGAAATGTTTGGAGAATGATAACAGCGCTGATGTGGAACTCAAAATATTGCGAAACGAAAAAAAGTCGCGCGCGTTTGCGTTGCGCTTGAGATTATATTAAATCAATATTTGGAATTTACTTCGCTAAATGAGCGGACTGACAACTCGAAACATTCCTGAAATTGTTTCGCGTAAGTTCGCTAATCTTAATGACGCTACGAATCAAAGTCGCTTGAGCGTTGCATCGATTCGTCGTTGTCTCATAATTGAATTATACAGACTTCAGGTATTTATCAACGCTCCAGTTCACGTTGAATGTACCGAGTCGAAGTTCATTCACTCGCTCCGTAAATGTTTTATGACTTTTATCGAAAATGTATGTCGCTGTTGAATCAAAATAACTAATAGCGATCACTGAATGTAAAATCAACAAACGAGCAAGCGAACGAACGACGACGCAATATGGTGTTTGAACATTGTCAAGTGACGAGACTCGCATCGAATTACAATTGAATTAGACCTCAAACTGTTGCTGCTGAACAAACTTTTAAATTTATCTTTCGATCGTGAGCTGAGGCTTTTAATGATACATCGAGATATGCAGTCGGAATGCGCACGTTGCCACAGAAAGCAGCTCGAGTATACGCTAAAGTTTTGTGCAAACGCTTCCTGATTTAATTGACTGAACGCTGTTGCGAAGCCTGCGATGCGACACGTGCGCATCAACTCCCGAATTCCATAAATTTCAATCTTCAAGCGAAACATAAATGTATGTCAAGAGAACTTACTGAAATTGTCTCCTGGACATGTTTTGCAGCATCTTCCGGGCAATAAAATTGGCTCTTCGCACGTCGGCTTCGGACACTCGTTCTTAATATTTCTACACTGAACACGTGCCACTATTCTCCGTTTCTTCTGTACCTAATGAGGAAAGAACAACAAGAGAAAAGACTGTCAGCAAATGTTTGTCTAATAATGAGCATCGTTGACGGTCTTCGTCGAGACTTTTTGGTGCGAAAAGTGGAATTTAAAAAAGTTCAAATGTTTGCCTAAGCTCCGAAATGGAAAATAAATAGATCGAGCGACTCTGCTTAAGTGGACAAATGTTTGCTTCTCGGCGTGATTTCGCAGAGGCCGATTACTTGCTTAAGCGCCAATGATCTCTTCAAGAGCGCAAGTCGAGCGAGTACTTACTGGTACACATTCACATTTGATGCAGTACATTTTTCCAAACGGCGCACCCAAGTCAGGAAACCATGTTGACCCGAGCTCTTTTAGCTCTTTGCCGAAGTGACATTCTGTGGAAGCAAAAGATTGAATTAATTCAATTTGTATTTCGCCATTTTCGACTCGCAAAAGTATCTCGATTCGCATGACGAAGCTCACGTCTTTATCATTACTCAAACAAATGTGAATTCCGCCCCCTACGAGACATTCATGATTTAAAATTCGTTTGTCTCTAGCTCATTGCATGTTTAATTTCATTCGTCTCGTCTATCAATTCCTGGTGGGAAATTGAAAAATTTAAATTAAAACGTCGAGCTCGTGAGTGATCGCTGCTAATTGATTGACCGGAGGAAGCAGTAGGCTTCATGAAAGTTTCCACAACGACTTTGCGATCGCACGTCATCGAGCCATCGAACGAGTCGAAGGAGAAGAAAAAAACTTCCAAATCAATTTAGGAGAACGCGATCCGAAACCGTTTAAGAATTGTCAATGTAAATTCATCCATGTCGAATATAACTGGATGACATCAACTCATTTCCCTGTAAAATTGGTTAAAATTCGCCTGGCCTTGAGTTCTTATTTAAAAAGTCTTCACGAATTTCATATTTCCCAATACCAGCAGACGGAATCACATGCAGTTTTATGCTAACTAGAAAATATATCGCCTTCATTTCTTTCCAACGCGTCGCTCTAAGCGTCGTATATTTGCTCAAATTGGATCGAATTCATTTTAAATCGAACTGCTTACAGATTGATTGAAATTTATTGTACAGAAATCATTTCTTAAATTGAATAATGTTGAATGGAAATTGAGTCAACCCCGATTGGCGATTAATTGTCGTCCATTTATTTATTATTTATTTATTATTTTTTCGGTTCTAAATCGAAAAGGAAAATTACATCATTCATTGTGAGAAGAATATTTTTGCGAATATTTTTTTCTTTTTCTTCATTCATTCACTCTCTTCATACACACAGTGATCGAGCGTCGGGCCGTGCATACCCTTGAACAATACTGTGTCGTGTACTTTGCTTATATGTGTCTTACATACGGCGTGTCAAACACAGCGACGACGACGTTAAGCGTCGCTATACAAGATATCTCTAGAGAGAAAAAAATTATTTTAGAATTTCACGAGAAACAGAGGAAAAAAGCACATGAGGCCGAGGGAAGAAATGAGTTTCAAATCATATATTTTAGTCAAAGGTGTGTCTACGTTCATAAAGAATCAGTGGCAAATTTGGAGTTTTCGAACGGCGAACACGAGAGATAAAATCAAGGAGTTAGTCATCGGCATTTATTTGTCCACCAGACACAACGGCTTCTTCTTCAGACGCACCAAATATTTCTACAGATTTCCTCGAACTTTTCTTTCGTTACGTCGCGCCGGTGAAGGTTTTCTTAATGAGCGAGTTTTCCGGTCGCGTCTAATCTTGACACGTGCTGGTTAGCAAATGACTCCCAGAGCTCTTCTAATTCCCGTAAGATTTACGGTTGTGAAAACGCGCTCGGACACTTTCCCGCTTTTTTAATCAATTTTTTTCTATTCTGAGCATCGTCGACGTGCTTCAAAAGATTTTCATAAAAATTTCACTTCTTGTTGAAAATATTTATTCCCTGCGGGAAGTCAAGACTGCGACTCGACACCACTCTTGACAGCTTCGACATTTTTGTCAATGAGCGAATCGAAAAGCAAATTGCATCAGAGGTTCGTTGGGATCGCTCTTCGCAACTAGCCGCTTAGTTCTGTGAGATCAATGATCTCCGTAGAAGAATGAGTCATGAATGAATTTGTGTAGGAATGAATTTAGTTTTCCTCTTTTCTTCTCTCCTCGTCGAGCATTTTTTTTATTTGCGACCGTCTCGAATCAGACAGTTTTCTCATCAAGACAATTATTTTTAAACATAAAAAAATCGTAGACTTAAGACGCATTAATGTCGTAAACTTTTTCCTTGACGAGAGCACGCTCGTACACGCAAAACTAATCGACATTTCCTCGTTCTGCTGCAGCCCATCATCTCCAGTCTCCACAACTTCTGAGCTGCATTCACACCACGTTTCAGGCAAATTCCGAAAAACCAACAAAGGACCGTCGGGGAAGAAGGTTCGCCTACCTAAACGGTATTTCCCAAAGAATATCCTCGCCCTCAGAAAGCCGAAACTCGATCCTCCATTAAAGTGTGCAATTTGTCAATATTTAGAAAAGATTTCTAGCTCAGGTAGATTTTTCTGTCGCCTTCCTTCGGCAATTCTGAATTAATTTTCTTCTCAACTTTTTCTCGACGGGCTTTCGCTTGTGTGCGAAGAGATTTCTTCATTTGAGAAAGACCATCTGGTCTTGGGTTCTTCGGGCTTATCACGTGCCGACAATGGGCGAGTCGGTAATGCGCTTAAACTGTGAACAGAAATTCTTATTGGAGGCTTTCGGAATGTCGTTGGCAAGCGGACGGGCATCAGAGGCAGCAGAGTGGAGAGCAAATTTCCTCAAGTTTCGCGTTAAAAGTCTGTCTACGCTACATCAATAATCTTCTGACCTCTTCGAAATCTCGTCGTCGCTGCCAAGATTCAAGTTAGTTGCGAATCGAAGGAAAAAAGCGAATCTGGAAAACTCTTTTTTGCACAAGAAGTCGTTGCTTGGTTCCATAAATAAATCCTGCCACGATCTCAACGACTTCGATGAGCGAAAACTATCTCGATCGTGTGAAAATTGACTGAGGCGCTCGTGAAAAGCCAAACATTAAGATGTGATGAAACTAGAGGAAAAGAAGACTTTAAGAAATCAAATGAGATTATTTTTCTTGGGAAAGATGTCAAGCGTTGTGTTGTGTTCCGATGTGAAAAATATAAACATTGGACCGTAAAACTCGCGCTGAAGGTGCTCGGAAAATCAACATTACATCAGTTTTGTTTATTTTGAAACAAAATCACATCGAGAGTTTCACCTTTTATCGGCCCCAAAGACTGAAGCGTCGTGGTGATGCTATTTCCAAAAGATCATGCCTCGATGATCGGCCGCCACGAAATCTAGCTCGGTCGACGGTGTCGGAAAAGCAAGCAAACGATCGCTTCTTCCTATCTGTCTCTCACGTCCTGGGCTTCGTTTTATATTTTCTTTTCCTCCTCGGAGACTACGGAAAGTTTTCATTTTTGATTTGAGAAAATATTTCACATCAAAAAGTGAATCAGACGCAGAACGCGGGCCTTAATAATTCGAAATTGTCAAAATAAATTATAAATTATTCCCGTCCGCTTTCTGCCATCGCATGTGTACGATTTTTCAGCCAGCCAACAAAATAAGATTTTTCCTCGAGGAGGAAAAGCGTCCAAGAAGAAACGCCAGCGAGGCGAGTTTTTTTCTCGGGTACGAAAGGCGACCAAAGCGAATTAATCTCTTATTGATCACGAGAAGTGCGATAAAGCATATCAATTTTGTCGTATTTTCGGTAGTCGCGCTTGTCGCGTATTTGATTTTCTGCTCCAATCCGATCTCACTGTATCAGGGCGCCGCACAGTTCGCAACACAATAAATGTTTAATTTTCTCGAAAAAGTTCGCTGCTCACACGAATTCGAACGCATGATATTTTCGCGACGCAGTTTGCGCTTCGCTGCTTCTTGTTGATCTTCTGTCATATTATTTATTGGCGGACAGGCCGAACAGATTTTTAATGGTTTTAAATTTTCAGTCTCGCTCGGCCACTAAGCCTTAATGTTCTATTTATGCTCCCGCTCCAACCAACACCGACACCTTTGAAGCTTTTATTTTATTATCGCTTTGTCTGATTGTGTCATCACGTCGCAAACACCAGATAAACATTTCAAACTCGCATCAATAGCGCCACAGTACAGGGAGTGTTCGTACGTTTCTTTACTTTCTCGATTCGCTATAAAAGACGAGTAGGCTCGCCAAATAAGCGATAACAGATGGAAAATAGTCTGAAGTAGGCTGCTTGTGTGGAGCCGTTCGCGCGATGATTTCATTGAGGTGTCTGCGGTCGTGATTCGCGAGCCTGCAGATGCTGCTCAAACTTTCCGTCGTCGCTCGTTTTGGCAAGAACGCCGACGAGACGAAAGACGAGAGAGTCTCATAAGCTGTCGTGACACATTTCATCAGTTGTAATAATTAATAAACTCACGCTTAGACCGAAACCGATGGCTTTAATAATGGAAAATGATGATGATTTCTCGCAGCAGCTATCGCGCTACATATTTTAACTCGCGAAGCGAAATCATTATTCTCACTCAGACGCCTAAAGTTTCTAACTCTGACGACGGCGGCTGCATTGCGAGAGTGTGTATATGCAATTTACTTTTTAGAGCACGTCGATTTGCAAACGCTTGTAGCTTCAATTAGCATTGCAAGCCGAGTGTGAGCGAGAGAACAAGGATGCAAGAATTTGTTCTTAATGCATTCGCGGCGGTGATGTGTGCAAGCGAACGATCAAGAACTTGATGTCTAATGAAAATGGGGCATGAATCCGAGCTGGATTGTCAATGCTCGCTGTTGCCGATCCGACGAAGCGATGCGCGAATAAAACGAGATACTTTATTGAGCGTGCGAGATGAGGCAATGAATGAATGCAATGACTTACCCGCTGGTCGGTTCCTACGGCTGCCGTCGTCTTCGACGAGCAGGGGCGATTTCTGCCGGGCGCAGTGTGCAATTCCTACTAAAACGATCAGGAACACGAGCACTGCGATGCGTTTAATAATGTTTGCCATTTTATTTTATATTTCAATATTTCTCTTAACACTTAGCAGACAACTCTTGATTATATATTTTTCGAAAATTTCGCTGTTGCAGTAAGTGTGTTTAGTCGGATAGCATGACCTGCCTTACAGTGCTAATTAAATACTGCTTCTCTTGAATCTAAATTACTGTTCTCTCCGTCTCGCTGTCGTTAGCTTGTTGAGTCGAATTCCTTTTTGCAAGGCAAAAGATTTTCTCAAGCAGATTTCTGTTCGTTTTTTCTTTTTTTTTATATTTTGACGTCGTTTATCTCATTAATAATTTTGTCGCAAAAATCGGTTTTCGATTAGATATCGCGCGCGTTTTCATGGCTTTTCTTCTTCTTAGCCTTCGCTGGTCTTCTGGTTTTGTCGGTTCACACACTGACTCTTTCTTAACGTGTTGAATGTTGCAGTTTTTTTATGTTATGTATAATTCGGTGCTAAGAAGAAAGATTTGTAGAACAATGGGTTGGACTCGACATTTGCTGGTGCTCGGCATTCGTCCCGAGTTCAAGGGAAGCGCACAAAAAAAAATGTGTAAGAAGTGTCTTAAATGTCGTGAATTATTGGAATTGTTCTGGCTCAGCTCGGGATCGCACTTTATACAACTTTCGGAGCTGTGTTGAATGAGAAATGTGCCGTCAACTGTGTGAAGTGAACGACAAAATTTTCTTTACGGTTTTTTCACTGCTTTTCGTGTATTTCACTGCACTTTATGTAACTTTCATTTTATATCAATCGAATAAACTTTTCTCCTCTCTTTGCCTTCGCAACTTTTGCTGTTGCACTTTCAAATATTTTTTGATCTCTCATATGAACTTCTTTCTCGACTGCAGTTGATCACGTTCTGTTCACGGATTATCGACTTTTCGCATAGAACCGAACAGACTGGAAAATTTCCTCGCTCAAGTCACTCTTTTTACAATTTCCTTTTTATTCACTTCACAACTGTTTCTTATTTCTTCTTCGAGCATCGCGCGCGACGACGAAAAGTTTGTGCTGATTTCACGACGAATTTTCACAGAATGAATCGAAGCCGTCAAGTTTGAGTTTTACTCGCAGGCAGACGTGTTGGTGCGATCGGCTCTACTCGTCTCGAGATCACCATACAACGATACAGCCGCCGACTAAGACGGAATTGAAGGTTTGCTGGTAGTGGAAAAAGAGTCTGAAAAGTCTTAAAGACGAAGAGAGTCAAACTAAATGTGTCAAAACGCTGTGCCTTCAATGCGGGGCTTATGCATGCTGACTCGGGTTTTATGAGGTTTAAGGAATTTCCAGACACACATCTGTGAAATTACATTAGGAATGCATCGAAGCCGACCGGCCCATCAGCGATCGATCCTCTCCTCCCAACCGCACAGTTCAACTCGGCGTCTTCTCAACCGAATACTCAAACATCGTGAACGCGCCGAGAGATCCGCAGAACATTTTGCGTTTGCGGTGGAAGGAAAATATGATTGTCTCGTGTGTACTAAACAAAATCAATTTCGCTCGACTTAAAGGGACCCATTTTTCGCCGCACGTCTGCTGTGCACAATTAATAATTCTTTTCTCTGCCGCCATTCATATTTCTGCATATGCAATAAACGTAAACCGCTCTTTCGCAATTCGCGACATTTCCAGCCCCAATTCCTCGCGAGGCGACAATCGGAGGAGGGGGAAGTGCCGAGAGCGATGCAAGCGAAAGCTCGCGTCGACAAAGACCGAAAAACTATTATAGAGACACTTTCTGGCCGTCTGCGCGACTATTTATAGATTGAATTGCGGTTTTTCTTATTCTTCTTTTTTCATCATCTTTCGACTCGATGTTTTTCAATTTTTTCTTTCTTAAAATAAATACAAGAAAAATATATTCTGAAAAGCGAGCAATCGGTTGGCTGTGTTAAAGGAAAATTGCCTCAAACATGAAGAATTATTATTAATATTCATTTAAATTTTGCATGTGTGCCCGACGATCTCTCTTTAATTTTCGCGAAACGACGGTGGTCAAGAAGAATGATCTCACCTTGAAAACTTTAAAGCGATTTAAATTCAACGAGAACTAATTGAGAATTCTGATCGCGCCGCGAGTGTGGCCTTTCAATTGCGATACTTTTCTCTAACTGAAGCAGCCCGTCGACGAACACTCGCGCACGTCAAATCTCGGATCGAGAATACTCTATCATGTGACTTTTGCCAGACATTTGCGCTAGTGCAGATCGTGTCACGTTGTCGCCAGCGCCTCTCAACATAGAAAGTTCACCTCGTTCTGCGATTTCTGATCTCGCACCGTGGAAAAGAACAAAACGCGAGAAAGAATTATTGTGCGAGAAATGCAGTGAGAAAGATTCTTACACACAGATTGCGGGCTGCGACAGTGTGCGCGGAATTGCAAAACGAGCGCGATCGTTTTCTTCTTCAGCGAAATCTGCTGTGTTAATCTTTTGGAAGAAAACGATCGTAAACAATTTTTACGGTATTCGCCAATAGCGAACAACAGAATGAGAAGAATTCGTGACGACCCGTGGGAGGGCGAAAGGGGGAATCGAGTAAAGGGGTGTATTGCTCGGTACGCGGTTCGTCTCGCTGCATCATCGCGATAAAGATTAACAGAGCTCAGTCAATTCCATTAAGGGACAGACAGGGTCTTGCTGCGCGTTTAACACCTTTTTTGGGCACGAAACTCACGAATGACCGCGGATCGGAATTCGAAGCTAATCAATCAAACGAATGCAATAATGTGCGGAAAAACGTTGAGGATCTTTTAGAAGAACAAACGTTTGTTTTACCGTTTGATTTCTGACGCACCTTTGGGGAATTTCCGAGATCAGCTTTGGGATCGATGAAGTCATTTTATGATCCTTAAATTCCAAGCGAATTATGTAAATTGAGAAAATTGCTCTACAGGTCTGTCATGCGGACAGATGTAGGGAATTCCGTAAAGTCCTGTCGGCCAATAGACCCAGCTCCGACTCAAACGGTCAGTCGCGTCATCCGACACCTTAAAGCCTCGTAAAGCATAAAGTCTGCTTAAGCAGTTTTATCGTTTTTTATTCGCGCAATGAGCGGCTCAACAGTTTTAAATCAACTTTTGTGGCGACAAGAAGCGATGAGAACTTTCATTATAATTTTTGTTTGGACGGCGAGCATTACCGGTGAGATTTTTATGATCGTGCCTTTGGGTAGTCTCCATTGAATGGTTAATATTTTAAGCTTATAAGAATGGAGGAAATGTTAAAGATTTGGAGATTGCGCTGAGTGACTGCATGCTGAGGGGTCGAAAGATCGAAAACGTTCATCAAAACTGCGAGGAATTTGATCTCGACGCTTATGAGAACATTCCAAGCAGCAATCTCTTTGATCTCTGCCGCGTTTCCTTTCATGTTGCGTGCCTTGAAGCCCTGGAAGAGCTTGATTGCACCAAAGGCGAGGCGTCAGCGCGGAGAGGCGAGAATTGTGACGGAAACGAATCTGATACGTTCAAGGTTTGCGCTGTTCGGTTGACTTCAAAGTTCGTTACTCCAGTTACATACATGATTTTGTTTCTAGAAATGTTGCAAGGCTTGCAAATTTGGTGCTGAACTGAAATCAAAAACAAGCAACTGCCGACTCAGCTCGCGATTATCAGGCGACGACGTGAAAAACGTCGCGAGACGATGCTGTGAAGAAGACATTGACGAATTGGAGGAGATTGAATGTTTCGCCGGCGAGGCAGCCGCGCGGAGAGGCGACAATTGCGACGGAAACGAATCTGACACGTTCAAGGTTTTTACTGCTTTATGGATTCGCCGTTTGCTACTACAGCCGCTTGATTTTGCTTTTAGAAATGTTGCAGCGCTTGTCGGTACGGAATTGAGTTGAAATCTGAATTTTGCGGGCTGAACTGGCAGCGTTCAAATGACGACTTCAAAAATGTCACGAAGCGATGCTGCGATGATAATCTGGAAATGGAAGCTCGAGCTCCGGAAGCATTAACCGCCACCAAGAGAATAGTTTTAAGTTGCTTGGAATATCAATGCGGAGACAACGAAGACTGCTTCGACTCAGCCAACGGACCAAAATGTTCATGCAAATCTGGCTTCAAAGCAAGCCTTGATGGATGTCAAGACATAGATGAATGCAGTCAGGAACTTCATAGCTGCTCGTCGGATCATAAAAAGTGCGTTAACACTCAGGGCTCGTTTAGATGCCAAGAATGTCTCCACGGATACGAAGAAGTTCAAAACTACTTCGATGACGATGGTGATGTTTTATGCATTGACACCAATGAATGTAAGAACGGCACAGCTTGTAAACCTGGTGAGGTTTGTACCAATGTCGACGGAGGATATCGATGCACAAACGTTTCATGTCCAAAGGGATATGTGCGATTCAACGACACGTAAGTAACTTAATGCTTGCAGATGGTTCATCTAGATAACATTAAGTTTTTCTTCAGAATCTGCAAACTGGCGTCATGCTCGTCGAAAATTTGCCACAAAACATTTTCATTTCACTTCAAAAATGTTCTCGCCAGCGACAAGACAAACGAAATTTTCAGCTTCCCTAAAACTAAGTATCAGGCCACGCTCGATCTTGACTACTTTGAAATCGTAGCAAAAAAAAGTTACTACGCTATTGTGCAGAAGAAGCCGTTGCCGCATGATATGAAAGTGAGACTGATAATCAAGGACGGGCGCTTCGAGCATATGAAGAAAATAAAC
Organism: Smittia sp. YW1114-2; assembly: GCA_033064975.1. NCBI lineage: Eukaryota > Metazoa > Arthropoda > Insecta > Diptera > Chironomidae > Smittia > Smittia sp. YW1114-2. Next base: position 14,039,987 of record CP093832.1, on the reverse strand, counting down.
ATTTTTGTATCGAAACTTTAATTCTTGGAATACCAAATAAACTAATCAACGGCCTCAACTAACTTCGCTTGACAAATGTTTAAATCGTGGTTTAACTGTTCATTCTTCGTGGTGCAGTCGTCATCGTCTGTTTTCAATGTTTTCATCCCGGCGCCTCCTTTCAACTCGTTGATCTCGTCCTTAAGTTCCTCGACCTCCTCGTGCAGCCATTGAATATTCGTGTCTTTATCAACGACACAGTTTCCATTGATCGTTTCGTTAAGCTTCTGAATGTCCGAAGGGTTGATCCAATGAGCAATACAAGGGTTTCCTTCAAAGTCAGCTCTGGCCAAGGCTGCCAGGTGCTGGAGAATATTCGATTCAATGTGCTGCAAATTATTGTTGAATAAATCAAGTCGTTGAAGCTTCTCGTTCGTTTCGAAAAGCTTCGTTGGTAATGACGTCAGGCGGTTCAATGACAGGTCGAGTTCAAGAAGACTAGTCAGGGATGAAAATGTTTTGAAGTGAATCTTTTCGATTTCGTTGGCACTCAGTGAAACTATTTCCAAGTTGATGTTCCGCGCAAAAACTTTTTTGTCGATCGTCGAGAGATGATTTTCGTCCAAGAAAATTCGCCTGAGTTTTTTAAGGGCGCTGAATTGTTCGACTGGAATTTTTTTGATTCCATTCATCTTTAAGCTTAATGTTTCAAGAGACTTTAGAGAAAGAAACTCGTTTCCATTTAGAGTTATTAGTTCATTCCTCGTTACGTTCAGTTGTTCAAGTTTTTCTAAGCTTTCAAACTTCGGCAGACCGCAATTCTTGATGGCGAGTCCAGTCGAACCTTCGTCGAAAAGCCTTGGAAGTTCTTCGGGCTGTTCATAATAATGTACCGTTTCAACTAGAAACACAGAGCTGCTTTGAAGAACGGTCAAGATGAATGCAAGACTGGCTTGATTCAGAAACCTTTCAAGGAAAACTTTACGTAACAAAATATTTTTATTATTTCGAAATAACTCACATGATCACTTTCTGTTCGTCTCACTTTCACGACGACCGATAATGAACTGACATTCTCTCGTACAATCAATTATTACTGCAACAATGTTATCTGAACTCAAGCGCAATTAATTGCAAATTCTAAAAATGTCTGAGTGAAGAGAACTGTTTATTGGTTGATTCAGAGGTTGAGAACTTTTATGTGACAGCTTTCACTTGGCTTCTCAAATACTTATTGGCTAGCACACCTCCATATTCTGCTATCGACTTCTAGATGTTAAGCTATTGCATGTGTAGCATATTCCTTATTACCTTACCCAGGGAAAATACATACGTGCAGCGTTGAAACTTGATCAAATCTCTTCCTCAGCACAAAGAAAAGCGTATCGAAAAGCTCACTGAACTTGCTCAGATAATAAAGATAACAGCCGAATGCAATCTGCAATGAAATCCTTGAAAAACGTTTCTACTTTTCCTAAAGCTTTTCTTTCTCTCCAAGCTCTGCCTGTCGGTGCTCGATCTAGTGGCTCGCAACGCCAACTGTAATCCGTTAGCCATCCGAGTGTGGCACAATCGTAGCAAAGTTTTAGACTGATAGCGACTTGGATTGCGTTATAGACGATAATAATTTTCCTTAGTTCGAAAGGTTTCCCATTTTGCATCAATTTTGGACCGATCACCTGCGTTGTGTGGATCAAAGCTTAGTGAAACATTTTGAATTGTTTTAACGCTACTACCTTAACGAATACATAGGTTCTGATAAACTTTTACATTACACACAATTTAGAGCTTCAACTGTTTTAGAGCTGCAATCCACTAGCGCAGCTGCTCAGGTGTAAACTTTTTGGGAGAGTGATTTAGCTTAAGCTCTGTAGATAATGAACGAGCAGACTTGAATGTGTCGACTTGACAATAGCATCCATTGAATGTACCTTGAATGTAACTCTAGTTCATCAGTTGTCGTATTTTTTATCGCATAATAAAAAGCTGCTGATAAATTTTATTTTGATGAAATGTTTATTCAAAATTCTTGATTTTTTTCTTCTTCATTCACAACAATGACGTTCTCACTGTTATGAACAATAATCATCGAATCTAGCAACTGATGTTTGGTGTTTTGTTAAATCGTTTCTTGGATAAAAGACATCTCATATCTTGTATCATCTTCGAACATACAAATAAGCAGAGCTTTTTACATTCTAGATAGCTTTCTTGATATTCTATTTCGCTTGAGTTTCTGAAGTCCTGATTGTTGAAGGATGAATTAAAATCTAAATGCAAGCTCGAAGATTAGGTGACTTTAGTAAAAAAGCTTCGGAAAAAAAACATTAGGAAATTTCATACATCGTAGCGGGTGTTGCAGCCTTGTAACAAGGCCCTTGTTGTTCTGATCCAGCTGAGTTTGGACTCGAAACTCTCGAGTTACATAAATTTAAAATACGGGCGTACGGACCAATAGACAAACTACATAGGGGCATTTTGCATTTCGTCAAAACAGCGTTTATATCTACTTTTACACGGATGATTTGAAAGTTATCGTCAGAAGTTGAGATAGCATAGCACTTCTTTTCTGCACATAAACATGATCAGATACGTTAACACGTGGTAGCCCTATTCGAGCTTCCCCGTGAGCTTAAAATTATTTGCAACCTTCTCAAAATTTGGTTCGACTGATGAAAGGTCGTCGTTTTTCTTCGCTTCGTAGGTTGTTTTATAGAAAGCTATGTAATGAATCGAATTAAGTTCAAGCTTTCCACTGTTCGACTTCAACTTACTATTGAACAAGAAGAAAAACATCACTGCATGTCCCAGTAAAACCCAAGCAAAGGCCATCGGATATTTGCATGGATTGTGAAAGAAAAGCTGCGACGAATGAACCATAACGGCTACAAATTGAATTATCTGCATGAGTGTCAAGTACTTTTTCCACCAAAGATATTTCTTCATTTGAGGTCCAATGGCTGCGAGCATATAATACGTGTACATCACTACATGAACTCCAGTGTTTATGAAACCGAAGAAAGTCCCGTGACCTTTAAAATATAAATTTTCTTCGTAAACTTTTCCAAATTTTGAATGAAAAAGAAAAATGCTACGCACCTCCTGGAGCCAAAGTAACGCCCCACCACACTACGATTATAATCGAAAATTTGCTCGGCTGTTGTGTATTTAAAATCATCATACTTACTACTAAATGGCATGATCCCATGATGGATGACGTGCAGCGTTGAAACTTGATCAAATCGCTTCCTCAGCACAAAGAAAAGCGTATCGAAAAGCTCACTGAACTTGCTCAGATAATAAAGATAACAGCCGAATGCAATCTGTAATGAAATCATTTAAAAACATTTCCACCATTTCTAAAGCTTTTCTTACTCTCCAAGCTCTGCCTGTCGGCGCTCGATCTAATGGCTCGCAACGCCAACTGTAATCCGTTAGCCATCCGAGTGTGGCACAATCGTAGCAAAGTTTTAGACTGATAGCGACTTGGATTGCGTTATAGACGATAATAATTTTCCTTAGTTCGAAAGGTTTCCGATTTTGCATCAACTTTGGACCGATCACCTGCGTTGTGTGGATCAAAGCTTAGTGAAATATTTTGAATGTCTACACGCTATTACCTTCACAGAAAACGCATAGGCGAGACAAATGCAAATGGTTGGTAATGGCGAACTCATAAGTGGCCAATCTTTGACTCTGGGGTCTGACTGGTTTTCCATCAAATCGCGCCATGCTGCGTAAATTCTATCGAAAACCATAATAGATTTTTCTGCGAAATGTACTGTTAATAACTTTAACTTTAGAAACAATTTAGAGTTTCAACTGAATTAGAGCTGCAATCCACTAGCGCAGCTGCTCAGGTGTAAACTTTTCGGAAGAGTGATTTAGCGTAAGCTCTGTAGATAATGAACGAGCAGACTTGAATGTGTCGACTTGACAAACATAATTGGACAACTTCAAATGACAAAAGCATCCATTGAATGTATATTGAATTTGACAAACATTCACACTTTGCATAAGAGCTTGTTTAACTCCAGTTTATCAGCTTCGTAAACAAACCTGGGCTTACACGCGAAACGCCTTACTAAGCTCTTCACGAAGCGATTGTGAAAATCTTTGACTTATTCCTTGAATCTAAGATTTAGTCGAAGAAATCTAAGACTGAAATAATTGCGGTTCTACGTTCTTTCGCAAAGAGATCATCGTGTGGACAGATGGAGTAACTAACTTGGGCATGGTGTGGGAAACAGTACAGAAAAGAGTTCAAGTAGTAGTCTTTCTTAGTCATCATTTCGTTTCAGCTTCAACACCCCCAGGTCAGCATTGAAACAAAAAACTGTGATAACACATCATACATGGTTATTTGTAAGATCCAACAAAAATAAATGAATAGTTTCTACATCCTGAATAAGAGCATATCAAAGAGTTCGCTGAACTTGTTCAAATAATGAACAATGAAATTCAAGAGGTGAAGTTTAAAACTCAAATGTGTAATCTTTTATTAACTCGGCAATCGCCGTTTACCCTGCAATACTTTTACAAATATAAGAAGCCAAGCTTTCAATTGATTCCGAAGCGTCTACTGAACAGGCATTTCTTTTTTCTTTTCCAATGGCTTTTCACCGTAAAGCTCTTGAATAAAAGCTCGATTCGTTAACGTATAGTAGCTCTCCTCAATTTTGTTCATCGACTTGAAGTCCTTTGCATACTCCTCGAAAGTTAGTTCGCCTTGAGTGATGTCGTCGTTCTTCTTGGCTTTGTAAGCTCTTTTATAGAAAGCTATGAAATGAATCGAATTCAGTTCAAGCTTTCTCAATTCATTTTCAACTCACCTTTGAACAAGAAGAAAAACATCACTGCATGGCCGAGCAGAATCCAAGTGAATCCCATGGGGAATTTGCAAGGATTGTGGAAGAAAAGCTGCGACGAATGAACCATAACGGCAACAAACTGTACCATTTGCATAAGTGTCAAGTACTTTTTCCACCAAAGATATTTCTGCATTTGAGGTCCAATGGCTGCGAGCATATAATACGTGTACATCACGACGTGAATTCCAGTGTTTATGAAACCGAAGAAAGTCCCGTGACCTTTAAAAACAGGAAAGGCGAAAATATAAATTTGCGTCGTGATTTTTTTCAAGGTCAAAACAGAACAATTTTTACGCACCTCCTGGAGACAACTTGACGCCCCACCACACTGATATTGAGAAAACAAATTAGCTCGGTTGATGGACAACTAAATAATCATACTCACCACTGAATGGCATGATCCCATGATGGATGACGTGCAGCGTTGAAACTTGATCAAATCGCTTCCTCAGCACAAAGAAAAGCGTATCGAAAAGCTCACTGAACTTGCTCAGATAATAAAGATAACAGCCGAATGCAATCTGTAATGAAATCATTTAAAAACATTTCCACCATTTCTAAAGCTTTTCTTACTCTCCAAGCTCTGCCTGTCGGCGCTCGATCTAATGGCTCGCAACGCCAACTGTAATCCGTTAGCCATCCGAGTGTGGCACAATCGTAGCAAAGTTTTAGACTGATAGCGACTTGGATTGCGTTATAGACGATAATAATTTTCCTTAGTTCGAAAGGTTTCCGATTTTGCATCAACTTTGGACCGATCACCTGCGTTGTGTGGATCAAAGCTTAGTGAAATATTTTGAATGTCTACACGCTATTACCTTCACAGAAAACGCATAGGCGAGACAAATGCAAATGGTTGGTAATGGCGAACTCATAAGTGGCCAATCTTTTACTCTGGGGTCTGACTGGTTTTCCATCAAATCGCGCCATGCTGCGTAAACTCTATCGAAAACCATCATGGATTTTTCTGCTTAAATTTACTATAAATTATCTGTGCACTTCGATTGATTGACTTGCTAAACTTGAAAAACTTGCACAACTTGGAGCCAAAACTCAATTTGCATTAAAAGCTTAAGCTCACTTTTTAGCGACTGTTCAGGTGTAGCGATTGCGGAAAACTGATTCGTCGTGAACTCAGTCGATCGATTAGTCGATCTTCCTTTTCTTGCCTTCGGACGCCTCCTGCTCATGAAATTATTTTTTACTTGCATCAAATCAGCAATGTGAATCACATAGACATTGAGAAGAGATTTGGGCTATAAGCAAAGGGTTTTTCTGTTTCAGCTTTCATACCTTTGTTTGTCATTGAGAGCAAGATTTCTTTCCGTTTTAAACAAGTTCTCGTTCTAAATGAATACGAATAATTTCACTTACAATGAAAACGAAGCACAAGTTTTGCAAACTCTTGCTTGACCGGAAAAACTACAGCCGCTCGTTTCTATGTTGTTGAAGTCTCTGGTCATATGAAGGCATTGTTCAATCCTATTGTTCGAAGCTTTTGAAACATCAAAGGCCGTTCATCTTCTTGATGATAAGTTTTCTGCAGATATTTGTCTACGCAAAGCCCCTGATGGGCAACAAATTACAGAACGTCGTCGATCGTTCATCTCAATCCTTTGCACAGGCTTGGAATTCCTTCAATGCGCACATTTCTCGTTTTGCGAGTCTCTGACGCTAGCAAGACGTTCGACTGTACTGAGCTTGCGTAGAATTCAATCGTCACAACTTTTTGAAACAAACTTCATCTAGAAAAGCGTAAGATGTTTAGATGTCTATAGATTGATTTTGCTGAAGTTAGATACATGAAGTGCAACTTTATATTAGTGACAAGCGAGAGTCAAACGGGAGCAGCGTCAGTTGCTCCAACAAACTTAGAGATGGCGCCACCTATTAGCAAGCGTGCTCGTGAATAATGAAATGAAAACTGATGTTTCATCGGAAAAAGTATCTCAATGATACTTCACTACGTCGTAAAAGTGGCGCACATGTTTCTTATTCTTTGTTACCAATGTTCTTGACCTAATCGCTCATTGTTCAACGAATAAAAACAAAAGTTCTTTGAGTTCTGTCGATGAAATTCCTGGGTCAGCAGGTCGCAACCATCAATCACGAGGCCTTTTGTCTACAACATCTTCTTTCGAAACAAAGAGAAATATCGTATGATTTCCAGACATTTACAAGTGTTTCAAATTTATTTTGAACCCATGCGATGCAGTTTAGGTATTCTGAATAAAACATCAAGTCGTCAAGCGTCAATGTAAAGACTTTCAATGACGCTTTTATATTTATCGGCAATCACGTTACGCTTGAGCTTCATTGTTGGACCGAGCTCGCCAGTTGGGATGCTGAAGTCTTGTGGCAAGATGGCAAACTTTTGAATCTTCTGTGCGTTGGAAACTGCTTTCGTGTTAGCTCTGCCGATCGCTTCTTGAATGGCCCGAAAAACATTTTGATCAGGACCAGCAGCGAGAACTTCGCTAAGCTTTGTATATCTCAAGCCTATTCCATCAAGCCATTTGAGTGTTTCAAAACTTAATTCGTCGCTGGGCGCGCCTTTGCTGTCCAACTCAGTTTTAAGCGACACAAGCATTGTTAGGAACTTCATTTTGTCTCCGACAAGAAATGCGTTTGATATAGCAGCGCATTCATCTTTCACCGCATCTTCGATAGGAACAGGAGGAATGTTCTCGCCGCCAGCAGTGATGATGAGCTCCTTGATTCGTCCAGTGATAAAAACATATCCATCCTTGTCCATGTATCCGACATCGCCAGTTCGATACCAACCATAGTCGTCAATTGCTTCAAAAGTCTTTTCCATATCGTGCAAGTAACCCATGAAGACATGACGACCTTTGGCACAAATTTCTCCATGTCCATTCTCATCGGGATTGATGATCTTCGTCTGAGTGCAGGCCAAAGCTTTGCCAACGGTCTCGAAGCTTCTAAAATCACCGACGCAAACGCAATGCGGCCCAGTAGTTTCGGACATTCCAAACACGTCGCGAATAATCATGTCGAGACTCATAAAATATTTCTTCGTCTCTGGTCTCATTGGTGCCGCACCGGTCATGAAGTAGCGACAGTTTTCCAGTCCTAACGCACGCTTTACTTTGCCTATGACCAACTTCTCAGCAAGTTTGTATCGAATCGATCCTGATTGGACTCCCGACATATTTTTTAAGTTATATTTGAATGTAACACGTTTGGCCCAAGAACCAACGAGATTTTTCAAAGCGCCGGATTGGGAACCGATTGCCATCATCTTTTCCTGGATTTTCTCGTAGACTCGTGGAACGCCAAATAGGAACGTAGGCTTTGCTTGTTTGAGAGTCGCTACAAGTGTCCCTCGCATTGCATTTTTATCGGCAAAGTAAACTGTCGCAGCAATCATCAAGGGCACGAAAAGCTCTGCAATTTGAGCAGCGATGTGTGATAACGGTAAGAAAGACACGAACGTCTCTTGGGCTTGTAGCAGTCCCAGCTCATCAGAGTTAGCTTTCGACACGAAGTAAATATTGTCATGTGACAGCATCACCCCCTAAAAATTAAAAAATAAAAAACGACTAATAATTAAGTGATAGCATACCTTGCTCTTGCCAACGGTTCCCGATGTGTAGATAAGGCAACAGCATTCATTAGCAACGATTTCCGATGCTCGATTTTTATATTCTGCCTCAACGTCGTCTATGTTCATCGCTTCCAACTCACTCCAGCGCCAATAGCCGTCGCCTTTCTTCACATATTGAGCGTAAGGAGGCAGCGTCTGGATGACAGCCTTCAAATGCGGCAACTTGTCCTTGATTTCACGAATCTTTTCCATCTGTTTAGCGTCATCTACGACCACAATGTTGGCCTTGGATGTTTCAAGTATATGAAGACAAGCGTCAACCGAGTTCGTCGTATAAACGCCAGCAATGATTCCACTAGTTCAGAAAATTAGTTACGACATTGATATTAAACAATTAAGACTTACCCTGCGTGAATTGTTGCGAGCTCTGACACAAACCACTCGACGCTGTTGAACGCTAGCACGGCAACTGATCCACGGCGCTCCAAGCCGAGCTTGATGAAAACTTTTGCCATCTTTACGACACGATCGCGGTATTCTTTGTAATTGATTGTGACCCATTTCTTAGAAATCTCGTCGAGGTAAACCAGAGCTGGTAGACTCCCATAACTTTCGATGACCTTCTCCATCATTAGTGGAATGGTGATGGGTTCTATTTTGTCACTTGGATCACGACAAATCGTAGCTCGTTTCAATGGATCCGTTGTGCGGAATTTGCTGAAGGAAATTTCTTGATCCATCCTCGATTCCTTTAGTGAGACCTGAAGTAACAAATTAACTTCATCATCTATATCCACTACTACTAAAGTGACAATCAACATCCAAATGTGTCGTTAATATTTGTATAAAGATCTACTTTATGATCTCTAAGAGCGAAAAATTGTGTAAACAGTTTTAGGACACGTCGCGTTTTGTTATTTTCAGGACTAAAATACTTCTAACTGAAATAAACCTTCACTGATTTGCATGAAATCTCCTCAAACTATCATGAGCATAAATTGAGCAAAAAAATGATTTCTACCTGTTTTGTACGTCGCTGCTCCTCAAATTCTTGTCGAAGACTGAAACTTCCCCAATTTGAGCTACTTTCGGTAGTTCAAATAATCTGTTTGTGTTGCTCTCAGATGAAAGTCTCTAGAAGTTTTCTCGCTATTTGTACTTGTATTGATGATAGGAACAGATGAACATTTCATCATCAAAGTGGCAAACAAAATTGCTTGAAAGCTCGCTCGGAAAAAGTTTAAACCTTTATTTTCTGTTGAAGCAAAAAAATGTCGAAATAATTTAGGACACAAAGCCCATTCTCGTAGTAAGGATCGGGATAAATAATTGGATAAAGCTACTTGTAGAAGGTTTCAATGATTTCGCTGTATTTTTCCACGACAACGTTGCGCTTCAACTTCATGGTCGGCCCGAGTTCGCCAGTTGGGATGCTGAAGTCGTGTGGCAAGATGGCAAATTTCTGAATCTTCTGAGCATTGGAAATTGAAAACTTGTTAGCTCGGTTGATCGCTTCTTGAATGCATTGAAGAACTTTCGGATCGGGGCCTGCAGCGAGAACTTCACTGAGCCTCGTGTAGCTCAAACCCAAGCCTTCCAGCCACTCAAGGCTTTCTGACGTTAACTTGTCGCTCGGTTCTCCTTTGCTGTTCATCACTGTCTTCAACGTGACAAGAATCGTCAAGAACTTTCTTTTATCACCGACAACAAGAGCGTTCGATATAGCAGCGCACTCGTTCTTGACATTAGTTTCAATCAATACTGGAGGAATGTTCTCGCCACCAGCAGTGATGATGAGCTCTTTGATTCGTCCCGTAATGTACAAAAATCCATCAGCGTCCATCCTTCCAACATCGCCAGTTCGAAGCCAACCATCGGCATCGAAAGCATCAATTGTCTTCTCCAAATCACGCAAGTAGCCCATAAAAACGTGCCGACCCTTAACGCAAATCTCTCCGTTTCCATCCTCATCTGGATCGCTAATTTTTGTCAAAATGCTGCCTGTCAAGGCAATCCCAGCGGTTTCTAGGCTGTGAAACGTTCTTGGGCAAAAGCAGTGAGGCCCAGTGACCTCAGACATACCAAAGGTGTCGCGAATCACGATGTCTAGGCTCATAAAATACTTTTTTGTCTCCGGTCTCATTGGAGCTGCGCCGGTCACAAAGATGCGACACTTGGAAATTCCTAATTGTCGTTTCATCTCACTGATGAACAAACTTCTAGCCAGTTTGTACTGCAGGGACTCAGGATATTCAGGCTGTGTCATACAATTGAGATTATGCTGTAGTGTTACACGCTTTGCCCAAGACGAAACAAAGTTTGTCAAGGCGTTACATTGAGCTCCGACCGCCACCATCTGCTCTTGCATTTTTTCGTAGACTCTCGGAACACCAAAAAAGAACGTGGGATCAGCAACCGCAAGCGTTTTGCTCAGTGTCCCTTTTATTGCGTCCCTGTCAGCAAAATAAACGGTCCCAGCGCAGGTCATCGGGAAGAAAATTTCCACAACCTGTGCTGCGATATGTGAAAGTGGCAAGTAAGACACGAACCGCTCGTCAACTGTTTGCAGTTCGAGGAAGTCCACGCTTCTCCTGGCAATGAAAGTGATGTTGTCATGCGACAGCATCACGCCCTGCGAATTCATAACTGAGCATTCAGATCAAAATAATTTTCAAATCGCAAACCTTGCTCTTGCCAACAGTCCCTGATGTGTAAATGAGGCAGCAGCACTCGTTCGTAGCAATGTCAGTAAGGCGTTTCTTATATTCTTTCTCAACGTCATCTGTGTCAATTTCTTCCAACTCACTCCAGCGCCAATAACCGTCGTCTTGCTTCATGTATTGCGCGTAAGGAGGCAAAGTCTGAACAATTGCTTTTAAATGTGGCAGCTTGTCCTTGATTTCACGAATCTTTTCCATCTGTTTAGGTTCATCAACGATTGCGATGTTGGCCTTGGACGTTTCAAGGATGTGGAAACAAGCGTCAACCGAGTTCGTTGTGTAGACGCCAGCAATGATTCCACTAGTTCAGAAAATAAGTGAGGATATTAAAATCTAACATTCAACTTACCCAGCGTGAATTGCGGCAAGCTCTGACACGAACCACTCGACGCTGTTGAACGCTAGCACGGCAACTGATCCATGACGTTCCAAGCCGAGCTTGATGAAAACTTTTGCCATCTTCACGACACGATCGTGATAATCCTTGTAAGTGACAGGGACCCACTCCTTAGAGATTTCGTCGAGATAAACCAACGCCGGGTGACTGCCGTAGTTATCAACGATGCTCTTCATAAAAGCTGGAACCGTGATCGATTTCCACTTGTCGTCTGCATCACGAAATATCGTAACTTGTCCCGATGGATCCGTCGTGCGAAATTTACTGACTTTCGGATTCATTTGCCTGTTGATTTGTAATCGGGTTAAGACACATCGAACTGAAAGGTTCACGACCACTGAAACAGTTTTGTTTGAGCAAGTTTTTTCCTAACGAGAACTCAGTTCAGGTGCAAAGTATAATGACACATATCCAATTTCACGCAATGTGAAAATAGACAAATAGTTCTGATTTATTGCACAAAGCTATTGAACCTAATGTGGACAATAAGTTGGAATATGTAAACAGGTAATGTTTTACAGAATTTTTTCGCTACGTGGCAGACGATCTTGCGTCGTTTCTACTGTTTTCTAGACATTACACTTAAGCAAACAGAAGCTTGTTATCGAGATATGCTTTCATAGGAAACGTGCTCAAATAAAATTTGTACTTCCTTCAAACGATTTGCTCATCCTTTTGTTCAGGCGAAATGTCTTACTTAGCTCAGTGATCTGCGACTCGAATATTCAAATGTACAAACCAGACTAAAACTTCGAGAAGCTGAAACGACAATCTCAAATATCTGTAATCATAAGTATACGTTTGTTATTGTATTAACCATCTTTATAGATATCTTTGAAACATTCAATGTGTCATTGTCGATTCCCCATAAAATTCTACAATAAGTAAAATTTCTGTAGTGAAATCAATCTTTCCGATTGGAATCATAAAATATAAAGCTGAGTTTGAAAAACATTCAATAGAAGCTGTCAGGGATAATTAAGGAAAGTAGAATCAATCGTTTTAATTGTAAAGCTTTTCAATGACGCTCTTATATTTTTCTAAGATTACTTTACGTTTTAGCTTCATGGTGGGTCCGAGCTCGCCAGTTGGGATGCTAAAGTCGTGAGACAATATGGCAAACTTCTGAATCTTCTGAGCGTTGGAAACTGAAATTTTGTTCTTTCTTAACATTGTTCTCAATCGCAACAGGTGGAATATTCTCGCCACCAGCAGTGATGATAAGCTCCTTGATTCGCCCAGTAATGAACAAATAACCCTCCTCGTCTATCATACCAACATCACCAGTGTGAAGCCACCCTTCATCATCAATTGCTTCGACAGTCTTCTCCAAGTCATACAAGTAACCCATGAAAACGTGGCGACCTTTGGTACAAATTTCCCCGTGCCCTTTCTCATCGGGGTTGATGATCTTCGTCATGGCTCCGATCAGAGATTTTCCAGCGGTTTCAAAGCTTTTGTATTTAGCTGGGCAAAGGCAATGTGGTCCTGAAGTTTCTGACATTCCGAAGACGTCGCGAATGATGATGTCGAGGCTCATGAAATATTTCTTCGTGTCAGGCCTCATTGGAGCTGCACCGCTGATTAAGTTGCGACATTCCTCCAGGCCCAACGCTCGCTTCACTTTGCTGATAACCAATTTCTGTGCCAGCTTGTACTGGATTGATTCCGTCTGTTGGCCCGACATGCTATTCAGATTGTGTTGGAACGTTACACGCTTTGCCCACGAGCCAACGAGACTCTTCAGGGCGCCAGACTGGGAACTGATTGCCATCATCTTTTCTTGAATTTTCTCATAGACCCTCGGAACTCCGAATAAAAATGTTGGCTTCGCTTCGCAAAACGTTGCGATCAAAGTTCCTCGCATTGCGTTTTTATCAGCAAAGTAAACAGTTCCGGCTACCGCCAAAGGCACGAATAGTTCAGCTATTTGACCTGCAATGTGAGAAAGTGGCAAATAGGACACAAACTTCTCTTGAGCCCTTAGAAGTTCGAGCACCGAAAAAAATGTTGTCATGAGTCAGCATGACACCCTTTGAATTCATAAACGGATCAGATTAAGTTTTTTCAATATTAAATCATTTGAAATTTGCCAACCTTGCTCTTGCCAACAGTTCCAGATGTATAGATAAGGCAGCAGCATTCGTTGGCGACTATTTCCGATGCACGCTTCTTGTATTCATCCTCAACGTCTTCAGTTTCCATTTCTTCCAATTCACTCCAACGCCAAAAGCCGTCGTCTTTGTTCATGTATTTTGCGTAAGGAGGCAAAGTCTGAACAATTGCTTTTAAATGTGGCAGCTTGTCCTTGATTTCACGAATCTTTTCCATCTGTTTAGCATCGTCAACGACCACAATGTTGGCCTTGGACGTTTCAAGAATGTGAAGACAAGCATCGACGGAGTTTGTAGTGTAAACTCCAGCGATCATTCCGCTTAAAAAGATTAAGAAAGTCGTTAGCAACATTGTACATTTTTAATGGGCCGGTTCTCATCATAATCATTCGTCTCAGTCAACGTGTTATCGTCTAGACTCTGGTCTGGAAAATAGAGTTTTGCTGTACGACTAGTCAAACGTACCCAGCGTGAATTGCGGCAAGCTCTGACACGAACCACTCGACGCTGTTGAAGGCAAGCACCGCAACTGATCCACGGCGCTCTAAGCCGAGCTTGATGAAAACTTTCGCCATCTTTTCAACACGATCTCGATAATCCTTGTAAGTGATTGGTGTCCACTTTAAGTCCTCGTTCTTGTACATCAATGCGGTCTGGCTGCCATGATTTTCGGCAGTTCTCTTCAGCAAATCTGGAAGTGTGATGACCTCAACCTGGTCATCTGCGGTGTGTTGAATTGTGGTTCGTTCAGTTGGATCCGTCATCCGGAAGCCACTCTTAGAAAGGTTCGTTGACATCTGGCAATGAAACGCAATGATCAGTCGTAGTTGTTGCTTATTCTCTAGCTTAAAATGTATCACTTCGTTATCTGAATGAGAAGTCGTTGCAGAGTTGACGAGATCATCTCTTGGTTCTGATTGCAAAAGTATTTTTGTCGATGATAAAGCGCCTGCAACGTAAATAGCTTTCTTGCGTGCCCTAAATGCAACTTTTTAACAGGCTACGATGCCTGTTCTCACAGTGACACCTATTGCAGTTGTTCCAGAGAACGTAACGTTAGTTTCTAGAGCCTCATATGGAAAATTCCAATTTATAAGATTTTTGATATGCTTCAAATATCCTTGAAAAGAGGTGATTGAATTAGAAGGCCAGTTTGCTTCGGTGTAGTTGGATATTAGAGGATGCTGCACAACAAGAGAAACAGACGAATTAGACAGATCGAACCAAAATTACTTATGAACTTACAACATGCTTGAGCGAAGATCTCGTTTCTACTTTGATATGCAGAACTTTCACGCTAGGATTTTTGCTCAGTCTGTTTGCTATGACAGCGCTAGCAGCTCTAGATATAACGACGATGAAATCAAAAATCAAATCTGAATAGATAAACTTGCTTAAGTCCAATGAATGTCAAGATATGTACAACGTTACTTACTAGACCAAGTTGCAGTCTTATACAAGTTTCTGAACGGAAGTCATAAATACTCATGAGCATTATGTAATTTTTGCAGTGAATATGAGCACTACGTTGCGATATATCAACAGCGAGTATGAGGATAGAAATCATCTTCAGCGACTACGGGTTCATCACAGTCAAAAACCACCTTAGAAAAGTATTTAGTGAGCTAAACTGGCAAATCTTCGTTTGGAACTCACTGCGCTGTCTAAATGAAACTGTTAAGCTTAAAGGAAGCAACAGTCGACCCACTGTTTATCATCATTTAATTATTTTCTCACAATCGTTCGAGGAAAAATGATCGGTCCATCGTGGACATCTCTCTTGATCAAAGCACATAAACAAAATGAAATGTTTTCGTCGGTAAACTGAGTCTTTCGGTTGTGTTTCTGAAACAGTTATGTGCCTGTTTTCTCTACTATTCAGATGTTACTGAACTTTTATACAAGACAACATTCTAATTAATAATTTCAATGAAAACGTGGATTGTCTGGCAAATTTATGTAACGTGGTATTGCTATTCTGGGTGAAGGCACCGCGCCAAAAATTCCCTCAAAAAACTAGTAATGTACGTCCTACAAGAACGGGGAGAAAGGCTCCGATAGATTCGTAACTGTTCAATGTTTCTCCATGATTAAGTCAAATTTTTATTCTCGTTCGACATTTCTATGACAACTTTTACAATCAATGAAACTAATCCTTCTGATTCGAAGCATAAAATATGTAGCTGAGTTTGAAAAACATTCATTAGAAGCTGTCAGGGATAATTAAGGCAAGTAGAATCAATCGTTTTACTTGTAGAGCTTTTCGATGACGCTCTTATATTTTTCTAAGATCACGTTACGTTTTAGCTTCATGGTGGGTCCGAGCTCGCCAGTTGGGATGCTAAAGTCGTGAGACAAGATGGCAAACTTCTGAATCTTCTGAGCGTTGGAAACTGAAAGTTTGTTAGCTCGATTGATTGCTTCTTGAATTGACTGAAGCACTTTCGGGTCAGGACCAGCTGCGAGGATTTCGCTAAGTTTCGTGTAGCTCAAACCCATGCCTTCGAGCCATTCGAGTGTTTCTGATGTAAGCTCGTCACTGGGCGCGCCTTCGCTATTCATCTCTGTTTTCAGAGCTACGAGTATTGTCAGGAACTTTCGCTTGTCGCCGACGAGAAGTGCATTCGATATGGCGGCACATTCTTTCTTCACATTGTTCTCAATCGCAACAGGTGGAATATTCTCGCCACCAGCAGTGATGATAAGCTCCTTGATTCGCCCAGTAATGAACAAATAACCCTCCTCGTCTATCATACCAACATCACCAGTGTGAAGCCACCCTTCATCATCAATTGCTTCGACAGTCTTCTCCAAGTCATACAAGTAACCCATGAAAACGTGGCGACCTTTAGCACAAATTTCCCCGTGCCCTTTCTCATCGGGGTTGATGATCTTCGTCATGGCTCCGATCAGAGATTTTCCAGCGGTTTCAAAGCTTTTGTATTTAGCTGGGCAAAGGCAATGTGGTCCTGAAGTTTCTGACATTCCGAAGACGTCGCGAATGATGATGTCGAGGCTCATGAAATATTTCTTCGTGTCAGGCCTCATTGGAGCTGCACCGCTGATTAAGTTGCGACATTCTTCCAGGCCCAACGCTCGCTTCACTTTGCTGATAACCAATTTCTGTGCCAGCTTGTACTGGATTGATTCCGTCTGTTGGCCCGACATGCTATTCAGATTGTGTTGGAACGTTACACGCTTTGCCCACGAGCCAACGAGACTCTTCAGGGCGCCAGACTGGGAACTGATTGCCATCATCTTTTCTTGAATTTTCTCATAGACCCTCGGAACTCCGAATAAAAATGTTGGCTTCGCTTCGCAAAACGTTGCGATCAAAGTTCCTCGCATTGCGTTTTTATCAGCAAAGTAAACAGTTCCGGCTACCGCCAAAGGCACGAATAGTTCAGCTATTTGACCTGCAATGTGAGAAAGTGGCAAATAGGACACAAACTTCTCTTGAGCCCTTAGAAGTTCGAGGCTGTTGGCGATGATTTTAGCACCGAAAAAGATGTTGTCATGAGTCAGCATGACACCCTTTGAATTAATAAACGGATCAGATTAAGTTTTTTCAATATTAAATCATTTGAAATTTGCAAACCTTGCTCTTGCCAACAGTTCCAGATGTATAGATAAGGCAGCAGCATTCGTTGGCGACTATTTCCGATGCACGCTTCTTGTATTCATCCTCAACGTCTTCAGTTTCAATTTCTTCCAATTCACTCCAACGCCAAAAGCCGTCGTCTTTGTTCATGTATTTTGCGTAAGGAGGCAAAGTTTGAACAATTGCTTTCAAATGTGGCAGCTTGTCCTTGATTTCACGAATCTTTTCCATCTGTTTAGCATCGTCAACGACCACAATGTTGGCCTTGGACGTTTCAAGAATGTGAAGACAAGCATCGACGGAGTTTGTAGTGTAAACTCCAGCGATCATTCCGCTTAAATAGATTAAGAAAGTCGTTAGCAACATTGTACATTTTTAATGGGCCGGTTCTCATCATAATCATTCGTCTTATTCAACGTGTTATCGTCTCGACTTTGGTCTGGAAAATAGAGTTTTGCTGTACGACTAGTCAAACGTACCCAGCGTGAATTGCGGCAAGCTCTGACACGAACCACTCGACGCTGTTGAAGGCAAGCACCGCAACTGATCCACGGCGCTCTAAGCCGAGCTTGATGAAAACTTTCGCCATCTTTTCAACACGATCTCGATAATCCTTGTAAGTGATTGGTGTCCACTTTAAGTCCTCGTTCTTGTACATCAATGCGGTCTGGCTGCCATGATTTTCGGCAGTTCTCTTCAGCAAATCTGGAAGTGTGATGACCTCAACCTGGTCATCTGCGGTGTGTTGAATTGTGGCTCGTTCAGTTGGATCCGTCATCCGGAAGCCACTCTTAGAAAGGTTCGTTGACATCTGGCAATGAAATAAAATGTAGAACGCTAATAAACCTGAGACACAGTTAGAAAGAACGTGGGATCAAAGGCTATCACCGGAGCTGTCAAATTATTTCAAACGATTATGATGCAGAGAAATGCTGATCACTTTTACGAGTTCCCTCGGACGGCGATAGGACTTAAGATGCGCGCGTGAGGTTGTTACTATCAAGCAGACTAGCCGATGACGAGGCAGAGTCACCTCATCTTGTTTTATATGTTCACTGTTCAACCTTTACATTAATTGTAATTGCAAAATTATTCTTTATTACAAACCTCTCACTCTTGATTCAATTGCGCAAAACAATAAAACACTTCAAACTAGAAGAAAATCAATGCTGGAAAGGCTAGCCCAACTGAATCACTCTGCCGCTGATTGAAGACTGAAATTTTCCACGAGATCACTTGGTGGAATTATTCGATTCTCTTCCGTCGCCCACAGGAGAGAACTCTCATGAACCGATCTCGAGGGCTTCGTCGATTGGCTGCCTCGATTTGTCCGAAGCGAAGCACATTTCGCTGATAAGATATTGTGTAATATGCAAGCTTTCCCACGAACTTGAGCGGAGAAATTGCTTTTGGATTTCGTTAGTCGTTTCTCGGTGGCTGAAATTGCAAGTTGTTTGACTTCACGTTCAACAATGTACAACATAAATTTGTCTTTCATTTATCAACAGTTTTTATTTTTCTTATTTTGCCTTAATCGTAACAAATGTGATTTTCTTTCGAAGCCTTAAATGTTTAAGAGTTTCCCCGACTAACTACGAATTTAAGCTTCTAAGTCTTTCATTTGGTGCACGTTCTTATGCTTCATTAATTGGTAAATTAAATTCTTTGTTCCCGTCTCGAAAGTTTTGACTTAGCTTCATGTTAAGAGAAAATTGAGGACAATCACTGAAGCCAAAGAATGGAAAATTATGTGATGTGAAGAAAGCTTCTAAAGTTTAAAGAGTTTTCCGGAAGCTTTTTGAGGTTCTCCGGCGATAAAATTATCTGTAGAACTTTTCGATGATATCGCTGTACATTTCCGAGACGACGTTGCGCTTCAACTTCATGGTCGGTCCGAGTTCGCCAGTTGGGATGCTGAAGTCGTGCGGCAAGATGGCAAATTTCTGAACTTTTTGGGCGTTTGACACTGAGCTTTTGTTGGCTCGGATGATCGCATCTTGCACAGCTTGAAAGACTTTCGGGTCGGGGCCTGCAGCGAGAACTTCACTGAGCTTTGTGTATTTCAAGTCCATTCCCTCGAGCCACTTTATAGTCTCAGAAGTGAGCTCATCGCATGGCGCACCTTCTTTGTTCATCTCAGTCTTCAACGTCACGAGCATCGTCAGGAACTTCTTCTTGTCGCCGACGAGGAATGCGTTCGATATGGCGGAGCATTCTGCTTTAACGAGATTCTCAATTGGAACTGGAGGAATGTTCTCGCCACCAGCAGTGATAATAAGCTCCTTGATTCGGCCAGTAATAAAGATGTAGCCGTCTTTGTCTATGTATCCAACATCACCAGTGCGAAGCCAACCGTCGTCATCAATCGCCTCGATAGTCTTTTCCATGTCGTGCAAGTAGCCCATGAAAACGTGACGACCTTGAATACAAATCTCGCCGTGTCCTTTCTCATCAGGGTTGATGGTCTTTGTCTTGATTCCTGGCATGCTACGGCCCGATGTCTCAAAAGTTGGCGCCTCCAGCGTCGACAACGAGTGGCCGCCGGTAGTTTCTGACATTCCATAAACGTCAAGAATTGGCATATCCAAGCTTAAGAAGTATTTCTTGGTGTCGACATGCATTGGAGCTGCGCCGGTGACCATGTACTTGCAACGTAAGAGTCCGAGAGCCTGTTTGACCTTACTCATTACTAATTTGTTCGCAATTTTGTATTGAAGCGAGTTTGTGGGATGGCCTCCCATGCGATCCAGATGATGCTGAAGTGCAACGTTCTTAGCCCAGGAGCCCACGACTCGCTTTAATGCGCCAGACTGTGAACCGACCGCCATCATCTTCTCCTGGATCTTTTCAAACACACGAGGAACGCCAAGGAACACAGTCGGTTGTGCTTCGACAAGCGTTTTCACAAGCGAGCCTTTCAAAGCATCGCGGTCGGCGAAGTAGACAGCGCCAGCAAGCGTCAAAGGAACAAAAATGTCAATCATTTGACCAGCGACATGGGACAGTGGAAGATACGAAACTAACACTTCCTTTCCCATCTGAAGATCTCCGAGGTGAACAGACACTGAGTACGGATCCCAAGTAAGATTATCGTGTGACAACATCACGCCCTTGCTCTTGCCAACAGTTCCCGATGTGTAGATAAGGCAACAGCATTCGTTGGCAACGATTTCCGATGCTCGCTTTTTGTACTCTTCCTCCACGTCATCTGTGTCCATCGCTTCCAACTCACTCCAACGATAATAGCCGTCGGCTTTCTTGACATATTGAGCGTAAGGAGGCAGCGTCTGGATGACAGCCTTCAAATGCGGCAACTTGTCTTTGATTTCGTGAATCTTTTCCATCTGCTTAGCGTCATCAACGACCACAATGTTGGCCTTGGACGTCTCGAGAATGTGGAGGCACGAGTCGACAGAGTTCGTCGTGTAAACTCCAGCAATGATACCGCTAAAAAGGTTAAGAAAGTCATTAGCAACATATTTGAAACGGTTGACTTTCAATCACAATCTCTCATACGTCAATGCTGAGGTGTTATCAGTCAATCCAGCATTTTAAATTACGTAGACAACGTGAGAAGGCAAATGCTTTCAAACTTACCCGGCATGAATCGCTGCAAGCTCTGACACGAACCACTCGACGCTGTTGAACGCAAGCACTGCAACTGATCCATGGCGCTCCAAGCCGAGCTTGATGAAAACTTTAGCAATCTTCTCGACGCGCTCTCGGTATTCTTTGTAAGTGATTGTGTTCCATTCCTTGGAGACTTCGTCCTTGTACACCAACGCAGGGTTGCTTCCATAGTTGTCCACGGTTCTTTTCATAAGCGCAGGGATTGTGATCGGTTCCACTGAAGCTGTACGGTCGTTTGGATCTCGAAGGATTCGTACGGGCTTCGTGGGATCTGTGACACGAAACTCGGAGGTTTCTTTAATGCGCTGTGGGGTCATCTTTGTTGTCTGTTACGAAACTGAAGAAGAGAAATGAGAAATTAAGTTTTATGATGTTAAAACATTCTTTCATGATCTCGCAAAGGATAAAGCGATTGCACAAATTTCTATCTCTCGGTCTGTACAATTAGCAACTGAAATGCTTATCAGCGATCACAATATTCACGTGGAGCAAATCTCGCTGTCCGCGAATCTCGAGAATAAGAAGCGATAACAGCTCGTAGGAATAATTCGAAAATGTTTTAATCGTGCGTGTGAAGAAGCTGTCCGAGCTGATCTTGAAATTTCTTCATTTTTCCTCAATTTTTTAACTCTAATCGCAAATAAATTGAGCGTGATAGAACGAATGCTTGGCTGCTTTCGGTGATTAGAAATATCAACGTCGCTTTCGGTTATGAATGAACACATTTTTCTGATTTGAGTCTTATTAGGCGCCGCCTATCACGTTAAGTCCATTAAGTCAATGTCGGCTTAAGTATCAGTTTACCAGTTCGCTTTAGAATGGACTCGAGAGAGAATGCGGTGATCCCGATGCTCAAGCTTTTTTTAAACGTTCGCACATGGCTTGTTGAGATTTAATTTACTTTATATGAATTCGTTTCAAGAACAAAGCGATTGAGATCATTAAATGGCAACGAGGTTCAGCACCTTTTACTTATCACGAACAAATTACAACAAACAAATCTATTATTTAAATTTGCTATTTTCCTTCACTGATTACACGACGCTACTATTCACTCGGAGGACCCAAGAGAGACTAAATGAACTGAGCGTCTGTTTTAGCAAACAAATCTTATTGCCAGCCAGGGATTCGTAACTAGGGTGAGAGACGAGAACAGCTGGCGTGTGACGACGACGTTTAACGGTTGCTTTCCTCATCTCGATGAGTGAGAGTGAACAGCGAATACGAGACAAAGGTCGTAGCAGCGTGCATATGACAACTAATAACTCGCGCGTAAATAAAACATTCCGTGAGACGCTGAAGCTTAGCTTTGTGTCAGCTTAAACCTAGCGATGTTTGGCTGCGCCTGACGGACGAGTCATCGATTCACTTTGATGATATTAACTTTATTTTTTGATGTGACAAAAACATTAGGACGAAGGCCTTTTACAAATATCTTCTTACAACTATCCTTGAAGTATGACGGGAAAATCCTGCGCTCACCTCTAAAATTTATGATTTAAATGATTTGCTAGGAATGAAAGAATTTCGATTCAAAAATTGGAGATAAGAAGATGAACATAAAACATTCGGAATGAAAATAACACAAAACATTAAATTTTCTTTAAAACGGCAAAAGGAGAACTGGAGCATGACGGCGACATTTATTTGTAGAACTTTTCGATGATGTCGTTGTACTTGCTGACGACGACGTTGCGCTTGAGCTTCATGGTTGGACCGAGCTCGCCGGTTATCATGCTGAAGTCTTGTGGCAAGATTTCGAACTTCTGAATCTTCTGGGCGTTCGAAATTGCCTTTTTATTGGCGCGATTTATGGCTTCTTGAATTCCATGCACGACTTTCGGGTCGAAGAGAACTTCGCTGAGTTTCGTGCGACCTTGAACGCCAATTCTGTCGAGCCATTCAAGAGTTTCAGTAGTGAGCTCGTCACATGGCACGCCCTCGCTGTTCATCTCAGTCTTCAGCGTCACGAGCATCGTCAGGAACTTCTTCTTGTCGCCGACGAGGAATGCGTTCGATATGGCGGAGCATTCCGCCTTGACGTTGTTCTCAATCAAAACGGGTGGAATGTTCTCGCCTCCAGCAGTGATAATGAGCTCCTTGATACGGCCAGTGATAAAGATAAAGCCGTCTTTGTCTATCATACCAACATCACCAGTGCGAAGCCACCCTTCATCATCAATTGCTTCGACAGTCTTTTCCATGTCGTATAAGTAACCCATAAAGACGTGACGACCTTGAATGCAAATCTCACCTTGACCGTTCTCATCGGGGTTGATGATCTTTGTCTGGGCCCCGGAAATGTTCTGTCCGACGGTTTCGAACGACGGCTGATCGATTGTTGAAAAAGCGTGCCCGCCGGTCGTCTCGGACATCCCGAAAGCTTCAACAATGGGAATGTCAAGGCTCAGGAAATATTTCTTGATTTCGAGGCTCAACGGAGCGGCGCCTGTGATGAAGTTTTTTGTTCTATCAAATCCCAGCGCTTCCTTTATCCTCGTTAAAATCAATTTCTTGGCAAGCTTGAACTGAACAGAGTTCGTTGGGCGTCCACACATCCGATCGAGGTGGTGATCAAGCGCTACATTCTTAGCCCACGACATGACCATTCGCCTCAAAGTTCCGGCTTGAATTCCAGCTTGGATCATTTGCTCGTAGATTTTCTCGTAGATTCGAGGAACGGCCAAGAAGTGAGTCGGTCTAACTTCTCTCAACGTTGACACAAGCGATCCCTTCAAAGCATCCTTGTCAGCGAAGTAAACAGTTCCGCCTACAGTTATGGCAGTGAAGATATCGACGATTTGAGCGGCGACGTGCGACAAGGGAAGATAAGACACGAAAACCTCCTTTCCCATCTGCAGGTTGTCGAACTGGACGTGACAGCTGTAAGCGTCCCAAGTAAAGTTGTCATGAGAAAGCATGACGCCTTTTGGCTTGCCCACAGTGCCAGACGTGTAGACTAAGCAACAGCATTCGTTTGCAGCAATGTCTGCAAGCCGCTTCTTGTATTCGTCTTCAACGTCGTCGGTGTTCATCGTTTCTAACTCGTTCCATCGCCAGTAGCCGTCATCATTCTTTATGTATTGGGCAAAAGGTGGCAACGTTTGAACAACGGCTTTCAAGTGTGGCAACTTATCTTTGATCTCGTGAATCTTCGCCATTTGCTTCGGATCATCGACGACGACAATGTTGGCCCGAGAACTCTCAAGAACGTGCAAACAGGAGTCGACTGAGTTGGTCGTATAAACTCCAGCGATGATGCCACTATGATAAGAATTTAATGAGATTTTGATTGAATGCAATCGATTTGTGTTGACTTACCCAGCATGGATTGCCGCTAGCTCTGACACGAACCATTCAACACTATTGAATGCGAGAACCGCGACAGTTCCATGGCGTTCTAAGCCCAACTTGATGAAGGCTTTAGCCGTCTTTTCAACTCGATCTCGGTACGTCTTGTAAGTGATTCCCGTCCAGTCCTTGGTGACTTCATCCTTATACATCAAAGCCATTTGCTTCCCATAATTCTCGACGGTTCTTTTCATCAACGCCGGAACAGTGATCGGCTCGACTCTGTCGCTCGTACTTCGCCGTATCTTGACAGGTTTTGTCGGATCCGTTTGCCGGAACTCGGTTGATTCTTTTATCGCTGCGACCTTAAGCATTGCTCACGATGACGGTGGGTGAATCTTGAAAAAGAAATGGACAGAGCTTGAGACGAGGTCAGCTTTTAATCGGGAATGCTCTCAGAAAACGAGCTGGTTAGAACATTAAATTCAGTTGAATATGTCAACGAAATGTGACAAGCTTTCGACTGAGTACAACGCTGCCTGGAGCGATGCTTTTCACCATTCAACGAGCATGAGATGTTCATGAATATTTAAATTTAAGAGTCATGAGCAGCAGCGATAAGGGAAACTGAATTGAAACAGATATGTTGAGTTAACGACATAATTAAGTTAACAGCGGAATGTGTCAATCAATGGAAAGGGTTTAGCTGTATGAGACTTGATTATCACGATTACGAGTAACTAAGTTAATGGGAAATTCTCTAGAGGTTTTGTAAATATTTCGAGAGATGTTATCGATTCGTTGAACGATTAATGAAGTCGGCCGATAAGAGAAGGTCAGAAAGAATAGGAAACATAGACTTCCTCTCTCCAATTAGAGCTTGGCCATGTACAGATCAATATCAGTTAACAACTTAAATCATTTTGACCTGAACTTAGCCAAACGATTCTTTTGTTTCGGGTCTACGCACCCAAGAATTCGGCAATAAGATTTCATAAGATTCGCTTTCGTCGCCGTCTCTTTCGTCTCCGACAAGTGGGAGAGGAAAGAAAGGGCGACAATGCGGAAGCGATCGATTTCCCATGCTCTTAACCTTAATCAAACATATCACCAACGAATAAAATGCCTTTTAAATACCTTCTTGCGTCATCCTCCTTGAGCTGCTGTCGCCACCAAGGCGAACTATTCCACTTGACGTCACACAATCATAATTTGCACTTTATCATTCACTTTTTCCTTCGTGCGAACCCTTTGACATCACAAGAACAAAACTCGACGATTGAGTCCCAGCAGGCAACGTCATCGAGCTTGTAAAACAAACAAATTTGTCATTCGTTTATTCCACTAGACGTTTTACGCGCACATAAACTTATTACATCGTTACATTCCCCGACCTAACTGGCGATACATGCTTGATTAGGGCAGTTGCGCTCATGCTTACGTTGCTCAACTGCCCTGATCTCTGTGGAACGAAGTTCTGACATAAGTTGAGACTCACAAGACAGAACAACGTAACCGATTAAATCTAAGCGGGGCGAATTCTTGCATCGTTATCAGGCTGACGAGATCATGCGACGAGCGCTGACATTTCGGTTTTGCACAACCGACGTCTTCGCCATAAAAAGTCCATAAAGAACCTTTTATCTTATCAGCGTGTCGGCTAAAAGCTGGTTAAGTTCCACAGCACAATTTGGGGGCTTAGCGAACGAGACACTAATTGGCCATTTGAAGAGGATCAATGAGTGATAAGAAGTTCGATTACACGTGATAACGAAGCCGTGCCTCAACTGAGAAACTGACAAGTGAATCGAGCAAAGGAATTTTGCCGGCAGACGAGAAATGATTGCAATTTCGAAAGAGTTTAGCGAGCAGCAGCGACGGTAAGATTGATCTCAGCTGGTTTAGTTTTCACTCTGGCACTGCACGACACGCGAAAAACAGCTTCCTCCTTCTCGCTCTCTCACCACAAGCCGCTAAATATAAATTTTTATTGGAAATATTTCTTCGTCTCGTAAAAAAAACTCGCGAGAATCAACAAAAACGCAACAAGTTTTGCCTATCGAGAAAATCCTAATGGCAAGAAGAAGCCAACGGACGGTGGTTAGAGAAGGCAAAGTGTGTCCATCGCATACGCATGGGAACGTGCGAGGAAGAGATGGAAACAAACGTTCTTTGTATAGCACGTTACAACAACCAGCGTCAACGACTTGTTTATTCTTTTTCGGCGTGGCAATGAATGTGTTGATTCTACCTCGATTCGTCTCCTCTACGAAGGTTTCGTTCCGCGGACACAGCGCGATTTGCCACCCCCGAACGAAGCGTGCCATGCATTACGCATCAGATTTCATTTACTGCGATGTAAACGAAAATCGTGCGGCATGGAACATTAACTAGTAAAGCAAGCGCAGGCTACCACGTCATTGGGTTTTCTACAGATTCCACCGACCGTCTTGGAAATTCTGAGAAGTGGAACGACACCATTTTCGACCACAACACGTGTTATCATGCACCGACTGAATTGACCTCGTTAGAGAGATTGATTAGCGATTCAGTTTGTCGGAACACATGCAAACGCGTCGCACCTTTTAATTACTTTGCAAATTAATTTGACGATCGGGTCGAATTATGCAACGCGCAAACGAGCGGCGCGCGAAATTCTTTCAAAAGTGAAACGGGACTTGAGAGTCTCGCACAGCATGAAAGAAGGAATTTCTCGCGCGATTTCTAATCCACTCTAATTACACAATTTACCGGTTTGAAGTCTCAATCGATGATCGCTACGATGCAGTTTTCTTTCACTTCCCTCTTGGCTTTTAGCGAAATAATTTCAACGAATGGCGACGAAAGACAAAACGTGAGAAGACTTATGACTTTACCAAACTGAACCGTTCACGTCGAAATCGTGCCAAAGACTGAAGCGCTGGCTAGCCTCGTTGTAAGAAGAATGTGTTGAGAGAGCGACAGACACGAGAGAGCTGCGCGAGCGCGCTAGCATTTTATCAACAAGTTGGCATGAGTCGGAAGTATCGTACGATATCTAGAAGCCGCTATTGCTTGCCGTTTGCATCAGGGGTGGAATGATTCATCGCGCAGCATGTACGTGGCCGTTACGAAATGCGGGATTGCTTCAGCAGAAAGCTCGAAGTCGATTCATGAAATAGATCTTTGGATTGTGCACTTGATGAACTTTTTAGTTTACTGAACCGAAGGCGTAAACATAAATCATCTTTTATCAATGCCAGACAGAATGTCTAAGAACTGATTAGAACGGATGTGCATTTTATGGACTATTAATCACTTGTCAGCGCTGTCTGCTTGACATTATCGCTTCTAAAACATCTTGGAACTCTCAAACGTTGTTGAAAAATCTTTCGCTTTCGACTCGCGAGGTGTCGATGAGTTTGAGGTAGGTCAATGTGCAAACTCGTTTGAAGAGGAGCGAAAGAACAAACTTGAGTAATTACTTGACGTCATGCGATATTCAATGACAAAATAGAATCGTTCTGAAGAGCGATTAGTGTCGTTTTAGTTTCGATTCTCACAAGAATTTAACACCTTAAGAAACAAGACATTGTTATCTTAAAATATTTGCAGGAACATGGAAGAGGTTCGCTAATTGAGAAGCAAATGTAAACAGAATCATACGATGATGATAAAGATCCCACACAAGATTACAGCCCGAGAGAGAAAAACAATTTGCGATTTCATTCTTCACTCGACTTCGATCACCAAATTATCAATTAAAACTCATCAATTACTCACGATTTTCACTCTAATACAGTTTACCTGTTTGCTGTGCACAGTTTTTCGTGAGATTTACGTTTGTTTTGCACTTGTTTACTTGGATAAATGAAAAACTTTTTCACTCGCGATAATTTACACGAATCACAACAACGAGACAAATTCAAATTCAAAACATCGCAAATGTTTTCAAAAATATGAAATTCGTTAAAAATTCTTAAGTCGAATTCGCCGCCAGGATTTAAAAATTCAAAATACGTTACACACAAGTTTGATTTAGTCGTTTAACTGAGTCTTAAATATTTGCATTGAGAAGTTAGATACATCGAATAGTTGTGTCAATAAACTATGACATTTCGTGAACATTATCCAAAGACACGTGTCGGGACTTTTCGTTCTTCCCGTTATCAGAAATGTCCGAAGGATATGAGCTGCGTTTTGGGTTGGTAGATATGCGTCGTCCCCACGGTCCGCGGCTGATTCCTTTTGCAATTCTGCTGCTGTCCTTGTTTTCACGAATAGCCGAAAGGAGATCCTCGTACTCCTGTGCTTTGACGACGCCCGTTTGATACTTTGCCTCTTTCGCTAAAAGTTGTTCTCGCTGCATTTGAGTTTTTAATTCCCTCGGAACCTGCGAGAAAGTTTCTTCCTCAAGTGAAAACTATTTAAATTAGTCGGGCGAACTTACGTCAGGAATTAAAAATTGCATGAACGCTGTGATGACGAAAACTAAGTGCTCGAAAATGACGACGAAAGCGAGGCGGGCGGCGAAGACATGCCAATAGACCGGAGACAAATCGTACTGCTCCGTCGCGTTGTAGGACATTCTGTAGCCTCGGTAGTAGCACGTGTCTGGATCATTCTCGTTCTTCGCTCCCCATTCCTCCTTGTAATCCGACGTATTGAAGACCGACAGGCTGTGATAGATGTAGCCTCTCAAGTCGTGATCCTTCGTATAAACAAACTTATAAACCATCCTCGGTATGAAGTCACTCGTATAAGCTATCACAAACGCCTGTTGAGAAAACAGATTTCATTTCAATAAGTGCTCTCGCCCCATGCGCTCGGAGATACAAACATTCGACACAACCGCAACGTAAGTTATGATTTTAAGTATTCCATACCCTGTCGTTAAATGAAATCGTTGAGAACTTTTTATCCGAGCGAAGGAATCGTTTGTTAATTAAGTCACGTTCGTAAAAACTTTTAACTTTCATATCTTTCAGATTGAAGTTTGAAAAGCTTTTAAAAGTTTAATGTCTGGTGCTTTAACTCACGAACGATTCCCCCCAAGCTTTTTGTTTAACTTACAAGCTCCAATGTCTTCCACTCGCTCCGCCAAAGGCCGACGAGCTTGCGAAACCATTTTGTAGGCATCCAGGCGAATCTCAGCTATGTTGTTGCTAGAGGAAAAATGAAATTGCAATTAGAGTTGCGTCCTTGCCTTCATAAATTAAGTAGAGAAAGCGGAAATCGATTCACTCGCAAGCCACTTACATTAAGGCAAAGAGCGGCGCTAGGGGAAACGCTGCAACGAACAACGTCACGAATCCATATTGAATAACTGCGGATGAGTATTGAGTTTAAAGCAAAAGCCCGTGGGAAAACCCAATCACCACTCACTCATTTCGAGGTACTCGTCAAACAGAGCAAGGCGACCCGGATCTTGGAGGTGATAGTCTTGCTCCCAGCTCTGTAACGAGATTACATAAAGTGGGTAAGTTCATAAGCAGCAGAATATTTTCCATTCAACGTGGCTTTGTTTGACGGTGAACTTGTTACAAACAGTCCACGTGTTCTTTTGGAATTCTCGCTGAGTATGGCAAGCAGTTCCATCGAGGTAGTGGCAGCGGTTTCTGAGAAACTTTCAGCATAGCTTTTCTCTAACATGCCAGCCCAAGTTCTCTTTTTATCGGCTTAACAAATTATGCATTAGGGGAGCTCACCATATGCAAATGACTCTCGTCCTTTGTCTCTCGCTTGTGCTTCCGTTGCCGCCACCAATTGTAGAATGCACTGTGAAGAGGTAGAGCATGAAAATTTAATGCAATTTGTCTCTGCCTTGTCGTTTTTGGCAGCTACTCAGCAATTCTACTCACGGGTAAAGATACTCCATAAAGTTGTTCACAAACTGCTTTCCTATCATGATTAGACATTTTAAAATCAAATGAAAATTGTTCACTTCAAAAGCTGACAGCTTCAGCTCACCTATCATGATGATGGACAATTGAATACAAAGTTCAGAGAGACAACCAGCGGGATCGCAAATATCGCCCTTCAGTTTGAAAAACTCATTCTTCCGTGCACCGTCATCGCCTGGGTAATCGTAGAAGCGGCCTTTAAAGAACGCAATGTAGATCAGCGAGCTGTGGGAGAAGGAAGACGAGTTACTGCGTGCAGTCATTAATTGAGTGAGTGAAGCCAACCTGTAATAGTTCATGAACTCAAACACGAAGATTTTAAATGTGTACGAGTCCTCGTATTCCGTCTGCGTTCGAGGATTCTCTATCGTCGTCAAATAAATTGCGAGGCGATGATAAACCTGAAAAGCGAAAGTCCCGTGTCACACAATGACTTGTCGGACGGAAAAAGGCCTCGACTACCTTTGTGAGCAACATGATGATGACCAAGTTAATAAGAGCGGCCGTCATAGATGTGAACAGCTTCGCATGTCCTTTAATGAAGAACCCGAGGCCGCCGTAAATCACCGACACCAGCGAGATCCGATAGATGATTGTCCCAAGCACGGCGCCTGGAAATGAGATTTCGTTACGAATGAATCGGCCGCCGATGAAAAGCGCAAAAGTTTTTTCTTTCTTCTCGTTGAAAGAGCTTTTCGAGTTTTGTTGCCAGCTTAACGCTCTCGCTACAACGAACCCAATTTACCAACCTAGGACAATGCAGATCATGAACAGCACAATGCTCCCAGTCGCCATCAGCCGAAAGACTCGATGCCTGCGAATTTAATGAAAGCTTTAGCACCTTGACAGTTTGGCGTTGCTTCTTTTTATCACCAGTAGGGCATGAAAGCCTCTTTCTCGCGTGTCACGGGATTAATTCGATACGTCTTCACTGACGTCTCAAATTCCGGACGTGGCTCCTCGTCGTTCTCAACCTGCGGACAAAGCAGATAAAGAGAAAAGCTTTATCGTAAAAATTACGATGGAAATTCCTTGCTTACGTTGTGTAAATCCCATTCCCACACCACCATTGATTGTTTCCGCTTCCACAGCTCCAGGAATGTCGTGGCCCAGAGGCTCATGAAGATGGCGAAAAACACCGTCGCTGGGTTGTCGAAGAGATACGTTATTTGCGCGAAAAGGCATGAGTCATGGAGTTTTTGGTACTGGCAGGCCTTATCACAGAGCGGGCAGAGTGTGATGTTGCCGACTCCCTTCTCGTCGCACATCTCCTTGCTCGGCGTGTTGTCGTCCGAATTCATCGATGCGATGCCATAAATAAAACACAGAAATCCGACGATTGCGGGAAAAACGAGCGCCTGAGTGTAGAACCCGAGCCAGGTGAAGTACAAAGCCTTTAAAAAGAAATAATCTGGGTCGGAGGCAGAGCGAATTGAAATGTAAAACTCACGATTTTGTCACCGAAATATTTCCGAACGAGGCAGAGCGGCTGTCGCTGCAAATTCCAAGAGCGCAAACAGTTGCGAAGATGTGAGAAATAAAACAGCAAGACAAATTGACATTGAGTTACCTTGTACCATGTTTTGAAGGGATTTGCCCATTCGAGATAAAGGAGCTTTGGGAGAAACAGAGTTGAGTCAGCCAGAATCGAATTTGTTTAAGGACTTGGAGTAAACTTTTTGACAAGAAAGGGAATCGAGTGAGAGGTGAAGGCTTAGGGAAAGAATTGAGCTTAGCCTGGCTTGGAATTTGGCCGCGTTCGGGATGTGAAATTCTGATCAATATTGACGTCATCACCTAGTTCAAACGATAAACTTCCAAGCCCAGTTCCAGTCACGATCCGAGCTTATTTGCTGCTCAATTCTACGTCCAGACGTTTCCCCTACTCGAAGGGGTTCAAGAGTATTTCAGGTTTCGATTTGAGCTTTTAAATTGTTCGAGAAACTTTCGGTCCTTTCGATAAGTCGTCGGAGATTCTCCAGAAGCTACTCTCAAAGTTGGAAAGTCTAATAATAGTTAACGCTCGAGGAAGTAGCTCCCCGTTTACAAGGCTATCTTGAAATTCGAGCAGTTTCGAGTGTGTCAAATTAATTTTGACTCAGCAGTTTCGATCCGAGTGCCGCAGTTGATAAATTTATTGCTACATAAGAGGATAATGAAACAAACCCTGCGATCGAAAACGGTTCCAGAAGGATGAGGCTTGTCGTAGCGGCCCTCGTGGAGCGGAAAGCACGACTGATATGTTCCATCGTTTATTAACCGCCTGATGCCGCATTTCTCGCCGTCATCAAATTTCGCTCGCAGCAGAATCTGAAAGACAATCATGGAGCGCTGAGCGCTGTTGTAGTTCGTCATGCGGTCCTTAACGATAAACGTCTCTTCGGGCTTCCCGCCAGCTGTACTGGCATGGAACGACGGCTCCTTCTCAATCAAATTGAAGTCGTATTCGGTGATAGTGTTAAAGTAATCCCAGCACTTCTCCCCTAGATTGTACATCTTTCGAATCGTCTCGTTCTTAATCATTTTACTTTCGTCTTCGTTCTCATTCTTCACAGTAATGGTGATAAAGCGTTTGATTGGTAACTTGAGATTCATGACTTCAGCGTAACGCGATTCAGTCCTCCATGGTAAATGAACTTTTACGAAGAATGTTTTCTCGTCGAATGATTGACTTTTGTCTTCGATTTCAATGTCGAGACCCTCCTTGATTAGATTGTCCTGGAACACTTTGCGCTGCTCGCGCTGTCTCGCGTTAAGCTCCGTCATCACTCCGTCGAACTCTTCTTCGTAACAAAGCACCATATCAATTTTCCGACGACCGTCTCTGAAGAAGAGCGACTCGGGGTCTTCGCGGAGTTCGGGATCCTGTTTGCTTGAGCGTCGCTCAGCACTGGCTTCTCCATTGTGGCTGCAGGATATTGAGATGTCGTCGCCCTGTCCGCTATCAGGTGAAACCTCATCGATCGTCTCGCTTCCACCGTACTTTTTCTTCCTTTTGTAGGAGATTTTCCTCTCGAGAGCGCTCGGGTGCATACTTTCAATTTCTGCAAATCTGGCTAACAGCCCGACTTTTGAGTTGAACGACTGAAAGCTTTCGTCGAAGCTCCCGTTCATCGACAATCTTCGCTCTCCCGTGAAGCTTAATCCCGACTCAAAGCTCCTCGAAACCTCTGAAGCAGTGTCAATCATCGGTGTTCCTGGCAGTTGGCTCGTTTGAACGACCGGGCCGAACGCATCACTGTTCCAAATGAATAAATAATTGTCCAAATCAGTGGACTCGCTAACGCAATAGACAAAAATAACAAATAAATTTTACCTTTCAATTATCTCGTGATTCTTCACTGAACCGTCCATCGCACTATTTTCGTTAATGAATATTAAATGATTCTCATCATGATCAGATGTCGAGTTCTCCCCAATGTTATTCAGCGATCTCGACTGTCTGTAAGACGGCCGGCCACTCGTCTCATCGACACCATCCTGGAGAGTTCAAACAAACGAAAGAAAACTCACTACAAACGAACACGGAACACGAACAAAGTCAACAGTCATTCGGTAACATTCATTATTCTCACTCATGCAACCAACGCACAACAATCATTTCGCACGCTCACGCCACCAACCTGCTCGGTATCATTGAATTCCTGCCCACTGAATCGGCGGTAGCCCTTTATAGGGCTCGAGTGAGCTTTTCGATTCCAGTCGACCTCCTTTCGCTCCGGATATGTCACAGAATTCACTTGCAAATGTCTTCGCGTGCGATTGAACTTCGTCTCCTTTTCATTGCCGTCGTCACGTATTCCAATTTCAGTCTTCTCGCCTTCACCGTCTTTCATTATCAGATTTTCTGGCGAATCTGAATGGCAAATCGTTCACTTTGCGAATAATCTCACCGCTAGCTCGTTTCCTTCCACTTTCGATGAATTATTCATCAGGAAAACCTTTCACATGGAAAAATCAATCGATAATTCTTGATTTCAGCCGATTTATCATCATGCGTGGGAGGCGAGGAGACCGAACTATCCTATTTTCCCCACTTCACTTCGACTACTCCATTAACCCAAATTGTAAAAAGTTTAAAGTATTGATGACGGCCTGGGAACACTTTAATTATTCACGACGGTTTACCGTCCAATCACAGTCAAAGCTCGTTTTCCTGAAGCTTTTTTTAACACTTTTGAGTCCCAAAACTCAAGGCTTTATGGTAATTCCACGGGCCCAGAACGGTCTTTGCACCTTTCACTTTTAAAAACAATTACAAATTTTTTATAGTCGCAGAACATTTAGCTTTGTGTGTTTCCGATTCGACGTCCTGGACTATAATGGAGAGAGAAAACTTTCCATTACGGTTAACTGACGGCTCGTGGAATTGACAAACGTACCGAGAGTAATTTCATGTTGTATATCGGCCAGGATTTGATTTTATCGTTCATCAACGGACGACCGCATGTTTCCAACAGAGCTAGTAACATTCACTTTACGCTCGCTCCTTGTTTCCGACATGCTCTAGTCTCACTCGGCCAACTAAGCGCAGCAAGCATTAACAATTCATGAGCTTTCCAGCGTAGCTATCAATCGAACGGGACTATAGGAGAGCGGCTATTGGTGACATTATACGTTTCGGGGGCAATTTCTCTGTGTGCTACGCTGCTGAATAATTAATCGGACCATGTACGATCTATTAGCATTCAAGGTTAAAACTTCTTGATAATGAAAAGCCTTCCGACCGAAGTCTGTTCATGTCGCTCTGCACTCGTGTTTCATATTTAATGACAATTCCTTTTTTGCTAATTGTTCCTCGACATTCAGAAGATAACAGCCGATGATAATTGAATTATCCTGTCTGTTCAGGAGTTTCGCATGTTCCGACGCAGTAACAGACGTAAAGCGCTACTCGTTAACAATTTAAACCAATTGCGATGACGTCTGAGCTGACGATGGAAAGCGACAGAAAGTTTTCCATCGAACTAAGTACTAGGAAGAAGCAAATCAAAAATTCATAAATGACCAAATTATTCATTCAAAGAGTTTTAAAGTGCACAATGGAAAAATTCGTCATGAATCCGACGTAACGGACCCTAATTAAATATTGAGAAGCTTTATCGCTTTTCCTTTTCTGTTTCCACTCGGTGAGCAAACCGAATGTGCTGTTGATTTCAAAAACACTCAAGCGCCAGCTATTTATAGAACGTACTATCGTTCTGTTCTTTACGTTTCCATTCAGTGACTGAGCGCCCCAGTACGGTCTGCTTGTCACGTTCGATAGAAAAACATCCAAGCTTAGACTGCTCGACTTATGCTTTGAAATAAAAACGAACTCACTCCGGAACGAATAAAATTCTTGAGGCGGCGGCTTCACAGCGAGAGCTTTCAGATCTGGTTGGATATTGTTTCCAACTACACCTCGGGCGGCAACTTATGTACAAAGTTGATTAAGACGAGAAGTTTTCTAATCGCGCCCGAGGGATTCGTCACTATCAAGGCTTCCACGTGTGTCTGTTGGCATTCGCATAAAATTGTTGGATTTGTTAGTAGAGCTTATCACACGTGGCGGCTGCTTTTGAGCTTCGCTGAACACAAGGCTTATTCAAAATATGCTCACTACGAAGGCGATTAATGTGTAAGCCGACTAAGTAATGTGCGCTTTGTTGTGTAATTGGATTTACTCATGGAAAACTTCTGTGTATCTTTGTCTCAAAAGTCAAACATTAATCGATGAATTAAACATGAGGGAGCAATGTCAGGAAGTTTCGAACTCGAGAGGGCGAAACTTGATGCAATGCGGACTTTTCACAAAAATAAACATCAAAGGTAAACACGAGGCTTTAAAGGTTGAGTTTGTTTGTCTAACAACATGTGAAGACGAACCGGAGTGAGCTCTGCGCAGGTCGATGACAGACGCTGAAAGCTCGATGACTGTTTCGTAACGTTCTCCGATTTAGTTGTTCCTCAGACTTGAACATGACGAGTTGACGTTTGATTTGTATGATTTGTTGACTCGAGGAAGCGAGCGAATGCGTTAGTTTGAATAATTGACGTGGAAGCGCGATTCATTATAGCTCTGACATTGCGCTTCCACTTAATCAAACTTTTAGGGAATTTTTGAAATGTTCCATTAATTTCTAATTTGCGACAAGCTCACAAGAGGAATGTCATCGTTATTGCTTCGCGAATGCAAGCTTCCCTCATGTTTTCTCATAGCACAAATTAAATTAGATAAATTTTCGTTTGTCGCAGCATTTCTCTTGAAAGATTCCGCTCTGTTCATCACATGCTCGAGTAGAGAACGAGGAAAATTGATTTCATTCGTAAACTAGTTGTTTAAAATTGGCTTTTGGTTCGAGCATCGTCGTCAACTACAAAACTATTTGGAACAACAATTTAAGTTTCTAAGCTTTAAGAGCTTTTTCAAGCGGAGCTTGATTGGAAACTTCAATGTAGCATCGGCAGTGAAGCGTGAAAGTTCTCGAACATAATTCTCCTTCTGCCACACTTCGAGTAATTGCACTAGAGCATTTGGGAAATAAACTTTCACGAGCAGCTTCTTCTTCTAGAAAAGTTTCATGAAATGAAACTTTAATGCGCCATAATCCAACGAGCACTTTTAAGGTTTTCGCATGTTTGTTATTAGTTCGGATGATAAGATAATTTCTCGACACCATTTTTACATTACCCAAATTTCGATGGAAATCCTTTCAAGCGGAGCCTGTTGTGAAGCAACAGCATAAAGCGTAAAAAATGTTGGCGCAACATCACGACCTGCTCATAAAACATTCTTTTATTCCATCAATGAGTCAGCTTTCTTATGAAAGTGAATCCTTTCTAGCTATTCTGCGAGTGAGTTTTTGCGTCGTGTATTTGCGTAAACGAATTTACCAGAATTTCCCCACACAAGAGAAGATTTATTAATGGGATTTGTGACAGGAATGTTTGATATTCCAGTGGATGCAATGAGAGCTCAAGTTTCTGACTCTGAAAAGTTTACGCGCGCAGACCCGACGGCGCCTAATGAAAGCATAAAGAAATCACGACGCTGAAGTAAATCGGTTTCGAAAGCCAAGTGTTCACTCCACCGCCCACGGCGGTTAAGACGAAAGCTCTGAAAATAGGAGAATCATCGCTCATTCTCGATCCACTCCGACGGCAGAGAATTCAAATCGCGATTAATGTGGAAAGTTCACTGAAACAACTCTCGAGTCAAAATATTCTGCAATGAGCAATGAGCGAAGTTTAATTATGATTAATTCTCAAAAGTTTCTCAGTTTTACTAATTGCGCAAATTGCAACTGAGTAGAAGAGTTGAAGCTCTCCTTTAATTAGTGCCAAAGCTTCCGTTTCGAATATCCTGAAAATTTTAAAATTCAAATGTGGCAAACAAACTCGTCACGGTAATGAAATATTTTATTAAATTATAAACTTGCTTCGGGAACGACCGTTGGTGAGAGCCTCACAAGACAGAATAAAATACCCCAAATTGAGCCCCTCGTTTAGAGGGTATTTTAATCGGGTGAGTGATCTCTCCAGCAGGTGGGAAAATCAAATTTTTTGTGGTTCATTTCAGACACTGCCTGAGTTGTCAGAAGGGAAACTGTCCTGCATGCAACATTGCTCAAGGGATCGGAGGTCTAATCTAAAGCTGTTGTTCCTATTAAGTGAACAAATGGTTCATCATTCATCTCGAGAAGGAGGAAAGATGAAAGAGGGATAAAGATATTGTCAATCGTGTTTAAGGATGCTTTGTCGTCGTCTTTGTGATGCAGACCCGAGATAAAACTTTTAATTACAATTTATCAGATGAATTTTCTCTCTCTCACTAGCAAACTATCAAACAGCAGTTAGTCATTCTTTAAGTGGTTTGAAGGACGTTCAACAATGATGTCATCGAGTTGGTTTGAGGGAACTAGAAGTTCACTCATAAACGTTCTGAACGTCGTTGAACTGAAGAGATTGAGTTTGAATTCTCGCTTCTTATGACTTCATTGTGGAACGGCCACTCGAAACATGGGAAAGTTAAGGGAATTTCACTCCTTTTGAGTACATTAAAACAAATTAACAAGAACACAAGTTTGAGTTAACTCTTGGCAAAGAAGCAATTTTATCAGTTAAGTGAAACGAAAGCTTAATTTCGAGAGGTTTACGTCAGACTCAGCTGGAGCAGCTGTTTCCCTCACGCTGCGAAGAGAAAAAGTTTCCTTCAAAGGTTTTTTATCTTAAAATAAGATTTAAAATTTCTTTGCCGTCCTTTTTAAGAAGTGAGAGGAGTCGCTCGGAGGGTCTAACGGACCGAAGAGGCACTGCCTCGAAAGAAAAACGGAACGCTCCGTCAAACCCTGCCAGTGCTTCCAAATCAAAGTCACAGTTTAGCGTTTGTCGTAAGTTTTAGTGCCATGTTTCTTAAAGCTTCATTATGTTTCCGTCGTCCATCCGCCGTCCTTCAAAAAGCTAAATACTTATTATCGCTCCGAAGAAGGTTGCGTTAGTTTTAAAGGGGTTTTTGTTCACAATTGTTCGCTAAACTCTAGTATTTGTATTTACACAGCAAATTGTTTCTCCCGTCATTTTCCCAAAATGGAAAAATGTACGAGCCGAAACGAACAATTAAATCAAGTTTTCGTACATGTTTGGAATGTTCAAGGTTTTCTTAATTTCTCTCAAAAGTTTGATTCTTCACAAAGTTAAAAGTCATTATGCTTTATTAAAAGTGTCTACGTCGATTGCTTGCGAATACAAGTCCTCCACGGATCTTTTCTTTAAAATGACTTTCCTCCATCGTCGTCCGGGTGGGCGGTGACGAGGTCGTCTTTGTTTCTAAACAATTAATTTTCCACTTTTCCGTTTCGACAAATACAAAAAGTTTTTTCACTCTCAAAGTTACGATTCGTCGCTGAGAGGAATTAAAAGTTCCAAATTTCCTTTCAGCCAAAAAGTTTCTTCTATTTTTTAAAAAGTTTCCTAAGTTTCAGAAAGTGTTATGTGTCGCTGGTGTTTGTTTCGAGCTTGTTCGTTGAATCTTTGTCTGATTGACGTGGATCGTATACGACTTGGATATGGCCAGCTTGATGTGCGTTTGCCGCTGCGGCCGCTGCAGCCGCCATGCTCTGTTGATGAGCCCACGAGAGCGACGTCACATTGCGCGATTTGATAAGCGGTGGATTTTTATTGTTGATTGATGTAGAGAATGCGAAGCCACGACGAAGGGTTGCTCTGTGAAAACATAAGAGGGAAACCATTAGAAGGATGCTCATCCATTCCATTCATGAAACGACGCTCATCCATTAAAACACTCGTCACTGAATGTATAATTAATCATAAGTTACTGACCTGGTTGGAGAGGGAGGTGGGTAAGATATGCCACGTTGACTAGGAGATAGTAGATTTCCGGAATGACTAGAGTGTGCTGAATGACTTTTAGATGCGCCAGGCACCAGCAAAGTATTATTAGAATTTATATGATAAGGACCACTTGTAAGGTTGGGCATGGATTGATTCAAATGTTGACTGAATGATTGTACGGTGAGGGAATTGGATGAGGTTTGCCTAAGCTTTCGACTGTTAGCAATCGCGCTCTTTGAGTGAATGTTGTAGGAGCCTTCGTC
Source organism: Smittia sp. YW1114-2 (assembly GCA_033064975.1). Classification (NCBI taxonomy): domain Eukaryota; kingdom Metazoa; phylum Arthropoda; class Insecta; order Diptera; family Chironomidae; genus Smittia; species Smittia sp. YW1114-2. The sequence continues at coordinate 14,000,338 of CP093832.1, read as the reverse complement.
AGAAGATATGGAATTTGTCTTCTCAAAATCTACGGATACAGTCTTAGACTCGTTGAGTTCGACGGAGCCACTGTGACTGTTGTTAAGACTCGACACTGTTAATGGAATAATAATTGAATCAACGTTCATTATGAGCGCTCAAGCGAGACGTGTCGACAGAGTCAATTAAAAAGCATTTACCGATTGAACTTCCCAGCGGAGACTTCTTGATGCTGATGCCATCCGAGGCGTTGTAATTACTGCCGACTCCTTGTTGTTGTGGCAGAGCTTTCACGTCCTGCTTCAGTTTGGTGTAAATATGTCGTGCTTTGTTCAATCCATCGTACCAGTTCTTCGCTTCGTTGCATTGCAGCACAAAGGCAGCAATCACCATGTTGAAGTCATTCAGGTACACACAATGCAAGACATTATCTTTCTCCCTCAGTTTCACGACCAAGCGGTCGGTCATGAAAAATGGTCTTATCACCTGAGCAGCAGAGGTCGGGTAATTCAAGGGATTTGTTGTCAGATATTATCAAAAAGGTTAACTAGATAATTCTTGTTGTTGTTTACCTTCAGATTGCCGTGACCTTTCTTTGCTGTTTGCTTACAAATCAGGAGAATGTCGGTCAATAGAAAGCAGTGTACATCCATCTAGTGTGAAACGAAGCAGATAAAGGTACAGATGGATGAAAAGGAAATTTCGGTGCTATTGATTCGGAGGACACTCGAACATATATTAAGACTCAATGACGTTCCCTCAACTCAAAACGTCCCCACTCAAGCTGGAGTGTCTCCGGCACATGTTTCCGACCTTATCAAGTCACTTAAAGTTTGTTCAACAGCAACGTTTTCAAAAATTAGAATTTTGGAATTTCTCAATCTCCACATGACGTCATTTTTGAACGATCCCTTTTAAGATTTTAGGATACCATCTCTCACCTTACTGATCGAGTCTTTGTACTTCATATCGCCTTCCAGGAAAAGATATCGACATTGATTCAAGACACAGCCTTTCATCGGTGCACTCAGATCGAACATCTGACTGTATTGCTTTATCAGCTTCTCCAAACTCTCGTTGTTTGAATCCTGTTGGAGTTTGAACAGAAAGAAAAAGCTCAAGCTGTTGCTATTCCGTTTCCATAAAAAGTTTTAAATTAACTTACCACAACATCGTAGCTCTCTATGCGAGCCATGATCCCCTTCAGTCGCTCATTCTCTTGCCTTGTTGTCAGATGCGAATTGACGCTACAAACGAAATCGTCAACAAAAGAAATCTTCCAAAAGAAGAATGGGAGAAGTCGGTTAGTTAATTTTGCTTTAATGAGCTAGCGTCAAGTTTTCTGAGATCTGTCGAGCTTGAAATTCACAGCACAAAGGAATGCAAATTGAAAGGAAATCTTTTAATTAAACCAAACTAAGCGCATCGCTACCGCATTCGCTTCTGCTGGAGCGCTTGTTCGTTCGCTCCATTCAAATGAAGTCATTGTCAACCTGCGGCAACTGCATTTTATTACTTGACGTCATGTTCGCCTCAATCATCTGCATAATCATGTACATAGAATCGCTTCACCGCTTCGTCGACGAATAAATATTGATTCAATTCGTGGGTAAACATGGCTGAGTGATAGAAGATGCTCTCGAACGGGATGACGAACGAACAATTCATAGAACTCGTTCGGATTTATGTGTGGCGTATGCATTGGCAACGAAATAAATTTCAAGCTTCTCCCTCGACACAGACAGATAAAATCTTAGGCTAATGGCTCACCATCGCATCCATAATTTCAGCTTCGGTCTCCTCCAGGATGTGCTTCCGAATAGCAGACAGCAGCAGATTGTATTTGGTCAGTCGTTGCATCGGCCGCACCAAAATATCGGCGAGGCGGAGTCTGAAAACAGAAACAGCAAATGAAACACAACCGCAACACAAGTGGTCGTATAATTAGGGTTCCTAAATATTTAATTAAATAGAGTATGGAGTGGGGAATCAACAACTAACCTATTACATTCTTTCTGTGATTCACACCAGGCGAGATACGCCGTGAACAAGGCATTGTTGCGATTGAGATCCTTGCAGTAATTTTGACACAGAACTTGCTCCGCACAATATTTCGTATAAGGCTCAAAAATGGTTGCAAAGTTGGTGAAGCCTTGTTGGAAGTAATCTATGCACATTAAGTGTCCAGTTAGCATGCTGTGCTTGACCTGAATTTAAATTAGAAAAATAAGTCAGGTGGGACTCGCTCGCATTTATTTATAGTTCGTGATTTCAATTTGACATTTTTATGGTGTCTCTTATTGCCGCAGAGGGACGGACATCAGGTGTAGGTCGACATGAAGGCGCAAAGGTCAGTCCACTCACCATTGGGTATAAATAAAGCGACCAAAGCTTTAGATTAGCATCGCAAATGTCACGAATGTTTGAAAACAGTTTATGTTGATCGATATCCTTAAGCAGATTCTCAGATTGAATTCCCTCCAAGCACGACAGGAATAACTGATCAGGCGTAAGAAAAAAAGGAAGAAACGGATGAATGATAACGAATAATTATGTCTAAAGGAGTTCATATCAATGAGCTTCCTCTAAGAGCTTTGTTCATTTTCTACTTAGCATTCTATGACGGGGGAATCATCAATGATAATATTTGGATTGTTACTCAGACTGGTGAAACAAGACGATCTAGAATGTAAGGTAGGAAAAGAACAAAGCCTAACGATTGAATGCCAAACTCGTTTCTATGACGAAGCGCTCGACAAAAGGAAAATCCGAAAGCTTTTCCGTCGGTCGTGAAATTTGATTTCGATGTTGTAGGTTTTAATTGAATTCCTATTGATTTTGCCATCATAATCATCAAACGACGACGATGACGACCCTTCGCCTTCCCGCCGATCGCGGTTTATTAATAGCGGATTCAATTTGCCTCCGCGATGTTTACACATGTAAATCGACGGTTCAGTGCCAGCGTCGCTCAACATTGAAGAGTTCAGATTGAACAACATCAATCTTTCAAGCAAAATGAAAACTTGATGATGAACAAACATCGCATGATAATCTTGAACGTTAAATGCCTTTGAGCGACGGAATGTGGGTGCGTATCGTTAATTCACGCATCGCGAGAGCTTTGGAGGCAAAACGATGAAAATCAATAGGCGAACGCATCGTCGCAAATCAATCAGCAATGACATAGAAACGAATCCGTATCCTTCGTCACGGGAACGAGCTAGAGATAAAAAGAGGAAACGCTCACGTCAGTAACGGTTTGGATTGCGTGGATATAATCCACTTCTGTTGTCACTAACTCCCAAATCGCTGACTGAATTTTTGTATCGGTTTCGGAAATATCACACGCGTTAACGAAGTCCCGCCATGACTGTGGCAGACCGTAAAGCGCATCGAGCGCCTCGTCTGAGTATTCAGAATTTATGTAGGAAGACTTGGATTTGGGAACTCCATTCCGCATGAACTGATTCAGCAGCTCGCATAGCTGGCCTTGCTGGGGATTCTATTTGACAATAAGATAAACAGCAACATGAGAATCCCTTGATTGGCATTCCAAGCTCAGATTAAATTACTTTGACTCCAAAAAACTGGAGAGACCAACGTTGTTTCGTTTGCTTTGTTGCTTTGGTCGTATCAGTCGTTTCGCCTGTCTCCTCCGTCGACGATGAGGTGAATAGACGGCTGGCCGTTGATCGATAACCAACCGAGGCTGCTTTCTTCAGAACGTAATGGCCCGACTTCTTCTGGACGTTATCCTTCTCCGTCACGAGTAGACAATGGCCAGCCAGCACGCCGATATCGGTGTTACTTTCCAAAGGGCCAAAGTATTGCGGGATGCCTTTAGCGATAGAATAGACGAGGATAAATAGATTTGGGTTAAGGTGAAAAGAGATTATTTGCTATTTTTCACTCGAAAGCACCGCTAATGAAGTTAATGTAATTTCCTTACCCAATTCATTTGAATTATTCACACCGTAATCTATTACACTTATTTGCGTAAAACTCAGGCTCCGCTGAATCATGGCCTGTCGTAATGAGTCTCTAGGAAAATAAAACGAAAGGTGAAAGTGAAATGCGAGGAGATTAAATTGGAGAAAAATATTTTTCTCGCGCAGCAATGCCAAGTTTAATTATGGAGGAGGAAGGCTTGCCTATCATGCTACCTTCCATTTCGTATAGTAAATGCATTGTTCTCACCCCAAAGCGATTCCTTTTGTAGCGGCAATGAATATTTCATCCTTGTCTTTGAAGCCGTTCTCAGTGTCAAAACACACGGAAAAGTATTCGGATGAAGATACCTGCGGGTTGAGTAAATGACGAGGGAGAGAGAGGAAAATTAAATTCATAAGCAAAGTGTTTGTACTGCGAATCATTTGCCGAGTGAGATTCTCTCTCAAAGCTAACAATTTAAATCGTTAGTGCCCGCAACGCTTTCCATCAAGAAAAGAAGAACTCAAATAAATACAAGGGAAAATCATATTTTCCTGCGGCGCCAGATAATATTCCGCAACATAACTTTGCAGTTCGTCGGAATGTATAATATCAGAGAGCTCCATATTACGATACCAAACTGAAAGGATATCGATACTGAACACGAGAAATAATATTCTGACCTTCGTCAGCATCAGCATAACTAAGCCTTTAAGAACTAAAGGAGCTTATTGGGATTGCATGCTCAGCCTTATTGAGACCGCTCGACTAATACTCACTTGACTTCTCGCGAGGATCGGCTTTCGATTGTAATCTCTGTGCAGAAATGATGAAGATTTCTTTTTAATTTGCGTTGATATCGAAATCGAGTGATCCGTGTTAGAGTTAATGGTCGCCGATAGATTTGTACTGTCGTTTGTAGCCTTAGTGTCGTTTTGATTGCTATTTGATGCGGCCGTAAATTTCGTGGTTTGGGCAATTGCGCTCGATGCCTCATGATGAAGGCTGTTTGCTGTCGCATTGGGATCGCCATTAATTTTCTATTAACGCGCATTTTATTTTATTGCCATCGGGTGAAACGGCACGAGATGAAAGCACATTTGTCAAATTGATTTCACGGTTCGTGTGTTGCGATTTTTGTATGCCAACAACGAGAGGTTGGAGGATCCGTAAGGTTCGCATGGTAGAATTAAAGAGAAAGGAGAACAGTGAACGGCAAGCAATCGCTCGGACAGATTCGCGTTTTCACATGAAAGTTTTATGCTCGCCGATACGCATTAAATATTTATGGACTTTAAGGTACGCAATAAAATTGTGGAATCAAAATATGAAATTTACCTTCTCGGTTGATGAGATATTAATTTGCGGCTGAATTCGATCCAGGTGATTTAAGCTTTTGGATTTGAGCTGCAAACAGAAATAAATTCGTCAAAACCTCATAAAAGAAACTCATTTTATGGCTCAATTCAATTACACTCGACATAAAAGCTCGACAGCTCACAACTTTACAACGCTCTCGAGTCGCGTAGAAGATAAATCTCAACTCGCTGGATTAATTCATTAAGCGTTTTTCTTATTTAACAAGAACAAACAAGAGAAACCAACGAACTCAATTACAAATAAAGAGTCTGCAAACTCAAATTTCAGTCGGCAAACTTTGCTTCGAGGAGTAATTCTCCAACAACTAACATGATCTCAAATCGTCGAGTTCAACAACGACTTAGTTGACTAGGGAAAGACGGGGAGGGCGTACTGACGGTGTATGAAGAGTGTCTGAGCAGTTTATGAAGAAGACGATAAAGGGAAACAATAAATTTCCATCTGGTAACGACGTCGTTGATGAATGAAGCCTAAGCTTTGCTGGAACATGGAAGCGCGTCGATGCGAGGATGGAAATTGGAAATGTTCCGAATCAAGATATTAGACGGAAGGCAAATTTCACTCGCTATCGTTTGCAATAACTTCGACTGCTCTTAAATCTTACTCTCCGAATAGCAGAAAGAAGGAAGTTTTCATGCTAAAAATAACTTCGGGACATGAAGAAAAAGGCATATCGCATCATATTTCCTTAATATTTTCCTTACGAGGAATACGCCAGACACATTCAGGCATAATTCAGATTAAATTGGTTTAGGATGAAGTTTGAGAATGTGCTCGAAATTTCCCTGCAACTTTTTATATTGCAAAGTGCTCCAAGGAGAAAAGAGAAAAATTTAAAGGAAACGGTGACGCTTCCTTCAATAATGCGACGGCTCTTCTACTCACATGGAACATTTTGTTAGTCGGCGGTGAAACTACCAAGCAAATTTTCATCGTTGAAGCATTGGAAAACTTTTCACGTTTGTTCTTCAGCAGCTGCTCCTCCATCTCCTCGCAGTCCTTAGTAGCTTCTTCCGCCGTGAAAAGTGAAGCCGATTCGTTAGCGTCGTCAATATTGAAGAAGTTGGTATTGACAGCCCCGCCGCCTTCGTCTTCGTGAGCCGTTATTGCGTCAAACGTATCGTTTAAGAAAGGATTATTGCTATTGAACATGATCTGGCCGCCAGTGTGGTCGCTCGATTGATTGATTAAATTAAGATTGAGAGACTGGGAGGTGGGCGAGTGTGCAAAGTTCGGTGTCGGTTGTTGCGTTTGTTTGATATCACGTGCTGAAGTTTTCTTTGAGCTTTTTGGGTCGCCGTTAAAACTAAACAGGGACGAGAACATCGATTGCTGCTCCGGCTGCTTCTTACTGCTACTCTGCGAGCAACATCCCGGCACGCTGTTAACATTGATAAGATGATAATTATTGCTCTTTTGGTCCACATTGTCCGTTGATATTTGGGAGTCGATTGATTTCGAGATCTGTTGGTGATAAGCCAAGCACGTCTGTTGCTGACCCGCCCGATTCCCCTCGTCTTTGCTGTACTTAATCGTAATGCTCGGCTTTCGGTAAAGCGCTATGGCGGGCGTCGACGAAGAGGGTGGAAGCGACGAAGAAATTGTCGGGACGAAGTCGCTGGCCAACTGTTGGATGTGCTGCTGCGGTGGAAATTGATCATTGTAATGCTTTGTGGGGGATGAGCGGTTGTTTGATTGAACAGGGAAAATATTTGTTGACGACGAGAGAAACGAAGGATTAAAAGCCGAGTCTAACTCGCACGGCGAGAGGTTTTCCGGACTTCTGATCAGCTTTCGATGCTTTTTATCATTTCGTTGTTGCTGCGTTGACTTTGGGTCGCTCATGTCTTCTCGCGCGGGAGCTTAATTGTTTTTAATTAGCAATTTGCTGTTACGGTCATGTTATCAACTTGTCGTTCACCCCACGCGGTAAATTTCTTTTCGAACTGTAATTAAATTTAATTGAAACGTGATTCTGTAAGTTAATTAACTTTCGAGGTAGCGTTGGCAGGGGAAGAAACTTAGTTCTCAGACGAATTCCACAGCATCCCATTTCCATCCTCTGCCACCTTCTGATTAACGCTGATTCTAATTAGTGGAGTGATCGATTCACCGAGGCGATAATGAATCAATGTCCTGGCTTGTAATTGAAAACTTTTTCTCAACTGCAGCAATCTCATCAGAATGACTTCGATTAGCTTTTTTCTCATTTCCCGTTTATCGTTCAAAAAGAAATACGGTGACCCTTAAGAAACGAATGATGCATCGTCTTCGGGTCGTTATGATTTTGAAAGCTCTACGTGATTGAACGAAGCGGAGTGGAATCGATGAGTAGAAACGAAACAAATTTAATTTACTTTGCTTTCATTACTCATTCTTCTTCGCCCCGCTCGTTGCTGTCTAGATTTATTCATGATACTAATGATGCCATTTATACGGCGAACAAAAACTAGAATTGCTTCGCAAATAAACGGCGTGGCGATGGAATTTTTGCGTATTAAAGAAAATTGGTTGGCTTTGCTCCTTCATGAATTCGACCTCAAAATTGGATTACACAAAGTTGGGCTTTGATTGATGAATTCGAATCGAATTAGGAGCAATTACATTAGGACAGCTCCACGTTCCATTTTCCTCAGACGTAGGATTGACGTTTCTGCAGTTTAGATGTCAGAATTTTCAATGTTATCGATTAAGTCGATAACAAGATCAAGGCGAGTGGCTTAAGCAGAAAAGAGAGTATCTGAATTTTCTTAAATTATTCGCTTTATGAAATGAAAGCTGGAGGACCTTCCGAAGCTTCTGAGGGATCTCTTTAGCCATTGGCATCTTTGAAACGCTTTCTTTACCTCAGTCTACCTAAGCATGAATCAACGAAACAGCTTTGCTCCATCCTGAGAAATCCGGCAAGGAACAGGAAATTAAATTGAGACTGTAACTTTACCGTTGACCGAATGACTCCTTGATTTTTGAAACGATTCGTACATAAATTCATTTGGTGGAACGAAGAGAAGGGTGCGAGAATCGAGTTTTCCTGCGAGCTATTTTTAGTATCACATTTTTAAGCAACGGCATGCGACTAAGTAGGCAGCGATAATGGAAAGGGAAAAGCCGTAAAACTCGAGGCAAGGCAGAATCACGAACAGAAAATCTCGAATTACAAGGAAAGTTCACACTTGAGGTGAAAAATTGAAGGATCAGAAAATTCCTGCTCGCGCATATTTTCTATCGAATTAGGAATGCTCGGAAAATCAATTTTTGTTTATGAGTAACAGAACAGACAGCTTCATTTGAAAGCTTCGCATTGCTCGTTAGAATATCAGAGCTTTGCTCTACGTCGTAGAGCAGAAAATTGAATTGCCGTTCACCTGGGCAAAGTATGAATGAAATCTCAGACTGTCAGATTAATGTTGCCGTTGATTCTTTGACGGGAACCGAACAACAATTTCCAAGTTATAAACTTCCTCTGCTTGACCTTACATCCAGATTAAGTTTCCTCATTATACGGAACTTTTGCGAACAACGCCAAGGGAGAATAACAGAAATAGCTTAACGCAAACAATGAATGAATCTGATATTTCGCCTGGTTGGTTGCTTGCTTGCCTAGCGGAGGTTCCGTTCCGTGCATCGAGTTGATAGAAAATCGATGCTCCATTGATACAAGTTTTACTTTAATCCGAACGATACCGCATTCATATTCGTTAATCATCTCGCATGAAAGACTCGCCCTTTATGGATTTTCCGGTTTGAATGATTGTTTGACAAATGGATCCCAATTTTGATTTATTAGAAGAGTAGAAGAAAGGAGGCGAGAGAAAGAAATATTGAGTCATTTGCCTCTCCTTCGTCAGACATTTTGGGCAAAGTGCTTAGCTTGATGAATCAAGGCGACGATGTATGTGAAAGAATGGCCCAACTGTTGTCGCTGACAAAATGAATAACAACATCATCATAACTTAACCAGCATTTGAACTTTGGGAATAAGTACATGTATGTGCATGCTAATTAATCACCGCAATGAAGGCTTCACAGTTGATGTTTAACATCCTCATTAAGAAATTATTAATGTCAACAAACTGAGTGCTCCTTCAGTTAAATCATCTCTCAACTTTAAGCCCTTAACGCAACCAGCCTCGTTGCTAATGAATCGACTTTTAAATATATAATGAAGTCTTCACCGCAAGCCTAGTTAGAGGCTAGAAAGCTTGTTGTTCTCCTACAAGTCCGCCTTCTCTCAATCCCCCAAAAACAAGCGAGTTTCCGCTTGTGCATGTCGGCTACACGAGGAAAACAAGGGGACAGGAGGTTGAAGCAGCCTGAAAGGCAATAAATTAGCAAAGTTTCCATCACAAAAGCAATTCGAGGTTTCGCCGAATGGTCTAACAATTCTATTTTTAGCACACAACATTGTGTGGGGAGAAAGTTTGAGGCTTATAATCACATTTAAAGGTGTCATCATTTATCAGCGTCAAATGCTTTTTTTAATTAACGAAACGCGGCAATTTGGCACAAAATTTTTCCCCCAAACTAATAACGAAATTTCGTGCGGCAGCTCGCTGAAAGAATTTTCATTTTCTCGTCAGGGTAACTCAGCCTCGCGAACTTTCAACCTCACTTAAACTCGCACAAGCTTTTTGAATTGGTAAACGATTCACGTTGGCGCAAAGGTGCGATGACTTTCCAAGAGCTCTCGATAGTTAATTCTCTGCTTCGACCAACGCAATCTTTTTACAGCTCTAATCTTCGTTCGAGCTGAACTATGTCATTAAAATGATTTTAATAAAATCAATCTTGATAAAGCGAAATGGCATTTAAGTCACATCAAGTGTCAACAAAGCAGTCGTTACACTAATAGAAGGAATGGGAAACCGCACGAGGATAGAAACCTGTTCAAATAGATTCAAACAACGCTGAGGAAATTTTATGGAGCTTGGCATAATTGCGGTCAGCTGAGTCAACTTATTAATTCGCATTTCATGAAGACGTTTTCTCATCGTTCGAAACTCAAGCTCTGCTCGCTAAAAATACCTGAACGAGCCTTCAGGCATTTTCAGGAAAAGCGAATCGAGAAGATTTGAGTGAAAAACTTTAATCTTGGATAAAAAAGTCGGAAAAAGTTGAACGTTAGAATTTATTTCCATGAACGTTACGTGAGAGCGTGCACTCATATTTCACCCCCAACAGCTTTATAACTCTCCTCCGACAAGTTTTCATGATCTTCTATTTATTGCGGCAACTGAGTCGCATTGCTACATCGTGACAAAACTCCTTGAACCGTCTTAAGGTTTTCACTTTCACTTTGCAAAGCCGAACTGCAAACAAAAGCGTGTAGTTGATAATGGATTTCAATGGAACGAGAGATAATAGAACGAAGCGTTCGGATTGGAAGCACGCCCGCGAGTTCAATAGAATTCAATTCAGAGCTTTGTGGTGTCACGCTTGTTCAGGTTTCCCTTCCACACTCGATGACGCAGATTCAGCTAAAGTTCAACTTGGACGAACCATTCCACGACATTAATCAATAGGACTTCGCTCCAAGGTGTTTATATCTCGAAGCATAATCTTGATAAATGAGCAAGACTGAATGAAAAACGTTGAATCATCGGTGTTCGAGTCCGTTAGCTTGCAATTTTTATTGGAAACTTTGCAACATTTTTAACTCGCTTCGCTCAATTATCAATCTCGACTTGTCCGCCAATTATTTATTTTCCAATCATGCTCTTAATTAGAGATAATTAGGATAATCGTCGAAAGGCGAGAAATCAATTCAATATTAACAAGCAATTGATTTATCATAAGGAGCTTTGAGCGTTTAAAATACAATTAAATCCCTTCGAGTTCATTTGCCACTGTATCAAGTCGACACTGGCTTTCATCGATTTATGATTTATAGAACTAAAAGTTCTAATTCATTCGATTGTCTGTGCAGAGCTGAGAACTCATGCGAGAAATTAGAAACTTCGATGGATTTCCTCCTGACTTGTCAAGCGTTTCATGTAAAAATCGACGTTAAGCTAATCAAGCTATTCTGAAAACACTTCTGCCGGAGTTCGACAAGCAGATTGATGGAAATTTCAACAGGAAAATTTTAAATTGAATTCTTCAGCATCGTGACTATCAATTTCATTGCTTTGTTTCATTTCCGTGTGGCAAGTGGAATATTTTCAAACTCGAATCTACTGAGAGCACAAAGCGTGACAAGAGGCAAATAAATGGATGAGTTCACTTGATCGATGGTACTCACATTCATTGAGAACCTTTTTGCATTGTGCTTTGAGCAAACAAAACTTCGGAACGCAATCAGCTTCGCGAGCTTTCACTCATCAATAATTGAAACGAAGCTCAACAAAAGAGTGGCCTGCACTCTAGACCGACTAATGTGTTTGAACCTAATCGTCGTCCAATCGCTTGAGGACTGATAATGTCGAAGGTTCGGACACGCAATAAGCGCATTTGTCAAGAAGGAATTTGGTCGATTTTGCAACGTAATTCACGATCCCATGCGATTTACTGAGGAAATGTCTGGCTGGGAACAAGCTAAAAACACTGTTTCTACCGCCATCCGCGTGCTAATAATAAATCCAAATACTCACAGCACGAAACTCAACTTAGTCGACTCGAATTACGGTTTGAAAGCTTGAAACTATTGTAATTTCTTCGTGTATTTAATCCAATCATGTAGCTTAAATATTTTCTTCCGTTGTATTTAGGCAATAATTACGACGTCGGCTCGAGCATATCTGCCAACATCACAATTGTTCAAACACTGAAAATACATGACAACGTGTAATTATTTTCGTCTTTCCACCGAAGCTATGAAAAAACGATAAACTTCTCAAAAAAACTTTTCAAATTTCCTCGTGATTGCATGCACGATCGGACTCGAGTATTTAATTGCCTCTTTGTTCAATTAGCACACGACGCTTTCGAGCTAGCTCAGTCGTAGGCCTCACACTTCACATCACTCAGCCTGTTCCTTGTTATGAGCGCCCGTCGCATCAATATTTCAGGCCTCAGCTTGCTCAAAAAGCATTCATCAATCAAGAAGCGCAAACTAATTTGAAATCGATATTTTAAAGCACTTAAACGAGAAACTAATATTTCACAATGAATCGGAAGACCGAGAGAAGGGCGAAGAAAGCGGAGAAACTTTTCATGGCTGAGTAAACTTAATGGGGTCAAAGATAAAGGGGAGAATAATAGTCTCGAGCATCGAAAATGTGAATTCGTTAGACGGCGGAAATTTAATTTAGGAAATTCATTTAAGAAACTTTTCTCTCCGCGCCAAGAAAGACCGAATTTATTCGATTGCAATTTCGAGACTTTCGACGGTTGTTGTTTGCGCTAGACTTGCGACTGCGGTTGGAACATCTCGCGGGTTGCATGCAACGAAGGTAGGAAAATCTTTTTTATTCCTCATTTCCAACACACAAAATATCATTTCAGCACGCGGGGGAAAATTTAATGCTGCTTAGCATAATTCGCACATTAAAAAAATTGCTGAATTGTTGTGCGGTTTCGTTTCACGAGCAGCATATTTTCCGAGGCATTTCCATGTTTTCCTCGGACGTGAGCTTTTCCGCGAGAATAATTCAAATCGCTTCACTCGCAGCTGATTAATTCCTTGTTCGAAATATCCAACGGACAAAAATTTGTTATCGAAAGAATTTTTACTTTTTAAAAAATTCACAAATTTTTTATGTAGATAATTTCACTACAGGAAAAACTTTTGCTATTTTCTTCAGTTTGTTGCGAATTTTGACTGCTTAGGTTCTACAACAACAACACGAACGGAACAACTAAAAACGCGACTGATTCAGAGAATAACCAAACGATGACTGAGCCTGATGACTCCGAAAGCTTTCGTCCTTTCCTCGAGAGCTTTTTAACGAAAGCTCTCTTCGGGCAAAATCGTTTTTCTTCTCGTAGCGCAATCACGTTGAACGAAACATTCCGTGCGAATGTAAACAAAGTGACTCACAAAAAGTTCATTTCTCGTGATGAAAATCAATAAGGCACGATAAGTCTTCGAGATTATTTTGGAGCGGCGGGGAAATGGCATGCGCCAAAAAAGAAAATTTCATTCATAGTTCGACCGAATTTATGTCAACATGAATTATTGAAAAAACTGTCGTCTGCGTTGAGTTTTGTTATTTATTAAATTGAATGAATTTAAATGTTTCTCGCTTTATGATTTAATGGAAACGTTGCAATGCAATTTTCTTGTTGTGTCCGTAAACTTTCAGAATTCCGACATGAATTCTATAAAGTTTGGAAGCATGTTCAGAGAGAGATTGCAGACATCTGAGGAGCATAACGAGTGTGTGCGAATATTCAATTAGGATAAATAATTCACAATGATTCATGTTCGAGGAGAAGCGGAGCAGGGCAGGCAATAGAGTATCGTTATAAAACAATTTTAGTGAATTACGGTTCGTAGTAAACGTTTGGCCGAGAGCTGATATTTTCGCCATATGTGCGCGCTGCCATAGAATGCACGACAAATGAGCTTAAAGCCAAAGCTGTTCATGCTAGCGGGCGACATTGAAATAATTTTTCTTGTTCTTCCAAGCGTTCCCGTAGTTCTAAGGATAATCTCTCGGATTATGAACCTCGGCGACGGCAGCGAATGAAGAAGAATTGTTTCCGTTTGCATTCGCTCAAATACAATTCTCTCCTCAGCTGCAAACAGAACGAGCAACAAATCTCTATTATGACAGCCAAATGGAATTTGCGCAAACGAGCAAATCAAACGAGGGTTTCGTCATGATGAATAAGTCTCGTTTTCACATGAAATTCTTGAAGGTTCCAACAACAACCGCCTCGAATTGTGTCACGATTTATTTCTGCTTTCGACCCAGTCAAGCGACAAATATGATTTCCAAGAGAACGACAAACTTTTCACAGCGAACAATATGCGTTATCTTATCGAGAAAAGCTTATCTTATCAATCAGCACTTGTTGTTTGGCTACACACCTGCAAACCTTCACGCAACTCCCTCAACTCAACTGGTATTTGTTATCTTATCATAAGTTTATCGTGTAAATGCCTCTGCGACTCTTCTATAGCGAGCGACATAACGAGCAGAATTCATTTTTCATCCAGCAGTTCAAGTTGAAAAGCAAGAAATCGCTTCGGTGCAAACATTAATTCAAAGCCATTGTCTCAGAAGGATAGAAGGGAAAACATTTTCTTTCGCTGTCATAAAGTGACGTTTTCAATTCGCCTTAAGTGCTGCTCGTGAACATAAAAGAGTGCAACTAACGAGCTCAACATGCCGTCTGTCGAGACAATCGCAACAATTTTCGTGAAAGTGTTCAAGCTTGTAAGTTCAATCCTTTGTCTTCTATTGTCGGCATCCTATTAAGATGAAAGCCAACGAATTTTCACAAAATTTCACAAGTTTCGTTGAATCATTTTAAGATCATCCACTAGGTGTGGTTGGCCTGATAACATAATTCTTCGAATGTGTTGGTGACGCATCGAGTGACTAACTCAACTTTTCATTACAGGTGCTGAACATCATCATCTTGATCTTGTACAGATTCGGTTACGGTGGTGACTTCCTGGGAATCGGTGGAACATGGAATTTGAACGAAGAGAAGTCGCCGGACGCTGAAATCATTGCATCGGGCGTTTACGTCGGTTTCTTGATTTACACAGCCGTGCAACTCTTCACTTATCTCTTCGGAACCACAAAACACAAACGTGAACTATCTGACACCATCATGAATGTTGTCGGTGTGCTACTGTGGTTAGGAGTTGCAGGAACAGCTCTCCATTATTGGCATGGATATCAAGCGCCACACGATTTCACAGCTGCAGCGTCGGAGAGAATGGTATGAAGAGGAAAAGCTTTTAACCCATTTGCCTTTACTAACCGCTACCTCGACTTCTAGATTGGTCTCATCATGGGATACATGACATTGATCGTAGCCGCCCTCTACCTCGCCGACTCCGTCCTCGCCTTCGTTCACTACGCCAAGCATGAGAACGACAAATATTAAAGCTCGAGAGGCGAACCTTTTTCACCTTTTAGGCTTCATTAACAACCCGATGTGAAACTTCTTATCGTTGGATCATAACATTTTAAAAGGCTCTTCCGTGACACCTTTAGAGACATCCCCAAAAAACACGAGCACACACAATTCATAATCTTACGCTTTAGTATAAGTCGAAGCTTTTTTGTTTCTCGTCTTGAGATAACAAGCTTTTTATAATCAAATATTTTTAGGAGTTTACGATAACTTTTTAAGAGAGCTTTCTGCCTTAAGCAGGGCACACCACAAACATTGTAGAGACACACAGCCGTAATGTAATTGAATTGAATAAAAAGTGAATGACAGTTTGTTAAGGCACATTGGAGGCTTTTCAATCACTCACCACCTTGGGAATCTCCGCACTTGGCTCGGGACTTTTATGGATCAATAAATTCCCGCATGATTGGATTCTTCGTTGTGCCTGCTGCTCATGTCGTCCGCGTGCCATTGAGGAGTTCTCACGCTGTTGTTTCGTTGGCGAAAGGCTTGCGGCGCTTGACGATAAAGCAACGTTATCACTGCATGGGAAATTAAGTTCTGATTGGAAATCAAATTGGTTAATGAAGTTTCTTACTAAATCGGATTTACAGCCTGTGGTGTGTTCTCGAGCGAGAGCCAGTCGATGGGACTGTTGTTGTACTGACTCCATCGGTGCGTGTCCAAATTAATTGAGCTCAGAAAGCGCAATTTATTACTGTCAATGCTTTGGCGATAAAGATTTTTCTCACGATCCAAATTGCTATTAAAGTCGCCCATCATTCGACGATTTGAGGGCTTGTGGCGTCTACGCACGACTGAGTAGTCGGCAGGTCGCGGTGTCGGATCGGCTTTGTTCTGATGACGAACCAACATTTTATCGATCTGCTGCTCATATTGGTTGAACTTGTCGTAGTCAACAAACGAAAGGTCCTCATATGAGACCATGTTGTCGATTTGCTGAAGGTTCTGCAGCGATGTGGCCCAGTTTGAGTTGATGGGGCTCGCCTTGGCTTCGCTAAAACTCATTTTACGTCGAATAAGGGAAATGAAACTATCGGACCGCTCGAACTTTGGGGGCATGAGAAAGCTGTGGTCGACGTCGTCAAACGCGCCAGCCGGCATCGATTGTCTGTAGTTAGTGGGCGACCGTGAGCGGACAGGTGTTGAGACGGGTGGTGACTTGCATGTCTTATCATTCTCGCTAATCTTTTCCTCGCTCAGCTTTTCGAGCCGCGTTTCCGGAAACGGTTTGCGATAATTCTTCTTCAGTTGAATCGAGTTGAGTGTCAGGCTCCTCTGGAACTTGAACGGGGGCGACGTCGCAACTTCCGAGTCGGACTTGATCTTATCTAAATTCTCTTTACTGCCACTGAGCTTCGTGTATATTTTAGATAACGTGCGGGTCAAATAAAAACTGTTGGACCTTTCCAGCTTTTTGGGCTCTTCCACCTTCTTCGTGTCTTCGATCACTTTCGGCAGTTCGTTCACTGTGCCATCTTTGGTGACGTAAAATTTACTTTTAGTCTCATCGGCCTTCGGCGATGCCTTCACACTTTTCACTTTTTTTTTTGCCGCCGCCTTGGGCGACGTTTTTCGCGTATTCTTTGGATTCATTTCTGCGTTTTCTTCTTCGCGCGCCGTTCGCGAGATTATCGATTAGTCACAAGAACGTTTTCTCACTGAAATATTTTTAGCTTATGACACACGACACAGCGAGAAATTATCACGACTCGCGGCTCTCTAAATTCGCTGAGGCCTCAATCGAGCTTCTAAACAAGCGCCGAGTGTGCAACCTTTCGTCTCTCGCGCAATCTACAGGTTAGCACCACAGACAACACAAAAGGTCTTTCTTATCATTTCAATAACAAACACTCTGCGACAAGTTTCCAAGATAAAAATATTTAAGCGAAATGTGACGTTCGACTGTGTTAGAGCGTTGAGACTCGGCGCTCTGCCGATCGCGGAGTAAACTTGTCAGTTCTTTTGTTTTGGTCCGCGAAATACATTTGACTGAATGAATGCCTTGTGCGAGTAAGAGAAACGTCTAAGGCGGTTAGGAATGATTTCACACCAACGTGCACCTGCGAGGCTTATCGGCCGCAATCGGATATTACTGGAATGCTTTCAGGCTTAAAAGTTAATTAGCTGAAACAATGAAATGCGCAGGAAAACGACGAAAGAATTTATATTGCGGATGAAGAAATTTATTGGAGATTGCAATGAATTCTTAGCTCGCAAACATGTGTGAGCCTCACACATAGATAAGCACGTTTACTAAATATTTTTAAGCTACTCCAGTGTACAAGTATTGCACAGACCTAAAATTTCGATACGACTCGTTCTACTTAGAAAGCGTTACTAATATCGCGAATGAAGCGAGCTGATTGTTCTCGGAACAAAAATATTTGAAAATAACCAAATTCATGCAGTCTGTGACTTGTTCTGCGAGCGATTTTTCCTAAGTAACTCAGGTTCTTGAGCGGCAAACGACCTGCAGAACTTCGTCTGTGGGTGGAATTTGAAATAGTGATTCCGCAGTGCATATCTCAGGACGTAACGCTTGAAGCAGATCCCGCAAGCCAAAGGCTTAGCTGGATCTAAAATGCATGAAGTAGAAGTTATATGTATTTAGATGAAGTTATAATTGACTTACCTAGGTGTATCTTAGCATGAGCTCTGACTTCGGTTCGGTTTTCAAAAGCTATTTGACAGATCCAGCAGCGTGGAACTTTGTCTCCAGCATCTGAAATCAAATTGTTTTAAACGTCAGCAATTTGTGAATGACTTGTTGCGACCTTTGTGCTTCCTCGTGAAGTGAGAGCGCAGAGCGCGCAATGTTTTGGTTGTCGAATAACAGATAAGGCAGCGTAGCTTTCTCTGTAGTTCTGCAGATCTATTGAACCTCGTTTCACTTTGAGCAGCTCTGGGCTCAAGATTAATTATCTCAGATTCAATCAATTGTGACGCACTGTCGCTTTCGATTATGCCATCGGCACGAGCTCCATTGAAATCAGTTCTATCCACTTCTTTCATTTCGACGTCCAAAATAGTTTGGTCGCTTTCGTTCTCATCCGATGACGATGAGGAGCAACCAACGTACTCATGACTCGCAGATAGTTGATAACTTCTTCTGTAGTCTTGATATCTCTGCAACATCACTGAAACACCATGAGACATTTTGCCTCATAAAGTAACTAAAACTCGGAAATTGGTTCGGCTCACACTTGATCTACGGATATTTAGGCATAAGCGAGGAAATGCAGAAAGAAACTGAGAGCGAGAGCATTAAAACTCTCTTCTCAATATCGTTTACAAACCAAACAAAAGGTATCAACATTACTTCACAACCAATGTCGCCGTTCGTTTTTCAATTTAATTTATTCGATCTTTGAAGCATATTTGAGATGAGGCGTTCCATTTCCTGAAAAATTCTCCGATCTTCGTCTTGAACTGTTGAACCTCTTCATGCCCGAAACTCAGTCTATGGTCCAAATCTTTGCATTTCTTTGAAATACTTCTTTTCACCCGATTAATGGAGGCTACAATGTATCGCAGGCTTCGTCGTCTCATTTTCATTCTTATATTTGGCAGCTAAAAAGGAAAATGAGTTAGGAAGCAAAGGCTTCAATCTTTGAACTGTTGAACTCACTGCCGTGGAAACACAAACTTCCCGATCTGTTTCACTCAACAAACATTTCTCAATTTTCTTGATAACATGAACCAGCTGGCTCAGCGCTTTTGTTGACCACATTCTGATGTTTCCAAAGCTTCTCAAAAGCTCTTGAGCAGTTTCGTTGTTCATGACAGAAATTTCATCGACAAGAGGATTGAATGAAGGCAAATAAGTCTTCAAAAGTGGACCGACGCAGGAACTTTTCTTGACATAAATCTTCCACATAGTTTCCATTTGTTGCTCCATTTGGTTGAACAGAATGTCCATGAGCTTCGCACTTGAACTTGGTGCTGTCAAAACGCCGGGGAAAATAAACAAAAGGCCGTCCTCATGCTCGCCAATGAGATTTGTAATCGAGATGTTGATGCGGTTGCAAGTTAAGTTGAATATTGTTTCTGTTTTCGAGTCAAACGTATCTGTCAAAGCCTTGCTGCACATTTTGGTCCATCGCGTTTGAAATTGACAAAACGGTTCCACGATATTGTACAGTGTCAAGTTGAGAGCGTTGTAAACGTTGAAGAAAGATCGATCGACTGCTTTCAATGACGCAGTTCGGAATTTTCGATAATCCTGGCGGAATTTTTGCACGCGTGAATCGATGAACAGACATTGCACGACACTAAGCGAGAGGAGCAGGCTGACGATTCTCATTCCAAACTCATGTAAAACACTTAACGGACTTTCAGTTGGCTAACCGTATATTTCATCGTGATATCGAATCAGATTGTGAAAGCGGAAATGTTGATAGCTTTTTACGAGGTTGTTGTGTTAAATTTGTACAAGCATTTGTCAAGTTCATTTGTCCATTGAAGCAGTTTTCCATCGGTGGCTTTTGTGAATTCGAGAATCTCGTTTACCAATTTGCTCGACCTCTCATGAAATTCATCAATTTTTCCGAAGAATCTGTGAATCGACCACATGGTGAAGTAAAACGGGCCGCACTTTGTTCTCCGCCTGAAGCAGTTGTAAGCTAGGAAACCAGACATGCAACCGTACGTGTCGATTATTTGATCGCTCGAGCAAAATCTTATCCTCTCTGCAATCGACAGAAGGCGTCGAGCGGCGGCTTCCGTAGCCTTCAAGTTCCTTGCCACAAGTCTAGAGAACATCCTCGACAATCTTTGTTCAAACAGTTTTGTCATGTCGTCAATTGGCTGTTTGTAAAGCTCGATGAATTTGGGAAGAAGTCGTGTGACGCATTCCGGGTTCTTATGGTAAATTGGAACGACAAACTCAAGATGTTTCTCCATGTTTGCGAAATACTCTTCAGCCATCAACTCGATTAAAGTCGACGACGAGAGCGATTGGGGGTTTGGATAAAGTTTCTCGATAAATTTATCAGGAAATGGAAAAACTTTCCTTAGAAATCTTTGTAGTTCGTCGCAAATGGTAATCAAGCGTCTCGAAGCGATTGGCTCCAAGTTGTACCATGGAAACGTGACGCATGACTGTCTGAACTTATCCTTTACCAAGTTGAAAGGCTTTTTTATGGACTTGTTGATGCGAGCAAAAGCTTCAGTGTAGAAAGTGAAGAACGCGTTGTCGAGACGATAGAAAGCTTCGCCCTGGAACGAGAGGATTTCTTCTCGAAAGGCTTGCAACCTTCCATCGAGCACTGTTCTATACTCGGCTGAATGTGTTTGAGATTCACGAATGAGAAGAATTAGAATAACAAGGCAAACATTTTCTTTCATGTTTGATTATCGACTGTCGCTTGTACGACTCGCAACTGGAAAACGTTAATATGCTCGAATAATTTTTTTTGTTACATGAAACGATTTTGGTTAACAAGTTTTTTTTATTACAGAGCAATTAAGTTACAAACTAATCGGAAGTCACAAAGTTTAAGGGTTGCAGCTCGATGTTAAACTGTTCATCGACGTTCAGCTTCTCGCAGCTAACCATCGCGTGCTTCAGCTTGTCCCAGAAATACGGATCGCTGAGCTTGATGGAAATTGCGTTGGAGAGGTTCAAGTCGATGGCGCTTGACTTTCCTTTCACGATAAACACGAGTCGAGTGCTGGTGTTGAAGTAGTTCCATCGAGCCCAAAGGGTCTCATCGAAGTATTCCGACAGAATGACAATGGCTCGTCGTGAGTTCTTCAAAGTCTTCAAGATGCCATCGGGGATGTGCTCGCCGGCCGACCAATCTTTCGTGAACTGCGCGATCTTAAATTGATACGGCTTCTCCATCAACTTGCCCGCGACATATTTGCCAAAAACTTTGTCGTTTTCAGCAGCAATGACAGTCGCGTCGAATTGTTTCATTTTGTCTAGCACCTGCTCAATCACGTGACGTTTGTCATGCAAGAAAATCCATTCGACTATCGCTTCTTTATGTTGACGATAAGTGAAGAAAGTCGCAGCGGCCGTGATGAGCCCCAGAATAACGAAAATCGCTGCATAAATTTGTCCGCTGCATTTCTCTTCGACGTCAACTTCAAGAAAATACTTTTGGTTAGAGCAGAGAATTACGTTGAAGTCTTTGGCGATCTTTCGGTGAGTTTTCACGAATCGGATCAGCTCAAATGATGTTGAACAGTTCCAAGGATTTTTGCTGAGATGAACGAAACTTAACGTGGTGAATTGAGCGACGACATCAGCTGTGAGATGAGTTAATCGATTGAACTTCAAGTCGAGGTATTCGAGGCGATCTGGGAGGTTCTCGACGACAAGAATTCGAATCACGTTGTGAGACGCGTAGATGGCCGTGACGTCGTTGTAGTTTGGGTCACGAAGCTTGCTTGGTAAGTGATCGATTTCGTTTCCCTGCACTTTCAGCTCAATCTTATCTAACTTGATGTCTGTAAGCCTTCGATATTGTGGTAGCAGCGGAACATGAGATACGTTCGCACAGGCAATGATGAGAACTTCATCTGACGGTCGACGAACGCATTTGCAGAATTTCGGACAAAAGATTTGATGTGGAAAATTGAGTGGGCAGGTCAACGAATCTTTTTTGATTTCTCTAACGGTCGGTGGCGTGTCCATTTCGGTTCTGTCGCAACGAACCTCTGCTGGCGAGACCTCTATTTCATCATAAACGCTCTGGTTTACTCCTAGACGACGATGAAGGAAGTTGTACAGGCTGATCGTGTGACAGTTGCATGTGATCTCTTCGTCTATGTTGATGAAAAGTTTCGCATTCTTCTCGGAAGGGTTCAGGTTGCGAAAGTCGACGCTCTCGAGGTTATTATGCTGCAGGTTGACCGTGAGATTAATCAGTGACTTTGCCCAGAACTGATCGACGAAGAAGCGAGTCAGCTTGTTGTTCATTAGATCAAGGCGGACTAAAGACGGGCATTTCAAGTCTGTAGCGAGTTTGCTGATTTGGTTATGCGAGAGAGTGAGAAACTTCAACGAACTCAAATTTCCTAGGCTCACATCAAAGCTGAACTGAGTCATTCGATTGTGCGACAAATTAAGCTCGAGCAGCAGCTCCAGACTCGAGAAAAGTTTCCTATAAAGAGAAACGGTTATCGATTGAAAATGAAAGCAAAAATATTTAACCTACCCGGAGATAACTTTGAAGTGATTGTGAGAGAGGTTGATGAATTCCAGGTCCGTGTTGTTAATGAACAATTCGTCGTCCAACGTTTCGAGTTGATTGTGGTTCAAATCAATTTTCTTCAAATCCGTTTGGGTCCAGAAAACTTTTCTAGGCAATTGCTTTAGATTGTTGTGCATTAAATTGATTTCAAGAATTTCCGTGGATCCATTGAATGATTTTTCACTGAAAGCTTCGATTCGATTGTTGATAATTCTAACAGTTTCCAACGGCCTGTTGAAGGCCAACAAGCTGTTCACTCTGATCGGCCACCGGACTTCGCTCATTTGGAAATGTTTAAGGTTGATGCACCAGTTGAGTGTTAAATTCAATGTCTTCGCTTCATCTTTCATTCGCCCGCTGCTCGCGATCCAAAGTGTTTCCAATTTCCACAGAGGTTGAAACACGTTGTAAGGCAAGGCAATGATATCATGGACAAGCAACTTCACAGTTTTCAGGTTCCGCATCGACTCGAACACATTTTTGGAGAAAATAATATGAACGTTTGTCTCAAGCTCAAGAGTTTCTAGCTCGCCGAAACTTTGGAAAAAAGGTTTCGAAAGCACCACATCGCTTTGACTGCGAGTCGATTTGATCTTCAAGCTTTTCACTTCCGACATTTTAAAACTTTCTCTGATTTTCGTCAGCATCAAATCGTTGCCTAACGGACACTGTTCCATCTCGATTGTCTTCACCTCACTGAAGTTTATGTTTGGCAACTTCTCCAACCGAATTTCCATATCCGCGTGGCATTTGATTGTCAATATTTTTGGGTCATCTCGATAGAACGTGGCTGCCTCCCGTTGCTGTGAACTTTGCGTGAAGTATAGAGAGTCTTTGTCCGCGTAACAGCTGCTCAACGTTTTCTTAATTATTTTACAAGCTTCGCGGTTACCAATCACTGCACCCTCGCTCGCAAAGATCGCGATTGTCGCGATGAGTAATTTTAATAGAAGCATTTTATCACCACTGTCTTTTGAAAGTTAACTTTGAATAAATTATCTGTGAAACTTCTGGATTATTAGTTGTGACTACTTTAAACGCCGGCAAGGAACTGACCTGTTTTATTACAAACCTCATGTCGTTTATTTGTC
Organism: Smittia sp. YW1114-2; assembly: GCA_033064975.1. Classification (NCBI taxonomy): domain Eukaryota; kingdom Metazoa; phylum Arthropoda; class Insecta; order Diptera; family Chironomidae; genus Smittia; species Smittia sp. YW1114-2. The sequence goes on along the minus strand of CP093832.1, from coordinate 13,976,714 downwards.
ATGTTTCAAAAACAAGGCAGGAAAAGGCGAGAGAAGGATTCAATTACATTGCTGGCGCTTGCAATTTTTCGAGCCAAGCGAAACAAACTCGCTTGTCTTGTTGTCCATGCATTAATTACGATCGTGAAATGAAACGCCTTGCAATTGTTCCAAGCTTGGTTCGTGTAACTAGATAGTAGAGTGATCACTCGTATGCCTTGCCGCTGCAGGAAGGTGATGGACGCGTGCCAGCGTTCAAAGGAACTTAAAAATTAAACAAATCGTTGAACAGATTCTCGGGATTTGGTTTTATTAAAAATCATTCGAGTTTGAATTGTCGAATAATTTTTCTCGGAGGTCTAACGGCTTCGCCCTTTGTCACGTTTTCAGCCTGGCTTCTACAATTTTCAGCCTTCTCAATCCACGCTTCAAGGTTGTCGTCGGCTTTCTCACCAACGCGTGCTGCTGTTCTGATTTGCAATGAAAGAAACTCATTGAAGACAGACATGCAGCTCTGAACGAGTTGGATCGGAGCCATTAATATCTCGTAGAGATTTTCGCAATCGTCGCAGTCGTTTTGTTGTTTCATCTACAATTTCGAGTCAAAAAACTTCCAGAATGTAAAACAAAAGTTTACCAAATCTTTGACGCAATCCGATGGCTCTTTACCATTCATGCATTTGTTGTAGCTTAGGGTAAGGGTGTTAAGAGCAGTAGCAGCTTTTTTGGAAGCTTTTGTTGCGTTGTCAAAAGAGTAGTTAATGTAGTCGGAACAGTTTTTACCAATTCCTTGAATCGCATCGATCGCGGGTGTGTAAGCTAGTGGATATGTTTTCAGCATTGGTTTAATGCAGACGGGATCAGCGATGTAGATTGGTGGAATCGTATTCATGTTGTCTTCAACGTCAAGAAAAACCTCGATAGCCAGTTCTTCGAACTCAGTCGGCGACCCAACAAGACCTGAATGGAAAGAAATCATTTCGCCGTTGATTGTCGGAGTGACGAGGTTTATGGTTGAGTTGATGACACGACAGACATTTTTTAGTCGACTTGCTGATGATTTTGTCAATGTTTTCGATATGTTGGAGCAAATACTGTCCCAGGCAGCGTTGTAGCTGAAGTAAGGCAAGAAAATGCGATCCAGAGTTTTCTTCAAACCAGTGTAAACTTTGAAGTACGCCTCGTCGAGGTTTCTTATCGATTTCGTTTTGTAATCAACGTAATCTTTGCGGAATTCGAGCAACACATCGTCAAGTGTGTATTGTGCTTGAACTGAAACTATTCCAGTTAGAAGACCACACAGGAACAAAACGACTTTAGTCATCGGAATGCTAAACTGAATAAAAATATTTCAGGTCTTTTTAAGTTCCGAATAGAGGAAGTTTGCAGCGGAAATGTCAGTAAGAAACATTACAAAGTCACTCAAAAACAAAGCTACAACTATGTCGATTTGAAGCGATGGATCGTCAAATGTCAGAGACTTTCTGTAGGAGATCGCAGATGGTCACCAATATCTAATGCCAGATCCAACGATGGTTGAAACGGGAACAAGAAGAATTTATGAGGATAATCCTTCAGTTGAGGTTTAATAAAACTCCCAAACTTTTATTTTTAATTTTATTTTTCGCCAAAAAAATTTTAAGCTTACAAACTACAAAATAAGGAAAGAAGAATCTTAAGCTCTCCGGATGGGAGAACTGAAACGTAACAAAGTAAATTTTTCGGGTCTACAAAAAGGTGCGCGCATGAAATGCTGGTTGTGTCATTTATATTGGTGGATTTCCGTTTCGATATCTCAGCATCGGTTCACCGATTCGGCCAAACGTGTTGACGAGGAGACATGAATAACCGCCGTCGTCGTCGTTAGGCAAAGGAATCAAAGTGACAGCACCGAGCAGGAGAAGCATAAGAGCTTGGATGGGAAGCGACGCACGCATGACGCGACCAAGGAAACGATAGCTTCTGTTCAGGACAGTGTAGTTGATATCTTCCTCCTCCCCGGCATCTCCTTCCACCATGCTAGCGAACAAAGAAATTTCCATTAGTTTCAAAAGCCGAGCAAAAGACGAAGAAACAAATTTACTTTTCGCTCTGTGCCAACGTTCTAACGCTACTGCTTGTACTTCCAATTTGTTCAATATGCTGTTGTTCGAACGAAAAAGAAACAAAAATAAAGTAAATTAAAACGAAAAATTCACACGAGAAGCTTTGAAAACTTGTAATGAGTTTTCAGTTAAGCTTTTAAAGCTCCAGGGAAAGCTTGAGTGAAGTTTTGATAGTTTCATAAAAGAAATTATCAGTCGTGAAACATTCTAAGGTGGATCAAAGGTAAAAGCGTCACATTGCTGCGACTGGTTTAAAAGTGCGGATAGAGGTGAAAGGAAGTCGTGGAAAGGCAATTTCCTGAAACTTACGCTTGAGTGCAGCGGAGCGTTAATGTAGGCTTCATCATATCCTAGAACTGCACCGAGCTTGATGACGTAAAGGGCAGTCAGGCGTCTCAACGATTGAAGTTTGACGCTCAAGTCAGTCAACCTGAAAACGGTAACATGGCATTTCAATTAATTTTGCTTCCATTTGGCAGAGTTAGCTTCAAACTTACTTCACATAAGTTTCATTTGCAGTCATGTCATCGTTAGATGACTTCAGCAACTGCGCAGAATTCTCTTGTAAGCTTATAACTCTAGGTTCGCATCGTTCGATTTCGCATTTTAATTCTTTAAATCGTGAGAATTTCGCTTCCATGACGGATCGCTCCGACGCCAAGTCGACCGGCTCGAAATTCTTAATCTTACGTTCTGTATCTTCCAACCACAAGTTGAACTCGTTGATGATTTTGTGGAACTCTCGGTTTCCAATGAGGGCTTGTTGTAGTTTTCTCTGCCAAACGGATGCGTGTTGGCAAACTTGATCCCACCGAATGTTATCGTCGTGTAGACGCTTTCTGAGATTTGTCGCTTTTTCGGTGTCCGATGTGTGAAGTGCCAAGTGCTCGCCGAAGTTGTTGAGGGATGAGATGATGCTCTTGTGACTGTCAAGATTCAACAAAAACTCTCGGTGATCTTGAATAACATCCTCCAATTCCTCAATGTTTGACGGCGGTGATGATTGCGTTCGTCTTTCGTTTTCGGCGACGTGGAGCCACTGCTCCAGCCGCCATAAATCGTTGTCCATTTGTTGCCAATTGCGTTGACTACAGAACGGACAGGATTTCCAGTCCGATTCCGAATGTTGTTTAATGATTTGTGTCTTCGTTTCTTTCTTCGAGCTCCAAAGCAAGAGGTAGACTTGAAGTCTATCGTAAAGCTCTTCAATGTCTTTCGTGTGAGCTTCGTCGTCATTGCAAGCGTAGTCGTTAATTAGGAGACTGTTCAGATATTTAATCAGCTCTAGTGACGACTCGCAAGCCGCAATGTTTTTGCCGACCTTCTGCGACGCAGTCTTCGAGATGCCTCCGGTCTCATTACTTCCAGTTTCAGAAACAATTTTCTCCAACGATTCGATGTTGTTGCGGAACTCGTTGATTGCCGTTTGGATCTCGTATTTGTAAGCGTCCTTAGGTGAAACAGAAGCCTGAGCCTGCAAGGTGTTCACTTGAACTGCTGCGTCTCGCTCTTGAATCGCCTCTTGCTTCGTCAGGTTCTCGTACTGTTGCAACATCTCGTCGTAATTGAGTTTAATACTGTTGAAAAGTTTGAAATACTCGTCGCTCATCGATTTCAGTTTCAGTCGTTCGGCCTCAGACGACGTTTCCATCAGCGACTTCCTCGCCGCCTCAGCTGCATCAATCGATCGTTTCATTTCACCGTAGTTCTTCTTGACATTGTTAAGTCGTTCCAACTCGTCGTCAGTTCCTTCATACATCTTCAAATGTTTAATGTTTGTGATTTCGACGTCGGCTTGAGTCAAATTCAAAATCACGTGCTCATATTGATGTTCGAACGCCGAGAACTCGTCGATGTAGTTGTCAAGCAGAGTCTTCAGCGACGTGATTCGAATTCCAATAGTCTTCCAAATAATCAATATTCGTCTTGTTTCCGTTGTGATCTTGCGAATGTTGTTGACATCCACGTTCGCTGTCAAGACGGTGTTGTAGAGCTTTTCGAGAATGGAGAAAGTCTGAGTATGCGTCGCAATTCTCTCGAGATTCTCATTGAGCTTTCGAATGTTTTCCTGTGCTGCTTCCTTTGTCATTTTCGTGGCGGTTTGAGCTTCAATGCTGTTGCACAGCTCATCGCAGTCCGTTAACCACTTTGCATTATCCTTCGTCGTCATTGTTAATTCCTCGAGCGTGTTCCACAACGATAGCAAAGTTCTCTTTCTTTGCACGAGAGACTCGCAGAGCTTCTTCCAACGATAACTAATATTGTTGATTGCCAAGTCCAAGTTCTTCACCGTCATTTCCATGTCGAGGTTACGCAGCTCACTCAAGACCATCTCGCTGAGGTTGAGAATTTCTGCAACGTTCGCGCTGTTGTTCTCGACTGAGCGTTGGATTTTCTCGTACTCGATCAGCTGCTTTTCGAACGAAGCCTTGTTGGCTTCTTCAAAGACGTATGGCTTAAGAAGCTCCTTCTCTGTCTCGAAAAGCCAAGCTCTGATTTCTGCGATGCGGGCCTCAAGATTGTAGTAAGTTGTCTTGATCTCATTAATCTTCCTTGATCGGCTGTCGTAAAGCAGCTTAATGTTGTTCCACTTCGTGTTCATGTTGACGAGCTTGCACTCAATGTCAATCTTCTCAGGGCTGTCAAAATTTTGTTCTGCCGAGTAGAATAGGAGAAGCTCGCTTCCAACTGACTGAATCCACTTGCGGTCGTATTCCTTCAAAGCAAAATCTTCGAGAATGTTGTTGGCGTAATGTTTCATGTACGGATCGTCTTCGGACGAACGACTAGATTGATACTTCTGAGAAGATGCTTCCATCAAACGACCCTCGGTCTCGTTCAACCAGAACATCAAATTTTCATATCTGATGACGAATTCCGTTTGAAGGCAAATTCTTTCTTCGATCTGATTGAGCAGAAGTGAATATTCGTAATTGAGGTCGGTGTATTGTTGCCACAGAATCCAAAGCGATTGGCGCACCATCTTGATGTCGTATGTGCTGATGTAATCTTTCATCTCATCCTTCAAAGCATTCAGATTCTCGAGGTCTGTCTTGATCTCAGCAAGAGACTTCTGTTTGTCTTTAAGGACCTCAAGCTGCTGCTTTGAGTTGCCAACGTTTGTGGCGACGTCACTTTTCACGCTGCTCAAGAAGTTCAGCTGTCGTTGGTAGTTGTCTTGAACTGATTTGACATGAACATCGTAATCCTTGTTGAGCTCTTGGACTCGCTTCAAGTATCCAATCCAGGTTTCAAGGCTTGCACGGATGTTTGCCAGCCGTTGATGAGTCGATGAGAACTCCAAGCGAAGGGCCGATGACGAAACATCATCGATAAAATTCAACAAACTAGCTTGGTTGTTCTTCAAGCTCACGATTTCGTTTTCAGCATTCACAACCTTCGACAAAATGCCATCGATTTGAGTTTTTGTCTTCGGCATCGCCTTCAAGTAAATCTGCTTCAATTGCAAGAGCGATTTCTCACGCTCGATGTCATCTATCGATTCAAGCAAGTCCGATTGTCCCTTGCGGTATTTCTCCCAAGCGTTGATTCGTCCCTCGATTTCGGTTTGTCGTTCGAAGAGATGAGTCAAGATTTCGACGTGCTGATTTTTAAATTCGTCGAGACTTTCGGGCGATGAGTTCTCAACGCTGATTTTATGCATCAGAGCATTGCGTTGGTTCGAGATGAGGTTTTGATGAACTTTGCACAAGTGGAGCTGCTCCTTGAGGACTTCGTAATCCGATGGAATCGAGCTTTGCAAGAACGATCGAACATGGTTCAAGTAATCACGCCAAATCTTGAAGATGACAGTGCTATCAGAGCTATAAACGAGCTGAGATGAAAGCTTGTTGTACTCAGTGATTGTTTCTTTGAACAGCTTTTGAAGCGAGTTCAGCGTATCCACAATCGAGTTGCTGTCATCACCACTCATTGCCGGGGATGATTTCTGGTTCTTCAAATCATGCTCAATGACCGCAAGGTTTAAAAGGTGCGATCTCAGCAGTTGCAGTTGATCTTCGTCGTTGGTTGGCTTCTGTTGTCGCAAGTCTTCAGTTACGTTGTCTATCAGATTGTGAGATTTCGAGACTGTCACTTTGCGGGCCGCTTGCAACTTATTGCTGTTGTCTGATAGATTTTTGCACGCTCCAATCCACTCCACAATGTCAGCGAGCTGACGATCCAATTCCTGGATATCCGATTCGATTTGTATTGACGAGTCGGCACCAACAGAGTCACTGATTTGAGCAGCGAGCTTTTGCAAATCGCTGAGCTTTTCGCGATGGATAGCGAGAGTGTTTTCCAAAACCTGAATAGTAGAGCAAAAAAAATTCATGTGTGAGTACATGCGCGATTGAATATCGGTCGGAAGTTTTCAGTTTTACCGACAATTAAAAGTTCCGGCGAAAAGGAAAAGTTCTCAAATGATCGAAAAGTTCGAGGCAGATTCATCAACCCCGCTGTGCCCTCGAAAGTACAATTTGGTTCAAGCTCAAGCTGAGCCTTGCGCTGAAAAGAAACTTTTCTGACCTGGATTTCCTCAAGCGATTTATCCTCCATGAGACCGTCAACGCCGCCGAAATGTTGGTCAATGACGTTGCGTATGGCTGAGCTGTCGTCGCAATACTTTCTCCATAGCCGGACGGCGCCCTTGTACTTATCACAGATCTGCTTTAGATTGTCGTTGGTCTCGTTCCATTTCACGACCGCCTTCTGCATCGTGTTTTCAATGTCTTGGGCCACATGATCCTCACAGAACTCCATCAGAGGTTGTGCGTAGACTTTTAAGTCTTGCACTGCGTCTTCACGGGATCCAAGATCGTCATAAAGTCCCTGGAAATTAAAAGTTCAATAATATTTAATTCACAAATGTTGACAGGAGCTTTAACCTCCAAACGTTCAGTTGCTTTTTGCAAGCGATCGTAGTCGATGTTTCCATGCACAGTCAAGAGATCAACCATGAAATCGGTCTCCTCAATCGACTGTTGAATGGTCTCGAGTTGCTTCTCAAATCGCTTCCAGAGGTTGTAACGAGTCTTCAATAGATTTTCTACATCGCAGAGACGCTTCTCGATATGAACGTAATCGTCTTCAAGTTGCGAAATTTCTTTCTCTACGTCGACGGGCGATACAGACATTCTCAGGCTTGTTGGTAGGACGTGGAGAAGATGACGAACTCGCATGATGTCTTGCCAGTGGAGAACGAGGTTCTCTCGCATGGTTTGACAGTCACAAAGAGCTTTTTCAATTGCAACGCTCTCGAGTTTTGCAGCGTTCTCAAACTGACCGAGATTTTCGTAGAAGTCAATTTGGTTTTCGCGGATGTTTCCAATCTCTTGTCGGAGAGTGTTGAGTCTTCCCTTGCAGAGGTCAGCATGCTCAAGTTCTTCGGTGATGTTCAGCGAGACCTTGTGAGCTTTCTCGCAAAGTTCGCCGACCTTCTCAGTGTCATTGGTTGAGATGAAACCGATGGTGACAAGTTCATTCTCGACGACTATGACGCGACTCTTTAGCACGATCAGACGCTCGATATAAAGGTTGAGTTCTTCTGGGTTTCTAATGATTCCCTTGGTGTTTTCAATGATAAACATCAGCTCATCCAACTCACGTTCCAAGAACGAAAGTTTGTCATTGTACGATGGGCAAGTCGACGATATGTTTTCAGTGATTTGGTTCTTGATGGCATCGATTCTGTTTGAGACTCCTTGCCAACGATCTTCGAGCTGAGCGTAGAACTGCAACTGAAGTTTATCATCAGCAATGCTGATGACTTTCAGCGACTTGTCGAAACTATCACAAACATTATTGTGAATTTGGTTATTGAACTCATACTGAGCTTTGATCTCCCAGAAGTTTCTCATGTTCTCAACTGGATATTCCATGAAATTTTCAGGAATATTGATTCGATTCAATTCATCGTCAACATGGTTCATCCAATGCTCAAGCTTGTCGGCGTTGAGGTTGTATTCGTTCCACATTTGACGGAAGTGAAGCAACTTCTTGAGGTAAATGTTGACGTCTTCCTTGATCTTCACAAGCTTCGTCAGAGCGTCATTGCACTTCGTTTCAAGATTCGGAGCGCAAATCAACTCTTGTAATTTGATTGCAGTTTCGTAGTTGTGTAACATCTTTGATTGATGCGTCGCGATATCGGTGTTCAGCGATTGATAAAGCGTGATGTATTGTTCATAGTCAGCTGATGTCACCGTTGAGAGGTCAGGGACTCTCTGTTCGGCAACTTGAAGCCACTGCTCTTCGTTCTTCATGCGCTTGTCAAGAACTGTCCAACGAGACGCGGCAAGAGAAAGTTTCTGCGAACGATCACCCGCTTTTTCGAGGATAACCGTTGCCTTGCCATGCAGCGCATTATGCAGTTGTGAATGCTTAGTGCGGGTCTCAGGGTCGAGATTCCTTTCGAGCGATTCCAAAATGTTACGGCAATGATTCAAATTCACAAAGAACTTGCGGTGGCGTTGAATTTCATTGTGAAGATGGTCTAACGTGTTTGTTACTGTTGTTTTGTCGACTAAAGAGTTTGCAATAAGAGTGATCTGCGAGAACTCGTTAAGTGTCTGAACGTATTCCTCGGACAGATTGGCAAGCTGAATGAGCTTCCTCCTCTCCAAACGGATGTTGTGTTCGGAGTCTTTCGTTCGATCGTAGCAGGAACGAATCTCGAACACTTGCTCGTCGTTGATGTTTTTCATCTTGATGAGACGAGCGGCCAACTTCTTGTTCTCTTTGCAGGTGAATTCTAAAGCTTCCAAATGTTTCAGTTTCTCTTCAATCGGCGTATCGCTCTGGATCAAATATTTGTACTTGTCTTCAAGCATAATCGTTTCGTTCTGAAGATGCTTAATGGCATCGTCAGCGTTGCTGAGATCGACGTAATAATTCTCGATGTCTTTGTTAACAGATCGTTGAACGTCCTTGTCTAACTCGACATGCTGCTGAAGTGTGCTGATGCATCGACTGATGTCTTCTGCCAAAGCGGGATCTCTCAACGATCCAACATTATCCTTCAACGTGACCAAAACCTTGTCAAGTCGTTCAAGCTCATCTAAGTTCTGAGCTTCGCGTGGTTTATTCTGCTTCGTGTAGTAAATTCTCGTTTCAATTTGCTCCAAACACGTGACAATGACTTTGGTGATAATAATGATTGTCTTCTGAGCGATTTTGTCTTCGCCACTGGCGACAATTTCTGGAAGAATATTGACGTAGTGCTCGACTTTCTGAAGTGAATCGTTCAATTTTTCCTCGGCATCTTCGGGTTCTTCAACAATGTAATCAGTGATCGTGTCGCTGTTGTTGTTAATGCGGCGATTCTCAATATTGGCATCGATCAAATACTGAACTTCGTTCCATGGAACTATTTCGAATCCTTGCTGATCAACGTTGTTGATGAGATTGTTCAAGTTTTGAGAAAGCGCGAAGCTTTGGTTTGTCTTGGGCTGCTCGCTGGTCTCCAAGTTCATGATGTCGTTCAAACGTTGCAGCACAGCGCTATTGGGATCTGGCGGAGCGCTTGCGAGTGGCCTCTCGACTGTTACTTGAACGCCGAGGTTCTCGACTTCTGAAGTTGTGACGGCGACTTGAGATCTTTCGACACGATCGGGCTGTTGAACTTCGATTGTGGTTTCGATCTCAATTCCCTTTTTGTCCTTTGGTTTCTTCTCTTTCTTCTTCTTATCCTTCTTTGTCTGAGTTTCCACCGTTGAAGTAGGAACAAGTTCTTTTTCCTCAACCACAGGTTTCTCGACAATGGGTTCAGGGGTAGGCTCGGCTGATTGACAAGCTTTGAGAATGATTTCAGTGACCATTAAATGTCCTATGCGGTTTGCTTCATCGGACCCTTGCGTGTCTTCAGTTTGCACATGGTCGCTGGCCGTTTTAACGGGTGTGGTCTGCATCGCAAATTCTTGTTTAGAAATGTCGTCAACTGTTGGTTCAGTTTGAATCTCTTGCTCTTGTTGGGGTTTCTCTCCGACGTCAGCAATAGTTTGACTTTCTGACTCAATGAACTCAGTGATGATCGTTTGGATTGAAGTCTCAGATGTTTCTTTCTTGGGAATTTCGTCTTCGCGTGGCGACATTTGAGTTTGGTTCTCGCTCGTCTCAACCTCGACTTGAGTTTCCTTAGTTTCAATTGAGATCGGCTCTTTTATTGAGGATGATTCTCGAGGTTCTAGAGGCTTTTGTGGTTCATCCGTTTGCTGTTCAGTATCTCCAACGTAAGTAACTTCAATTACCTCACCAGGATAAATAATTCCCGAATCAGGTTTGACTTCAATTGTTTCGTTGGGATCAGTGATGACAGATTCTTCCAAAATCTTCACAGTGGTATCGTCGATCTCTGACAAACTGCGATAAGATTCATCAGGCGATAAAATCTCTTCGCGGCCCTCTGGCAAATGCTCTTCTTCTGGCATGACTGCCTCGTTGTCGGTTGAAACTAACTCAGTTTGATCTCCAGCGTTTGAGGCCTCAGTGGTATTTGGTATAGCTGATGGAACATCTTCAGGCTTGACCTTCTGCTTCTTCTTGCTCTTCTTTTTCTTCTTCTTTCCATCTGATGACTGACTTTCTTCTTCCGTCTTATCAGCTTCATATCCAGTTCCAGTTGGAACATCAGAGACAGGTTCAGGAGCTTTAGCGATCACTGGAGCTTCAACAATGGTAACTTCCTGCGCTGGTTCAGAGGAAGCGAAAACTTGTTCGGTCAAGTTTACATTTACTTTAGTGACTTCCGATGGATCCACCTTCAACGTGACTTGATAGGTATCGAACTGATCTTGTTGTTCTTTGTCTTCTGCGATCATTGGCTCAGGCTTGGGCTCTATAGGTGGCGAAACGACTTCAGTTTCGGAAGCTTTTTCGGGCTGTGAAGCTTTTGGAAGTTTTTGTTCTTTTTCAAAAGTTGAGTTTTCGATCTCGCTAGTGATAAACATTTCAATTTGTGAGGCGACTTTTTCTTTGGATTTGTCTGGCTGTTCAATTGTCTCAACAATTTGTTCAACAATCTCTGGAGTTTGCTCCACAATAGTCTCTTCAACAAACTCGGAGACTTCAACTATAGGCTCAACTTGAACTTCAGCTTGAGGTTTAACAGGAACCAATATCTCTTCAACTGGCGCTGATGGTGTTTGAAGCTTCGTTTCGATTTTAACGCCATCAATCACAGTTGTTGGGTCAATTTCAGATGGTGGGCTAGAAGCCTCTGAAGCGATGAAATCTTCAGTTCGAGACAAAATCGATTTATCAGTGACATCAATCGCTGGCTCTTTAGGCTGAGGCTTTTCTTCCATTTCAACGGGCTGCTCTACAACTTGAATTGGCTTTTCTTCAACTTCAATTGGCTTTTCTTCCGTTATAATAGTTTGCTCAATGATTTCCTCAGGCAACGATCTGTCAGCTTGCGAAATTGTTGACTCGTCGAGGACTTCTTCGATCGGAATTTCAACTTTTTCTTCAATGACATACTCAGTCTCGCTGATCGTCGACTGGTCTGCTGGGGCATCTTCAATGTTTTCTGTCTCAATAGTCATCGTCGCTTGGGCGTTGATCTTCTCTTGCTCCAAGAACGTCATAGTCTTAACGATGGTGATTCGAGCTAAAATAGAACATAAAATGATAAGACGTGAAAGTTTAGAGAAATAATTTAAGCATGCTTACCCATCTGCGGTGTTGGACTTTTAGGGCTTGTTGGTGGGCTTTCAACAGGGCTAACAACAACAGTTTGAGTACCAGAGATGGCTTCGAGTTCAGGCTCTGTTTCCTTAACTGACTCAATGATGCTCTGTGGCTCGGATTCGACTTTGGGTTCTGGTTGAGTTTCCTCTGGTTTGACTGCAATCGTTTCTTTAACTTCTTCGACAGGTTTAGGTTCAATAATTTCTGCCACTACGACAGGTTCGGGTTGCTTGACTTCTTCTTCAGTCAACCGAACATCAATTTCTTTCTGAACATCTTCTAAGCCTGGATCGGTGGTAGTAACAAAACTGTCGTTATCTAAATAGTCCGATGACTTTTCAATCGTGCGATCAAATGAATACTCGTTGAAGTCGATATTCGATCCAATAGTCAAATTTTGCGGCCAAATACTTTGTGATAGAATGTCTTGCTGTGTTGGAGCGGGCTGCTCGGTAATTTCGGTAACAGTCGATTGTGATGCAATGTGGGGTGTTGCGTAGGGCCATATATTCGTAATGTCTTCAATTGGTGCCAACTTTTCTACTTCATAAGCGATCAAGTCTACAGGTGCTTCAGTGTCTATTTCAAATACCTGCTCAGGTTGATTTTCACCTTCGCAAACTGTTTCAGGTTCTTTACTTATCGGTTTGGGCTCATTAACTGTCTCCGTGGTGATCTTAGTAGTTTTGACAACTGTAACTTCTTCGGGCTGAGGCACAACGGCTTCAGGCTCGTCTTCTTTCTTGATAATTTCGATTTCGATTGTTTCTTCAGCCGGTTCAATAAGTACAGCCTCCGAGACATCGTACTCGATTGCTGGTCGATCTTCACTGAACTCTTCGACCTCGTCAGGCTCTTCAATAACTTCTTCTGTGATGTGTTCTTGTCCATCAATAATCACAATCTTCTTGATAATTTTTCTTGTCTTTTTGATGATTCGATGCGACACGTGTTCAATGACTGCGTGAATCGATGACTCGGTGATTCCTTGGTGCTGCTCGAATGACGAATTGTCAGGAGTTCCAACGATCACATCATGTGTTGTTCCACTTAAGCCCAACTGAGATCGAATGTGCTCGGGTAAAGTTCCATCTTCGTATTGTTCGCGCTGCACAATTTGTTGAGTCGTCTTCGTCAATTTTCTCACGATTATTCTCTTCGAACCGTCGGGGTCGACAATAATTTCTGTTGTTGTCTCGTCTGGCTCCACGAAAGTTGTCTCGAAATGTTTTGGAACATTTTTCAAAACCAGCTCCGACGCTCGCTTCGGTTCACCGGAGTGACTGCGAATGTATTTTGCCTCGACAATGACGTTTCTGTCATCTTCCTTGCCTTCTTCATGCGAGCACGGAACGTTGTAGATTTGAATCGTTTCACCGTCAGCATTCATAGACTGAATGACCATGATGTTATCTGTCGGCTGTTCCATGAAAGTTTGAGTAGACATTGCTTGCGTTTCAGGCTTAACAGTCTCTACAGCAACTTTTTCAACTACGACTTCCTGTTTAGGGGCTTCAACCGAAACAACTTCCTTAGGTGCCTCTCGAAGCTTCTCGAGGTAAATTCTGATGATGTTTTGGTTCTCTCGAATCACCTGAATGTTCGACGAAAGGCCAAGCAAAAGCTCTTTGATGTATCTTTGAATGTCACCGTGTTGAGCTCCGTATTGCTCACAATCCACATGGATTTCCTTCACCGTCTTTTCTTTGCTTTCCAATTGATCCAAAATCTTCTGAAGCTCGTCTATCTTCTTTTGAGCGTCTTTCTCATCGACGGGTTTGCTGTTGAATCCCTCTAGTGAGAGGATAATCGGCTTCAGCCACTCTTCGACTCCAATCAGAGTGTTTTTGTACCTTTCAACTTCAGCTTGATGTTTTTCGTGATTATCTTTAGCTTCCTAAAAAATCACAAATGATATTTTATAGAAAAGCTTGCCACGACGAAATTTAAATTTGATTGTAAACTCTTTCTTTACCTTTGTTATAGCGATTTGATGTTCGGTGCGAAGGAGAAGGGAGGATAGTTTCTTGTTAAGGGAGGAAAGGTTGTTCTTCATTTCTTCTTCTTTAGGATAGGCTTTGCTACTATCAATCAACGTATCAAGATCAATCTTGTAGCATTCTAGTTTCTTCAACAGGATCTACGAAACGAAACATTAGTGTTGATTTCATCAGATAAAATTGATAACTCACATTTAGGGTTTCCAGCATATGATCGAGATTGTCTCTCGGCATTCGATGGATGTCAGCCGATACAGTTGATATGAGATTCAACAATCTTTGTGCCTCCTGTTCCAAGGTCATCTAGATCGAGTGTGAAATGGCAATTAACAAGATGAACTCACAAGACAAAAACAGATTGAACAAAATTACAAAATGTTTGAAAATAAAAGTAAAACAATAATTAGAGCCCTACGACAATGATTTAGAAAGAAATTTTGTGTCGAGATTAAAATGTCCGTTTGCTTCGATTGTGTTTAGTTCCAGACAAACAAATTTCTCCAATCTGAGCTTGGACACGTTTTAGTTGTGTTTTGTTAAAAGCTCGATCGAAGGAAGCGACAATTCAAGCCAAACAGTTCCAACAGTACCAATTTGTGTTTTCGACTTCGACTCAAGTCGTCAAGTCATGCAGGAATCGCAAGCTCTGATAAAGCTTAGTTTGCCAAATTGCAGGTTGTTCGAGCGAAGATTTTTTAATTTGCGTTTATCAGAGCGGGGGTTTCAGCATCGATAGCGAGTAATTTTGTATGTTTGTGTTTATAATGCAATACCAAGCGATTATGGCGTTAGATCGAATCATGTCGATGGAGGTAAAATGTAAAAGTTCAAATATGAAAAGGAAAACAACGAATAATAAAAACTAAGCAATATTTCACCTTCACATTTAAGGTATCAACATCGTTATCTTGTCTATCGTGACCTGTTTCAGGAGGGCTGGGGGTGAGTGGGGGAATCGATTTGGGAAGGGATTCTAGGGTAATTAGTTTTGTATCATTTGGTGCTATGATTTCTGTATCGATTTGAACGTTCTCTGACGGCTTGTGGGAAACAGTTTCATTAGTTGCCAGTGCGTTATTGATTGGCTCTAACAAGTCTCTCGTGAGCTCGTCGGCGTAGCCTTTCACGATGTTTTGTATTGGCTCGGGCTTTATTGCCGGCTCCGCGATAATTTCATTCTTGATGGTCTTGAATATATCTTGCAGTATCGGTTCGTAGCTTAAGTTCTCAGGCTTCTCAGAAGGCTGAATATTAAGCTGAGCGTCGTCGATTAACCGGTCGGCGGTTTCGGAAACAATTTGTGATATAGTCGTCTTATCATCGAGTTGTGCGGAATGAAGATCGTCAACTTTTGAAATCACAGGAGGGTTTTCAGCAAAATTTTCTTGAGACACGTGCACTTGATCCTCAACTAGTGACTTTTGATCGTCTACGACTGCATTTTCAATTAATGTAATATGTTCCTTCACTATTGTCAATATCGAATTGCTCGATGGAGTTTCATCAGAGTCAGTTGATTTAGTTTTCTTGCTCTTGTCGCGTTTCTTCTTTGGAGCTTTCTCCTTCTTATCGAAGCTTTCAGGCTCTTGAGTTTGCTCAACCGTTTGAGAAATGATTTCAGTCAATTCTTCGACTTGTTTAGCTTCAATGATATCCTGGATAGGCTCGCTAGCAACAGCCACGACTTCTTCAACAATTTCTTTAACAGGCTCGGGTTCGACTTGAGGTGTTTCAATTGGTTGGAAGCTTTGAGATTCGACGGTAATAAACATTTCCGTTGTCGTCTTTACGCTTTGAGATTGCTCAGTAGTTGTTTTTTCAACAACGGGAGCGATTTCTTCATGACCAACGACTTCAGCGAAAGTTTGATCCCATTCAGGGCCGCGGACATCGCGTGAATCAAGTCTTTGGAAGACACTCATTGGATCTTGAACTGGTGTTTCGTCGGAGTCAGTTGATTTAGTTTTCTTGCTCTTGTCGCGTTTCTTCTTTGGAGCTTTCTCCTTCTTATCAAAGCTTTCAGGCTCTTGAGTTTGCTCAACCGTTTGAGAAATAATTTCAGTCACTTCTTCGACTGGTTTAGCTTCAATGATATCCTGGATAGGCTCGCTAGCAACAGCCACGACTTCTTCAACAATTTCTTTAATAGGCTCGGGTTCGACTTGAGGTGTTTCAATTGGTTGGAAGCTTTGAGATTCGACGGTAATAAACATTTCCGTTGTCGTCTTTACGCTTTGAGATGGCTCAGTAGTTGTTTGTTCAACAACGGGCGCGATTTCTTCATGACCAACGACTTCAGCGAAAGTTTGATCCCATTCAGGGCCGCGGACATCGCGTGAATCAAGTCTTTGGAAGACACTCATTGGATCTTGAACTGGTGTTTCGTCAAAGTCAGTTGATTTAGTTTTCTTTGCTCTTGTCGCGTTTCTTCTTTGGAGCTTTCTCCTTCTTATCGAAGCTTTCAGGCTCTTGAGTTTGCTCAACCGTTTGAGAAATGAATTTCAGTCACTTCTTCGACTGGTTTAGCTTCAATGATATCCTGGTAGGCTCGCTAGCAACAGCCACGACTTCTTCAACAATTTCTTTAATAGGCTCGGGTTCGACTTGAGGTGTTTCAATTGGTTTGGAAGCTTTGAGATTCGACGGTAATAAACATTTCCGTTGTCGTCTTTATCGCTTTGAGATGGCTCAGTAGTTGTTTGTTCAACAACGGGCGCGATTTCTTCATGACCAACGACTTCAGCGAAAGTTTGATCCCATTCAGGGCCGCGGACATCGCGTGAATCAAGTCTTTGGAAGACACTCATTGGATCTTGAACTGGTGTTTCGTCGGAGTCAGTTGATTTAGTTTTCTTGCTCTTGTCGCGTTTCTTCTTTGGAGCTTTCTCCTTCTTATCAAAGCTTTCAGGCTCTTGAGTTTGCTCAACCGTTTGAGAAATAATTTCAGTCACTTCTTCGACTGGTTTAGCTTCAATGATATCCTGGATAGGCTCGCTAGCAACAGCCACGACTTCTTCAACAATTTCTTTAATAGGCTCGGGTTCGACTTGAGGTGTTTCAATTGGTTGGAAGCTTTGAGATTCGACGGTAATAAACATTTCCGTTGTCGTCTTTACGCTTTGAGATGGCTCAGTAGTTGTTTGTTCAACAACGGGCGCGATTTCTTCATGACCAACGACTTCAGCGAAAGTTTGATCCCATTCGGGACCGCGGACATCGCGTGAATCAAGTCTTTGGAAGACACTCATTGGATCTTGAACTGGTGTTTCGTCGGAGTCAGTTGATTTAGTTTTCTTGCTCTTGTCGCGTTTCTTCTTTGGAGCTTTCTCCTTCTTATCGAAGCTTTCAGGCTCTTGAGTTTGCTCAACCGTTTGAGAAATGATTTCAGTCACTTCTTCGACTGGTTTAGCTTCAATGATATCCTGGATAGGCTCGCTAACAACAGCCACGACTTCTTCAACAATTTCTTTAATAGGCTCGGGTTCGACTTGAGGTGTTTCAATTGGTTGGAAGCTTTTTGAGATTCGACGGTAATAAACATTTCCGTTGTCGTCTTTACGCTTTGAGATATGGCTCAGTAGTTGTTTGTTCAACAACGGGAGCGATTTCTTCATGACCAACGACTTCAGCGAAAGTTTGATCCCATTCGGGGACCGCGGACATCGCGTGAATCAAGTCTTTGGAAGACACTCATTGGATCTTGAACTGGTGCTTCGTCGGAGTCAGTTGATTTAGTTTTCTTGCTCTTGTCGCGTTTCTTCTTTGGAGCTTTCTCCTTCTTATCGAAGCTTTCAGGCTCTTGAGTTTGCTCAACCTTTTGAGAAATGATTTCAGTCACTTCTTCGACTGGTTTAGCTTCAATGATATCCTGGATAGGCTCGCTAACAGCCACGACTTCTTCAACAATTTCTTTAACAGGCTCGGGTTCGACTTGAGGTGTTTCAATTGGTTGGAAGCTTTGAGATTCGACGGTAATAAACATTTCCGTTGTCGTCTTTACGCTTTGAGATGGCTCAGTAGTTGATTGTTCAACAACGGGAGCGATTTCTTCATGACCAACGACTTCAGCGAAAGTTTGATCCCATTCAGGGCCGCGGACATCGCGTGAATCAAGTCTTTGGAAGACACTCATTGGATCTTGAACTGGTGTTTCGTCGGAGTCAGTTGATTTAGTTTTCTTGCTCTTGTCGCGTTTCTTCTTTGGAGCTTTCTCCTTCTTATCGAAGCTTTCAGGCTCTTGAGTTTGCTCAACCGTTTGAGAAATGATTTCAGTCACTTCTTCGACTGGTTTAGCTTCAATGATATCCTGGATAGGCTCGCTAACAACAGCCACGACTTCTTCAACAATTTCTTTAATAGGCTCGGGTTCGACTTGAGGTGTTTCAATTGGTTGGAAGCTTTGAGATTCGACGGTAATAAACATTTCCGTTGTCGTCTTTACGCTTTGAGATGGCTCAGTAGTTGTTTGTTCAACAACGGGAGCGATTTCTTCATGACCAACGACTTCAGCGAAAGTTTGATCCCATTCAGGGCCGCGGACATCGCGTGAATCAAGTCTTTGGAAGACACTCATTGGATCTTGAACTGGTGTTTCGTCGGAGTCAGTTGATTTAGTTTTCTTGCTCTTGTCGCGTTTCTTCTTTGGAGCTTTCTCCTTCTTATCGAAGCTTTCAGGCTCTTGAGTTTGCTCAACCGTTTGAGAAATGATTTCAGTCACTTCTTCGACTGGTTTAGCTTCAATGATATCCTGGATAGGCTCGCTAACAACAGCCACGACTTCTTCAACAATTTCTTTAATAGGCTCGGGTTCGACTTGAGGTGTTTCAATTGGTTGGAAGCTTTGAGATTCGACGGTAATAAACATTTCCGTTGTCGTCTTTACGCTTTGAGATGGCTCAGTAGTTGTTTTTTCAACAACGGGAGCGATTTCTTCATGACCAACGACTTCAGCGAAAGTTTGATCCCATTCAGGGCCGCGGACATCGCGTGAATCAAGTCTTTGGAAGACACTCATTGGATCTTGAACTGGTGCTTCGTCGGAGTCAGTTGATTTAGTTTTCTTGCTCTTGTCGCGTTTCTTCTTTGGAGCTTTCTCCTTCTTATCAAAGCTTTCAGGCTCTTGAGTTTGCTCAACCGTTTGAGAAATAATTTCAGTCACTTCTTCGACTGGTTTAGCTTCAATGATATCCTGGATAGGCTCGCTAGCAACAGCCACGACTTCTTCAACAATTTCTTTAATAGGCTCGGGTTCGACTTGAGGTGTTTCAATTGGTTGGAAGCTTTGAGATTCGACGGTAATAAACATTTCCGTTGTCGTCTTTACGCTTTGAGATGGCTCAGTAGTTGTTTGTTCAACAACGGGAGCGATTTCTTCATGACCAACGACTTCAGCGAAAGTTTGATCCCATTCGGGACCGCGGACATCGCGTGAATCAAGTCTTTGGAAGACACTCATTGGATCTTGAACTGGTGCTTCGTCGGAGTCAGTTGATTTAGTTTTCTTGCTCTTGTCGCGTTTCTTCTTTGGAGCTTTCTCCTTCTTATCGAAGCTTTCAGGCTCTTGAGTTTGCTCAACCGTTTGAGAAATGATTTCAGTCACTTCTTCGACTGGTTTAGCTTCAATGATATCCTGGATAGGCTCGCTAACAACAGCCACGACTTCTTCAACAATTTCTTTAATAGGCTCGGGTTCGACTTGAGGTGTTTCAATTGGTTGGAAGCTTTGAGATTCGACGGTAATAAACATTTCCGTTGTCGTCTTTACGCTTTGAGATGGCTCAGTAGTTGTTTGTTCAACAACGGGAGCGATTTCTTCATGACCAACGACTTCAGCGAAAGTTTGATCCCATTCGGGACCGCGGACATCGCGTGAATCAAGTCTTTGGAAGACACTCATTGAATCTTGAACTGGTGCTTCGTCGGAGTCAGTTGATTTAGTTTTCTTGCTCTTGTCGCGTTTCTTCTTTGGAGCTTTCTCCTTCTTATCGAAGCTTTCAGGCTCTTGAGTTTGCTCAACCGTTTGAGAAATGATTTCAGTCACTTCTTCGACTGGTTTAGCTTCAATGATATCCTGGATAGGCTCGCTAACAACAGCCACGACTTCTTCAACAATTTCTTTAATAGGCTCGGGTTCGACTTGAGGTGTTTCAATTGGTTGGAAGCTTTGAGATTCGACGGTAATAAACATTTCCGTTGTCGTCTTTACGCTTTGAGATGGCTCAGTAGTTGTTTGTTCAACAACGGGAGCGATTTCTTCATGACCAACGACTTCAGCGAAAGTTTGATCCCATTCGGGACCGCGGACATCGCGTGAATCAAGTCTTTGGAAGACACTCATTGGATCTTGAACTGGTGCTTCGTCGGAGTCAGTTGATTTAGTTTTCTTGCTCTTGTCGCGTTTCTTCTTTGGAGCTTTCTCCTTCTTATCGAAGCTTTCAGGCTCTTGAGTTTGCTCAACCGTTTGAGAAATGATTTCAGTCACTTCTTCGACTGGTTTAGCTTCAATGATATCCTGGATAGGCTCGCTAACAACAGCCACGACTTCTTCAACAATTTCTTTAATAGGCTCGGGTTCGACTTGAGGTGTTTCAATTGGTTGGAAGCTTTGAGATTCGACGGTAATAAACATTTCCGTTGTCGTCTTTACGCTTTGAGATGGCTCAGTAGTTGTTTGTTCAACAACGGGAGCGATTTCTTCATGACCAACGACTTCAGCGAAAGTTTGATCCCATTCGGGGCCGCGGACATCGCGTGAATCAAGTCTTTGGAAGACACTCATTGGATCTTGAACTGGTGCTTCGTCGGAGTCAGTTGATTTAGTTTTCTTGCTCTTGTCGCGTTTCTTCTTTGGAGCTTTCTCCTTCTTATCGAAGCTTTCAGGCTCTTGAGTTTGCTCAACCGTTTGAGAAATGATTTCAGTCACTTCTTCGACTGGTTTAGCTTCAATGATATCCTGGATAGGCTCGCTAACAACAGCCACGACTTCTTCAACAATTTCTTTAATAGGCTCGGGTTCGACTTGAGGTGTTTCAATTGGTTGGAAGCTTTGAGATTCGACGGTAATAAACATTTCCGTTGTCGTCTTTACGCTTTGAGATGGCTCAGTAGTTGTTTGTTCAACAACGGGAGCGATTTCTTCATGACCAACGACTTCAGCGAAAGTTTGATCCCATTCGGGACCGCGGACATCGCGTGAATCAAGTCTTTGGAAGACACTCATTGGATCTTGAACTGGTGCTTCGTCGGAGTCAGTTGATTTAGTTTTCTTGCTCTTGTCGCGTTTCTTCTTTGGAGCTTTCTCCTTCTTATCGAAGCTTTCAGGCTCTTGAGTTTGCTCAACCGTTTGAGAAATGATTTCAGTCACTTCTTCGACTGGTTTAGCTTCAATGATATCCTGGATAGGCTCGCTAACAACAGCCACGACTTCTTCAACAATTTCTTTAACAGGCTCGGGTTCGACTTGAGGTGTTTCAATTGGTTGGAAGCTTTGAGATTCGACGGTAATAAACATTTCCGTTGTCGTCTTTACGCTTTGAGATGGCTCAGTAGTTGTTTGTTCAACAACGGGAGCGATTTCTTCATGTCCAACGACTTCAGCGAAAGTTTGATCCCATTCGGGACCGCGGACATCGCGTGAATCAAGTCTTTGGAAGACACTCATTGGATCTTGAACTGGTGCTTCGTCGGAGTCAGTTGATTTAGTTTTCTTGCTCTTGTCGCGTTTCTTCTTTGGAGCTTTCTCCTTCTTATCGAAGCTTTCAGGCTCTTGAGTTTGCTCAACCGTTTGAGAAATGATTTCAGTCACTTCTTCGACTGGTTTAGCTTCAATGATATCCTGGATAGGCTCGCTAACAACAGCCACGACTTCTTCAACAATTTCTTTAATAGGCTCGGGTTCGACTTGAGGTGTTTCAATTGGTTGGAAGCTTTGAGATTCGACGGTAATAAACATTTCCGTTGTCGTCTTTACGCTTTGAGATGGCTCAGTAGTTGTTTGTTCAACAACGGGAGCGATTTCTTCATGACCAACGACTTCAGCGAAAGTTTGATCCCATTCGGGACCGCGGACATCGCGTGAATCAAGTCTTTGGAAGACACTCATTGGATCTTGAACTGGTGCTTCGTCGGAGTCAGTTGATTTAGTTTTCTTGCTCTTGTCGCGTTTCTTCTTTGGAGCTTTCTCCTTCTTATCGAAGCTTTCAGGCTCTTGAGTTTGCTCAACCGTTTGAGAAATGATTTCAGTCACTTCTTCGACTGGTTTAGCTTCAATGATATCCTGGATAGGCTCGCTAACAACAGCCACGACTTCTTCAACAATTTCTTTAACAGGCTCGGGTTCGACTTGAGGTGTTTCAATTGGTTGGAAGCTTTGAGATTCGACGGTAATAAACATTTCCGTTGTCGTCTTTACGCTTTGAGATGGCTCAGTAGTTGTTTGTTCAACAACGGGAGCGATTTCTTCATGACCAACGACTTCAGCGAAAGTTTGATCCCATTCGGGACCGCGGACATCGCGTGAATCAAGTCTTTGGAAGACACTCATTGGATCTTGAACTGGTGCTTCGTCGGAGTCAGTTGATTTAGTTTTCTTGCTCTTGTCGCGTTTCTTCTTTGGAGCTTTCTCCTTCTTATCGAAGCTTTCAGGCTCTTGAGTTTGCTCAACCGTTTGAGAAATGATTTCAGTCACTTCTTCGACTGGTTTAGCTTCAATGATATCCTGGATAGGCTCGCTAACAACAGCCACGACTTCTTCAACAATTTCTTTAATAGGCTCGGGTTCGACTTGAGGTGTTTCAATTGGTTGGAAGCTTTGAGATTCGACGGTAATAAACATTTCCGTTGTCGTCTTTACGCTTTGAGATGGCTCAGTAGTTGATTGTTCAACAACGGGAGCGATTTCTTCATGTCTAACGACTTCAGCGAAAGTTTGATCCCATTCGGGACCGCGGACATCGCGTGAATCAAGTCTTTGGAAGACACTCATTGGATCTTGAACTGGTGTTTCGTCGGAGTCAGTTGATTTAGTTTTCTTGCTCTTGTCGCGTTTCTTCTTTGGAGCTTTCTCCTTCTTATCGAAGCTTTCAGGCTCTTGAGTTTGCTCAACCGTTTGAGAAATGATTTCAGTCACTTCTTCGACTGGTTTAGCTTCAATGATATCCTGGATAGGCTCGCTAACAACAGCCACGACTTCTTCAACAATTTCTTTAATAGGCTCGGGTTCGACTTGAGGTGTTTCAATTGGTTGGAAGCTTTGAGATTCGACGGTAATAAACATTTCCGTTGTCGTCTTTACGCTTTGAGATGGCTCAGTAGTTGATTGTTCAACAACGGGAGCGATTTCTTCATGTCCAACGACTTCAGCGAAAGTTTGATCCCATTCGGGACCGCGGACATCGCGTGAATCAAGTCTTTGGAAGACACTCATTGGATCTTGAACTGGTGTTTCGTCGGAGTCAGTTGATTTAGTTTTCTTGCTCTTGTCGCGTTTCTTCTTTGGAGCTTTCTCCTTCTTATCGAAGCTTTCAGGCTCTTGAGTTTGCTCAACCGTTTGAGAAATGATTTCAGTCACTTCTTCGACTGGTTTAGCTTCAATGATATCCTGGATAGGCTCGCTAACAACAGCCACGACTTCTTCAACAATTTCTTTAATAGGCTCGGGTTCGACTTGAGGTGTTTCAATTGGTTGGAAGCTTTGAGATTCGACGGTAATAAACATTTCCGTTGTCGTCTTTACGCTTTGAGATTGCTCAGTAGTTGTTTGTTCAACAACGGGAGCGATTTCTTCATGACCAACGACTTCAGCGAAAGTTTGATCCCATTCGGGACCGCGGACATCGCGTGAATCAAGTCTTTGGAAGACACTCATTGGATCTTGAACTGGTGCTTCGTCGGAGTCAGTTGATTTAGTTTTCTTGCTCTTGTCGCGTTTCTTCTTTGGAGCTTTCTCCTTCTTATCGAAGCTTTCAGGCTCTTGAGTTTGCTCAACCGTTTGAGAAATGATTTCAGTCACTTCTTCGACTGGTTTAGCTTCAATGATATCCTGGATGGGCTCGCTAACAACAGCCACGACTTCTTCAACAATTTCTTTAACAGGCTCGGGTTCGACTTGAGGTGTTTCAATTGGTTGGAAGCTTTGAGATTCGACGGTAATAAACATTTCCGTTGTCGTCTTTACGCTTTGAGATGGCTCAGTAGTTGTTTGTTCAACAACGGGAGCGATTTCTTCATGACCAACGACTTCAGCGAAAGTTTGATCCCATTCGGGACCGCGGACATCGCGTGAATCAAGTCTTTGGAAGACACTCATTGGATCTTGAACTGGTGCTTCGTCGGAGTCAGTTGATTTAGTTTTCTTGCTCTTGTCGCGTTTCTTCTTTGGAGCTTTCTCCTTCTTATCGAAGCTTTCAGGCTCTTGAGTTTGCTCAACCGTTTGAGAAATGATTTCAGTCACTTCTTCGACTGGTTTAGCTTCAATGATATCCTGGATAGGCTCGCTAACAACAGCCACGACTTCTTCAACAATTTCTTTAATAGGCTCGGGTTCGACTTGAGGTGTTTCAATTGGTTGGAAGCTTTGAGATTCGACGGTAATAAACATTTTCGTTGTCGTCTTTACGCTTTGAGATGGCTCCGGAGTTGATTGTTCAACAACGGGAGCGATTTCTTCATGGCCAACGACTTCAGCGAAAGTTTGATCCCATTCGGGACCGCGGACATCGCGTGAATCAAGTCTTTGGAAGACACTCATTGGATCTTGAACTGGTGCTTCGTCGGAGTCAGTTGATTTAGTTTTCTTGCTCTTGTCGCGTTTCTTCTTTGGAGCTTTCTCCTTCTTATCGAAGCTTTCAGGCTCTTGAGTTTGCTCAACCGTTTGAGAAATGATTTCAGTCACTTCTTCGACTGGTTTAGCTTCAATGATATCCTGGATAGGCTCGCTAACAACAGCCACGACTTCTTCAACAATTTCTTTAATAGGCTCGGGTTCGACTTGAGGTGTTTCAATTGGTTGGAAGCTTTGAGATTCGACGGTAATAAACATTTCCGTTGTCGTCTTTACGCTTTGAGATGGCTCAGTAGTTGATTGTTCAACAACGGGAGCGATTTCTTCATGTCCAACGACTTCAGCGAAAGTTTGATCCCATTCGGGACCGCGGACATCGCGTGAATCAAGTCTTTGGAAGACACTCATTGGATCTTGAACTGGTGCTTCGTCGGAGTCAGTTGATTTAGTTTTCTTGCTCTTGTCGCGTTTCTTCTTTGGAGCTTTCTCCTTCTTATCGAAGCTTTCAGGCTCTTGAGTTTGCTCAACCGTTTGAGAAATGATTTCAGTCACTTCTTCGACTGGTTTAGCTTCAATGATATCCTGGATGGGCTCGCTAACAACAGCCACGACTTCTTCAACAATTTCTTTAACAGGCTCGGGTTCGACTTGAGGTGTTTCAATTGGTTGGAAGCTTTGAGATTCGACGGTAATAAACATTTCCGTTGTCGTCTTTACGCTTTGAGATGGCTCAGTAGTTGATTGTTCAACAACGGGAGCGATTTCTTCATGACCAACGACTTCAGCGAAAGTTTGATCCCATTCGGGGCCGCGGACATCGCGTGAATCAAGTCTTTGGAAGACACTCATTGGATCTTGAACTGGTGCTTCGTCGGAGTCAGTTGATTTAGTTTTCTTGCTCTTGTCGCGTTTCTTCTTTGGAGCTTTCTCCTTCTTATCGAAGCTTTCAGGCTCTTGAGTTTGCTCAACCGTTTGAGAAATGATTTCAGTCACTTCTTCGACTGGTTTAGCTTCAATGATATCCTGGATAGGCTCGCTAACAACAGCCACGACTTCTTCAACAATTTCTTTAACAGGCTCGGGTTCGACTTGAGGTGTTTCAATTGGTTGGAAGCTTTGAGATTCGACGGTAATAAACATTTCCGTTGTCGTCTTTACGCTTTGAGATGGCTCAGTAGTTGTTTGTTCAACAACGGGAGCGATTTCTTCATGACCAACGACTTCAGCGAAAGTTTGATCCCATTCGGGGCCGCGGACATCGCGTGAATCAAGTCTTTGGAAGACACTCATTGGATCTTGAACTGGTGCTTCGTCGGAGTCAGTTGATTTAGTTTTCTTGCTCTTGTCGCGTTTCTTCTTTGGAGCTTTCTCCTTCTTATCGAAGCTTTCAGGCTCTTGAGTTTGCTCAACCGTTTGAGAAATGATTTCAGTCACTTCTTCGACTGGTTTAGCTTCAATGATATCCTGGATAGGCTCGCTAACAACAGCCACGACTTCTTCAACAATTTCTTTAACAGGCTCGGGTTCGACTTGAGGTGTTTCAATTGGTTGGAAGCTTTGAGATTCGACGGTAATAAACATTTCCGTTGTCGTCTTTACGCTTTGAGATGGCTCAGTAGTTGTTTGTTCAACAACGGGAGCGATTTCTTCATGACCAACGACTTCAGCGAAAGTTTGATCCCATTCGGGCCGCGGACATCGCGTGAATCAAGTCTTTGGAAGACACTCATTGGATCTTGAACTGGTGCTTCGTCGGAGTCAGTTGATTTAGTTTTCTTGCTCTTGTCGCGTTTCTTCTTTGGAGCTTTCTCCTTCTTATCGAAGCTTTCAGGCTCTTGAGTTTGCTCAACCGTTTGAGAAATGATTTCAGTCACTTCTTCGACTGGTTTAGCTTCAATGATATCCTGGATAGGCTCGCTAACAACAGCCACGACTTCTTCAACAATTTCTTTAACAGGCTCGGGTTCGACTTGAGGTGTTTCAATTGGTTGGAAGCTTTGAGATTCGACGGTAATAAACATTTCCGTTGTCGTCTTTACGCTTTGAGATGGCTCAGTAGTTGTTTGTTCAACAACGGGAGCGATTTCTTCATGACCAACGACTTCAGAGAAAGTTTGATCCCATTCAGGGCCGCGGACATCGCGTGAATCAAGTCTTTGGAAGACACTCATTGGATCTTGAACTGGTGCTTCGTCGGAGTCAGTTGATTTAGTTTTCTTGCTCTTGTCGCGTTTCTTCTTTGGAGCTTTCTCCTTCTTATCGAAGCTTTCAGGCTCTTGAGTTTGCTCAACCGTTTGAGAAATGATTTCAGTCACTTCTTCGACTGGTTTAGCTTCAATGATATCCTGGATAGGCTCGCTAACAACAGCCACGACTTCTTCAACAATTTCTTTAACAGGCTCGGGTTCGACTTGAGGTGTTTCAATTGGTTGGAAGCTTTGAGATTCGACGGTAATAAACATTTCCGTTGTCGTCTTTACGCTTTGAGATGGCTCAGTAGTTGTTTGTTCAACAACGGGAGCGATTTCTTCATGACCAACGACTTCAGAGAAAGTTTGATCCCATTCGGGACCGCGGACATCGCGTGAATCAAGTCTTTGGAAGACACTCATTGGATCTTGAACTGGTGCTTCGTCGGAGTCAGTTGATTTAGTTTTCTTGCTCTTGTCGCGTTTCTTCTTTGGAGCTTTCTCCTTCTTATCGAAGCTTTCAGGCTCTTGAGTTTGCTCAACCGTTTGAGAAATGATTTCAGTCACTTCTTCGACTGGTTTAGCTTCAATGATATCCTGGATAGGCTCGCTAACAACAGCCACGACTTCTTCAACAATTTCTTTAACGGGTTCGGGTTCGACTTGAGGTGTTTCAATTGGTTGGAAGCTTTGAGATTCGACGGTAATAAACATTTCCGTGTTCGATTCTGCGGTTTCTTTGAGTTGTTCATAGTTACTTACGGTTTCTTTAGTTATTTCGACGAGAGCATTTACTGGTAATTCATTCCTATTATCAATCTCATCGCTCGAAATAAGCGTAACTTTTAGTTTATCTGTATTTTGTGCTGTTTCATGGCTCTTATCTAATTCGCTTAAGTTTTCTTCGAGAACGCTTGAATTTTCATTTACGCTTCGGACACATTCAACGGATGCTTTAGAAAAGGAACTGGGGCTTTCAACAAACTCAACGTAGGATCTGACAAAGGTTTCATCAAGGGAACGATTAAACTCTCGGGGAGATTCTGGGAAACAATCAAGGACACTAACTTTTCCATTATCATATTCACTGGCACTTTCCACTTTTTCACTCAATTCCGCTGGAATGCTGTCGACTTCTTCGGGTTTGTTTTCAGGTTTTTCGATTTTGTCAGGAACGAACCGTTCGCTACTAATAAATGCATCGGTTGCAGCGATCGTATCTGAGATACTTTCGACCTTGAGGCATTCGTCAGTTGAGGTAGATTCGGTTGCGAACGAGTCGAGAGCTTCAACTGGAATGTCTTTGTTCTCGCTCGTTTCAATGTTCTGCTCAGTTTTGGCTGTGAGCTCTTCAGTGCCATTAAAATCAAGCTCATTTTCACTTTGCGAGGTTTTCTTGTGCTTTCTGCTCCGCTTTCTTTTCTTCTTCAACTGATCATCTGAGCTGTGATCTTCATTCTTTGAGACTTCCAATGGATTCACTTCAGGAACAAGCATTTCGGTTACTTTAATTTCATCTTCAACGTTTTCGGAGCTCTTTGGCTTCTTCTCCTTTTTCTTCGAATTTCTAGAGCTTTTATCTTGCTCGATAAGTTCAACGATAGGCGCTTCGCTCTCGCTCTTTGGTTTTGTTTTTTTCTTTGACTTTTTATCGACATGAGGCTCTTCAACTTTTGGTTCAATGACATTTGGTTGTGACTCAACCTTATCGGCTTGTTTGACTTTCTTATCTTTTTTTCTTTGCGAGACATCGATCAATGGTTCGGTGCTAGGTGTGATAATTACTGGTTGAACATCAACAGCGCTTGTTTCAGCTTTGTAATGAGTCTCAGCCACAAGGAACTGATTGATGTCGTCGATGGCTTTACGTGACTTTTTACTCGGTCGTTTCTTTGTTTCCCTTATCGGAAGCTTTTGGGGTTCATCGCTTGTTGACTCAATTGAAATTTTCTGTTCAATTGGCTTTCTAGGAGCTGGGTTTGGTTTTTCAACAACACGTGGAGTCAATTCTCTTCGTGCTGGTTGTGGCGAACGCAATGGCTGAACAACAGGTGGGGGAAGATTTTCTTTTAGCATATTAGCCCATGAGAAAGTGGCCTGAGGCTGTGGTGCTTGTGCAACAGGCCTAACATACTCTTGCTGTTGAGCAATGGTTTCTTGCTTAATCGGTGGCGTTATTACTTTCGCATAATCTTCAAAGTGAGGTATTTTCGGGTCCGGGAATTCTTCGAGAACGTAATCTTCTTGCAAAAACTCGAACTGCGGCGGCGATGGCATTCGCTGCATTGGTGCACGGAACGGTTCATAAGGTCTGTAGGCCTCAGGCTCTGGCTCCGCTATCTGATATGTTGTTTTGACTGGTTCAGGCACCGGCTTCGGTTGAGTTTTGAGAGCGACTAATTTATTCCTAGGAGGCTCGTAACGCTGAATTGGTTTTCCATCAGCTCCGATAACGACTTCGGCGTAAGTTTTGTCGTGACTCCACACGCTGTGAATTGGTTGGTTTCCTTCAGTTCTCCCAAAAACATTCATCAGAGACGTTTCAGTCGCTTGGGGCTGAGAAACAATTTCAGGCTTTGCTCCTTTCGTCTTTGCACGCTTCGGCTTTGGCGACTTTTCTTTCTTTTGCTTGGGCTTCTTCAATTTCTGATCTTGTTCATTCCTAGCTGATGGAATCTTCTTCATCTCAGTCATGATAGCACCGAGTACTTCTTGTTCAGATTGATTTTCCAATTCAATTTCAATTTCGTCTGCGAAGCTATCTAAAGGTTTATCGACCATAGAACTTTCTTTGAAGTGTTCCATGGGAATAATTTCTGATTCAAATCCGTTGTTAAAGATTTGATCATCATCACAAACATCGGGAGCTTCTGATGTTCCGCAAACGTAAGCGTGCACACGAAAATGAATTTCTTCAACAGCAGGAGTCAAATATTCCTCTTTGTCAAAATTATTCGGCGAAACAAATTGAGAAAACGTTGCCGACTGAGAAACGACTTCCTCTTCAATTGGCTCTACATTAAATACTTCTTTGATTCGCTCTGAAATATCTGCAGGAGCCTCAATGATTTCTTGGATAGGCTCGCTAACAACAGCCACGACTTCTTCAACAATTTCTATAACAGGCTCGGGTGCGACTTGAGGTGTTTCAATTGATTGGAAGCTTTGAGATTCGACGGTAATAAACATTTCCGTTGTCGTCTTTACGTTTTGAGATGGCTCTGGAGTTGATTGTTCAACAACGGGAGCGATTTCTTCATGGCCAACGACTTCAGCGAAAGTTTGATCCCATTCGGGGCCGCGGACATCGCGTGAATCAAGTCTTTGGAAGACACTCATTGGATCTTGAACTGGTGCTTCGTCGGAGTCAGTTGATTTAGTTTTCTTGCTCTTGTCGCGTTTCTTCTTTGGAGCTTTCTCCTTCTTATCGAAGCTTTCAGGCTCTTGAGTTTGCTCAACCGTTTGAGAAATGATTTCAGTCACTTCTTCGACTGGTTTAGCTTCAATGACTTCTTGGATAGGCTCGCTAACAACAGCCACGACTTCTTCAACAATTTCTTTAACAGGCTCGGGTTCGACTTGAGGTGTTTCAATTGGTTGGAAGCTTTGAGATTCGACGGTAATAAACATTTCCGTTGTCGTCTTTACGCTTTGAGATGGCTCTGGAGTTGATTGTTCAACAACGGGAGCGATTTCTTCATGACCAACGACTTCAGCGAAAGTTTGATCCCATTCGGGGCCGCGGACATCGCGTGAATCAAGTCTTTGGAAGACACTCATTGGATCTTGAACTTGTGCTTCGTCGGAGTCAGTTGATTTAGTTTTCTTGCTCTTGTCGCGTTTCTTCTTTGGAGCTTTCTCCTTCTTATCGAAGCTTTCAGGCTCTTGAGTTTGCTCAACCGTTTGAGAAATGATTTCAGTCACTTCTTCGACTGGTTTAGCTTCAATGACTTCTTGGATAGGCTCGCTAACAACAGCCACGACTTCTTCAACAATTTCTTTAACAGGCTCGGGTTCGACTTGAGGTGTTTCAATTGGTTGGAAGCTTTGAGATTCGACGGTAATAAACATTTCCGTTGTCGTCTTTACGCTTTGAGATGGCTCTGGAGTTGATTGTTCAACAACGGGAGCGATTTCTTCATGACCAACGACTTCAGCGAAAGTTTGATCCCATTCGGGGCCGCGGACATCGCGTGAATCAAGTCTTTGGAAGACACTCATTGGATCTTGAACTTGTGCTTCGTCGGAGTCAGTTGATTTAGTTTTCTTGCTCTTGTCGCGTTTCTTCTTTGGAGCTTTCTCCTTCTTATCGAAGCTTTCAGGCTCTTGAGTTTGCTCAACCGTTTGAGAAATGATTTCAGTCACTTCTTCGACTGGTTTAGCTTCAATGACTTCTTGGATAGGCTCGCTAACAACAGCCACGACTTCTTCAACAATTTCTTTAACAGGCTCGGGTTCGACTTGAGGTGTTTCAATTGGTTGGAAGCTTTGAGATTCGACGGTAATAAACATTTCCGTTGTCGTCTTTACGCTTTGAGATGGCTCTGGAGTTGATTGTTCAACAACGGGAGCGATTTCTTCATGACCAACGACTTCAGCGAAAGTTTGATCCCATTCGGGGCCGCGGACATCGCGTGAATCAAGTCTTTGGAAGACACTCATTGGATCTTGAACTGGTGCTTCGTCGGAGTCAGTTGATTTAGTTTTCTTGCTCTTGTCGCGTTTCTTCTTTGGAGCTTTCTCCTTCTTATCGAAGCTTTCAGGCTCTTGAGTTTGCTCAACCGTTTGAGAAATGATTTCAGTCACTTCTTCGACTGGTTTAGCTTCAATGACTTCTTGGATAGGCTCGCTAACAACAGCCACGACTTCTTCAACAATTTCTTTAACAGGCTCGGGTTCGACTTGAGGTGTTTCAATTGGTTGGAAGCTTTGAGATTCGACGGTAATAAACATTTCCGTTGTCGTCTTTACGCTTTGAGATGGCTCTGGAGTTGATTGTTCAACAACGGGAGCGATTTCTTCATGACCAACGACTTCAGCGAAAGTTTGATCCCATTCGGGACCGCGGACATCGCGTGAATCAAGTCTTTGGAAGACACTCATTGGATCTTGAACTGGTGCTTCGTCGGAGTCAGTTGATTTAGTTTTCTTGCTCTTGTCGCGTTTCTTCTTTGGAGCTTTCTCCTTCTTATCGAAGCTTTCAGGCTCTTGAGTTTGCTCAACCGTTTGAGAAATGATTTCAGTCACTTCTTCGACTGGTTTAGCTTCAATGACTTCTTGGATAGGCTCGCTAACAACAGCCACGACTTCTTCAACAATTTCTTTAACAGGCTCGGGTTCGACTTGAGGTGTTTCAATTGGTTGGAAGCTTTGAGATTCGACGGTAATAAACATTTCCGTTGTCGTCTTTACGCTTTGAGATGGCTCTGGAGTTGATTGTTCAACAACGGGAGCGATTTCTTCATGACCAACGACTTCAGCGAAAGTTTGATCCCATTCGGGACCGCGGACATCGCGTGAATCAAGTCTTTGGAAGACACTCATTGGATCTTGAACTGGTGCTTCGTCGGAGTCAGTTGATTTAGTTTTCTTGCTCTTGTCGCGTTTCTTCTTTGGAGCTTTCTCCTTCTTATCGAAGCTTTCAGGCTCTTGAGTTTGCTCAACCGTTTGAGAAATGATTTCAGTCACTTCTTCGACTAGTTTAGCTTCAATGACTTCTTGGATGGGCTCGCTAACAACAGCCACGACTTCTTCAACAATTTCTTTAACAGGCTCGGGTTCGACTTGAGGTGTTTCAATTGGTTGGAAGCTTTGAGATTCGACGGTAATAAACATTTCCGTTGTCGTCTTTACGCTTTGAGATGGCTCTGGAGTTGATTGTTCAACAACGGGAGCGATTTCTTCATGACCAACGACTTCAGCGAAAGTTTGATCCCATTCGGGACCGCGGACATCGCGTGAATCAAGTCTTTGGAAGACACTCATTGGATCTTGAACTGGTGCTTCGTCGGAGTCAGTTGATTTAGTTTTCTTGCTCTTGTCGCGTTTCTTCTTTGGAGCTTTCTCCTTCTTATCGAAATTCACAGGCTGTTCAGATTCCTGAATCGTTTGTGAAATGATTTCGGCAATTGGTTCAACTTCAACAGTTTCAGAAAAACTGCCACCGTTTTCGATTTTACTTGAATCTTGAGTTTTAATCGTGGTGAGCTTTTCAGTCGATGTTATTACGACTGTTGTTATTTCGCTTTCTATTTGGGTTTCGCGGTGAATTTGGCCAATAGGGCGAACCAGTGTTTCTTCTTGCATAATTTCTTCTTCCTGCTGTTCGATTAATTTTGGAATAACATGTTCAACTTCATCTTTCTCTGTTGCTTCATGAATAACTTGCTCTTCTTTCAAAACTCTGACCGGTTGTTCAATCACTTCCTTGTTTTCCGGTTCACAAGTTTGCTCAGATTCCTTTGCGATGAAAACTTCAGAAGGTTCAACCTCCAGACGCGGTTCAAACACAGCTTTAGTCACAGTTTCAACAATTTCCTCGGATCTCTGTTCTCGAGCTTTAAACTCGTGCAGCCTTTTCTCCGCGTCTTTAAGTGCGAGTGAGTCGTAAGGCATTTTCCAGAAAACGTTATCTTCATAAAGATTGTAGTTCAGGTCTGAAGAAGAGTCAAGTCTGATAATTTCCTTCTTCACCTCTTTACTTGTGACCTTGATTTCTTGCACACTATTTTCTTTTTCCGGAGCAGTGGCAACTTCAGTTGGTTCCATTTCAGGTTCGATATCAATTGGCTTAGTCACAAACCAAATTTTTTCGATGACTTCTTCAGGTGTTTTCAGCTTTTCTTCCCCAAACTTATCGACCACCGTCGTTGTTATCGTCACAGTCTGTTTCACAACAGTATTGATCGGAGATCGTTCTCTTTCAATCATGCGGGAAGGAATCTCATCAACTTGTGACACGTTTTGTTCACTTTTCACCTCGGGAGTTTGCACTGGCTGAACTATGATCTCTGGCTCAACCGTTGATACTTCAGGAGATTCAACAGGTTCTGCCTCAATGACTTCAACCTCCGGCTTAGCAATTTTCTCTTGCTTAATTTCTTTTTGCACTGGCAAAGAAACTTCTGGAACTTTCACAGTTTCTTGTTCTTCTTCGAAAGCTTCTACTGCAAGCTCAAAGCTCTCGTCAGCATTTTCGATGTTTTCATTCTCAAGACTTTTCTTTTCGACTTTGATAATATTTACTTGCGTTACCTCAACGACATTTGTAATGAATTGTTGTTCGATTGTTCTCTCATGTTCACCAACGGCTTTGTCAACAGTATCAACTTTCTCAGAAATGATGTTGTTGACAACTTCGCCCTGCGCTTTATCAATGTCAAGTTTAGTTTCAGCTTGCGGCGCATTTTGTTCCGTTTCAGTTTCATCTGCCTCTGAGGTATCGGTAACAGATATCGTTGGTACATTGAGTATGTGGTATTGTTTTTCAGCGTATCTCAGGCTTAAAATATCGTAGCGTGGAATTTCATAAACGAGCGGGTTGACGGGAGTCCGCTCAGCCGACGGCAGCACCTCAATGGATTCTTCAACCATAACTTTCACGCTCTCGGTTTCAGGCAAAAAGATTTTGCACAACGCAGCGTACTTCTCAGAATCGTTCAGTTCCTGATAATTGTATCGAGGCAAATCGTGCCAGAGGTTGCGTAAGAATTCATCATGAGTTAATTGTGCGGATGATGGCGCTTCAATTTTTGTGACCGTTCCAATTGGTGAAATGTTGTTAGATTTATGAGTTTCTACTGTAGCGGTGGTCTCCTCGGAAATTAGTGATGGTTCTTTGCCAATTACTTCAATCTCGGTCTCATTAATGGGAGTATTAGTCACCTGCTCCACAATGATCTCGATGTTAGTTGCGGGAATAATCTTATTCGACTCTAAAATTACTTGGTTCTCAAACTCAGCTTTCAACTCTTCAGCCGTCTCTTCCGTTATAATATCCCAATCATCACCCACGCTTATTTTGCGATTGTCTCTCACTTCTGGTTCCACCAAAATGTTCTTCATCATTTCTTGTAACACTTCTTGAATTTTAGGCTTTCCCTCATCAAACGGAGAAGTTTCAAGTGGTTGCATTGTTATCGTCGCTTCCACTTCTCTCGTCATTTCTTGGAATTGCTGGTTAATTTGCTCAGGCGATAGTTCTTGGACACGCGACTGTGTGTCTTCAATCTTCGTAATGATTGAGTTCGTGATTTGACGCACTCGCTCACTGGCTTCTTCCAATTTAGTTTTCTCTTCGGTTGGGTCAACAACATCAGATTCAGATAATTCACCAACGCGAGCTTGCGCGTCTTCAATCTTCTGAATAATTGTGCTTGTTATGTCACGAATACGCTCGCGAGCTTCTTCACCAGCGGATTTTTCAGGTGATGGCTCTTTAACTTCATTGATTACGTCAGCGATCGTTTCATTGACTTCTGGCTCAACAGGCAAATGAGCTTCGGGAGCTTTTGGCTCTTCAACGAAAGCTTTCTTGACAACTTCAGGCTCAACGATTTTCTTGACATCTTCAGAAGTTGTAAGAGTTTCAGTAACTCGTGTTACCTCCACTGTAGTGAAAATTTGTTGTTCGGGAGTTTTTTCATGCTCGGGATCGAGAGCTGCAGATAAAATATTATCGATGCTGTCAGGCTCGGGGGTTTTATCGTCTCTTGAAAGGTATTCGTCAATTTGAGTGTCGTCATCAATGATCTCGAAGCTGCTGCCGTCTTCTTCAATTTCGTGCTTGTTCTTAGACTTCTTGCTTTTAACTGAACTGACTGTTGAAATGTCGTGCTCGATTTTCGGCGTGTCTTCCTCGACAATAAACGAAATTTCCAATTTTCCTTGCAACGTGACTTCATCTTCGGACGTGTCAGTGTATTCTTGGATGTTCTCTAAATGCTTATCACTTTCTTCCTTCTCTGATTTCGACTCTTGCGTTAAAATCACCTGTTTCTCAACTGGGAAATCCATAGATCGTTCAATAACGGTGTCAAGTGTTGCCGTTGAAATCGATTCCCAATCGGCTTCTGATCTCTGCCAATCTTCATCGAGAGGCTCTGGGGCCATCTTAACAGTCTCGACTGAAGTGACGAAGTTTTCAATTGTGACTCCTTGAACGTTGTTCTCATCCTTCTTATTGACCTTCACAGCGTAAGTCTGAGGAAGCGAGAGGTGAATCCTCTGAACGGGAACTTTGTTCACCGCTTCATGAGTGATTAAAATAATTCTCTTTCCTTCAATGTGGCGATCGATGTTTGTATGATTAGCTGCAGAATCTTTCGAGCTTTGATCATCATTTGACTTCTCAGTTTTTTTCTTGTCGTGCTTCTTCTTGGGTTTCTCGCGGCGCTCTTGCACTTCTTCACCGCTTGTGCTCGACGTTTCGGAGCTTGGATCTTGAACTTTTCTTGAATTATTGCCATCAGCGTCGACTGCTTCCGGATGTCGTCTCTTTGCATTGCCGCGCTTCGATTTCTTTTTTGGCTCTTGGTCAACGCGACTAGAAATGTCAGCAACCGGTTGCTGCTGATAAAGTTGTTGTTGAACCGCGGGAGCTGACTGCTCAGCGCCATCAACCTTCAACACAACTTTATGCGACGCTTGTTTGTGTTTGCGAGGCGGCGGTTGAGGTGAGCCCATCGATTTTTCGTTCGCAATAAAATGATGAGTTCGCTCAGCGTTGATTCGTGCGACTTCGGGGTTCTGAGTAAATTGAGTTGTGAAGAAACTGCCGGAAGCATCGCGCATTCCTTTCAAGATTTCAGCGTAAGTTTTGCCTTCTTCGTCAGTAAAACCAACATTAAAGAACTCAGGGGCTGGTGACAAACTTCTTGCTTCGTCTTGGGCAACGTGTAAGCGAATAACGTTCTCGTCGACACGCGGAACTCGCTTCTCATCATGTTGTGGTTTTCTTTCTTTCTTGTCTCGAACATCTCTCGATGTCTTCTTATCATCGACTTTGCCTCGATTGACATTAGCCATCATTTCTCTTGTCATTTTCACCTCGGAAACCTTCTTTGGCGCATCAACTTGTTCGGTTCTGGCTTGTGCACTTGTCTGAGGTTGGCTTGGCTGTGGCGCTACGCCCCAAACATTGCCGACTGGCGATCGTCCCTGATGGAATCGAATGCGACCCATCACGACATCAGCGTATGTCCAGTTTATCGGCGACGTGTTACTGTCACGATTGACATTGACGATCGTATAATGTTCGGGGTTTTGCGGATCCAACTCGACTACTTTGGATGTCATCAAGTTTATTTGATGCACCAGTGTCGTCAATCTATTTCGCTGCGCCTGTTTTCGAAATTCCATAAGAAATATTTGTTGTTTAATTTCAAAGAAAGAAAAAAAATTGTATGGCGAGTTGATGGAAGTGGAATATTTGATGATTAGAGGTAACAACAATCATAAGCATGTCAAAGGGAGAAAGAGACTTAACCGAAGGAGTTGTAGCCTTGCATAAATCCTAAGTAAGCTACCCAATAAATATTTTCCGTTTGTTCACCAAGTCTACAGTTCCAGTCAAAGTACATGAGAGAGTTTGTAAAGGTAGAGATAGAAGTCGGATCGTTCTATTTGTCTGATAAGTGGCTGCGATTTATTTATTCAATTGCTTCAAAAACATTCAATTCAAATTTCGAAAACGATAATCAAAAAATATAATGTACGAAATCATAAAAATATCGAGAGGGAAAAATTCTAAATATTCAAAACGTCCGCGTCGGGCGTTCCGCGTTTGACGATGGTTTTGATGCGTTCATTTCGCAATTTGATGTTCTCTTGAATGTGTTTGACTCGTTCTCGAGACGACTAAAGCGATCAAGAGCGTTCAACAGAAACAGCACAGCACCATAATTGATACGATTGTCGATTTATTAGGTTGGTTAGTAAGGAGATTCAACAGGATCAAGAAGGAGATGACGATAATAAATAAAAACCAGAATAAATAAGATTGTTCGTAAAGTGTTTGTACAGCTGAGCTGTGCGTAAAAGAGGATAAAGACAATTCACCAAGAAGTTAAAATCAATTAGCAATCGCCCAACCCATCACATTGTTAATTGTTCTGACAACTAATTTAGTGGCAATTGTGTCCAGCCGGGGATAGAATTATGTAACCGAATATTTCCGACGATCACAGCAACTACTTATTGCGTTCTAGCCTCGCGTAGTGTGTGGTTTCGTCTCGATAACGCTCGAAAAGTGACTCAAAGACGTTTTTCTAAAAATACGAATGTTTTCGCTTCTGATAACTCGAGCGAGAGGCTTTGAAAGAATTTATTTCCGTCTAAGCTATGAGGACAGGCTCGAAATCTTTATGATTGCAGTAGCAATCGTGTGACTAAACATTTCTATTATTGAAGGAAGCGAATTTCTCGTGAACGATGATTTAATCGTTGAGAAAGAAGAACACGCGTTCGAACATTTTTCTTTTAAATAGTGCAAACAGCAATAAAGCTACCGAGCGCTGTGCGGCTGTTTGTAGTAAACTTGAGCAGGAATATGAAAGAGCGTGAGATTTCTAAAAATACGAGACGAGCTCGAGAGGCTAGTCATCATAGCTGATGACGAAGATCGCCGTTTGAATAATGCTTTGCGTGCGTGCAGAGATGCGTGAAGATTGAAATTACTTGTGTTTTGCCTAACTACCGTTGGGAGTGATCAACTTAAGAAACGATAATTTCAACGAACTTAAAAGATTTTCCAGACCGAAAGGAACTCAAGAATTTTAAATTGCCAAATATTTTCTTGTGTGATTTTTATTTGTAAAAGCTCGATTATGTAATCAACTCTTTTTCTAATTGTTTAGCGACTAACTTTCTCGCAGCAAATAAAAACTCTTTCGTTAGTCGCAGCCACCTTGCTGGTTCGGGCAATTCAAGTTCAATACGAAAAATGTTGTCTTCTGTCAAGTGGCTTAAAGAAGAAGGAAATATGTCGGATATCGATCGGAGCTCTCAGGGCTCTCGCTCGTTTTATCGATGACAACATTCTTCTTTTTAAGCCAAAAGTAAAACCAGTAAGACGGTTAGGAAATATTCTTCCATTCGCATTGATAAATGAATTATCGATTCATGTGTTTGTCGGCGAGATAATAAAAACCATAGTCGAGTAGAGGAGAGATAGAGGTCTAATGAATACAATTTACGAGTTGTGTAGAATAAAAGAATTGCTTCTTATCGGTGAGAAATGATATGGTTCAAGCAGAAGAAGACAAATGAGGCAACAATGAGCAAACCCTTACCTGGACGTTGTCGGCTGGATGATCTGGCGTCATCGTCTTCAGCAGCTGCTCTTCTTGGACTAGCTTCTGTTTCAGAGTCTGAATGTCGTGTTGATATCTGTCGATTTGCTGGAGCGCCTTCTCGAGATCGTTGATTTGACGCGACACATCTTGGTGGAATTGGTCGAGCGTCTCGATCACGGCTCGGTACTCGTCGTTCAAATCCTTCTCACACGACAGTTCAGTTCGGAAGTGCACCTAGACAAAAAACGATAGTTAGGATTGTAGACGTCACGTGCGCGACACACCTCCAAGCGCGAGAGGTGAACATCGCCGGCAGACAAGCGAGAAGAAGTCACAATAAATAAACATAAAGTTACTTGTAGCTTCTCAAACGAGATTGTGATTTTCGTCTTTTGCGTTGTGATGTCGGCGAGCGTCTTCTCCAGATAAACCAATTGATCGCGTAGCGGCCGGTTGCGGTATTGAGGCGACTCGAAGGTCGTGCGTGACTTCGCAACCCAACTGTAAACGTCCTTAATCTTCTTCTCGTATTGATCCCATTCTTCAGTCAGTTCCATCAGCAAAGCATTCTGTGAAGTGGAGAGGAAGGAAGAAAATTGATCGGTAATTACAGTGTGGCTCGTGGGCAGATCGAATCCATTGTTTAAAATCGGCGAGTGAGCTATAAATACCCGTTTGATTAATATCGCTTCGATCTCGATCTTCAAATTCTCCGACTCTTGCAGCTTCTCCTTAAGCCTGTTCACGATCTTATATTCCGAGATGTCGTCCAAAAACTTATTCATGTCGCTCAGGTTCTGAGTTATCGATTTGATGCTACTCAATGACGTCTATTAATATCCACAATTGGTCAGCGGCGTGTTCGATGTGTGTGCGTCGAGTGTTGAAAACACGAGAAGAAGAAGCAGAACAGAAAAAGATTCTTTAAGTCGTAAATTTGTGTTTTCAGAGTCTGGTGGATTGTGAAATAAGAAATACTAATCGCCCAGCGTTAAATCATCGAACGAAGAAAAAGTCAAACACGCTGCCGTTTCACAAGTTTCACGATTTCTTTGATCGAAATTTAATGCCTGGGCACCCGCTTGTGAGATGATTTCATCGGCAGTTAGAGGGTTGAGGGTCAATGAAAATATTTAGCGGTTTGCGTGCGACCTTCGTCGCCTTCGCATCCCAAATAATCCAATAGACCGATGAAATCACCTTGCGTAACAAGTGAAGGAGCAACTAACCGAATACTCGCTAAGCTTGGCTTGTGCTTCTTGCTGATTGTTGATCTTCAGTTCCTGTCCGACAAATATTTTCTTCTCTGTCGCCCAGTTGATTATGATTTGATAGAGCTCCATGAACTTAGACCATGCCTCGACTACGTTGTCAATAACCGCCTTCTGTTCGTCTAAGAGTGCAAATACTTGATTGAGTCGCTCGCGGGTCTGTTCCAGATTTTGTCTAATATTGTGTGATTCGCGTTCGTCATGTGATGATTGGATAATGCTAAACCCACTCTTGCTGGCAGTTTCGAACCATTCTGTGACGGATGGTCGCTCCTGGCAGCTGTTGTGGATCGAGACTTTGAATTCCAAGGGTTCTGTGTAGTGGCTCTTGAGCTTCTCCTCCGTGTCGTTTATCCAGCAGTGAACTTTTTCTGTGTTGAAGAGGTAATCGCTGCGAATGGTCTTTGCCATTTTGAATGCTCGATTGTGTTCTTCCATTGTGTCTAACAACTTCTCCACCTTCAATTCCAATTCCTTCAGTTGGTTTGTGACTTCGGGAGCAATGAATTCCTCAAACTCGTCCAATGACTTGTTAAGCTTTTGGATCTCGTGCTTGTAGTTATTCAACTTATTGTTGATCTCGTCGATTGTCTGCTGATTCTGGTCGATATCTTTCGAATACGGATCAAACTCGTTCAATTGCTGCTCAACCTTCTGCAACTCTCCTTCGATTTGCGAACAATTTGTCGATAAATCTTTGATCAACTCCAAAATCTTCTTCACTTGAATATATTTTCCGTTTAACGTGTTCGAGAGACTGTTGGATAATGAAGAGATTTGTTAGAAAATGTAGAACGCAAACAAACAACAATGTGGAGCGATAATGAAAATGTCTTTCGTCTCATGGCGAGAGGCAAGAAATTTTGAAATATTTTTAGCCAGACTCTTCTCAGTTTCTGCTCGGCGCGCGAAATAGCATAATTGGACTCCTGCCAACGGAATTAGTAACAGTTTCAAGCGCGAATCTATTTGCTATATTTTCGTTCGGGGAGAAGAAGAACTTGCGTTCCTTGCGATGAGCATCGCACCACATGTTCAATTGAATTTGCGTGTTTGCACAACAACAATGCTCGAGTGCATCTCACCTAAATATCTGCTCGCCCAAGCTCTCGAGCTTGGACTTAATGGGTTCAACCGCGTCGGGTTGTTCTTCCTTCAAAAAACCGAGAACAGGTTTTGCTAGCTGCTTCAAATTCTGCTTTA
Organism: Smittia sp. YW1114-2; assembly: GCA_033064975.1. Lineage (NCBI taxonomy): Eukaryota > Metazoa > Arthropoda > Insecta > Diptera > Chironomidae > Smittia > Smittia sp. YW1114-2. The sequence goes on along the minus strand of CP093832.1, from coordinate 13,935,204 downwards.
GCTTCTCGATCGCTTTGATCTCGTCGATGTATTGCTGGTCAAAGAAGAAAAGATGCAAATTATTTCGCGAGAAAATATCAAACGATCACCAAACAATGAATCGTCATCCTTGAAATGTGAAGAACTTCGTCGGCTCGACCGCTAATTAACTCACCAGAATATTGTTCTTCACGTCTTCCAGCAGTGGCTGCGTCTTCTGTCCAAAATCAATTTCCTTTACTTTATCAGTAAGACTTGACAAACTCTTCTCGACCGTGCTGATGTCACGTTCTAAATCCGACCAGTTTTGCGCGATTTGCGACAATGTCTCGATCTGATTGTCAATTGAATTTATCGTGTTTGTCCACTTCAAGTTTATGTCCGTGCTTTGGCGTTGGATTTTCTCTCGGTTCGGCTGATCGGCTACGTGTAATAATTTCTCCGCTAACTGATTTAGCGTATCGATCTGGTCTTGCTGGGCCTGCGAACGAAATGAATAAGAGAATGAAAAAATTTCCTCAAAAAGTAATTTTCGTTCCGCTCGTAATTAGTGTTGTAGTTGAGAATTTATAAGTAATCCAGTCGACGGACGTTATCAGAAGTTTTTTTATGAGACTGCCGAATAAAAAATTAAATACTTTGCTGCGTTTCTGCGACTAGCCTTCGGCAAACTCACGATTTAGACTGACGAGAAATGCAAATTGTTCTCTAGAAATCTTCGCAGCAAGAGAAAAACAAGCAACGTTTATTTTCTCATGCCATCATCGCGTTAAAAATATATGAAACGAAGAAAAATACACCGGCTTTTCGATCAAATAGAGTTGTGCTCACTCTTGAAAATCGCAAACGTTCGGTCTCCGCGCTGCTTCTATTACTGGAGTCGCGACGGCTTTGAGAAAACGAAAATATTTCGTGCTCGTGAGGCCCCAGCGCGCTCGCAGACAATCACATGTGCTGCTCGCTTTTCGCCAGTGAGAGTCGAGTAGATCGCATGAAAACTTATTTTGCCATTTGGGAAAACCTCGATGAGGTTTGTTTTGAAAGGGAAAACTTGCCGTTTCCGACATCTTTTGCGTTTCGCGTGATTTTGACATTGAGAATCTTCGACAACATCTTGTATGCCATAAAAATTATCGCTCTCTCGTCCGTTCAGCTTCTTCTTGGTGTGCCGGTCATGTCGATGTGTTTCTTTTATAGGTTTGTAAGGCCAAGAGCACAACGCATTGGAGTTGCTGTATGTCAAGCGTATGATGACATCACCGCGCGCTCGCGAAGTATTTTTTCCGTGATAACATTCAATAACTTCTCGGTTGTTGATATTTCTATACATACTCGCTAGTATTTCGGTTCTTCATCGCAGCGTTTCGTGTCTAGGAACACAAACGTAGAAATTACGTAATTTTGCGGGGAATCTTTCAGCAAATTCTCTTGTTCATCAAACATCATGAAAGATAAAAAGAAGCCACGGAAAACACATTGAAAGATTTGGAGTTTATGACTCTCATTATGTTCACTCAACTCGCTACGAATGTGAATGAAAAATTATTCCGATGAATTCGAATCCATTCATCGCTCTCGCTTTCCGTGGAGCTAAAAATAAATTCTCATGTCGGAAGCGGCGAAAGCACGTGGACTTGTTAAATTGACTTATAGCAAAGCGAATTGAAATGTTTTGCTTTCACGAACTCGACGAATTTTTGTTGACAGACGATGAGGTCATCAGTGTGGCTTGATAAGCCAAACGGGGACCAGAAATGAGGCTCTTCACACTTAAAGTTTGTTTGCCTGACTCTTTTAACAAGCAAACAACGTGAGAGGCAATTATGAGCATTCCAGAAGTACGAAAAATACCGGAGCTTTTTAGGTCTAACTAAGGCTTTGGTATAGTTCACAACTTAGTCTCTCCGCAGAGTAAATTAGTGATCGGATCAGCACACAATCCGAACTCTTAACCGTGACATTTATCATTGCAAGAACTCTTCGTGTTTCGGTTACTCGACTGTCGTCAAATTGTCTTTGGATTATCATATTTTCAGAAGCATCGCACGCCATTTATTTTGTAGATATTTGTGGCGCGCGTGTGAAACGAAATAAACGAATAAATCAATCAGACTCAGGGACAAAATCATGAACCATCGGGCTTCATGACTCACCTGAATAGCAGTCAACTTATTGTTGAGTTTTTGCAAAAAGTCTTTCAACTTGTCCGTTGAACTGATTGGCTCGTCCTTCGGGACCTTCGTCAAAAGCTTTCCAATCGACTGCAGCAGAGAACAGTACGTCGACCACAACTCGTGATTCTTCTGCAAATTAGCTTTCGATTGTGCGGAGCGCGCCGTTACGTCCTTGAACGTAGCGCCAAACTTCTGTAAATCGCGCAGTAGTTCTTCCTTATTGATATTGTTCAACGAAGGCAAGATATTCTTAGCACTGTCATTGATTTTCTCGAGCAACTGTTTGATATCGGGAAGTTTCTCGTCGACGTTAGCCACGTGCTTCTCCATTATTTGGTTGATATTCTCGAAATCAATATCGTCTGTGTCATTCACGAACTCACTTTCGACCAAGTCCACCCAATTATTAAACTCGGACACGAGCTGAATGTAGTTCAATCGATAATCTTTGTTGTTGTCGAGATATTTCTTGCGCTCCTCGACTTCTTTGGGCAGACTCTTGAGCAACGAACGTCCGACGGAAACTGTCGCGGACACGGACGAAGGCAAAGACTCTTCGGCTTCCACTCCGTCGAGCGTCGTCTGCAGTTTCAATAGAAGCTTCTGAATGTCGTTGGCAAGAATGTCGTGCTTGCGCAATTCTTGCTCGACCGACTCGCTGTTCACGTCCAAAATCGGCAGAATTTTTATCGCCGCTTCCTTCTCGTGGAGAGCATTGATCGTTTTAGTGACATCGATTTCGAAGTTTTTATAAAGATTGGCGGCTTTCTCGTTTTGTTGACGGAGATTTTCGACAGTTTGCTTGAGGTTCTGCAGCTGTTGCTTCAGCGTTTGAAGCTGCTCGATGATGTTGTTGCGATCTTCGACTGTGCCTTCAGATGCAATTTGCATGCCTTTGTCGTTAGCCTGGGCTAGCAGGCCCTCGCACTCCTGAATTTTCATCATGATTTTATCGTACTGCTTAATTTTGTTCTCGACTTTCTCGTCCGACTTTTCGACATGCGCCACAATTTCAGTGTATTTAACGTTGAAGTTCACAATCTCATTAACTAAAGCAATAAATTGTTCACGCAACATGAGCAGTTGCTTCAAGCGGCGAAGTTGATTCTCGATGGCGTCGATGATGTCATCGTGTGTCGAAAGCAATTCTTTTATTTGAGGCAACGAGCTAATCTTCTGCATGCTCATTTCGGCCTTCTTCGCTTTCAACTTGTTGAGGATATTTTCGTATTCTTTAAGCAGGTTCTGCACGTCTTCGGTCTTACTTCCGATCGGTTTGTTCAACTCTTTGATGGCCTGCTGAATCGATAGAATAAATTGCGTGTATTCGGTGATTTGCTTTTGAGCTTCCTTCAACTGCTTGATGTTGTCTACGATTCCGTTCAATCTTTCCTTCAGCTTAAGCACGAGAAGATTGAACTTGTCTGAGAGATTCTTGACTTGACATGAGAGGTTCAATCGATCAACCTCGGACAGATTTTCCATAAGCTGATCAGCCTTCTCCTGAATCGCCTTCATGACGTATTCCTTTGAATCGGCTTCTTTCAGGAAGCCTTCGTACTTGCGCTGTTGCTCTTCGAGGATTTGAATGCTTGACGTCTTGACATTCGATGACAAAACGGCCTCAATCTCCTTGATCCAATTTAACAAGCCATCGGAATCTTGTTCGTATTCCTTCTTCTTCTGCAAGATTTTCTGAATTGTGTCAAGCTGTTGGTTATAGCTCAAGGCCAGAGTTTGGATGTCGGCCAAGAAGCTGTCCAATATTTTCTGTAACTCTTCTTTGCCGCTGTCGTCGCACTGCTCCTTAATGCTTGAGATTTGCTCGATTGTATCGTTCAAGACACCATCGGAGAACTCTTTGACGCTTTGAAGTCGCGATTTGTATTCTTGCACTTCATAATCGATTGCAGATGGAGCGAACGAGATGATCAAAGCTTTGCTGTCATTGTGAGCTTTTTGATCGCTGATCCAGTTACGAACAACTTCGAGATTATTCTCGAGCTCCTTGGCATTGTTGAGGCCTTGCAACGAGCGAGCATTTTCAGCCTTAACGAGATCCATCAATTTCTTCTCTTTCTTATGCAAATCGCTGACGCATTGCTTCATTCTCTGCTGCTCACTGCTGTCGAGCTCGGTGTGCATATTTAAGATTCGCTTATTCAATGACTCGACGAAGGCTTGTTTGTTCTCGATGTCCTTCGTGAGATTCTTCAAATGCTGCAGATGGCCCTCGATAGGCTTTGGCACGTAGCCAAGAATGAACGGATTTCCAATCCTCTCGATATTTTCATCGAGGAAGAACTTCGTTTGATCGATTTCCGCTTGCAGTTTCTCAATGTTTTTGTTAGTGAGATTCATCAGTTGGATCTTACGCTCAATTCGCTTTTTGATGTCGTTTTCGCGACGCTGAATGGCCTTAATATGATCATCCACTTGTTGCGCATCGAGATTTGAAATCACTTCAAACACTTTAGCACCTTTGCCTTGGATCGTCTCCTTCAACTGAGGCGCTTTCGTCTCGAATTCGTTCTTGATAGCAACAACATCGCCCAACTTTTCTTCGCAGTTCTTTCCGCATGGACCGTCCATGACTTCCAACCGCTGAACAACACCATCGAAGTAATTCTTAGTGTCGGCAATAGACTTCAGATAGTCATCAATGACGCCTTGATTAAGACGTTTGCGCTCAACTTGATTCATGAGCAAAGATTCCAGTTCGTCCAAGCGCTTTTCGAGGTCGACGATCTCTTCATCAGGCAGTTGATTAGTCAATTCCGTCACGATGATATTTCGCTTTTGGTTGATGCCTTGAATGACATCGTTGATGGCTTGCAAATCTTGAGCAGCCGACTCGGGTCGAAGTTTTGAAGGCTTCGAAGCGATATCACCTGCGAAAATTGTCTTCTGTTCAATCCAATCGTTGATCTCGTCGCGTTTAGTCAAAACCTGATCAAACTCTTTCACTTTGTCAATCAACGAGTCAATGCAAGGCAAAAGCTTGTCAACTAGATCGTCAAGCTTCAAGCGAACCAGAATCTCTTTCTCTGGGATTTGCGGACTTTGGTTAAACATTGGTGAACTGGGACGACTAATGCTAGCAGTGGCAGCCTCGCAGGCTTGGCAAGCCAATGTCAATCGCTGCTTCTCATTCTGGAGTTTGTTTTGGAGGCTTGTCATCAGTTGCAGTTGTGTCTTTGCCTCGTTCAAAGTGTTAAGTGGTTTCTCCATCTCAACGTCGATGACTTTCTCGAATCCGTCAAGATTTTGCATGATGCTGTCAAGTGTTTCTTCGTACTCCTTGAACTTTGCAAGCGAGTCGTAGAGACGGTTTTTAATCTGAATCGAAGTGCTCAGCAACGAGTTGTAGCTTTCTTGAATATTTTTAATTTGTCCTTCGATTTTGTCTCTAATTGTGTTGGAGAAAGGCTCATAGCGCTTGATTTGCTGTTGGCCTTTCGCATCAAGATCGTCAATGTTGGATTGATAGTTTTGAATGTAATCTAACAACGTCTCGTGTTGCACAATTTGTTCCTTCGTTTGTTCGTAATTCGAGATGTAAAGCGAGTTGTGAGCCATGAGCTGGAAGGAAATTTGAAGCAGCCATTTCTCGATCTCTTGCATTTGATGTTGGTACGCGACATAGTCAGCGATTTCAATCTCGAAGTCGCTCATTCTTTCAGCGCACGTTTTCTTTAGCTGGTTAAAGCGTTGAACGATCGTTTGAAGTTTCGATTTATCTTCATCAGGAGCGCCAAGTGACTCGAAATGTTTCATTTCGTCAACGAGGTCGTCGACTTCCGAGTTCTTTTGGGCGATCTCCGACTCCAAATATTTCAAACGCTCGAGAAGCATCTTCATCTCACTAATCTCTCCATTGCCTTGCGGAATTGACTGTAATGTTGCTTCCTTTTCTTGAAGCCAGTTATTCAAGCGGTTCTTGTTCTCCAGTAACGCGTTCCATCGGTTAATATTGGCTTTCAGGCTGCTAAGCGAAGCGCCAATCTTAACAACCACAACGTCCCATTCACCGCGAACGTTTGTTATTTCGTTCATGATCTCATCTTGCTTATTTTTGGGCAAATAATTCGATGATTTGGTAAATGATTCCTGCATGAGATTAATGATCTTTTCGCCCTCGGGCACGCGGTTCGACAAAATCTGTAAATGTTAATGAGCAAACTTGTGTAAGGTTAATAAATAAGTTTAACTCACATTAATCTCGTTGAGATTAGAGTTGATGTCGTCCAGGTTTTGAATATTATTGCACTTCTCGATAATTTTGTTCGCATTCTCCAGCCACTTTCCAACTTCGGTCTTGTACGTTTCGTATTCGTTTTGATCCATGATGTTCTTGTTCATAGCTGATAGGACACCTGTCGATGTAGGATAAGAAATGGTTTAAGAAATATTTATAGACAATTTCACTGAGCTTTTAAAAAAAGCTCTAAACGAGCTTTTCAAAGCTTTTGAATAATGCACAAATTTTCTTTTAAGCTCTCGATAAATTCCGTACAGTGCTCGTAACAAACTTTGAACGAGCTTCAGATTGAACTGTGAGAATTTTCTTCTGAAATTTACCTTGAACGTGAGACATCAAAGCTGAGTATTTATCCTGCGTTTCGTTCGTCTGATCTCGAACCCACGAGCATGCACATTTTTCCATCAAAACTTCACAAATCTCATTCAACTCTTCCATCACATCCTTATAACCCGCAATGTCTTGCGAAAGTTTCTAAACAAATAGAAAATATTTTTGTTAGTCACTTTGAGACGACAATTCGAGTAAGCTGTGAATTCACCTTAGCGTTGTCGATTGTGGTTTCCGATGGAAATTCGCTGATGTTATCAAAGGCAGTTAAGCGGTTCTTGAACTCGGCCAGCACTTTGTTGATTTCTTCTGATTTGTTGGCAAACGCGTTCCAGGTTGCGATACAATCCTCGAGATTTTCCGTTATAGATTTTGACAAATTTTCGATCTCATGCCATTCACGCTCCATTTGCTTCAATTCCTCTTTGATCCTATCTTGACCCTCAGAATCGCAAGTTGCCAATAAATTCCCGCTAAGCTCGATCGTGTTGCTCATCAGAATTTTCCCTTCAGGAATCGACTGTTCGATCGTTCGGAGTTTCGAAAGTTTGTTCAGAGTTAAATCTTTCTCGCCATGTGGATCTGAGCATTCTTCAATGTCTTTTCTCGCCGTTCGGAACCAGTTGTAGGTTTCATTAAGTGACTGTCGATATTTGTCGTGATCGTTGACCTGATTCTCTAGACTGTCAATCTTTTTCACTAAAAGCTTCTGGAATTCACTAAATTCCTTCAGCCCTTGATCAAATTCGGTGGTCTTGATGTTTTCTTGCTTGAGTTTAGCCTTGATCTTGCTGCCAATGTCGCTGTAGTTCTGAGCCTCTCTCTGGAGAACTCGCAGCTTCTCAAGAGCTGCTTTCTTATCGCTCAGCTCGTTGTAGGATTTTCCATCGGCGGGCACTTGTGGTTCAGCTTCTGCCAGCCATTCCTTCAAGATCTTATATTGTTTGTTGACTTCTTCCAAGACACTCAGTCTCGTGGTGAGCTTCGTTCGTGTTTCAGCGACATCAATCATCAATTTATCGAACTCTTCCTTCAAACTGTCAGCATCTTCCTCGATTTTCGCAACGCCACTGGATTCCGTGCTAACGATAACTTTCTCCTTCAGTTCCAAAGCATAACGCAATTTGTTCTGGCCTTGTTCCAATGACTGACGAATCACTTTCACTACGTTCAGCTTTGATTGAACCTCTGCAATTGTGTGCGGGTCTTCTTGGCACTGATTCAACTTTTCCTTGATTCTGTCAAGCCAGTCATCGCAAAGTTCTTGCATCAATGCGTTGTGTTGCTGGTGTTCTTGGTACTGAACCTCCAGACGTTTCATGATCTCCTTCGACAAAGATAAAATTGCGTTGTATTTCGTTGTCAACTGCGTGACTGTGTTACTGATTCTTGTGTCAGCGCAAATGTCAAGCAAAGTCTGAGCGGAGATATTGAGATCGTCAAGATCGCGTTGCCAGTCAAACAATGTTTGAAGTAATGCTTGGAATCTTTCAAGCGCTACTCGCTTCTCGTCTAAATTATGTTGAAGCTTGTTGAATGATTGCACAATTCCTTCTTTCTCATTCAGCCACTTGAAAGCTTCTTCCTGTCGCTTATCAAACTCGGTCCATTTCGTGATGCCAAGCTCAAGTTGTTTCTTCGAATGCTTAACGACGTCAACGTAATTGTCAAACTCGCCTTGCATCAGAGCAACTTCCTCCTCGATTTGCTCCTGATCCTCATCGGTTGCACCTCGGATCGCAATGTTCGCTGGTTCGAGAGCTTTTTGAAGCTTTTCTTGTCCCGTTGGTATGTCATTCTCCAAAGCTTTGAGTTGAACGAGTTTCGAAACCAAACTGTCTTTGTCGCCTGTAGATTCCGAGCACTTGTTGATCTCTTCTTTGGCGTTACGAATCCACTGGGCAAAGTCATTGCCAGCGTCAAGGAAGGCTTGCATTTTCTCAACAGCATCTTTCTGTTTAGCAAAGAGTTCCTTCGCTTGTTTCGTGAGAGTTTCATACTTCGAGCTGATTTCATTTGCTGGCGCGCCTTGTTGCAAGCCAGACGCTTTCGATGTGACAGATTGAATCATTGGTTCAAAGGATACGATATCTTGAACAATGTCATTCGTTTGACGAAGATTTGCTTTGCGTTCGACCAACGCTGGTTGTCCCTTGCGGCTCTTCGCAGCCTTCTGCTCTTGAGCTTGTTGCAGCTTAGCTTCGCGCTCGTTGATCCATTGCTGGAGCTGATTGTAGCTTGAATTGTAATCAGCCCATTGCAAAAGCTGCGTCTCGAGATTGACTTTAGCGCCTGTCATCTTTTTAGCCAAGCGGTCCCAGTCAGATTGGATTTGCTTGATCTGCTGGTTGATGATTTCCTTTCCATCGGACTTTGTGTTTTTCAAAGTCTTCTCGCCGTTATTGACGGTGTTTTGAACCAAGTTCTGACCTTCTTCGCGACGGTCAATGAGATTTTGAATGTTGCTGAGCTTTCCCAACAAAGCATCGCGGCTCGTCATGTTTCCTTCAGTACTTGACTGGATGACTTCCTTGGCAGAATCTAACCAGCTTCGAGCGCGATTGTGGAAATCTTCGAACTCTTTGTGTTGGTTGTGGTTGGCTTCAACTTTCTTCATGACATCTTTTCCAATGTTTGTCAGAACTTGATATCTCGAGTTAAGCTGACGAAGTTGGTTGCTGACAGTTGAGTCGAGGTGCGAGTTTAGCAAAGGCGAAGCGAATGTGTTGAACTTGTCAAATTCTTCTTGGTGTCTTTCAAGCTTGTGAATGATTTCTTTCATGTCACCAACTTGCTTTTGTTTGTCTTGAAGTGACGGATGAAGGGCAAGCTTGTGATTCTTCACGAGAATATCGATTTGTGTCAACCATTCTGAGAGCTTCTCGTACTCGTCTTTGTAGTCGCGCCAACGAAGCATCGTGTCTTGCATTTTGTCTTTCTGAATTCGAATTTCCTTGAACAAATCTTCGAAGCTTTGCTTTAAGTCACGAATATCATTCTTAATAATCTGCTGGCCGTTCGGCGATGTGCTAGCGAGGACAACTTCGCTTGTGCTCTGCAAGTGCTCAAGCAGAAGTTCGCCTTGCGCTTGCTTGTTCAAAAGCGAATCTAACGGTGCGACGGTTTGCTCAATTGACATTTTATCGTTAAGCGAGTTCTGTTGGATCATCGGAATCTTCTCTCGGGCTCTGTTGATATAGCTGCTCAAGTTATCATAAGCATCTTTGTACACTTTGTGATCTCTAAACTGTTCCTCACGGTCGTTCAATAGTTTCTTCACTCGTTCGAAAACGTTTTCAAAGTTCTTTAAGACTTCTTGTGCAAGCAATGAAGATGGCGCGTTCTTGCTTTTCAAGATGAGTTCCAATGTTCGCGCTTTGAGATTGTCAACTTCGATCTTTTCGACGCGAACTCTTTCCTCCACATTTCGAATAAGTTCAAGCTGAGTTCGTTTCTCTGGCATGGTCGTTTGATACTCCGCCAAATCATCTAGCAAAGCTTCAATGGCTTCAGTGGATTTCTTGATATCTTGAATCTCATCAGACAATCCCGACCATTGATTGATCGAGTCGTCCAGTGACGAGCGAATGTCAATCATCTTCATGGTGCATTGAGACCATTCGTCGTGAAGCTTCGCGATGATTTCGTTGATCGCTTCATGACCTGGCGTTGATGTATTTGCTAGCACATTCTGTGCTGCCTCGACAGTTTCCTGCAGCATGTTTGAGCCGTCTTCCTTAAGCAAAATCAACTCTTGAATTCGAGTCAACTTGTTTTCCATTTCCTTTTGAGAATTTCCGGAAAGGTCTGAGCAGTAGCTAATCTTCGATTTCAGGTCGCTCAACCAAGCACTGTAGTCAGACACTTGGCGATCGAACTCTTGATGCATGATGTAGTACTGTTGCCATCTAGCAGTTAAGTCCTTGATCTTGGTCGACAACTGTTGATATTTCTGGACAAGTTCGTTGACTGAATGTTTGCTGTTCGAGTTAGGCAAGCTTCGTAGCAAAATTTGTGCCTTTTCAGTAACATTGTCAATTTCTAGCTCCTTCGCTCTGATTTCACCTTGCAAGTCTTTCAATTTATCAAATTGACTCTTCTTCTCGACCAGCGATGGCTTCAGATCAATTGAGTGAATCGTTGTTTCAATGTTTCTCACCCAATCCATGCAAGAGTCACGTAAGCTCTCAAAGTCGTTCCACTGATCCAATTTGTTGTTAATGCTCTCAAGAACTCCTTGAATTGTTCCATTGAGATGTTCCCACTCTTGCTTAGAAGAGTCGATCTGTTGCTGAATGTTGATTTGACCGCTGTCGACTGTGTTAGGAATAACTTTCTTTCCCAATTCACACACCAAGTCGACGCGATGGAACTCATCGGGCAACGAGGCGTTCAAGTTTTTCAGTCGATCAAGATTGGACATTAGAGAAGCGCGGTCTAAGTCAACGTCACCCCAAAGTTCAGCTGTGCTTTGAGTCGCTTGAATGAAGTTTTGAGCTTCCATAACGGCGACAGAGTACTGCTGATGGTCATGGACGATTCCTTCGTACAGCTCGACGAACTTTTTGACATTCTTCAAATAATCTTCAAATCGTTGGATGATTTCTTTCGCTTTCTTTCCGATCGATTCATCGGTTTCCGGTCTTGAGACAAAATCTTTCAACATGCTGATGTCATTCTGGTGGCTGGTTATGTCATTCAACAAGCTTTCGTATGCCTGCTGCTGATGAATTTTCTCATCCAAAGTTGTTTTCTTGCGAACTTCTCCATCGCAGTCGGGTTTGATCTGGTTGATCCAACTCTCCAACTTATCAATGAGACTTTCAACACCAGAAATGTTCGACAATCTGAACTCGAGCTTCGTCTTCAAGTCAATGACTTTGTCGTAGAGATCTTCGATCTTCTGCTGCAAGTCTTGAATTTCCAAGCGAATAATTTCACCTCCAGCTGAGTCAGTTGTCGTGTAGAGATTCTCTCCCAGTTCGACGACAGTGTTCAACTGTTGGTTCATCGACGTGTGCTGATCAGCAAGAGAATTGATCTTAGCGAAAATACTCTCAAGCTCCTTGCGGTCGGAAACGTTTGCATAGTTTTCAAAAGAGTCCATCGAGGCCTTTGCCTTCAAGTACTCGTCATAACACTGCTTGTAACGGTCCTTGTACAGTTTATGATCGTTAACCATCTGCTCGCATTTCTTCACGACTTCCTTCGCAGCGTTCTCATCAGATAAGAAACGGGATTTGATCTGCTGAACGTAGACGGTTGTTTTAGACTCACCGCAGGATTGGATGAGCTCCGAAGCCTTATCAGAGAGCAAGTCGAAATCGTTCTCGTTCTGCTTCAGGGTCGCAAAGACCGCTTGATAGTTTTTCAAAGCTTCTTGTTTATCCTCAAGCGATGACTTCAAAGTGAAATTCTTCAAGTTTGCTTCGGTCTCTTCGAGCAACTGCAAAAGTCTATCGCAACATTCCTGATATTCTTTCCACAGTTCTAAGCGATCGTCGATGTCCTTTTTGATCTTCTGAATCGCGTTCTTGAACTTTTCGTATTCGGCAAACATTTTCGTGACATCGCTTTTGAGGTTTTCAGTGATTGGGACAGGCAAAATTGCCGCATTGGTCTCAATGCAGTTCTTGACTTCGATGAGTTTAACTTCGTCAGGAATTATGTGCTTTTCGATTTCATTCACCTTCTCGAGCTTCGAAGCAAGTTCACTCTTCGAGCCCATGAAGTCAGAGTAAATTGTCAGTTTGTCCCAAAGCATCTTCTGGTGGGCGAGCTGAGCTTTGTGCATCTCAGTAAAATTGCTGAGAACTTCCATGATCGTCTCAGCATTCTTCAGCATGTTTCCTGATTTAGTTTTAACGGTATTGTACCGTTGATTGATACTCTCAACTGTGGCCTTTTCCTCAGGGCTTCCCTCTAGCGCCGCAGACTTCTCGTTTAGTGTTTCCATCAAGCGGTTATGTGAAATGATTTCATGTGAAATCGATTTCAATTTCAAGATCTTAGTTCTGATCTCTTGCGGTGTCAGAGGCTGAATCGATTCTTCCTCTTTGACAGAGTTCTCGATTGCTTCGAGCCATTTCAGAAGCTGTTGATTAATTTCTTGGTATGACGACCATTGATTCGATTTCGTGTCGATCGACTTCTGCAAGTTCTTCAGATCGACGACCAGTTTATCGAAACGATCGCGAACGACTCTCAAGTTGTCGCGAATCTTCTCGCGTCCAGCAGCGCCGGTTTCAGGTAAAACTTTCTCGCTGATACTCGTTAATTCGTCGATCGTTGAGTTAAGCTTTTCTTTTTCAATACTCAAAACTTGAACGAACTCCTTGTTGAGGTTCTTGAAGTCATTGCTCGCAGTTGTTTCCGCCAACTGTTTCTCGATTTTGGCAAGCTCATCGTTGGCTTCAACGTGTTTCTCTTGGAACAACTGATGGTCGTTGAAAATATTCTGCAATCGATTGACAACCTCTTTGCTTAGAACAGTCAAAAGTTTGTATCGATTGAGCAGCTGGTTGCTCTGGATTTTGATCTTCTCAACTCCTGTTTTGGCAAGCAGAAGATTTGAGAAGTCGACAAGATCGTCGATGCTCGATTCCTTTTGTGAAATGTTCTCTTGATGTTCCCTGAACTGTTTCAACAAAGTTTCTTTCTCTTCGAGTTCGTTCTTCTGCGGGAGTTCCTTGAAGATTGTTTCGTAATTCTTGCACCATTTTTTGAGCTCATCGTTTTGTTCTTCGAACTTCTTCCAATCGCTTAGAGCTGAGCTTTGTTTCGCTGAGTAATTATCAGCGTCAACGTAAATGTTGTTGAATTTCTCTCGGATATCATTCAGCTCCTTTTGCAAAGCTTCATTGCCCTTCGGCGATGTGTTGATTGAAACCTTCTCGAAAACTTCTTCCAGGCTTTTGACAAGTGCATCGCCCTTTGGTTTGTTACTCTTCACGCTTTCGAGAATCTCAATCTTCTTTCCAATGTCGCCCTTTTCACCCTGAACGCTTTCGCATGGCAAGAGCTTCTCAATCTCGTCGTTGATCCACGCTTTTGTCGACGACAATTGAGCGTTATAAGCTTTGTGGGTTTCAACAGCTTCACCGAGTTTGCTAAGAAGATCATCAGATTTCGACACGATGTTCTTGAACAAATCCTTGATTGAGTCTAAGTAGTTGGAGATGCTGACGTCCTTCGTCTCGTCGATCAACTGTTGAGCTTTGTCGCAAACGTTATCGACGAGACTTGTTTGAGATAAAATTTCTTGATGCATCAGTTTGTGATTTTGCAGTTGAAGGTTTTTCTCTTGCAACGTCGACCGCAGCGCAGTGTGAGATTGAATGGATTTCTCGACTTCCTTCAGCCAGTTCGAAAGCTGTTCTTGTGAATCGGAAAACTCGGCGAACTGCTGAACGCATTGATCTACTTTCTGTCCTAGGGAAATCAAATCCTCACTGTAATTATCCCAGTCGTTCTTCAGAGCCTTCAGCTGATGTCGCAAATGTTCGCGACCGTCGGGGTTCGTGTGTGGATACAAATTTTCACCTTGAGCGACCAACTGCTCAAACGCAACATTGTCGTTGTTCTGTTTATCTTGAAGCTCTTTAACTTTCCTTTGAACTTCCTGCAGCCCTTCAAGATTTCCAATAATGTCGCAATTGATTTTTAGGTTCTCAGAGTCTTTCGCAAGATCTTGCTTGAACTCGTCGTAATTATCGTTGAACAACAAGTGTTCATTTGCATATATTTCATAACGGTTGATTAGATCTTTGCATGCATTTTCCAACGTTTGGAATCGCGTGCTGATTTGCGACAACTTCACGTGGTAATCGTTGTCGGAGGGAAACTCGCGGATCTCATCATGCAACTTTGCGAGGCTCGAGTTCTTTGCCTTAATTTCTTGTAGAAGATTTTTGAGCACTTTTGAGTGTTCTAATTTTGTCTCGTAAGAGCTCTTTAGGTTTTGGTCTTTGACAATCGCTTCCTTCTCCTTCAAGAACTTCAGCAAGTCGGTGAAAGTGACGTTGAACTTATCGCACTGCCCTTTCATCAACTCGTATTTGTTCTTGTTGTCTTCACAAGATGCAATGAACTTCATCCAGTCATCCTTCTGTTCCTTAAACGAATTGAACAGCTCTGGGTGTCCCTTCTCATGTGTTTGATTCATGACAACGTTCAACTTCTGGTAACAGCTGTCGAGTTTCTCTTCGATCGGCTTCTTCTTGCTCAAAATATTTTCAGTGAAGTTGATATTCTCGCCAATGCTCTTGGGTTCAGCAGACTCTATGATGGCTTCTTCCCAACTGTTCTTCAGGCCAATCAATTCGTCACGCAAACCCTCGATGTTCGAGTCGTATGCCTCGTGATTCGCAATGTGATCGTCGCATGTTGCGATACGAGCTTCGATTGTCTGCAGCAAATTGTCGTATTCCTTAGCCGTTGCTTTGATTCTCTGGAGCGAATCCTTGTCGGATATGCTCGACGCTTTGTTCTCAAGCTTTTGCAGTAAACCTTTGTGCAGTGAAACGTCCTGAAGTAAGGTTTTGTTGGCATGCGATGCTGCTTTCTTTTCAGGAAGCGTCGCGAAAAGTTCATTGGTGATAATCTTAGGCGACACCTCAGCAAGCCACTGCTTGATCTGCTCATGATTCTCTTCGATCGAAGTCTTCTGCGAAATATCAGAGTCGAGTTTCTTAATCAAAGAGTTAAGCTTTTTGTGCATCGTCTCGTAAGTGTTTCGCAACTGCTTCAAATTCTTCCTGATTGCTTCACGACTGTCAAGGGTCACGCCCGTGTACAAAGCTTCGCCTTTCTCGTTCAAAGCTTTAAGCTCGTCGAACCTAGCGACGATTTGATTAAGGAAAACTTTCAGATCTTGCAGTTGAATCTTTGACGAAGCCGCACCAGGTTCGGCAAGCTTGCTTAAATTGTCAGTTTGAGCTTTCGTGTCTGTCAGCCATGACGTGAACTTTCCGTTGGCTTCGTTGTAAATCGCATACTTTTCTCGGTAGTCAATGAGTCGATCGTTGATCGTGTTGATGAGATTCGACACTGTGTTGAAGCGTGAGTTTGTCTGGTTGACGACTTGACTGATGTGAGCTTCCTCGTTCTTGTCATTGATTGCGTTACCTAGCTTGACGAGTTCTTGAAGCTTTGGGCGTAATGCATCGATTTGTTTCTTGTAATCTTGAACGTTCTTCAGTTTGTCGTCGATGATAGTCAAGTCAATTTGGTAAGCAGTTTCTGATTTGGTTTTTGCTTCGAGATCCTTGATATTTGCAAGGAGATCATCAGACAAAGTTTCGTATTGATTCCACAAAGCAATGTTGTCCTCCAAAGATTTTTTGATGACATCGTAATCGGTAACTAATTGCACCAAATTTTTGTTGACTTGGTTCTTCATTTCGACTAGATCGGTCACGTTGAGGTTTGGGAGCTTTCGAATCGTGACGATTGAGCTTTCAATTCCTTGCAACTTCTCCTTGCATTCGTTGTTCACTTTATCAGCATCCGCCAACGAGCTCAGTTTGACTTCTAGATTATATTTGTCGCTGGCAGCATCGGGTTTGCACCACTTGACCTTCTCGGCTTGCTGTTGGATCAACTTTGAGCAGCCGATGATCTTGTCTTTGACGGATTTTTCGATGTGGTTTGTAAGGTTTTTCTTGTTCTTGTCGTTGTTCTTGACAAGAACATCGTGGCGTTTCTTGATGTTCTCAAGCTCCTTGGGGAAAGCGGACTCTCTAACGCTCGGGAATTTTTCCAACAGACTGTTCAAGTATGTAGTGAGGCCAGCAAGTTCCTTCTTGTTATCGTCCAGGCTTTTGTCGATAGCAAAACACTTGTTGAGATTCTCAGCGTTCTTCTCGATGTCGCCGTTCGTGTCATCGCACTCAATGATTCGGTCGCGTGACTTATTGATCTTCTCGTTGACAAGTTTGAGTTTAAGCTTGAAATCTTTTTCTTCTTGCGAGAAATTTGACGCAATGTCCTCAAGGTTTCTGACTCGCTCGTCGACCTCAGCAAAGCGCTCGTTGATATTCTCCAAAGTGGTTTTGATCTGGTCAGGTTCGAGATTCAAGTTTTGTACTTTCTTGATCTCTTGAACTTTGTTTTCGATCTCGGTCTTCAAGTTTGTGTAAGACGGCAACTCAACTTTGTACTTGTTGAGTCGCATGAACCCGCTCTCGACTTCTTTCTTGTTCTCGATGGATTCTGTGATAATTTCATCTATGTCGTCTAGCCAATCGTTAATTTCGTTGGCTGATTCGTCGACCTGTTGCCACAGAGATGCAACGTTATCGAACAGAATGGCTTGAGACGAAATTTTGTCGTTGGCATTGCTCCACAAATTCTTCAGCTCTTGGATTGGCTCCTGAATCTTCGGCGGTTCACGGCGAATGTTTTCACAGAACTTCAAAATCTCGTTCCCTTTACGATCGACGTCATCAACCTGCAGTTTGATTTTCCTTAGCTGCTCGAGCTGGCGCTTGAATGTGTCGAGGTTCGCATCAACAACAGATTTGGCGACTTTGTTCGTTAATATTTCTTGCTCGTTGACGATCGGGATATTCTTGATATCGCTCTTTGCTTTCTCGACAAGCTTGGCGTGGTCGTTGGTCGCTTTGCTCAACAGCGAATAATTTTGTATTGCTTCATCGCAGTTCTCGTTCAAGTTGTTGTACTCCTTGTCAAGAACCATCAAGATTTCTTGAACTTTGATCATGTCGTTGAAATCGTCCTTGATCAATGCGTTGCCTTCTTGATGGATTTGGTTCATAAGACCGTGGCACTTGCCGAGATTATTTTTCAAGTCGTTGAACCTTCCAAGAGCATCGTCGAATGTAATTTCCTTTGCGTCGACTTGCTGGTGGATTTTGTTGTTCTCAGTTGTGAAGACGTTAAGACTGTTGATGATTTGCTTTTCGAGATTTTTAAAGAGAATTTTCTTCTCGTCAATCTGCTTGTTCTTGTTCAGTTTTGCGTCGCATTTCTCTTTGAGGTTTTCAAGTTCAGTTTCAACGTTATTGACGAGCAAAGCCGCCTGCTCAACCTTGTCATAATCGTTCTTGATGCTGACTGTGGGCTTAGCATCGAGTGAAACTGCAACCGATTTCCATTGCGGAATATTATTGAGGTATTCAGTGACGTTCGATGACATTTGCTCGATTTCTGCTGGCGACAGAGTTGCAACATCAGACAGCTGTTTGCCTTGATGCTTGATGAACTCCTTGACGTCGCCAATCCAATGAAGGAACTCGATCCACTTCTCGAGGTAATCTTTCTTCTCATACAAATTATTGTTCAAACTCTGGTAGCTGGTGGATAAGGCACTGTAACTGTTGTTAAGGATTGCAGCTTCATTCGGCGTAGCGGTCTCTGACAGCTTCTTGACCTCCTGGTAAATCTCATTGAAGACAGCTTCTCTCTCGTTGTGCTGCTCTAACAGCGAATGGATTATTTGCAAAGACGGTTCGATGTTTCTAACAGTCACATTATCAACATCGATCGCGTTTTTGCGTAAGTTTTCCATCCAGTTGTTAAAGTTGTTGAGCTTTGAATTAATTTCTTGGTTCGCATTAATCTTCGATCCGATTCCGTTGACGTGATTGCCAACTTTCTTCGAGAGATCTTCGATCTGCTGCTTCATGATAACCATTCGTTCTTTGACTAGGGAGGCACCTTCTGGCGTCAAGTTAGCGTAGAGCTTCTCAGCGACTTGGTTCAGCGAAACAATCTGCGATTGCTTTTCCGAAATTTCGTTGTCGAAGAACTTCATCGTGTTCAATCGCTTTTCAAGATCGTCGATACCTGTCTTAGCAATTTGCTCTTCAAAATCTTTGAGGTAGCTGCTGCTATCTCCGATCCATTCTTCGAGCTGACCTGCTTGCTCGTTGAAGAGAATCCAGTTGTTGATCAGAGTTCCCATCTTGCCAGCGAGGACAGCCGCGTTGTCGTGAACTTTCTTCCATTTGGCTTGATAGAACTCAATGTCGTTCGGCAGGAACTCGTTGAGTTGAATCTCCTCGCCAATCTTGGCAATCTCATCGAGTTTCGCAATCTTTTTCTGGCATTGCTGCTTATAGAGCTCAATCTCGTGCTGATATTGTTTGGCGTCGCTCAACACCGTCGGTTGATAATCTTCGATCGACAGCGGCTTTGGCGCATCTTCCACCCACGGCTTGATTTCATTGATTTGAGCTTGATACTTCTCCCAATGAGTCAAATCTTCGTTAATGACTTGCGCGTTGCTTTGAATTGCGTTGTTGATCGCGTTCATGGTCGCGTGGAGGCTTCTAACTTCGTTCTTCAACTTCTTCGCCTCCATGACGTTTCCTTCTTTCGGCGCCAAGTCAAATGCGTCGCTCGACAGCAATTCGAACGTTCTCATCTTTTCATTGAACTCAACTTCGAGTTTCTCAAGCTTTTGCTTTCTCTCTTCGGGCGGCAAATCTGGTGACTTAAGCGAGTCAATGATTTGCGGAGCGATTTGAGTCGCCCATGCGTGCAAGTCAGCCAAACGCTTTTTGTAGTCGTTCCATCTTGAATTATAGTTCTCGAGGTAGTCAACTCGATCCTTTAAGTGGTCCAAAGTGTTGCTGAACCTTTTGTTCAGATCGTCCATTTCCTTCAAGAAAACTTCTTCCTTGACGGGCGCCTCAGACACGAGTGCTTCGTAAAGCTCCCCGAGCTTCGAGAAAACGGGAATCGCAGACTTTTGCAAGTGAGTTTGAAGCTGCTGCTTGTTCTGCATGTCGGTGATGCAATTCGTTGGATTCGTTTGCAGAGGCGTGACACTTCTCAATTCAGTCTCAGCGAGGTTCACCAAGCTCATGATTTCGCGCTTTTGATTGTCAAACTGCTGCCAAATATTCTCGACTGTCTTCAGTGAGTGAAGTTTCTCTTGCGTGTTGGTGTAAGTTTGATTCCAGCCTGTCTCTAAGCTTTTCACCTCTTCGGTGATGAATTCAGGCGCGTGGACGTCTTTACTCAAGTCTTTGCCGCGTTGCAGCATCGTCATGATGTGCCCACGCTGGCTATCCAACTGATTCATTGCAAACTCTTGAGCTTTAATCATCTGCTTAACAGAGTTCAAGTTCTCTGGCTGCTGCTCAGTCTGAGTTGCTGCTTGACTAGAAATCTTTTCCAGCAACGCCACAATCGTGCTAACGTCCTGACGGTAAGTGTAGCATTTCGAGAATACTTCGGTCTTTATCATCGTGATCTCAATCGTTGGAATCAACACCTTGTAGCGTGCGACGAGTTCCTCGAGTTTCTTTTGTTCGGCGTGAACGACGTCCTCAGGTGCGTGCGACACCAGAAAGTCTAATGTCTTCAAAAGCCATTTCATGTCTTCGCGCTTCGAGTCGGCCTCGGTGCAAATGTTCTAAAACACAAGAAGAAAATTCGTATAATTAATTCAGGGTCGGCGGAAGTCTTTAGTGGGTATAGCGATAGTTTACCAGCGCCTTATCAAGATGCTTGCGTCAAGAAAGAATGGGAGGGTTAAAGGTATGACAAATTCATTACGTAAAACCAACTCAGCTGTCGTAAAAAGATCCGAGTTGAGACTCACCTGGAACACGAGTTTCTCCCGTTCAAACTCTTCAAGCGAGTTCAGCTCCTTCGTCAAACGGCTCAACGAGATTTCAACGTTGTCCATCCATTTCTGGATCTGCGAGAACTTCTGACGATAGTTCTTCCATTGGTCAGGAATCTGCTGCAGATCGTTGAAGATGATGTCAACGCGCTTGCAGATGTTCTGCCAGACAATCGCTCGGTTCTGGTAAGTGTTGTTCAATTCCTTGTCGTTCGGAAGCTCTGAATTGTAGTGGTTCAAGATGTTGTGCATGTTTGACAGCGAAAGCTCCGCTGTCTTCATCACAGGGCTTTGCTGGAAGAATTGCATATGCTGCGACAACAAATCGTCCAAGTTTTCATTACGATGAAACGCTTGCTCCTCGTAGCTCAATTCCTTTTCGATATCACGCACCAAATGTGCGAACTTGATGTTTTCGGTATAAAAGTGAATCTTCATCAGGTGCAAAGGCACGATCGTGATCAGATTGTTCCATTTCAATTGCAACTTGTCGACGATTTCGACCACGTCTTGTTTACCCGCGCTTGGCAAATATTGAGATAAGTCGTTGGCGGCGTCGATGAAATTTTTCACGGGTTTGTCGGTGATTTGCTCGAAGAAGGTCATCTGAGCGTCGAGATCCTCTCGATTGTCTGTTAGCGGTTGCGTCAGCCAATGGTTTGCTTTCTTCAAGTAGTCAGCGAGTTGCTTCTCGCTGGTTTCGAAAGCACTCCAGCAGCCGATGATCTCGTGAAGCTTTCGCTCCCATTGAACGGCGTTGCTGACTACGTAACCGAATCGTTCGTTGATGTTTGCCATCTTATCTTGAGCAGAGACCGTATCGATGTTCTTTTCGACATCGGCAGCTCTAAGAAGGTTCTGCAATACGGAGTTTTTACTCTCGAGCATCGACTTGTAGTAAAGTGTTTTGGCGAAGAATTGTTTGTGCTTCTCGAGTTGAGCAATTGTTTGGCTCTTTCGCGTGGCCAAACTGTAAGTACTCAGAAGGTTCTCAGCATCGTCAAGCCATTTCGTGATCTCTTGTTGACCCATCTCGATCGACTCTTGCTGCGAAAGCAGCTGATGGAAGAGATGCATCTTCAATGGCAGTTGAGCGCGAACACGAACCAGTGCTTCCTTTTCTTTTTTCAACAGTTTCATGATGCGATCAACTTCGTCACGTGATATGTCGGGGATAAGAGTCTGAAACGATTTACTGATGTTTCTGAACATGTCTTCCATTCCCTCGAGTTCGCCGCTGATTTGCTTTAGCTGATCTTGATGTTCTTTGATTTCATCGGCAGTGTGAATATTCTGACGGTTCAGCACGTCTTCGGCGTTGCGCAACCAACTGCACAGCTGCTGAATTCCCTTCTCGTAAGTGTGGCGGTTCTTCAAGATGTCGCCAGCGTGCGTGTATTGTTTTGCAAATTGATAAATTCTCTCCCATCGTTGGCAGAGCGTGTTGTAATCGTGATCAAGGGCGTAGACTGTTTCCTTGTCGCAGGTCGCTTTAAGGAAGTTGTGAACGTCTTGTAACGAGTCGTAATCTTTCTTGACTAGAGCGATGTCTTGGAAGAACTCCAAACGTTCCATTTCAGGATAGCCGAGTGCGTTTTCAGCTGCATCCATCCAAGAGTTGAGGCTGCGCGATGTGGCGTTATAACGTTTCCAGTGGTTAAGCGTTTCCTCCAACATCGTTTCGGTGCACTTGAGACCTGTTGACACGCTCTTCCAGCGGTTCTCCGTCTCGTTGATAAAAGTTTCGATGTCAAAGAGATCCTTGCGGCTCAAATCGCCGTCAACTTTATATTCTTCAATGACTTGGCGCATGTCGACCAAAGCTTTTTCAAACTCTTCAACGATCTTGTTACGAGTCAAGAAGCTTCTAATTTGATCCAAAGAATGCTTAACGACGTCTTCGTTGCCGTAGCGTACACTCGAAATCTTATTTTCGAGTAGGTTGAGGAAAGCGATGAGGCAGCACTTGTGCTCGGTGAACTTGAGCTTGATGCGGCGCTGTCGAGCTTTAGGTTCAACATCAAGAAGGCGCCGCTCGATGAACTCAAAGATCTTTGGCGATATGTTCTGATATTGTGGATTGACCTTGATGCTGTTGAACTTCTCAAGGACGTCCGGATATGCGGCGAAGAACTTCTTGTGCGCCTCAATCTTCTTGCTGATGAAGGCTGCTGTTTCTTCGTTCATCGCTGTGGGCACATCAGTGTCGGCGAGAATCTTCTCGGCTTGGTTCAGCCACACTCCGATGGTTTTGAGTTCACCTGGAAGATTGTAGTCGATGTATTTCTTCCACTCGTCCATGAGAGTGTTTAATCGTTTCTTCGAATCATTGAATTCAATCAGCGTCTGCTCTGGCACCTTCGAGACAAGCTTGATCTTATCGAATGAATGGCACTTTTGATTGTTCATAGCAACGGCTTGCTGATAACTTTCAACGTCCAATGGGAACTGCCCATTCATGCCGTCGTATTTGATGATTTGCTCGCGCATCCATTGGAGGATCGCTTGAGCCTGTTGGAAGTTGTCAGAGGAAGAGGCAGAAGCGGTCTGGCGGAAAAGAGAAATTTAGTTTACTGATGAACTAAGCAGACAAAACTCACTTTTGGTTCGGGATATTTGTGTAAAAATTGTGCAACATAAGTCATTACGCTGCGTTCGTCGGGTTTCGGTAAATCGACGTCATCAGGATCCAAAAGTCTCGGGATACCAAGCTCAGTCTCAGCAACATTGAAGCTTGTATGCAGACGACTCTTGTTTGATGCGTTTCGGTAATTTTCGATGTCGATAAGGTTTTCGTCAATCGCATTGATCAGGCCCATGAAAGCATAACCGTCACGCCAGCTCGGTCCAAAGTCTTTAACTTCGATGCCCAAGTTGCTTGGAATTGCCTTTGAGACCCAGGACAACAGCGACTTCTTCGGGCCTTCGCGAGGAGCTTCCAAGGGCGTTTGACGACTGCCGGACGGAATGCTTTCCATCGAAATCGAGTCGGGCGACATGAAGTTCAAAATGCGACTGTTTTCTTCGATCTAAATGAAAATTAATGTATAATCTTGCAGGGCCGAGATAATTTAAGAAATATTTACTTGGAAGTACAAAATGATCGTCCAGATAAGGCCTAAGACAACAGCTGGCTTTCCATCCACCAAATCTGCCGAATTAATGTTAACCAACTTGATTCGTTTGCTCGCCAGGAACTGCAGGGCAGTGTTGGCATTGCTCAGAAAATGTGGACGCTTCATATTGCGCCCCTTTTCGACCGGCAAGCGATCGCCTGAGAGAATTTCTAATAAGGCAATAAGTTTGGTTCCATCGCGAAGATCGTAGAACAGCTCCTCGATTCGCATCGGCGGATTGCGCTTGGCGAGATACGAGTTGATCCAGTTGACGAACGTTTTCTTCTGTACGCGTTCTTGTTCATCTTGAGTGGAGATATTGAATAAGTTTGTCAGATTAATTCAATTCACGCTAAATAGATTAACTAGATGTAAACGTCAGTCAGTCTCAAACGTTCCCCTAAATATAAACAATATTAATACAAAGTTGCGATGCAAATTCCGCAAGCTTTTTAGATCAATTTTATGCCGTTTGGCAAATTCAATTGACAGCACGTGGCTTCACATTGATATCTGAACAGCTAAACTGACTGCATTTCGTGTTTGGAGAAATTAAACTGTTTCGTTACTTTCCGCCATAAATAACAATCATCAATTTGAAACGAAAAT
Organism: Smittia sp. YW1114-2; assembly: GCA_033064975.1. NCBI lineage: Eukaryota > Metazoa > Arthropoda > Insecta > Diptera > Chironomidae > Smittia > Smittia sp. YW1114-2. The sequence goes on along the minus strand of CP093832.1, from coordinate 13,911,138 downwards.
AAAAACTTTGTTGCCATAAACATTAAGCACCAACAACTGGAAATTGAACGAAGTCGCCTACATTTATCCAATCAATTAGTGCTTTGCAGAATAGTAAGCTAGCAGTTTTGCAAATTAAGTTTTTGTTTTTGCCTAGAATTTATGAAGATTTGGATTCGCCATAAACAAGCAAAAGGCAGTAAATTCATCGCAGTTTTCGTATCTTTTATGATGAAACATTTCACAGAATATGGATGGCTCAGAGAGACTGTTCGGACTTTTCATCTTTTCATTGAAAGAATCTTGAACTTTTTGAAGCAAAATTTCAGAAATTTCCAATGTTTAAAAAAGCTTTGAAAAAGTAATTAATATGTCTTGTGACTTAAACTCGCATCACTGACCAAACGTCACTAAAACTGACTCAAAATTTCTTGCAAGCAAAACATGATCATTCATTTTCTTATAAACTGTTCGGATAAGTTTCGCTCATGAAAAAAAATACATAGATTAGAAATGGTCGCAAGCTAAGCAACGAAAGTTTGTGGAAGTTAAAGCTCGCGCTATTGATTTACGGCGAAGTAATTCAACTGTTCGAAGTTGAAGAATTTATTCTCCCCCCGAGATGTTTTGTTCATTCGCTTCCTGGTACGCGCAGTCACGTGCTTTCTAGGAATATTTGCATGTCTATTACACTGAAATGCGGCGGTGAGTTGTAACCAATGTAGCCGGTGAACTTTCTAAACTTTATGAACTTTGCCGGTGAATCCCGAGGGGTGCTCGTCGATTAATTCCAGCTCTTACAATTTTGTTCGAATTGAATTTAATTCCGAAACAAAAGTTAACAAAATATCGCATGCGAACGTTATTGATTGTCAAACCGAACGAAGTTCTTCAATATTTGCTGCAGTAACAACAGAGAAACGGCTTTGTTGGCTTCGAAGGGTGTGTCGGAAGCCGAAACCGTGATCCAGCCACCTATTAATAGATTAGACAATTCGGTCATCATGCTAATGATCGCTGTCGAATCAGGTTTGAAACTGATTGTCGCGTTCATAATCTCATCTCTTGTAAACAGCCGCGATCTCAGTCAAATCTGTTCCATCACGGGTCATAAAAATCCATTCAAATTAAAATTAATCGTTCCCGTGATCCGCATCGCAAAAACTGACTTCATTCATTGGCTACAAGCGCAAGTGTTCGGCGATGAGATAATTCGTACAGCAGCTTAAGCCACGCTCAAAGCGAATTCGGCCTAATTTGCTATAGTTTGTAGCTTTCAAAAGCTTTCATGCGTTTGCAAATCACAATTTGATAAATTGGTCGAAGGCTAATAAACAAACAAGTTCGAGAGTTTACCGAGTTTAAAGCCGATCTTGTTTGACATTCATAACATAATTCTGAGCCAGGTTGGATATTACTTTGCTTTGAAAGTTACTCAACTTTACTACTCCACGAGTTTTTAATCGTTTCACTATCGGCGAGCGAAGCTTTGTCAATTGCCGACAGTGATTCGCCACACACGATGATGTCAATAGCACGACTCTGATTTGGTAACCTCCTAAGGCTTCAGTGTAATCGCAACGCAAATCGTTTGTTGACGAAACTTATTTGACAGTCGCGAGTATGCTAATCAGTCTGCTCAAAAATTCAGCAAGAATCTCAAATGAATTCGATGCCTGCCGTGACCTTTGAACAGCGGAATTAAAGCTCGGAACCTTTTAATCATCGAATGAGTTTAGTCGCTTTCGATTTCATTTGCATTTTATGTTTTTGCCTTTGTCGTTTTCGGCACCCGTGAGCTGTTTATACGCTGACACGACCCGATTCAACGTGTTGAGTTACATGCGTCGCTAATCCCAGCTTTTCTAGCAAATAGTGAGGCAAATCTATCGAAGAACATTCAGCGATTATGTCATTCGCGTTATTTACATTTTAATACAATTTGTGAAGTGGAAGTGGAGTTTATTTCAGAGCCACTGCTGACCTTGGTCAGAGTTCCGCGCGCGCGCGACGATCCATCTTCGCCTGTGTTGTAATGACTGTGGTAAAATTTGAGGCGACGAAGAAGAACTCGACTAAGGCAGATGAAAACAAAAGTGAGTGTCGAGACATTTGGGAAGCGAGCAGAGAACTTCTGAGAAGATAATAAAGTAATTTTTTGGACACTCAAAAGTTAAAAATACCGGCATTGATTGACAAGGATAAAAGTTTCGAGCGTTTTTAATTGAAAAATGTGATTTGCGGCTTTTCTTAAGCATCGCGAGATGGAAATCATTAAAAATGCTGGAGTTTTATGTTTTGCCATAAATTACGGAGCAGCTTTTCATTTATTGACAGAGCGCAAAGATAGCGAACTGAACTGAGCTTCTACGGTGCTCGTAACTTTGTTGGCAAGGCGTGTTTGGTTTAATTTGCTTCTAAGGTTTTTTCTGATCGACTCTCGAAGCAGTTTGAGCCTTCGCAGTGAAAAACATAACGTGAATGTGCTCTCACAATTAACAAATAATTTATGTGACGGCAGAGGCCTTGACTCGCGATGCGAACGATTCTCGAACGGTTTGGCTTGCGGGCTTTCGTCTAACCTACTGTACAACTACTAGCTAGAAAAAAAGCGTCAACTAGGAAATTTACCTCTCATTTGTGCAATATGCGAATCAAATTCAAATTGACTACTTGAGTTCGCGGATCTGTTGTTGAGAGGCGAACTGAAAGCGGGCTTGTGATGATGCGATTGGCTCTGAAACTCAGAGTACCACTCGTGCGATACTTTCTTTTCATCGCCTAACTGAATTCGTATTAGCGTTGAGTGAACTTTCTTACTCGACGACCCGTAAGGCGACGACGATCGAAGACTTTCCTCCGATGGAAACCGGTCGCTCGAGGCGGCAGATGACGATTTCGAAAAGGACTGGGAATGATGGGGGAATGTATGATATGCGGAATCATCTTGGCCAGGTGATTCCAGCACCTCAAAGCCACCGGACGTGCCGGGGCTCGAGTCATGATAGAAGAGCGGCTTTACTGTTTTTCGCGTGACCACTCGCGGATAACTTGAGGCCCGATCGACCTCGTCGGCACTGTGACCTTCATCTCCTTTATTATCTCTTTTCCTATTCGCTCGCTCCATATTGCATCATGTTTGTCCAAGATTGTTCACTGGAGCTTTTCTTTTGTTTGCTAATTTATTGGACTTAGCGATGCGAACGAAATTCGCTTTAACTTCATTCCACCACGTCACAACACTAAAGCAGAAAAATCAATTTTTCCTTCTCCACGAACATTCCTTAAACAACAAGCGGCGTGGAAGAAGAACTTTCCACAGTTTTTAATAAAATTCTCAGCTAGAAAGCCGAGAAACACTTCACAGCTTTTCACACGTGCTTCGTCACGCAGCGACCGCTCGATTGCGCAACTTATGCATCGACAGAGCCACCGCAAAGCACGCAAACTTTGTCTTTTTCCGTAGAAATTGATTTTATCTTTTCCTTCACAGCCGCTAACGCGTTTTTCGTCGATGTCTCGTATTACGTCCGAAATGGATGAAAGCCGGTTTATAACTGAGCGCAAAAAATATTCAAACTGACTCTTCGAGGAAACCGTGCGACTCTTTGGAGGAAAGAGAGACTATTTTCCCTTATATGTCTGTAAGCATGGTGATCCGTCGCTCGCTCACTCCTCAATGAAAACATGAGCTTTGTTGTTGCTGACAGGTCGAGAGCATAAGCGAAGAGAGTTGGAATAGATTGCGAAACGTAAACAAAGTATTTGGCTGCCAAGCTTCACATGCAATCAGCTCGAAAACTTTTTTGGCTTCACCGAACGTGATAACGAGCCGTTAAAAGTTTATCATGAACTTGAGAGCTTTCGCTCGAGGCAAACTTGTAGCGTGAACTTTGCAAGCTAATTTGAGAACGCGGAAGTACAAGGACGAGAGAGTTCAACGGTGTCGCCTGCTAACTGGCAATAAATCCAAAGCATATCGATCTAATAAAACTTTGTATTGGTATTTGATGACGGAATCCGCTTCGAAATTCCACCAAATAAAATTACAAATGCCTCCCGTCACACGGTAACTAAAAAACAAACAATCGCAAGGGAGAATCTGAATTGAGGTCAGCCAGCCGAAATGTGTCTAAAACAGCGAAGAGAGTTACTTGGGTAACCGTGAATTAAAATTTGTTTCGCTTTTGGCCTTAAACCTCTCGCTCTCCTCTTCAAGTTGCGTGCCATAAAATCACGTGTAGCTCTGCCTGTGTTTGTGAATGATTTACAGTCTACGATGTTGTGAATGCTCAGCGAGGAAATATTTATGCAGAGCGCTAGCGCGAGAAGAGATCGAACGAAAACACTATCGGGCCACGTAAAAGATTGTAACAGCTGATCCCGTCGTTTATATATACGCGATGCTCAAGTTTAGATAGTTGCACGACTGTTAACACACTTCCCGACTCTATAAATATCCGCGATCTATTTTTTACGCGTCCATTAACTCGTACGAAGTTTAAAAATAAAGTTTTATTGCGTAGTATTTGAGAGTGACTGAATGGCTATGTAGAAGAAAGAAAATCGTGCGTATGAGCGCAACTAGTGCGATTGCGCAAGAACCAAAAACATGAATCGCTCTCCGCAGCTTCGGGTACGTTCAACTCTCGCGCTCTTCGTCGCGAATGAGATATCTGAGCGGTTTCTCTGTGTTTACCTTTGGATATGCCGGCGCTACAGTGAAAACCGTGAAACTCATAGGAGTTCGCCACCCACACGAGTCAAACGTGCAGTTCAGAAATAAACATTTCGATCGCGCGATTTATTTGTTAATCGACGGGGATTTTAATTTGCAATCGTTCAAAGAAAACTCGTTATTTTTCTATTTATGGGTTTAGCGATGCAGACGCAATTAATTCTCAGCCGTCGGCGGAGAAATTCCGCAGACGTTCTTTGAAGACTGTTCGGGAAATGTTTGGCTTGCAGTTGAGTACTCTTGTTAATCTATTTTACCTTGGAGCAGACTGATGGTTGCTTGGTATTCCGCTAGCTTTTCATCGACGTAGTCTTGCGATTGCTGGGCAATGATGTCAGCAGTTGATGGACGGCCGTCGTCTTCCTCGTAAACAACGAGCCCTTTTGTCAGATTTGCTGGTTCTAATGGAACGACATAGAAGTCGTTGACAGGTTGGGCTTGACGATCTCTGTCCATGTACAAGTATTGGGGAGTTGGTGGTGGAGAGAATGGGGACGGGGGAATACTGACGGGCGTTGCCGCCGATGGAGTCGGGGAGAAAGTGCTGCGGAAGGGACGGGGGAAAGAAACGTCGGCAGCGGGCATTTGGACATGTTGCTGCTGCGACGGCATCGGTTTTGGTTGGTAAACATGTTGGGGAGGCGGCGTAGGGCGCATTGGAGCCGGAGAAAATCGCTGTGACTCATAAACCGTGGTGAAACCAGTAGGCGTTGGTGGCAACCGCCTCAAGGGAGGCGTTGGCGCTGGATATGACGGATTGAACGTCGGCGTTTCTGACAGCTGACGCGCATTGAACGTTGGCGTCGGTGATCGCTGCCTTGGCACACCAGTTGGAGTTGGCGACATGAGTCTCGCTGCATTTCCTCGCATTGGCGAAGCCGATGCACGGCCCCAGCCTTTAGGAGGCTGCTTGTTCTGTTGATCGGACATTTCACTTTTATTCACTCATAACTGCAATGAGAAGGAAAGCAGAGCTATTAGGATCTTGTAATTGCGTTTTGTTGCACAGCGAAAGATTATTGAACTTCGAACTAATTTTCCGAGAAAATTGTTTACCAAATAAACTCGAGCAAATGCGATTAATCTCCTGTAACTTTTGAATTTAATTCGAACAGAAAGCTGAATGAATAATTCCATCTGCCATTCAATAAACATTTCGACTTTCGAACGCAGCACGACGTGAATAAATCTATTTATAGCGGTGCTAACGTGATTGAAAGCAAAATTTGCAAGCGCAAGTGCGCCGAGTTCTCCGAAGGTGCGGTCACAATGGTCTGTGAGGTCAAGCATGAAACGATCGCGAAATGAACGTCGGCAATAAAGAAATACAATTAGCCATTGAACGATAATTCAATTAGCTTATGAATAGATGAGAGAGCCGCGATGATATCACATGCAACTTTGCATTAGTCTGACAGCTAATCGCTCGTATTGTAAAATGAGTAATGAAGGCCAACTGAAAGATCAATCGAAAGGATAAGTGAACGCATGAAGTTTCTCTTAAACGAAACTTGAAAAAGCAAAACGTAAACGATATTTGACTCAAGAGCTTTGCTGTAAGTAGAAAGATGATATCATAGGCGTAGGATTCTCGGTTATGGAAAATATTTGTGTCACTCGGAAAATTTCTTTTGCTAGGACGATGTTTTCTTGGTTCGTTAAAGAGTTTTGACGATGCATTGCGATAGATCTGACCAGCTGAACAAATTTCAGGCAAGTATTTGACTCAATGTCAACCGAAGCAATCGAACCTGAAGATCTTTTTGTATCTGGCGACTTAATTGAGCTATCGATAAGTTATTCAGTTTAAGTTACTTTGCTTAATTCAGATCTCTTCAATCGATTCAACGCAAACCTCGTCAATTCCGAATCTTATGTCAACTTGATTATGTCAACGAACGATCTCACAACTCAAGGGCATTTTCTCCATAATCGAAACTTTTTGACTTTCATCCAGCCCGGCATCGAGATAAAAATAAAAATTTTGCAATCGCTTCCCACTCAGCTTTGTAGCGATCTCCGACACATGCCGTGGAAAGCGATCTTGAAAAAGAAAAGTGATAGAAGCAGAAGCGACGATTTGTAGCGCGTCACTGATGACTTGTGCAAATCGTTCGAGCCAAGAAGAAAATCGTTGAGGCTCAACAAATCATTATTGTTTTTCACAGAAGCTGAATGGTCGTGGGGCCTTGTTTTCAATTCTAAATTTAAACAGTGACGCTATGCAGTTTTAATTGATGAAAATATCGTACGGTAGGGAGTGTTTATAGATGACGTCTCAATGATATATTAACTCTGAGTGATAGCTGGTGCAGTAGGGCGTTGGTTGCATCCCCATGTTTGTTGCCCAGTTTAAAGTTTGATCATTAAACTTCAATGAGAAGCCGAGAAGTCGATTAGTTCTTCAAACAGTTTTGTGTCATTACGTTCGTTCATTCATGTCCAAGATAAATAGAAACATTTTTCGATTTTAAATGAAAATATTTCATGTGTCATCGATCAACTCATTTCAACATTTAAGTCTTCACTCGCTTCGCTGCAGCAATTTCCGAACGTTCTGTTTGCAATATTTCAACGAGAGTCTAGGCTAATGTGCAATTAATGTTCAAGTTTCCTTTTAGCAGCAAATGAAATTGAGTAGCCGAAACGACAAACACATTTGTCGTACATCTTATGATTGCCGTCGCTGAACCTGTCACGAAATCGTCTCGAAATGAATACGTGAGGCTTAGGTCGTGAGCGATCATACGCACAAAAATAATCGACTCAGACAATCTCGAAATGTTTCTTTCTTCTCCTTTTAATTTGAACTTGGCGTTGAAAGTTTTAGTGGGCCATTTAAAACGTGATAAATGGTGGAGGCTAAAGATTACAATGTTTGAATTCCCTCACAGACGTTTCGTGTCTTCTAATTGTTTGTAAATGTGTGAACGGATTTGTTGCGATCGCTTGCTCGTTAGTTGTCGAGAGCATTCAGGAAGATAAATTGAATTCCCGTTGAAACCTCCGGAATGTCTTCTTCATCTTTGATGGTACTTTGAACGATGAGGATCAAATGTCGAACAAGAATGGCTCGGAATAATGTCAACGGTCATTAATTCATTCACCTGCTGCGGCGTGATGCCAAACCGGAAACGAGTCGTTTCCCATTCAGTTGGTCAAGGCGTCGTCGAATCTTTTCGCACATGTGAATTCTTTGAGAAAAATTAGCTTTGTCAAGCTTCAGATGTTCCCGCAAACCGTAAACGACAGCATAAAAAATGAGTTATAAGATTCGTGATTTAATTAACGCCGCTAATTCAAAGTCATTAAACTTAACGCGTCTGAACAAATGAATCTGAAATATTTTCGCGCAAGGAGAGTTTTATGTTTTAGTAATTGCTGGCATCGCGTTTATTTTTGAACTTGGCCGGTTCACAAAAAGTGTCACAAAATTCTTGTAAAGTTCTCTTGATATATTTGCAGTAAGATAAATGAATGAAACGTGTTTGACTGCAAGTTTTCAGAGTGTTACCTCACTGCCACTTGTCCCTGGAAAGCCTCAACAGAGAATTTTCTTCTCATTTTCCGTCCGAGACATTCGCTACTTTTTATTAAATTTGAAATCTCTCCGCCTCGTGCTTTCCTGTTTTCGTCAAATGAATGTACGGCAAGAACAACTGCGTGATGATTTTAACCTCAGATCGAGGAGTCGTCAACGGAAAACCTGATTCGGAGTAACTTTCAATTCCGATCTAACTACTCATCGATTGATTTATCTATCACGCGAACATAATCGAGTGAAGTGATTCTATGAGTTCGGAATTTTTCGCATCTGGCGATCGGCCGCTTTGAGCATTGCCAGAAGTTTTGATAACGAAGAAGAAGTTTTTAAAATTCCATGATTGACTTTTTGATCTTGATCGTTGCCACGAAAGTGAATGAAGGGGAAGCTAAGAGCCGACCCGCAACCGCGGAGTCGTTTGCAATGATGAATCCAGATCGGTACCATGCGAGATGATGTCTTGTATACATGTTTCACTTTTAAAAATAGTCATGCCACTGTTCATTCGCTCTAAATCTTTCTTTAAATATAGACCGAATGGAAGAAGATAAAACGTGAAGCCCGCGCACCGAGAGAGAGTGATGTGAGTCGCGCTGCTTCTCGACGACTCGAGCGTCTCGAAAATGGAAAATTAATGAATTTTAAGATGATCGAATGCGACTATTAATAGCTAAAGTTGGAATTAATTTGGAGGAAATCTTACCACTTAATTGGTGCGATGTGACAGCGCTGTCGAATGCTCCTTTTCTTATGCGGAAAACTGATTACGCAATACTTTTTCTTTTTTCGCTTTTGATTTTCTTCCCAATCACACAAAACTTTCCACAGACTTTCCAGAATTTTCCTCCACTGATCACAAAATTTTCTTCGGCTTTTTCGATAATTTCCACTAACTTTCTTGCTTCCTAGCTGCAGAAAGTTCTAACTTTCACTATAAATAAACCACACAATGCAGGCGAAAAATAAAAATATAAAAATTCTAAGATTTTCCTCTTAATATCTAGATTGAAAATTCTGCGCTATTTTGCGTTTGCTTTTTGATGATCCGACACTTTTCTAGACCCGAATTAAACTGAGGAAAACTTCTGAACGCGGAAAATTTCCTCACTTGAAGCATCTCGAGAAAAGCGCCGAGCGAAAGCCGATGCTAAGAATAATTCCGTTCGTTATTTATGGAAAGTGTGTTGGTGCGAGAGAGTTTTCTCGTGACGATCGGGGGTTAAGTTTATTACAGTCAGAGTGAAGCTCTTGTGAACATCTGCGATCATGATTTTCTAATAAAATGTTGTGATGAATTTTCTTGTTTTAGAGGGAAAACATTTCCGAGACATGCGACTGTGAAAGTTTAATGATGAGTTCTTTCAACTCACAACGAACTTGCGTGGTTTGGAACGGATTATCAATCGATAAACTGAAGCGAGTTGGAATCTATAAATTATGAATGGAGAATCGATCGCTGGAAACGTTTCCAAGTGTCTCGTTCTCCCACGGAACTGCCTGCCGGCTTTTCGTTTGTGTTCGTTGCAGTGAGGAAATTTTCTATTTCAGCAGCGCCGACAACTGACGAGTCGAGAGCACGTGATCGCTTCACAGCTCGCGCTTTACAAGCTGGCGGCGCCTTGTCGAGGGCGAGAAAACATGAAAACGCTTCTACATTTGTTATTTTTAGTGCCGGCGATATTCCGAGCGCCGCCACTTGTTTGATTCTCTCAAAGGTGAAGGCAGTTTCAATTCAAGGTTTCTCGTGTGTTCTCATCAAAGCACTAATCGTTTGTTATTTTTTCTTTCACGAAATACGATTCTCTCTTCACGATTTCCTCGGATTTAGGTGAATGTTTGTGCTGCCTACGCGAGTGACATCACGGGGATTCCGTTCCACTGTGTGCGTCCCTCAAGTCGAACGCTAAGTTTATAACTGAATTTATTCGAGCTGACAAACTCAATTTGTTAGCGCCTTGTCAGTGAAGCGATTGCGAAGTGACTGATGATGAAGAAGAATAGCTGAGGCTACGGAAATGTGTTAATAGAGCCAAACTACACTCACGAAATCCCTGTTATGACATTAAAGTCTATTCATCATTTGCGAGTTTTTTGCTCGACTTTACAAGCGAAGCTCGAACACTGTTTAGTAAGACAACAAAACGAACAAAGTGCAGAGTTGATTGAAAGCACGTAATGATCTTGTGGGAATAAGACTGAAGCTATTGGTGCGGCTGGTTTGTGGCAGACGAATATCTTAAAGACGGCAGAGCTCCCTTTCTGATGCTCAATCTTTGGGACTCAGACTAGGCGATGATGTTCCGTTTTACAATAACTTGTTTTCTCCAAATTGTTTTCAAGATAAGAAATTGTTTCTTCTTTTTTGTATGAGCTGCGCGTGGTTCAAATATTCAGATTAACCTGAACCCACAGCTCTTATCATACACAAAGTTCGAAGCGAAACCTTCCGGAACTCTTGAGATTCTAACGCTTGAATATTTTTCAAACTAAAAAAGCTCATTTAAACGATCGATGACGAGAAAGCTTTCGAGACTTTCAGATATTTCAACTGCTTTTGATATCCGCGGTCGCTGTTACAAAATTTTCACGGTAAATTATCGAGTTTGCTTGCGATAATTCTTATCAGTGTGAATCCGGTGAACGTGTTCGAGTAATGTTTGATGAATGAAACGTTCATTGATTTAGTCACTCAATGATTTATGTCGCGCTGATTGACAGTTTTGTATCCCAGCAATACCCTCGAATGGTAGAAAGTAGATCACAAGCGGGCAGATCAAGCATTTATCTGCAATTTACGTTCGACTAATTTTGTCTAAAGACGTGGAAATAATCTGCCTAATACATCGAGTCTAATTGAATTAGCCGGCGTAGCTTAACTACTTTACGAATGAACCAATTTTTTCTCCTTTTGTGCTTCATTCATTGTTTAAACGATGTTGAATCCACACATGAATGAAAACAAACAAGATCGCGATAAGATCTCCAGTGGTGCGTGTCATGTTGATTTAACGCGAAAATCGTTCCGCTGGATTGGAACTGTTTGTTTCAATTAAAAGTGGCTGGAATGTTGGCCCGATAAGCCGAGAGCTTCAACAGTTTTCAGACTCGCTGCCAACATAATTATCTTGTTCGTTCATCGGGTTGTCTCTTTCTGCCATGCTTCGGTTGATTCCTCGACGGTGGGTGGAGCTACAAGCATTGGCAGCGACCATTTTTTACTCGAGGGAAATTGAACAGAAAGCCTCATTTGTAATGAAACTCATTCATGTCGGATCGTTAGCTGCGCCGGAAATATGTCAACAGGAAAAAAATGAAGTAGAATTAGCCCACTTTGTATTGAAAAGATGTCAAACTTCCAGTAAGCAGCATATTGTGAGTGAAGGAACTCCTCGGCAATCAATGAAACGACTTCCTCGCCTTTCACGAAATTATTTTCATTGCGGCTTTGTTATTAAGTGTTCTCGTGTGATTAATGAATAAAGTTACTGATAGATCCATCGCAGCGATGTTCGCATTTTGTAGCTAACAAATAAGGTTTGAATAGTAGAGTCATTAGGCTAGCCGTTGACTTCGAGGACGAGATTATGATGCTTGAAACATGTGGCAAGTATCGCTTCAAAAAGATGTTGAAATTCTTTTTTAAATCGCGCCTAGGCTAGCTAAGGATCAATCATTTTATTTAAACTACTGTTTACAATCTAACTGGAGATTACAGACACTCGACAATCCTTAGAATCATTGACGTTTGTCACAGAGGTTATGATAAAAAGTTCATCTTAAAACTGCAAAGAGTAAGTTACCTTTCAATTGAGTTAAAGACCAAGGGGTCTTAATTTAGAGTTGAGTTATCCTGATAGACACAAGGAACAAATAACTTTCAAGTTCAAACTCAAAGTCTTTGCCAACAAACTTCTATCAACGCGTTTCTCTAACTTTTACTTAGTCAAGATCAAGTGGAAAAGTTTTCCATCGATGGGCTGAAATGAGCACAACAACGAAAAACCTAATTGGCGCTCAATTCGAAGCTCTTGGAAACACAATGGAGAAAACAATCGGCAAAGCAAAGATTTCGATTTTCAATTTGGTTGTCCGCCTTAACGGAAATTAATCCGCCTTGCAGCCCTCTTTTTGTGCATCGCTTGATTTGCTCGGAATAATCGGAGGACGTGACTATAAATCGAACAGTTACGTAGCCTTTTGTTTTAGAGCTTCGGATCAATAGCGAATCAATGAGAATAAACAAATCTAAAATCGACATCCAAATTCGTTTCTTTATTGTCTTCGTTCGATCGACGATCAGAAGAATTGCGCAAAATGTGCTTTGTCTCTATAGAAAAGGCAAAAAGTTTGTTGTTTCCACTCTCGGTTCCACGCGAACGGCTTTCAATCGAAAACTAATAACAAAAACTTCCCCAGAACCACTGGGATGGAATATTTTTCAATATTAAAATTCTCAAGTTGAGTCATCAAGGATGTTGGCGGCTTGATCTTGAACGTTTTTCACAGCGCTCAACCTTGACTTCGTTTCTAAGTCGACACGGCAAAGTCGTTTGACTGCTAAACCAACAAATCATGAGAGATAATCTCCTAGAATAAACCTCTGAGCACTTAATCTTGTTGTAAAACGATGCTGGAAACGCATAGCAACGTGACGCCCTAAGCTGAGCCATCGTAAAATATTTACATTGGATTTTGCATGTTGATCTTGTAAAAAGGGAATTAGGACAAAGAGAAGGCGAAGGAATGCAGGCAATCCAATAAATAAACGATAAAGCCCACCCGGAGCACCTTCAGAGAAGCTCTTCGACCACATTTTCAGCTTCACACTTTTATTGGCGTCCGCTGTGCGGTTTGCACATTGAAAAATCCAAGGAAAATAGCAAATTCTCTCCAGTTCTGCCCAATTATGCCTGGTGAAGAGAGCCATGATAGATCATTGGCTGTCATCACGTGACTTCCGTTTTGTTTTGGTTTGAAAAGATTTCGCATAGCTTGTTAGTAAGGCATCAGCGGCCCAATCGAGAGTTTCCCACAAACTGTTTGCCTCAACCTTCAGGATTCATTAAAAACTTTCCCCTCGATCAGAAATCAATGTCAACATCAAAGCGATCAGATATCCGATTACATAATCTGCCGCTCAAAGAATGTTTTATTTTAACTTAATTAATCGCCGTTTCTCTCCTCGTGCTTGTCTTGTCTTTCGGGCCCTCTGAAGTTTCATTAGTTTTCGCGCCGCTGCTCCAACAGAAGCGCATGTTTCACTTCTCGGTGTGATGGAAGGCGAAGGAACATCAACAAAAAAACGGTGTTATGGTGATTCATCAAAACTAGATCATTAATTATTTTTACGAAAAGGAAAAAACTTTTTTCGAGCTGCTCGACGTTCCTTCTCGAACATTTCTCACATTTTTTATTGTCTGAAAAATGAGAAAAATAATGAAGTTTTTATTGTTGGTGGAACAATAAGATCATGTCATGTTACTCGGACGAGGGAAAAGCGACGAGCTACTGAACCGCGAGCAGTGAGGCTCAATAGGTGATTAAGCCAACATGCTTCTCACAACGTTTAAATTAATACGCGCCTTGCCACGGGGAATGTTACGAACCGCCAGAAATATGAATGAAGCATCGGTGAAAATATTATTGAATTCATGACGCGATTTCTTCTCGAGATCGCTGTGTAGCCAATGGCTAAATCGAACGGTAGCGGAACCGAACACCATTTCGTGCTCGACTTCTTCAAGCATCATTATTTATCGGGATCACTCGCAGCTCGGAAAGAAATGATTAAGAAATTTCCGAAATTGATATTTCTTCTCGCGGGTCTCAATTTCTTTATTAGGAAGTCGAAGAATTTCCTGAGTAGATTGGAAGTGTCTAATCGAATTCTGCCATGGAAACCTTTTGACTTCTTTTATTGGAAACTTAGTTCGCTATGATGTCAGCAAGTTTGGACTTAATTGACTTTAATTTGAGGAAATCTTCAAATCCACGAAAACATTTTATTATCAATTCGGTTTATTGAATTAAAACATTTATGAGAATTAATCGAGTGGTAATGACAGACAGTCTTGGTGTGGCAGCGATGGTAAACTCCCTCGAGCGTCAACCGCAATTCCAAACGATCTGGAACGTCGAGAGTGTCAAAATGTCTTTGGTTTGCTGCCACCCGGAAAATGAAAAATGAAATTTCATCAGAATTCTTAAACGCGACGATTTATGTTCCTAGAACGTTGGCCTGAAGAGCCGCGATTGCTTGTATTACTTCCAAGCGTAATTTACGACCACACACGTTTTCTCTCTTAATAGTTGAGGCGAAGATTTTTCTAATGCTCAGCAGCCACTTCTGCCTTCAAGCATTCAAAATGCTTTATTTGTTTGCTGTGCAGACGGTGACGATCCGTAAATTACGCTGAACTAATCGGTGACACTTTGAAGAGAAGGCGAGAAAAGTTTGTGCAGTTGACTGTCTTAGAAGTTGCGCAAAATTCTTCCAACTCAAGCGAAATAGTCAAATCACATTCAAAACTTTTCCAATCCATCTGAAACGTGATTCCAAAAGTACTCACGTAAAATTGAAAATCAATTTCGAGCAACTTTTTGTTTCTAAAGAAAGGAGAATTCGTTGCGGCGAAGATCATCGCGAGAGTTGTACTCGTGATCAACGTGATTCATTTTATAGACGAGATGAGAATCTGGCACAGAAGGCAATTTCGGACCTCCAATAAACTTACTCGACGTAACAATTAATATCTCATAACTCTTTCAAAAGGAATCAGCATGCATGCTATTTCCTGTCATCGGTTCACACTCAAGATTCACGTAGCCTCAGCACCGCGGGAGCTTTTTATGTTGTCGCTTGGAGGAGCCGGCAGTCTACAGTTTCCGTATGTGGTCGCTCGATAAGTTCATTTCCAAAGAGAGGTAGCAAATTATTTTAAGCAGTTTTTATTTCAACAAATCAGGCTTTGTTACATGATTTTCGAGTTCTTATGATTCAGATTTAGACTTTGCGCTAAAAAATTAAGTTAGAAGAGACTGAACGAGGAAACTAAACGGTAGTAGCTCGACAGATGTGGTTCGGCTCGAACTCTGAAGCTCGACATGGCATCTGATCGACGATCTTCAACAGCGTTGTCTGCGACAATTATTTATCTGTCATTGGAGTCGCAGAAAGATTGACGGGTTGTAGTGTCTGGAATCAAAGGAACAGAAAAGGTCTGAGTTAGTTCACTTGAGTGTAGCGATAATGCTCACCTTCCAATGATTGTCTAATCGAATTCTGATGAGAGCTTCAGTGCCCACCTTCTCAGACGATGTCAGCAAGTTTGCACTTAATTGAACGTTTTCTTGAGCGAAATCTTCAAGTCGAGGAAAACATTTGATCAGCGAATTCGGTTCTTATTCAGTTCAAGCATTTCTGATATTTGTCAAGCAACGGCGATGACAATCAACTTGGTGTGAAGGCATGGTAAACTCTCTCAAGAGGCCGTAAGCAAACTCAATCAGCTTCGTCAATCGTTTCTTGGAACGTCGAGAGTCTTCAAAATGTCTTTTGACGGTATTTCTGTCAATCGGTTCCGGAAACTGTTGCTGGCTCCTTTCATGTTGACGAAGATTTCCTTAAACGCGGCGATTTATGGGCAGCAAGAACAGTTTCAAGTGAACGAGTGCGGCCGTCGATTTGCTTGTATTACTTCCAAGAGAGCAATAGTCGTCGGTAGTTGAGGCTAAGATTTTGGATGTGTCCATGCAAATGTTAGCTTTAATGTTTCAAACGGCTGGATCTTTGGTTTCTGCCACCTAGTGGTATTGATTGTGATCTGAAATAGAAGTTGATAGTTCGACGCTTTGAGTACTTGAATCGCTTGATGGCTTACGTGAAGAAGGTGACCGCTCCGTTATTGAAGTAGACTGTCTTAGAAGTTGATCGCGAAGATCTGTTCAGACGTCAAGCTCAACGGTAGCCAGAATCAGCCGCCATTCCAGCAATTTCTTTTCGCAGCAGTAATCGTCTCCATCCTTGCCGACGCTGTAGTTGTCTTCCTTTTAATCCCTGCATTTGAATGCGTATCGTGCGTCGAACACTGGCAGCTCACGTAAAATTGAAAATCAATTTCGAGCAACTTTTTGTTTCTAAAGAAAGGAGAATTCGTTGCGGCGAAGATCATCGCGAGAGTTGTACTCGTGATCAACGTGATTCATTTTATAGACGAGATGAGAATCTGGCACAGAAGGCAATTTCGGACCTCCAATAAACTTACTCGACGTAACAATTAATATCTCATAACTCTTTCAAAAGGAATCAGCATGCATGCTATTTCCTGTCATCGGTTCACACTCAAGATTCACGTAGCCTCAGCACCGCGGGAGCTTTTTATGTTGTCGCTTGGAGGAGCCGGCAGTCTACAGTTTCCGTATGTGGTCGCTCGATAAGTTCATTTCCAAAGAGAGGTAGCAAATTATTTTAAGCAGTTTTTATTTCAACAAATCAGGCTTTGTTACATTTTTTTTCAAGTTCTTGTGGTGATGTAACTTCGCCACTAGTTTGGCTTTTGCCTGGTGGAACTAGAAGATTAGAAAGTTAAGGAACCGAGAGTTGATCAACTGTTCGCTAGAATTTGTGATGAGTTGATTTGAAATAAAAAGGAAATGAGATTCTCTTGCGAAATTACTCAAATCAAGAGAACAAAGATGAGCAAGTCTGGAGCAAACATCACGAAACCTCCATCGTTAAGCCTAAAGAACTTGTTGTCGAGCTCTGATGGAAACCATTTGTTCTTTCTTTTTTCATCAATGAAATACAAAAGGCTCACATTTTAAATTACATTCCGTTTCATCTCCACCGTGCGTCCGTCGTCGATTGACTTCTTTCTTCTTGCGGCTGATACAGAATTCCGATATTTAACGATGTACTCTGCCAGCAAACGTTGCCCACATGATTGGTTTCTCGTCATGAACAAACAAATCAGCGAGAACCTTTAAGTCGTTTTAACGACTGTGGTCTCGAAAGTAAGTAAGCGACCAGATCGTTTCTTGAACAGGAGCTTCGTGTACACCGGAATGTTAATTAACTCTTCCTCTAGTTTCGATTTCAAAAACTCATTGACGGCGGCATTGGAGAGTGAAGAAGACGAAGCCAGGAATTTATCCAATCAACGATGACAATTTAGAAAGAAGAAATGTGTCGGCATGTTGAGACCGGCAGAAAGCTTCAATGGAATTCCAATCTCGAACCAATCTCCAACCGATAATGAAACTCATTCAACCGAATAAGAAGAAGAGCTCGATGAAAAAAGTCTTGAAAAGCTCTTAGGACGATACAACACGCCGTCGATTAATCTAGTTTTGATTTCGTTCTCAAGGCTCCGAGGAAAGTTTATTAGAAAAGTTCTAGGCGATGACTTTTGGCGTTTCCGTTGGCTTGGAGTGAAGAATGAGAAGCAGAATTCTCCATTGTCGAGGTTCTGTAATAGAACGCGATTGAAAATATTTATAGACATGCTTTATGAGGCTTCGCTCGAATCTTCTCTCGCGCACCATTCACAGAACATCGAAACAATCGAGAAATTCGACAACCGAAAAAAATCAAATCAAGTCGATGAATGGAGCGAAAGAAAAAATTCCTCCACGGCTAATTTCAAATCAGCTACTGTTTTGTCTGATACAGCCACAATCGTGCAAGTATAATAGACAGTAATAAAGTAGTTTTCTTCTTGTGCCTTTGCCTCTTTCTTCACGTGCGAACACAGCGACTGGAAGCTCACGAAAAACCTGTGAGTGTCCATGTTTGTGCTGTTATAGCAATTAGAAGCATCCAGGAAGCTCAGCGATCAATTTGGGAGATTTTGTAAGGTTTGAAAAGCCAAGTTGATTTGGAACTTCATCTGCACAAAGCTATAGATAACTGCAAATCCCCAATCAAACTTTCATGAGCCATTTATTATTAGAACTCCCTCAGTAACTTCAATACTTCAACCCATTCAATTCTATCTACACTTCCAGGTCGAGCTCCTTTCAAGCTTTAATTTCTCACCTGTTTATGAGCAGCAAGTTAACTTTGCTCGAGTTTATTATCGTGTAAGTAAAAACAATCAACAAATGAAGCAATAAGCTGTCGGCGACTTTTTACAAGCCTCGTTTTATGTGGTGCCGCCTTAGGTTTATGAGCTACATTCACGAGAGAGGGGCGGATGACGACAGAAAGCCGCAAGTCCGCAATCAACTTGAGAACGATTAATTCTCAGACGTGATGGTGACGTTAATGGAACTTGGTAAAATTAATTTGCTTACTATCCGCAGAAGCTGCCGAAACTCGATCTTCTTCATGCTCCCTTCTGTGATCTCGCACCGAAATGTTTTTCGATCTCGGGCCCTCGTCAGCTTCATCCGAACGAGAAAAACTCCAAAAGTTGCTTTGTCATTAGTTTCTAATTATTTAGTGAAAAAAATATCATCGACAGTTAGCCGAGAAAAAATAAACTCAAAACGCTCAGATGGGAAGTCTAATTCGAACGTGATCAGTTTCGACGGGTTTTAATTTGTTGGTCGGAATGGAGAACTTTTCCATTCCTATTTACGCTCGAGCTTAGGCAATAAAGGCCTGAGCGATGCATTCAAACCAATGATTTCTCTCACTGTTTGGTTTGACGATTTCACAGAACATTTCGCAAGCGTTTACGACTTGATTGCTGGTGCTGATGTCACATGGGTCGTTCCATTTAAAACTGACTCTCCAGAATGATTTGCATTGCCTAAAAACGAGGTCGAGCAGAGCTGAGAAGGGCTGAAGGCTTCTGTTGTGCATCGTTGGCTTCTCCTTCGTCCCGTCCATAGCAACGGTCATAAAGCTCAATCATAAAAATGATTACGAATGATTTGTCCTTGCCTCGCTTTCATGGATCAGTGATTTATTGTTTTATGGCGTCGAAGGCTGGAGATTTACATCTAAGGCGAAGTTTATTTTGCTAGCGACCAAAGAGTAAGCAAATATTCCTCCGAATGGGAAAACAGGCGAGCAAGGATCTTAAGCCAATTGGATGACTGCTCGCTCCAGCTGAGAAGAAGGTCACAACATTATTGGCTTTTGCTTTTCCTCTGCCCTTTTCATGAAAAACTACTCAAACAAAACTTTCGTTCCGAATAATTGAGACGAATGAGATTCTTCACGTCGAGTTGCTGGTAACGACAAAATGTCTTTGTGTCCGTTCCTGCAAATATTTTCACAATATTGAGCCTTTATTATGTGATAATTGCTGAACTAGAAGCGATGAGGGATTCTGTGAAGAATCCAAGGATAGCTGGACGATCGTCGCCGCTTGAGTTGACAAGGCAGGAGTTAAACGTTGGTGAAACGACGATTAAGCTGTGAAATCAATTTCGCGCATGGAAGCAGTTTGAGGGTTTCCTGAGCAAGTTGCAGGAGCAGTTTCAAGGTTGATGGTACATCGATCATGCTGCTTAACGTCTCCGGGCATGGATGATGGAGTTTTTACCTTGAGAGTTGACACGACAAGTGAAAAAATTAACCAGTTGCACTGAACGAATTGTCATTGTGCTGATTGACGATTTCAGAAGTTGATACGCTGTGTAACATTTTTCTGTATTTTTAGCTGTTTTCAAGCCTTAATCAACCTTTAGCAAAAAGAAAACTAAAAATCAATTGATCGTCAGCTATAAGTCGTCATTTACCTCTTAGAAGTCGCCAGATCTTCTCAGCAACTCTTCATCAATAAATATTCTTTTGAAAAAGCAATAGAGCAATCCACAACGAGACCACAATCAGTTCATAAACCGACATGTTCTTAAGCGCATAAAACCATCATTGAAGCGTACGAGAGGCTTTTCTAAATATTAAATTTTATTAATTTATTCATTCACACCCAGCAATAAAAGCTACGAAAGTCAACCTGGGCAGGTTTGCTGCCGTGCGCTTGTTGGAGTGAAGGAAAGAATCGCTTCGCCTCGAAATTCGTTTGTCTCGCTTTAACCAACGGGTTCGTTCCATGCAAGTAGTTGTTGAAAATGGGCGTAGCGCTGTTCAGGCCTCAAAGCAGAGAGTCCGACGTTTCAGTTTAGGAGCTCGAGTCGTCGGAGGCACAAAAAATATTTATGAGTTTCTCGTTTCAACTTTAATTTAGTTTTTCAAGTGCCTTCATCGTTGTCGGACGTGAAAAAGCAATTTGCTGCCTTCTTCTTTGCTGCGGTGATACTTTGAAGTCTGTTAAAGCTTCTGGCTTGCGGTGAAGTGTTTATTTGAGCAACCGAGGAAGAATAAAGTGATAAAATATTGAGCAGATAGTTCAACTGGATAAAAGACAAACAGTTCAGTGAATTCAAAAAAAAGTTTTCCTTGGAAATTTCGAACTTTGGGAAATCGTACAAAATAATTTTATGTCCGCGTAAATGATAAACATGACGATTACCAACAGTTTCCCAATGAACTCAGCAATGCGACCAATCTACAACAGTTTTCCACTTCAAAGTGAGTGTCAAAGCATAAGCGATCGTTTAACGACTTGCGGCTGATCGAAAGCCGCCGATAATCGAAATTAGACTCGCTGATAAAAACGTTTAATTTGCACCTTCCGCCAATGTTCTCGAGTTTACTACAAATCAAGTTCCCATTTTCCATGCTCAATCGTTGATATGCGCAACGATCAGTTAAGTTAAGAATGTTTCGCAACCATAAAGTAGCGACGGCGAAAAGTCTCGTCGCTGCTTCTGTTCGTCTCCGATCGGGGTTTCTCGCAGCGCGTGACGATCTTCAGACCCCTAACGATCCTCTCGAGTCCCTAATTAAAAGCCGACAAAAACGATTTCATCGTCAAATCTTTATTTCGGTGTTAATGAACCCCTCAATCATGTCTCTTCAAAAAATTATTTCTTTGACAAATTGCTCAATTAAATGGACACGTTTAGGATTCAGTTCCAGTAACCTTTTCTGTTTCTTCTCCTTCGTCTTCTTCCTTGACTCTTCTTGGGTGAAATTTATGGCACTGAGCTTCTCGAAAACGAACTCATTAGGCAAAGGACGTTTCTGGAAGTTCACAGAGTCAATGGACAGTTACAAGAAGTCAACTAAGAAAAGCGTAAAATTGCAAATTTTCAGGAGAATCATTCGAATGATAATGCGAACAACTGAATTTTTATGGCACTAGCACCGCAATAAATCCATAAACTAGAAATTTTTCAAGCTAAGTTGGTCGTTTATGTGTTTATGGGGCCCTTCAGCGTCACTACCTGATTGTGCATTGCAATGCTCTGGCCTTTCAGTAGATTTATGATGAATTGGTTCTGCCGAGAACTTTCAGAAATGTTTAACTTGGCTTGGAGCATGTGATGAGGAAGCCGGAGACTTACTAGGTTTTTTAATCGCTAGGTGACATGGCAGCGGGACAAGGACGTATCAACCAACTCGGTGGTATGTTCATCAACGGTCGGCCGCTCCCATCAGCAATTCGACTAAAGATCGTTGAGCTCGCTGCGTCGGGAGTGCGACCATGTCAAATTTCACGCAATCTTCGGGTCTCGCACGGATGTGTTTCGAAGATCTTGAACCGTTATCAGGTGAATAGAACGCACGATGATTGTTCATTTTGAAAACTAATTTAATTTCTTCCGTAACTCAGGAAACGGGAAGCATTCGTCCCGGAGTAATTGGCGGCTCGAAACCGAGGATCGCGACTCCCGAGATCGAGAACCGCATCGAGGATTTCAAGAAGGAGAATCCAGGTATTTTTTCATGGGAAATCCGTGATCGTTTGATAAAAGAAGGCATCTGTGACCGCTCCACCGCTCCGTCTGTCAGCGCGATCTCCCGTCTATTGCGTGGACGTGACGACGATAGGAGAACACAGAATGGTAATTTATGAATGCATCTCTTTAAACGAGTCCTGCACAATTTAAAAAGCTTGAGAAATCCAATTAATTTTCTTCATCTTCGCTCGCCTTTCGGGCGATTCCTTTTGATCCGGATTGATCGAAAATGAGTTCTTTGGCACTAGGCGTGAAACAAAGGCGATCAAGGCCCTTTCTCATTGTTGAAATCACTTGCTGCTGCTGCTTATCCTTCGCTCGCTCATTTCTTTCATTGCCCTTTTCGGAAACAGAGCGGTGAAGGTGCCAAGAATGATTTGTGTAAATCTCATTTTCTTTTGTTGATTATTATTAATGACTGTTTTATGGAAGCGGCTTGTGGATGTTTATCGGGAGAACAGGCAGCCGAGAAGGCACATTAGAATGAAGTGTATGGGAAAGGCACAGAATTAGGGTGTTGGAACAAGTTGCCTGGTAAAAACTCCCAAAAGCTCCTCCGTATTACATTAGTCATCTCTTGGGTTTTATACTAAGACCTTCAGTTCGTTGAATTTCCTAAGAAAACAAGTGCAAACCCTCCCGACGCTGAATGATGAATCGTAGTCGTCGTTCGAGCGGGAGAAAGACCCGCTAATGTTGCATGTAAAAGCATAATGGGAATAATAATTATTGTAGCTCGACTTAGCAGAGAGGAAAGCTCTAAGGAAGCGAAAGTCAAGTAGCTGCGTCGGATTTTACACGGCTCGAGATGAAAATCTAATTTGAGAGAAATAAAGTTGCCAGCAAAAAAATAATCGATGGGATCAATACGCGACTGGTGACTTAAATTTGTTGGGGAGATGGAGAAGTGCTTGAAGCTGTAGTGCGAAAAGCTCTAAGAAAAATTTACTGCATGTTATATCACAAGTCTATGCAATCAAGTTTTGCTTTCTGTCAATTCATCGAGTCTCGCTTGGGCTACAGAACTCCTCGATTAATCCCTCAATCGATTCTAATAAAGCGAAAAACAATTACTTGGAAACGTAATTAATCACAAGAAAGAGCGGCAAGCAACACAGACTCATGACTCGTCGAGTTCGCTTTATTGGCTGATTCTTGAGCATTTCATAGTCGACAAGACTCCCGTTGCTTCATCAATGATGAGTTTGAGAAATTATCAATTTCCGTTTTCACAGGTGAAAATCATGCGATGAAGCAGTCGGACGGTGATATGTCAGATTGTGAGAGCGAGCCGGGGATTCCGTTGAAACGGAAGCAACGACGATCGCGAACTACGTTCACGGCGATGCAGCTCGATGAGCTTGAGAGAGCCTTCGAACGAACGCAATATCCCGACATCTACACTCGGGAAGAACTTGCTCAACGCACAAAGCTGACCGAGGCTCGCATCCAGGTTTGGTTTAGCAACCGACGAGCTCGTCTACGCAAACAGGTTCCAAATCAAGGCTCAGGCTATCCGCCGATGGGTTCAACGCCACTTGGCTACTCAGGATCTTCGTCTGGCTATCCAATGATGCCGCCACTTGGTGACGCGTCTCAGTACAGTGCATCTTCACAAAGTAATTATATACTCTTTCGTTCTTGGTAACAGATTAATAAATGTTTAAATCTTCCAGTGCATGACTTCTACACAACTCAAGCCCAGGCACAAGCTCAAATGGCAAACCAAGCCGCTGCTGCTGAAAGGCAGTCACCAAACGAAACATCGCATCATGCTGGCTCGCCAATCTCCAACCATTCGATCCACAACCCAATTGCCTCCTCGTATTACCATCACTACCATCATCTCGCGTCTGGCGGTAATGCGACCACACACGCTGGTTATTCGCCACCCCAGAACCTTGCCCAAAACGGATCATTGAATGGAAATGAGAGCCCAAACTCAGTCGACCAGTTCACGAACAACAACAATATCCAGCTGCCGGAAACGCCAAACAGCTTGGTTGGTTCAGCCATGGGACCAACATCTGTTAACAGTAACAGCAATGATGGAGTCAACGCAATCAACGCGGAGTCGTCACCACCAGAGAACTCGGCTGTTATCTCGAACAACAACAGCTACAGTCCATGGTGCGGCAGCTCCGGTCATCATCAGCTGCTGCTTCCCAACTCGTCGCCACTTCA
Source organism: Smittia sp. YW1114-2 (assembly GCA_033064975.1). NCBI lineage: Eukaryota > Metazoa > Arthropoda > Insecta > Diptera > Chironomidae > Smittia > Smittia sp. YW1114-2. The sequence continues at coordinate 13,886,935 of CP093832.1, read as the reverse complement.
TTCTTCTTACAGCTCGGCTCACCATCCGTCTGCCTCGCCGTACAGCGCTCACCACAATTTGGCCTCGTCGTTTATTCCACACCAAAACCTTACAGGTTTCACTCATCCGCACAGTGGCAAGAGCTTCGGTGTCGGTCAATCACTCTACCCGTGGTATTCATAAGCAAGTTCACTTTTAAATTTAGTTTAGCGCTTAAGTTATTTTAGATGTAGCATTATATAATTTTATTAGCATTTATCATTGAATAAAGTTGAGGAAGATTTAAATTTTCTTGACTTTTTCTGGCACATTTTAGTGAAAGGCTTAAAGAGACAGCCGAAGCAAGAAGTCCGATGAATCTCGCTCGATGAGTAGGAGCGGACTGTCAACAATTCTGTGTAGGAATCATCAAAATTCTGCAGGTGTTGCTTTCGGCGTTCTTGGTAGGCGAGCGAGTCGTTCGAGAGTCTTCGGATTTGTGCTTGTTTGAATGAGTCGAATGAACCGTTCTCGGTTTTCAGAGAACTTAAAGAAGGAGTTTCCCTGACATGATCCTCGAAGACTGACTCGATGATCGACTGAGACGAGTGATAGTTTGCTTTGTAGATTTCGATATCGTTGTTCAGTTGCATCATCGATGGATACTTGTTTGTGTGGCTCGTCGGACGGTTTTTGTTCCGATTTCTTTCAAAGATTTTCCGAACTTCTTCCCTCGTCCTTTGCTGTTCCGTTCGCATCTTAGAGGACGCCCGTGAGCAGCTTTCTGAGACTTCGTCGATTGGATAGATTTTGCAAGCAGAGTGAACGCTCCGGTCGCTTGATTCATATTTTCGCAGATCAAGGTTCACTTCGTCCCTGATTTTCATTTGAGTGAAAGCTTTTGGGGAACGACCACTTGACGCTTTCGGTGCTCGACTTGAAGACGACTGAGACGTTGGCGGAGATTGACTTGCTGGAGACAGTTTTCTCAACCCGTCGCCCACCGAGCATTTTATGTTGAATTCGTCGAGGAAGTTCTTGGGGAGCTTATCGCGCGAGTTCCGTCTAATGTCGAACTCTGAATCTGACAGCGAGTCGCTGAGTTTTTTGTTGGCTTTTGGGATGGACACAAAATGTTTCTTCATTTCACTTTAATTTGGAATTATTTGGAAGAGACAAACTTTGAAAGTACGGAGCTTTCAGCTTTGCATCTGCAGCTTAGGCATCAAAATAAACTTTTATCACTTGCTTATCCTGTCCGGAAGCAAAACAGAATATTTACGATCAGACTTTGCGTTTGGCTTGTTATCAATTGCTTACTTTGATTACCCGTCGATGTTGATAAAGGAAACTTTATTACTTGCAAGATAAGATGGGCGCACTTTATAAAATCGACGCTCTTACCCGCTGCGGCCGTCAGTTTGTGAAAAAATGTTGAAACTTGTTCTTGTGCTTGCCGTAGTGCATTCAGTTTTGGCTCTCGGAGAGTCAGAAAGTTTTATTGTGGGCGGAAGCGATGCGCTTCGTGGTCAATTTCCGCATGTGGCGTCGTTCAGATATTTTCCTTTGGGTCTTCACGGATGTTCAGGGTCAATCGTTAGTCGAGATTGGATCCTTACAGTGAGAAATTCAAACTGAATCCGAATTGAAAGCTAAACTTTAGGTCAATAGGCAGCGCAATGCGTCCACAGACGTGCGCCATTCGAGATAGTCGTGGGCGCAAACGAGCTTTCGGATTTCGGCACGCGATTTCTTCCAGATAAAATCGTGATTCACCCAAACTATCGAGCTATCTTGAACCCTCTTAGGAACAATGAGTATGTAACTTTCAGCTTTCGTTAAAAGTTTTCAAAGTCAATTTGGCCTTCTAGCATCGCTTTGGTGAAAACAGATTTCTTGATCGAGTTTAACGAACTTATCCAAGCGGTTAGCATTGGACAAGACTTTGTAACTCGATCGCGTAATGGGATCGTGGCTGGCTTTGGAGCTCGTGAAATGTTCCCTGGAGATCCACCGTCGATGTCAGAGACACTTCAATACATTCGCCTCAACGTCATAAGGAACTTCCATTGCAACGCGAGAATCGCTTTGCTCGGCAACGATTTCCCTCGCATTGCTCGTAACACTCAAGTTTGTACCTACAACGACGCACAGCAAGGAATTTGCTACGGAGATAGTGGATCAGGTTTGCTGGTTAACAATGAGCTGGTTGGAGTCGCCAGTCGGAAGATTTTGCCTTGCGCCCGTGGAATGCCCGACATCTTCATTCGAGTCAGCGAATATAAAGACTGGATCGACTCCTACATTAGCCCATGATTACGTGGAGCGCCTAAACAAAGCAAGAATGTTAAGCACGAGAGTTTGTTTTCGCATAAGCTTAAGGGCAATAAAGAATATTTTGATAAATGTTTGTCTTTACAACTGATAACGTAAGCGTTCATAAGTCTACGACAAGAGACGCTGATGGTATTGAATGAAACATTTTATTAAATCCGAAAAGAAACATTCTTAACAAGTCGATAAACTTAGTGAACGAAAGTGTTCTCGATGATCATCGCTCGTGAGAGGTTTCTGGCACACGCCAAACGGATCAACTGGACCAAGTCTTCGGGACACCCGTTGATCAGATTGAGTTCTTCGTCTTCGCTTTCTTCTGTTTGTTGTTGTGACTTCCTTTTGACCCTGTCGAGGAACGGAATCAAGTCGCTTTCGAGGTGGTGCATGATGACATAAGTTTGCTTAGTTGGAATTATGGGCTCGCTGTGTTCTAGTAATGGAATCGCATCAGCCATCAGTGACGGCCAGAAGAATTCCGGAATAATCTTCGAGTCTAATAAGTTCACCAAGAGTTCAGCGGCTTGTGCAAAAGCTCTGGCGGTGTAAAATCGATGGAAGTCGAAATACTTGATGAGAAAAAGCAGTCGCGGTGCGATGAACATTTTGGCTCCAACGTGAGCTAGCAGATCGCTGTGCATCATTTCTCCATTCTTGCAGTAGCGGTGAAGAAAAATGTTGGCTACTTTGGTGACGTAAATGTTATCACGGGAACGGATCGCCCACTCGAGAGCGTTGCCATAGTTCATGAGAGTCATAGAGCGCTTTACCATGACACGACAAACTTCTTGTTCAACTGCTGGCAATCCACACCTTCGAGCAACGCTGATAATGTTCATCGCATCGACGTCGTTCTTGATTGGAATCCGTTGCAGAAGCATTTCTCGAGCGCCGAGACCTTCGGGCGATGAGAATTCGAGATAATCCATTCCGATTTCCCACAGAGTTCCTCGTGACATTAGCGTTGATCCATACTCAAAGATAAGACTTTCGCGCAATGCAATGACCGAGGCTGCGTTTTCTTCTTCGTTACTGATACGGAGCTGATCGCAATGCACTAGTAAGTCGGCGAGGTGAACTATGAACCATTTGTTGTCGCCGATGTTGTGAATCGAGTGAATCATTTCTGCCAGATCATTCTTTAGGACAGAGAGAACCATGCGATCCAAGCTGTTCAAGTTAGTGTAGCCGCTGGTTCCTTTGCTGCTTGCCCATTGACTCAACCAGTTGTTGGCGAATGTTCCGAGCTCGAAATAGCGAACAGCTGGCTGGGTGAAGAAGAGAAAGCCAGCAAAGTGTTCGTACCAACAGGAAGACTCCTTGCAAGTTTCTATCCAAGCTGCCTTGTCCCCGGTGATGAGCTTCATGATGTCTTCTAGCTCCGGCTCCGTTGAGTACAAGCCTGAATCGATTTTGGACTGAAGCGTTGTCGACCAGTAAGACCATTGCGATCTGAATTTCTGCAGTGACAATCCACCGTGGGAGCTGAAGACTGGCATTGACTGAAGATCCTTCTCGGCGAGTTGGAACGTCATCGTTTCCGATGAAGAGTTCAGCTTGAGAAGAGCGCGAGCTATGTCAATCTGTCCTTGAAGCACGAGGCCTTTAACTGTTGACCAGTAGCCGTTTCGCGAGTCAACGTCTCGATCCATGTTAATGAGCATTTCAGCTGCGTTTTGACTCGGCGTTGGGAAATGGAATTTCGTCTAAAAATGAAATTGTATGACGTTGATGATTCGGTTATAAAATTCAATCTCACCCATTCAAGAAGATTCGGGACAACTGTAATAGTCGAGTGATCAATCAACAGAAATTCACACAAATGCCACAAGCACTCGATCGAGTAAAAGATCGTCGTGAAGTTTTCATATCTGCTGACATCTTCGGCTTCGGAATTGTCCTCCATCGCCTCTTGCAGTTTGTTCAGCGTGGTTCGGATGGCTGACCGATAGCTTCGTGATGTTCGCAAGTAGATATCGCTGGATTTATCCTTTGCCGTTTGCAAGTTGTAGAAGATGTTGCTCGACTCTGACACTAAACTCCGAACGATCGAATCATCCAATACGAAAGCTTGCGAAACTTGAATAACATTCACGTCTGATGTGTTGGCATACTTCGATTCAACATCTCTCGACGTGCTGATGATTGGTTGGAACCCGTGGAGTGAGATTAGCTCGTTGTTGACGAACTTCCCAGTGATCCCAGTGAGACCGGCGAGTTTGTCTGCAATCTGAAACCAAACAGAAACTAATCGATGCTCTTTTGATTGATGCTTAGATAACTTACATGACAAACGTTCTCTTCGCTATCAGGCATAGTTAGTTTGTAGAATATTTGAGCTTGTTTTCGTTCAACGCGGTTGGGATTTCGGTTTTGTTTATGTCGACACTCGACAGCCAAAAGGTTTCGACAGTCCAACACAGCCAAGGTAAGAATGGAACACTTCGAAATCAACGATCGCAACGGAATCAGGATAATTACAATTAACAATGTGAGGAAAAAGAACGCTCTGAACAAACCAGCGTATTTTGCGCTGGGTAAAATTCTCAATCAGGCTGGCCAAGACGAGAAAGTGAAGTGCGCTGTGCTCACGGGAAAAGGAGACTTCTTTAGGTGAATTGAACTTTGGTCGCTGATAAGATTGTGCAAATAAAAAGCTCTCATTTACAGCTCTGGAAATGACTTGACGCAAGTTATCGAGCAGCCGCCTGAAGGCGTTTCAGTTCATCAGCCGCTGATTGATATGGTTGAGGCCTTCATTAGGTTCCCGAAGCTCCTAATCGCTATCGTTAACGGGCCAGCAATAGGAATCGGTGGAACAATCCTCGCACTGTGCGACATCGTTTACATAGCTGAAGCTGCATATATCTACACTCCATTCACAAATCTCGGCCTGTGCGCCGAGGGCTGTTCATCAGTGACATTCCCTAGAATCCTTGGCACGAGCAAAGCCAATGAGATGCTGATGTTGAACCACCAGATGAATGCTCAAGAGGCTTATGACTTTGGTTTCGCCGCTCTCGTCTACAAGGATATTCAAGAAGTCTGGAAGAAACTGGAACAAATCGGACATTTACCAATTGGGTCGATTATTGCGAACAAAAGTCTGACGAGAAAGTTCACGATTGAAGAGCTTGAAGCTGCCAACAGAGCTGAGTGCGTCGAGCTGGGCAAACGGTTTGAGAGTCCAGAAGCCTTCGAGGCAATGATTCGATTCCAGCAGACCAGGAAGAACAAAAGCAGCAAATTGTAAACTCAACTTAACTGTGAATGAACGGGGTTTAAGGTTTAATAAAAAGAGATATTGACTATCGTGAACATGTCAAGTTTTATTGAAGTTTAAGAAGCGCTATGCTTTGCAAATAACTTTAAGCTCGCCTAGAATCGCAACTCTGGCTTGTACTTCACCATGTACCTAAAACGAAATTGTCAATTAATATCACGAAGCAACGGGATCGTCATCAACTCACTTATCCAGCGATTCCCAGAATGTCATGAGACATGCTCGATCCAAGTGCCGTTTGGTTCGTGAAATGTTCAAAACGGTTACAGCCCATCTTGCAACGTTCGCGTCCAGTTTCATCTCGTCATATCTCAAGTGGAATGCCGCAACTGGAAATGCAAATCGTTAGAACGAGACCTGACAGTTCAAATTCATTCAGCTTACTTTTAGAGAAGATGTCGACGGGGTTTCCATCCCACGGGAAGCCTTTGAACTGCCAAGCAGGTCCGAGAACGAAAACGGCTACAACTCGACTCCAATCTTGCGGCGTAAGCTTTCCTGGCTGATCAACGATGCGATACGGAACGGTCAGCTGCCCTTCCTTCCGTCGCTGGAGCAGAACTTCATTCTCTCGCACTGCTCCCGATGCTTTCTTTTCCTCCTGTGACACAAACTTGAGTTCCTGGAGAATATCCTTTGCGTTGTACATCGTGATGAGACTGTTGGGAGACGACGGGATGATGATGATCGGTGTTTTAGACTGGCGTTTGTTTGCAGGGTTTTGCGGCAGAAGGCGAGCTTGAGCAGTTGAAATCATTTCCTTTGGACGCCCTGGAGGCAGAGCAGCTGCCAATGGTCTCTTCTGCTGTGTTTGCTGCTGCTGTTGAGTCATGATTCCTGACTTCAACGACATTCCGTGATGAGTACCCATCGTATCAATCTTGAACTCTTCGGTGACTTCTTTCTGCTGAATGAAACGTTCCTGATCGTAACGATTGTACTGTGCCTGTTGCGGTTGGTTCGCCCGAACGACTTTTGTGGGCTCGGGAAGCTTCTGCGGGAACTGCGGAGGGCGGTTCTTCCCCTCTTCGCGAGCTTTGATTGACTGCAAGAGTGCTGAGATGTTCTTATAGAACGTTTTGCCAGTGCTTTGGAGGACTGTCGTTCTCGTCCGCCACTGACGTTCACGACTGATGATGTCTTTAGTCGAGTCTACATCGAAGTCCAACATTCCTCGAAGATCATTAACACCCGCTTCATCATGATCGTTACGCTTGATAGTTCCTCGTTTGTTGGCGAGACGTTTTGCTTTGATGGCTGCGATCTTCTCGACCGACATCGTTTCCGAGAGAGATTTAATGTTGTCGATGTTGACCGAAGCTTCTTTCTTGTTGACATCGAGACGAGCTGCGAGTTGTTCCTTCACTTTCTGCACTTGCAAGTCCTCGAATCGAGATTTCTTAGCAAGATTCTCATAGCCGTCCGACTCTGCTGGGCGCTTGACTTGCGTTGGGATCTCCAGCGGAGCACTCTTGTCGATGCTACCACATGTGCTGGTCTCTCCATTGAGATACGCGAGCAGGTCTTTACGATCCGGTCGATTGACAGCTGGAATATCTTCGGCCTAAAAGTAAACACAAAACCCTGTGAAATCTGAAGATTAGGAAAGACGCAATTCGATTCTTACCGCCGCTTGCCTAACGTAAACAGAGTGCTGCAGTCCAACATTTTTCAAGATGTAGAGAAGACATTCGAGCGTGTAATATTCCTTTGGAGCTCCTTTCTTTCCCGATCTACAAGAAAGCATTGATAACTTGTTCCCATCACTGCACGACGCTCAACTCACCCGTATTTTAAATAGTTTGTTTTCACATTTTTCGGCCAAGAGAATTCGCCAAAAATTATCTGTCCGTCGCGTTCTATGATCTCCTTCTTGTTGATGTTATATTGTCTGAGAAGGCTAAGTGGATCGGCCATTGTTTGTCACTGTATGGATCGTTGGAGACTGCCGATAAGATCCTTAATTCTTGTTATATATAATTCACTGCGCTCGGAGAGAAAAACAATTTGTTAATGTGTGAGAAATCGACGGCTTGACGTGAGTGTCGACGGAAGGGCAAAACTACGGATTGGTAAAATAATATTTCTACCTGATCTGCTCCGCTCGTTATTTACACCATGTCATCGACTTTATTGCTTGGAAAGCTTGCCTTGATCACAGGTAGGCGTTGACAGTGTTGTTGAATCAATTAGGAGTGAGTGGGCAATCGAATATGTGACTGATCGCTATCTTGTGGCTTCCAGGCGCTGGCGGGGGAATTGGCAGAGCAGCGGCTGTCCGTTTTGCTCAAGAAGGAGCGACCGTCATCGTCACTGACAGGAAGTTCGAGCAAGCTCAAGCGACGGCGAAGAAGTTGGGAGGTGAGTGACGAATTTTCCGTTCGCCGGTGCGTGCGAAATTCTCGTTAACTTTGGAATGAACTCGCTTAATTTTCTATTTATGATTTGTGCGAGAATTCTTATGTAACAAGTTCGCGACAGCTCCAGCCTTTGGATTTGGATTAAATTAACGAGACTGAGTTGAATTTCCATAATCTAAGCGAAAAGCTTGGCTGTGTTTACCTCGATTGAGCTTTGATCAACAGATATCTAAAGAAAAGAAGAAAAGCTAACACTCGTTCAAATCGTCGCCTAATGAACCGTTCACACATGCAACCGGTCGCATGGTCTATATTTAGCCTTCGCACTGTGGTGATGATAATGTGATGTCTCGCACGTCAGTCGAGCGAATTCTTTCTTCTGTTTTGTTTACACGAATTGGGCAAACAACTGGACAAATGATTATGATTATCTCTTTGCAGGCACTCACTTGCCGCTTGAACTCGATGTCACCAACTCGGAAAGCATCAAGAGTGTCATCGAAGAGGCGATCAACAAGTACAAGCGCCCTCCCACTTGCGTGGTCAACTGCGCTGGAATCACTCGCGATGGATTCATCCTGAAGATGGACGAGAGTGATTTCGATTTAGTTCTCAATGTGAACTTGAAGGTAGATCGAATCTGCTTAATTACGCAACTCGCTAATCAAATATTTGTCTGATCTTCAGGGAACGTTCCTCGTAATGAAGCACGTCGTTCAAAGAATGACAGAGCACAAGGTCAATGGAACGATCGTCAATATCTCAAGCGTAACTGCAAAGATGGGCAACATGGGACAGTGCAATTACGCTCCATCGAAGGCTGCTGTTGAGACATTGACTCGCGTAGCTGCAAAGGAGTTCGCCAAGTTCGGGATTAGAGTCAACACTGTGATTCCTGGTTTCATCAACACGCCAATGACGGCGTCGGTTCCAGACAAGGTTTGTAATTCGAGCTCTGAATGTCAAGAGATGTGAACGATAATCTAAATTTTAGGTAAAAGAATTGATCCTTAAGCAAATTGCGCTCAGACGGTTCGGCGATCCCGAGGAAGTTTCAGACACAATTGCCTTCTTAGCGTCCGACAAGAGTTCGTTCGTCACTGGAGCTTCGATCGAAGTATCAGGAGGACAAACTTAAAAAGGATTTCGAGCTTGACATTCAAAGTGCTTCTTATCACCGCGACGATCAATCAGCATTTTCTTTTCGTGTTCAAGAGGTTTTGATCGAGAGATTTTTCAAAGAAAAGTGACGGAAATATTTTATCAATTGCATTTCAAGATTATATAAATTTATTTTTGCTGCGATTTAGATGTTAGGAAAAGTGAACAACACGAAATATAAAAGAGAATATTTTTAAAAATTTAAACGACAATCTTGTCAATGTTCAATGCTCGTTATCTTCGAGTCTGCGATCTCATTTCTTGCGTCTGAGGTTTCCAGCTGCTTTTGATATAGCGAAAGCGCTTAAACCAACGGCGGCGCCAACCCCAGCGGCAACTTTAAGCGTCTTCTTGTCGTCTTTCACCGGAGTCTAAAAGCCAAACAAATTTAAGATTTCAATTGGAAGCTTTATTTAAGAAGCGAACTAAGCAACATCGACAATTCTAATCAATATTTGTTATGATCGTGATGCTTGAGATGGTTCAGCTTGTCTTGCAATTCATGTTTAAATACCGTGTAAGGTGTCGGATGGTGATGGCCAGGGTAGAGACCAGGATAGGGTGGTGGTGCTGTTGGCGGGAAAGGCATAGGTGGAGGCGCTGGCGGATGGTGATGGATTGGATAAGGTCCTGGATGAGCTGGAGTCGCAACTGGATAATGTGGCCGAACGTGAGTGGGTGGAAAAGCTCCCGACGATCCTGACTGATCAATTGTGATGTAAGCGACGTTGCACGTTCCACTGATCGAAACGTATTTAGCTAAGTTTAATGGCAAACGATGCTGGAACGTGCAAAAGTAAACGTTGTTGATCAGAATTCTGTACTGAGCGTGCTCAGCAGTCACAGCGATCTCGAACGACTTGTGAGCCTGGACTGGGTTTCCACCGTGACGCTCTTCAGTTCCATAGTTTTGATTCTGGAAATGATTACGAATGATCACATTCTCTTGTGGTCGTACGCTGATGTGCAGCATAACATCATCGCGAGGCTTCAGCGCTGCTCCGCTCTGAATGTTTATTTGAAGTCTGAAATTGAGAAAACATTCTTATCAGACTGTGCAAGCTTCTTATCGAGCTTTCGATAAAAAGCGATGAGTAACGTCGATAAGATTTTCGCGGAAACTTTCTCACTCACCGATTCGAATATCCTTGGATTTCTGCTCGAATCTTCAACGTTGATCCAACACGTAATCCACCAGGAATCAGCCCGAGAAAAGGTGACTGAGGGTTGTAAATTGGGATCGTTGCCATTATCAATTGGTTTTGCTTCTGAACAGTTTGAAGTTGGACGAGTGACTACCTGAGGCTGATGGAAACTTAAGTGAAATCAGACGTTTGATAATGGAAAGTTATCTTATCAATGTTTTTATTAAGCCCACGAACACATATCGACACAAAAGTTCACAGAGCGATGATTAATAACTGTGACGTAGCTGATGAGTCCAACGGGTTTTACTTTGAGTAGATAAACGAATTGAAGGGTTTGCGAGGCAAGAATTTTCCTGTGCCGGCTTCGACGTTGAGCTTGCCATTTTCTACGCAAACTTTTCCGTTGACCACGACGACCTCGGGAACGCCGTGACACTTCATACCCTCGAAGATGTTGAAATCGCAGGCGTGATGATGAGTCTTCGCGGAAATCGTTCGTGTTGCTTCGTGATTCCAGATAACGAGATCTGCGTCAGCTCCAACGGTAATTGAACCTTTTTGGGGGTAAAGGTTGAAGATTTTCGCTGCGTTTGTTCTGAAACCAAGATTTCAAGACTTCGAACGATAAGCGAAAATGTTCTTACGATGTGACGGCAACAAATCTTTGAGGGTCGATGATTCCAGCGTGAACGCCTTTCTCCCAGACAACGCTCATTCGATCCTCCACTCCGTTAACTCCATTTGGAATCTTTGAAAAGTCCTTCAAACCCATTTCCTTCTGCTCTTTGTTGAATGTGCAGTTGTCCGATCCCGTTGACTGCAGGTCATCACTGAAATTATTTGATCAAAAGAAGTTTTGAATCCAAACTTTTGATACTAAAATTTCCTAGCTAACCTTGCGAGCATCTTCATCAAGAATTCCTTCGTTTCCTTTCTTGGTCTCAGCGGTGGCGATAAAACGTGAGCGGCAGCGTGATGCCAGCACTTGTCGTGATATTCGTTGCCGTCAGTTCCAAGCGCCGCAGCAAGTGTCTCGCCGAAAATAAATCGTTTACCCCAGCGCTGTCGCGCTCGTGAAACTTCTTCGGCTGCTGAAATTGACATGACGTGGACGACATAGAGCGGACATTGGGTTTGATGTGCAATGACGCAGGCTCGATTAGTTGCTTCGGCTTCAACGTCTTCAGTCCTTGACAGTTGATGACCCTCAGGTCCGGTAATTCCACTTTCAAGTAGCTTCGTCGTGTTTTTAGCAATTATGTCGCCGTTCTCTGCATGCACTTGAGCTAAAGCACCGATATCACGACAGCGTTCGAACGTCTCGTACATTTCACCGTCGGTCAACATGAACAAACCCTTATAAGCCATAAAGACTTTAAACGAAGTTATTCCTTTCTCCTTACAGAGAACTTCCATGTCAGCGCTTGTCGTCTCATTCCAAGATACAATTGCGCAATGCAAACCATAGTCGCAGACAACCTTTGGTGCAGCTCGCTTATGCCACTTCTCTTGAGCAGCCAGTAACGTCTCACCAATTTTTGGGATCACAAAGTCAATGATTGTTGTTGTGCCGCCCGCGACAGCTGCTCGAGTGCCATGATAAAAGTCATCAACAGCAACTGTTCCCCCAAACTCCAGCTCGAAGTGAGTATGCGGGTCGATCCCTCCTGGGACGACGTATTTGTGATTTGCGTCGATGACTCGAACTCCCTCCGGTGCCGGCAGCTCGCTTTCTTTTCCAACGAATTTTATCTTTCCGTTCTCAACGTAGATTGCTACATCGTCTTGCGTCGAATCATGATTAACAACACGAGCGTGTTTGATGTAAAGACTGTTCGCCCTCATCGCACTTGAACTGCAAATAGATTTAATTAGTTATAGCGGCTTAGCGGTCCAGAATCGTTTGCCCCCCACAATCAATTCGATCTTTGCTTGGTATTTATAAACTTTATGACTTTTTCAACTCCGACGAAAAATTTGTGGGGAAATTTTGGCTATTTTTAGATGTTCGCGCTTCAATTTTAAGTTTCCATGTTAATCCAGCATTGCCGATCACAAATTTATGACATGCGACTTACAAATATTAAAAGTTCAAAGAATAAATCGGTCGGAGATCCTCGCACTGATCTTGCCTCGTCGGTGCTGAGAAGACAACTGAACGTCGGATTTCACATAACACATAATTCCCTTAGTTTATTGCCTCTCCGATTATAAACAAAGCACCAACACACAACTGCTTGAGTTTAATTGCTCGAGTTTAAATGCTCAGGAAGCTATCAGGCGGAGATAAATGCAAAATTATGTCAATTGTAGCTGATAACGACTCACACCACATTAAGTTTTATTGATTGATGAACCTGCAATAACGAGATGTGTCAACTTGAAGCAGCTAAATAACTTGTTGAAGGCTAAAGCGTGTGTGCTTGATGTCATTTTCATCGTAAAATTTTCAGAAACAGTTCGACGCGCAAATCACAGATGGAAGCAGAGAAGCTTCGACGAGTGGAATGAAAATGAATTTCAACGGTCACGATGAGACTGGGGTATTCCTTGTACTGCGGCATTTGTTACTAAATCAAAGCTGTGTCTATGAGACAGCTTAGGAGCACATGGAAGCTCATGGAGGATCACAAGAAAGCTCATTGCATAAATTCTGAATCAATTTGGCTCTCTGTTCTCTTAAAATGTGGTTATCATTATCTGCATTTCAAATTAAGTTGTTCCTAAATCAATAATTTTTACGCGGAACAATAAATCTAGGATATCTCGTAAAAGATTCGAATAATTCAGGAACAAATGTTCTCAAAACTGTGACACACAGCAGAGCCATAAAAACTTCTCTCTGTCATGTATGAATGGTTTTGATTGCATTTCTCTATTCCGTTTTCATGGTCGCTGGATAAGAATTTATGTGCAGCAGACGGAGAGCAGATGGAGAGATTACCTCGTAAACTTTTATTGTCTTTTCGGCAAAACAAGCTTGATGTCTTTAGTGCACTCAAGACGTTGTCCTTTCCACGATTCCTCGACGCCCGGAGACAAATAGTTTGCTCCATGTTCAACCTAAAAGCATTACAAATCTCATTTAGCTTAGGAACTTCCTTTTTTGAAAATCCTTTTTGAATGCTCACGACTCAGCCCCACGTGAGCTTTGGGAAGGAAAACGAGAAGCAACGTCGAGTCTTTACGGAAGAAAATATTTTCTTTAAACATTTTCTCTTGCTTGCAGCTTGCTGAGGGTTAAACATTTAGCTTTTTTTCTCTGATGTGCCTTGAGAGGAAGTCTCGAATAAAATCTCATGAGAAACCTCGTTACCTCACAGAAAATTTTGCTATGGTCGATTCTCCGTAACTCGCAAGTCTCGATCAAGAGCGAAGGAACTTTGGGGTGTTCTTGAGAATAAACAGACACTTTTTTGTTGGCTTTGCTCCTTAGACGCTCCCGCCTCGAACGTTCGACAATAGACTTTATTGCCCGCACTTTAAGACAGTTTGTTCCTCGAGATTTTCCTTCCTGCTGCCGCTCGTGTTGTCAGAGAGAAATTGTTTTCATCTACATCATCGTCACATTTCGACTCAATGTGTGTCGAATCCTCAAGGTTCTCAATAAATATTTTCGTACCGCCATCATCGAGAGAAGCTTTCTCGAGAGAAATTCATTTTATTGGCAACTTTATGTGTTCGTCGTAGCTATCAGCGATTCCATCGATGCTTTTTCGATTTATCATCCGTGTTGATGGAGCAGGAAATGGATTTTGTTCTCTTGGCTTCCATGTTCACGTCATGTCTTCCTTCCCCACGAATTGAGTTACCACTCAGTTTGTTTAGCTTCCCTTCATGTTCATGTGTCGTGCACAAAGAAAAATAGTTTGTTTCTCCGTAGTTGTTAAGACTTGATGAGAAAAGTCTGCGGGTTCGAGATGTCAGATGGCAAATGCCAATCGCTCGATAGAATCTTGTGGATTAGCATCGACAACTCATCAATCCTGAGTTAGTTTCATTATTAAGCGTCAATTAGGGTTGAAACTTCCGCAATCCACTTCAGCTGGGAAAGTCATGAAAGACGTCGGAACATTTTTCGGATGGAGGAAGGAAGACATTGCAATTACTTTCCCATCATGAGACTTTGAGGGACTTGGAAAAGACTTTTTCATGGCGAGGGAAAATCGGTGCTTGAAGAAAAGTTTTGTTTATCTATCGGGAAAAGTTAGGTGAATGCCGCTACATAGTATTTTGTGGGTTTGTTAGGAGCCCACGGAAGAGCTTTCTTCATTTTATTTCAATTTGTGCTCTGCACTGCATGACGACAACAACAATGATTCTGTAAAGAAAACTTTTCTTGGTTTCGGTTGCAGAGAAAGTTTTGCTCGAGATTCTTCCCGCGAGACGCGTCGTGGCGAAAGTTACATCCACTTACATTTTGATTATCGTCAAGCCTTCGGAGCGTTGAAAACTGTTGCAAACTTCCTCACTGTGCAAAGTATAATCTATGCTCCTTTGGCATTCACACGTGTCTGAATCCATGTCAATAGGATTACGTGCATTTATCCAGCAACGAAGCCCTAATCCGTGTAACTCCAGTGCAATGCCAATGATCGCTAGTGTTCGTAAGGATCAACTTGACAAGGATTCCGGCCATCCCGACGGGTCATAGGACGTTTAAATATTTTGATTCGCTGTTAATACTCCAACTGGTTTTATGCTCGTGGATTTATTTATTTGAATGTTTTCGCTTTTATTCCAGATTAATGCTCAACGTTTGGCTCGAATGTTGCGCAAAACATTGAAACATCGGTGCCGCGTTCTCGTTCAAGCGATTTCATTCAATGTACTTCGAGACTTTCTGGCGATCAGACGCGTTTCCCTTCATCTCGGCACGTTACAATCTCATTTTGGGTGAAGTGACAGTTCATAAATTATTATTCCGGAATAAAAATTAATCAAGTCGACGGTTTTGTTGGTGGAAAAGAAGAGATTATCAGATATCGAATCTCGATTGCATAAATTTTCCCATCGGAAATGTGAACGACAACGATTTCCATTTCATTGAGATGAAGACGGTGCATTGTGTGTTTGATGAATGAATAATAAAATTAAGAAGCTCTTGAGGTGAACATAATTCGAATTGATTTAGGAAAAGCAGCCGGTGGATTATTCAACAAGAGACTCTTTGTATCAATTACAATTTTGTGGATTACAAGATCGATTGAAACTGCAGACGAGGAAGTGAGTTGAATTTCTGTGAATTATTTTCGGACAATTTTGAATTGCCGTGGAGTCAAGTTGGAAAATTTAAAAAGTCGACGCAATCAACTTTCGTTGTTTCAAGTTCAACAAAAGTCTTTCACCGTTGCAATTTTAATTAACCTTCGCGTGCATAAAATTCGCTGATTATTTCTGCTCGGCAGAGTCTCAAAGTCGAGAGCCGCTTGACAATGTGCATGCAGGCGAAAATAATAATTATCGCATCAAGCTCTCGACTTCTCCTTTCGGGCTTTCAATGTCGTAAAATGATTTCTCGATTCGTTTCTTCTCGCAAGTGGCTCGTCGGCTTTCTCTGCGTCTCTTTGGCCTTCGACCAACGTTGTGCGATAAACGTTATCTGCACCTTGGATTGATGGTTGAAAGTCAAACTGTCGAAAAACCGCCTCGAGAAATTACTGAAAAATCCAATCAAGTTTCAAGCGACTCAACTGCTTTGATTGATGCTCGAGATGCAGTGCCGACATGTAATTTAATTACGATGCTCAGTCTTTAAGTGGCCAGTGGCAAAGCGCTACGGTGCATGCAAACGCTTCAACTAATTTAATAATCAAGCGGGGAGAAGACCGTGACTAACTGTTGTCTCTTTGTTCAGTTCTTTCTGTTTTGACGTCTGAGTAACATAATTAAATTCATCGCGTAATTGGCAACAAAAAGGCATTCGTGCATATGCGCTCACAACACGCAGATAACGAAAACCAGCGAAAGCAAGTCGAGAGAAGAGCGAACGGAATCTTTGCTCCGCGTCTTCTTCATGCACTCGAGATCGCAAATAATTTAATTATTGTTATTCGCAAAGTTGTTTTCTTTTTACTGCTCACTCAGCTGCACAAAATAGCAAATTTCACTCGAACGCTAAATGTTTTTTGTTTGAGATTTACGCCCTCAAATACGAAAGAGGAGAAAGAGAAACAATCAGCGAAAATATTTACAATTGTGTAAGCAATTTACATTTTTACTTAAACATTTCTCTGGCGTGCCTTGGCGCGACTTGCTCGGGCGATAAGTGAATTGTTAGGAGTGGAATTTAACTATCGTTTGTGTCCACTGAGCCCCTTGCTATCAAGATCCAAGATCCTCTTACGTGTCTACGCTTTAAACGACTTTCCATAGGCAAACAATGAGCTTATCAAGCGCCTGGCATCAGTGAATAAATTGAAATTCTTTTGGTCTCCTCTGCCGTTCATTTCCGCTTTCTTCCGCAATATCAAGAAGAGATCTCTTCTACAACTTTTTCCATTCACTTATGACTTGTTTATGAGTTTGCGTATATTTTCTACCCAGATATCACGATGCAAACTTGGGATCGCTCATGCAAAGTTTATTTCAAAGCTCCTGCACAAGCTCGTCGGGATAATTTAATTTCGCAGTAATTAGCAGCGTGTTGTTATATTTGTTGCATAAGCACACCAAACATTCATTTTCATCAAAAGTTAATTAACAGATAGTTTGTAATTTGCATTTGCATCGTTGACTTTTTGCTCCAAAATTTGTTTAAAGCTGCTAATTGAATTTTAATGGTCGCAGTGACGTCCTCATGTGGTTACACTGGAATAGCTCGATGACGTAGCCAATGCTTCTAATTGAATTTCATTGAATAACTTTCGAAGTTCGATGAGCGATTGTTCAACTTTGAGCCGTTCAACGTCAATCCGATCTCTTTAATTCTTTTCATGATTCTTTCGCTTTCTTTTCCCGCGATTGATTTATGCGATTGTCGCTCGCTTCGGCCATGTGAAGAGTCTGGAAAGTTGAGGCAAACAGTTAGTGTTCTTCTTTTGCTACGTAGCAACCAAACAAAAATTTTAGACACCCCAATCGTCAAATAACAGTCAATCTCGTCAACGAAGTTTGCAGAACAAATGAACAATCCCTTACCTGCCGAATACGAAACTTACGTAAGAACTTTTATCTTAAATCAACGTCTTGAGAAAATAAGGAGAACAAAGATAAACATGAGAGAGTTGGAATGATGGGGGAAGAGATAAACGGTTCTTTGTTCTGAATGGCTTTCGTAGATTTTTTGAGAAAACTTTTTTCTGCTGAGATGACAACGAAGTGTTTTTGGGAAGTCGAGGATGTGAAACTGATACCGTAAGCTTGATTACGAGACATTAAAATAACACATTAAGTCGAGAGTTCATTGAACTTTCGTCAACTGTCTGTTGCCTCGCAGGCACGAAGCTCAATTATACAGTCGGCAATGAATCGCTTCACAAATGCTTATCATTCGCAACGTCCACTTAATGGCTCAATCTCCTAAGATGTTTGAAATTTCTCTTCGCCAAATAAAGTCGCCGACGAAGTTTCCAATTACAGTCATGCAGAGATCCAGCTGGAGGCAGCTCGAGAAATTCTCTTGTTGCGTGAGATGCATGACTCATCAAGCATAAATAAATTAGAAGAACTTTTCTTTGTTGGAATTCTTCTTGCGCCCAAAGGGTCTCCGGTCCGGGTCAAGAGTATAAATCTTAGCTTGAAGCGCAACACAATAACGTCGACGTTGAGGAACTCGTTCCATGAATGTCAGAGCGTTCGGCATGAGAAATAAAACACAAACAAGTTAATTTTAAAATGTTTCTTTCATGAGCACACGGAGTTCATGTTCAAGGTGAACCCTGTGCATTGCACCGACAACGTGAACAAAGCGAGTGAAACAACATCGTTTAGCGATAATTTATTGATTTTTCTTTTTAATGTTTCCAATAAAATTGCCTCGATGTTAGCGAAATTGAATAATAGATGATTGATGACGCGGGAAAACGTGCAGAAAAGAAATCGGAATATTATGAAACCGATGATGATCGCAGCACTTTTTATCCAAGCCGGAGAGAAATGATTTGCAAGCAATAAATTATAATCTTTCTATCTGCTTACGTGCCGAAGTGTGTATGCGGTTACGGGAGAATCAATTTGCTGTCTTTCATGGCACATAAATTTTTATATTCGAGTGGAAGAAGGAATTTCATTCGCAATAACACATTCCGAGATATCTCGCATGAGCCTCCGACTTCGACATGTTTGCCGAGAGTGTCTGGAAGTGCCTTCCGGAACGGTTTCGAGACGATGAATGGAATTCCGCAAAGCCACAAAACGATCGCTTATCACAGAAGGAAATCTCGTCTTCGTCCCAAACCCTTAAATAGATACGAACTAAAGTTTTGTGTGCCGTTGATTTATCATTGAATTCCCAAGAGTTCAAGGAAAACTTCTTGCTCTAGTTCTGAGAATTCAATTTCGGGAGCGACGCAAACACAAAACTTTCTTTCTAGGCCATAAATTTTCCATGTACACGATTTCGATTCCCGTGTTAGTGCCGAAGCTTGTTTGGTTGTTTCGTTCCGATTCCCAAGGCTTCCTCCGAAAAACAAAACTTTTCGTGTCTTCGAATATTTGAATAACTTTCCTATTATCGTCGGTTGTTGCATAAATCTGCCAGAGGACATAAAATTTTGCTCTTTGTGCCTTCGCGTACCCGCGCGCTTTACTGCCACCGCACCGGCGATAAATTCGAAACATCTTTTTACGGTTTTGTTGCGAAACTGGGTCTAATATTGCTTTTTGCGATCGCAACTCGCGCTCTGGGATTAATAACCAAAAAATAATTCCAAACTCACTAAAATATCGTTTAGGTTAACAAAAATTAATTCGAAGAAATTCCATCGACGGTGTTTGCTTTGCATTCTCTTGGGAACCGACAGCCCTCGAAGTTGACTCTGAAAAATTGCTGCCGATACCAGCGAGCTTTGACGATTGTTTAGCGTTGAAAGAGTTTTAAACAGCAGATAAAGTTTTGACTGCAGATTAATTTGTCCTGTCGTGTTGCTGCTGCGCGTCGCAGAGCTTTTGTGGTATGAGCAGAGCGTTAATCCTCCGCCTGGTTATCTGTTGGACGGAAGCTCGAAAAAGTTGTGTGATTCCCTCGTGGATGTGTTAGCTAGATATCGCAGTCAATGCTCATGCTAGACTCGAATGTTTCTCATGTAATATGGAAATGCTTTACATGTGACGGAAAGCTGTCACTGGCGTGGGTTAAAATGCAAATTTTTCCATGTCATCCTTCCAGCCCCAGCGCTTTTCATCTGGAATCCCAGAAACTCTCGTGTCATATCCTGCATTCATGTTGCCTTCTCTCGCATGTTGTTAAAGTCGTCAATCTCTATTCATTCACATGGCAGGGATGTTCTGATATTTCTGTAATGAAATTACGAGAGTTGAAAAAAGTTATTTTCCTGCGAATCTCCAGTGGCAGTAATAACTCAGACCGTCATGTGATCGGAGCTTGGGGGAATCGGGTGAATGACGGGGCTTAAAAATTGTTTCAATTATTCAAATTTGGCTCCCTGGTCGTCGACCATTCAATCATTCAACGAGCTGGACGTAATTGCCACTTCCAATTCATTCTCGATATTCGCTGTTCGAGGAGAAAAAGTTGAGCGCAACTATGGCGAAATGAACTGCTAAATGGAGTGATATGTGTTAATTGAGTGTTCGCATAAAGGCGAATGCACGTTTTACATTAAAATAACAGCATTGCCAGTCGATCCGCCAAAAAAGAACGTTGGATAATTACCGAACAATTAAAACCGTTCGAGGCAGAACAATAACAGCCAACGGGCTGTTAAGGTTTAATTGATACGAATCAATTTGTTGTGAAATGCTCGCTTTTCCGACTTTTATCTTTGGACGCCTTGATGCGATACACGAAGCATTTTTCCTCTTGTCAGTCAGTTCAAGAAATTGAATTTGTCGATAAAATCACTCGGGAAGAATGAAATTGCTGTCGAACCTGAGAAGGAGGAAATATGAAATTTAAATTAGATTTTTCTGCGAGATAACTTTGCAGAACCGAAATCAGGAGCCGATGCAACAAATCAAACTCATTTTTGATGTTTCTGAAGAGAACAGATTGGAAATTATTATTCGGAAATTTGACAAGGATGTTGTAAT
The DNA here is from genome assembly GCA_033064975.1 of Smittia sp. YW1114-2. Classification (NCBI taxonomy): domain Eukaryota; kingdom Metazoa; phylum Arthropoda; class Insecta; order Diptera; family Chironomidae; genus Smittia; species Smittia sp. YW1114-2. The sequence goes on along the minus strand of CP093832.1, from coordinate 13,866,478 downwards.
CTCAATCGCGATTGTCATAACGTTACATCGTTCACTCATTCTGTTCCTTACTGTAGAAAAAGATCGTCACGCCTTCATCGAAACAGTTATCTAACGTGCACCGATTTCGGGCTTTTCATGTAGATTAAGTTTGTTTATGAATCGACGCCTCCCAAATCTCCAATTTAAATTGGAGATAAACTTTGAACCCTTTTGATAGCCGACAGCGTTTAGATTAGAGTTTTGCAATCGGATGAACGTCTCCCGGCTCAAGATCAATTAGTAAAGTTGCCATCTTAAGGAAGTCGATGACGAAAAACTTCTGCCAGGATTATTTGCCTTATCTCTCTTAACGGGTTCCGCCTCGAGCTTTTCATAAGAAACTCGATGAAAAACAAGATTGAGATAGCGAGGCGCGTGAAAGTTTGCGAGAGGAGGAAAAGCGAGCTTTCATCGTCATGCTATTCTCGTGATCGAGTAATTCGTGTTTTCATACTTGGCAACAATCTCCATCAACGTCAACATCATTATCAGCCCACTCGTTTGCTCGCTCGCACTGTTTTGACAAAACAAATTTCCCTCATTAGTTCGTGAATCGAAATTAACGGAAGAGCACACGGCAGCGGCCCACAAAAACCCTCAACGTGATAAACGCTTAATAATTAAGATAAAAATGTTGGCTCGCTCCGTTTGATATTCGCAAAAACATTTCAGCGCGATAATTGCCAAGGAAAGCTCTTTGATGAGAACGTCAGACTTTACACGGAGAACAACTCCCGAGCGAATTGTTTAGCGCAGTTCATTAAAAATTCTCGTTTTTCCAACTTAATTGAATTTTCCTCTCTGTAGGGATTTCTTGAAGGGAAGCGGTTTTGTTTGTTACCGGCAGTCGCTCTTCCCCCAAATCACCGGCAAAGTTGATTGTTGATTCTCTTTGAATCAAAGCATTTGCCAGCACTTTGCGGGTGAGATTGGGTTTCACCGAGCCAAGTTTGAGAACGAAAATCGATAATTTTACACTTTAATCTCGCAGAAGCTTTTGTTAGCAGCCTCAACAAATTGAATCGGCTTCCGAGAGATTTAATTTATTCAAAGAGCGTTCGAGAAATTACAGAGCTTGGTTCGGCTGTGTCAGCCTACAGAAGAATCCCGAATTGAATACAAATTATCATCAACGAAATTAAAATACGACTGCGAAGCTTCTAAGCACATAACGATTTCGCTGAGCTTTGGGTCTTTTGATGTCGATAGCAAATAAATAAATCGTTAACGATTGCTGACGAAGATTAATGATGAAGCATAGACAGTCGATGGCTAGAGCATTAATAGTCAGCGACAGCTCAAACCTCAGTTTGTCTACGCATGAGAACTCTTAGCTAATCGAAAACACATTCAATTGGACCATCTCATGCAGTTGAAAGCAGACTGAAACTTTGTATGTACTGCGAAGCATTTCGCTTTCAATCTGCCATAACAGTGATTACCGTAATTGATCGAGACTAGTTAATGAAAGTAAATCATCTGGAAATGGTGAGAGATGTCTGAACAATGCTAAACGTTACGGTGGAATTATTCAATATCTCTTCTCGCCATTTAGCTGCCGCGCTTTCTGGTTTCGCTGTGATTTATGCAACGATTGTTTGCGCTTGCTTTTCATTAACTAAACTTTGCTGTTAAAGGAAAGCTGGGAACGACTTAAAGAAAGTTTGTCGAAGAGTATCAAAAGTTTAGAGCGACAGAGCGGCGGCACGTGACGCAATCCTTCTGACTTTAGCAATTTTGAATAAACTCTCGTCTCCATCTTGCAAGAAGCCACAACTTAAAGCTCAACGAAACAAGCGTCGATTTAATTATGCAGAAATCTTTTCAGACGAAAGAACGACTCAATCTTCCCGACAACAAATTATGTTTCTCGCACAATTTTCTGAGCTTAGCTTGGATTTAAATTTGTTCCGCTTCATTTAGCCTAATAGAGGAATTTCCACAATTTCGTTGGAACGGAATTAAGTGTGAAAACCACATTGCCTTTGAGGGAGCAACTTTATTAATAAATAATATTGTCGGTCGAGCTTTCCTTCACAGCATCAGAAGCGGATCATGATAAGTTGTCGTCTTGCGGTCGATGAAGCTGCCAGAACCTGAGGGGAAAATTCCATGGATTCGTCATGGTTACAAAGAGAGCAGGAAATGAGTTCTGAAACATGGCAATGGAAACTTTAAATTAATCGGTTGCCATGGCTCGCAGTTTGATGAAATCTCGAGCAAAATAATCCTTGCTTATGAATTCACAAACTTTCGTAATATCCACTTGATATTGGAGTAGCTGCATGAGCGTCAAGCACACAAGACTCGATGTTCAGTGTTCATCGAAGAAGAAATGAAATGCGTTAGCCTTGTTTATGTCTGTTCATGTTTTAATGCTCAGAACAAAGGCTGAACAAAGGATGAAAGAATTTGCATTTTGTTCTTGAAAGGTCAGCTCCAATAAGTTCATTTTGGCCTCAAGCAGCATTTGATTTACGAATTTCTGAAGCTTCGACCTCTTAATGAGATTCTCCGCTCATGCGAAGCCTTCGATAAAATTGAAGATTACGACAATTCTTTCGTAAACGCAAAAAGGCTGCGAAGGGCTTGCGAGGGAGTAAAGTAATTTTATGTTTATTAGACTTTATACTTTTGGGGTTGCTGGCGGTGAGTAAGTCGCTTCGATCTGCATTGGGGACGGAGTAAGGCACAGAAACCCTTATATTTCATCGCACGACACAAGGAGCAAGAATTTTCTCCGTCGGTAATAACCTCATAACGCTTCAACAGCATGTAATCTGCCTTCCTCAGATTTTTATGTTGTTCATCGGATGATGTAAAATACACTCTCACAATATGCTCCGTAATTCACCCCAGAATGAAAATGAACAAGAAGCGAAATTGGAAGTCTCCTTGATTTATTCCTAAGCTGCTTCGAAGAGCTTTCAACGGGAGCTTTCCATCATTGCCTTAAAGACAGACGAGAGGAAAGCTTGGAGTATAAACAGTGAGATGATTTATTTCCACTGTTGATAAGAAATCTCAGGGACAGAAGTAATAAATTCCATGTTGTCTCCCATCATTTCCCTCACAAATTTGCCTTCATTTTTCACTCTCGCATTTGTTTATTCAACTTTTCGCTCCAATTACCAACTCAAGGGTGAACGTAGACCAATGAGCTCACTCAACAGCGTCGCTGAATAAGCTGGCGAGTCACAAATATTTTAATCAACAAGACTTCGCGATCCATAATGATAAATTTTCACAAAAAATTTTAGCAATTTTAATTTTGTCGTCTTTGTCGAGCAGTGAAAGCGAATTGACAAATATTTCAAGCAAAAGCCTTGGAGCAAGTTGGCGTTTCCATCTCGGTGGACGTCAAGGAGCTGCTGAATCAAATTTTTCACTTTGATGAAGGCGGAAGAAGCTTTTAGGCTAAATCAGCACACGTTGGAATTCCCGCTGAGAAATTAATTATTAATATTGAGCTGAAAATTCCTTTCGATTGTAGGTCGCAATTTGCGGGTTAGGGCTCTCCTAAGCCCAAATTTGAGTTTGAGTCCCAACGCGTCCAACGCCCGTCTCCTTGCCACAAACGAGCGTCCGTCGCTTTTATTGTTCCCTCGTTGCGTAATCGACATAATCCTCCAGGAATTCCATTGATTGTTCATATCTCCATTAATGAAAATGAATGTTTGTCCAAGGGATGATCGAGTTTTTATGACAGTCGCACGAAAAGCTCGCTCAACGAATGTGAACACGATCCGGGTTCATGAAATTTCATTTTATTAAACCGTGTTTTATTTAACGTTCTGATCCCTTTGCTCTCCTGTTGGTTGGTGCAAACATTTTGTCATTGTGTGTGGTTGCGATATAAGCAGCAACAACAATTAAAAGTTCATCAGGCTAAATGGATATGTGGTGTTGGCCGCCGTTCGCTCGGCCTCACTCTCCGGACCGATGACAAATTAGTTTTCGTTTTACGACCGAAATAAAAGCGGAGCGTAAAAATGCTGAAGCGGAGGAAAAGCGGACATCGAGGGAAACTTGTTAATGAAAAATAAAATCAGTATACGCAAGATAGCAATGAGCGCACCTTTATTGCATAAAATATTTACTACGTTTAAAGGGATCGGATGGGTTAATTCGCTCGGCTATGATAAATTGCGATTTAATTAAATAAAGTAAAATTTTGTTTCCTCTCGAACATTTTCCGCTCATCCAGGTTCGAAAGGAAAATGTGTTCCAGGTTCGCATGAGGGTGCAAAGTGGGACAACGCAAGGTGCTCTGTTAATCGATGTGAAAATTAGAATTCATGAGCACGCTCCCTATGTTCATTACTTTTCGCAAACAATAATTAATGCAAAAGGGAGTCTTCGACGGGCGAGCACGAAAACCCCGGGGAAGAAATTCTTCATCCCCAATTTGTGCGAGGATAAGTCAATGAAGTTAGTTCGCTCGTAAAGCAAAAACTTTTGTCGTTCTCACTCTTCATTTGACTGAACTTAAACACACAGTTTGTTATATTCGTTGTGCTGAATTAATACAGCAGCCAACTTGCGAACTTACTCCCATAAATATTTGTTCAATTATGGAAAACTGCTGGAAATTATGCATGGACTTCTCGCAACTCTCCCCGTGACGTGAAAGAAATGTTTTTGCACATGAAAGACTGAAGCGATGAAGCATTAAATGCTTGCAAACTTTTCCATGAACGACGTTGGAAAGTTGTTTTGCAACAGTTTTTCGCTTCCCTTTTCGTCCTGACGTCGTTAGGAGAAATGAGCATGGGATAAATTCTATGATGAAAGCCAAATAGAATGTAATATTTTGCATTCAGGAGAATGCAGAAAGAATCTCGAGTGTATGGATACTGAATGAGGTTTGAAAGGAACGTTTCTTTCCTTTCAAATGCAATTCATGCAAACGGAAGAATTTTTCTGACTTAACATAACATCGAGATGCCTTTGGTTTGAATATAAAACGATTGAAAGTTCTATGCATTCATCTAGATGCCAGTTTTATGACGAGCAAACCATTGAGCGCACTTGAATGCAGCGATAATGAAAGTGTTACTCGTGTTTAAAATGCATAAAGCGTTTGAACCATTTTATCGCCTTCAAGTGTACCTGGTAAAACTTTTCATGATTGCTCTCAAGGAAGGCTATTAAGCTCCCCAAGTCTCCGTCGTTGAAAGTTCAACGCTTTATGACTCTTGTTTGAATTGCATCACCGTCGTTTCTGTCGATAGCAGTCTGGCGGAGCAATCATGCTAATGACATTTTAGTTACTCCGTTGAATAAGAGATGTTGAAGCGGCATCCACACAAATGTTCACTCTCGTAGCGACAACAGCCATAGAAACCAACGCGTCATCGTGAGTTCCACTGAAAACTTTTCTCTGTTGGCGTGAAAGTAAACGTTTGCACAGCTTTGACGATGAGCGATAAGAGCGTTATCGTTTGATTTATAAACTCGTTGATTGTGTTGTTATCAGTTGAAAAGTAAACATAACACTTCCACCACCAGTCGTCGCCGTCCATGCATGAGCGCAAACTTTTCTGTTCCAAAGCGTCGTTAACGGTTCTAGCAAGTCGTCGAGTGAAACTGAGCAGAGAAATGCGCAGAGTTTTTCCGAGGCCTCCGAAAAATGTTGGCAAGAAATTAATTTGAAACGAAAAAGTTTCATAATTGGCGTAATTTATTTTTAATTAATTCGAGTATCTCGTTATTGCTGTTGCAGATGGCTCATTTGCCGCGTCGACGCTTGAACTCATTGAGTGACAATAGCACACCATCGAGCGACATCTCGGAAGGATCCGAGACGTACGAAGCTTCGGGACATGAGTGGCAGCTTGACTCGCAGAACTCACACTCGTTAATCGTCGACAACTTGGACTTACGACTGGATAGCTTGAGTTTGGACACGAACTCTATTGCGGAAATCACCGACAATGAGCGGGCACAAATTGAGAGTTTCTTCAGCGGACTTGGGACCGAAGTGAGTAGAAATAAATTGCTTCAATGGTTGCGTTTAAGCTGGCGCTTCACGTCAATTATAATTGAATTAAACGCGAGTCATGAACACTTCAACACAGTCTGCAGTTAACTGCGACGAACTTTTGTTCGCCACTCGCTCGCATGACACATTCATTTTCATTTGTCACTTGTGAATAATTGAGCGAGACTTTTTAAACGACACGATGCAGTGAAATCAGTTTGTGACTCTCCAGTGTTGACATGCAGAAGCTCATTGATTTCTCACTCGAATATTCATCGAAGAAATCAAAATCGAATTTGCACATCGAACTGATTAAAAATACATTTCCTGAGCGTCGCGCATCACGTTCAACATGACATAAAAGTCAAATTTTCCCTCTCGCGTCGCTCTGTACCAAAATAAGTTTTAACTAAATTATTCATAACTTCGAGTCGCAAAGTTTTCCATCGCTTGGAACAGATTTAATCGAGATTAATAAACTCAATTTTGAAAATTAATTTGCGTAGATTTCCCGGGATTTACACGAACAAAAGCGCGCCCATCAAGTTTCCATTCTCCTTGATTACAACGAGCCTTTTCATTACTCAAACTTTGTCAATTAACTCATTTGTTTTCAAGCGAAGCCAACATTTTTATCGTTGCGGCGAGAGTTACGACTCATAACGCAACTGGTATGCTTGTTGATAACAACGGTGGCCTTCGCTTTCCCCCTTTTCTCTGTGTTATCATGCTCGTTCATTCAGTTCTGACGAAAACTACCAGACGACTTTAATAAAATATCGAGCATAAAAAATTATCGCCAGTTTCATTTCCGGCGAAAGTTTCATCCTTTTGGGTTTCCGAAGGTTTCCCTTGTGCAATTTTCTCTCATCATAAATTCTCATGGAAAATGAGGAAAATAATCAAATCACGTCGCATAGTAATGATTCATTCGTTTTACAACTCGACAAAGTTTTCCTTCAGCAGAATATCGTAAAGTGAGCTTTGTTCTCGCAGCCCCAAGAAAACGATAAGCAAAGATGAAGAAATGTTTTTGCATATTGAAAAATTGCGAACCGACGTCATAAACATGGCTTTACTTTCAAGGGAACTTCTTGGAGCGGAAATTTACCAGGCAAAGCCTTTCTTCGTTGCTAAGCAACTTAGAAGCATAAAAAGCTTTAGGAGCTCCCTAAACTTATGCAGTCCGATTCGCCACCATCAATCAAGGCCGAGCTTTCGACTTAATCATCATGTACTCGTCTTTCTCTCTAATCCGTTAGGTTTACGTTAGCTCATCCCTAGCTAACCTTTACGAAGGGGTCAGGAAGAAGGATTGGCGTTTGGTCTTCACGGGTATCCCCGTCTTGCTGTACGATAAAGGGTCCGCCCGCAGTCGAACTTCGCCGCGTGTGACATTCGTGCTGGCTGAACGAGGAACGTGCTTTTGTCTATGGAAGGATACAATCGATAATTTGTCAAATTACAAGGTTTCCGGAGCAGCTTTTCACACAATGTGTCTTTCAACTGGTGAGTCGAGTGAGGTCGGGTAAAGTAATCGTTTTCCAACTGATTTCTTCCCCTCAGATCACAGAAAAGTTATTGGATTCAGTTTCGACTCGAACGAATCGGCAATCGAACTTTGGCAGTGTGTAGAACGGTTGGTTAGCAACCCAGAAAACATCGCTCTGTCGTCACCCGGTCGCAAGAAGAGATCCAAGAAACGAGCGAAGCCCGTCGTCCTCCCCCCGAAATCTCAAATTTCTCATCCTTGTCAATTCTTACACGTGACAAAAGTTACTGCTTATGACACGCCACGCTTCTTCAGCTTGCAAGCGTTCGTGTCGTCGTCGAAGCGATATGAGGATTATTAAGCTGAACGAGTTTTCTACATAAATTGATAATTAAGGGAAATATTTCAATTAGAGTAAGTTCACTTTCCACAGTCTGATGCACTCAAGCGGTACTCTTAAGTCCTCAACCACCGTAGATTAAATTTATTTTTAATGAGAAAACTACTCTGGTGTACATAGAGTTGGCGAATAAAGAAGCTTCATTACGAGCGAGCTTTTCATTTACTCCCGCGATGAAATTCCATTTGACGAATTAAAATCAGAATTGATACGAGAGCGTTAAGAGCGAAACAAATCCAATTAAACACGTTTCCCTTTAATCCTTTCATTACTTCTCGTTAGCGATGATTTGTGTACCGACATCATTTAGAATAAGCAATTCGTTTGATCTAGAGTATCGACCTTTGGTTGAGCGATGCTGAGGCTTAGGGGAGTTCGAAGTGCTGATGTCGATAAGGAGAGATGGGATAATTAAGATAATTGAAATCATTTCCTGGTGGAGGAGGTTTCCGCTCTAAGGATTTGAGTGAATTAAATTAAGAGACAACAGCATCGTTTACATTTGAATGTTAGAATTTAAGATTTTTGTTCTTATGAATACCTATCAACTTATCTAACTGCTTTCGTTTGTGTTAAGTAAATATTTGTCTGTGATAATTAATTAGTGAAGAAACAATCTCCTGCTTCAACAGAACATTGCATAAGATGCGATGAGAGTGTAGGCGGCAGATACGAAGAAGCGTTGTGCGGGTTTAATTGTTTCCATAACGCTTGTAATCCTGAATTCTTCTTAAATTGTCTGAGATTTTGTGACAACATTGACTTGGAGACAGAAAGATACAACGAAGCGACTGCTTGCGAATTAAATTTTGTTAATAATCCAGTTTCACGCCATTGCAAGAGGAAGACTGTCACATTTTCCCTTCTTCCCTTCCATTTATGTTCTGAGGAAAATTTATGTTCTGTTGAAACACCGTGACGCGAAGGCGCACGAAAACATCTAGAAAATTAATTAGGATTAACAGGCAACATTTAATGAAATCTCGGGTAAGAAAAGCGTTTTAATCGCCCAATAAATTTTCCACTGACAACTTGCAGCTGAAGTTGAATTCTGTTTGGCGATGAAAATCGATATCAAATCGACGTTTGGCACGAGGAGCCTCCAAAATATTGCTACGCAATTATGAGCCGCAACACGAGTAAAAATATCTCGCGAAACGACCAAATCGTTCGACGCGAAAATGGAATCTTGAACTAGAAACTAAGATGAAAACTCGGAATAAAATATTTGCAATGAATAAATGTAATCGAAACACATTGACAGTTTTTTTTAAGCTCGTAGAAAGAATCACGAATTCCTTTCAGGTTCATGCTCTCCATGGATATCAATGATTTGAAAAGCTCGTGCGGTTCCTGAAAGACGCCTAAGAAAATTGTTTCTCATTCAAACACGCTTTTCACTTGGTCGCGAGGGAAACCTTTTCACCGCAGATGAATTCAATACGATATTGATTTTTATGCTCACCTTTTGTCAATGTAATCTTGTTTCCGATGGTCGTCTCAAGTTCGATGATAAAAGACGAGGCTTTTGGCGAAAATACTCAACAATTTAGTCCTGAAGCTAAGTATGTCGAAAATATTTTTCTTCGTTGTTTGTGGCAACCAGAAACGGCTTTGATGGCACAAAGTTCCTGTTTTTATTATTTTGCTGTCATGAGTGCTGTCAAAGCATGTTTCTTATTCATTGGGATACGGCTCAAAGTCTCTGTAGAAATGAAATGACAACGGATCGAGAAGTGTTGATCGTTTCCATTCTATTTCCTTTCAGTTTGTCAAGAAAACTTTCGAGGACGGAAACGAGTGATAACAGAACATTGAAAGGAACATTTCAAATGTGTCAGTTTTGGATTGGGAGCTTTGAGAAAGTTTGTGTGGCACAATAGCTCCGATAAGAACCTTTATGAAAATGTATCGATTGATGGCTTTTGTTGCTCTTCAACTAAGTATGTAGCTAAATTCGTGCAAAACTCGATACGAAATCAAGCGTATTTTGAAACCTAAAATGCCACACGTTTTGAAATGACATTTGTTAATAGGAAAAGTCAAAACAAATTTCCATTCTCATCGAAAGCTCGTTGTCGAAGCTTAAAGCTCAAAGCTATATTTCTAACAAAGTTTATTTACAGCTTGAACACAATAAAACTATCAACGATAAAATGCTTTAAATAATTTAAACAAAGACTTTAATCACAGGAAAAGAAAGGGGAAGTTTAAAAGTTTAATGCGGAAATTGTTCGAGTTTGCTAATTCTCTCGCGACAAAATTATAAAAACTTTGTTTAATGAGCAGACAAAGAAAGAGTCCAAGAATGTCTCATTCACTTCCAACTGTGAGAACTATGGGACGGCAAAGAGTTTTTTCGTCGTGTCTGCTTTATTATAAAAAGTTTTCCTTGAAAAGTTTTTATTTTTGGTTATCGTGGAAAAAGGGAAAAGTTTTTAATACTTTTTTAAGTTTTTAAAATGAAGCAGAAAGGAAACTTAAAGATCTAAGAAACTTGTAACTAACTCGACTCGTCAGCTGTCTGGAATGGCCACAATTTTTCTGATATCACGGTTCCTTTCTGGTAAGTCACGGACGGTCTCGCGTCCTGAGGTGATACGCTAAAGACTTGTTCCTTCGTATTGTCCTCAGCTTTCGTCACACTCCGTCTCGTTTTGTGCTTTTGTGAGTTTTCCTTTCCATTCTTCTCATATTTATTTTCACTTTCAGCCGTCGCCTTATCGACGTTCTCATCAGACAAAAAGTTGCCGAAGGAACTATCGAGTAAGCTCCACAAGCTTGTCATTGAAGATTTCTTATCGTCGTCGCTCTTTTTGTGCAATTGCTTGTGATCCTTCTTCTTTCCTTGTAAACGATTAAACTCTGGTCCCTCATCAGAATTTGTGACGTGCTCGACAATTGGATTTTCCTTCGCCTGGATCGGTCTTATCTTGGGCAGATTACTCTCGATGCCTCCGTCGTCGTTCTTCAATCCGTAAGTCTTCACTTTCGAGTGTCCCTCGATGATCAAATTATATACAGGCCAACCAGCATACACTTCCGGTTGAACATAATGCTCTTGTCTAACAGCATTCGATGCGGCTAATGTTGTTTGTGATGGCACCAGACTGGTTTTTATTGTGGTTTTCATCGACATCGGGCGTATCGTTGGCTTCGTTGGGGTAAAAGTTGTCGTATACGATGAAGACGTTAGCATAGAGTTGATGTCTTCTGGATTGTAAATGTTCGACGTGTACTCAATCTGGTAAGCGGACGATGGCAGTTTTGTGAAAGGCGATGCAGTCTCCGTCTGTAGAATCGACTGAAGCAATGGCTTTGCGGTCTCAACATGAGAGTTTGGCATCATGTGTCCGTTGAGCGTGGGACCATTATGTTTAACGGTTGTTTGTGTAGACATTGGGATTGTGGGTGATGTTGACGACGGTTCTGTTTATGGAAGATGAAAGAAACAATTGTCTATCGTCAGTTTCATCTCGAGAAAGTTTTGTCGAAACATCGCTCGGAGCTTTCCAACTCAGTAGTGCTAAATATTTTTTGTAAAAGGCGTGGAAAGGTTTCGATTAGTTACCTTGCGACCGGTCGGATGGTGGAACGGTTGGCAGAAAAGGATCGTTCGATGGCAGTCTCGGCGACGCTGTTGGCACGATTGGCCTCTTGTGGCTGATTGAATTTTCCGGTCGAGGTTCTTTGTAAACATTGACTGGTGTTTGCCATCCGAAATGCTGTGGATGCTGTTGGTAATGATGCGTCGGAGCGGGGTGTGAGTCTGCTACGTGCTTTGGTGGCGGCGGCATCAAACGTTGCGGAAGCTATCGAGATATCGAGAATGAAAAAGCGCTGCGACCAAAAATATTGCTTCCGGTACTTACGTATTGTGGCTGCTGCTGCTGGTGATGAAGTGGCGAAGAATAATAGTGCTGATACGGTGGTGAATAATAAGTTCTTTTTATCGGTCCATAACTGAATTTATCTTTCTGTTTTACTGACGAGAGCTTCTTCGATGGCACGCCAAGCAAGAGAATGTCATTCTTATTGCGATTCGACGATGCTTCGCCCCAGTATCGAACTCTATCCAGTACCGGAGGCGCGTAATCATAAGTTGGATCCTTCAATGGATCGCCTCGACCGACTGGCTGCCACGCTATAGAAACGACAGTAATATAAATTGTTATGAGAGCAAACAGTTGATTTCTCGCTCCATGCACGTTGAAGCAGTTTTCGGGATTTGCAATTCGTAAAAGAAACATTCGCTCTCTCTTCAACAAGCGCACATCTGTTCCCGCTTAATTCCAATTGATGCTGTTTTATGGCACAGCGGAATCGTAAAATCAACTCGAGCAATATTGACTCAGGTTTGCTTTTGGTTCCAATCTTCTCGCATTGCGAGAGAACCGAAGTCGATGTCGCAAATAAATTTCCGATTTCAGCTCTTTAAAAGGAGCGGCGTCTTGGAACTATCGCAGATGCAATTGCCATGAAAGAATTTACCAGTCCCTTGACTTCGCTCAGACGGTCGCCACTTGAGGATAATGTGAAGTCGGGCAAAAAAGATGAGAAGAAATTTCAATTTCGTCCATGAATGTGAAATGAAGATTTTTTCTTGTCTACTTCAACGAAATTGCCATTCTCCTCCGCCACAGCATGAAGATAAAGGACTCTCGGATGAATCCTTGATTATGTCAGCGGTTAGATTAAATCACTTTCTGAACATCTCATTTCGTGGCTGGCTTCTGTTAGCTGCGATTGTTGAATAAATTAAAGTCGGATGAGCGCAACTATCAGCGAATCGAAAGCGAAAGTAGAACAGAATTAAGACCAAAGTCGTTATGAGTGTCCAACAACGCGTAACGTTGCGAAGGCAGAAGAAGGCAATCGTCGTTTAGCCACAGACATGCGAGAGAAGATGAAAATGAAAACGAGGAGAATAAGCGGGAACGCACAGAAGGTCTTGTACGAGCGCAATTGAATCGTGACGACGACGGCAATCACGATTTTTCGTCTCGCGACTTCAGCCTGCAAGAAGATGTAGAAGGCAACTTACCAGATTGAGCGGTTTCCCTCTCATTTGTCATGAGCTGCTTGGTGGTCTGAGGCGGATCGCCGAGCGCGACGCCAAACAGCATAAAAACTAATATAAAAATGATCCGGTGTCTCTTGAAAGACATTCTTCTGATGTTTGTCTGCGCTGCTTCGGGCCGAAGCTCTTTCACTTTATCTATCCGCTCGATAGCAAACAAAGGCAGATCGTTGCTTTATGGGCCGTGAGTACGATTTACAATGTCTAAGAGAAGATTAAATAAAAGAAAACTTAGTTTCGATGCCGAAAATGGATGCGAGAATATCGATGACTCGGCCAGATCGTAGAGATTGGACCTTAAGTGGAGAAGAAAGTTTGAGGCAAAGCTTCCTTAATGGACAGAACTCTACCGGAACGGCTTCAAGGGTCGACTTTCCGGACAATAACCATAAAGATGTGTCATTGTAAAGGATTTTATGGGAAAGAATTCAAGTGCGGCATGCTTAAGGTGTGGCAATCGAAGGACTCTTAAAGTTATTCCACAGCGACGTCCAAAAAATTGCTCGCTAGAGGCAAATAAGGGTGGATGATGACTGACGATTTAGAGCGAAGGCGTCGTTTTCAAATGGCCCCTCGAAGCAAAGAAGGCATTGTGCTGGTAAAGAAAAGCTTCCTGTTCAACGCTTCTTTTGTCAGAAATTCACATTAGGTTCAAGTTCATTGATCCGCCTGTCGCTTATTTTTCCTCCATTCACTGCATTTTAAACGAATAACTCTTGAGGATGAGCAAATCAACAAGTCACAGCGTGTGGAACAAGTTTCCGTTGCGTTGCATAAAACATTACAGCGATTGGAAATCATCGGAGGATGCGAGCTTTATGGCAAATGGAATGCTCGATTCTCATTCGATTTGAAATCGAAACTCGACGGCGGAGAAAATCTTTCAACGGAGAATTTCGCGCGCGTTCCGTCAATGAAACTGAAATGTTTTTTCTCCCAAGCCCATCTGCGCGCTCAAGTCTTCGCCTCTTCTTCTTCCTCTTTTCTTTCGACATCTTGACGGCTTAAGATGTAACATTACTTCGCTTTCTTCAACGCTATCAATTACATTAATGGCATCTTGATGAAATGAAAAGTAAACACGTTCTCCCTTTCATCGACATCCGTCATATCCAGACGATGACTCAAGCATGGAAACTTGGCGAGATATCATGAGCACCTGGAGGTAGCAGAATGCTGCAGGCACTTTGATAGGCAAACAAACTGATGGGTGCATCGATTGAAATCGAAATTGTTATTACATCAATACAAAGAAGAAAGCGTAATATATTAAAGTGAGAATGAGATGTTGGCACGTAAATAATATGTTTGCTTGATGACTCGAGCAGCGACTTCAGTCCATAAGCCACGCTTTACGTAGAAAAATGAAATTTCTTTCCATGGAAACGAGAACAACATCGTCAGTGAGGAGAAGATGGATGACGGAGAGCGTGGGCGGAAAACAATGAACAACATATTGTGCCTTTGTTTCTGCGATTTGAGGCAAATTCTCGCTTGTAGTAGCAGAAACTGTGAGTTCTTTTATGGGCTAATTCATTGTTTATCTACGTTTGTTCTGCCGAAAACAGTTAATAAACAGCTTGAGATGGATACACTTTCGCCAATCCGCCTAAACCGGCATTTTCGCTGAGGTTTTGGGAATCTTCGCCATTTGTTCAATCAAAACCTTCTCGAAGAAGGCTCGGGAAATTTATGAGAGACAGATGCCTGTCATGAAGAGAAGAAATAAAAACTTTTTGCGAGCTTTTACGAATTTATGTTCCGCTATTAAAGCGCGCAGTCGAGCGAGAATGAAAGCGAATTCAGAACTTGCCAGAAATGCGAAAGATAATTCTTTCACTTTCAATCTCTTTTGATTTCCCAATCACTGTCATCAATTATTACAGGGCAATCGTTGGTGCGTTGAAAACCACAAAAACTACTTTTGAAGTTACTTCTCGTTGAATTTACATCGCGGTCTGTGGTTTGAAAGTCACGATTCTTTAATTAGTCGATGGATTTATTGATAATTTTGCTAACACCGTCAACTTTAGAGACCAGATGGTAACAGAACTTTGACAGACTAGGGCAGCTTTCTTGCTTGTTAAGGCTTCATTGAGATTCGCAGGAGGTTTCTCACATTGAATCAATTTTCGTCAGGATTATCCGATGCTAAAGCTTTTTAAAGCTTTCAGAACACTTGAGAGAATCTCGAGCGCTGAAGGCTGAAACAATTCAGCAAGAGTGCTAAGCGGAAGCAATTTTATCGAGAACGTGAAGCCTAACAGAATACGAAATGAATAACGTGAAGCTTTAACTTTAGGTCTGGAGTTTTAAATTGAAATTCCGAACAGATTTGATCCTGAAATGTGACGGAACTTGTCTGACAGTCAAATCAGCTTGTCGAGAGCAGAATTCTGTTGACTTAAAGTCTAATTCGGAATGGCTGAAATTCCCAAACACACAACGCAAATATTCGAATGTTTGTTCACACTTCAATTTAATTAAATTTTACCAAAGCTGTGGATTGATTCAGTTCTTCATCATCAAGACTCTCCATGAGTCCGCATCAACACTGTTTTCATAGCAGTTTAATCACATTTTAAATGCTTTGAGTGTTCATTTCAGTGCATACATTTGCTCTCATTTGCTACATATAATTGGAAATTCGAGAACGCTTGTCTGCAACATGAATGCAAGTTTTGTGTCTAACTTGAACAAATCGAACTGGCAAAATTGTCCGTTTTAATTTCAAGTTGCTTTTATCAATGAAATAATAAAGAAATAATTTTCACTCTGTGTCGTCCGAATGATTTGACTACTGAGACAAATCATCACTGTCTTTTATCATTCGTCTCTCATGTTATTGATGACATTGACGTAGGATGAAATTTACGTCAGTGCAATAGAGCTTCACAGTTTGATCAAAATAATATGTTTATGTTAGGTGCAAATGAAACACAAATTTCTGAGCCATAATTACCGGCTTGATCAACGTGTTAAAATGGAGCATAAAGTTTCAATTGCGGCTTTGCATAACAAAACTGTAGCAGAGTGGGAATGATTGCAATGTATCAGATAAAACTTACATAAACGAAATTTTGTTTGTCGTAGAAATTAAAACTTCACAATTTATTTTTCTAGCAAACTGAGCTTCGACTTCGCTTTAAACTTTTCCTTAATCCTCTACTAATTTCTCGTTTATTTCTACATTGACATCATATTTCTATGTTTCAGGACAATTAATGCGACTCAGGCGGAAAGTTTTTAAATGAACAGAATCATCCTTGTTAATTAGGCTCATGGGGCTTTCAATTAAGCTCATAATAAATCAGCTGGAATTGGAATTCTCTTGGACGCAAAGCGAAACGAGCTGGCAAATTATTTGATTTGAATTTATGCGCGTTTGGAATGAAAGCCTGCGGTTTGGAGTTCCCATCAACATTCAATGCGAGCCGCGATCGCTGCACCAAAAATTTCTTTGACTATCGTTTTCACTCCAAAAACAAAAGTTTTGATTGAATCGCATTGTGCTCGCTGTCGCTGCGGAGGAAAGCGACCTACCGCAACACGTTTTCGTTGGTGCTATCTCGGATGGCCCATAAACAGCTCCATCAATTTTTCAGAAAAGAGTTTCACACAACAATTTGTTCTCAGCTCGTGAACGCCAATGCTTGGATGAATTTGTAAAAACAATTTTTCAAAAATGAAACTCGCTCGGTTCTCACATTGTGACCCCGCTCGCCTTCGAATCGCCTCGGGTTAAATTTCAGAAATTGCAAGCGTAAACTTTTGTTTCAACGGATGCATGAAATCGCATGGAGCTCTCGAACTGTGTCACACACAGGACCGAACGATAACAATCGATAATCAACATTTGTCCCCATGCGCAAGCAGATACGCTATAATTAATTTAAAACTTTAAGTTTTCATGCGACCGCTTTCTGCCACTCGTGAGGCCGCAAACGCAAAAGCCGAGATGGAAACTTTTGATGTTTCCCATGAAAAAATTCGTGACTCGCTCACGTATTATTGTTTCTGCCCGCAAAAATCATCTGGCATCATTTTTCAAATTTCAATGAAAAATTTAACTTTTTTTTCGGCATGAGAGTGAAAAACGCACCGAAGCGAAAGAACAATCAATAATCTCACCTTCTCTTCACTCGGCTTTCGCTGACTCGATGTCCAGTGAACAGTCACTCGAAGCGAATAAACTTTTTGATTCCAGTCACGTCAGTCCTTAATTTTCTTATCCAGCGATCGCATCCTTTCACTGCGGCAAATCAATTTCGAGGCAATAAATTTCCTTACTTTTAATGACGTCGCAGAATTCTTTGTTGCCTGCGTCTCTGTCACAGAAGGATTCTCAACTTTTATGATTTATCTCTCTCCCTCTGAGATTTATGTCGACTTCGCCTATCGTCTTGACACTTCCACTCGTGGGTGAAGAAAACACTTATCGCCGAATTAATTCGAAAAGTTTTCCAGCAACTTTGGTGCGCGACAGCTCGACAGAACTTTACACGAACGATCTCATTAGCCAGCTACAGCTGAAGACTTTAATTGCCACAAATGATCGAGTCACGATATCGAATTTTTCTTACGAAATTCTTCAACTTTTTTCGTTCCTTCTTTTCACTCAGCGCCGCCGACAATTTGTTCAACAAATTATCCAATTCTCCTCGTCTTTGAATCCAGAGAAAAGCTTTTTAGTGTCGCTTCCATTTAGCGCGAATGAATGAATCGAAAAACTTTGCTCTCCACGAGACCAGCCTGTTGCTGCTGCTTGATCGCTTAAAACTGAATTGAAGTTGAAGAGAAAAAAGAGCTGAAGATATATTTTCAATAATGGAAAAACGTGAGGCTTCAGTGTGTAGATGGAAAGCCGAAATCGGAAAGACGGAAAGGCAGACAACAACTGCCGCGCGGTATTGTGAAGTGAACAGTATTGTGTTTGTATTTATTGTGGCTCTTCGTTGCTGTTGCTTACTTTTCTGTAGTAATGAGGACACCCCGGTTGATTCTTCTTCAAAGCGACGCGGTAGTGTTGCTTATGCCGAGAGCGTACAAAGCGATTTATCCGAAAGATGGATGGGAGTGGAAGAATGGTTAAAACTTCGCCGAGCAGCCATAGAAACACTCTCGTTGCAATCAGCCAAGCACACAGCGGATTCGAGTAAGTCTCAAAGGCATTAAAACACTCATTTGTCGTAGTTTCATTCATGCTCGCTCGCTTATCTTCCGAGCTGCTGCACTGCATCTCGCTCCTCTCGGAGGAGAAATGTTTCTGCTCGCCTGCAGCGCTTGTAGCTTGATTGCGAGAGTAACAAGGAATGAAGATTGACTTCGCTTATCACGTGGAACTGGATTAAATTAATGTTGGGATTTTTTTCATCAATTTGTCGCTGCGGCACGTGAAAATTGTTTTAAAACTTTGCCTCGTTCTAGCTGAGTAATCCAATTCTCCTTTCATCGTCGTTCGTATCGTCGCAAGAGGATTTTCATGATGCGTATTACCAATCCTTTCAGCTAATAAATGGCAACTTGCGTAACATCCGAGCACATCAAATGGGATTTCATGTATTATGTAAACGAATCGAATAACGATAATTCGTTTCCAAGAAAATCCTTTCACCTTTTCTCAGCTTATAAATTATTCTTCGGTCTCTTAGCTTGGCTCAACAATGTCCTAGTCAACTGCGGGGGCACTCGATGTTCGTCTGAGGATGTGTTGTGAGAAGCCAAAATAAATGTGACACCGTCGTTACTGAACAAACCTCTTAAAGCTCTCGTTATTGACTTCAATATTTACAGGATTGTGTATCGAGAGTGGAAAGGTTTCCCGGGTCAGCAACTTTATCTTCTCTGTTTCAGATTCGATTATGGAAATTTGCTGCTTCGATTCCTTTTCGTTTCTCAACTTACATTGTCATTTAAAGTCGGCTCTGTGGGGTAATTCGATCCGTCTCGAAGGTACTCATGGCAATTGTTACTGTCGTCATGTCGACTCGAGAGGACTCTTGTAAGTTAAAAGAATTGATTTGGAGGGATGCACTCCGTGATGTCCATTTCAATCGTTCTGGCTTCAATTGTCTGCACGGAAAGCTTTTGACAGAATCGATAACATACCGAGCTGTTCTACTCGATATCAGATTGTTGAAAGTTCCGCATGCACTGCGGACGCCGGTACGTTCAAACGTTGCCATTCACGATAGAGTCAAAGCACGTGAAACTCGATTCCAGCTCGTGCTCCGATTTTTTGCGCTGGTCGCAATCATTCGTTCGGGGCAAAGCTAATTTCATGCGATTTTTATGCAGCCAGTGAGTGCAATCAGCCAAGCTTTATGCAATTCGAAGAGTGAAAAATGTTTTTGCGATATTTATTCAGTCGGATTTACTTTTTGTTAAAACGATAGCTGCAGGTTTGATTGCGATTATTTATGTTCGAAACAATTTGACTGAATTAAACTTCAATCCAAACAAGCCGAAATCATCGAGCTCTAAAACGTTGCTTCTGCTTAAGCTTTTTGATTCTGAAGTTCAAATCTGCTTCATATGCAATCGATAGACAATGAGAAAAGTTCTCGAAGAGTTTCCAACTTTCAAGTGGAAACTTGAAAACTTAAGGCGCTACAAGGATTTTCCTCCACACAACAAGCTTTAAAACAAGATAACTTCGAGGGGATTCGAATGCTCTTGGAGAAATTTTGCAGTCAAACTGTCATGTTGTATCTAAAGAGCTTGTTGGAATCCCTTCGTTTACCTTCCTAGCGTTTAATACCTGAAACTCTCTAGCTTTAAATCTCTTACTTCTCCTCCTTATTTTGCTTTGTGCCTTATGAACCGAACACTGTTTTCATTCATAACATCTACACGAGACGAGTATCTTATAGCTCGACCACTTTTACTCTTTGCACTTCTCTCATCGTTCGTCTTCGCGTCTTCGCAACATGAGAAGCTATCGATACTTTAGCTTTTAATTAATTTTGAGATAATGTTTCGGCGATGTGGGCGGGATGGGACGACTCTCCTCCGATTGCTCTCATCCATTGATCCACCCAATTTGAATTCGAACGTCGTTGCAATCTTCATTTACTTGAGATGTTTCAGCAATTTGTTTTTATGGCTCATCCATAAAGTCGCCTTTGCTTTAATTAATTTCTGTGAAAATTGTTCCGACCGGAACAAAATATTTAAAGTTGACTTGAGAGACTTCTTCTTTCGAAGGCGCTTGCACGAGCTTATCTGTCAATTGGTTAATGGCTTAGCTAAAAATATGATTCGTGACTGGCTGGAGTGGAACGACGCCCTGGAGACGACATAAAGAATTTTACGACATGACATTTGATTTCAATTGTGAGCAGAAGTGCGCGGCCCGGGACAAGGGACCGGAGAGCAGCACTCAGCACCGTGTGTGATTAATTCAATCAATTTTGCGATAGCGAGCCGAGCGAAGAGCTGAATGATGAGTTGATTGTATGAGCGTGTGTGAGACGATTTGATTATGCTGCTCGTCACTTCAGCCTCATATTCTATTTAGCCGTGATCAAGTGACAATTTTTTGCTCTCAGCAAGTCTTTCAAATTGTCGTTCAAGGATTTTGTCGGTTCATTTTAGTTCGTTGACCCAGTCGGCATAGAGCGCGGCGTGGAATGGGACCAACATAATTCTATCATTAGTCTCTCCCTTTGCCGTTTTTGTCGTCGTGAAACGTAGGCCGCGTAGAAATCGAAAGCGATGCGAATAGCCACAGTCCGATTAAGGTGCGCTGAAGGGAAAACGAGAAGCGCGATCGAAAGTCAATAGTTTCTTCTAAAAACATGTCGCGGCTTGGGGAAGCGTTTGATTGAAAAGAAGAAATGAGACATTGCGATGGGAAAGTGATAATTACTTCCTAAAATGCACTGCAATTCAACGCAACACCAATCGCATTCCATAGAAAGTCCCGGCCGCTCTGTTTGCTTCTCTCTGCTTCCAACTCGAACAATGTCTTCGTCATTTTCTACGACAAAAAATGTTTCTTGTTTCGATTTCTTCAATTTTGTAGATTCTCCGGTCGTCGATGTTTGTTGGTTTGTTTGTGCTTTCGAGTTATGAGAAAACTGAATTCGAAATTAAATGGCGCGTCGAGTCGCATACAAATTGCCGTCATCGCTCGGGAGTCGTTCCTCGGGGGCTTCAAACACTTTCTATGAACGTATTATGCAAATTTGTTTACTTGGAGCTTTGATTTAATTCGCAATCGAAGTTGGTAGCACGTTCGATGGATTGGGAGTTCAGGAAGTCCTTGTTGCGTTGTGAAGAGAAATAATGGATTTCGGGGGAACAGAACGATTGAGTTTCTGATTGAAGTTGTTTGCGTAATTTGTGTACAAATTGGCTTCGAGAGCACTTTGGGGTTTCAGAAATTTTCCTTCAATCCGCTGCACAACGTTTTTACAATGCAGATTTGTTTCGAAGACAAATGGTGACACGTGACATTGCAGAAAAAGAGAAATTATGAATTTATTGGCTCAACTGTTCGAGCTCTCTTCATTACTACTTTTTATTGTCTGGCGATTTTATTTTACAAAAGCGAAAATGCAGAAATCCGCAAATCTCCACTCATTTAATATTCATGCGACGATCTCGTTGTGTGCACAGCACAGCAAAAAATATCGTCAAACAAACGTGGAAATTCGAATGGAAAGTAAAATCGTTGTTCGTTTGTCGCCTGAGCCTTTAGTCGAGTGTCGCACTGGATTAACAGCGTAATTAAGACCTTTTTGTCGCGAATCATTCAGCAAACTCAGCGAGACTTCAGGGGAGATTTTACAGTCGGGAAAGTGTTTTTGTTTGATTGCATGACGATCAAAACCTCCCTTGACAACTTTGAGCTCTCTGTTCCTCGTCGAACGTTTGTTTTCAAGTTCCTCATTATCAAACAACCCTTCGACCCTCGAAGTATGACGAATGAAGGTCAAACAATCGCATGGGAGAAACCAGCAGTGTTTTCGTTACTGCATCTTGCGAGATCAACTCATTAGCGATTACATTCCTCAGAATAAAACATTGCAGGTTTTCCAGCTGAGCTTTTCCTAAATTTGCGATTCCTTTTGATACCAAAGACTATATTCTGATCCAACCTTCCGACTAGTGGAGAATTGTTGCCTTTTGTTAACCTGAAAGCGTTTGCTGTTTCAATGTAAATTTTCATTTCGCCGAACCATAAATTTTTAATGCGCTTTAAATGTGAATTTCTTGTTTTTCCTCTGCCAAACTGTTTTCACACTTTTCCACTTTCAGACGTGAGCGGAGTTCACTCGGAAACTTTTGCGTCCTCCTTACTGTAGCGAGACTTCCATCAAAAATTCAAATCACGTTCGCGTAATTACCTTTTAATTTATGATAATTTTGCGATGTCTTCAGCTTGCTCGAGCATTCTTTTATGTGTTTCTCGAATCCCTTAAGTGTTGTGCGGAGCTCTGTAATGATAGGCGGCAGCTCGACATTTGGCAGCGAATTGAATATTTCCAGTTTCGCATGCTCAACCTCTCGGCATCTCCACTCGCTCGACTATCAATTACCGTCGCTGACACAACTCAATTACTCAATTGGCTTGATGTATGCACACGAGATGCAAATTGCGGTTTGAACAGCTAGCGATGATTTGAAAACTGCGGCTCTGAAACACAAAAAGTTTTTTAACCGAACGTGACTTCGTTCGGAAAGCCAAAAATAGCATTTTGCAATTCAATTTTACAAAAATCACAATTTCAGCTTTATTTGAATTTGCTCTCGTCTCGATTTCTCTTTTAATTCTGCTTAAGCTGCGGTTGAAGTTCATCCAAGGGAAAATAAATTAGAAATTAACTTCAAGAGAGAATCGGCACGTCGTTGAAGTTCTAAGCTTTCACACTCTCCCAACTTACTTCAACAGCTCGTTAATATTTTCGAGGTTCGGCATCTCGATGACAGTTCGTCGGAACTCATTGAACTCGCAGCAAAGTACATATCCACTCTCTGGGTTTCTGAAGCTTTTCTCCTCGAGCAAGTTGTTCAGCCACGTGAGCTCTTCACACCTGCTCACGCAGAACGAATCTTTAAGTCGGTCCTTTTCGGAAATCGAGGCTCGGTTGAGGATTGCGAAGGCGACGGCTTTGCTCTCCGATCGAACCACATACCAGAGATATTTTGGGACGGGGAACTTGTTCTCTTTCAGAAATATTTCCACCTGTTCACCGTCTTTATTCTTGAGTGCGAGAACGCCGTGGGTTCCAGTATAAACATCGACGTGCCTAAGTTTAAGTGAAGCGATGTCCTTTTGAAGTTTCTCAAGGTTTTCCAGCTCGTCCGCGTCGTTGACAATCGCATAATTCCACGACAACTTCAACACCGGCTGATATTGCTTGTGCGTCAACAAATGTTCGTTCACAAACTTTCGGAAACTGATTTTGGGCACGTTCTTCGATCCAAGTGTCTGAACGAAAAACTCTTCATGCTCTTCACGCCGCAAAGCTTTCATCAACTCGTTCCTGTAGAAGGTTGTTGGGTGCTCCTGTCGGAAGTAGGCACCGTTTTTCACTTTCAGTGCCAGCTCTTGAACATCATTATTAGGAGAGCGTGTGCGAGTGTGAACGAAGAGCGTTCTGCCTCCTTTTGTGCTGTAGCATGACTCGCCAAGTACGTACGACTTCTGTTTGATTGGATTCGTGTAGCCGTACTCGATCGACCGCATGTTCTTTGGACAACCGGAAACAGGAGTGATGATCTCCTCAATTGCGCGAGCTTCGCAAGATAGCTCCGACACGAAATCTTTCTCTTCATCGTTGACGACTGTAATTCAAGAAAGAACTCGTTGACTTGTTGTTCTAAAAAAGATTTGTTCAACTCACCGAGCATTCGGTCTTCTTTACAGATGGCTCGCATCACTTTTTCGGCGGGATTGTCGCGGAAATAATTGGGCGCACAAGATAACAAAACTTCGGTGCCTTCCTTCAATGTGATGTCCTGATGAACATCATCGTCGTGGTTCGCTGTCGTTATGAGAGTTCCGTTTAGTGTGAAAATTAACGGCGAGTAGAACGACCAGTCTGGCTTAAGTGGTAGGACGCATTCTGCAACGAAGGATAAGCAACTCTGATTAGAGCAAATGAGTTTTTAACGACCGCATGTGATGAGCGTAAAGCTTTTATCGTCAAACATCCTGCCGGGAAAGCATTGCGGAAAATCCTCTACGGTCAACTTTAGCTAAAATGAGTGTGCGAACGTCACGCAATCAGCGCGCTCATCTTTGAGCGACTCTTGTTGCCAACCGAAAAGCACTTCGCACAATGTAATTTCAGAATTTGTCGCTCGTTATGTCAAGGCGTTCCGAACGATTCCGGATCAATTTAAAAATAAACCATGCTGGACATAAAGCTGAATGAAACGCTCGTAAAGTTAATTCGGGATTTATTAATAGCGACCGCATACATAACTTTTGTACTTCGTGCTCGCATGAAAAAGTTCTTTAATAGGTTCAAAGCTCTCCGCAATCTCGCAGCATCATCATATGACACATTCGAACGTCGACGGACAGTCGCGGAAAAATGCGTGAAATCAGCTCGAGCCCAAAGGAAGCGAGTGCCGTCTGGCCTAGGTCAAATCACTGTGTTTATTCAACCTACACTGTCACGTTTGTCTAGAGCATTCCCTCCCAGAGATTACAGGCTCAAGTACACTCGCAGGCCATTCGTGTCAAGTTCAGGTCTCCCAGCGCACATGCTCGAAAGTCGACGCAAGCTTTTTCTCGATTTTCATTGATTGACTTCGTTGATTTCATTTACATCCGATAAGCGCAGCTCCTCAACGTGGGAGCACTCGGAAGTTTGTTATGGTAGACACAAAGTCGCAGTTTATTTTATTTTTAGAACTTTTCTGTCGTCTGCGATTTGCTGAGTCGTGAAAGCTACGTAATGTTGGATGTGGTTGGTCTTAAAAGGTACGAGAACACTCGAAAGGAATCGAGATCTCACTCGAAAATTTCCTTATTCCAAACCTTTCCTTTTTCCCTACTGACATTATTTCGTGAAAGACTTGCCGTGCTCACAATTGCTTAGGAAAAGTCTCTTGATTCCCATCAACGTCGCGTATAGCGGCAGCCATCAAATTAAGAATATCAGCTCTAATCTTGAGGCTCGAGGGAAAGCGACAAATGAACAAAGCATAGAAAACAAATTAGGAAAGCTAATTTGGTAGAATGATACCAACAACACGCCCTCAAGTCCCCTGAGGCGCTCGTTCATCGAAATTCGCTAATTTGACTCAGCATCGAATGATTTCGGAGCTCTCGAGCGTCTCTCATGCTCGCGGAACATAATTCGAGTACATCAATTCCGGTATCACAATTCACAGCTCCGTCTCGCCAATTGAGTTAAGTTTTAAATTGAAAATCGTCTTCGCCGCTCCGAATACGTTGGGGATTACTAAAGAGACGGAGAAAGGGCACTGAAAGGGGAAAAAGCGTAGCGGAGCGTTCGAGAAAACGTGATTTACCTAATTGAAACTTTATTGCCCAGAAATGAATTTGCATAAAAATTCCATCGCGAAATTACTTTGCTCCGAATGTTTTCATCGCTGTTAGTCGCCTTGAACGAACGAGTAGTTTTTCCGAACGACATCGGCGATTTTACATTAAGTTTCCACATAAAATTGGAAAATTGCGAGCGAACAGAAGCACAAAGAAAGTTTAAGAATCTCTATCGGAGCTAGAGAATTATTCACTTTGTTACTTTTTACTTCTAGAATTTTATTCCATCTTGGAACCCACGGAAGCTTATGATCGCAATTTTAAATGTAACAAGAGGGTTTGATTTGAAACGGTTTGAGATTAATCACTCAGCACTTCCTCGTAACATTTTAATAAAACTGAGACTCGTTCATTTCGTTTCACCCTTCGGTCAATTCCGTAATCGAGCAGTTCCGAAGACTTTGAAAGCCCATACGGTCTGCGAACTCTTCCTGTCGACTTTCAAAGTACACAAAGTTCAAGTTCCACTTTCGCAAAGCTGTACTTTTCAATGATTCAATCAGCGTTACGCAAACTGGCGAGCAGAAATTTCCACTCGATTTGCTTACCTTTCTTCTCTTCGGCTGGGGCTGTCATTCCGAGCTTAAAGCCACTGATTAAAATAATGAACAACAAGCTCAATCTGTGTCTCGTTGCCATTTCGATTTTGAAACTCATTTTTAAATATTTGTTTTTATAAACTTTGTACTATTATTCAACGTGTTGTGCGCTAATGCTGAGCTCAGAGAGGAAATCTCCGTCTCACGTTGGCAATGTCTGACCTTTTGCAAAAAAAAAACTTTTGTTCTCTGCACAAAACAAATCACTTCACAGCGACTTTCTTTCTTAAGCTTCTGAACGACAAGAACTCGCGAATGCAACTGACAGTCAACGAGTTTCAAGATCAGAATTTATATTTTTCGAAAAAATCTTTTTCTCTAATCTGTACGAAGACTGAGCTCTCGCACAACAGCGTCGTTCTCTCCAGGCCAGCGAGATTCTCATGAGAAGTGTCGGAAGCGTATTGAGTCGAGACCTAGCGTTTGATTTACTCGTGTCAGAGAATAGCTTGACGAGCCTCCAAGCTGGGCCAAGAGTCGCTCTCGCCAGCCCTCACACGACGTCAATGTGCTTCCTTCATAAAGTTTACATTTGATTGAAATTTATTTACTGCAATTCAACGCAACACCAATCGCATTCCATAGAAAGTCCCGGCCGCTCTGTTTGCTTCTCTCTGCTTCCAACTCGAACAATGTCTTCGTCATTTTCTACGACAAAAAATGTTTCTTGTTTCGATTTCTTCAATTTTGTAGATTCTCCGGCCGTCGATGTTTGTTGGTTTGTTTGTGCTTTCGAGTTATGAGAAAACTGAATTCGAAATTAAATGGCGCGTCGAGTCGCATACAAATTGCCGTCATCGCTCGGGAGTCGTTCCTCGGGGGCTTCAAACACTTTCTATGAACGTATTATGCAAATTTGTTTACTTGGAGCTTTGATTTAATTCGCAATCGAAGTTGGTAGCACGTTCGATGGATTGGGAGTTCAGGAAGTCCTTGTTGCGTTGTGAAGAGAAATAATGGATTTCGGGGGAACAGAACGATTGAGTTTCTGATTGAAGTTGTTTGCGTAATTTGTGTACAAATTGGCTTCGAGAGCACTTTGGGGTTTCAGAAATTTTCCTTCAATCCGCTGCACAACGTTTTTACAATGCAGATTTGTTTCGAAGACAAATGGTGACACGTGACATTGCAGAAAAAGAGAAATTATGAATTTATTGGCTCAACTGTTCGAGCTCTCTTCATTACTACTTTTTATTGTCTGGCGATTTTATTTTACAAAAGCGAAAATGCAGAAATCCGCAAATCTCCACTCATTTAATATTCATGCGACGATCTCGTTGTGTGCACAGCACAGCAAAAAATATCGTCAAACAAACGTGAAAATTCGAATGGAAAGTAAAATCGTTGTTCGTTTGTCGCCTGAGCCTTTAGTCGAGTGTCGCACTGGATTAACAGCGTAATTAAGACCTTTTTGTCGCGAATCATTCAGCAAACTCAGCGAGACTTCAGGGGAGATTTTACAGTCGGGAAAGTGTTTTTGTTTGATTGCATGACGATCAAAACCTCCCTTGACAACTTTGAGCTCTCTGTTCTCGTCGAACGTTTGTTTTCAAGTTCCTCATTATCAAACAACCCTTCGACCCTCGAAGTATGACGAATGAAGGTCAAACAATCGCATGGGAGAAACCAGCAGTGTTTTCGTTACTGCATCTTGCGAGATCAACTCATTAGCGATTACATTCCTCAGAATAAAACATTGCAGGTTTTCCAGCTGAGCTTTTCCTAAATTTGCGATTCCTTTTGATACCAAAGACTATATTCTGATCCAACCTTCCGACTAGTGGAGAATTGTTGCCTTTTGTTAACCTGAAAGCGTTTGCTGTTTCAATGTAAATTTTCATTTCGCCGAACCATAAATTTTTAATGCGCTTTAAATGTGAATTTCTTGTTTTTCCTCTGCCAAACTGTTTTCACACTTTTCCACTTTTCAGACGTGAGCGGAGTTCATTCGCAACTAGCGGAAACTTTTGCGTCCCCCTTACTGTAGCGAGACTTCCATCAAAAATTCAAATCACGTTCGCGTAATTACCTTTTAATTTATGATAATTTTGCGATGTCTTCAGCTTGCTCAAGCATTCTTTTATGTTTTTCTCGAATCCCTTAAGTGTTGTGCGGAGCTCTGTAATGATAGGCGGCAGCTCGACATTTGGCAGCGAATTGAATATTTCCAGTTTCGCATGCTCAACCTCTCGGCATCTCCACTCGCTCGACTATCAATTACCGTCGCTGACACAACTCAATTACTCAATTGGCTTGATGTATGCACACGAGATGCAAATTGCGGTTTGAACAGCTAGCGATGATTTGAAAACTGCGGCTCTGAAACACAAAAAGTTTTTTAACCGAACGTGACTTCGTTCGGAAAGCCAAAAATAGCATTTTGCAATTCAATTTTACAAAAATCACAATTTCAGCTTTATTTGAATTTGCTCTCGTCTCGATTTCTCTTTTAATTCTGCTTAAGCTGTGGTTGAAGTTCATCCAAGGGAAAATAAATTAGAAATTAACTTCAAGAGAGAATCGGCACGTCGTTGAAGTTCTAAGCTTTCACACTCTCCCAACTTACTTCAACAGCTCGTTAATATTTTCGAGGTTCGGCATCTCGATGACAGTTCGTCGGAACTCATTGAACTCGCAGCAAAGTACATATCCACTCTCTGGGTTTCTGAAGCTTTTCTCCTCGAGCAAGTTGTTCAGCCACGTGAGCTCTTCACACCTGCTCACGCAGAACGAATCTTTAAGTCGGTCCTTTTCGGAAATCGAGGCTCGGTTGAGGATTGCGAAGGCGACGGCTTTGCTCTCCGATCGAACCACATACCAGAGATATTTTGGGACGGGGAACTTGTTCTCTTTCAGAAATATTTCCACCTGTTCACCGTCTTTATTCTTGAGTGCGAGAACGCCGTGGGTTCCAGTATAAACATCGACGTGCCTAAGTTTAAGTGAAGCGATGTCCTTTTGAAGTTTCTCAAGGTTTTCCAGCTCGTCCGCGTCGTTGACAATCGCATAATTCCACGACAACTTCAACACCGGCTGATATTGCTTGTGCGTCAACAAATGTTCGTTCACAAACTTTCGGAAACTGATTTTGGGCACGTTCTTCGATCCAAGTGTCTGAACGAAAAACTCTTCATGCTCTTCACGCCGCAAAGCTTTCATCAACTCGTTCCTGTAGAAGGTTGTTGGGTGCTCCTGTCGGAAGTAGGCACCGTTTTTCACTTTCAGTGCCAGCTCTTGAACATCATTATTAGGAGAGCGTGTGCGAGTGTGAACGAAGAGCGTTCTGCCTCCTTTTGTGCTGTAGCATGACTCGCCAAGTACGTACGACTTCTGTTTGATTGGATTCGTGTAGCCGTACTCGATCGACCGCATGTTCTTTGGACAACCGGAAACAGGAGTGATGATCTCCTCAATTGCGCGAGCTTCGCAAGATAGCTCCGACACGAAATCTTTCTCTTCATCGTTGACGACTGTAATTCAAGAAAGAACTCGTTGACTTGTTGTTCTAAAAAAGATTTGTTCAACTCACCGAGCATTCGGTCTTCTTTACAGATGGCTCGCATCACTTTTTCGGCGGGATTGTCGCGGAAATAATTGGGCGCACAAGATAACAAAACTTCGGTGCCTTCCTTCAATGTGATGTCCTGATGAACATCATCGTCG
This sequence comes from Smittia sp. YW1114-2, assembly GCA_033064975.1. Classification (NCBI taxonomy): domain Eukaryota; kingdom Metazoa; phylum Arthropoda; class Insecta; order Diptera; family Chironomidae; genus Smittia; species Smittia sp. YW1114-2. The sequence continues at coordinate 13,836,711 of CP093832.1, read as the reverse complement.
TGGTTCGCTGTCGTTATGAGAGTTCCGTTTAGTGTGAAAATTAACGGCGAGTAGAACGACCAGTCTGGCTTAAGTGGTAGGACGCATTCTGCAACGAAGGATAAGCAACTCTGATTAGAGCAAATGAGTTTTTAACGACCGCATGTGATGAGCGTAAAGCTTTTATCGTCAAACATCCTGCCGGGAAAGCATTGCGGAAAATCCTCTACGGTCAACTTTAGCTAAAATGAGTGTGCGAACGTCACGCAATCAGCGCGCTCATCTTTGAGCGACTCTTGTTGCCAACCGAAAAGCACTTCGCACAATGTAATTTCAGAATTTGTCGCTCGTTATGTCAAGGCGTTCCGAACGATTCCGGATCAATTTAAAAATAAACCATGCTGGACATAAAGCTGAATGAAACGCTCGTAAAGTTAATTCGGGATTTATTAATAGCGACCGCATACATAACTTTTGTACTTCGTGCTCGCATGAAAAAGTTCTTTAATAGGTTCAAAGCTCTCCGCAATCTCGCAGCATCATCATATGACACATTCGAACGTCGACGGACAGTCGCGGAAAAATGCGTGAAATCAGCTCGAGCCCAAAGGAAGCGAGTGCCGTCTGGCCTAGGTCAAATCACTGTGTTTATTCAACCTACACTGTCACGTTTGTCTAGAGCATTCCCTCCCAGAGATTACAGGCTCAAGTACGCTCGCAGGCCATTCGTGTCAAGTTCAGGTCTCCCAGCGCACATGCTCGAAAGTCGACGCAAGCTTTTTCTCGATTTTCATTGATTGACTTCGTTGATTTCATTTACATCCGATAAGCGCAGCTCCTCAACGTGGGAGCACTCGGAAGTTTGTTATGGTAGACACAAAGTCGCAGTTTATTTTATTTTTAGAACTTTTCTGTCGTCTGCGATTTGCTGAGTCGTGAAAGCTACGTAATGTTGGATGTGGTTGGTCTTAAAAGGTACGAGAACACTCGAAAGGAATCGAGATCTCACTCGAAAATTTCCTTATTCCAAACCTTTCCTTTTTCCCTACTGACATTATTTCGTGAAAGACTTGCCGTGCTCACAATTGCTTAGGAAAAGTCTCTTGATTCCCATCAACGTCGCGTATAGCGGCAGCCATCAAATTAAGAATATCTATAGCGGCAGCCATCAAATTAAGAATATCAGCTCTAATCTTGAGGCTCGAGGGAAAGCGACAAATGAACAAAGCATAGAAAACAAATTAGGGAAGCTATTTTGGTAGAATAATACCAACAACACGCCCTCAAGTCCCCTGAGGCGCTCGTTCATCGAAATTCGCTAATTTGACTCAGCATCGAATGATTTCGGAGCTCTCGAGCGTCTCTCATGCTCGCGGAACATAATTCGAGTACATCAATTCCGGTATCACAATTCACAGCTCCGTCTCGCCAATTGAGTTAAGTTTTAAATTGAAAATCGTCTTCGCCGCTCCGAATACGTTGGGGATTACTAAAGAGACGGAGAAAGGGCACTGAAAGGGGAAAAAGCGTAGCGGAGCGTTCGAGAAAACGTGATTTACCTAATTGAAACTTTATTGCCCAGAAATGAATTTGCATAAAAATTCCATCGCGAAATTACTTTGCTCCGAATGTTTTCATCGCTGTTAGTCGCCTTGAACGAACGAGTAGTTTTTCCGAACGACATCGGGGATTTTACATTAAGTTTCCACATAAAATTGGAAAATTGCGAGCGAACAGAAGCACAAAGAAAGTTTAAGAGTCTCTGTCGGAGCTAGAGAATTATTCACTTTGTTACTTTTTACTTCTAGAATTTTATTCCATCTTGGAACCCACGGAAGCTTATGATCGCAATTTTAAATGTAACAAGAGGGTTTGATTTGAAACGGTTTGAGATTAATCACTCAGCACTTCCTCGTAACATTTTAATAAAACTGAGACTCGTTCATTTCGTTTCACCCTTCGGTCAATTCCGTAATCGAGCAGTTCCGAAGACTTTGAAAGCCCATACGGTCTGCGAACTCTTCCTGTCGACTTTCAAAGTACACAAAGTTCAAGTTCCACTTTCGCAAAGCTGTACTTTTCAATGATTCAATCAGCGTTACGAAAACTGGCGAGCAGAAATTTCCACTCGATTTGCTTACCTTTCTTCTCTTCGGCTGGGGCTGTCATTCCGAGCTTAAAGCCACTGATTAAAATAATGAACAACAAGCTCAATCTGTGTCTCGTTGCCATTTCGATTTTGAAACTCATTTTTAAATATTTGTTTTTATAAACTTTGTACTATTATTCAACGTGTTGTGCGCTAATGCTGAGCTCAGAGAGGAAATCTCCGTCTCACGTTGGCAATGTCTGACCTTTTGCAAAAAAAAAACTTTTGTTCTCTGCACAAAACAAATCACTTCACAGCGACTTTCTTTCTTAAGCTTCTGAACGACAAGAACTCGCGAATGCAACTGACAGTCAACGAGTTTCAAGATCAGAATTTATATTTTTCGAAAAAAATCTTTTTCTCTAATCTGTACGAAGACTGAGCTCTCGCACAACAGCGTCGTTCTCTCCAGGCCAGCGAGATTCTCATGAGAAGTGTCGGAAGCGTATTGAGTCGAGACCTAGCGTTTGATTTACTCGTGTCAGAGAATAGCTTGACGAGCCTCCAAGCTGGGCCAAGAGTCGCTCTCGCCAGCCCTCACACGACGTCAATGTGCTTCCTTCATAAAGTTTACATTTGATTGAAATTTATTTCAGTTTCACTCAACCGGCTTCGGTCACTTTCAACGAGGTGTCGTGTGGAGCCGTTGATTGATTGCGCAAACTGTTACGAGAGAAATGCAGTTACAAAAGCTTTTGTCCCAAAAGCTCAGTCGAAAGTTCTGGCAAAATTGTTTAAGCTTTTTGCAAGCTTCGATGAAAAATGTAAGCCTAATCAAAACTAATGCGCAGTTCAAGAGAATAACGAAGATCACCGACTTCAAGGTGCCCGCTAAACCGACAACGGCAACCGCAAGTTCGAAGAAAGCTTTCAATTTATTCTTTCTGGAAACAAAGTTGAAATTTTTTGAGGATGAGCCCTCAGAACCAGAGGACGAACCATTCCAATCGTTCATCACACGAATTCAGTAACAAGCTTTCTCCGTGATTCATGAAGTGTTCAATTGATTAAGATTTATGGCTTCAGTTTCATTTGTCAGTTTGAAGATACTCTCATGCATTCTGTCATTTCTAACGAGAGATTGTATGGAGTCGTTGATTGATTGCATCAGTTAGATTCAACTCTGATGGAATGCACATGATTAGCACGGGAAATTTCGGTGATGCAACCTCAATAAAAGCGCATGATGCAACGATCCGGTTATTCGTCCTGCGAGATGATGTGGTAAACCAGTTGGAATTTTGGTGTCTAGGAGCATAACACAGTCAATTGGAAACAAGGCTGAGCTATTTGTTCTCAAGTCTACATTATTGGTGGTCGAACTCAGATATAACGATGACAGATAGATTGTCAGGACGCTGGTTTAGACCGCCTTTTAAAGCAGCCATCCAGCTAAGAGACCTGTGAGGCAGGATCAGTGCCCCAATGATCTCTCACCCACAGACACTGCGATTGCTCGCATTATAATCCTTCAGGGATCGTAACGATGACAATAAAGACACAACTAGTCTATCGTTTTGTAAGATACTTTGGCCCTTCCAATCTCATCTCACTCCCACCAAAACATCTCGAATTAAATGTCTTCTCTTTATTTTTTACTTCCATAAAATTTAAACAATTGAATGACAATTTTTTTTCTCGTTTAGCGTTTCTATTTGAGAAAAGCTTCGCTGAGTCGGATCAGAAAGTTTCATTATTCTCAACTTAAAGTTTCGCTTACATTTTATAGATCTAATTTTTAAAAAAGTTTGTGGAGAGAAGAATCTTTTAGTTCTTCTCGACTGTTAATTATTGTTAAGTTTACAGTTTTCTCAAGTCAAGAACGAACACCGAACCGTCCGAAGCACTTGCACCAACTTTATAGCCCTTAGAGTTCCAGCAAACTTCGAAAATCCCACCAGTTCCTCGATAGCTGTGCACCAATTGACCGCTCTGCGTGCTCCAAATGTGAACGCACTTGTCGAAGCTTCCGGACGCGAGAAACTTTCCGTCGGGACTGAACGCGACAGAATAAACTGGCTCAGTGTGCTTCGTCAACGTGTGAATCGAAGTGCCTCGCTCAACGTCCCACAATCGAACTGTTGAATCGAAACTAGCACTAGCCAAGATCAGATTCATGTTGGGATTGGCAGTGCCAGGTCCAGTCGGCGACCATTTGATTGTATAGATTTCCTTCGAGTGAGCTTGTAGATCGTGGACGAACGTGTCGTATGTCATAGACCAGATTTTAAGTGTCATGTCATCAGAACACGAAGCGAGAAGTTGGCCTTGTGGATCCCACTTGATGGCGTTCACTTCGTTCTACAATGAATTCAAAGTCACATCAGCGTTCGAACAAGTTATCTTGATTAAACTTACCAAATGTCCAATGAAAGTTTTCACGGGCTTATCGTAGCCTAATTTACAAACATGGATTTGCTGGTCAGTGCTACAACTAGCGAATGAGTTGTTTGTCTGCCAGTCGACATCGAGAGCAGGAGCATTGTGGAATGAGAATTGCTGTGTGGAGTCGCCTGTCTGTGCGTTCCAGATGATTGTGGTCTTGTCTACTCCTGCGGACAGAATGTAGTTTCCACGTTTGTTCCACTTAAGAGCGAAAATTGGGCCTTTGTGCTGACCCAGAGTGTTTGCTAGGCGACCTTCCGTGGTCCAAATGCGAGCGTAGCCGTCGTAAGAGCCAGTAGCGAGTAATGTTCCATCACAGTTCCAGTCAAGCGACGTTACGTCTTTGTTTGAAGGAACCTCGGCGCCACCTTTGTTGATGCAGTGACGAAGGACGAGTTGCTGGCTGCTCGGTGCGTTGTCTGACATGTCCCAGATTCTGGCTGTGCTATCACCAGACCCACTGGCCAAGAGGTCGCGCGATGGATTCCAGGCACAAATGAAAACTTCGCTTTCATGTCCACGAAGGATCGTTGCCTTGTTCTGCTGGATCTCGACGAAGTTGTCAGCGTCTTCGTCTTTGTTGCCTCCCTCAGTCTTCTCAGTTCCACCGGCGGCATTTGTAGACTCGGAAGTTTGATCGCCATTGGTGTCTGCCATCTCTGACATTGTCGCTTTCGATTTGTTCATCTGGTTTTGACGATTCGCCACAACTTCCGGCATCACAGCGTCGATGAGGCTCAGCTTTTCCACAATTTTTTGTTCAGTTCCTGAAACGATGACAAACATGTTAGAACAATCACTGGATCTTCATTATCTTTTTCTTACCATCTTCGCCGACGCTAATCTCAGCTTCCGTGTACTGTAAACCTTTCTGGATGATGGATAGAAGAGCCGCGGGAGGAACCAAAGCCCCGTTGATGTTGCTTTGCGAAATGTGTGATTCGATTCCGAACATGTAAGCGGAATGGAGGAAGCCTTGAAGCGACTCAGCGTTAGTAATGCATTCCAAACAGTTTTCACTTGGCTTAACTCACCCGATTCCTGTAAATATCGGTAAACAAGAAAGTTCACCTCATCTGATGAGAAAGACATTTTCCGACACTCCCTGGGTCAATCTTCAGTTAAAGATGGTTCAGCGGCACTCAGTTAGCAGTCGCTTAGTTGTTGGAGGCTTGAAGACGTTCTAATTAAAACAGCAAAGTGTAAAAAAGATGATTTCAGCGTAACTGCGTTCACTGCGGTTCGGTTTTCCGATATTACAACTCGCGTAGATTGAAAACGCTGCCGATTTCCTTCGAGTTGGGTCAAAAGCTTCGACACTTTCTTTTGCTTCAAGCGATCAAGTCGTTCAAGTGCGTTTTCCGAAATTAAATATTTTAACGATGAAAGAGCTGCGTCAGGGAGTTGATTTGTTGTGGGATTGTGACCTAAACCAATGGTGGATCGTTGGCCGCTGAAGGGAAACTTGAAGCTCATTGATTAATTGAAATAAACAAGTTTCCCTTGCGTGACATCGAGTTTAAGGTTATAATTCCACAAGAACTCAATTGCTGATGGATTCTCTAATCATTTAGCTCCGTTGACTAATCTACATCGGTTCTCTGTTTCATTTTAGTTTAAACGCTACACATCCAGTTTTGTGCTTGCCCTCGCCTCGAGTTAAATTTGACTTGCACACTTAAAACCATTAAACGAATCAATGGCTCTTTCAAACGCTGAATTGGCTTGCGTCTACGCCGCTCTCATCCTCGTCGATGATGAAGTTGCCATCACCGTAAGTAAAACCATTTCCTAATCGACTAACAAAGATCCAGTGAGATGTTAAATCCTCGAACTGTTTTGACAGTTCGAGTCTAAGACAATCTCGATAAACTGAAGTGCTCGTGTTCTTGGAAACAATAAATTACTGAGCTGCTTTCTATTTACAGGGTGAAAAACTCGCCACCCTCTTGAAGGCCGCAAACGTTGATGTCGAGCCATACTGGCCAAGCCTCTTCGCCAAGGCTTTGGAAGGCGTTGACGTCAAGAACTTGATCTCAAACATTGGATCAGGTGTTGGAGCCGCCCCTGCCGCAGGCGCTGCTGCCCCAGCTGCTGCTGGTAAGATCTCTTCATTCATTCATCACTATAACTCTCACTAAATCATTTTGTTACTTTTGTAGAAGCCGCCGCTCCAGCTGCATCGAAGAAGGAAGAAAAGAAGGAGGAATCAGAAGCTTCCGATGACGACATGGGCTTCGGTCTCTTCGATTAAGTACAAAACATCAATTTGTACCTTTTGAAATGAATAAAATCTGAATTTCAAGATTCCATCAAACATTGAGTTGATCTTATTGAACTTATTAAGGGCTGGAGATAGCAGTTTAGATTGGAGGTATCCATGGACTAGTCACTGCTTGGAATCAATCGTTATAAAGACACGAGATTTGAATAGACTGACACAAGATTGATGAGCTGCTCGTTGCCACCATCCAATAACATTGTATAATTTTCTCTGGCATTTCACGTCCAGCTGTTTATTTTCACTAAACTTCCCTTCTCGTGGGCTTCGATTTACAGAACAAATGAAAAACGCAAGAATTTAATTCCACAGATGGAAGTGAGCTCGATCTGCCATTCTCTTAAAGCTGGCGTGAGCGCAGAAATCTTGCCAGTGGGGTTCGTGCAATGTGTCCTTGTCGGCCGTCTTGAAGATCGGCTCGCCGTACCAAGTTCCAACGACCCATCCGGGGACGTTCTTCATGAGTCTAGCTTCCTCTTCCCGATTGCGAGCAGTTTGCTTCAGGAACTCGCGATCTCGTTCAGCGGTCAGCAGCGGATACAGCGAAATCTTTGCCGATCGCATCTCAATCTCCTCTCGGTCGTTCTGTTTGGCGTTCAGCCAGTACAGATAAGCGGATCCAACGGTGACTCCTGCAAACAACAAAGATTGAGAAAAAAATAAAAGATGGAAATTGGAAAAAATCTTTACCGATGTATCCGAGGATCATTTGATAACCAGTGAAGTATTTGCGAGCGGGAATGCGCTTGAAATCTATCTTCTGGTATCCGCCTGGTGGCGGCATATCCTGCACCTTCGACGCCATCCTCGAAAAACACTCAGCAAGAAAATATTGTATAATCTTTCGTCAAGCAAAGACGCAAACTTCTTTTTCAGAGTTCCGCAACGTTTAACGTATTTCTAATATTTGAAATGGTTCGACGGGGTCGAAATTAAGCGAATTTCATCGAGGGAACTCAACTACGTCATTAACAGCAGAGATGATCGCAGTTAAGTTTCTTTAAATAATTTAAGCGATCGCACTGCTTCTAAATTCTCGAGTGTTTGTCTGACAATCAGAAAATCCACGTTTCGTGATTTGTTCGTGAAGAAAACAACAAAAGTTTGTCTAAACATAAAAAATCATTAAAAAGAAAAAAATCGAATTCCTTGGAAAAAGTTGAAAGTGATTTTAAGTGAGCCCGATTGATCAATTGGAAATCTAAAAGTAGGAAGCAGTGTGACGCCTCGAACGATAAGAATAAATCACCTGGGAAGCTCGTAAATAAGAAGTTGTTTGCTCGAATTTCTCGGTTTTGGGTGAATCATTCGAGAGCCAAAGTTTTACAAATCAGCAGTGAAAATGATGAAGCCAAAGGCAGATAGCAACGACAACAAAATGCTGAAGTGCCTACGGGAAGTTGTGGCTTCAGGTGGAAACAAAGCGTGCTTTGATTGTGGCCAAAAAGGACCAACATACGTCAACATGACCACTGGAACATTCGTTTGCACAACTTGCTCAGGGATCCTGTAAGTAGAAACCACCGACAAGCTTTCTGATCTCAAGGAGAAGATGAAGGTGCATCGCCATCATCACGTTCCATTTCAGTCTCTAAACGAGCTCACACATTAAATTGCGGCTGATGGACATTTGAGCTGTCGCACTCTCTTGGTCTCGCTCTCACAAAGCTTTAAATTGAAAATTGCTTTCAATTCATGACACTACGATAAATTGGGTTGTTGTCACATAATGTGCTGCTATAAATAGCGAGGATAAACAGACGAGAATCGTCAGCTGAAACGAGTCAAGCTGTGCAAGATGAATCGGCTGTGCTATCACCTTGTAAATGGCTGATTGAAGACGAGCAAGGGAACTAATTGACTGTTTGCACGTCTGATTCTTCTCAAAATAGCCTTTTGTTGCTCTTCAGACTCGGCTTGAAGCTTTCGATTCAGTTCAGATTGATGAAAATGTTACAACGAAGTCGAGAAATCGTTCCGAAAGGTCAAGACTTGAAAATCCCCTCGCGAGCTTTCCGCTTCAACGTCTTCGAGTGACTCACTCGATTTGCATCAGTCTCATGTTATCAGCTGTTCAGACGAATCCGCGTCATGAGCGCACAAAAACATATTTTTCGACGAACTCGAATGTTGAGGAACCCAAACATTTTGTTATCGCTCAAACTTCGTCGAATTCGTCGTTGGGATTTCACGTTGATGTCGCATCAAGTTTCTCGCCGAAACAGATGACGTTTGCGTCTGGAACCCTGTTCTCGGGTAATTAGTTCTTTATTGGGCTATCGGAATTCCATCAAGAGTGAACTCAATTGCTTAATTGCTAATTCGATGCTCTTGCTTGTAAAGCGCGCCATTGCTTTGTTTGACGAGCCGCGAGCTTCAAAGTTCATCGGACTACGCCCCGAAACTGAAACCACACACGCACAAAACGGAAACCGCGTCTTTCGTTTGTTTCGTGCAGTTCCACTTCGCGTTCGTTGTGGTGCAGTTAGATTTTTCGGAGAACAACCTTCCACGAAAAACTTATGACGCGTCCAAGTTAGCCAACAAGTCGTAGAGCGAGTCGAATGCGAGGCATAGAAGGAATTTGCACAGCCTGCGTTCTTTGTCTCATTTTCGTTTCTCGCACCTTCGTCGTGTCTTTATGGCTCTCTGTAAGAAATGCAAATTGCTCTGCCATGCTTTACACTGCGACGAAGAGGATAATGACGTCATGCAGTAGACGACAAATGTTTCTATCACAAGACTAGTACTCGACTTCCTTATTTAATGTTTCATGAGTTTCCTGCTACAGCGCGAAGCGTCACAACCACAATGCTCAGCTAAGTAAGCTCGCTGCTTTGTTGTTATTTGCTGAGTCGTTAAGGCAAGTGGCTCGTAAATACGCTTCAATGTGACCATCATGAAACGAGAATGATTCACGTGTGCGGAGAGGAAGTTGCGCAAGAGAACACAAATATCTTGGGAGATTCCAATTTAATTCTTTAATTTTTTGTGACCTAAATAAGCAGTAAGCCCGAAGGCGTCTCGCTGCATTCTCAATGAGATGCAAAACGTTGTGCAATTAAACACAAAAGGCTCTTGCATCGAAAACTCGAGAGAAAGAAAGTTTTCGCTTTTTCAGTTTTCAATTTCATTTCGCTGCTGCAAATGGCATTAGAGCTGAATGCAGCAAAAAGAGCGAAGCATGAAACGTGAATCGAGACCCGAAAAAGAAAGCAACGGAAAAATTGGAAAGTGCTCAGTCTTGATCACAATCGCGCGGTGCTCTCGGCTTCTTGCTATCACCTCAAGAAGAGCTCGAGACTCGCGTTAGACGCTAAAGACGCGTATATGTAAATTTTACAACTTGCGAGAGTCCAAGATTCGTTTACATGATTTCTCGTTCGCCTCATACGCCAGAGTTGCGAGAAATTCCGGTTTGATTAAGTGTCACCGTCTACGTCGTGATCCATCTTAATTAGCGGTAGTGACGAGGGCATTAACGGAAGACAAGTCACGGAACTTGAACTTGGAAGAGAGCGAAAAGTTTGTCGACTAATCGCTGTTGAATTGAGAACACCCGCAATTGGTGTCATCATGCGCCATCGTCTAAAACTTTCAACATCATTGTCGATGTAAGCGAAAAGAAACTTTTCGAGAATCGCTCGCTTGAGCCGACGACGAGGTTGCTTTACAACCATTGTTGTTGTCTTGCTATGGCTGAGAAGAATACGAAGCAGTCATCATCGTCGCGACGGGCTCGAAATAACAATAAACCCATTGAAAATTAGTAAACAGAATTTCCATCCGTGTTTTGCGTAGAATTTGAATGAAAGTTTTTGTTTCGTCGGTCGGCAATGAAATTGCTCTCTGGAACCGCTCGCCTGGCTTCACGCGAGCATCAATGGAATTGTCACGGGTGATTCTCTTGTGGGATTGATATCTGGCTCACGGCAACGATATAATTCGATCAGTTGTCTCGCGGCGATGCCACAATGATCCCTGCAATTAGCTGTCAATGGTGCAATTCCCCATTGTGTTGAACGCTTGTCAATTGTCGATTGTTTTGAGTTGTTTCACCTCGCATGACAGATAATTTTTTCGCGGTTTAGGTTGGGAAACGCGTGTGGATGTCGCGATAGCGAACACGGCCTTTCCAGCATTAGAATTGTTACAGTAATCATGTTACTGAAACTTGTTTTGAGGTCACTCGAATGGAGCAACTCATTCGTCATCGGGAGTACTACGAAACTGACGACAAAGCGTCGGACATTCCTTGCATTTACTCGTGAGACTGAAAACTGCAATTCGGTTTCGCAACATGTTTCTGCAAACATTTTGTTTCCCGCGCTGTCCAATGCCATGTGGTTTTAAAACGTTTCCAGTTTTCTCTAATGCAGTGATGGAGTGGAAGGACAGATGGTCGCTGGTAGAGGTTAGCAATTGACGAAATGGAGCTAAATCAATCGACGCTGCATTGCGTTCGGAGAGAAATTCTGCATTTTAATCGAAATCATTCCATCGCACACATGATGCAAAACCAGAGGAAATGCGGAACTCACTGCTCATTCGGCCGAAAGAGAATTACGATGATCGCTTTACGATAAATCAACTGCAGATGGTCAGCAGAAATAATCTGCTGAACTGTGGCGAGAGCTTTTGACGAGACGGAGACGAATTGCACGCTTGTAAATTCCATTAAAGCGAAATAAATTTCCCCGCTAGATCGCCCATAAAATTCAGTGGCCATAGCGCTCGGCACATGCCTCTGATTCACTCCACGTCCGATGCAGTTAATTTCATTTTCATTGTTTTCCGTTATAATCCAACGATGTTCATTTAAACTTTACTTTTTTCCAACACCGAAATTGACTCGCAAATTTCGAGGAGCACAAACGGCCCAATTTGAGCTTGTTAAGTCTGTGAATTCACACAGTTTCTGATGACAGGCACGAGGAGAAAATAAAATACAAACTGAAAATCGAATTTAATATTCACAAAACGGTACAATTAAGTATGCAAATTGAATTAAGCTCAACGGCAATATTGGCCCGTGTGCGACTCGTCGTCGATACTCCACCAGCTCCACGTTCATCCCACATGCACATAAATCTGATTTATTTTCGGCAAACTTTCTACAAACACGGCCGAGGCTTTGCTATATCTTGACAACGACGAGGCGAGCCGCTCGATCAGTGAGTCATCGCGATATGAAGAGATTTCGCAATCGAGATGGTAATCGAATTAGAATTAATTTGACTGCTGATGTTTTTTATCTCGAGATGCTAATTGACGATGAAATGAAAACCATTTGACTGGCTTCTTCTTCTTGCTCTCAATTCCTCGCCCAACTCTTGGCAGATTGTAATTAAAAAATCACTTCACTCAAAAAAAGCTGAGCGGCGTCTGACCGAAGCGATGAAAGGTCAATTTGTCGACATTAATATTTAATCTAAATTTGCGCTTATCGTCGCATTCAGGGTTGTAAAGGACGCCGCCGCGTTGTTGTCTGTTCGAGCGTCTCGAGACGGTTTGCGATTCGTTATCGCTGTGCGCTCACATTGAAAATCAATGTGATTAACGGTTTTAGGCCGATAGGTCAATGCATTTTGTTTCAATCGGCGTAATCGCTGATGCTCAATAAAAATTACTCTACGCCAATGAAACGTGAAGCCTTCTTCCTGAAATACAATCCAAACCCTCCAGAGCACTGCCAAAGCGCCTCGGTTTAGAGCAATTTATGTGCAGACTGAGCCAAATCGTTTGATATTTCACGACAAAAAACTCTTCTCTGTCATTTCGAGGGCTTTTCAAATTTATCGTCGCCTTGGGAAAGGTCAACAGACTCGAGAATCATTCGCTTGAGTTATGAAATGCAATTGTAAAGAGCAGAAAAAGGGCAACGAAATTGAACGTCGAGGAAGTTTCCGTCAGTGGTGTAAGAAGAGATTAATTGAAGCCAGTTGACTACTCAACCTTCTGCACTCGCAAGACTTTTAATTAAAAGGTTAGCGAAGTTTCCTCAACAAGTTTTCTCGAGCCTCGCGCACGGCCTCACATGCTCAACGAACTTTCCTTCTGCTGAACCACTTTGATGTTGAAGTTTAATTTAAAATTCACAATAGGAAGTCCCTTCACTTACCTCTTCGCCTCTCATCCGTTGCATGGTTCTTCTCTTCGTCGCAAGGCTCATCGTCATACGCTTCGCTTTTACAGAATCTCTCATAAATTCATGAACTAATTTTGAACGGAAAAGGAGCAAAAAGCGAGAAACAATGACGGGAGTGGAATTACCAGACTAGCATCACAGCAAATGAAAAAAGTGTTAAAGCATGGAGAGCAATTCATTATGAATGCAACATGAAAAGTTGGTGAATGCATCACTTCGTAGTGTCTGCATAAGGAAACTCATAAATGAGACACCGACGACGAGAGAGAACAAGTTAACTTTTTTTTGCTGATGGAACTCCCGACAAATGCCAAGTTAACAAGAATGGAAAACGAAAGCAAAAAAAGCTTTGCAACTGGAAGCAAAACAATTTGCACGCTTGTGTTTCGCTCTGCACATTGAAAGAAACTACATTGAAATTAATCGACGCTTTTCATGGTTTTCGCTTTAACGCTGAGGAACGAAAGTCAAATCCGTTTCTCTGGCTGTTTGCGATTAATGTTCGTCGCTGTTTGAAACAGCTGAAAGCCCGTTCGTTCTCCTTATCATTAACACCATCTGTCAGTTCGATTCGTTGTCAGAGAAATTTATTTCGAACACGTTTGAAAGCTTTGGGTCGAGCGTGCCTGTGAACGACTTGAAATTTTCTTTATTTCCCCTCTCGACACGAATGAATGCAATCATCTTAAATTCTCATTCTCGCTACTCTGGGCGGAGATGAACAAATATATAATTTATCAACATTGCCCAGACCACAAACCTCCAGACTTGCGGCAATAAAACTCCTTGCGAAATTTATTGCGTCATCAGACTTGGCATGTCACACCCACGCCTCCTAAGAAAGTTTGGCTTGTGACATAAATTCTTGATCTCTCAGTCGCTGCTGCTGCTGCTACGTCTGGCTGACGTTCTGTCACAGCAAGTTTAGCTTCCCCGCAATCGTTTCCGGGTTGCTTTTATCAACGATGGAACTTCCCAAACAAAAGTTTTTTGCTCTCAGAGTTAGATTGACGCTCAGCAGATTAGAGCCAACCGATAAACATTTGGCAACAATGGATCGCTGGCTGTTTTGATGACTCATTACAAGTTCATGGTCTGACGTACTAGGCCGATAAATCGACACGAAAGCGGTGTTTGCGATGGTAATTAACAGTGGATGTGACAATCACACAATAGCAGCGCTCTAATGTCCTCCCTGCTAATCAACTTTGACTCTTGTTCCACGGCTCGGCCCGCAATTCGCTAAACATTTTCATGGACGGCGAGGCACTAGCCTGCTAATTGAATTTGTACACTTCCAACGCCAGCGTTTGCAAATATTTTCATGGGAACCCTCGACGGCGTTTGCTCTGTCAGATAGGAACAGCCTGGCTTCTCCATGCGCTTTGTTTGTTTTCATGCTCGTTGCGTAGATCACGCAGGAGCCTTTTGACTTAATTAAATGGAATCCAAACATGTTTGCTTTGCAACTATGCATGCGCGAGGCAAACGTTAGGTTTTAATTGAATTTGAATTCGAAAAATAATGCAGCTAATTGATTACACTACCGAGTGGTATCGGCTTCAATTCGATTCCCAGAGAGAAATTCGTTTGTTGGCAAAGTATTCAGCGTGGGGGCTTCCGGTGTTTGATTTGTCTGCTGTTGAATAATGAAGCTTGGAAGCCTTGACAAGAAGGATGATAAGAAAAAGATGATATCTAAGTTGAAAGCCAAACAAGAAAATGCCAATATGTAAGTTGCTCGAGGTTCTCTCGGCCAAAATTTATAAAAAAATCCTTACATTATTGCGGAGAACTTGTGCATCTTACAGCATTCTGAGTTCCTTTACAAGAAGCTGCCATTGTGAGCTACACAACAAGAAGGAAATGCTACGCATTTAACGAGAAAAATTGTACAAAGATTAAAACGATGAATAGAAAACTTTTCGTATTTTCCTTCTTACATTGAATGAATCAATTCAACTCGATGTACCGAGGAGAAGTTATAACTCAGCGCATTAAAAGTTTTCAGCATTTCCCGCTTCCTTCAATTGACTTCACAAAGAAAAGCAGCTCATTTGCATTTATAATTATCAGCACACCCTTGAACGCAGTTGAGGGAACGAGAATTATAAAGAGAACATCGCGGAACTGAAAGCGGAAAAGTTTATGCTAGATAAGCGGGAATGCTTCCTTCCGTCACAGAGCAGACGGTCTTGAGACCGAGAGTTGATGAAACTCGCATTTGCAGCGACAGAGAAAAGCAATTAAAAGTTTACCACTTAAAATTAATTGTCTCGAAATTGAAAACGAAATTTCTTCTCCATCGGCCTCGTTTCCATCGCTGTCGGCATCTCAATGCCCTCAGCACATCGAATCCTCAAATTGACATATTTCGCTTCAATTGATTGATGCGATGATTCCAATCAAAACTGTTTTGGGTTCTTTGATTCAATTTGTGTGACACTTCGATAAGATCTTTTGGCTTCTTCTCGCAATTCGGATTCTCTCACTTCAACGCTGACATTCAAATTTATGCTCCAATTGATTTCACTCGATGAATCTCAACAACTTTAAGATTATCTTCGCTGCATTACGTTTGTAGTTCACACGCTTTATGCACTTTTATGCGCCTAAACTGTCCTGAAACTTGACGCGAATAAAATCGTCGAGCATCTCAATCGATCAACGAGTTTACTCGCGTAGAATTTCGCGATGAGAATTGATGAGACGTGAATTCGATTTACAAACTTACACCACATCAAACGTTCACGTTTGTAAAAATATTCTGGGATATTAAATGGAATCTGTTTCGCGTTTGCGAAGCTCTTCATGCGCGCTTGCGAATGGAATTTTCTCCAATGATCATCGTCGTCACTCTCGCTTGTTTTAAAATTCAAATTTTGTTTACACTCCGCACACTCTCGTCGATGTTGCGATACGAGCTTCGATTATTGATTGGATTATCTCTGCTCAAGTGTTTACTTTACCAGGGTTAACAGATTCGCAAACTTATCCATCCTCATCCTGTTGGAATGAAATTCAATCGAAAGCTTTGGCCGTGAGCTTCTGTCCCAATAAATTGAGTTTGGCAAGGAATTAGCTTTCGATAGATGGATGGCAGGCGAATTAGCAATTCGGCAAGGGAGAGACATTGCTAGGTCTGATGGAAATCATTTCACGGCCTCTCCTCCTTAAGGTTCTTCCGTTGTTAATTAACGTCAGCAGACTAAATGGAGAGCAAGCGTCTTGTAGCCTTGATCTCTCCTAATAATCTGGATCTGACTTATCCACCAGACTCGAACTTCGAGAACTCTTCAACCGTCGCCTAGACGAAGACGAGACGCGAAACTTTTGATTGATTGCTGTTGTCTTTTTGTCTCGCGGCTAAAAATTATTTTCCCAGCGCGACATTCTGCTTTTTTCATCGCGTCAATCTCTGAAATCCGAATCCGCCTCAGCGGCGACGCAGAGGAAAAACCTGTAAGCGAAAGTTCAATGAATGGAAACATTTTTCTGTTTTCCGAAAATAAAACTCCACGTTGAATGCCTGCGCGCTCCTCTAATGTGCTTTTAATGTTTGCCGATTCTCTCGCCGAGCTGCAGTCGAACTTGAAAACTTCCATGGACTGAGGGAAATTACAATTTTCGGGTCCGCAGACGTTTGCACGCAGCGATTTATCTTTTGTTTGTGTTCGAGTGAGCATGAAAATTGCTTAATTCGAAAACTTTTTTCTTCTGGCACGTTGATCGCTGCCTGGAACGGCGGATGCATGCCACTGAGTAGAGATCCAAGCGATTATCATACGCGATGTTGAATACAGATGAAACTGCAGATGTTTGTGCTTTACTTGCTGCTTCTTAACGTTGCAGCCATAAAAAAGTATTCAGCCGTGAGAACATTTGCCCGATCGTGTTCTGCTTCGCTATCGATTTGATGCTTTACGGCGGGCACAGCACGTGGCCTCGCCAAGGTTCCCTCTGGAAAATTCTAGGCTTGATGTCTCCCCGCTTCCTGTTTTGAGGCGCTTGATTTCCACATCACATAAAGCGAAAGTCGTAAATTCATTTCACTTCCATTCAGAGCAACAAAGAACACTTTTTATTTTTTCCGGCAAGTGTGCTTGCGAGGAGGAGCAGGTTTTCCATCAAATTACTCGTCACTTCTTTGAAGAAGCGAGTGGCACGTTCTCGTCACAATGCTGATTCTAGTTGACGGCCTAAGCCAGCACAATGGGCGCGCATCAATTTCTTCTGTGACTCATCTGGTCCTATAAATAAAATTCCATGACTCGTGACAGATTCAAGACAGGAAATTTCGGAGATTGGCAACTTTCTGTCCATTGTGTTGAGCCAGCAAAGCGTCCTAAAGCGTCCCGCGAAAGTGCTTTCCCACCATTTACTTGTATAATCAATAGTAATGTGCGAGCCTTGGCTTTCTCCTTTTGCTGTTTTGTAACTTTTACACACCGTAAAACCGGCGATTGAACAGAACGGTCCGTGTCAATGCCTCGAGTTCACCTTGCATCGACACATGTTAGCAGGGGAGAGTGAGTCGGTCTTGTAGTCACGGGAAGGAAGCACTATTTGCTTGTTGGGAATCGGAAATTATGAGATTTACGAGGTGAGGGTGGAAGTCTTGCAGACCTTTGATTGCTGCTCGTAGAAACTGAATACTAAGTAGACGCACGTTTGAAGAAAATCGCTACAACGTGCAATGCGATAAAAAAAAAGCCAAGCAAAGTCCAGACAGAATTTGGTCGATAAAAATGCAGCCTGGATTGTGTACTCACATGGCTTCGCAATAAAAGGGTTCAAAGCTCAGCAGAGCGTGGCATTCGCTTCAATTATACATCGACTTGTGATTAGAATTCGCGCACTCGACGATGAATTTTTAATTCGAAGCTATTTCCTGCCGACATTGTTGCGGCTCGTCACGAATTATCTTCCGACGGTACAAACCAGAAATTAGTAACTAAATTGAACCTTTCTGCTCACTCACATCCAGTCGGTTGAATAAATCAGAGAATGCGGAGAAATTAATTGCCGAAAAGTTCTCGTTAATGGGATTTGTTGTGTCTGAACTCGTCGTAGTGGAAAATGTGAGAGAACGAGCGACGGAGGGCAAAAGAGCGGAGCTGTTGGATCATGTGTTGCTCTGCAAACCCTAATGATGTGCTGAGGTCAGGATGTGAATATGTTGCGAAAAAGAGTAACACGGAATATCGATTTGAATAACAGAAATTCATATCACGCGCTTCAGCCCTCGAGTAATTAATTACAATTTTTCCAGGAGAGAAATGGGTCAGGACCGAGCGAGCATGATTTTAATTACACGTTCGTATCGCTTTTATTATCATCGCTTTGAAACAATTTAACAGCGGCAGCATTTACATAAAACATGGCCTGCTTACCGTCTATGCGTGATGCTTTTCCGCCGATTTCCGCCCAACTAACTTCGCAATGAAATGAAATTAAACAATTTCAAATGATCCGACGACCGTTTCTGAGGATTAACAAACGTTCGAGAGCGCTAAACAGTCTCATATCACGCATCAACAACTCGTCGCCGCTCTCCGAAATCGTTTTGCTGCTCCATGGGGAAATTTTAATTGAAATTTTAATTTATTGTGCCCTCGCTCAGTTGGGGAAATTTGTCGAAAAAGCATTTCCGAGACGGAAAAGTTTGCAACGCTTTTTTGAGAAGAAAAATCGAGGAACTTGGAAGCTTTTAAATCAGTTCTTCCCTTCTTGTTGCTTCCTTTTCAGTTATAAATCAAGTTCAGCAGTTAGCAGCGAAGAAACAAACAAGTGATTTAGAAAGATTGAGCAAGGAATCGTTTGTTGTTCTTCTCTTGTGCGATCAAACTTACGTAAGAGCGAACAATCAAAAAGTTTTCCAGCTCATGAAAAGCTCTGAGGGGTTGGGAGACTCGTGAAAGTAATTGAAATCTTTACATCGGAACTAATTCCTCTGCAGTTTCCCTCTCGCTCTCCCAGTTCCGGTTTCGTCTGTTCAAGTTGTCGTTAGCTTCCATTAATGATCCTTCAGCTCCTTTCTTGCTTTACAAATTAAATTTTATCGGAAAAGTTTTTCTCTCGACTCCAACGAATGAGCTTTTTATTTCGTTCGCGAGTTGCTAAAACGGGCAGAGAGTAATTAGGAAAGCAATTGCTAGGAGCTGCTGGTCTTTTGTTGATTCGATGAAAAGCAACTGCAGGTTTTTGTTTAAGATTTCCGTCATAAATCGCAATGGCATTTGAAAGATTCAACAATCCAAAGAGCTCTTGTTGAATGTTAGAGCAATCTCTTCCTTTGTACGACCGTCGTATTACAAAGCGAAATCATCTTCATCCTTTAGCGAGTCGCAATTTGCAATTAAACTGCAGGTAATCAGCTCCAGTATTCAACGTAAATCGTCTGCATTTAATTCTCTCCGTTTACTAAAGATTCTTCTGCTTTCAAACGTTCAATAAAGCGATGAGGATTGCATTACAGCTCAGTGATTTCAAGGCGTTGAAATCGAATATCTGCGATTCGCTGCTGCAAAACAAAGCATCCATCAGCTGACTAATGAAATTGAAAGCGCTGGCCTTCAATTTAAATTGCGCAACACACAATTAAATCAGACACCACGTCTAAAAACGAAACATTTCAATTAAAGAACTGTTCCCGAGCGTAGCACTTTCATTCATTGACAATGAAACGCGAGGTTGCCATTGTTTGGCCAAAGTCCAAGACGAGAAATATTTTATTTATGTTCGAGATTCTCTTGCAAACTCCGCGCTGATGTAAATATTTGTTGGGCGGTCTTCAAGCGGCTCGCTTTCATAAGTTATCACTTGGCTGAGGTTGAGTTCGAGTAGGTGAAAATGTATCAGCTTGGTGGGAACCTGCGATTTCATGGAGAGATAAAATTAATTGAACCAGCAATTGAATTATTTATTTCTCGTCAGCTGTCAATGAATTCCTTCGATAAATCGATAGATTCAAACATTAACGATTAAACTTCAGTCTTTGCAACGAGAACTCCATAAAGCGATGTAGAAAATCTAAAAGCAAATCTCATCAGCCAAAGCACGAGGCAGTGAGCGAGCACATAAGCAAGCAATGTCAATGTCAAGATGATGTGATGCCCGACGAATGCTCAAACCGGTTTTCGTCTCACGTCAACATTTCTCGCTTTGGTTTTAATTTTAGATTTGCAGCACAGCGCTGTGCAATTGGGTGAATGTGACGAATGTCAAGCATCCCGAAGCTCAAAAAACTTCCACAGTTTCGCAACGTGAAAGCTGGAACGAGTCAATTTATCAAGGAACTTTTCTGTTTAATAGCTGCATTCCATTCGCCGAACAAACCCAAAGAAAATACTTGAGAAAAACTTTTACGAGAATTTCTTATGAAAGCTTCTTGACGATAAGCTGTCAGGTTCGACGCTCGCATCAAAGAAAATTCCTGAAGATTACTGAAAGTTCCTCGTTTCTTATTTAACACTGCAACAAGTAGGAAAACCTCTTAAGCTTCTGGCTACGCTCGAGTTTAATTTCTGGAGCTGATTACGTACAAACTTTAACAAAATAGTTTGCTAACTATGTAAGCGAGTGAAATGCTTGAGATGCCGTTGTCGTTCAATGGTTGTTCTGTTAGAAGTTTCTTCACGGTAAACACTTGAGTAACAACATAATCAATCAAAATAATAGCCGTTAGTGTTTAACAGACGAAAGTCTCGTGACCTGAATCCTAGCGCGACTTATTCTCTATTGATTCGATGAGCTCTTACGTTCCATTAAATTTTCCGGTCGATTGCGTTCGATCATGAAAAATGAATTCCTTGCTCTGTTTGCTTCTTCGTTTTACAGCCAACATGACATCTCACCCTACATTTGAAGTTGCAATATTTATGATTCGATTTTTCATCTCTTCCAGTCGCGGACTGACGCCACCACACCGAGTGAAATCAATATCGATGGCGAAGTTCACAGACGACGAGCTCGAGTTTCTAAGGACGCACGGCAACGATGAGTGTGCCAAAACGTGGCTTGGCCTCTGGGATACAAAGCGAACGCTGAAACAAGATCATCGAGAGTTCATGATCGATAAATACGAAAGGAAACGGTGAGTTGCGGTGAAGTGGCAAAAACATCTGGAAACTAATTGCGCTCTCCATAATTTTAGTTACTATCTGGAGCCTGCAAGTCCATTGAAATCGATTATTACAACAGCTCAACCACAGCAGCAACCGCCATTAACTAACGGAGTCTCAAAGACGAGCCATCAACAAGTAGACAACAGTCTGGCTGTCCTGAAGTCCATTCAACTAACACCGCCAGCCGCCAACAATCGTCACCATCATCGACAGAATCACGCGCACCAAAACGGATTTTCGTCGTCATCTGATTTCCAAAACAACAACTTTTTCCATCAGAATGGCGCGACGACAAACGGAAGCATCAAGAGTGATAGCAGCAACGATTTTATCGCAGACTTCAGCAAAGCAAGCATCTACAACTCCAACAACAGCCTCAACAGCACGGAGAGTGGAGGTCATGTTAACGGAAAGATGACGAACGGGACCACAATGAATGGAGATGTGAACGACAACTTTGCAGACTTCGAGAACAACAAGATATACAATGCTGCAGGTACACGACTCTAGAGTTATGCTAAATGTGCCGCTTCAATCCCAAGATGACTCAAAATCTAATTCGTTCCAATCTCTCTCCCTTGTTCTCTTATTTCTTTCTTCTTCGCAACCCTTTCGCCCACACAATAAAATTGCGGATCAAAACCATTCCGGCTTTGTACGATAAGCAGAGGAATGTCACAAGAACAATAATAGTAACAATAATTCATTGACCAACAATAACATTCAATGGAACGTTTGGCAACAATTTCAATGGCCCAATCAACCCGAACAGAATCGTTGGAGTAAGTTTTTCAAATTTGTGGTTTTGTGCCTTTTTCGGAGGAAGCTCAGCGCAAGAAGAAGTTGAAAATGAAAATGTCAGCTTCATGTTTGTGACAGGATTTACTCCCCTTTTTGTTGTTCCGTCGCCGCCGCTGCTTCTGTGGAAGATGAAAATTTTAATTTTTATGAGTTTTGAAGTTTATGTTGTTCCTAGGGATTTTCTGCGAGTGACGACACAGAGCTTTGTGTTCGCAGGCAACTGTAGCAGCTTCACCGTCTTTCACCGCTCGGCCTTGGAGCTTGTGGATTTTGAATTAATTTTCCTCCTCCACTCCTCCCTGAAGCTGTTTTTGATCGTTTCATTGTTCATAACCTTTCCCCTTCGTCGTCATATTTATCACTTTAATGTTCACGTTGCCACTTCCATTACAACTTCAATTTCCATTAAATGCCATTCCAGTTTTCATCCCGCCGAGCGCGCCATTAGGCAATGTCCGCTCACACTTTTTCCGTACGTTTTACTTAATGCGATTTTAAATGATTTTGTTGCACGAGTTTAAGGATTTTCCAGTTGGTTTTTTGCGACCATTTCTCGCCCATGTTGTGTTTAATGCTCGGACTTGCATTCAACGAATTTTAATTAACAATTTTTCATTAAATCTCACAGGTCTGCCGGTGATGAAGAGCTCACTCAGCAACTCGCTCAACTCCAGCGGTGGAACTTTTAATTCCAACTCTTCAATAAGCTCAACGCCGTCTGCGGATCGTTACGCTGCGCTCAAGGACTTGGACGAACAGCTGAGGGACACAAAGCTGCCCAATGGAGACGTTATTGTCGCGACGGAGCCAGCAGGTAACTTTTAATTAGACAAGTTGCGACAAACGACTACTAATCTTTCTGTTCTTCCGCAGTCCCAGCCAATCCGTTTAAAAATCCATTCCAGCCTCAACAGCAACAGCAGCAGCAGTCTTATCAAAACTGGATCATTCCCGAGTCGCAGTCTCCTCTCAATAGCTTCGGGTCGCCGCTCGCCAACAACGGGTTTCCCAACGGCTTCTACTACAACCATAATATGACCAACGGCATAATTTCTCAACCCTCGGCGTTCGGCAAGGGTGGCTTCGGGAATCCATTTGTGGTGAGCTTGATTCAACCACTGCAGTTAACGATTGGCTTTGACACCTTCCATTTCTTTCAATTTATATCGTTCCAGGCCAGCGGTTCAGCGAGCGCCAACAATCCATTTTTATGAAACATGAAAGTGACAAGAATTTAGTTGCAAACAATTTTCTCATCAACATTCTGCTCGCCTGCTCTTGATTCGCGTCCAAATTTTTTCCATCCACTGAACGACGCTTTGCTGAAGCGGAATTCTTGTCATTAAAAAGTTCAAAGGAAAACGAAAATCTTTTGATGAAAATTGATGATAAAGAAAGTCTATTTATGAATTAGTTTTACTTACACGTCGAGATGTTTGCGAATTGGATCGAGGATTCGTTGATGATGCAATTGTGGCCTTAACTCGTAAAATTAATTACACAATTATGTAGATAACCTGAATAATTTCTATTCGCGCGAACAAAGAATCAAATTAATTTTATCAGTTTTTACGTTTGTTTAATAGGGAGAAGAATGAAGAATACTCGAACCGAGGATGAAACACACAAAACTGAAGAAATTCCAAATGATTTAGGATTTTATTTTGTGTTTTTTTAATGCCGCCTATTTAACAGAACTCGTTGTAATTGTGTAAAAATGTCTTGTAAAATAAAGATCTTTAATCAAAGCACTGCAGAGAGTCAAAGTGAGTTAATTTACTTTCAGATGTTCGCTGGATAAACCACGACTAATCAACTGTGTTAGAACAGCTAATTGAGTGAAGAATCATTACAGTTTATCCGCTAAATCATCCTGAACTGTGCCACAATGTAATTGAAATCTGTGAGTTCGTCACTCGGTTTGAACGAATTAGCTAAACCGAATCCGTTTGCTGGCCCAATCAAATTAATTCTTTATTGAAAACTCGTACCATAGAGCAGATAGTTGCAATGTTCAATTTAGCGTCCGCAATCTCATTTCGAGCAACATGCGATAAGAGGATTCCGACAAAGTAGTGAAGTCTGTAACGCTAGTAAAATAGATTTCCCGTCGCTCTCCCATCGATTGAAATTTGCCTGTCGAGCAGAGCAATCTGATCCGATTTGTCAAGAGTTTTATGCGAAAACTCGAATTAATGCCAATTCAAAGTATTTTCCAAGCCAAACGCTGGAGCTTAAAATTTAGAAATTGAATTTCTGAAATTCTCCAGCATTTGATGCTGCAGAATTAAGCTCCACTTAGCTTTATGCTTGACGAGAGTCTCGGAAGTCTCTTGTCTCACTACAGAGAACAAATCATTAGAGAATTGCATCCGCTCCATTTCCTTCGATTTTACACGAAATCAGCACAATATTAATGAGCGTTGTTGATATTTGTTAAATCGAGCAAGAAGGAGAGCGAGAAGTGAACAATACGTCGATTATTCCTCGACAACTTTTGTTCTCTTGTAATTGCGCTTTCTGAATTATTGACAATGGAACATAACTTGAACGAAACTGCAGTTCTCGAGCTTTACAAAATTCTTCGAAAAGCATAAAAGCTTGGCGCCGAAGCTTCTCGAAAGCTTTCAAAGTTTCCTCGCAATCGCTGATACGAGCAACAAGTTTAACTTCAATATTGCTGAATAATTGAGCCAGAATAAAAACTGTGTCTAACTTTTAGAGCTTTTCTTTTATGCTCGGTACAAAATGAAACAAAACTTTACAACTGCTTTGTGAGTCGTTCAGCTTCCTTTTCTTCTCCTTCTTCTCGTCATGACGAGATGATTCAGAATCTCGTTTAATTTGAATGTTTTATAGATAGATAGATAGATAGATTAAAAGACGCGACTCTACCTATTGCTAGGTATTGTCCCTTGACTCGGTGAAGCATTGTCAGTGCATCAGTTCGTCACGGCCCACGGCTTCTGTAGCATATGCACCCAATTACTTGGGTGCTATGCCACTGAAACCTTCCGGGGAATCCCGCCTATTGGCGTTTCTACTTATTCTATCAGTACTCGCTGTCAATGAGTCATTCCACTGCGTGCTTCCGGTTTTGAGACATTGTACAATGTGTCATTCTGGAGCTTGTCGCTTGTCGATTAAGTCATTGTGCTTTCTTTTGTCGTTGGCTAGTTTCCGATTCCATTCCCTTCTTCGAACTAGAGGGGAGTGGAGTCGTGTTCTCCTGCTCTTCATTGTCATGTTATCATCTTCCATAGAAGGATTAGTCACAGCCTTCGAACCTGGTTGTGATTTCATCCTTCTCGTCGTTCTGTTGTTTATGTCAGTAGTTAAAATGATTGAGTAAAATATGGTCATCTTGTGTGTCACTTCCTTAAGATGTGAACGGGGAAGGTTGCTTCGCTGTGGCATAGAAGTTTTACCGTATGGACTCATGGGCTGCAGTCAGTCCACTGGCGTTAGCCAGCTTATCTGCAGCGCAAGGTGCATACAGTTTTGTTGCCTCACGCCCTCAAGGTTCGCTTTTTATCCTTAAAGGACTGTTTCCAGCCCTTAGGATCAAGTTCCCCTTTCATGGCATTTTGTGTATAGCGCTATTTCCCTTTTACTTTACATATTAAAATTCAGTGTGAGAGCCAGGTTGTGAAGTGTGTTTTGTCTTGGTAAGTTTCCATTCAGTGTGAGTATTCGCTCTAATGATTACTGTTTAACACCGCTGTTGCCGGAAGAAGGTACCATAAAGGTTCGTTCGCCGGAAGAAGTTGAGCAGGTGTTTGATTTCGATATTATGTATGCTCTCATTGTTCCATTCATTACGTGGCCAGGCTTTGTATCTTTCTTCTACTATTCCTCTGCATTCCATCAGTACATGTTGCATAGTTTCCGGTTCAGTTTTGCAGTGTCTACATTTATCGTTACGCTGATAACCATAGAGCTTAAGACGCTCATTGAGACAACTGGCACCAGTCAAGATACCTATAGCCACCCTCAAATCCTGCCTTCTGAGTCTTATCAGTGATTTAGCTCTTTTTTCATTCGGCTCGTGCATCATCTTGCTGGGAAACTGATTAACTTTGTTTTCACAATGTTTCCTGAACTCCTTGTGTGTGTTCCGCTTAATCTTCCTTTTCATTTCTTGTCTGGAATGTTCTACTGCTTCATCAATCTGTTTCCTTGTCGCTCCCTCTTTTGCTAGAAAATCTGCCGTCTCATTGCCCGGGATTTCGCGATGTGCCGGTACGTAGCTGATGAAGATCCTGTTATCGATTGCCAGTGTGTTGATGTGTTTGACACAGTTGAACACTTCTCTTGATGTTACAGTTCCTTTTCCTAGTGCCTTGATAGTTGCTTGATTGTCTGTGAAAATGAATATATCGTGATTCTGAATGCCTCTTTCTATGGTAACCTTTATGCACTTCTCAATTGCCCTTAGTTCCGCTTGAAAGACAGTAGCGTGATCACTGAGGCGCGCGCTTCCGTTAATTAGTTCTTCGCCAATTTTACCCGTATAACCATAGCCCACTTTTCCGTCGATTTTAGATCCATCCGAGAACCATATTATGTGGTGTTGTCTCGCTTCAGTTAATAGGCTGTCCCAGTCATGGATGTCTCCTATATGCGTGATGATATTTGCCTTCGCGAATTGTTTGATTATCCTATCATCTTCCGTGTAGCCTATTTCCTCTACTTGCATCGAGATATCCGTGTGGCTATTGTTGACGTTTAGGGGCGGGTTCCATTGTTTAGTTGATTTTAGTCTAACATACGCCATTTGTGCTGCCTCTGTGCATTTGAGTCTCATGATTGGTTCGTTGAGCGCCATTTTGATTGCATCTAACGAAGTAGATCGCATCGCTCCTGTTATCATCCTGAGAGCGCAGTTTTGAACCTTTTCCATCATATCTGAATTCTTGACTGATCCCATAACTTCCTTTTTAAGTGCGTTCCACCAGACAATGGCACCATACGTTATTCTGGGCATAATAATCTGATTGAAGACCCACAACATTTTGCTTGGTTGTAAGCCCCATGTTCTGGCAACCATACTCCTGGTAGCGAAGAGTGTTCTCATTGCTTTGTCAGATACCATTTTGATGTGATGTCTCATGTTTAACTTCCAATCCAGGTAGATTCCCAAGTATTTCACTTCTTCCTTGTTCTCTATTACTTCTCCGTACATCTTGATTTTCGTGACAATTGGTCTCTTTCTTGTATGAGAGAACAATATTGAATCAGATTTTTCTGGGTGGACCTTCAAGCCTTTCTCGTTACACCATTCCTCGACAATTCTCAGATTTGTGCTCATTACTTCTGGCAAGACCTCCGGATGGATTCCTTGCGCCATGATAGCAAGGTCGTCTGCGTATGCCACGACTTTACATTTGGAGTTTCTAAGCGTTATCAAAAGATCATTTAGTACCAGGCACCATAGGAGTGGCGAAAGGCATCCTCCTTGTGGGCATCCTTTCTGAGGACGATATCTCTTAGCTGTCGAACTCAGATTGCAAGCAAGTATATCTCTGTTTGAAAGCATTGCTAGAATCCAGTTGATTGTTATTCTTCTGATTTGGTGTTTTTCCAGCGCTTTCACAATGACATCAGTTTTGGTGGTATCGAAGGCGCCCGCAATGTCTAGAATTGCCATGTGCACGTGGTGTTTCCTACCATTCTTCCTCTTGATGCCACTTTCAATGTAGGCAAAGACTTCGTGCAGGGCCGTTTCTGTGCTTTTCCCAGCCTGATACGCGTGTTGTGCTATATCAAGTGGGTTGCCCTCCGCAAGTTGTTGTCTAACGTCTCTATCAAGGATTTTTTCCAGTGTTTTTAGTACGAAAGACATTAGGCTAATCGGGCGGTACGCCTTAGGATCAGTGTAGTCAGGTTTTCCTGGTTTAGGAATGAACGCAATAAGAGTGCCTCTCCATATCTGAGGGATGTGCGATAGTCTGAGTGATGCTCTGAAGAGTTGGACTAGATGTGGAATTGTGACTTTAGCTGTTTTCTGAAGTAGTGCAGGAAATATTTCGTCTTCTCCAGGTGTTTTGAAAGGTCCAAAGTCAAGTAGTGCTGCGGCTACCGAGTTTCGATCGATCTTGGTGTTTATTGAGTCGATTTCAGCTAGGCTGATGTCAGCTATTGTGTGAGTGTTAGAGACATATGGCGTGTCAGGATTAATTTCTTCGCAGCCTTCGAAGTGCGTGTTTATCAACAAATCTAACGAGTCCTCTAGCGTGTTTGTGTATTCTCCATTTGGTTTTCTCAGTGATGTGATCCCACCGACTTTGCCTTTATCAAAGAATTTGTGCATTCTGGCTATGTCTTGTGTGTTCTCAATCTCAGTTGTGATTGCTCTCCATTTATCTCGGACTGCTTTGTTTATGAGTTTGTCATATTCTTGCCTGGTTTGTTTCCTCAGATTCATGATTCTTGCCATTTGAGGATCATCCGGGTGACAAGTTTTCGAGATTTCCGCACAATGTCTTTCACATTTATTCAGCATTTTCTTTTTATCGTCGAGGTCTTTGTTCCAAAAAGTGCTTGATTTACCGTTGCAAACTTTAATTTTTTTGGAGTTCATTTTGAAGGCCTGGACTACTGCTTTTTGAAATTTGTTTGCAGCCACCTCTAGTTCTTCAATGTTCGCTGGGGTGGGTGGAGCTCCGAGGAATTGGTCACATTTTTCAGTTACTTTCTTCCAGTTGATGTTTCTTTTTCGCCATTTGGTTTCAGTCTCCAGGGTGCACGCACATATGTTGAACTCAATCATTTTATGATCCGATTTAACTTCATCACTGACTTTCCATCCTTCAATCAGATGCGAATGAGATTGAGATATCACTGTGATATCAATAATCGTCTGTCTTATTCTTGAATTTGTCCAGATCCCTCTGGTAGATTTGTTCCCTACGTTACATGTTGCGAGTTGTTCATTAAGGAAGAAATCTGCGAGGTGGTGTCCCCTTGGATTGTTGATATCAGATGACCATAGCATATGTTCAGCATTAACGTCACTTCCGATTAGCAGAGTCTTGTTCTCATTCCTCGCAAGTGTGGCAATTTTATTAAGATTGATTGTAACCGGATTAAGTATTGATCTTTTGTTGGCATCTAAGCTAGGGCAGTATAAAGATACCAATATGAAGTGTCTAAGTGTGTCATCCAGCTTAACTTGGATGCTAACTACACTTGTGTCTCCATCTGACAGTTCGATTAACGGAATACAGCGCGATTTCTTTTTAAATGTGTTCGAAATCCATATGCATGCTCTAATCTTTTTGGATGTTGTGTCAAAGTAAGTTTCTCCTTCTCCCATCGGGATTTTTCTTTGGCTGTTGACCGCCGGTTCTTGAATTAGGGCAATGTCAACTTTGTTGTCCTTCATATATTTTTTCAGTTCCTGCGAGGTTTCTGGTCTTCTTTGCAGATTGAGCTGCACAACTTTGATGCTTTGTTTTTGCGGCATGTTGTCTATTTCCGACACGTTGAGGGTGAAATGATTTGGTTGAGTTTTGCGCTGGTTCTAATGAAAGAAGAGATGTGCGACTTGTGAGACAGTACAGAATAAATAACAGAAATGATGTGGGTCCCTTTGTTTTGTTCCTTTGATTTGTAACCCAAGTAATCCGAGTGGCGCTTCAGAAAGAGTTCAGTGGGTGTTATGCCACCCTCTTTCCACTTTTTGTGTTTGTCTTCAAAGTGAGAGAGCTTCATGTAAGAGAGAGTAAATGTTGGCCGTTGGTTTAATTCAAATGTAATTTTTATTCTTATTTTTCTTCTCTTGTTTTTCCAGTTTAAGGATAGGAACAGTGTTACAATTCGTGGCTGATTCCATAGCCTGGGTTTACAGATCGTCGTCTTCTTCCTGTGCCATGTGTTCATCGGCTTCGTCTGCATCGTCTGGGTGAGCTGCGTTGAAAAGCTCCTCGTTGTTTTCATTACGTATTCCATCGAGCAGCTCAAGGGCTCTTGCTGCCTGTCGAAGTTCTTGTTGGACGTTGGGAGGGGCATTGACCGGCATTTGATCTTAAATGTAGAATGGTTATTGAAATGCAAGATTTTGTGTTTGTTTGATTTACCTGGCTCATTCAAGTCGAATCGACTGGGTAGGTAAATGATTGAAGAAGTGAGTCGTACTGCACCAAATCTTATACGGAGCTCATTGCGCCTTCCTGATGGATAACGTTCAGAGTACTCGTCAATCGCCTCTCGCAAATTGTTGTCACCGACAAATAGGAAACGCTGTCCCATTTTCTCTTCGAAGATTTTAATGAGTGTCCAAGAATCCGTTTGAAGCTCATGGTTCAGCTCAGCTTTAACCTGTTCAAAGGTCGCCGTAGCGTCCTGAGTCCATAACTTGAACGTTGGGCTGAGCTCAATATAATCGCGAATTGTGCATCTCATACCGCGGTTGATGGCGATAGTGTTGAGCCAAACTATCGTCCCGAAGTTGCGAGCTGTTACAATGAGAGTGCCATGAAGAGACTCAACTCCGCAAATTGTAATGACGATTCCTCCGACTACGGTTCGATGAGCTTCGTTGATCAGTTTGCCAATTTCGTTGAACGTCGCATCATCAATGATGCCGCGAGGATAGTTGTTCGGTCGAATGAAGATAAGAGTCGATGTCATCATGTTCCGATTAGCCCAGAGAGTGGAAATCCATTCGTCATGGTTTCTTGCGTTCGCTCGATGGCGGCTTGCAACATCATTTCCTTGCTGACCTGGCATTGGATCCTGCATCTGAACCACTTGTTGTTGAGGAGGTAATGGCTCCACTTGAGGTGGTAAAGCTGCGCCTCGTCGCAAATCTTGTCGCTCTGGCTCCAGTTGTCTTCTTTGAGTCACTAGGAGTTGCTGCATTGTTCTGAGAACCTCGTCCATCCTCTCCGTTGTATTACGTTCGAGTCTTGACATCGATTCAGCTTGAGACAATAACCTGCGATTGATTCGCATGACCGCCGGATCGCTTTCCAACGAGTTAAGAGAGCCCAGGGATGCTCCAAGGTTGCTCTCACCTTCAGAGTAAACGCTTGCGGAGCCCAGCGAGCTGGCTGGTCTGGAGTTTTCTCCAACACATTCAACTTCGCTTCTCGGGCGCTTGCTCGTTTGCGAATGGGTAGAGATGCTCTCCGACGTCTTTTGTTCACTCATCGCCTCAGGAGGATTAATCGAGTCCAAATGTTGTTGGCTAGAGCTACCCGCTGGCACGGCATTGATGGAGTTAATGTCTTCCGAAAGATTCATTGTTTCGACAGAGGGTTGATCTAAAATTGTTAATTTTGTCCGTAGTTCTTGGTTTGTCACGTTTAGATAGATCATATTACCTGAATTGAGATTATGGGAGTTGGATTTGACTTTCGCGTTGCGGTTTCCGTCTGAGGTGAAGCTAAATTTTGATTTAAATATTTTTCCTCGTGGCTCCCACTTGCGTTGGCTGTACTTGAAGTTTCGTTGCTTTGATGTTGCCTTCGTGTTGGAATTTGGAGGCGCGAGAGTTTTGTGGCGGGAGTTTTGAATTCTGACAGTTTCGTTTGACTTAAGTCTAGGTTTTTGAGAAGTCGTGGCCACCGGCCTTTTTTCCTCTGTGGTGTATCTAATAATAAATCTGCCACTAATTATGGTGGACAGGCAATAAACAAAATAAGCAAAATTGCAATTCAGAAAAGTTCTTTTATTCGCTGTTATTTCAGTGTAATTCAGTTCAAAAAGTTTTCTTAAATCTAGATTTTCATTTTTATTACTTAAGGCTAGGTTGATGACGTTGATGGGGAGATGAGAGATGAGAGTGAAGTAATTCACTGTGGTTGAGTTTAGTTTGATGTTGCTTGTTGAAAGGGACATCATAAAATTAAAA
The DNA here is from genome assembly GCA_033064975.1 of Smittia sp. YW1114-2. Lineage (NCBI taxonomy): Eukaryota > Metazoa > Arthropoda > Insecta > Diptera > Chironomidae > Smittia > Smittia sp. YW1114-2. The sequence goes on along the minus strand of CP093832.1, from coordinate 13,804,983 downwards.
TTCGTTTCATTTGGTTGTAAGGTTGCTGTGAGCGGTTCAGTCACTGCGTTTGTTCTGAATGAAGTCGGCAAAGTCCATATTTCGCTCTGGTGCTGTTTGAAACATAAAGTTGCAGTGAGGATTTCGAATATGTGTAATCGCTTACCTTTAACTAAGATTGGTTTAGACTTGCTTGTCGATTGTATCCATCCATGAAAGGAGCTTGCTTTGTACGTGAAGTGCCGCTGAAGAACTCCATTTCTATTCTTCGTCAATGTGTTCTTGTCTGTGGCCCATGCTAGAGTCGCGTTGTTCGCTAAGAACAGAAACTTGGAACCTTTCTGTTCATAGTACTCTCTGATGAGTCTCCAGCTCGAAGTATCCGTCTTCATAGACATAAACGTTGTCAAGTTTCCAAAGGATTCCCCTTTGATTGGGATATAAATCATGAAGGTGGGAGGATCCTCGATTCTACCTTCAGGAACACAAATCAAGTTCTTACTGGCGCAGTATTCCAAGAGCATGCTGACGGTCGCAAGGTCTCTGCATCTGACATTAATGATCCCAGATCTAAATTGAACGCCGTCAAAGAGCAGTTTGTTCTGACTTGCCTCTGTTGCCTTCATAAGGATTTCCTCCCAGTCTTTGAAGTCTCTGAAATTGAAGATGTTCTGAGGAAAACCTTCTTTAGTGATCCACATCGTGCTGTTCGTGGGTTTGTTGTCTCTCCCTTGAATGTGCTGAAGGAGCTCAAGACCCGAGAGTCCTGTTTCCCGTACTATGTCTCTTTCTCTGTCATCAATTCCAAGATCCATTGGCATTGGTTGCTTGAGGGATGTAACCGAACGTTTCAATGGGGTGACAATCGAAGATTCCTGATTACCGCTGCCTTGGGAAGAGCTTGCATACGTTTCCCTACGTCGCCTTCTTTCGACCTTAAGCGCGTTTGCTACTTTCTTGCGAAGGCCGTTCTTGTCAATGGGAGTCACGATGGGGTTACGATTACCGATTCCCATTCTTTCGACCCGTTTAAGTAACGGAGAGATATTATTGCCCAACTGTGAGAAGGAAAGACTTCGATAAGGATTGCCAAAGAGTCCATGCTTGGGAACACTCTTGTCACTCTCGGGAAAGCCATTGTCTTGATTGGAGACGTTATCATCGACTATGGGAGCATTCGTTTCGTTGTCTGGCACAGGATGCTCGTCTTCAGCATCTGTTTCGTAAGATGCGCCACGTGCAAAAATGTCATCATTCATTTCGATGGAGAACTCGTCTTCCTCCTTTGTCTGCGATTTTTCGTGATCGTCGTTCATGTTGGCTGTGAAGTTGGGGTGATCAGAAGATGGACGGGTCGATTTATTATATTTTGACCTTACCGTTTCAATTTTATTGCTCGTAAGAAGAATTCCGCAGTTTCTGCTTTCGAGAAGATTGGTGAAGAGAAATCTGTGGTGAGTTTGTTTGTGTCTTTGCTTGGTTTTGTGGTGGAGATCGTGGGGTCTGTGAGTATATAACGTAAGTGAGTTTATGGCGAGTTGCCTTGGTTGGTTTTGTATACTGGCGCGTAGCCTTTTGCTATTGAGCATGGTGCGAGACCAATTTGTGTTTCTGATTTTCTCAGTGTCGCTGTTATGGAAATTAGGTTCCATCACTTGTTGTTAAGTCATGTGCGAACAGCGCTCGTCAATTTAAGTTCCTCTGGGAAGTGCACCTCTCTAGTTGAGGGCCTTATTTCACGTAGTCACTGATTCTAGTATATCGGCTGCCACTTTAAGAATTTCAAGTTCGTTATTTGAGCTCTTTATACCTTTAAAATTTTAATTCGTTTTTTCCATGCGTCTTACCCGGGCGTATCAAGGACGCCAACCTTTTTTTTTTGAATGTTTTATGCGATTATGCCTTTAAGTGGCGTTCATCCGCTTCCCGGTACACTGAGCAGTGCTTCTGGGTGGGAAAGCCCACGGACCAGACGCGCGCTTATGATGTTTAGCAAATTTACACCAGGGGCTAATGAAATAAGTGAAAGCGAGAGCTAAAGCTCCCAAAATGAAGCATCGAGAGGGAAATTTCCTAGTCAGATTTTGTTTAGCTTCCATGCATTATTCATCATCGTCATCGGAGGAGATTCGCGAAAATAAATTGAGGAAATTACGGCTCATTGTCAGCAAATTACGAGACGCATAACGAGCCTTCAGCTGTGAAATTTATTCGTGGAATTTTTCTCGCTTTTACGATGATCGCTAGTCGAGAGATGGTATCGTTATAAATGATGTTAGAGAAGTGATTCTCCGAAGCCAAAGGAAGTCAGTGCACTTGGACTCTCGTCGCCGACGTCGAGGAATTTAGTCGACTGCTTCATTAAAGTTCTATGGAAGATTCCCATAAATTACGAAAGAACTTTTTATTCGGTTAAGCGCTCATTTGAGTTTGAAGCCGCCGGAAAATTTCATTACAGTTTTCCACAGAAGTAAAGTTTTTCCCTTCAAGTTTTTCCCATTGAAACCATAAAATTTCAATTATACTAATTTACACGAGATGCATTTGCTTTAAATTTTACGATGTTTTTATGGTTAATCCACTCGAATAAATTGAAATGCTGATTCCACTACCATAACCGACAGATTCCCTGCCAAAGAGACATTATCGTCTTTCCCTTCCTCAGCTTTTACCGGAAATCGATTTCACTGCTCGAAGTCGACGGAGCGATGTTACGGCAAAGGATTGGAAGCTTCATCGAACCCAAACGGTGGCAAACTTTTCCTTCGACTTATCAAGTTTGAAATTCGATTTGAGTGAAAGTTTTTCAAGCTCGTGATTTGCGGTTTCAAAATCGGTTTGTAGAATTTATGAAGAAGTTTTGAGCTTGAGAAGCGTTGAAGGATCTTGATGGTTCTGATAAAAAATTTAGTATAAAGTTTTCTTTGGACAAGAAGGAAGTGGGGGAGGTTGAAGATCCCTGCACGGCTTCTAGCGGAAAACTTGGACTCAGATAAATGTAGTTCGCTTTCAACTTCAACTCATCGTTGTGGAAATCTTCCGGAAACTTTTGAAACAATAATTCTTCTACGATTTTTCGAGTGGAGACTCTCGTGAAAACTTCTCATCGAAGTTCTTGAGGAACTCGAATGAAAATTTTCATACAAAATCAACGCTCCCCGCCGTTTAAAAGTTTTCACTTCTCTCACGAACGGAAGAAAACACTTAAACATCAAGCAATGTCCTTCTCACTCACTGAAATGAAAACAAAGATAATTTAGCGAACGTTGCGGCGTTTTGCGAATAAAAAGTAACCAAGAAATGGCGAGAAACTGTCGAGAATTAAACAAAAGTTTGTTGGATTTTTCCGTACCAAATTTATTACTAAAAGTGTCGTCAGTGACTCGAAAAATTATCTAAGATCTCGACTGTTAGATAAGCAGTGCCTGGTCAAACGTGCAGGTCCAAGCACAGGAAAATTCCTAACAGCAAAAAGCTCATTCTATGCAGAGGAATATTACATTCATTTTAAATCGACAAGATAGCTGAGATCTTGAGCAGCTTGGCTAGAAAACCGCGGGATAAGGGAAATTGCTGTAGCTTATGACTCTGGAACCCTTCGAGTTGTGTACATAGCAATGTTCACTCTGTCTTTCTTATTTACGTTGGAAATTAGTCTGCACGACGAGGAAGATGAGCAGCAAAAGTATCAGCAGTCAGCGTGGAGTAATTTTAATATTAACGGCTTCTACTCGACAAATACTAATTAGGAGATAAAGATGGGAAAAGTTTTAATGGAAACAAGCAAATTTATTCATGCTGTGTGTAACTTCCTCTCGGCGTTGGCAGAGATGAAATTATGCATGACCAACTCAGTTGCCACATCGCTGTAGAAGTTTCATTCAAATCGCGCTTGAAATCAGTCTCTAATTAAAGCATTGAGCAAAGTTTTTTCTCTACCAATGCATACAAATACAAATTTCCTAGAAATTTGGCTAAACGTTTTCGCAGCTTTTCAGTTAAATTCTGAAAGCTGAAGTTTCAACAGTAATAAATTTTTAGATGCTTTCGAGGTTAAGATGACTAGGAAGGCTCTGCGATCAAATTCCTTTTTCATGAGAAACTGAAATACTGTACAAGTGTTCAGTTGTTAGCCTTGATAAAGCCATTGTTGAGTGTTCTTTTCCCTGTTTATTCCTCTGTCATTGAGCTTGAGTCAAGCTGCTTGACCCAGTTTCCTATCTGAATGATTGGGAATGAATTCGAAGCAGTCGCTGCTGAAGAGAGTGGATCAATTAAAGGTTGTTGTGAGCAGGTCTCATCGTTTGCTTGGTTCCGGTGGCTTAAAGCTTTTGATACCAAACTCCACGATGGGGGGAAAATTTCACTTTTTTGTTGTCGTGTTCGTGAAAAAAAGAAAACAACATTAATCTGATGCTGCTGAGCGACTCAGGCACCAAAAAAAGTTGATACTTTATTGCTGCTTGCCGCTCTTTACTTTTTGTGTATCGGAAAATCCAAAAATTATGCTTCATAAACGGAGGCTAGAGGGAGTCGTAAGCACTAGTCCTCGCTCCCAGCTATCTCTTTGGTGCTATTTAACTCTTATATTTTCAGCAGAGCGATAACTTCAATGCTTTATGTCCCGAGTGACAAAGAGCGAAAGAAACTTTTCCAACACTGCAATCAGCAAATAAGGATAAACGGAAAAGGCGAGCATGTGTTTCGCATCAGCTTGATTTGAGGTGACGGAATGCTTTTAAGGTGTGGAAGTTTACTCGATCCAACTGAGAAAAACGCAACCGTTGCGAGTAAATAATGAAGCAGAGAAGTTCACACTTGAAGTTCAAGCGGAAATTTGAAACTTCTAATCGAGGAAAATTCTCAGCTCA